>OY728121.1:1025612197-1028112197 GCA_963277665.1 Viscum album | reverse complement strand
TAAAAGTTAACACTTTCCACATACCAAAATCCTCAAAATTCTATATACTCAAACCATGATATCACTTAGTACTTATATCAATCATGAGCTCATGAATACAATCAAACATCTCATTATCTTCTTATTCCTTCATTGTGCGCATATCATCTTCTTTAAAAAAATATCTAAATCAAATTCCATGGTTACTGGTACCATTCAACATATACATTCAAATACTTTTAGGAAAAACAATAGTGTAACAATCCTTAGATGATTCTTTATTCCATAGTACCATTAACTATACAACATAACTCTCGATAAACATACAATAATTACACCACCTTCTAAAACAACCGACTGAGCTTCAACACTTCTTTTAGCACATATATCATTTGTAGTCTCCTCATCATCATCCACATAAATAATACCCATATGACCATGCTGATTCTCTTCATGAGATTTTCCCTTAGTGCATTGGTTTGCATAATGCACGTACATTCCACATTTAAAACATCTAATCATTGTTGATGTCGTAGCAATACCACTATCCTTGTCCATGGTGTTAACTGAACCTTTTCCTTTGCACATACTGGCTTTGTGTCCTTCATTTCCACACCCAAAGCATCTTCCAGTTCCTTTGAAACAATTTCCCTGATGCCTATTCCCACATGATTTACATGAGGGAAATTGAACATTCCTTCCTCTATGATCATCATGAAACTCTATCTTTCTCTTATTAGCCGAGTCAGGAAACGTACCAAATTTGAGTTTATTGATCATATTATGATATTTCTTATTCAGCATAATAATGATGGTTGGACTTCCAAATCCCATTTCATTTGGTTTCTCATGAAGAATATCATTTCATTGTCCATAATTTCCTCCATTATCGTGAATCATCTGGTTTCCAGCGATTTTCTAAAACCCAAAAAGAATAGTGTGAGAGGAAAAAATCATAATAAAGGGGGAGTAACTTCACTATATAACATCTTAGGTTAAATTCTATGATCGTTACCGTAGTTCTAGGACTGTATCCTATATGTATACTTATCCTTTGGGACATCCCTAGACATACCTTAGAAATATCTCTAGGGATCTCACTACCGTCTTCGCATCCTAGTTTCCAAAGGTTGACTAAACCATTCCTCTGATACCAAGTGTAGAGACCCGAATCTTGACGTACATGGACATTACATTACTTTTGCGGAATAATTAGTACATAACAAAAACACACAAACAAGGATCGTAATAGTTTAGTGTCTTTGTAAACTCGTAATATAATCTTCTAATCGTGGTGAAAGATCTTCAACATCTCCCATAAAGATATTCACCTTTTTTTACCTAAAACCATTATTTATATCCTTGGGAAAATAAAACATAAAAGGGTGAGCTCAAATGACCAGTAAGGGTAAACAAAAGAAATATCAATCACATCATATTCATAAGAACATAACATTTTGGAAATCTTAACCTGTAAAAGAGAGCATAATTTCATAACATGGGAAAAATCATAGTAGTGAAATGAAATCCCAATAATCATAACGTAAAACATGAAACTTTGTGTCATACACACATAATCATATATAATCATATCTTGTTAGTCAAGACTCAATGCCAAGACTATCTAAGTGGACAAAGTCCATTTCTGAATAAAGTTCACTCCTCGTTTCAGTCCTGTTTCACTGAACCGGTTTAACTTGCCGTTCCATCCATGTCTATCTCATGAGTTATAAAATCTTTACCCAATGCATTTTAGGGAGATATAGTTCCCACCCATCTAATAATGATACCATTCTTATGTGTGCCACAAAATCTTAAATCATACATCATTGCATAACCCCTGTAATAAAAATGGGAATCTTAAACATCGTGACATCATAAAACAATTCATATAAGATAAAGGAATTCATAAAAATATTTCCATCACAAAATAATCAAATCCATGTAATAATAGGGATAGAAACAAAACCCTTTATTATCTTAGATGGAAAATAATTTTGATAAAACACTTATACTCCATTCTTGAGGAAAATATCCTTTCTACTTCAAAAACATTTCTCCTTTCTTAACATGTCATACAATTTTAAAATAAAATAAGTTGACAAAAAATAAACTTGAAAACTTGTAAAGGAATATTCTTTGAAATTTTGTTTTAAAAATCCATTCATGCCGTATAAGTTAAAAAAACAATCTTCTCATACTTTTGTCAGAAAAGTCAAAATGTACATCGTACGAAAAACGACAAAAGATTCCTTTCATATCTTTTACTAAAAACTCACCGAAGGGTAAAATTGGATTTAAAATATTGTAGGTTGATTGAAATAATATTACATATTGAGGGAACATGTATGTGGATGATAAAATACACCGCAGTAAATTCACAAGTATAAACAATCTCGGATAAAAATGAGATTGTGATATTTCCCTTATCTTAGGTCTGATTTGCTTCATAAATGTCCGAACCTCCTGTATAATGATTTAAATAATGTCATTGACTTGTTCCAGAATCATACTCATTGTTATGATATCATATATGGTTAACTTATGACTTTATATTACCCATTCTTTTGTAAATTCCATGTTAAAGAGCGTTTTGGGTAAAACTGTTTCATTTGTCGTCCGTGTTTTGACTTGTAATTATTCATATGATTACATAGATAATGATTAATTAATTCCAGAATATAAAAAATGTTTTATATAAAATATATATTCAGAATATACATATATATAATAAATCAGTAAATGGAAATAAATACACCGTTAATGGAGACGGTAGGCCGTACGTACGCATGAATGCTGTTCTCGTTTCCTTATTGAGTTGAATAGAATTAAGTAGATGACATACATATATATACACACAAATCCAGTATCATTATTATGAAATATATTTCATGATTACATATTATATATACTTTATAATCATTCACGAATGGTTAATGTGGAGAATGAATCTCATCGCGTCTTGGAGACGATAGTCCGTACGTACGCACGAGCGATGATATCATTCTCATGATCCGGGGACTATTTTGGAGTGTATGTATACTATTTCAGAATCAATATATCTTTAAAATAATCATATATAGTTATTATTTACACCATTATACCCATCCAAGTAAGGTGGTGGTGGAAAATAGATTTCACCACGGCGTGGAGACGGTATTCCGTACGTACGCACGCGCGGTGATTTCGTTTTCCGTAGGATGGATAGACGGTGAAATAGGGTTGTTTCATACTTATAATAACATATCAGTATATTAGTGATACTGATGTTATTACTTCATAATGAAACAACCTAAGAAGAAGAAGTGGAAGAAGAAATAAATTTGAAAGAATCAGTAACGGACATTACTTCTTCTTTGAAGCGCCTCTTTGAGATCTCCTTTTAGGGCACTAAAATTGGTCTTTGGGGAAGACCAGAACCTCTAGGATGTTTTTGGGTAAGTGGAGAAGAAAATTTGGTAGGGTTTGGCCGAACTTGAAGGCTCAACGGGGTGTGAGGAAGGGAGGGAGGGGGTTCCCTTTTATAAGGGAGGAGAAGGGCACCTTTAGAATAACTAAAAATATTATTTTATTATAAAGACAAATTCGGTTTTAAATAGATCCAAATTGATTTATTTCGTATCTAAGGTGGGTATGGGTCGAAATCCTCTCATAAAATAGAATTTAGACAATATTAGGTTCCTATATTAACCTTATCATTTATATTTAACTTTAAGTTAGATAATTTTACTTTTACCGTGTCTTCTGGTTTTCTTACACTATAAGGTTAATAAACTTACTATATCAAGCCAAACGAACCTCAGGTTGTTTATTATTAATATATATATCCTTATATAAGTCATGTGGCCGAACCTAATATTTTTAAGAATAAAATAACAATTAATAATATAATATTTGTTTTAAAAACTATTTTATGTCAATTTTGACACTATTTAGTAATTGATTTTTTTGAAAATTATAACAGATTTATTAGTTCTAAAAAAGTTAATTAAATCAATACTAACATGTCATATTAACCTCTAAAATTAGTGTAATTCATAAAAAGTCTCAAATTACATTTATCTGGGTATTTATAACATCAAATATGTCAATATTTCATTAATAAGATAATTACTGCATCATCTTTGTGTCATAAATAAATTAAATTATTTAATGTCTAAAAATTACAAATAAAATACCATTATGTAGGAAATATTTTTATATTTTTAATGAGTATTTATAGTCGAATTTATCTTATGTATAACCTTATATTAAAAATTATTTACTTATCAAACTTTGATTTTAACTGTTTTAACCCTTCTTTAAATAAATTAATAATAAATGTCCTAATCTAATCCAAGTGGGACTAAATGATCATATATTATTCCTAAGGTTGTTTTTGGTCGAATTACACTTATCCCATAGAATTAGGACATGTGTTAGGGTAATAATAATAACATTGTTACCCTTAATTACCCTATTTACTTTTAACTGTGGTAAAAAAAAGTAAAAAGTTACTATTCACCAAAAAAAATCATCTCATTGAACCACATTATACTTACTGACATCAACCGTGTCTCTCAGATTTTTTAAATTCCACTCACAGAAGCGGTAAAATTAAGTTTTATGAAAAATTCATTTTTTTAACTACTACTTAGTGGATTCACTATTCATCAAAAAATGAATGTTTCCAGAAAAATACCAAAAATTAGGCCTCAGCTATATTTGATATTATGAACTCAAAAATGATGTTTATTTTACAAAATTCAAAAAATATCATTTACATTAACTAATTTAAAAATTAATTCCCCTCGTCAAAACAAATAGCGTGTTTTTAAAAGATAATAACTATCAAAAGATTGATAATTGTTTATGTCTGGTTTAAATGTGAAATTACATCCAATGACCAACATTGTATTAAATTGTAAAAATAAATTCTAAATATACTTTAAAACCTGTCAAATTAATAATTTATCACTATTAATTATTTCGATTAAAAAAATTTGTTTTTAATTAAAATTTAGTAATTTTCACTATTCATCAGAATATGAATGTTATCCGAAAAGTACCAAAATTTCACCCTAAGATAATTTTGATATTACGAATCCAAAAATGATGTCCATTTTGAAAAATAAAATTTACAAAATTTAAAAAATTGGATATTATTATTCATAACGGCTAGTTTTAATAATATTTTAATAGCATATTGTTGTTTAGTGAAACTCGTTATTGCGTACCACACACGCTATCGAGGAAGGTCGCGATTGCGTTCAAGGCAAGTCAAGGATGCGTGTTGTGAATGATCCTTTTGGAGTAGCGTAAAACAGAAGACATTAATGAAATTAAAAATAATATTTTTCATAAAATCTCGGGCTGTTACATTGAACCAATGATTTTTTCTCAATATTGGTGTTTTTTAAATTTTATCGTGTTATATTTCCTTATTATATTCTTGATAGGGTGTTTAAATCTCATTAAATATGGGATCATGGTGTGGTTAACTAATTCAATTTTTTTTATTTGGAGTAATTATTAGATTCATAAGTCAGGTGGTACAAAAAAATTCCCTAAGGCTTGATTTGATTCTCTATTATGTGAAACCTATGTGATATCAGCAGAACACCATGAACATGAGGTCTATTTATTTGAATCCACCATATTCTCTAGAATAATCATTCTTAGACATCCTATAGATCCTGTTTGGTTTGATGGAGATTCAGACGGGGAGTTCTGGTGACCTATCAGGCATGCTTACCCCATACCTTGCAATGAAAACATGGAATTATGCCCCAAGATTTGTAAAACCCTATTGGGGAATGGTTTGTTCATTTTATTAAATCATGAATTGAAAATATAAATGAAACAAAAGTCATTTTAATATATAATTTGTATAAAATTGGTAACGAGTATTATGTATTACTCACATAATGATATAGTGATTAGAGAAATGATAATTGGGATATTTTTTTAATAATAATCAGAATTTGTGTTCTTATAAAATTTATTGATAACATGGAAAGAAAAAAGGTAATGGAATATAAATGATAGTTAGCTTTAAATACCCAATATGTATTTTGTTAGAATTTATTTTATATGGATTGATTTTACATGGTTTGGATATTTCATAATGCTTGAGGGAGAGGCAATGGTTTACTTAATGCCTAATGGAATGGTTATTTCTTATATTAATTTTTGATGTTTTGATTCATTGATATATGGTGCATGAGGTTGATCTTCATGGTCAGTTGATGATAGAGTGTCATGGTTAGGTATATAGAGCCTTGTGTTGGAGGTGAAGGATTAAAAGAAGGATAAGGGAGAGATTTTTGATTTCATGGTACCTGATGGTTTGATGTATTGTATAATGTATTTTTATATGGGTGAAAATGGAATAATTACATTGAGTTCTTTTTTGGTAATTTTCATTATGGTGCATGGAAAATCACATCTGGTGTAATACTAAGGCATGATCAGGATTTAATTTTGTGTTATACTATAGCTCGAGGGGTAGTGGGTTTATATTGTTGTTCTGCATTAATTTATGAAATAATACCCTAATTTATGATAATATTGGATGGACTATTTTTTCATTTTGGATTTTTTAGACATTGTGGGTTTCAACCTTCTATGATTTACTCACACACTATTTGGGATGTGGTTTAGTAACCAGAAATACGTCAGGGTTGTTGGTTTGGACAAGGGTATGGGGCCATCTACATGATTGATTCATTGATTTTTGGATATGTGGATTGAATATGATACATGGAATGGGGATCAAGACAAGTGTTAGGAGCCTTTTCATTGAGTCTTTATTTTATATGTTTTCTTATATAATGATTCAAAAATCAATTAGTTATTCATATAGTTTTGATTGAAATCGATTATTAATCTTTCATTCATTTAATAATTATCATTTTTATCTTCATGAGTTGTAGGTGTATATTTTTTCCCTTATTTACCTTATTTTTTATTTTTTGAACCAATTGTTATATTTTCCACACTATAAATATTCTATAATATTCACTGGTCAACAATGTCTAACATATGATGATTCATGGCCTATGGCATGTGGTTACTCATCTTGGTCACATGAGGGATAACATGGATGGGGATGTTACAAAGTGGTATAAAATGAGGCCTTTTACTATTTCATTAATATATTTACAAGTTATATAATAGAATAGTATTTTCTAGGGCTTGGAAATGAGCTTGATCATGAGAGTACATAACCCATTTGGGGGGTGGAATCCATGTTATGAGGTGTAGGATTGATGTTCTTGAGATTATCTTGTTTCGGTTGTGTTGTTATTTCACTTTGTATGATTCACCTATTATATGATGATATTATTTTATAATATTTTTCTCATATTATATAAATACATTATGGGTGTATTCACACATTATGGTTGGAATGTAGAGAAAATATGTTTACATGGGTCGATCATTCTTGGGATATATTGACCCCATTTTCTATACATTCTTGTCTAAATAGTATTTTAAAACCACTTGAAAATTTTTAAATGATTGAATACAATAATCTGTTATGACATGTTAATTTACTTGTTAATCCAATACTAAGGTGACCTTGTGAGTTTTTTTATTAGTTTTATCCCTGTATTTATGATTTTTATATTGTTATAAATCCTTTTATTTTAGGAGTGAGTTTTCTCTTGTAGGTAAAATACATTAGTGGTTTCTTCAGGTTATGTGAATGGAGATTTTTAACTAACAAAATTCTCACATATCTAAGATGGAACTTAATATGACTCTGGGGAATCTGATGGATAACTAGCTCAATGAATGTTTCATATGAGTCAGGTGATCCATGTATTGGGAGACTATACTCATCATTCCCTCAATACTTGAGCTTATGAGGATGTTCTAGCAACATGACACACCAAAATCTCATGGAAAGGGAGCATATCATGAAGTAAAATACTATATTGTTTCTATTAAGATGATCCTTGATCATCTGTAGACAATCATGGTGGGGAGGGTGAATCTTTTTGTGTACATGTTTTGAGGATGAGCCAAAAATTAGTGGAAAAACTTTGTTTAGAGTATTAATCATGTGGAACAGTCTTCGGACAATTATCATATTAGGTCCCTGGTTCACTTATACGTAGAGATATTGAGCGAGGAGAGAGGTTGAGAGTTCATGCACCTAACATAGTGGAACATGTCAGCAATTAGAAATTATACCTATTACATAGAGATATATAATTTTTCGTTAATTTTTTTATATATGAGTTATCTTGGAAGATGTTATACTAGTATGGTCATTCATATGAGAAATAGATTTAGGTGCATGACTTCAGGAATGTTAAATTCAAAAACACTATGAATTGGGAACTCATTTTTGAAGGTAACCAGAGGGAGGTCCTGAGTCGGATGACTACAGTTTCATCTAGTAGTCAATTAATACTTATTAAGGTGTAAGGAATAATCATTTAGAGAAAAAAACATTTGGAAAATAGTTGGATGTTTCATAATGGTAGTGGTTTATCCATTATAGGAACTGATTTGGTGTACTATTACTAGTGTGGAAGGCCTGCCTATATTCATAATTAGTGTCCTTGACCACAAGTGGAGTAAAACACTAATGGTAAGATGGTCCACCTAAAAATGTTATATATCATCACTTAGTAGTTGAGTAGTGATATAAGATCATGGACAACACTGGAGTATGTAAAGGACCTAGATACCTCTAAGTAGTTAGACATGTGGAGTTATTCTAGTCATATAGACTGAGGTAGAGGACATATTACTCTAGGGTAGGTATATAAGCATAAAAAATAATTTATTATTGAATTTTTTAGGGATCCCCGAAAACATTATTGATAGATTTCATGCTATATAATATACTCATATCAGTATGGAACCAGAACATTCCATTGTTTGAGGTATTATTTTCGTATCATCTACCCTCATATTATCTTTTTTTGGTATATGGGTATTACAATCATCCATATTTATTAAATTTATCCATGTGTTGGGTTTAATAGTGGAGTTTAAATTTTTATTTTTGACAATCTACATGTTGTGAAGCATATGGTCAGAGGGTATTTTAAAACATATGGTGTGTTCTCCCAATATTGGCGGAAATATTTCCTTGGGGATCCGTTTGTGATTGAAATAACCCAATATTAATTGATTCTGGGTATGGATTGGCTAGATCTATACCAGTATTTTATCAACTATTAGCATATTTGAGTGAATTTTACACCTTTATAAGGGGAAAGCTATACCCATCCAAGTGAATGAGATCTCTAGTCTATTTAGGTATGAACAATTCAATGTACATTGGATTATCTCACTACCTATGTAGCCCTCCATATACTATATGATGGTGGGTCATAGTAGGGTACTTTTCTTTCCATGGTAGACCACATTAATGATTTCATTCTTAGAGTGTTATTCCTATTACCACCATGGTATGAGATTTAATTCCCTATTGATTTAGTTCCATGAGATAGACCTTTTTATATACCACCTTATAGAATTTCACCAGTAGTGTTTCGGTGGTTTAATGTTCTTTTGGATGATATATAAAAGAAGAGATTAATATAGACATGTAATTCAGCCTTGGGATATTTTGAGCTGTTATCCTATAATTTTTTGGGATCCTCGAACTTATGTGTAGATTAATAGAGACTTAGCCAGGTGATGATCAAGAACTAGTATACCCTTCTGCAAGATGAAAATCCCATCAGTCAGTTGAGGTGTTATCAAATATTGTTAAATATTGACACATTCAAGGAACAATTAGTTGAGTGTGAGACCATATGAAAATATCCTGCATTATCTTTGGTGAATAAATGAAATGTATGATTCTATGGTGATGTTTTTTGGTCATAAGAATTCATTTAATGTATTCACTTCCTTGACAAATATGATCTTTTATCTATTTTTGGATTATAATTTTCTTGTTTGTTGTGATGATATCATAGTGTACTCATATTCTAGGTATGACCATTCCCAATATATTTACACCATATAGAGTATGATGAGAGAGAATCATATATATTTCAAGTTATCTAAACTTCATTTTTGGACTGACAAGGTTCATTTATTGGGCCACATTTTTATATGATAAGATGGAGTGTTAGTGGGCCTACAGAAGGAGGAAACCATGATATCACAGGAATGACCAAATAATGTGTTACACATATAGTTTTAAACTAATGAAAAAAAATTTCAATAGAATATAAGACATGAAAAACTATGTGTAAATGGATATTGATTATTTCTGTAAATTCAAACAAAGTATTTAAATTAATGATTATGAATAGTATTAACTTCATTTTGATATATACATAAAAAAACTGATATTTTAAAAGAGGAAAATATTATAGGATAGAATATATGACTTGAAACATCATGACTATAAGATAATGTAACACCTTGATACTTTAAAATATATTTCCTTTAAATAAATTCAATCATTTCGATATCTTATGTTGCACGCATCAATGGGTTCAAACAAACATGATACTCTATTATTTAAATATGACAATTATAAACTGGTTATTTAGTTAGACGGTATGAATAAGAATAAATAAATTATGAAGCATATATGGTTTATAATTTTATAATATAAACTCAATGGATATATATTAATTAGAAATAAAATAAGAACCATTTGATAGATAATGAATTTGTTTTTCAGGAAAATAATATTTTTCCAAAAGGAGGTTTACTCTAACTTTTGATATATATATTAAAATTATTATTATATAATTTTATAAAATTTGTTTTGGTTATTAAATTTTTTTTGATATCCTCAGGTAAAAAATATCTTTGGGTGAATTTTTTTATAAATTTCTTAAAAGAATAAATTTGTTGAAGAATACTGACAATTATCAATTTTTATTGAAAACATACTTTTTATTTCAATTATTTACAGTTTTTAATGATATTATAAATTGGTTTTGAAGTATAATTATATAAATTATAATATAATATAACTAATTTATTTTCTTTTAATCAATTATATATTTAATTCTGATATAAATGTTTTTTTAAACATTGGAATGTTTTTCTTTGGAATAACTATTTTTAATTATGTGTGGGTTTATTTTTTTATTGAATTATCCAAATGTTGGATATTGAATTTAGATAAATGTATTTAATACATGTAATCAGAATAATTTTTATTAAAAAATAATTCTAAATTAATTTTTGACATTAATGAATAGAAAAATCACTAAAAGTTAATTACCGTGATTAAGGTAAAAATGGGTTTACTGTGGATTTAACTAAGAAGATAAGGGTTAATTACGATCTTAAACATGTAATAAAACAATTATATGGACATATTTCAACCTTATAACCACTTTGGTTTTGTTAATTACACATTTTTGAGTCCCGTGCCATGAAATAAATGGTTGTATCACATTATATTTTTAAAAATTCCATGTGTATCTTTCCCCCATTTATCAAAGGACATTATCTCTCCTCCACTCTTCACACATCCATAAAATATTTTTTTTGGAAAAATACCAAACAAAATATACTTTATAATTCTATAAATACATACTATATTCCTTATTTTTATTTTTAATCTTCTAATATGGGATTATGTATAAATCTAAAGAGGCGCTCTGAAGAAGAGGTAAAATTATTAAATGTGTGTATTTGTATTACTTCGACTTCCACATCCATAAAATCATATTAGACTATGATAATATAGTTACCCTAGTATAAATTATATTCCTTTAGTTTAAAATTTTAATTTAATAACCCATATCAATCTACATTACTATCAAATGGGAAATTAAACTGTGGATCTTTTGTATAGCGGACTACCGTCTCAAAAACAGATATAATTCATTTTCGATCACCACCATTCAGGGTTAGATATAATTATTTAATTTTAATTTTATATAATAATTATTAAATTAAAATATTTATTTAGTTTTTATGTCACACATATATTTTTAACTTTTATTTCTTTTGGCATACAATAGCATCGCTCGTGTGTATGTTAACAACATCCTCTCAAAGCGACGTTGTTCATTTTTCACTTACACATTACTTGGATAGTATTTGTATAATTTAATAAATATATGGTATTGTTATGAAATAAAATAAACTATCTAAAGATAATATCATATTTATCCTCCTACAATCAAATCCATTGGATGAAAATAAATTCCCTTGTCTGTATGTGTGGACTACCACCTCCACAAAGTGATGTGAAATGTTTTTCATTTTATTTTCACTAGGTTAGTAATAAGGATTTATTTTAGTAATATAATATATATATATTTGAAATAATAATAATTATATAATATGGAATTATTATTTTTTCACTTAATTATATCAATCGAGAAAATAGAATCAATATTCAAGGGTACATACGGCCAACTGTCTCCATGAATAGTGTATACCATTTTATATATATGACGTTATTAATTTACTATTAATACATATACAATGAACATATATTATATTAATATTGGGGGTAATATTATGGTGATGATGTAATATTGATCAATATAAAAGGATTGAGATTACTGAAACAAAACATACATGAAAAATGAAACAACTATCACTAAAACAATGACTTTAATACAGAATTGTTAATAAAAGGGTCATAAATGACCAAAAGTAAATTATATATGTTATGAAATATTTAAATATATTTTTAAAATATATTTATAATAAATATTTATAATAAATATTTATTTATTATAATGGTTTTTTGAAAATGTACTTTGTAAATTAGCCCTAAGTTAAGGTTTTTTCTTACACTAACTTCAGTGAAACATATGTCATATTTATCACTTATTCCATTGTGTGTTTTATACTTCCACATTTGATATTTTTATTAATTAATAAACATATCTTATTGTTTTTTAAGTTTAATTTTATTTTTTTTATTTCAATGTCACCTATGATTCAGAAGTTTCAAAAGTGGTAATTGATTAATTTATAATGTCATCATTTATTGGGATTCATTATGAGTACATTTTTGATGATTTCATACTGTGATCTATCACTAAATATACTAATTAATTTTATTATCCTATGGATATTCATGAAATTTTTAAATAATAGAACAATTTAACTCTCTTTAAAAATTGAAATTATTGTGAAAATATTTTTATGAAAAGATGAATTTATTTTCTTTTTTGGTCAAATATGTTTTTCAGAATGTTTTTAAAAAATAATATTATAAATTTGTTTTGAAATTATATAAATTTGTTATTAAAAAAAATTTAACCATGGTTTTATATATATAAAAAATTAGAAGGGGTTATTCATGTTATTTTCGAAACAAATCCCATTTGAATTTTACAGAAAATAAGAAAGGAATATCTGGTTTAATGTGTATGACATGAATTGAATTTTCTATATTCATGAACTATCAATGATATAAATATGATATTATATAGTGACAATGATATTTTAAAAGAATAATATTCCAAAAAAATTCATGTAATTTCGGTATGAAAAGCTTATTTCAAAATTGAAAGGATAATTTCCTCAAGAATGTGTTAATCGATAATTTCTGGTATTATTGATTATAATTAAAAAACACTAATTTTACCATACGATCCATATATTATAGGATGTAATTATTCTATCTTAATTATTTCTATCTACTTTTTATAATCAGTTTACTGGGATGTTTAATATTGATAGCATTCTCCATATTTCTTAGAATAGTTTATGAATATGTTTATTAATTAGTGATATTATTAGGATTTCATATGATATTTTTCAAATATGTGTTTTTATGTTCACTATTATTCACAAATTTATATGTGGAATTTATTCGAATTATTATGACATGGGTATTTCATAGAATTACATAGCCCCTCAATCCATCAGTTGGTCATAAGAAACAGATTTTTTGGCCAAATTAAAGGTGTTTAAACTGATAGTTTAAAATCATATTTGGAATTATCTTGATAGTGTGTATAAAATGTTCATTGTAACATCCCCAAACCAGGAAATCTATAATGTGGAAAAAAGGGTTGGTTATGATACCTCAAATGTTCCTTCCCATACCCCAATGTCTGTAGATTGGTAGTGGGGGAGTGAAATGTGATGCAGGGAGACTATACACCCTAATATGAAGTGTCATAGTAGTATAAATAACCTATAAAAGTGAAATAAATTAGGTTATATTCATTTTATAAACAAAAAATAAAAATTAAAATTATAATAAAATAAATTACAAAAGAATAATGTAATGACATACTAAAATCAGACTAAATGTCATGTAATAAGTAAAACAAGAAAAATTCTAGAAGACTAAACTAAGAATTGACAGTCATTAGTATCGAGCTCCAAGTCACTCCCAACTCCAAAATCTAGCCCATATAGGAAGAAATGAATCAATAACAAGTTCTGTTACCCTTTTCTGAACTAACATCCACATAATATTCTCTAGGAAAAAATAGAGGCAAAAATAGGGTTTGAGTATAACTCAATAGGATACAACCATGGTGTCTAAACAAACCAGTTATATAATAAGTATATAGAATAAAGCAATAAATATTTTTATTAATAAAATCAACAATTCATAAAATACAATAACAAACTACTTCGATACCATTATGGAATGTCTCTGAGCATGTGTCATGATCATGACAACCACAACCACATAAACATGGTAAAATAACTTCATTCTGAATCATTAGAGAATATATTTTTGAAAGTCTCACAACAATTCCAACCACATCAATATAACCATGGACTAGTCAAAACAAGTTTGGTCAAATAACTATTAGAATTATAGAATATGTTTCAATTCCCTATAAGAATTATATCCTGGGATTGGGATAAGAACACTCAATATAAGCATTACAACATTTAAGTGTAAATGTGTTAGGTAAATTTCTGATATATATGAACTTCAATAAGGATCACAATATGTTCCATAACAACATAGATATCACAATGTCACAACATAGGATTCAATGGTTACTTATGAAAATTAATATCTCTATTTAGATTACCCATTTAATTTATATCAAAATTTGATAAAAAATAAATCAATATGTAGTAATATATAACCAAGAAATTATATATGAATAAATCACCTAATGTCTTATGTTATCCTAAAAAAACTGGAAGAAATTATCCAAATAAATTATTTTCAAGGTTCTCTCACCCAACGAGCATCTATAAGCCAGGTCTAAAACCAATGAGAAACAATGAACTACACTATAACATCATGTCCATACCACTGGATTGAGACAGAAGAGAGATTCTACATGGCCTTAAGCGATGTTTCCAAGGAGCCAAAGGCTAGAAATAAATTTTAAGGGATTCAGAATAAATTTAGGGAACAATTTTCCTTTGAGATACAACCAACAAACCAAATAATCCACTAACAACAAACTGTATAATGGGTGTCAGCCAAACAACCTTCTCATACAATACCAAATGACAACAAAATAATCCATAACAATACCACATGCCAAATACAACCAATCCCAAAAATCATAGTACCAAGCGGAGGAATACAATAAGACTCCATCATAACTAGGAATCCATCCATATATCTACACCGAGCTCCAAGCTCTAAACACCACACATCACCAAAACATTATGTCGAACCACTAGAAAAAAGAGATTATTTACTCTTACATGTATCCCAAAATAATGCTTCCTCAAAATCACCCAAGTTCCAAAGCAGGGGGTGAGAACTAATACACAGTAGGTTTTCTTGAAATGACTTCCCTACACAGGCCATGAGTATAAGACCGTTATCAAATTTATATAAATTATATTATATAATGTAATCAAAAGTGAAACCATTACCAAAATCCAAACATAACCTTACCAGGAGACCTCACTTGAACCAGGAAAACCAAGGGAAATCTAAACATTACATCCATAATCCATTTCACCATTTCATAGTTGCATAGAAATATCCATCTTGAAAAACAATGCACAAAAATGCAACCAAAAGGGTGAAGCTTCCTTCCAACCTGTTCACCCATTTCTAACTAGCAATGCTTACCGACCACTATCCATATCAGTGGTTCTTACAAACACTATCCATCACCATTCATAGTGAGACTTCTGAACCACTTCCACACAACATTCCGACAATCGATAACCAATCATATAACCCATCAAGGCCTCAAAAATTTGAAATTAACCATTTCCATTACATTCCAATCCACTACAATAAATCAAAAATTTATCGAAAACACCCTTCAACCATTTTACATGCCAATTCCCAGGTCATTAAAACAACCCCATTATTGAAAACCAATTTCAAAAGACATCTTCATTAATCCAAAAAAGCAACCCATTTTTAAATCTCCATTTTAAAATCACAACACTATCAGTTCACCACACAAACTCCTTTTTCCCAAAAAACCACAAAACATCACCCATGGGATTTCCAAACAACTTTTCACAAAAAAAAATTAATTTTAAGAAAAAAAATTAATTGTCAGAAATATTAAAATTCTATCAAAGTGGAGTCGAGAGAGAATCCACATACCTTTAGGGTTCCGACGAAATCAACCCACAGGCAACCACACCTCAAATCCGGAGAAAGCACCATCAAACCCGCTCTAGATCTCCGTCTCTAAAATAAAAATTCATTAAAATATACACCAATGGAAACCAAAACCATAGATATACATGAAATGTATGTAGATTTAGAAAACCAAGAAATTGGGAGATAGAGATCTAGGGGAAACCACAAATAAACCAAGAGGAGAGACTTACTCGGGAGAAACCACCTTCAAACCACATTGAAACCACATTTAATTGCTTCAAAAACATGTGGGAGAGATCCTAAAACCCTTGATAATTAATATTCCTGATTGAGGCTCAAGTGGGAGAGAGTTCGGAGTGAAATGGGTCATGCTCGAGGGAGCCCAGATTTAAAACACCCAAATTTAAGTGGCCACACGGTTAGCACATACGGTTTGGAAATTCATATTCCAATTGTGCTCAAACCAATGTCTTGAGAGAAGGGGTCTTTATGGTTTCCTCATACGCTCTGGAAAACAGTGTGTAGGATATACGAATCCCACTATCTCCCCCTACATGGTTTCTTGGAGAACCCGAATGGTTTTTATTAACCGTGCTAAAACTGTGTTCCCATAGAAAAGCCTCCAAACCTATTCAAATCCATTCCAAACTCTCCCAAAATCTTCAAAACTCATCCCAAGTACATCAAAAAGAAAAAAAATCATAAATAGATGATATATACATCAAACTCAGGGTTATAGATTCTCCCCACCATTGGACTTTCCATCCTTGGAATGTACAGAACCCCTGCTTTTCCGAAAGAGACTAGTCCATTGCTCAATCATCTCTTTCTTCCACTCCCAATTCTCCACCTGAATCTGACAATGCTTCCACAAAGCACGAACTGAACTGATGCTTTTTCCACACAAGACATTCTCTTTCCTATCAACAATCTGCACCAGCATGTGCTCCAAATAAGCATCTATTTCTACCTCAAAATGATCCCAACGAATCACATGGTCACGATCTGGCTAATACTTTTTCAACTGAGACAAATGAAACACATTGCGCACCACACTAAACTGTGGTGGCAAGGCTAACCAATAAGACAACTCTCAGATTCACTCAAGTATCTCAAATGGACCAATATACCTCAGAGATAAATTACCCTCATTTCTAAACTGATGATGCCCAATCCTAGGAGATTCCTCAAAAACACATGATCACCCACCTCGAATGAAAAATATTGTCAATGATGGTCCACATATGAATTCTGATGACTCTGTGTCTGCTCCATCCATTACCTGATCAACCAGATATTTTTCATAGTCTTCTGTACATGGATGGGTCTAATCATTGATGTCTCCCCCGATTCCACCCAACATAGAGGATAACGACAAGGAAAACCATATAATTCCTCATATAGAGCCATATGCATCGAATCCTGATAAATATTATTATAGAAGTACTCCAACAACAATATGTCGTCCTCCCACGAACCACCAAAATCCATCACAAAAGCCCTTAAAATATCCTCCAAGGATTGTATTGTCCTCTCATATTAGTCGTTCGTCAGAGGATGATACATCGTGCTCATCGTCAATTTTTTCCCAAGGGCTTTCTGAATGGATATCGAGAAACGGGATTTCAACCTCATATCTCTATCTAATAGGTTCGAAATTGTAACACCATGCCCCTTTAACACCTCCCAGATGTAGATATTTGATAGATCCTCCACCGCAGTAGATTCATGAATCAGGAAGATGTGGGCTGACTATGTGAGCTGATCCACAATCACCCATACTGAGTCGGGTTTCCTAACAATTCATGGGAGACCTGTCACAAAATCCATTTCTATTTTCTCCCATTTCGACATTGTGATAGGTAATGACTGCAACATGCCTGATGCCTTCTGGTGCTCTTCCATGACTTTCTGACATTTCATGAATCTCAAAACAAACTCGACCACAACCCTCTTCATACCAGCCTACCAAAACTGCACTTTCAAAGCCTTCTAAATCATCTGAATTCTAGAATTGGAATCCCACCTTGATTGATGATAAGTCCTCAAATGTTCCTCCTCAAAAGCCACTGGTACCACCATCTGATTCTGAAAACACAAGACTGAATCTCCATTTAGTTCCCATCTCTCAATTGTCTCCCAACCATTGAGTTTCGACCTCATTTCTATACTCTCAGAATCAGTTTCATGTTCCTCTTTAACCAAACCAACCATGTCAGGAACTAAAAAAACCGGAAAGAAGACCATGCTGTCACCTCGGTCCTCACATTCCTACTGTATGTTGGCTATGAACGACATCAACATCAACTGATCTGGTGCTTGTTTCAACCCTTCAGCATATGATTTCATACATAATGCCTTTGCCACTAAATATCCCTAACCTGGTTTGTACATTCAGTTGAAATCAATCATATGGTTGTTTTTCATCCATCTCCCTTTACATAGGTTCAAATATCTTTATTGTAAGATAATCATTAATCTCTTGTGATCGGTAAACACTATAAATTTCTCCATGAAGAGATAATGACTCAAAATTTATAAAGAATGAGCCAATACTGCCAACTCCAAATCATGTGATGGGTAGTTATTCTCATGCAACCTCAATTTCCGTGAGCCATATGAAACCACATAATCCCCCTTCATAAGAACACACCCCAACCCTTATCCCGATGCATCTCCATAATCAACGTACCCAATCCCTAGTTTTGGAAAAACCAGGATTGGTGTTGATGTAAGGTGACCCTTAATCTCTTCAAAATCATGAATAAAATGTCTATAATACACAAGTAGACCGAGAAATATTCATATCTCGAAAACATTCTCTGGTGGTTTCCATGAGGTATAGCCTATATCTTTTCCAAATAAACTGAAACTCCCCTATCAGAAATTATATGGCCAAAAACGATCCTCCTGTATCCAAATGCCACACTTTGAAAATTTGGCATTCAAATGATGATCCTTCTAGTTCCCCAACACAATCACCAAGTGTTTCTCATGATCTACCCTAGTCCTTGAATAAAATAGTATATCATCATCAAATACCACCACAAAAGAATCCAAATATCTCTGAAATATCCAATTCAACAATTCCATGAACATTGTTGGTTCATTATTTAGACCAAAGGGAATAACCACATACTCATAATTTCCATATCTACTTCTGAAATATGTTTTCGGAATATCCTCCATCCTTACCTGTAATTGGTGATACCCTGACCTCAAGTCAATCATAGAGAACCACTGAGACCCCCTCATCTAATCAAACAAATAATCAATTTTTGGAAGTGGATATCATTTCTTTATCATAACTTGATTACGTCAATGATAATCACCACAGAGATATAAGGTTATATCTTCCTTTTTAACAAAAAATACTATTGGGGCCCATGGAGGCGTTCTTAGACAGATGAAGCCATTGTTTTATAACTCTTTGAAATACACCTTTAAATCCTGAAATTGTGTTGCTTCCATTTGGTAGGATAGAAGTGAAATAGGACTGGTCCCTGGAAGGAGATCAATCGTAAACTAAACTTCTCTCAGGGGTGAAAACCCAGAGAATTCGGTTGAAAATACCTCCATAAAATAATCCACAACTTCCAGAAGAACACTCTACTCAACATATTACATTGATTCCAAAAAAATTCATCTAACTAATAAAAGATCATTCCAACACAAAATCTCTATTTCACCTAGCTCTACACTTTTTTCCCCTCTAAAGAGACGTCTAATGACATCCTCCATCACAAAACTAACTGTTCACGCCTAGAAATTGATGTGGGTCTCAAAAATTGTAAAACAATTCCATTCACAAGATTATATCATAAGAATACATCTCAATAAATGAGAATTCCCAAATCAATTCGATTTCATCCACAACTAAATAATAGTCTAGAAATTGGATGGATCGCCACTCTCTTTGACCTAGAGGAGTTTTTAATTTCAAAAGAGAAGGTATAATTTTGAGATATATCCCCAGACCATCAATGTTGCAAGATGAACTAAAAGAATGTGAAGTACCCATTTCAAACTAATCATTCATATTCTTTTAATTTAATAGAATCCTACCTCGCACCGTGAACGGTCCCGACTAATCATCCATCGTCGTAAGATCACCTCCAAACTACTACTGATTTTCCACACTCTACACATTATTACCCTACTGATGTGTCATGGTATTCTGAGAATCACCATGACCCACATTAGTCTATTGGAGAGGGGTATATTTCTACCCATTTCCTATCAGGGAATAAGACCCATGCGACCACTAAGGAGTGTTATAGACACACGACCTTGGAGCATTCCGACAATAACGCTAAATGTGCCCCATTTTTGTACAATTATGAAATGCTCAAAGTTGTTTCATACAATCCTTCTTTATGTGGCACATAGAACCGCACTAAAAACATCCCTGTATGCAATGAGGATTCAGAAGAAACTTCATGCAACTTGCTATCAGTTGTTGAGTGATACTCCCATTCTGGAAATAAGTATCCCTCTTCCACTTGATCCCCGCTTTGAGTTCCCAGTTTTCCATGTGGGTACAAACATGTTTCCCCCTCCTATAGGCCCAACAAGATCCCACTATGCCACCATGGATCTATTAAACATTTATATCTAATCATATATACACAACACCTATATCTTGGAATGAATTTCGTGGTTCAACCGATATTCAAAAATAAGTTCCTTCAATGATGTACCACCTGCCACCTCGGGTGAAAACTACACTAAGTTCATAAACATAGCTTCATATTAAGTCACCACCATGTTCCCTTACTTAAAATGAATAAATCCATTGTATAATGAATTTTGAACGTGGGAGGTTATAATTTTTTGTAAAAAAAATATCTCAAATCCCTCAATTCTCACACCTTGTTCCATCCCAGCTTGAACCGCTAGGTACCACCACTGAAAGGGAAATAACATCCAACATGTAGATGGATAACTTCAATTTTTCTCTGCTGGTGTTCCCATGAAACAAAATATCCTATTAATTATGTCTAGACACGCTTCAACCCTTTATGGCTCCGAATCACCCCTAAAAAAGGGTCATATTTTTCCTTTGAAACAGAACTGCATGAACCACATGCCTTGGTTCATCTGATTTATTCCCACATTCCATATCATGGAGATAATTCATTATACCTTTCACTAGCTGTAGGTTCACCCAAGGCTCAGGTGCAACCACATATCTTGCAGCTTCCTCTGGTTGGTCCCTATGACGACTAATCGGTCCCATTTCCATCAACACATAAATAACAGTAATTCTCACTTTCATATAAATAAAGGGTATTGAAATATCAATTTTCAATACATAACAACTACCACAACAAGGATTTCCACAAGTTTATATTTCACATATATCACTATTTAGAAAAATCCACCATGTTCTGAAAATCATCCCATTTTCAAAATACCACAAGTTTCCATTTTACAAACCCTTCTGTTTTGAAACCAAATATAGGGTTTCAAAATAAAAACATTCTTATCAAACCATATATCATTATACCCCAATTAAATATGAATCCTAGTGGGATGCCATTTCTACCATGCATTTCATGCTCATCTCATTGGATACACCCATGACAAAGAGATATCCAATGCCTATAAGTGTCTCCAAACACATATGTACACAACTTCCTAGTAACATGATCTTCAGAATAAAAGTTTTATCTATGTACTTTTTTGATTTACATTCCATGTTCCGACAATCCTACACCTTGATACCCTCCCGACTCAAGGAATTGGCCATGAACTAATATCAACACCAAGGACAACGATCAACACCAAGGATTGAACAGTTGTTCTCACTTGAAATCCATGTACCAAACAAACTAATACAAATTTTAACATCCCTACCCATCCAATTTACATAAGAGGGCTAAGAGATTCAAATTAGCCATAAGCAAAATTCCCAAGGCGCCAAAGGCTGGCAATAAATGGCTAGGGCATTAAGAATAAATTTTTTTAATTATTTTCCCTTTAGATAAAACAAACCAACCAAACAACCCACTATCAACCAATTATATGATGCATGTCAGCAAAATAACCAACACATACAATTCAAAAAGACAACCAACTAATCCATAACAATCCCACAAGACAAATAAAACAAAGCCCAAAATTCTGAGTACTATTTGGAAGACTACAAGAAGAATCCAATATAACTAAGACACTATTAATAGCTCCAAAACAAGCTCTATTCTTCAAACCCCACACATCACCAAAACATCATGCCGAACTACTAGAAAAATGAGATGCTTTACTCTTACCTCTGTCACAGAATACAATATCTGTAGAAGCACCCAATTTCCAATGTAGTGTGTGAGTACTAATACTAAATAGTTTTTCCTAAAGTTATATCCCTACACATTCTAGTAGGGTAAAACCATTATCAAATTTATTTAAATCATTTTATATAAAGTAATCACAAGTGCAACCATTACTATAAGACAAACATTCCCTTTCCAAGACACCTCGCCTAAACCAAGAAATCCAAGGGAAATCCTATCTATCATGCCATAATACATTTCACCATTTCATATTAGTACAAAAATTTTCATCATGAAAAAAATGCACAATAAGGAAACCAAAACGGTGGAGCTTACATCCATCCCGTTCAACCATTCCCAACTAGCTATGCTTCCCAAAGGCTACCCATAATGGTGGTTATTCCAACCACAATTGTAGAGACCCGAAGCTTGACGTACATGGACATTACATTACTTTTGCGGAATACTTAGTACATAAAAAAATCACACACACAAGGATCGTAATAGTTTAGTGTCTTTGGAAACTCAGAATATAATCTTCTAATCGTGGTGAAAGATCTTCAACATCTCCCATAAAGATCTTCCCCTTTTTTTACCTAAAACCTTTATTTATATCCTGGGGAAAAGAAAACATAAAAGGGGGAGATGAAATGCTCAGTAAGGGTAAACAAAAGAAATATCAATCACATCATATTCATAAGAACATATCATTTTTGAAATCTTAACCTGCAAAAGAGATCATAATATCATAACATGGGATAAATCATAGTAGTGAAATGTAATCCCAATAATCATAACTTAAAACATGAAACTTTGTGGCAAACACACATAATCATAGAGAATCATATCTTATTAGTCAAGACTCATTGCCAAGACTATATTAGTGGACAAAGTCCATTTCTGAACCGAGTCACCCTCGTTTCAGTCCTGTTTCACTGAACCGGTATAACCTACCATTCCAGCCATGTCTATCTCATGAGATATAAAATCATTACCCAATGCATTGGAGGGAGATATAGGTCCCACCCATCTCATAATGATACCATTCTTATGTGTGCCACAAAATCATAAATCATACATCATTGCATAACCCATGTAATAAAAATGGGAATCTTTAAACATCGTGACATCATAAAACAATTCATATAAGATAAAAGAATAAATAAAAATATTTCCATCACAACATAATCAAATCCATGTAATAATAGTGATAGAAACATAACCCTTTATTATCATAGATGGAAAATAATTTTGATAAAACACTTGAACTTCATTCTTGAGGAAAATATCCTTTCTACTTCAAAAACACTTTTCCTTTCTTAACTTGTCATACAATTTTAAACTAAAAGAAGTTGATTAAAAATAAACATGAAAACTTGTAAAGGAATATTTTTGGAAATAATGTTTTAAAAATCCATTCATGCCGTATAACTTAAAAAAACATTCTTCGTACTTTTGTCGGAAAAGTCAAAAAATACATCGTACGAAAAACGACAAAAGATTCCTTTCATATCTTTTACTAAAAACTCACCGAAGGGTAAAATTGGATTTAAAAAATAGTAGGTGGATGGAAATAATATTACATATTGATGAATCATGGATGTGGATGATAAAATACACCCCAGTAAATACCAAAGTATAAACAATCTCGGATAAAAATGAGATTGTGATATTTCCCTTACCTTAGGTCCGATTTTCTTCGTAGGTGACCAAACCTCCTGTATAATGATTTAAATAATGTCATTGACTTATTCCAGAATCATACTCATTGTTATGATATCATATATGGTTCACTTATGACTTTATATTACCCTTTCTTTTGTAAATTCTATGTTAAAGAGCATTTTGGGTAAAATTGTTTCACTTGTCGTCCGTGTTTTGACTTGTAATTATTCATATGATTGCTTAGATCATAATTACATAATTCCATAATATAAAACATGATTTGTATATAATATATATTCATAATATACATATATATAATAAATTAGTAAATGGAAAGAAATACACCGTTCATGGAGACGGTAGGCCGTACGTACGCATGAACGCTATTTTCGTTTCCTTATTGAGTTGAATGGAATTAAGTAGATGAAATACATATATACATAAATACAGTAGCTTTATAATGTCATATATTTCATTATTATTTCTTATATATACTTTATAATCATTCTTAAATGATTAACATGGAGAATGAATCTCATCGCGTCGTGGAGACGGTAGTCCGTACGTACGCACGAGCGATGATATCATTTCCATAATTATTGAATTGAATTGGAGTGGATGATACAATATATCAGAATCAATATGATCTTCTAATAACTATGTATATTTATTCTTTACACCATTATACCCATCCTTGTATGGTGGTGGTGGAAAATAGATTACACCACGGCGTGGAGACGGTATTTCGTACGTACGCACGCGCGGTGATTTATTTTTCCGTAGGATTGATAGATGGTGAAATAGGGTTGTTTAATACTTATAATAACATATCAGTATATGAGTGATACTGATTTTATTACTTCATAATGAAACAACCTAAGAAGAAGAAGTGGAAGAAGAAATAAAGATGAAAGATTCGGTAACAGACATTACCTCTTCTTTGAAGTGCTTCTTTGAGACCTCCTTTTAGGGCACTAAAATGGGTCTTTGAAGAAGATCAGAACCTCTAGGATGTTTCTAGGGAAGTGGAGAAGATAATTTTTCAGGGTTTGGCCGAGCATGAAGGCTCAAAGTTGTGTGAGGAATAGAGGGAGGAGGTGCCCTCTTATAAGGGAGGAGAGGGGCTCCTTTGGAAAAACTAAAAATATTATTTTATTATAAAGTCAAGATCGGTTTTAAATAGCTCCAAATTGATTTATTTCGAGGCTAAGGTGGGGATGGGTCTAAATACTCTCATCCAATAGAATTTAGACAAGTTTAGGTTCATATTTTAACCTTATAATTTAGATTTATCATTAAGTTAAATAATATTACTTTTACCGTGTCTTCTTGTGTTCTTACACTATAAGGTTAATAAACATACTATAAGAAGCCAAAAGAACCCCAAGTTGTTTATTATTAATATATATAACCTTATCTATGTAATTTGGCCGAACATTAGATTTTTTAGGAATAAAATAACAATTAATAATATAATATTTGTTTTAAAAACTATTTTGTGTCAATTTTGACACTATTTAGTAATTGATTTTTTGAAAATCATAACAGAATTATAAGTTCGAAAAAAGATAACTAAATCAATAATAACATATCATATTAACCTATAAAATTAGTGTAATTCATAAAAAGTCTCAAATTATATTTATTTGGGTATTTATAACATTAATTATGTCAATATTTCATTAGTAAGATAATTACTGCATCATCGTTGTGTCATAAATAAATTAAATTATTTAATGTCTAAAAATTACAAATAAAATACCATTATTTGGGAAATCTTTTGATATTTATAATTAATATTTATAGTCGAATTTAGCTTATGTATAACCCCATATTAAAATTTGTTTCGTAATTTAACTTTGATTTTAACTCTTTTAACCCTTCTTTAAATAAATTAATAATAAATGTCCTAATCTAATCCAAGTGGGCCTAAAAGGTCATATTTTATTCCTAAGTTTGTTTTTGGTAGAATTAAACTTGTCCAATAGAATTAGGACATGTTTTAAGGTAATAATAATATCATTTCTACCCTTAATTACCCTATTTACTTTTAACCGTGGAAAAAAAAAGTAAAAAGTTACTATTCACCAAAAAATTATTTTCATCTCATTGAACCACAATTTACTTATTGACATCAACCGTGTCTCTCGGATTTTTGAAATTCCACTCACAGAAGCGGTAAAATTATGTTTTATGAATAATTCAGTTTTTTAACTACCACTTAGTGGTTTCACTATTCATCAAAAATTGATAGTTTTCAGAAAAATACCAAAAATTAGGCCTAAGGTATATTTGATATTATGAACTCAAAAATGATGTCTATTTTACCAAATACAAAACATATCAGTTGCATTAACTAATTTAAAAATTAATTCCCGTCGTCAAAAAAAATAGCGTGTTTTTAAGAGATAATAACTATCAAAAGATTGAAACTTGTTTATAACTGGTTTAAATGTGAAATTACATCCAATGACCATCATTGTATTAAATTGTAAAAATATATTATAAATATACTTTAAAACCACTAAAATTATTAATATATCACTATTAATTATTTCGATTGAAAAAGTTGTTTTTAATTAAGATTTAGTAATTTCAACTATTCATCAAAATATGAAAGTTATTCAAAAATTACCAAAATTTCACCCTAAGCTAATTTCGATATTCCGAATCCAAAAATGAAGTCCATTTTGAAAAATAAAATTTACAAAATTTCAAAAAGTGGTTATTACTATTCATAACGGCTAGTTTTAATAATATTTTAATAGCATATCGTTGTTTAGTTAAACTCAGTATTGCGTGCTACACACGCTATAAAGGAAGGTCGTGATTGCGTGTAATGAAAGGCAAGTCCAGGATTCATGTTGTGCAAGCTCCTTTTGGTGTAGCGTACAACACAAGACATTAATGAAATTAAAAAGGATATTTTTCATAAAATCTTGGCGTGTTACATTATACCCCCCTTAAAATGAATTTCTCCCTCGAAATTCGTCGAGGTTATAAATGGTTTACTATTTGAAAGTTTCTTTAATCGAAACCCACATCGTAAAAAGGAATACCAAAACCAATATTTAAAAACAAAAGTATGAAACGTAACGGTTACCCAAATAAACTAATCAATGGTTTTCCACATAGGTGAAAGTATGGATATGGAGGGGAAATCTAACAATCATGTTCTGATGGAGAGTGGTAGAGAACATGGCTATGGAATAGCCCGCAATCACAAAGCCATAAATTTATGACGATCTAAGGTACCATCTGATTCATCAGATATAAGAGCACTAGGACAACATTTTTGGTTTTCAAGATCATTTCCCTAAAGTTGATGAAATTGGAATTAGAAGAAATACTTTCGTGATTTTGGTATAGTCTCACCGTTGGTCGTTCTTTGGACAATTTCCACATCATCTCTTAAAGAAATGAAGTTTAATTTGTCATTCGTGATGTGTTAGCAGATCATGTGATAGAATGATCGGTCATTCCATCTGTCTCAAACAAAAGGTTAGCAAAAGTTATCAAATATATATAAGTCCATCTATGGAGAGGTTAATCGTATATGATTCCAAGAATGAACCTATACTTCATATATCATACCGCATAATAAAATAAAACTAGTTTCTACTAAACAGGGACTTCCTGTAGGCCAGTGGTAGGCGATAAAGGCCAGTCGCACTTCGATTGTGGGTTCGATTCCTACAGCCTTGTCCGACGCGATGGGCTGTCGCCCGTCCTGCAGGTTGTCCTTTTTCTAAAACTATATTACTATAACATCCCATCAATAATATCGAAAAAACATCTATCCTTAAACAATAATAACTTATGTCCAACATAATCCAGTCCAATCTTTAGGATTATCCATAATACTGCAGTCCACTCTCATAACATAGTGAAAACGATTACCAGAGATTTAATACCATCGTTGATCCCCATATATCATAAGATATGTTTTGTTGGTCACATTCCAAACATTCAAAGTCCTTAATCATGTATTCTCTTGAATACCCATTGAACCTTAGTGAAAACATGAATACAGTAAAATGTTAACACCTTCCACATACCAAAATCCTCAAAATTCTATATACTCAAACCATGTTATCACTTAGTCCTTATATTAATCATGAGCTCATGAATACTTTCAAATATTTCATTTTCTCGTTTTCCCTTCATTATGCGCATATCATTCTTTTTCCAAAAATATCTCAATCACTTTCTATGGATACTGGTACCATAAAATTATTGAAAACCACAATAGACCAATACATAAATATTTTAATATTCCATGATACAACATTATTTTGGAATCCCATTACATAAACCCTTAATCATTCCACCACATTGTTGTCATATTCAACATCGCCAATAGTGATCGCATGTGACTTCCCTTTGTCCATTTCCTTAATTGGTTGCTCATATTGATCATCTCTAACCCTTGGATTAGGGCATTTATTAGCATAATTCCCCATTTCCTTGCACTTGAATCATTGAAGTGTTGGTGGTGAGTTCTCTGCAGTCTTTGCTTTATTCACATAATTAGAAACCCGTTTTCCATTACTTCGACACTCAGCTGCTCGATGACCTTCTTTTCCACACTTAAAACATTTTATAGTCCCTTTAAGACAATCTCCACCATGCTTATTTCCACACTTTGAGCATAAGGAAACATTCATCTTCTTTTCACCATTATTCTGAGATTTCTCCTTGAACTCCATCTTTCGTTTCTTGTCCAAACCATGAGTTGGATATGTAACACCAACTTCCATTTCAACCTTGATAGAACAACGCACAATTTCTTCATAGCTACTGAAGTCTCTTATAGATAATTCCCTTCGAAGACTTGGTTTTAAGCCACTGAAAAATCGATCAACTTTACATTCAGGTTGGATTATAATGCCAGATTCATACCTTGCAAGTCTTGTAAAATTCGCTTCGTATATACCAACAGATTCATCATCCTTCTGCTTCAGCTCAAGAAACTCCTTTTCCATATTTTTTCGAAGAATATGAGGTATGTACTTACTGAAAAACAAGTTCTTGAACCCGTCCCATTCCATGGACTCAATTTCATCTCGTGGCCTCGTATTCTTGATAAGATTCCACCATTGATCAGCTTCACCTTCCAAACGATATACTGCTAAGATGACTTTATCATGTTCAGAACATTGAAGAACTGAAAATATCTTTTTAGTGGTACTGATCCATTGTTCAGCAACAAGTGGATCGGAAGACCCACTGAAATAAAGTGGATGTTGCCTCATGAACGACTCAATAGAACATTGTTCCCTTCTCTTCTCATTTGGAAGTCCAGAATGATTCATATCTTGTGTTAGTATAGCAATAAGATTTTTCACTCCATCTCCCATAACATTTTTTTGTTCAGGAGGACAATCATTGCATTGTCCATTGCGTTGATCAACACGGTTCCTTCGGGATCCAGCCATCGTCTAAAACCCAAAAAGAATAGTGTGAGAGGCAAAAATCATGCTTGGGAAAACAACATAATAAATGAGGAGTACCTTCAATATATAACATCTTAGGTTTAATTCTAATATCGTTACCGTAGTTC
This sequence comes from Viscum album, assembly GCA_963277665.1. Lineage (NCBI taxonomy): Eukaryota > Viridiplantae > Streptophyta > Magnoliopsida > Santalales > Viscaceae > Viscum > Viscum album. Next base: position 1,028,082,265 of record OY728121.1, on the reverse strand, counting down.
TAGGACTGTATCCTATACATATACTTATCCTTAGAGACATCCATAGACATACCTTAGAAATATCTCTAGGGATCTCACTAACGTTCTAACATCCTAGTTTCCAACGGTTGACTAATCCTTTCCTCTGATACCAACTGTAGAGACCCGAAGCCTGATGTACAAGGACATTACATTACTTTTATGGAATACTTAGTACATAACAAAAACAGACACACGAGGATCGTAATAGTTTAGTGTCATTGGAAACTCGGAATATAATCATCTAATCGTGGTGAAAGATCTTAAACATCTCCCATAAAGATCTTCTCCCTTTTTACCTAAAACCTTTCTTTATATCCTAGGGAAAATAAAACATAAAAGGGTGAGTTCAAAGGCTCAGTAAGGGTAGACAAAAGAAATATCAATCACATCATATTCATAAGAACATAACATTTTGGAAATCTTAACCTGCAAAAGAGATCATAATATCATAACATGGGATAAATCATAGTAGTGAAATGTAATCCCAATAATCATAACTTAAAACATGAAACTTTGTGGCATACACACATAATCATAGAGAATTATATCTTATTAGTCAAGACTCATTTCCATGATTATCTTAGTCGACAAAGTCCATTTCTAAACTGAGTCACCCTCATTTCAGTCCTGTTTCACTGAACCGGTATAACCTACCATTTCATCCATGTCTATCTCATGAGATATAAAATCTTTACCCAATGCATTGGAAGGAGATATAGGTCCCACCCATCTCATAATGATACCATTATTATGTGTGCCACAAAATCATAAATCATACATCATTGCATAACCCATGTAATAAAAATGGGAATCTTTAAACATCGTGACATCATAAAAGAATTCATATAAGATAAAAGAATTCATAAAAATATTTCCATCAAAACATAATCAAATCCATGTAATAATAGGGATAGAAACAGAACCCTTTATTATCTTAGATGGAAAATAATTTTGATAAAACACTTGAACTTCATTCTTGAGGAAAATATTCTTTCTACTTCAAAAACACTTTTCCTTTCTTAACATGTCATACAATTTTAAACTAATAGAAGTTGATTAAAAATAAACTTGAAAACATGTAAAGGAATATTTTTGGAAATAATGTTTTAAAAATCCATTCATGCCGTATAAGTTAAAAAAACATTCTTCGTACTTTTGTCGGAAAAGTCAAAAAATACATCGTATGAAAAACGACAAAAGATTCCTTTCATATATTTTACTAAAAACTCACCGAAGGGTAAAATTGGATTTAAAAAATTGTAGGTGGATGTAAATAATATTACATATTTATGAAAAATGGATGTGGATGATAAAATACACCCCAGTAAATACCAATGTATAAACAATCTCGGATAAAAATGAGATTGTGATATTTCCCTTACCTTAGGTCCGATTTTTTTCGTAGGTGTCTGAACCTCCTGTATAATGATTTAAATAATGTCATTGACTTATTCCAAAATCATACTCATTGTTATTATATCATATATGTTTCACTTATGACTTTATATTACCCTTTCTTTTGTAAATTCTATGTTAAAGAGCATTTTGGGTAAAATTGTTTCATTTGTCTTCCGTGTTTTGACTTGTAATTATTCATATGATTCCTTAGATCATAATTAATTAATTCCAGAATATAAAACCTGATTTATATATAATATATATTCAGAATATACATATATATAATAAATTAGTAAATGGAATGAAATACACCGTTCATGGAGACGGTAGGTCGTACGTACGCATGAACACTGTTTTTGTTTCTTTATTGAGTTGAATGGAATTAAGTAGATGACATACATATATACATATATCCAGTATCTTTATAATGTCATATATTTCATTATTATTTCTTATATATACTTTATAATCATTCTTAAATGGTTAACATGGAGAATGAATCGCATCGCATCGTGGAGACGGTAGTCCGTACGTACGCATGAGAGATGATATCGTTTCCATAATTATTGAATTGAATTGGAGTGGATGATAAAATATATCATAATCAATATGTTGTTCTAATAACTATGTATAGTTATTCTTTACACCATTATACCCATCCATGTAAGGCGGTGGTGGAAAATAGATTACACCACGGTGTGGAGACGGTATTCCGTACGTACGCACGCGCGGTGATTTCTTTTTCCGTAGGATGGATAGATGGTGAAATAGGGTTGTTTCATACTTATAATAACATATCATTATATTAGTGATACTGATTTTATTACTTCATAATGAAACAACCTAAGAAGAAGAAGTGGAAGAAGAAATAAAAAAGAAAGAATCAGTAACGGACATTACCTCTTCTTTGAAGTGCTTATTTGAGACCGCTTTTTAGGGCACTAAAATGGGTCTTTGAAGAAGACCAGAACCTCTAGGATGTTTCTAGAAAGTGGATAAGAGAATTTGGCAGGGGTTGGCCGAGCATTAAGGCTCAATGTTGTGTGAGGAAGAGAGGGAGGAGGAGCCCTTTTATAAGGGAGGAGAGGGGCTCCTTCGGAAAAACTAAAAATATTATTTTATTATAAAGTCAAGTTCGGTTTTAAATAGCTCCAAATTGATTTATTTCGATGATAATGTGGATATGGGTCGAAATTATCTCATCCAATAGAATTTAGACAAGTTTAGGTTCCTATTTTACCCTTATCATTTAGATTTAACATTAAGTTAAATAATTTTACTTTTACCGTGTCTTCTTGTGTTCTTACACTATAAGGTTAATAAACTTACTATAAGAAGCCAAACGAACCCCAAGTTGTTTATTATTAATATATATAACCTTATCTAAGACATTTGGCCGATACATAGATTTTTAGGAATAAAATGACAATTAATAATATAATATTTGTTTTAAAAACTATTTTATTTCAATTTTGACACTATTTAGTAAATGATTTTTTTGAAAATCATAACAGAATTATAATTTCGAAAAAAGTTAATTAAATCAATACTAACATGTCATATTAACCTAAAAAAGTAGTGGAATTCATAAAAAGTCTCAAATAATATTTATTTGGGTATTTATAACATCAATTATGTCAATATTTCATTAATAAGATAATTACTGCATCATTGTTGTGTCATAAGTAAATTAAATTATTTATTGTCTAAAAATTACAAATAAAATACCATTATGTAGGAATGCTATTTATCTTTATAATGAATATTTATTGTCGAATTTAGCTTATGTATAACCCCATATTAAAAATGTTTTAGTAAATTAACTTTGATTATAACTCTTTTAACCTTTCTTTAAATAAATTAATAATAAATGTCCTAATCTAATCCAAGTGGGCCTATATGGTCATATTTTATTCCTAAGTTTGTTTTTGGTCGAATTACACTTGTCCAATAGAATTAGGACATGTGTTAGGGTAATAATAATATCATTTCTACCCTTAATTACCCTATTTACTTTTAACGATGGTAAATAAAAGTAAAAAGTTACTATTCACCAAAAAATTATTTTCATCTCATTGAACCACATTTTACTTATTGACATCAACCGTGTCTCTTGGATTTTTGATATTCCACTCACAGAAGTGGTAAAATTAAGTTTTATGAACAATTCAGTTTTTTTAACTACCACTTAGTGGTTTCACTATTCATAAAAAATTGAATGTTTTCAGAAAAATACCAAAAATTAGGCCTAAGCTATATTTGATATTATGAACTCAAAAATGATGTCTATTTTACCAAATTCAAATCATATGAGTTGCATTAACTAATTTAAAAATTAATTCCCGTCGTCAAAACAAAAAGCGTGTTTTTAAGAGATAATAACTATCAAAAGATTGAAACATGTTTATGACTAGTTTAAATGTGAAATTACATCCAAAGACCATCATTGTATTAAATTGTAAAAATATATTCTAAATATACTTTAAAACCACTAAAATTAATAATTTATCAATATTAATTATTTCGATTGAAAATTTTGTTTTTAATTAAAATTTAGTAATTTCTACTATTCATCAAAATATGAAAGTTATCCGAAAATTACCAAAATTTCACCCTAAGCCAATTTCGATATTCCGAATCCAAAAATGAAGTCCATTTTGAAAAATAAAATTTACAAAATTTCAAAAAGTGGTTATTACTATTCATAACATCTAGTTTTAATAATATTTTAATAGCATATCGTTTTTTAGTGAAACTCGGTGTTGCGTACTACACACGCTATCAAGGAAGGTCGTGATTGCGTGTAATGAAAGGCAAGTCAAGGATGCATTTTGTGCAAGCTCCTTTTGTTGTAGCGTACAACACAAGACATTAATGAAATTAAAAAGAATATTTTTCATAAAATCTTGGGGTGTTACAACAATCAATCACCATTCAAAGTGATAATTCCTTCCCACTTCCACACAACATTCCAAAAATCCATATCAAAGAATATACCCCAACCAGGAAACAAAAATATTCAATTAACCGTTTTAATTACATGAAAATTCACCTCAACAAATCAAACATTTATTGAAAACACCCTTCAACCATTTGACATGCCAATTCCCATTTGAATAAAACAACCAATTTTTTGAAAAACCATTTCACAAACCAAATTTATTCATCCAACAAAGCAACCCATTTTAAAATCTCCATTTCAAAATCACAATAAGGGCATTTCACCACAAAACCCCTATTCTCCCAAAATCCCCAAAACGTTATAAAATGGATTTCCAACCAATTTTACACATCAAAAAACAATAAATTTTAAGAAAAACAATTATTTATAACCAATAATCGTGTTCTAGTAGAGTGGAGTCAAGAGAGAACCACATACCATTAGGGTTCCGATGAAATTAACCCATAAGCAACCACATTTAAAATCTTGTGAACGCACCACTAAAACCACACTAGATCTCCATCCCTAACATCAAAAAGCCTTAATATCAACAACCAATGAAACCAAAACCCCAGAAATACATGAAACATATGTAGATCTAGAAAAACATGATATAGGGAGGTGAATATCTAGAGGATATCACTATTAAACCAAGAGGAGAGACTAACCTGAGAGAATCCACCTTCAATACACCTTGAAACCCCTTTTAATCGATTCAAAAACATGTGGGAGAACCCCTCCAACCATTGATAACTGAAAATACCTAGTGAGGCTCATTTGGGAGAGAGTTTGGAGTGAAATGGGTTAAGCCCGAGTGAGGCAGGATTTAAAATCCCCACTTTTAAGTGGTTGCATGGTTAACCGACATGGTTTGAAAAACCATGCGCTAACACTGAGCATGCCACTGTCTCAGGATAATGGTTCCACATGGTCTCCAGGATCGGATTGGAAAACCATGTGCAGGAAATGTGAAACCCACTATCTCCCCCTGCACTGTTTCATGAAGAACCAACAGAGTTATCCCTAACTTTGCTAAAACTTTTCACCATTAGAAAATCCTCCAAACTTATTCAAATCCATTCCAGACACTCCGTACTCATTCCCAACACATCTTATGTACTTTAAACACATAAAACATAATAAACAAAATCTATATTCATCAAACCGAGGGTGTTTCATCCACAAAATAATCCCACTCATTATTTAATTTATTCTAGTGCATGTTATGTTTCCACAATCACAATATTGCAAAAACATGGAAATTATCTAACCATTAGGTTAGGATTTAGGCCCCCTACCATAACAGATGAATAACGCAACACATCAAATGGAAAACTACCATGAGTAAGAAGGTTCAGAAGATAAAAATGATGTTACAATATGGAAACTAATCATGTCCAAAAGCAACAAAGCAGATGGTTAAGGGATTACACAGACAAGTTTCAAGAACTAATGGAGAGAAGTGAAAAATCTAGCCAAAACACTTAATAAGGATCAAATACATTAATGGGACATCCAAAAGGGAGGATGAAAATCCAAAATATTCTGGTGGGGTGTCGTAGGTTGATAGGATAAGATATTCATGTGGGTTAATGAAAAAATCAACTGCAGAACATACAGTAAAAAAGATGGTTGTGAAATTATACGACATGTTATAAAGTTACATTTCATGTAAATATTTTTAGTATGATACACCAAATACCTCATTTCCCTGCCTTAATGTTAAAAATAGTGAAAAATTACTTGTTGTGTTGTCCATTTACATGTCATGTGAATGTTCTACATATGAGTTTTCAGCCGATTTTTTATAACAAATAAGATGTACCCCCTAGGATTCTCAATATTCCATGAACCCATGGTAACACTTAACCCATTTATACCTAGCCTGTATTAAATCAAATTAACATACATCCCTAAACAATTTGTCGTTTTCATCAACCAATTCTCTCTACATATATCCTATCCAGTTTTCTAATGATTTCATGCAACCACTGATTGCATTTATTCAAACAACATACATCCACTAGAAAAAAACCACTAATGATTAAATACATGGGAAAACAAAAATGAAATAAGAATTACCAAAAACATCAGAGAAAGATGTACCAAAAAATACATAATCTTATAACCTCACCACAGTATAACATCTCATCCCAGAGATTCTCCAAGAATCACTATGGAGTCTCTTCGAAAAAGCCTGGCTATAATTTTATCATATCAGAGTCCCTGTCCAAGGTCTCCTCCTACCCATCTTCATCAGGAAACTGCACTCAAACAAATGATATAGTCATACCACAAAGATATCTCTCTCTATGAACCGCAACTGTTTTTAGATGCTCATCAAAGGACACGTTGTTAAAATGATCTATATCTGATATTTCTATCTCATGGGAATGGTATGAATGATATCCTTGAAGTTGTAACACATGGAATAATCCGTGAATGGGGATTTATCACTATGGAAGGGCTAAATGGTATGTCACTAGACTAACCCTATCCACTACCTCAAACGGACTAAAAAACATGGGAACTTGTTTTTCAAGAATCAATATAAGATGGTTCCCCATTCTAGGAGACACCTTATGGAAGATATGATATCCAACATAAAATTATAGAGGTCATCTATGATGGTCAACATATTATTTTTAACTGATCTACACAGACACCGATATCTTTTTGAACAACTGAACATGCATAGATGTCTCCTACATGAGACAAGGCCTGATAGATGTTGAGTCACCTTCCTCTATCCACCAATGAGGAAAAAAACGTGTCCATCCACAAAAAACCATGAAGGATCTTTTTGGATTGATTGATATAAAATATTATCATTTTAAAAATCCATGAGTATCATATGTTACCTCCATGAACCACCAAAATCTCGAACACAGACTCATAACATATCCTCAAGAACTAGAATAGTCCTCCCATATTATCCATTGGTCATAGGATGATAGTTTTTTCTCAAAAGAACCTATGATCCTAGATCCTTATGAATTCCCAACCAGAAAAGAAATGTGTAACGAAGATATCTATATTAAATAATAATCCCTTGAATAGCATGCATCCAAAGTACCTTGTACATGTAAAGACTACCCAGATCGTCGACTAAGAAGTTCTACCTGGTTGGTAATAATTGGTCTAAAATATTCTATTGATCCAAAATAACCCATAATACATCAATATTATGGGATTTCCGGGGTATTCCATTCAAAAATTTCATTGTGACATGATACCATTTATACTCAAGAATGTGAAAATACATTTGAATCACAGATATCATCGGATGCTTAGATTTCACCTTCTGAAAAGTGATGCACCTATCAATAAATCATGTTACCACCTTATTTATTCCTGACCACTAGAACTATCTATACTGATCATGATACGTCATTATTAATCTAGGATTCACCTATCATCTACATGCATGAAAATATCTCACCATATCATCCTGTAATCCTTTTGGAACATATACCCATCAACAAAATAGAATTGAATTAACACTACCTAGAGACCATCCTGATGGTGTCTCCCCACAATATGTGTTGTCTCTCAAAATTGATCCCTATGATCAAATAACTTCTCAATCATGACCCAAAAAAAATATAAAGTATAACAGATGATTATTTAATAGTTACTCAGCATTTATACTCATGGACATCTAGATGAATGTCTTCAAATATTCCCATCATCTCATACATTTAGAAATACACCCAAACTTCCTCTTTTTTCATCTTTCTGCTCAATGCATTGGTAACAATGTTTCCCTTTCCAATTGTTTATACCCGATCGAAGTCAACATATTGTGGATAATCGACCCAGCACTTCTACTGAAGGTTTAGGTCCTGCTGAGGAAAGATACACCTAAGTATCTTCTAGTCCCTATATACTATAAAGCTCTCATTCATGAGATAATTTCCTTAAACTCTCAGGTCCTGTACTAGAGCTGCTACCTCCAAATCATGAGTATAATAATTTAAATTTTTTAGTCTCAGTTTTCTAAATAAACATGATACCAATAGATCCTCCTACATTAGATCCAATATGAGTCTACCACTATATGTATCATAGTACATGATATATTCTTTACCTAACATACGTTAATTGAGGATAAGAGATGAGGTCAATCATAATTTCAGATTCTGAAAAGCTCTCTTGCAAGCAAAAAAACAAAGAAACATTACCCATTTCATGGTCATCCAAGATAATGGTGTTGTTAATGTTGAGAAATCTTAAAAAAGTATGGATAGTAACCTGCTAAACCTAGAATGCTTCAATTCTTGAATACATTCTTTGGATTTTCACAATATACAATTACGGTAACATTCTCTAGGTTCACTAACTCTGCATCCTCTAAGATGGCATGGATAAATAAGTGATCATTATTAATCTAGAAACTTCATTTGGTTAGAGTTTTATAAATCTGATGCTCTATCAATGTACTATTGATGATGTCAGGTTTTTTGGAATTATCATATGTTGACTGGAGTACACTAAGATGTCTTCGACAAAAACCACTACAAACTGACCAATGAAAGGATGAAATATCCATTTGATCAAGTCTATGATTACCGATGATGAATTTTTCATCCCAAATGATATCACCAAAAATTAATAGAAGCCATGACTTCTCATAATAGATCCGATGTATATTATATTGTCTCGACCTAAATTGGTGGAATCCTACACTGAAATCAAAATTGGAGAATATCATATCACCATTCAACTAATTGAAATTTTCATCAATTCATGAAAGTGGACACCGGTTCTTGACTAGTATATGGTTCAACCTATGATGATCCATAATATGACCAACAAACCACCAGACATCTTGGAGATGAGAACTAGAGAACCTGATGGATATGTATTAGTCTGTATGAATCCTTCAGTGCCATGATCTTCCAACTAGGCTATCAACTCTCAATGCTCTTCTGGATCCATTCTGTATGGTGGGATAGAAACTAGCACTAGTACCTACAACAAATCAATCATGAAATAAATCACTTACTCTAAAAGTAATATTGATAAATCATGAGGAAAAAAATAAATAGAATTATTTTCCACTTTAGGAAATTAATCTTAAGGAAATCCACCATCATCTAGAGAATGACCGGCCACCAGATCTGGGAGAGAATATAATCTACAATAAATTGGACATACATGACCAACCTGAAGACCCCACTCACCTTGGGGATAATAGTTTCCTCCTTCTAAGGATAAATGGTAACTCTCATCTAGTAACAATAGATATGATCTTCATGTAGAACATCCCAATCCATACCAAGAATCAAGTTGATTCTTGACCTTTCTAGATTGAATCATTCCCAAGGGAAACAGTAACCAAAAATCTCAAGAGTAACTCCTAGAAACATTTGATACTCTCTGATCACACTCCCATTGGTGTGGGAATGGTCAATGAACCATCCAAATAGTCCACAATAAATTATAAACCCATCTCTAAAAAATAGTATATTGAATGAATTATGACACTCTTGTATCCAACAAAACATAAGCTATGGTTGATGATACATGATTAATACTTGTGACAGTAGAAGGTCATGCATCCATGAAATCCTGAGTAGTATTTATAAAGTGAAACTATCATTTCCTTATACCATGGGCTCAATTTAGTCTACCCTAATCTATTTACCTTGCATGATACGACAACTCCTTTACTAGGGTACAACATCTAATTCCTCATCCCAAACGACCTGTGGAAATCCATCCACCATCATGTTGAGGGGTAGCTGAGCCCTAACCTATCTCAGGTGTCAATCTTGATTCCCTTCAACTGGTCCACTTGGGAATGGTTACATAGAACAATTAAATATGACATACTCTTCCACATATATGGCACTCAACTATGGTTTAAGGACAATGTGGTTTCCTATGGGCAAACATTCCGAACTCATATAACTAAAAGATAACATGATACATATATGACTTTTCACTGCCCGTATTGCTTTTCCCACTAGTATGTTGGAGAAAACTATAACAACAATACTACTTGTGACTAGAAGAAGAGAACCCAATTATCCCTACTAAAATTGCCTAGTTGTTTCATGCATCATCTCCCTTGTTTCTTTCCATGATGAGTGCACGGTTCAACATGACCTCAAAAAAACTCAATTGAAAAGCATTAACTTATGACCTGATCTCATAACTAGTACCATCCTGAAAATGCCTCTCCATGATCAACTCATTTGCTTCCAAAGTTGGTTCAACGAAGTGTTGGTCGGTGAAACATCAATCATAGTCCAGTACTGACATTCCATCTTACATCAGATGCATTAACTCATGATATTTCTCAACCCTCAATGTCCCGAGATTGAAAGGGATAAGGAACATCATATCAGTGTACTTCCATGATAGATTATCCTACTACCAAACTTCCTCTAGAATATACCAATAATAAATTGAAAGTTATCAGAGCATATATACTGCAAGCTGATCCCTACTACCTACTAGTGCCTCATGATACATGATCATTTTATGGAGTGACCTAATCAAAAAAATGGAGACATGGTGTCCTTATTCCCCAGTTACATAGGAAGATGAGGAATCTAAAACTCTATTGTGTGCTCATACATTTAAGGAACAGTACAAACAACCCCCTTTCCATGGATCAAATGTCCCATAGAAATCTATCATGAAGATAACCATCCATATGATCCTTAAAAACTACATGAAGATCCAGTTTAGCTATTTCAGCAGTGTATATATTTACACTCTACAGAAAAGGAACATACAATTTCTCTATAAGATAAATTTATACCATTGAATGCCGAATAACAGTATGTTCAACCTCAACTAGTGACTACAGTGGATAACCACTTAATCTTGGTCTCTCAAAATATGTATTATGGGTGTTTTGGCATGGAATGTAAGTTCATTTCAGTAATCAGGTGTAATAGATATCTCAAATCATAGTTTCCACAAGCAATATATCACACACATATAAATATGAATATATTATGAACCATTCATGTCAGTTTATATCCTTATATTCCTATCACGATTCATTCATAAAAATCTCACACCACACTGAACTAAAAATATAAATCATAATAACCAATAGCATCATAAATCCATAACCTCACACAACATGTGAATCAACCAAGGTAAAATAACATAAAATATAACAAGGGAACAACAAAAACGAAAATCTCATCTATAGTAACTCAAATTTTACCCTATACATGGGTTAGCTACTCCCATGAACAAGCTCATTACCATGTATCGACACATCCAAGTCTCATTTATACATTTCCCATGTAATGACATGCCAATTCTCATTGGCTTGAGAGTACAACGAGTTATTACCTAGCCTTTGGCAACATCCCCTTGGCGCCAAAGGTTGGAAATAAATGCCGAAGGATTTTAAAACAAGTGGGGGATAATTTACCCTTTTATAACATACCACAGAACCAACAACCATAACCAAACTAATCAACTAAATGATGCATGATAAAATCTAAGAAAACTCAACCTTATATTTTATCATAAACCAACCAAGATTACCACAGCAGAAACCAACAATAAATTAGAGGAAATAGTAGAAAGACAAACTCAAAGGCTACAAGGAAACAACCTAACTCTATTCTCCACAACCTCCAGACTCCAATATCACGAACCAGCCCAATAATCAAGAATAATTATGCAACACTTTACCATTGCCAACATCATGGTACATGAAATCTGCAAAAGCACCAACGTGCCAAAGCTGTGAGTGAGTAATGAAACTCAGTAGGTTATTCCCAATGACTTCCCTAATCACGCCACTAGGATAGAAGAGTTAAACACATTTATATAATAAAACGGTTTATATAAATCATTTTCACCAAAGTAGTTTATAAATAAATATAAACTAGTTTTCCAAAACCATCTATACGCAAAAGTATCAATGTGAAATTTAAAATCAGCTTTTTGAACAAGTTTTTTTAAAAAAAATAACCAATCAAATTCCAATTCATTTCTCAAAAATCCCATTATTTCATACCCAGCCAATTCACAAACCCATGTAATCAACCATACATGAAACATGGACCTCCCTATACTCGCGAGGGGTGATCTATCCTTCCACTAAGTCGTGACTTAGTGAACTACCTTGACCGGGGTACTTCACGACCTTATCCATCCCAACCTTTTGATGGTAGTAATTATCAACCTTATCCATCCCAATGAATATGAACACACACCACAACCCATTCAAATCCATTCCCAACCAAGTGTGTTCAAAACCATTCATCCATTTCGATAAAACTCCATTTTTTTTGAAAACACAAATCCATCAAAATAATTTCAATCACAAACTGTTTCAATAAAACATAACTCTTTATTGAAATCCCATTTCTCATTAAACCATTTACAAATTCAGAAATATCATAATTTAAAATCACCATTTTAAATTCAAATATCCAAATCACATTGCACAATAATTCACCATGATTTCACAATTTCATAAAAACCCTAAATCATCACTAAAGACGATTTATTCCATACTTTTCACAAAAAATACCATTCAAATAATCAATTTGAAAATAAGCCAACCAATTCTGACAAGAGGAGTCGAGACTGAATCCACCCACCTCATCAATTTAGGCATAACCAAGAAACGGACGAAGAACGCTCAAGAACACCGGTTCAGAACTCCAAGAATCCTCCTTAGATCTCTTATCCTAACACAACCAAGACCAAATCATGTCATATTTGGCATCCAAAGCCTTAGATATAACCATAACGGGCACAGATCTAAGAAAATCAGACAAGACGAGAAGTAGATCTATGTAGATCTAAGAAACCATCAAGAACGATCACATACCTTAATAATCCACCTTCAATTTTCCAAGAGAACCCTTAGAATCTCTTTCAGAACACCTGGGAGAAGTTCTCCAACCATCCCCAGAGAGAAATCCTGAGTTAGGGATGTCTAGGAGAAAAAACGAGTGGGTTAAATGATAAAATGGATTAAATCCTAATAAATAGGATCTATGTTGACTTCACGCATAGTTAGTCTGCACGTTTAGTTAAACTATGCGCTAAACATGTGATAGTCACTGCCAGAGAGGGGCTCTCCGCACGGCCTCCTCGCACGGTTTTACCAAACCGTGCGCACACAGTGTGGTCTCCTTTGTCCAAAAGACCACCACCTGCGTGGATTCCGCACGGTTTTGCAAACTGTGCGCAGCCCGTGCGTCCCTACATTTTTCCCTATTACGCTTTAAAAGTATCCCAAACTTTCATTAATCATCTCCCATATGCTTTATGCACTTAAAAAGCATAATACAACGGTTACTTACCAGAAACCGGGGGTACAACATTCTCCCCACCAATGGACATTTTGTCCCCAGAAAGTAGAAAGACAATGCTTTTCTGAAAGTGTTTTGGCCACTACTCCCTCATTTCATTCTCGAGTTCCCAAGTATCTTTCTAGATCTGACCATGTTGCCACAAAACCCGCACTAGGCCGATGCTTTTTCCATGCAAGACATTATCATTTCTATCCACAATCCGCACAAGGATATGTACCAAAAATGAATCTGGCTCTAGGTCAATGTGATCCCATCTGATCACATGGTTAGGATTTGGTTGATACTTCTTTAACTAAGATACATGGAACACATTATGCACTACACTGAACCGTGGTGGTAATGCCAACCGATACTCCACCTCGCCCACCCATTACATTATCTCAAAAGGTCCTATATATCAAGGAGATAAATTGACCTGCTTCCCAAAACGACAATGTCCAACTCTTGGAGAGATCCTCATGAAGACATGATCACCATCAAAAAACTCCAACGGTCTTTGACGGTGATCTGCATAAGATTTCTGACGACATTGAGCCTTCTCTATCCTCTTTCTAATTAACTGGATATTCTTCGTTGTTTCATGGACAAGGCTTGACCAACTAGTGAAGATTCACCCGTTTCCACACAACATAGTGGAGAATGACACGAACGCCCATGAAATTCTTCAAACGGAGCCATGCATATCGAAGCTTGATAGATGTTATTGTATGATAACTCCACTGAGGGCATATGATTCTCCCATGAGCCATCGAAATCTAGTACACAAGCCCAGAACATGTCTTCCAACGTTTTTATCGTCTGCTCGGATTGCCCATCCGTCTGAGGATGATACGCCATGCTCATAGTCAACTGATTCCCAAGGGCTTGATGTAAGGATTTCCAAAAACGAGATTTGAACCCCGGATCTCTATCTGTGATGATAGAAACTAGTACACCATGTCTCTTTACCACTTCTCGGATATATATTTTTGAACGATCTTCCACCATATGATTTTCACGAATAGGGATGAAATGGGTCGACTTGGTCTGATGATCCAATATCACCTATATGGAATTATGTTTCCAGACCATTCTTGGAAGACCTATAACAAAATTGTAACGACACAAAGTTTCATTAATAGAAATCCCTCTTGATCTAATTAAATCTCTCTTTATGTTTATATAAAATGTCAACTTCATTGGTTTTATGTCATGAATTTTGACTGTTACTAATATAGTTGTTGAATAGTGATCACATGATTAGTATAAATATAGGGCTTTAACACATCCAATTTTACATTGACAAAAGAAGCGATGGCCTCGTCCAGTATAATTTCTCCGTACATACCCCATTTTCATAAGCTCAGAAAAGTGGTGGCGTCTTTGGGCTTCGCCCTTGACCAAGCCCAATCTGAGCTTCATCTTGTCATGCTCGAACATGACCGTATACGGAAAAAGTGGAAGTTGATTGAAAATACCACTTGAGCGATGCTATCCGAGCCACCCAAGAGTCTGTCACCATCACACACCTTACCCTTAGGTCTTATGCAACTATTTTAAGGGGTTATGTAACAAATAAGTAGTACCATGTTCATGTACATTATTTTTTTGAATATAATAATAAATATAATTTCTAGTCATTTTTGATACATTGTAAATAGTTTTTAAAGTACAAATATTGTTTTTTGTTATTATTTAACTAAGAATTTTATTTTTTAAAATTAAGGAATTTTTTAATTAAATAATATTTTAATAAAATAATATTATTATTATTAAATTAATTTTTATTAAATATAAATTCTCTTATAATATTATGAATCCAATTATAATTTTTATTAAGGCTTGAAAGCCATTTCTGTCCAAACCTGTGAATTAACGATAAATGTCGGTTTTTATTTTAAAAGTTAAATTTAACATATATATAAAATTATTAAGATAAAATAAATGTTATTTTTGGAATCAGGACGTCGAAATTTTCCAGCGGTGAATTTTTCATAATTTTTTGAGACAGTAAAATTTTTGAGTAAAAATTAAATACCGTTTAAATATATATTGTGTTTTATGACATCATAATCACCCAATAGTGATGTAATAAAATAATATAATCTTTATGTTTGGACAATATATGGTTTAAAATTAAAATTAAAATTTTTTGATTTTGGGTTTGTTTAACTTACTTCTAAAAGCATTAATGGACCCCTCAAGACATATTCAACACCTTGCCTTTTTAAATTAATTTCCTTGGGAGTGTGACTCACCTCCACATAAGAAACCCTAATATTTTAAGAAGTTCGGACTTTGGCCTTATAAAATATTTTTTTCCTCTTCCCTTTTCCAAAAACCATTGGCAAAAACCATGGGTTGTTTTTTGTTTTGGATTAATTTAATATAAGGGGTCCCAAACCTAAATAATAAATAATTCCCTCACCTTTCCTATATAAACTCACCCAAACTCCCACTTCCTCCTCACTCAAAGCCTTTGGAGTTCGTCCAACCTCTTCTCTACTCTCTCTAGAACCCTCCCAAGGTACCCCAATCTCCCAAGAAGCCTCTCACATGCCTCTCTCTATCCATTGGAAGCACACTTCCAAGTATGGATTTTTTCTTCCTTCCTCATTATTGTCAATATTCTTTACATTGTATTGACCTTTTAATTTCAATTATGAATGTTGGGGTATTGTTTAGAACCTACCCCATACTGACCTCTTATTGTTTGAATTATGGAAAACCCCTTTCTCTCTCATTAAATTCCTCCCATGTACACCCGTTACTATGCTGAAATTCTGGAAGGAACATCTCTCTCTTCTTTAAATTCGAGCAATAATTTTGTATCATGAATCTAAATTCCTTTCAAATTGTTGGTACATGTATCTATATGAACTCTTTACTGTCAATTACATGTAAATATGATGAGGAACCCCTTTCTCCCTCATCAACCATTCTTATGAATTCTTATGTCACGTCGTTACGCTGCCGGAATCACACCGATTTTCTAAGACAATGCCATTGTGTAGTGGATACCATGCCGATTTCTCCATCAAGGGTATCCAACTTTATGAACCTTTAATTATTGATTACAAAGTTTGGTGTATGAATTTAACATTTTTTTATCATGTTATAAATGATTATGTTTTATGAATCCATGTTTTATGATCCATGTGGCACACTTATGCATGAAATGAAATGATTAAGAAGGGTGCGCCCTTATAGCGATCCAATGCATTGGGTAATGTATAGTATCGTGATAAGTCATGTGAAATGAGTGTTGACTCATTCTAATTAAAGTGCAACTAGGGCTTACTCGTGCTTTATGTGAAATGAGTATTTACTCATGCTCCATGGGAAATGAGCCTTGGCTCATGCTAATTCCATGTTAAGTGTTGTTGCCACATTCCCATGTTAGGATTATCATGGTTTATCATGCCTTTATGTTAATGTTTTTCTTATTCTCTATTGATATGCCTATTGTCTAACATGTATTTTACTCCTCATGTTATTCCTTCTGTACTCCCTTACTGGGCATTATAGCTCACCCTTTTCATAGGCATGTCCTCAGGTTATCCCATGCAATGCTAAGTATGAAGGAATGTAGTAGTCATGTAAAAGAAGTTTTCAATAAAGATGTTGTATTTCATGTTTCAAATTATTATTTAATGATCCTAATCCCCAAAGACACTAAACCTATCGATCTTATTTGTTGTATCAAGAGAAATTTTATGTAATAAATCATGATTAAGCTGTAATAAAAAGAAAGGTTGTCATAGATGGTATCAGAGAATTGTTTTAGTTATTTTTGGGATTAGGAAACCCTTGTAAAGCCTTAGAGACAAGAATAAGTATAATAAAAACATCCCTAAGTTTTGGTAAGTACTGAGTAAGTGGTTTATCAGACAAATACATCCCTGTCTGGATACGAACAGGTAGAGGCGGCTCTGGCACAGATGCATCCTAGGGGTAATACCCGAAAACACCACTTTGAGCTGGACTCGAATGGGATGTGGTGCACGACAACGGGCCTTGCTGCACTCTTGGTTACGACACTCCCAGGGGATATGTTTTGATAAATTCACAATCTTATTATGAACCCTTATTGATGGAAAAAATTCCCCTAAGAATATATGTTAGAAAGTAGATCATGAATAGCCTAGATTGAAGCCTATAGACTCATGAGTTAAGGAAATGAATGTTTATTTATAAGTCATAAACTTTTGTATTTGGATTAATCTTTATGTGTTACTCATAACCTTCCTTTTATTCCAGCCAATGGCCGGTAATAGGAGGACTCAGGAAAACAATCAATGTGAAGATCAGTGTGATGATTGTACTAATGAGATGCCCAATCCAATGGGAGTGGGAATCGCGAACATTGTCACGATTCTCTATCAGCTAACTCAAGCATTGAAAAGAAACACGGGTCAAGAAGAACGTTCAACCCCCCCCCCCCCCCCCCCCCGAAGAAAGAAACAGTCGCTATCGAGAGCTTCATGAGGCAAAGGCCTCCTACTTTTAGTGGATCATCTGATCCCACGATCGCTGAACAATGGATCAACTCCATTGAAAAGATATTCTCCATCCTTCAATGATCTGAAAAATAGAATGTTCTCCTGGCTGCCAATCGTATGGAGGTTGAAGATGATCAATGGTGGATATTGATCAAAAATACAAAGCATGAGGAGGAGATCGAGGCGTTGGAAAGGAAGGATTTCTGGAAGATGTTTTTCAATAAATATTTTCTGCGCACCCTCTGTCTTAAGATGGAAAGGGACTTCCTTTGCCTCAAGAAAAAATATGAATAATATGTTGGAGTGTATGAGGCAAACTTCACAAGGCTTGCACGATACGTATTCGGCTTTGTCGTTACCCCTGAATGCAAGGTTGAACGCTTGTTTGGTGGGCTGAAGCCTAGCTTGCGGAAAACATTAGCGATCCGTGACTTCGACAGCTATGAGGAAATTTTCTGATGTGCCCTCAAGTATGAAATAGATATCGGGGAATCACAGGGGTATCATACGGACAAGAAGCGTAAGGTTGAATTCAATGCTTGTGGTCCGATGGATAAATCCAACAGTGCTAAGATGGTCCAGCACCCCACATTCCAAAAGTGCGGAAAGCAGCACCCTGGAAATTTCCCTAAGGGGATGATAAAATTCTTCAGGTGTGGAAGAGAAGGGCACCTAGCTGTTAACTTTTGGCAAGAAAGACCCTCGGTTGCGACAGAGGAGAGGAATGCTCTGTTCGAATCTCAATGCGTTGTTCAATGCTACAAATGCAAATAACATGGTCATTTTGCAAATCACTTCCCTAATCCAAGGGTTTCTGGAGGTGACCAACAACCTCCAAGGAAGAAAGGAAGAGCTTTTTCCATCACTTCTCCCGAAGTGAACCCCGACGACAAAGTGATGACAGGTACGCTAGTTATTCATTCAAGAATAGCGAACGTACTTTTTGATTCAGGTTCTACGCTGTAACACCCTGAGATTTTATGAAAGAATATCCTTTTTAATTTCATTAATGTCTCGTGTTGTACGCTACACCAAAAGGAGCTTGCACAACACACATCCTTGACTTGACTTTCATTACACGCAATCGCGATCTTCCTCGATTGCGTGTGTAGTACGCAATACTGAGTTTCACAAAACACCGATATGCTATTAAAATGATATTAAAACTATCTGTTATGAATAGTAATAACAACTTTTTTAAATTTTGTAAATTTTATTTTTCAAAATGGACTTCATTTTTGGATTCGGAATAACGAAATTAGCTCAGGGTAAAATTTTGGTACTATTCGGATAAATTTCATATTCGGATGAATAGGGAAAATTACAAAATTTTAATTCAAAACAACTTTTTTAATCAAAATAAATAATAGTGATAAATTATTAATTTGAGTGGTTTTAATGTATATTTAGAATATATTTTTACAATTTAATAAAATTTTGGTCATTGGATGTAATTTCACATTTAAACCAGACATAAACAAGTGTCAATCTTTTGATAGTTATTATCTCTTAAAAACATGCTATTTGTTTTGATGACGGGAATTATTTTTTTAAATTAATTAATTAAACTGATATGTTTTGAATTTGAAAAAATAGAAATCATTTTTGAGTTCATAATATAAATATATCTTAGGCCTAATTTTTGGTATTTTTCTGGAAACCTTCATTTTTTGATTAATAGTGAAACCACTAAGTGGTAGTTAAAAAAAATGAATTTTTCATAAAAATTAATTTTACCGCTTCTTTGAGTGGAATTTCAAAAATCCGAGAGACATGGTTGATGTTAGTAAGTAAAATGTGGTTCAATAGATGAAAATAATTTTTGGTGAATAGTAACTTTTTACTTTTTTTACGACGGTTAAAAGTAAATAGGGTAATTAAGGGAAACAATGATATTATTATTACCCTAACACATGTCCTAATTATATTGTATAAGTGTTATTCGACCAAAAAAAATCATAGGAATAAAATATGACCATTTAGGCCCACTTGGATTAGATTAGGACATTTATTATCAATTTATTTAAAGAAGGGTTAAAATAGTTAAAATCAATGTTTAATAAGTAAATAATTTTCAATATGGGGTTATACATAAGATAAAGTCAACTATAAATATTTATTTGAAAGCTAAAACGATTTCCAACATAATGGTATTTTATTTAGAATTTTTAGACATTAATTAATTTAATTTATTTATGACACAACGATGATGCAGTAATTATCTTATTAATAAAATATTGAAATAATTGATGTTATAAATACCCAAATAAAAGTAATTTTAGGCTTTTTATGAATTAGACTAATTTTATAGCTTAATATGACATGTTAGTGTTGATTTAATTAATTGTTTTCGAAATAATCATTTTGTTATGATTTTCAAAAAAATCAATTACCAAATAGTGTCAAAATTGACATAAAATAGTTTTTCAAACAAATATTATATTATTAATTGTTATTATATTCCTAAAAATCTATTGTTCGGCTAAGATACTTATATCATGATAGGTGTATCATTAATGGACCACTTGGGGGGTCGCATGGATGTATATCGTAAGTTTATTAACTATATAATATAAAAATACAAAGTGACATGGTAAATGTCAATCTAATTAACTAAGAGTTAAAACTAAAAGATAAGGTTAGTATAATGAACTAAACTTGTCTAAATTATATTGGATGGGAGTATTTCGACCCATCCCCACCTTAGTTTCTATATAAATAAATTTTGAGCTATTTAAAACCGAATTTGGCTTTATAATAAAATAATATTTTTAGTTATTCTAAAGGTGCCCCTCTCATCCCTTATAAAAGGGCACCTACTCCCCCTCTTCCTCACACCACATTGAGCCTTCAGGCTCAGCCAACCCCTGCAAAATTCTCTTCTCCACTTCCCTAGAAACATCCTAGAGGTCCTGGTATTCTTCAAAGACCAATTTTAGTGCCCTAACATGAGGTATCAAAGAGGTTCTTCAAAGAAGAGGTAATGTCCTTTACCAATTCATTCAACATTATTTCTTCTTCCACCAATTTTTCTTAGGTTGTTTCATTATGAAGTAATAACAACAGTATCACTCATATACCGATATGTTATTATAAGTATGAAACAACCCTATTTCAACATCTATCCATCCAACGGAAAATGAAATCACCGTGCGTGCGTACGTACAGAATTTCGTCTCCACGACGCGATGAGATTCATTCTCCACGTTAACCATTAATGAATGATTATAAAGTATATATAAAAATTTATCATGAAATATATGACATAATAATGGTACTGGATTTATGTGGATATATATTTATGTCATCTACTTAATTCCATTCAACTCAATAAGGAAATGAAAACAACGTTCATGCGTACGTACGGCCTACCGTCTCCATGAACGGCGTATTTCTTTCCATTTACTGATTTATTATATATAGGTATATTCTGAATATATAATATATATAAATCATATTTTATATTTTGGAATTAATTAATCATGATCTATGTAATCATATGAATAATTACAAGTCAAAACACAGACGACAAATGAAACAATTTTACCCAAAATGCTCTTTAACATGGATTTTTCAAAAGAACAGGTAATATAAAGTCATAAGTGAACCATATATGATATCATAGAAATGAGTATGATTCTGGAATAAGTCAATGGCATTATTTAAATCATTATACAGGATGTTCGGACACTTATGAAGCCAATCAGACCTAAGGTAAGGGAAATATCACAATCTCATTTTTATCCAAGATTGTTTATACTTTGAAGTTTACTGGGGTGTATTTTATCATCCAGATCCATGTTTCATCAATATGTAATATTTATATCCTTCTACAATAGTTATTATCCAATTTTACCCTTCGGTGAGTTTTTAGTAAAAGATATGAAAGGAATCTTTTGTCGTTTTTCGTACGAGTTACTTTTTGACTTTTCCGACAAAAGTATGAGAAGAATGTTTTTTTACATTATACAGCATGAATGGATTTTTTAAAAATTATTTCAAAGAATCTTCCTTTACAAGTTTTCAAGTTTATTTTTTAATCAACTTCTTTTAGTTTAAAATTGTATGAAATGTTAAGAAAGGAAAATGTTTTTGAAGTATAAAGGATATTTTCCTCAAGAATGGAGTTCAAGTGTTTTATCAAAATTATTTTCCATATAAGATAATATAGGTTTCTGTTTCTATCCCTATTATTACATTGATTTTATTATGTTGTGATGGAATTATTTTTATGAATTCATTTATCTTATAAGAATTTTTTTATGATGTCATGTTGTTTAAGAATCCCATTTTTATTACATGGGTTATGCAATGATGTATGATTTATGATTTTGTGGCACACATAAGAATGGTTTCATTATGAGATGGGTGGGACCTATATGTCCCTCCAATGCAGTGGGTAAAGATTTTATATCTAATGACATAGACATGACTGGAACGGCAGGTTAAACCGGTTCAGTGAAATAGGACTGAAACGAGGAATGAACTCGGTTCAGAAATGGACTTTGTCCACTAAGATAGTCTTGGCAATGAGTCATGACTAATAAGAAATGATTCTCTAGGATTATTTGTGTACACCACAAAGTTTCATGTTTTTGGTTATGATTATTGAGATTACATTTCACTACTATGATTTATCCCGTGTTATGATATTTTGATCTCTTTTGCAGGATTAATATTTCCAAAATGTTATGTTCTTATGAATATGATGTGATTGATATTTCTTTTGTTTACCCTTACTAAGCATTTGAGCTCACCCTTTTATGTTTTCTTTTCCCAAGGATATAAAGAAAGGTTTTAGGTAAAAAAACGGAAGATCTTTATGGGAGATGTTGAAGATCTTTCACCACGATTAGAAGATTATATTATGTGTTTCCAAAGACACTAAACTATTATGGTCCTTATGTGTGTATTTTTGTTATGTACTAAGTATTACGCAAAAGTAATGTAATGTCCATGTACGTCAGGCTTAGGGTCTCTACAGTTGGTATCAGATGAAAGGTTTAGTCAACCTTTGGAAACTAGGATGCGAGAACTTTAGTGAGATCCCTAGAGATATTTCTTTGGTATGTCTAGGGATGTCCCTAAGGTTAAGCATAAGTATAGGTTATAGTCCTAGAATTGCGCTAACGATCTTAGAATTAAACCTAAGATGTTAGATATTGAAGTTACTCCCTCTTTATTATGGTGTTTTCCCTAGAATTATTTTTGCCTCTCACACTATTATTTTTGTGTTTTAGACGATGGGTGGAACTCGAAGGAACCGTGTTGATCAATGAAATGGACAATGCAATGATTGTCCTTCTGAACAAACAAATGTCATGGGAGATGGAGTGAAAAATCTTATTGCTATAATTACACAAGCTATGAATCATTCTGGACTTCCAAATGAGCAGAGAAGGGAACAATATTCTATTGAGTCCTTCATGAGGCAATGTCCACCTTCTTTCAGTGGGTCATCTGATCCACTTGTTTCTGAACAATGGATCAGTACCACTGAAAAGATATTTTCAGTTATTCAATGTTTTGAACATGATAAAGTCATCTTAGCAGTATATCGTTTGGAAGGTGAAGCTGATCAATGGTGGAATCTTATCAAGAATACGAGGCAAAGAGATGAAATTGAGTCCATGGAATGGGACGAATTCAAGAACTTATTTTTCAATAAGTACCTCCCTCGTATTCTTCGAACAAAGATGGAGAAGGTGTTTCTTGAACTAAAGAAAAAGGATGATGAATCTGTTGGTATATACGAAGCGAAATTTACAAGGCTAGCAAGGTATGCATCTAGATTTATCATCCAACCTGAAAGTAAAGTTGATCGATTCATCAGTGGCTTAAAACCAAATCTTCGAAGGGAATTAGCTATAAGAGACTTCAGTAGTTATGAAGAAATTGTGCGTTGTGCTATCAATGAAGAAATAGAAGTTGGGGTTACATATCCATCTCATAGTTTTGACAAGAAACGAAAGATGGAGTTCAAGGATAAATCTCAGAATAATGGTGAAAAGAAGATGAATGTTTCCTTATGCTCAAAGTGTGGAATGAAGCATGGTAGAGATTTTCTTAAAGGGACAAGTAAATGATTCAAATGTGGAAAAGGAATGTCAACGGGCATTTGAAAGTCGTAATGATGGGAAGAAGATGTCTAATGATGAAAACAAAGGAAGGGATACATAGAACGAACCTACTACACTTCAATGCTTCAAGTGCAAGGAAATGGGGAATTATTCTAATAAATGGCCTAATCCAAGGGTTAGTGATGATCGACATGAGCAACCACTTAAGGCTAAGGAAAAAAAGGAAGTCACATGCGATCACCATTGGCGATGTTGAATATGAAAACAATGTGGTGGAATTATTAAGTGTTTATGTAATTGGATTCCAAAATAATGTTGTATATATTATCGTGGAATATTGGAATATTTATGTATTGGTCTATTGTGGTTTTCAATAATTTTATGGTACCGGTAACCATGGAAAGTGGTTGAGATATTTTTGGAAAAAAATGGTATGCGCATAATGAAGGGAAAACGATAAAATGAAATATTTGACAGTATTCATGAGCTCATGATTGATTTAAGGACTAAGTGATATCATGGTTTGAGTATATAGAATTTTGAGGATTTTGGTATGTGGAATGTGTTAACATTTTACTGCAATCATGTTTTCACTAAGGTTCAATGGGTATTCATTTTTCAAGAGAATACATGATTAAGGCCTTCGAATGTTTGGAATGTGACAAACAAGACATATCTTATGATATATGGGGATTAACGATGGTATAAACATGCTTGTTATATGAAATATTTGGTAATAGTTTTCACTATATTATGAGAGTGGAATGCAGTATGATGGATAAGCCTAATGATTAGAATGGATTATGTTAGACATAAGTTAGAATTGTTTAAGGATATCAGTTTTTTCGATATAATTGATGGGATGTTATAGTAATGTATTTTTAGAAAAAGGAAAACCTACAGGACGGGCGACAACCTGTTGCGTCGGACAAGGCTGTGAGAATCGAACCCACAACCGAAGTGCGACTGGCCTTTATCGCCTACCACTGGCCTACAGGAAGTCCCTGTTTAGTAGAAATTAGTTTTATTATTTTAAGAAGTATGATATATGAAGTATAAGTCCATTTTAGGAACCATATATGATTAATCTCACTATAGATTGACTTATGTATATTTAATAACTTTTTCTAACCTTTTGTTTGAGACAGATGGAATGACACGTCATTCTATCACATGATCTGCTAACACTTCACGAATAAAAAATTCAACTTCATTTCTTTAAGATATGAAGTGGAAATTGTTCAAAGCAAGAAAAACAGTGAGATTGTACCAAAATAAAGTAAGTATTTATTCGAATTCTAATTCTTCATCTTTAGGGAAATGATCTTGAAAACCAAAAATGTTTTCTTGGTGCCCTAATATCCGATGAATCAGATGGTACCCTAGATCATCACAAATTTATGGCTTTGTGATTGTTGTCTTTTTCATAACCATGTTCTCTACCACTCTCCATCAGAACATGACAGTTAGATTTCTCTTCCATATCCATATTTTCACCTATGTTCTCCTATGTAGAAACCTAGTGATTAGTTAATTTGGGTAATCGTTACGTTTCATACATGTGTTTTTAAAGATTGGTTTTGGTATTACTTTTACGATGTGGGTTTCTATTAAAGAAACTTTCTATTAGTAAACCATTTATAACCCCGACGATTTTCGAGGGCGAAATTCATATTAAGGGGGGTAGAATGTAACATCCTGAGGTTTTATGAAAAATGATTTTTTTAATTTCATTAATTTCATGTGTTGTACGCTACACCAAAAGGATCTTGCAAAACACACATCCCTAACTTGCCATTCATTACACGCAATTGCGATCTTCATCGATAGCGTGTGTAGTACGCAATACCGAGTTTCACTAAACAACGATATGCTATTAAAATATTATTAAAACTAGTTGTTAGGACTAGTAATAACCACTTTTTTAAATTTTTTAAATTTTATTTTTCAAAATGGACTTCATTTTTGGATTCATAATATCGAAATTAGCTCAGGGTGAAATTTTGGTACATTTCGGATAACTTTCATATTATGATGAATAGTGAAAATTACTAAATTTTAATTCAAAACATGTTTTTTAATAAAAATAATTAATAGTGATAAATTATTAATTTTAGTGGTTTTAATGTATATTTAGAATATATTTTTACAATTTAATACAATATTGGTCATTGGATGTAATTTCACATTTAAACCAGACATAAACAAGTGTCAATCTTTTGATTGCTATTATCTCTTAAAAACACGCTATCTGTTTTGATGACGGGAATTATTTTTTAAAATTAATTAATGCAACTGATATGTTTTGAATTTGGAAAAATAGACATCATTTTTTAGTTCATAATATCAAATACAGCTTACGCCTAATTTTTGGTATTTTTCTGGAAACATTCATTTTTTGATGAATAATGAAACCACGAAGTGGTAGTTAAAAAAAATGAATTTTTCATAAAACTGAATTTTACCTCTTCTGTGAGTGGAATTTAAAAAATCATCTGAGAGACACAATTGATGTCAGTAAATAAAATGTGGTTGAATGAGATGAAAATAATTTTTGGTGAATAGTAACTTTGACTTTTTCCCACGGTTAAAAGTAAATAGGGTAATTAAGGGTAAAAATGATATTATTATTACCCTAACACATGTTCTAATTCTATTGGATAAGTGTTATTCGACCAAAAACAATCATATGAATAAAATATGACCATTTAGGCCCACTTGGATTAGATTAAGACATTTATTATCAATTTACTTAAAGAAGGGTTAAAATAGTTAAAATCAAAGTTTAATAAGTAAATAATGTTTAATATGGGGTTATACTTAAGATAAATTCGACTATAAATATTCATTAGAAAGATAAAACGATTTACAACATAATGGTATTTTATTTATAATTTTTAGACATTAAATAATATTATTTATTTATGACACAACGATGATGCAATAATTATCTTATTAAAGAAATATTGACATAATGGATGTTATAAAGACCTAAATAAATGTAATTTGAGACTTTTTAGGAATTCCCATAATTTTATAGGTTAATATGAAATGTTAGTGTTGATTTAATTAATTTTTTTCTAACTAATAATTCTGTTATAATTTTCAAAAAAATCAATTACCAAATAGTGTTAAAATTGACATAAAATAGTTTTTAAAACAAATATTATATTATTAATTGTTATTATATTCCTAAAAATCTATGGTTCGGCTAAGATACTTATATCATGATATGTGTATCATTAATGGACCACTTGGAGGTCTCTTGGATGTATATGGTAAGTTTATTAACTATATAATATAAAAATACAAAGTGACATGGTAAATGTCAATCTAATTAACTAAGAGTTAAAACTAAATGATAAGGTTAGTATAATAACCTAAACTTGAATAAATTCTATTGTATGAGAGGATTTAGACCAATACCCACCTTATATTCGAAATAAATCAATTTGGAGCTATTTAAAACCGAATTTGGATTTATAATAAAATAATATTTTTAGTTATTCCAAAGGTGCCCCTCTCCTCCCTTATAAAAGGGCACCTCCTCCCCCTCTTCCTCACACCACATTGAGCCTTCATGCTCCGCCAAACCCTGCCAAATTCTCTTCTCCACTTCCCGAGAAACATACTAGAGGTCTTGGTCTTCTTCAAAGACCAATTTTAGTGCCCTAAAAGGAGGTCTCAAAGAGGTGCTTCAAAGAAGAGGTAATATCCCTTACGAATTCATTCAACTTTATTTCTTCTTCCTCTTATTATTATTAGGTTGTTTCATTATGAAGTAATAAAATCATTATCACTCATATACTGATATGTTATTATAAATATGAAACAACCCTATTTCACCATCAATCCATCCTACGTAAAATGAAATCACCGCGCGTGCGTACATACAGAATTCCATCTCCACGACTCGATGAGATTCATTCTCCACGTTAATCATTCATGAATGATTATAAAGTATATATAATAAGTAATCATGAAATATATGACATAATAATGGTATTGGATTTATGTGGATATATATTTATGTCATCTACTTAATTCCATTCAACTCAATAAGAAGACGAAAACAACGTTCATGCGTACGTATGACCTACCGTCTCCATGAACGGTGTATTTCTTTCCATTTACTGATTTATTATATATAGGTATATTCTGAATATATATTATATTTAAATCATGTTTTATATTCTGGAATTATGTAATCTTGATATAAGTAATCATATGAATAATTACAAGTCAAAACACAGACGACAAATGAAACAATTTTACCCAAAACGCTATTTAACATGGAATTTACAAAAGAACAGGTAATATAAAGTCATAAGTGAACCATATATGATATCATAACAAAGATTCTGATTCTGAAATAAGTCAATGAAATTATTTAAATCATTATACAGGAGGTTCGGACACTTACGAAGCCAATCAGACCTATGGTAAGGGAAACATCACAATCTCATTTTTATCCGAGATTGTTTATACTTTGAAATTTACTGGGGTTTATTTTATCATCCAAATCCATGTTTCCTTAATATGTAATATTTATATCCTTATACAATATTTATTATCCAATTTTACCCTTCGCTGAGTTTTTAGTAAAAGATATGAATGTAATCTTTTGTCGTTTTTCGTACGAGGTACTTTTTGACTTTTTCGACAAAAGTATGAGAATAATGTTTTTTAACTTATACAGTATGAATGGATTTTTAAAACATTATTTCCAAAAATCTTCCTTTACAAGTTTTCATGTATATTTTTTAATCAACATCTTTTAGTTTAAAATTGTACGACATGTTACGAAAGGAAAATGTTTTTGAAGTAGAAAGGATATTTTCCTCAAGAATGGAGTTCAAGTGTTTTATCAAAATTATTTTCCATCTAAGATAATATAGGGTTCTGTTTCTATCCCTATTATTACATTGATTTCATTATGTTGTGATGGAATTATTTTTATGAATTCCTTTATCTTATATGAATTTTTTTATGATGTCATGTTGTTTAAGAATCCCATTTTTATTACATGGTTTATGCAATTATGTATGATTTATGATTTTGTGGAACACATAAGAATGGTTTCATTATTAGATGGGTGGGACCTATATCTCCCTCCAATGATTTGGGTAAAGATTTTATATCTCATGAGATATACTTGGCTGGAACGGCAGGTTAAACCGGTTCAGTGAAGCAGGACTGAAATGAGGAATGAACTAGGTTCAGAAATGGACTTTGTCCACTAAGATAGTCTTGGAAATGAGTCTTGTGTAATAATAAATGACTCTCTATGATTATGTGTGTATTCCACAAAGTTTCATGTTTTATGTTATGATTATTGGGATTACATTTCACTACTATGATTTATCCCATGTTATGATATTATGATCTCTTTTGCAAGATTATGATTTCCAAAATGTTATGTTCTTATGGATATGATGTGATTGATATTTCTTTTGTTTACCCTTACTGAGCATTTGAGATCACCCTTTTATGTTTTCTTTTCCCATGTATATAAAGAAAGGTTTTAGGTAAAAAAAGGAAGATCATTATGGAAGATGTTGAAGATCTTTCACCACGATTAGAAGATTATATTTCGAGTTTCCAAAGACACTAAACTATTACGGTCCTTGTGTGTGTGTTTTTGTTATGTACTAAGTATTCCGCTAAAGTAATGTAATGTCCATGTACATCAGGCTTAGGGTCTCTACATATGCATTCATTTATATCTCGAAATATTAGTAGAATAATCCCAGCACCACCACAAATCATAGAAGTAAAGATGTCAGTGAGTACGAAAAATGGGGAAATCATTGCATCACATGAAGATAAGTCCTCCCCTTTTGTAATCTATGGATTGAATTTCCCGGAAAACCTGGAAATACTCCCTCTGTTGGAATTTTATGCAATTCTTGGCATGGATTGGATTTCTTTATATAGATCCGATATAAATTTTTGGGAGAGGGAAATCACACTCCATATAGAGAATCGACCCCCGATTCTTTACAAGTGTTAGGAGGAAGATGAATCTCTTTTTGCTCCATCATCTCAAGCATGGATATTAATGCCTTATGAACATGCGTATTTGGATCAGATTATTGAGTCCAAGGAAGAAACTTTTCTTGACGAAGTTCCTATTGTGAGGGAATTTGATGAAGTGTTTCCCAAGGAACTTCCTGGTCTTCCTCCTATAAGAGATGTTGAGTTCTCAATTGAACTTATACGTTGGGCACTACCAATATCAAAGACTTCATATAGAATGGCTATTGTTGAGATTGAAGAGCTGAGGAAACACCTATAGGAGAATATGGATAAAGTGTTTATACGCCCAAGTGCATCACCATGGGGTGCACCGGTCCTCCTCGCCAAGAATAAGGATGGGTCAATGAGGCTCTGCATCGATTATCTTGAAAGTAACAAAATCACGATAAAGAACAAGTATCCTCTCCCAAGAATCGATGACTTG
This sequence comes from Viscum album, assembly GCA_963277665.1. Taxonomy (NCBI): domain Eukaryota; kingdom Viridiplantae; phylum Streptophyta; class Magnoliopsida; order Santalales; family Viscaceae; genus Viscum; species Viscum album. Next base: position 1,028,051,570 of record OY728121.1, on the reverse strand, counting down.
TTTGATCATCTGCGTAGAGCACAATACTTCTCCAAGGTGGATTTGCCGTCGGGATATTATCAAGTAAGGGTGAATAAGGAAGATGTCCCCATGAATGCTTTTCGTACAAGGTATGGGCACTATGAATTCATATTTAATGCCTTTCGGACTCACCAATGCTCCAGAAAAATTCATGGACTTGATGAATGGAGTATTTAGATATTACCTTGACAAATTTTTGGTAGTCTTTATAGATGATATTCTAATATACTCCAAAACCAAGGAGTTTCATGAGGAGCATTTAAGAACTGTACTGAAGACTTTGCGCAAGGAGAAGCTCTACGCGAAGTACAACAAGTGTGAGTTCTGGTTGAAGGAAGTCTCATTCATGGGCCATATCATCACAAGCAATGGGATATCTGTGGACCCCTCCAAAACATATGAAATTGAGGGATGGACGAGGCCAACATCGGTAAAAGATATCCGTAGCTTCTTGGGCTTAGCAGGATATTATCAATGATTTGTGAGAAATTTCAAACGATTGTCCAACCCTCTTACCAAGCTAACTCGAAAGGGAGTAAAGTTTTCTTGGAGTGATGAATGCGAAGATAGCTTCAAGGAGTTGAAAAAGAGGCTTATCACTGCATTCGTTCTCACGTTACCCACAAGTGGGGAACATTTTGTGGTATTTAGTGATTCTTCAAAGAAGGGCTTAGGCTGTGTGCTGATGCAGAATGATAAAGTGACATCCTGTGCCTAAATGCAGTTGAAAATCCATTAGTGAAACTATCCAATACATGATCTGGAGTTGGCGGCTGTGATCTTTGCCTTGAAAATCTGGCGGCATTATCACTATGGAGTGAAATGTGAGATATATACTGACCACAAGAGTCTTAAATATATATTCACACAGAAAGAGCTTAATATGCGCCAGAGAAGATGGATAGAGCTCATCGAAGATTATGACTGTTCAATACATTACCACCCTGGGAAAGTGAACAAGGTGGCAGATGCCCTAAGTAGAAAGGATCCAGCGATTCTATCAATGATGGGAACTGAGAAGGATCCAATCTTCTTATACTTGATGAAGATGGACATGGGAATCATAGATAAGGGAACATCATCAATCCTTTCCCAAATTATTGCTCAACCATCTATTTTGGAAAGGTTAATGGATGCTCAAAAGGATGATATGGGAATTCAAGAAAAAGTGGAAGCTATCAAAAAGGGAAAATCCTCAGAGTTTAGTGTTAATGAAGAAGGAATTGGGCTGTTTGGGAAAAGACTTTGTGTTCCATCAAGTCCGTAGATGAAGAAGGATCTTTTGGATGATGCACATAGTTCAAATTTTTCTATTCACCCAAGGAGCACAAAGATGTATCGAGATCTCCGAGAAAACTTTTGGTGGGATAATATGAAGAAGGAGATCGCTAATTATACATCAAAGTGCCTGGTGTGTCAGCAAGTGAAGGCAGAGAGGCAGAAGAATAAGGGGATGATGCAACCATTTCCAATACCAAAATGAAAATTTTAGAACATCACCATGGACTTTGTCACCGGACTTCCAAGGACATCCAAAGGCAACAATGCAATATGGGTTGTTGTGGATCATCTTACAATGACTGCACACTTCATTGCTATTCGGGAGGATTTATCATTGGATCAACTAGCACAGATATATATCAGGGATGTGGTAAGGTTGCATGGAGTACCAATATCTATTGTGTCTGATCGAGATCCAAGATTCACCTCTATGTTTTGGAAGAGTCTTTAACATGCTCTGAATATCGAACTGAACTTCAGTACGGCCTATCATCCTCAAACCGATGGCTAGTCTGAGCGGACTATCCAAACACTTGAGGATATGTTGAGGGCCTGCTCAATGCAGTTTAAAGGAGGATGGGATCAACATCTTCCTCTTGTTGAGTTCTATTATAATAATAGTTTCCACTCGAGCATCCAAATGGCACCATATGAAGCACTGTATGGGAAAAGGTGCAGAACACCGGCATGTTGGGATGAGGTCGGTGAACGTAAGCTGCTTGGACCAGAAATGGTCGAGAAATGGTGGAGAAGGTGATAACCATTCAGCAGCATATCAAGGCAGCTCAGAGTCGACATAAGAGTTATGCAGATAACCGTCGACGAGACCTTGAGTTTAAAGTAGGAGACATGGTTTTTCTACGCATATCTCCATGGAAGAAGGTCAAGTGGTTTGGAAATAAAGGGAAGTTAAGTCCAAGGTATATCATCCCCTTTGAGATTCTTGATCATGTCGGGGTTGTGGCCTATCTACTAGCACTTCCACCTACTATGGCCAAAGTACATGATGTCTTTCATGTATCCCTCTTAAGGAAGTACATACCGGACCCTTCACATGTACTATCTTATGAGGTGGTAAAATTGGAAGATGATATTTCTTATGAGGAGAGACCTGTGAAGATCTTAGATCGTAGAGAAAATGTTCTACGAAATAAGACAATGCCCCTCGTCAAGGTGTTGTGGAGAAACCACATGTTTGAAGAAGTGACTTAGGAATCAGAGGATATGATGATGCTGAGTTACCGACATTTGTTTTAGTGTGCGAAAAGGAAAATTTCGAGGGCAAAATTTCTTAAGGGGTGAATATTGTAACGACCCAATGATTCATTAATGGAAATCCCTCTTGATCTAATTAAATGTCTCTTTATGTTTATATAAAATGTCAAATTCATTGGTTTTATGTTATGTATTTTGACCGTTGCTATTATAGCCGTTGAACAGTGATCACATGATTAGTATAAATATAGGGCTTTAACCCATCCAATTTTACAAAGACAAAAGAAGCGATGGCCTCGTCTAGCAGAATTGCTCCATACGAAGCCCATTTATTGAAGCTCAGAAAAGAGGTGGAATATTTTGACTTCTCCCTTGACCAAGCCCAAGGTGAGCTTCATCTTTTCATGCTCCAACATGACCGTCTACAGGAAAAGTGGAAGTTTATTGAAATTACCACTCGAGTGATGCTATCCGAGCCACCCCAAGAGTCTGTCACCATCGCACACCTTACCCTTAGGTCTTATGATGCTTTTTTGAGGGGTTATGTAACAAATAAGTAGTAATATGTTCATGTACATTATTTATTTGTATATAATAATGAATATAATTTCTAGTCATTTTTGATACATTGTAAATAGTTTTTAAAGTACAAATAGTGTTTTTTGTTATTATTTAACTAAGAATTCTATTTTATTAAATTAAGGGATTTTTGAATTAAATAATATTTTAATAAAATATTATAATTATTATTAAATTATTTTTTATTAAATATAAATTATCTTATAATTTTATGAATGCAATTATAATTTTTATTAGGGTTTGAAATCCATTTCTGTCCAATCCTGTAAATTTTCGATAAATGTCGATTTTTATTTTAAAAGTGAAAATTAACATATTTAGAAAATTATTTAGATAAAATAAATGTTATTTTTGGAATTAGGATGTCGATATTATCCAACGGTTAATTTTTCATAATTTTCTGAGACAGTGAAATGTTTGAGTAAAAATTAAATACCGTTTAAATATATAATGTGTTTTATGAAATCATAATGACCCAATAGTGATTTAATAAAATTCTATAATATTTATGTTCGTCCAATATATGTTTTAACATTAAAATAATGTGATTTTGGGTTTGTTTGACTTACTTTTCAAAGCATTAATGGACCCCTCAACACTTATTCAACACCTTGCCTTTTTAAATTAATTTCCATGGGAGTGTGACTCATCTCCAAAAAAGCAACCCTAATATTTTAAGAAGTTCGGAATTTTGCCTTATAAAATATTGTTTTCCTCTTCCCTTTTCCAAAAATGATTTTCAAAAACCATGGGATGGTTTGTGGTTTGGATTAATTTAATATAAGGGGTCCCAAACCTAAATAATAAATAATTCCCTCACCTTTCCTATATAAACCCACCCAAGCTCCCACTTCCTCCTCACTCAAAGCATTTGGAGTTCGTCCAACCACTGACCTACTCTCTCTAAAATCCTCCCAAGGTTCCCCAGGCTCCCAAGAAGCCTCTCACAAGCCTCTCTCTAGCCTTTGTAAGCACACTTCAAAGTAAGGGTTTTTTCTTCCTTTCTCATTTTTTTCAATTTTCTTTAAGTTGTATTGGCCTTTAAATTTCAATTGTGAATTTTGGGGTATGGTTTCTCACATCCCCATACTTCCCTATTATTGTTTTAATGATGGGATACCCCTTTCTCTCTCATTAAATTCCTCCCATGTACACCCGTTACTATGCTGAAATTCCGAAAGAAACTTCTCTCTCTTCTTTTACATTCAAGCAATAATTTTGTATCATGAATATAAATTCCTTTAAAATTGTTGGGACATGTATCTATATGACCTCCTTACTGTCCAATACATGTAAATATAATGAGGAACCACTTTCTCCCTCATCAACCATTCTTATTAATTCTTAAGTCATGCCGTTACGCTGCCGAAATCACACCGATTTTCTAAGCCAATACCATTGTGTAGTGGATACCATGCCCATTTCTCCATCAAGGGTATCCACCTTTATGCACCTTTACATATTGATTAAAAATTTCATTTATGAATTCCACATTCCTTTATCGTGAAATAAATGATTATGTTTTATGAATCCATGTTTTATGATCCATGTGGCACACTTATACATGAAATGAAATGTTTAAGAAGGGTGAACCCTTATGGCACTTCAATTCATAGGGTAAAGTATAGTATCATGATATGTCATGTGCAATGGGTGTTGATTCATGCTAATTCAAGTTCAACGAGTGATTACTCGTGCTTTATGTGCAATGAGGATTTACTCATACTCCATGTGCAATGAGCCTTTCCTCATGCTACTTCCATGTTAAGTGTTGTTGCCACATTTCCATGTTATGATTATCATGCTTTATCATTCCTTTATGTTCATGTTTTTCTTATGCTGTATTAATAGGCCTATTTTCTAAAATTTATTGTACTCCTCATGTTATTCCTTGTGTACTCCCTTACTGGGCTTTATAGCTCACCGTTTTCTTATACATGTCCTGACGTTATCCCATGCAATGCTAAGTACGAAGGAATGTAGTAGTCATGTAAGGGATGTTTTAAAAAAAAGATGTTGTATTTCATGTATCAAGTTTTTATGTAATGATCCTAAGACCCAAAGACACTAAACCTATCGATGTTCTTTGTTGTATCAAGTGAAGTGTTATGTAATAAATCATTTTTAAGTTGTAATAAAAAGCAGGGTTGTTATAAAAATCCCTTTCTATCTGATCCCATTTCAACACTGGGATAGGTAAAGACTGTAACACACCAGCTGGTCTCTAATGCTCTGCTTTAACTTTCATAAAAGTTAAACACCGTGAGACGGACTCGGCCACCTTCCTTTTCATGCCACTCAACGAAAACTGCGCCTTCAACGCCTTATACAACTTCTCTGTACCTGGGTGTACATCCCATCTTGAATTGTGATAACCTTGAAGGAGTTGTTCCTGACACTCCATAGGTACAACCATTCGATATCATAAACAAAAAACTGAACTCCCATTCACCTACCATCCCTCAATGGTCTCCCCACAATTGAGTTTTGCAGTCATAACTAGACATCATGTATCAGATGTTTGTGCCTCATTGACCACATTGACCAAATCAGGAACAAGCGTAGCTGAAAAGAAAATAGCAACATCACCACAGTCTTCACATTCCACATTCATGTGGGCTAAGACCGACACCAAATTCCATTCGTCTGATACTGCCTTTTCCAACTAAGCATACGACTTCCTGCTTAATGCATTGGCTACCGAATTTCCCTTACCCGGTGTATACATAAAGTCAAAGTCAAACATTTTAAGATACTCCATCCATCATCGCTGCCTAAGAATCAAATATTACTGGGAGAAAATGTGTTTCAAGCTTTTGTGATAAGTAAACACAGTAAATTTCTCACCAAAGAGATAGTGTCTTCGTGTTTTCAATGCATGGACGACTGCAGCTAGCTCTAAATCGTGTATTGGGTAATTCTTCTCATGCACCCTCAACTGCCATGAACCCTAAGCAAAAAAATGGTCTCCTTGCATGAGAACACATCCCAACCCTATTTCCGAAGCATCAAAAATCACCACATACCCCTGTCCTAATTCAGGTAAGATCATGATGGGTGGTGATGTGAGGCAAATTCTCAACTATTGAAAAGATCTAAGACATTCCACAGTCCATTGAAATGCACTATTTCTTTTCAATGTTGTCATAGGCGAAGCTAGTCATGAGAAGTCATGCACAAAGCGTTTGTAATAACCAGCTAGACAAAGAAAACATCGTATTTCAAAGATATGTTTCAGCAGTTGCCAAGAAAGAACAACTTCTATCTTTTCTGGATCCACTGAAACACATTTCTCAGAAACAACATAGCCTAGAAAACGTACCTCTTGTATCCAAAAATCACACTTTGATAATTTGGCATAAAACTGATTGTCCCTCACGATTTCCAACACTATATCCAAGTGTTGCCCATGCTCAACCCTTGTTCATGTATACACCAATATGTCGTCGACAAAAACCACAAAAAAGAATCAAGATATTGCTGAAATATCTGATTCATCAAATCCATGAAGACTGCTGGTGCATTCGTTAAACCGAAAGGCATGACTACATATTTGTAGTGGCCATATCTGCTTCTGAAGGCTGTCTTTGGAATATCCTCTTTTCGTACTCGCAATTGGTGATATCCTGATCGTATTTCAATCTTAGAGAACCATTGAACTCCCCTAAATTGATCAAACAGGTCATCAATGCGTTGAAGTGGATATATATTCTTTATCATAACTTGGTTAAGATTACGATAATCCACACATAACCTCAAAGTTACATCTGGTTTCTTTACAAACAAAACTAGTGCAGCCCAGGGAGACATGCTTGGCCGAATAAAACCATTTCTTTCTAGCTCTTCTAACTGCACATTCAATTCCTTTAACTCTATTGGTTCCATCTGATAAGATGGAATTAGATAGGACTGTTCCTCGGAAGGAGATCAATCGTAAACTCTACTTCTCTTATAGGTGGTAACCCTGAGAAGTTTTCCAGAAAAATATCAGGAAATTAATCCACCAAAGCTGGAAAACTATTTCCCTCATTCTCTTCCAATGATGCTAATGTCAAATCTCCCAATTGGTAAGAGAGCATTCCCACCATTTGTGCCAATAGGGTCTTTGCAGATTTCATTACCATTCTCTCTCCTCTAAAGAGATGCTCCATGTCATCCTCAGTCGTGAAACTAATCGTTCTCATATAACAGTCGATGTGAGCCTTAGACCATGTCAACCAATCCATACCCAGTATTACATCATAGACATCGTATCTAACATAGAGAAGTCCCATTTCAGCTCAGGTCCATAAACAGTTATAGAAAATTCCATACACACGAAGGCTTGCAATTCTCCTTCACCAAGAGGAGTTTTCCATTTTAAGGAAGATGGCATCATTTCTAGTTTTACATTCCGAAAATCCGCAATACGAGAAGAAATAAAGGCATGTGATGCACGAGTATTGAAAAAAAACATTCACAAATGTAGAATTCAAATGAATCGTACCTCTTACCGTTGATGGTCCATCCTGATCATCAACAATCATTTTCTTATCCCCATACAATTGCTTCGTTGCTGCACGGTTCTCCTTGTTGGCTTGCTGAGATTTCCCTGGTTGAGGAGTCATGGTATTTTGAGAGTCACCATGGCTAGATCTTCTATGCTGATGAGACTGACTCTGCTGTCCTCATCTTGTTGAAGCATACAATGCTTGCGATGCTTGAGAAGTGTCACGTGCACCCGACCTTAGATTATTTCTACAATAGCGCTGTAGATTCCCCATCTACATGCAATTGTAACATTGTATAGGTTTTTTTTTACACTCTCGTTTTATGTTATCAGTCGAGCCACATTGAAAACAACCTTCTTTACTCTGGGGCCATGGATGAAGGTTGACTGATCCCACAGTCTGGTTCTGATTTTCACTCCCACCTTTGATGTAGGTGTCACTCTTCATCTTGATCCCATCATTAGTGTACCGACCCGTTCCGGTGGGTATCATCACGCCTCCTCCTTTCGATCCAATGATAACACTTTCAGCAAACATTTCTCTGTTAACCATCTCTGTATAATCCATAATACAGAGTACTGCAATCTTCGATCGAATCTCCTGCCTTAGCCCGGATTCGAGGATGTGTGCCTTCAAAGAATCACTTGCCTCTACCTCTGGTGAAAAACAGACTAAATTCATGAATTTAGCTACATAATCTCTGACAGAGAGGCTCTCATATTCCAATATAAAGAAGTCTATCATTTTCTGGATCTTGAAAGTGTGAGGATAGAATTGTTTGTTAAAAAATTCTGCAAAATCCTCCCATGTAAGGCCTTCATCCAATTTAGCATGCTTTGCTAAATACCACCACTTACATGCAAGATCCTCGAGCATATACATCACCAGATTTAATTTTTGCTCTACTGGTGTGCCAATGAAATCGAATATACGATTCATCCTGCGTAGCAACGCCTCCACCTTTTCGGGTTCAGTATCACCCCTAATGTTCAGTGGATTCTGCTTCATGAACTGGGTGGTATGATCCACATGTCATGGCTCATTCCTCCGGTTCCACATATCCACAGCATGAAAGGATCAGAAAATACTCTGAAAAAGCTCTTGGTTCACACATGGATCTGGTACAACCACATTCTCTACAACTTCTTCGGGTTGGAGTCGATGATGCCTACCAGGTTCCATTTTCTAAAGCAGCAACAAACTTTGTCAATCTCACTCTCTATCAATTTTCGGCTTATCATTTCAAATTCTATCACAACTATCACAACATTGTTCTCAAACAAACTTTTTCCATGTTCAACCATTTTTTAAAAACATTCAACATACTTGGTGAAAATCAATCCATTCTCATAATACACTAAATACCATGTTTTGAAAGACTTTCGGTTGAAAACAATTTCTGCTTTTTTTAGATGGAACTTTTCCAAAAATTCTTACACATTCCTGACAATGAGATATGAAATCCTAGTGGGATGTCATTCCTCTTTAATTCATGTCATGATCCTCTCATTGGATAAACCCACAAAAATGATATTTCCAATATTCTAGAAGTGTATCCAGAACACATATTACCCAATACCCTGGTAACTTGAAGTTCAGCATAAACGGGTTAGCTACGTATTTTTATGCTATACATTTCATGTTACGACAGTCCTACTCCTATCTAAGATTCCATCCCAAGGAATAGACGAAAAGTATTTTCAACTCCATGACCGAGAACATCTATGACCACTTGCTAGGTAAGGACCGAACAAGGTGATACCATATGTAATGACCCGCCAATTCTCATTGGCTTGAGAGTACTACAAGTCATTACTTGGCCTTAGGCGACATCCCCAAGATGCCAAAGGCTGACAGTAAATGCATAAGGGTTTCAAAACAAGTGGGGCGATTTACCCTTTTAGAACATATCACAGAACCAACAACCATAACCAAACTAATCAACTAAATGATGCATGATAAAAACTAAGACAACTCAACCATTTATTTTATCATAAACCAACCAAGAGTACAACAGCGGAAACCAACAATAAATCAAAGGAATCACCGGAATGAAAAACTCATAGACTACAAGATAACAACCCAACTCCATGCTCCATATCATCCAAACTCAAATATCATGAACCAACCCAAGAATTAAGAAGCAATATGCAACACTTTACCTTTTCCAACATCCCGGTACATGAAATCTGCAAAATCACCAATGTGCCAAAGCAGTGTGTGAGTAATGAAACTCAGTAGGTTTTCCCAAATGACATCCTTACTCATGCTAGTAGGATAGAATAGTTAGCCACATTTATATAATAAAATAGTTTTTATAAATAATTTTCACCAAAGCAGTTTATAACTAAATATAAGCTATTTTTCCAAAACAATCCATGCTCAATAGTATCATAGTGCAATTTAAAATCAGCTTTTCCAACACGATATTTTTTCCAGAAAAATAACCAACAAATTCCATGTCATTTCACAAACATCCCATTCTGTCATACCCAACAATTTCACAAACCCATGTAATCAATCATGCATGCAACATGGACCTCCCTATACTCGCGAGTGGTGAGATATCCTTCAATTAAGTCGTCACTCAGTGAACTACCCTGACGGGTGTACTTCACGACCTTATCCGTCAAAAACTTTTGATGGGGGTACATATCGACCTTATCCATCCCAATGCATATTGACACACACCACAACCCATGAAAGTCCATGCCCAGCCAATTGTGTTCAAAACATTTCAACCATTTCGATAAAACTCAACTTTTATTGAAAACCCAAATCCATCAAAATCATTACAATCAAAAACTGTTTCAATAAAACATCACTCATTATTGAAATCCCATTTCTCATCAAACCATTTACAAATTCAGTAATTTCATAATTTAAAATCAATATTTTAAATTCAAATAGCCAAATCCCATTGCACTACAATTCACCAAGATTTCACAATTTCATCACAACCATAAATCATCACTAAAGAATATTTATTCCATTCTTTTCACAAAAAATACCATTCAAATAACCAATTTGAATCTAATCCAACCAATTCTAACAAGGGGAGTCGAGAGTGAAGCCACCTACCTCAACAATTTTGGCGAAACCAAGCAACAGACGAAGAATGCTCAAGAACACCAGGTCAAAAATCTAAGAATCCTCTATAGATCTCTTCTCCTAACACCAGAAAGACCAAATCTTGTCATATTTTGAATACACACACTTATATCTACCCATAATGGGCATAGATCTAAGAAAATGAGAGAAGAAGAGAAGTAGATCTAAGTAGATCAAAGAAACCATCAAGAACGATCACATACCTTAAGAATCCGGCATTGATTTGCGAGGAGAACCCTTCGAATCGCCTCTGGAACACCTGGGAGAAGTCTTACAAGCTTCCCCAGAGAGATTTCCCGAGTTAGGGCCGTCTGGGAGAAAAAACGAGTAGGTTAAATGATATAATGAATTAGATCATAATAAATATGATCTAAGTTGACTTCGTGCACGATTAGTCCGCATGGTTAGGTAAACCATGCACTAACCGTGTGGTAGTCACTGCCAGAGAGGGGATCTCCACACAGCCTTTTTGCACAGATTTCCCAAAACATGTGCACACCGTGCGGTCTCCTCTGTCCAAAAGACCACCACCTGCACTGCTTCCGCACGGGTTGGCAAACTGTGCGCAGCCCGTGCGTCCCCACATTTTCCCCTTTTATGCTTTAAAAGTCTCCCACACTTTCCCCAATCATCTCCCATATGCCTATGCACTTAAAAAGATTAAAACAAGGGTTACATACTAGAAACCAGGTGTACTACATCCCAAATAGTAATGAAGAACATGCGATAAATTTCCCTTTTGATACCACTTTGTAATGTCCACTGATCCGAAACTCACCCACGTGGCCAAAAAGGGTTATATACAAGCCCACAATCACGCTTTCCCATATTCTAGAGGATTCTTACTAGAATTGAGGGTGTGAATTGTATATTGGGGATACAATACCCCTTGTTATTAAGTGTCATAGTAGTATAAATAATGCACACAAATGAACGAAATCAATGTATAGACATTGTGAAAACAAAAAATAAAATTCAACTAAGAAATATAATAAATAGTAAATAAATTATATAATGATGTAATGAACATAAATAAATTTCATCCTATAAGTAAAAGTATAAATAGAATAATAGAAAAAAATAATTCTCAATAGTCCACGATCCTAAACCCCATGTCGATCCCACCACGAAAATCCATCCAATCTAGCATGAAAATAATCAACAACAAGGTCCTTTTCCCTTATCCAACCCTACATCCATGTAATCTACTTGGGTAATAAATGGTCGTCCTAATGGGGTTCAGTTCTAACTCAGTCGATTGAAACGGCCATTTTTTAAATAAACTAACATGATAATTAGTGTATGAAACAAAGCGATTAAAATGAGTGTTAATAAATTAACCAATTAATAAAATATAACAATAACATGATTTGGATCCTTCCTTCAATGTCTCTTAGAATGTTTTATGACCATTCCAACCAAATCCATACAACCATGTTAAAATAATAGGCTTTTGTGTCATTCTGAAATATCTCTAAAAATGTCTCACAACCATGGAATCCATAACCATATAACCATGGAATAATCACAGAAATATTGGAATATGAAAAATAAGAATGCATCATATGGGTAAAATACCTATAAACATTAGAGAATGGTACTAGGATTTTCAAGCTCAATAGAATCATTACAGCAACCTGGTATATGATCTATAAGCATTATAGTATGGGATAGGGCTGAGCCCTCTCAATATAATCATTTCATGATATAAGTGTGCACATTCCAAGGGAATTACCAATATATAATAATTTCAACAAGGATCACACGAAATGTCATAATAGCATATATATCACAATATCACATCATTATCCTTAATGGTAAATTATGTGAATTACTATTTGACTTTAAATTACCTCTTTAATTTATATCACAATTTTTCAAAAGTGAATCAATAAGAATTATTTTTTATCTTAAGGTTTATATATCTAGTAATCACCATAGGTATTATGACTTTATAAACATACATTAATCCATTGGAAAAACTTATTATATTCATGTTTCGTACACATTACATGTATTCATAAGACATGTTTAAAACCAATTGGAAACAACAAACACCAAGGAATAATCCCATTTATTATTTATTAATTTAGTTCCACATTACATTGGAATACTCAAAATAATGCCTAACCATATAAATTTTCAAACAACAAAGTAATAATTTAGACCACCTACCATCACCAGAAATGAATACAATAGATCCAAATACAAAATCCCAAAAGTAATAAGGTTTATATGATTGTAAATAGATTAAAAGATCAAAACAGATCACGATATAAAACAGTGATGCACATAGTCCTGGTATTAGAATGTAACAGCTGGGTATCCTTGGGAAGGAAGGGGAAAACATAACCAAAACAAGTTACATGCGATGAAATTCACTATCAGGACATTATGAAGGAATGTTGGAACTCAGAAATTTCCTGGAGGTACATCATAAGATGCAAGTTGAAAATTTTCATATGGTTGATTAGAAAAATATTGAACCCAACATACTTTAAAATAAAATATTATTCAATTAGACTACTTCTAATATAGTTAAACATGTTGTGAATATTTTTATGGTAATATGATTTCCAATCCATCACATTGGATTAAAATTAAAAACAAATGAACATTACATAAATTTAATCAGGTAACATGACATGTAAAAGTTTTGTAGATGGTTTTTATCCCATTTTCCATACATACAACAAAAAAACCATTAAAGATTCCCAAATTACTAATAATTCATTTCAAGAATTGGCCCATTTATACAAGGACTCCATTAATTAAAATAAATATACATAATAGAACATTAAGTAATTTCCCCCTACAGTGTCCCTCCATATGAATCATGTCCTGTTTTCTCAAGTTTCTGTTAAATCCGAAACTGTTTTAATTAAGATGATTAAAATACATGATAGAAAAAAACCACCATGGTCTAAAGATGATGGAAAAAATGAAATAAGAATTAATGAAAAAGTCGTAGAGGGACATACTAGAAAAAATATGGGATCTTGCATCCCACATTATGCATTTTCTCTTTATGAGAGTTGTTATTAATGTTCCATTTGATTATGATATTAGTTAGAAAATCCATGGTTAAGATTTAAGATCGTGTGATTATATATATTGAATTAGTTGATCATTTTTTATTATATCGATATTATTATACATGTTCATGTTATTGACTAAATAGAATGTTTTTTGGTTATTTACCTTCCAATATTTACTATATATTATTTATTCAAGATAGATTCCACTGTACACATATGCTTACTGAGCATCTGATCTCAACCCTTTCATAGGATATATTTTTTAGTATTCGAGGTTATTTTATATTATTTATATGTAGTGATATGATAGAGTTAATAAAATTGATCTCAAGGAAAACAATTTATTGTATTTTATATTTTCAATTTTTTGTGAATTCACGTATGTATGGTGTGTACCATGTAACATATTATTTAATTTTTTAGGTACTCCATGAACCTCATTTTTCATCCTTTATTTGGGGTTTGTATTAGGTTTTTTGGATGGAATGTGGAACTTTATGGATGTTTCTATGTTATGCTATGTTGGCACATGATTTTCCAAAACCGCACCCCCTCCCAGTGAAGAACATACAACACTAGTCAAGGGGGGGTTTCATAGTAGTCATATAGTTTGAAAAACCATACACCCATGTAGAGGGGCATATAATTAGGGAATAAATTTTTTCTAACCATGAGGCCCTATATAGTAAATCGTGCACATAGTAATTTTGATTTCAATATTTTTCAAACATAAATTTGATCAAATTTTTACCTAACACTCAACTTCATCTCATCATAACTAGAAATCCTAGGTCATGGATTCTCTCAAGAAATCCTATTGGATCCTCCAAAAATCATTATAGGTTGATCAAATCACAAAATATCTCATTAGATCCCTCTCTAGTATGTGTTTCTTCTCTCATTCCTTTTATCCCACTCTATCTTTATTTCCTTTGTAGGGTTTGTAAGATCACCATGTTTTTATGGATCTAAAATCCATTGATTTGGATCATGGATCTAGATTTTTTATACCTCTATTGATGTTTTTCTTCATTAAAAATATAATTGTGGGTATTGTGCTAAATGATCAAGGTGTATAAAATTAGGTTGTTATATTTAATATCTATTCAATTAATTAATCCTTGAATTTATCGATCATTGGAAATTCCATTCAAATTATTTTTTTAAAACTCAATTTGATATGAATTTGAATTTTGAAATTGATTTTGCGTGGAATTTTTTGGAAAACCCCCAAATCCAATAGAAAATGAATTTTGGGTGTGATTTAAAATTGAGGAATTTAGGAAATTGACTTGATAAATTGGTTTTGATCAAAAAGGCTTAAGATGACATGATATGAATTTATGATTTATTTTATTTTAAAAAGGAATGAAATGATGAAAAAGATTATATTTTGGTTTTAGAATGAAATTTTAATATTGAAATTAGAATTGATGAAATTGTGTTTTAAACAGATACGAAATGATTATCTAACTATGCATTATAAGGCCCCAACCATAAAAATTACATAATCATGAATTTTGTCAAGAATTCATATTTATGAACTTTATAGGTTTAGAGGATTAGAAAATTAGGCCATAAATATTATATTACAGCTCAAATATTAAAACATAGACACTTATACTGTATCCATTTTTTATAATAATTAAACTCTTTAAATAAAAGAATAATTCTATTCTTTATAAAAATCATCTTGAATTCTTCCTTTCACATACCCTTACATAACCTTGTGAAAATAATTTCAAAAACATGGGAAGATCATAAAATTCATAGTAAGGGTTTTAAAATATGGAAAGAAAACATTCGTCCATGAATATATACAAATCAATGAAGTCAATATTTTCACTCATAAAACATAATTTCTTTAATATACATCATGAAATCATAAGATTTATGAATTACTTATAGAAATCATAAATCATAAAGGTAACTTGTTGCATCCATAACATATTTATATTTTAGATCTCACAACTACCTTAGGAGTAACCTTCATGATTACGTTTGGAATACCCATCGTAGTACATTCCATAAATCTCTTTTGATAATCCTTAACGTTTACACCCACCCCGTTACCCAATTCATTGGAGAGTTATGACGGGCTCACCCACCGAAGGTTTACCACAAAACCACCGATATTTGGTTTAACTTGTAACCACCCATCAAATGTTCAAGTGCCATTAAATAATCATAACATATAAAATATTAAAATTATCAACATTTTAGTCATCAATCATAAGAAATTAATTCAAGATATTGAAATATTCAATCCATTACAAAAAAAAATTAAAAAAATTAATTAAGTGATTTTTGAATCAATGGGTCCCATAACACTTTGAAACATTTATTGAAATTAATATTTTAAAAAAATTTCAATATAAATAAATCCTAAAAACCATTTTGAAAACATGGAAAATAATGAGATATAGTTATAAGAATAAATCATTATAACATTTGAAACAATGTTTTAGTTAAGGAGTCCCTTGCCACTTGAGAAAATAATTGAATAGAAAAAATTAAAGTATAAAATTATACAAAACAAATAATATCATTATAATTATAAGATTCATGATATTATATGTCAAATATACGTATGCACTCCATATAAAAGTTAATGGTTGCATAAAAAAATAAGTCACAATGGAATGTAAATAGAGATGAAATCCATTAAAAACGTGTCCTTAAATTAAGGATAAATCAATGACATAATTATGTGTGAAAAATATAAATTCACCCAATATAAGTGTATAATATGTGTGAAAAAATAAGAGTTAATTCACATATATTCTTAGAAAAACAACACCATTGACATGGATATTTAACTCAATGAATGGAAATTGATTTCATATTTCCTATACAAAGTTCATATAAATTATGTAATAATTTATCAAATTGGTGATTATGTGTAGAAATAGTATATCAACACAATGGGAAGTGGAAATTACAATATAAATAAATAAATAGTGCTTCCACACATAATCCTGTAATAATATAACCAACAAAGTATGCGTGTAGGGACCCGAAGCTTGACGTACATTGACATTACATTACATTTGCGGAATACTTAGTACATAACAAAAACACACACACAAGGATCGTAATAGTTTAGTGTCTTTGGAAAGTTGGAATATAATCTTCTAATCCTGGTGAAAGATCTTCAACATCTCCCATAATGATCGTCCTTTTTTTAATACCTAAAACCTTTCTTTATATCCTAGGGAAAAAAACATAAAAGGGTGAGATCAAATGCTCTGTAATGGTAAAAAAAATATCAATCACATCATAATCATAAGAACATATCTTTTGGAAATCTTAACCTGCAAAAGAGATCATAATTTCATAACATGGGATAAATAATAGCAGTGAAATGTAATCCCAATAATAATAACTTAAAACATGAAACTTTGTGGCATACACACATAATCATAGAGAATCATTTATTATTAGTCAAGACTCATTTCCAAGACTATCTTAGTGGACAAAGTCCCTTTCTGAACCGAGTCACCCTCGTTTCAGTCCTGTTTCACTGAACCGGAATAACCTACCATTCCAGCCATGTCTATCTCATGAGATATAAAATCTTTACCCAATGCATTGGAGGGAGATATAGGTCCCACCCATCTCATAATGATACCATTCTTATGTGTTCCACAAAATCATAAAGCATACATCATAGCATAACCCATGTAATAAAAATGGGATTCTTAAACAACGTGACATCATAAAACAATTCATATAAGATAAAGGAATTCATAAAAATAATTCCATCACAACATAATCAAATCAATGTAATAATAGGGATAAAAACAGAACCATTTATTATCTTAGATGGAAAATAATTTTGATAAAACACTTGAACTCCATTCTTGAGGAAAATGTCCTTCTTCAAAAACATTTTTTTCCTTTCTTATCATGTCATACAATTTTAAACTAAAAGAAGTTGATTAAAAATAAACTTGAAAACTTGTAAAGGAAGCTTCTTGGAAATAATGTTTTAAAGATCCATTCATTCCGTATAAGCTAAAAAAAACATTTTTCGTACTTTTTTCGAAAAAGTCAAAAAGTACCTCGTACTTTTTATGACAAAAGATTTCTTTCATATCTTTTACTAAAAACTCACCGAAGGGTAAAATTTGATTTAAACAATTGTACGTGGATGGAAATAATATTACATATTGAGGAAACATGGATGTGGATGATAAAATACACCCCAGTAAATACCAATGTATAAACAATCACGAATAAAATGAGATTGTGATATATTCCCTTACCTTAGGTCCGATTTTCTTCGTACGTGTCCGAACCTCCTCTTCTTTGAAGCGCCTCTATGAGACCTCCTCTTAGGGCACTAAAATTGGTCTTTGAGGAAGACCAGAACCTCTAAAATGTTTCTAGGGAAGTGGAGAAGAGAATTTGGCAGGGGTTGGCCGAGCTTGAAGGCTCAATGTTGTGTGTGGAAGTGGGGGAGGAGGTGCCCTTTTATAAGGGAGGAGAGGGGTACCTTTGGAATAAGTAAAACTATTATTTTATTATAAAGTCAAATTCGGTTATAAATAGCTCTGAATTGATTTATTTCGAATCTAAGGTGGGGATGGGTCAAAATACTGTCATCCAATAGAATTTAGACAGGTTTAGGTTCCTTTTTTAACCTTATCATTTAGATTTAACATTAAGTAAAATAATTTTACTTTTACCGTGTCTTCTTGTGTTCTTATACTATAAAGTTAATAAACTTACTATAAGAAGCCAAACGAACCCCAAGATGTTTATTATTAAACTATATAACCTTATATACGTCACTTGATTGATCTTTAGGTTTTTAGGAATAAAATAACAATTAATAATATAATATTTGTTTTAAAAACTATTTTATGTCAATTTTGACACTATTTAGTAATTGATTTTTGTGAAAATCATAACAGAATTATAAGTTTTAAAAAGGTTAATTAAATCAATACTAACATATCCTATTAACCTACAAAATTATTTTAATTCATAAAAATTCTCAAATTACATTTATTTGGGCTTTTATAACATCAGTTATATCAATATTTCATTAATAAGACAATTACTGCATCATCTTTGTGTCATATAAATGATAATTATATAATCCCTAAAAATTCTAAATAAATTCCTATTATGTAGATAATTGTATTAGATTTCTGGAGACTATTCATGTTCGAAGTTTTATGAAGTTTATCACTAGATTAAAATTATTATACTTATTAATTTAAGAAAGTGACATGTTGTCACATTCTTTGGTTTTAATAATAATTAAATTATTTTCGTTGATAAAATTTAATTAAATGAATCTAATCCGACCCTTAGGGGATATGGGTCGACTTTTAGTCATCCAATAGGATTTTTACATTTGTTAGGGTAATTTTAAAATATTATATTTACCCTTAATTACCCGATTTACCTTTAACTATGGTAAATAAAATTTACCGTAGTTACTATTCCTAATTCCCAAAAATAAAAGGTAGATTATTAACATAATTTGGATCCACTGATTCCAAATATGGAATAAATTTTCCAAATTCAATACACAAAAGTTGCAGAAATTAAATTAATATTAATCCTGTTGTCGAAAGAAAACGGGTTTTCTTTAAAACATTGCAAAAGATTGAATTGATTTAACCTACGAATTCAAGGTAAAATCAATGCTAATGTCATACATTATATTAAATGGTAATAATATATTCTATTTATACTTTAAAAGCATTCAATATTATAATTTAACCACATGAGATATTACGATGAAAAAAAAAATTTAATTAAAATATAGCGTGTTTTTACTATTCATTAAAATATGAATGTTATCAGAAAAATATCAAAACTTTATCTAATGTAAATTTTTATATCCTGATTCAAAAGAAGAATTTTATTTTGTCAAATTGAACTTATAAACATGTAAAAAAACTAGATTTAATGTGGGTGCGCCATCAAAAGGCGGAAGAACTGCATTTTTTTAAAAATACTTATTTTACCCGAAAAAATTATTTTGTTCTTATACCATGTTCTAGAAATGTGTAATATGAATAATAATGTTATAAAATTCAAAATTTAGTTAAGAATATTCATAACGGCTAGTTCATGACAATATTATAATAATATATCGTTGTTTATTAAAACCCAGTATCGCGTACAACTCACGCTATCGAGGAAGGTCGCGATTACGTGTAATGCAAGCCAAGTCAGGGTTGCGTGTTGTGAAAGAATCTTTCGTTGTTTCGTATAATAGAATCCAACAATATTTTATTTGTAAATTTAATATATATATATATACACTCAATGTTGCGTAGAATAACTATTATCAACATTGTGTGTAACACGATCCAAGAATGGTGTTGCGTATACTACAAGATAATTCGGTGTTGCATATAGCGCAAGGTAATCTTGGTGTAGAATACAACACAAGAAATTAATGAAATTAAAAGAATATTTTTCATAAATTCTCAGGGTGTTACAATGCGTAAAACCTAATGAGTGGAAATTGAGTTATGAAATTCCCTTATGAAATTTCAGCAGCCAAACGAAATCATGTAAACATTCATAAAATGAGTTTCTAGGAGAAAAATGGGTCTATAAACCATTTTACGTAATATGGAATGTATACAGTATATGTAATGACATATCCCAACCTAGGAAAATAGAAATTAAAAAGACATAACATTGAAGGACTGCATGAAAACAGAAGGGTGGTAGATTCCCTTACAATGGACATTTTTCGAATAACATATAACGATTATGTGTGTTCACCATAAGTAAAAATAAATTAAGTATAAATACATAATAGGATATAAATTTAATATTTATTAAAAATTATTCATGAATCATTTAATTGAAGATAATATGATTTTGGTTTATATAATCATAATCCTATAATTTTTAAATATGTTTTGAATTTTTGTATCCTTATCTTTTTTGTTTAACTGTATTTTATAATTATTAATATTATAGTAATATAATGTAATTTACAAACTGTGGTTTATTGTAATTACCATATCATCTCAAACAACCCAAAAAAGGCATTTATGACATATTTGGACTTATATTAACCATTTTGAATAACATTAAATTTTTAGGAATTTAATAACATTTAAAAAACTATCTTATGGTGTATGTTATGAATTACTTTAACATTGGACACTAATCATACTTATTTTTTTTTACAAATTCATAAAAACCTGATTCATGTGAACAAAAAATATTGAATCAATACTAACATGTCATATTAAACTAGAATATTCCTATGTAAAATTAATTATATCAAATAATATTTATTATAATAGTTTTATTATGATTTACTCGAATCCTTTATTAATGAATCAAACACTACAAGATTATTGTGCATAATTAAATTTACATATATAATGTAAAAAAATTGAAAATAAATTTTCATAATGTTGGAAATATTTTTTCATTCTAATAACTATTTATATTCGAAGAGAATACATATATAACCTCATATAAATATTGATATAGTAAAAAGATACATGCTTATGTTATTTATTTCTTTACATTTAAATTAATTGTTATAACATATAATTATCACTACCAAGTGGCTCCATGGGATCATAAAATAGACCCACGCATGACCTTGTATAGAAATACCTCATAAAATAGGATTTTTACATGTGTTAGGGTTGTTTAATATTATTATAAAATTATTTTTTACCCTTATTAACTATATTTACCCTTCAACCATGGTAAATAAAATTAATTTCTGAAGTTAATTTTCATAATTTCCAAAAAAGGTACATATTTACATAATATAGACCATAACATTAAAAATAGGTAATAAATTATTGAAAATTAAAAACATAGAGATTTCAGAAATGAATATTAAATTAATCCCTATTGTCAAAACCAAAAAAAGGGTTTGAAGAAGTAAAAACTATCAAATGATTGACATGTGTTTATGTCCAATTTAAAATTTAAATTACTTCTAATGACAAAAATTTAAATATATGAAAAAAATATATTAAATATCTAATTTGAACCATTAAATAATATTATTTATCCATATAAATTATCTTTATGTAAAATGTTGTCATACATTAAAATTTTGGGTATTTTTACTATTCATCAAAACATGATAGTTATCCGAAAAATTTCAAAAATTCACCCAAAGTAAATTTTGGTGACCCTATTCAAAATAAAATGTTTATTTTGTCAAATGTATCATATAAAGTTGTAAAAGTATAATTTTAAAAATGATTCTCCATCAAAAGGAGAAAAAATTGCATTTTTAGAACAAAATCATCTTTTGTGCGAAAAATCGAATTTGTTATTATATCATAACTAGAAAACATATAATATTAATTTAAAACATTTTATTGATTGTATAAAATATATTTTTCATTTAATAAAAGTACATAAATAGTGATATTATTTTATTAACACAATTATTCTCTTTATAAATAGGTTTTCATAAAAAAACATCGTTTATATTCATTTGGTTTTTATTTACATTTATAAAAAATAGTTCACCAAAAAATCATTATTTAAACATATTTCAAACATATTTCCACAATTCACTTGAAAGTATTCATTCCCACTATTCTAATGGCTAGGCCATAACTACCCTTTAAAATAATAATATTATTAATGTATTATTATTCAGTATAACTCAATGTTGTGTGAGACATATGATTTCTAAGAAACCCGTTGTCGCTTGTCGAGTACACTATCAGTAATAGAGTCCCCATTAATGTAAAATTAATATCATATTCATAAATATTAAAACAATGTAAAATGTATTATTATATAAATACATATGACATTACATCATTCCCCAAATTTTGCAATTGCATCCTTGAAATTTTAAAATTGGGCTTGGATAATTCATGGAAAATACCACATTAGAAAAGAGTCAACAAAAGTATCTCTTTAAAAGAAAGAATGTGAAGCACACTGGTCCCCCAAGATAACACATACTAAGATTCCATATATGAAAACATGGATATGGTATAAAAAACTAGCCATCAATTTCATATGGAGAGTAAAAGAAAACCTAATCAGGAGAAAGTTAGCTACTAGAAAACAATAAACTTGTGATGGGTTAAGTGGTATTTGATTCCGCGGTATGAAAAATAAATTGATTTTTTTTTAAGTTCCTTTTCATAATTTTGACGAATTTATTTATGATATTGACTATGAACATAAGTAAAAGTACTTAATTTTCATGTATAGTTTCATCCTTTAATAAATTTCTATGAAAAACTAATCTTTTCTGCAAACAAAGAGTAATCAAGATGACTTGGTCACACCTGAAGTGCTAGAATAAACATCTTGAGAATCAAATAATCTACAAATAACAAACTATATATTCCCCATATCATTAGACAATATCCAAAATCATAATGTAACGTAAAAGATCAGATAATCCCCAAAAAGTGTAATCCTTTATAGAATGAAATAATATTATTGAACTCCATAATTCTACAAACAATTCCCAAAGTTCCACAAAGACCATTCGATAAATATTTGTCCTTAAAATTCATGAAAATAATCCAAACTATGATAGAAACCAAAAATATTGAGGGATTTAACCACATATTTTTCCATGATATAACATTACATTTATGTCCAAATTACACAAACCCCTCTTAAAGCCTCACACTTAAATGTAATTAACCTAGTTACATGTTCTCAAGGATAGTTTAATCATTTCTACAAAAAACCCAAATCACCAATTTTCCATAACAAAAACATATAATATTACAAAATAAATGTCAATCATTACTCCGAAAAATTAAATCTGATAGTATTCTATTTTCCTTTGGCATATAGTATTTCCAAAAGATAAAACATCTTCCATAATAACATTTATCACTTAATCACCAAATCATTTTCCTATACTTAGGTTATCTATTTTATAAAACATAACTTCCCAAAATAAACTTATTCATAATCCATAAAATAATTTAACTAATATGAATAAGTCATGATATCCAAGTACTTCAAGTAGGCCTGGTGTAGGTGATGCACCCTTGTCTCCCTTTGGTTGTGGGTTCGATTCCTATGCCCTTGCCGGAATTGAAGGGTTGTCACCCATCCTACGAGATGTCCTTTTTTTAAAACTATATTATTCTTTTAACATTCACAAAAATAAAAAATTTCCTCATCAATAAACATAACCATCTTTACCATGAAATTATATATTACACCTTTAATTTTTCATCCCAAAATATAATAACCATTAATCACCTCATCAAAATAACATATTAACCCCAAAGGTTTTCCATTATGTCTACACAAGAAAAGATAATTTATCCTTGAATAAAATTTTCATATATTAATCTTTATGGTTACACATACTAGAAAATGTCTTCCAAAGTAATCCAATCATCAAAAAAGAATTAATACATTTAAAAATTTCAACATCCTAAAATCTACCAGAACTCTTTAATCTCTTATATATAGACTTCATAATAATTTAGAGTTATTCGTAATCCATTAACAATTATTTCCCACCTTTTTTCATAATTAATCATTTCTAAAGATCTAATATCCTCATAATTTATAAATATTGATCCAACAATTATTTATTCACTATGGATAATATATTAAATTAAACCATGAATCAAGATATCACTATCTTCATGATTTTATCTTTCTATTTGGGCATGTTTTCCTACGTCCAAAAACTAAAAGTTCACAATACTTATTTAATTTCACTTTTCAATAGAGTTGTAAAATTTGATATCTTTAAATCATTTGAAAAATATACAAGGACCCATACAATTTTTTAGAAATGAGTCGGTGTTGGATAACTCAATCAATTTCATATAGGTGATTTTAATACTCAAGAATATGTCAAAATCATTTTAATATTCTTTTTCGGTAATAGTGATGATCAAATCATCTGGCATGGATAAGAAGGTTTTGTAAGATCCTTTTCCTTCCATCTTGAAAAATTTTACATGATCTTATAAAAAGAATCAGCATATAAACATGAAACAAATTATTATGATTAAAAAAAGAATCCTTGATAGGTAAAGATAACATAAAATATTTTTTAGTACACTACCCCATAAACCACTTTATATATTTATTATTCATGTTTTTATCCAATCATCCTAATTTCCCATAACCCTCAACATGTTTCTACATGATAGTGACTATAAGGCCCCAGCCTTAAACCTTACTTAATCTTGAGTTATTACAAGATTACACATTGAGGATCTTTTTGGGTTTAGAGTTTTAGAGAATTACATCATAAAACTTGCATTACATTCCACATATAAACAAAGTGGATACATAAAGATAGTATGATTCTTTCCCATCAATGGAAACATATTTAAAATAAAACATGGATTCTTTCTTGACACTTCCTTGACACTGTCATCATATCATGTACCTTTCCCTTGACCTGTGAAAAACATTTCAAAAAACTTGGGATGAGCATAAAAATATCAACAAGGGATATAACCATATGGAAAGGAAACATGGGTACATATATACATAAGAATGAAATCATACTTTACCCATAAAACATAAGAACTTTAACATACCTCATAAAATCATGAATAAATCATAGAAATCATAAGACATAAAGGTAACTTGAGGCATTCAGAACATTCTTACGTAGGGAGTAACCCTTTTGGTTACGTTTGGAATACCCATCACTGTATTTTCCCTAAATCTATTCGGAGAAACCTTAACGATTCACTCCTTCGCGTTACCCAATGCATTGGAGAGCTATATTGGGCTCACCCGCCCTTAGTTTATCACGGAACCACCAGTCTTCATAATAATTCCCAAGAACCTCAAAATATTCGTATCACATAAAACATGAATAAAGGAAACTTAACACTTCCACCTTTCAATCACAAGATATCAATACAACACGTTGATAAAAAAACTTTATGAAAACCATTTTCAATTCCAAAATAAAAGAAAAGTAAAACATTGTATTTATTTTTCTTTTAAAAAGGTAGGTCTTGTAGAGGAAGCTGAAACTCAAATAATGGTCACGGCGGCGGAGAAGTCGTTGTCGCCGAATACGTATGACAAAAACATTCTCTTTTTTCATTTAGTAAACTCTTCGTATAAAAAAGATTCATTTTGAATAAACATAAAAGTCAATGGGGTTTATACACCATATAAAAGAAGGTTGTGTATAAAACAAAATATGCCTCAATGAAAGGAGATTGAGACGAAGTCCCATACCTCGGGTCTGAATTGACTCGATCGTTCATTAATGTCCTGAATAATAAACTTGAGTTAATTTCTACATGCTTTAGAACCTTTTTCAAGTTCATTATTCCTTTTATATCACTTATTTCCATGTCATGAACACTATTTAATTATTTAAGTTAGTAACGTTCGTTTTAACGATCATTGGTACTTGAGTCAAAAATAAACCCTTTATAATTACAAGTTGTTCATGTATCCATTATATCCATAATTATAATCATGATGTATATATCATATATATCCAGTATATACATGCATTTATAATATTACATTATCATTTAGAGGTAAGAAATGAAATGCACCGTTCATGGAGACGGTAAGCTGTACGTATGCATGAACGCTACTTTCATTTCTATTTCATATTTTATAGAATGGAATCATAATGATATAAAGGTATATTATAATTCCAGTATAATATCATATATTATATCATAGTTCCATCTTTTATACGTCCCACATATGGTATTTAACGAATCAAATCGCTTTGAGGGGGCGGTAGTCCGCACTTCCTTAAATGAAGATATCGGGTTTACCCATAATGGAAACCATAAAGGTATGCCCAAAATGAAAAATAAAGAACCTTAAGGAAAACATAAACATATTATATATCATATATAAATATAGTGACATCATAATGTCCACCTTTGAAGGTGTTAAAAGAATGTTGAACAATCATCGTTTCGGGAGGCATAAATTCACCATCCACGGAAACAGTCTATCCTTTAACCATTCGATGTAGGTGTGTGTAGGTGTAGCTAGAATCCTTCTTATAACAAAATCCTAGTATATTTAAGATTCTGGAGTTGTTACAAAAGAAATTAATAAAAAGAGTTTAGGGGGTTGGAGAAGCAAAATAAAACAAAAGGACTCAAGTGAATACATTACCTTAAAATCGGGTAACTCCCTTTGGTTTGAGCTCAAAGGCTTCCTTGGGAAGACTTCTGCCCAAAGTGAGGCTTCAAGGAGTAAGGGAGGGATGTGGAGAGACAAATTGGGCAGGGTTTGGCCGAGCCAATGGCTTTGGGAGTGTGGGTAAGGAGGTAGAGTTGAGGGCCTTTTATAAGAGGAGAGGAGGGGCACTCTGGGAAAGTAATGAAATGTTACTTTATTTGAAAATGATATTCGGATTCAAAAGGTCCCACATTGATATAATTTGAGGGTAAGGTGATAAGGGTTCGAAATCCACCCATCCAATAGGTTTTGGACATGTGTAGGTCATATATTTCCACATTATCATTTCATTTTATTTAAATCCTTTATTAATGAGGTAATCACTGCATCATCATGATGTCATAAATAATTTAATAAATTTAATGTCTAAAAATTATAAAAAATTATCAGGATGTAGGAAATCTTTTCATCTTTCTAATGAATATTTATAGTTCAAATGATAATTTATTTAGACAAAATTAAAAATATTTTACTTAGGTGATACATTCTTTGTCACATTTAACATTCTTTAAAAAAAGATAAAAAGTCACTTTCTCACAAAAGTGATTCCATGGGGCCCACCATGTTTTGAAGAAGGCATCCCATGGTCGGACATTAGACAACCAGTAGCCTTAGGACACATGTTTTGGTCTTTTTGTATTATTATGATATCATTTTATTTTCCTTAACTACCTGATTACTCATTAATCAAGATAATTAATGATAATTACCGTCGTTACTATTCATAATGTCCAAAAAGAAAAGAGTCTAGATTACATAATTTGGACCTTCTGATTCCAAATATTTAATCCATTTTACCAAATTCCAAACACAGAAATTTCAATAATTGATTTAAAAATAATTCCCATTGTCAAAACAAATAGCGAGTTTTTTTAAACAATATCTATGAAAAGTTTGGCATTAGTTTATGCCCAATTCCAAAGTGATATTAATCCTAATGACCACCATTGGATTAAATGGTAAAATTATATTCTAATTTAACTTTAAAATCAAATCAAAAGATAATCTAATCATATAAATAATGTATATTAAAAAGCACTTTTGATGTAAAATACAGTATTTTTCACTATTTATAAAAAATGAACATTGTCAGAAAAATACCAAAAATTCACACAAAGTAAATTCTGATGTCCCAATCATAAAGAATAAGATTATTTTGAAAAAAATATCTTATAAAATTGTCAAAAGATAGATTTAAAAATGGTTTGCCATCAAAAGGCAGTAAAACAATCCTTTAAAAAATATTAGTGTATTCCATGCTTAAGATTGGATTTATTTTCATTTTAAGCCACTAAATCACTATATAATTCATTAATAGACATTGATAAAAATATCTATTATTAATTACTTACTTGGGATGTTACATCCGTCCCCCCTTTAGAAAATTTTGTCCCCACAATTTATTTACTTATCGAATAAATGGGGGTACTTATCCCTCATTGCATTTTCAGATTCCCATGTTGCCTCTTCCATCATGTGGTTTTTCCACAAAACCTTTACCAGATTAATCACCTTATTTCGTAACACTTGCTCCATGTGGTCAAGAATCTGGACCGGTTGTTCCTCATAAGATAGGTTCTCTTCCAGCTGAACTACCTCTCGACTCAAAACATGAGGTGGATCTGGCATATATTTTCTCAACATCGAAACATGAAAAACATTGTGTACCTGAGATAAACTCGGAGGTAAAGCCACCCGGTATGCAACTGATCCAAATCTCTCCAGAATATCATAAGGTCCAATAAACCTTGGACTCAGCTTTCCTTTATTACCGAATCTCATCACACTTTTCCATGGTGAGACTTTGAGAAAAACTTGATCACCTACCTCAAAAGTTAGATCCTTCCTCTTGTTGTATGCATAACTATTCTGCCTACTATGAGCTGTTCTCATGTGTTTCTGACTCTGCTGAACTTTTTCTGCCATCTCTTCTACCAATTCTAGTGCCATCAACTTCCTTTCACCCACTTCATCCCAGAAAGCTGGAGTTCGACAATGCTTCCCATATAATTCCTGAAATGGTGCCACCTGTATACTGGAATGAAAACTGTTATTATATGAAAATTCAACCAAAGAAAGATGTTGGTCCCAACTTCCCTGATAATCCATCGAACGAGCTCGTAGCATATCATCCAAGGTCTGAATTGTTCGTTCTGACTGCCCATCTGATTGAGGATTAAATGATGTACTAAAATTTAATTCAGTACCCTACGACTTCTGAAGGACCTTCCAAAAGTTAGAAGTGAACCTGAGATCATGATCAGATACAATGGAGAGGGGAAATCCATGTAACCTGACTATCTCTTTAAGATACAAACGGGATAGTTGATCTAGGGAAAAAGTATTTCGTATAGCAAGGAAATGAGCAGATTTAGTCAAGCGATCAACAATAACCCAGATTGCATTATTACCTCGAGATGTCTTCGGTAATCCCACAACAATGTCCATGGATATATTCTCCCATTTCTACTCTGGAACTGGTAAAGGCCGAAGCATCCCTTTCAGTATCTTCCGCTCTGCTTTAACCTATTGACATGTCAAACACTTCACAGTAAAATCAGCAATATCTCTATTCATTCCATCCCACCAGTAATACTCCTGCAGATCTATGTACATATTAGTACTGCCAGGATGAACTGAAAACGGAGAACTATGAGCTTCACATAACAAATCTCTCGTCAACTGTGAATCACAAGGCACACACAATCTCTTCCCAAATCACAAAACACAATCATTATCAATGTTGAATTCTGGCAACGAACCCTTCTAAACCAACTCTACCTTTTTCTGCAACTCACTGCCTTGCTTATGTGCTTGCTTGATTCTGTCTGATAGAGATGATCTCACTGATAACTGAAACAAAATAGAAGAACTTCCTGCACCAAAAACTTCTATGACAATGTTCATCAAATCCTTAACCAAAGGATCACGTTCCAAACTCAACAATTATAATGAAGTATTACTTTTTCGACTCAAAGCATCAACCACTTTATTTTCTTTTCCCGGATGGTAATGAATTGTACAATTATAATCCCTGATTAATTCCATCCATCTCCTTTGTCTCATGTCTAAATCTTTCTGAGTGAATATATACTTTAAACTTTTGTGATAAGTATATATTTCACACTTTACTCCATACAAAGGATGCCTCCAAATTTTTAAAGAAAAAACAACAGCAGCTAATTCCAAATCATGTGTAGGGTAATTTACCTCATGAGTTTTCAACTGACGTGAAGCATAAGCAATTACCTGATCATTATGTATAAGGAAACATCCAAGTCTCTTCAACGAAGCATCACTGTATATAACAAACTCACCATTCCTAGAAGGAAGTGCCAAAACTGGAGCATTCACTAATCTTCTTTTCAACTCCTCAAAACAATCATGACATTATTTTGTCCAGATAAACATAACACCCTTCCGAGTTAGCTTAGTCATTGGACTATATAACTGTGAAAAATTTTCAACAAACCTTCGGTAGTAACCTTCCAAACCAAGAAAACTACAGATCTTGGTTACATTTGAGGGTATTTTCCATTCTTCAACAACTTTTGTTTTAGCAGGATCAACAGTTATGCCATCTTTTGAAATAATGTGACCAAGGAAAGAAATTTGTTTCAACCAAAACTCACACTTGATGAATTTCTCATATAATTTCTTTTTGTTCATGTTTTTCAAGATAACCCTTAAATGACTTTCACGCTCCTCTTTACTTTTAGAAAACACCAAAATATCATCAATGAAAACAACCAAGATTTTTCACCTGAGTCAACTGAGCCATCACTGCAAAAAACTGTTTAGTTCTGATTCTGACCATCTCAGGATACTGATTTGAAAGGTCATTTCCCTCTGTATCCCTTCCCAAAAAAGTTGTTATGTTTCCTCTATGAAAAACCATTCTTATCACAGAAATGTCTTAGGCGAAGCAACATGGTAATATTTAAATGCTATATCATTTTAATCATACCATAAATTAACTTATAATTTTACACTTTTATAACTCATAATGTTGTCTAAACCGACATCTGATACCAACAATAAGGCCCCAGCCTTAAACCTTACTTAATCTTGAGTTATTACAATATTACACATTGAGGATCTTTTCGGGTTTAGTGTTTTAGATAATTAGATCATAAAACATGCATTATATTCCACATATAAACAAAGTGGCTACATAAAGATAGTATTCTTCATTCCCATCAATGGAAACATATTTAAATTAAAACATGGATTCTTTCTTGACACTTCCTTGACACTATCATCATATCATGTACCTTTCCCTTGACCTGTGAAAAACATTTCAAAAAACTTGGGATAAGCATTAAAAGCTCAGTAAGGGATATAAAAATATGGAAAGGAAACATGGGTACATATATACATAAGAATGAAATCATACTTTACCCATAAAACATAAGAACTTTAACATACCTCATCAAATCATGAATAAATCATAGAAATCATAAGACATTAAGGTAACTTGAGGCATTCATAACATTCTTACGTAGGGAGTAACCCTCTTGGTTATGTTTGGAATACCCATCACAGTATATTCCCTAAATCTCTTCGGAGAAACCTTAATGTTTCACTCCTTCGTGTAACCCAATGCATTGGAGAGCTATATCGGGCTCACCCGCCCTTAGTTTATCACGGAACCACCCGTCTTCATAATAATGCCCAAGAACCTCAACATAATCGTATCACATAAAACATGCATAAAGGAAACATAACATTTCCACCTTTCAATGACAAGATATCAATACAAAACATTGATATAAAAACATTTTGAAAACCATTTTGAATACCAAAATAAAAGAAAATTAAAACATGGTATTTATTTTTATTTTTAAAAAAAGTTAGGGCTTGTAGAGGAAGTCGAAACTCAAATAATGGTCACGACGGCGGAGAAGTCATTGTCGCCGCATACGTACGACAAAAACATTATATTTTTTCATTTAGTAAAATCTTCGTATAAAAAATATTCCTTTTGAATAAATGTAAAAGTCAAATGAGTTTATAAACCGTATAAAAGAAGGTTGTGTATAAGACAAAATATGCCTCAATGAAAGGAGATTGAGACGAAGTCCCATACCTCGGGTCTGACTTGACTCGATCATTCTTTAATGTCCTGAATAATAAAATTGAGTTAATTTCTACTTTCTTAAGATCCTTTTTCAAATTCTGTATTCCTTTTATATCACTTATTTCCATGTCATGAACACTATGTAATTATTTAAGTTAATAACGGTCTTTTTAACGATCATTGGTACTTGATTAAAAAATAAACCCTTTATAATTACAAGGTGTTCATGTATCCATTATATCCAGAATTATAATCATGATGTATATATCATATATATCCAGTATATACATGAATTTATAATATTACATAATCATTTAGAGGTAAAAAATGAAATGCACAGTTCACGGAGACGGTAAGTCGTACGTACGCATGAACGCTACTTTCATTTCTATTTCGTATTTTATAGAATGGAATCATAATTATATAAAGTTATATTATAATTACAGTATAATATCATATATAATATCATATTTCCATCCTTTATACGTCCCATATATGGTATTTAACGAATCAAATCACTTTGTGGGGGAGGTAGTCAGCACTTCCTTAAATGAAGATATCGTGTTTACCCATAATGGAAACCATAAAGGTGTTCCCAAAATGAAAAATACATAAGCATAAGGAAAACATAAACATATTATATATCATATATAAATATAGTGACATCTTAATGGCCACATTTGAAGGTGTTAAATGAATGTTGAACAATCATCGTTTTGGGAGGCATAAATTCACCATCCACGGAAACAATATGTCCTTTAACCATTAGATGTAGGTGTGTGTATGTGTAGATAGAATCCTTCTTATAAAAAAATCCTATTATATTGAATATACTGTAGTTGTTACAAAAGAAATGAATAAAAATAGGTTAGGGGGTTTGAGAATCAAAATAAAACAAAAGGACTCAAGTGAAGACATTACCTTAAAATCGGGTAACTCCCTTTGGTTTGATCTCAAAGGCTTTTTAGGGAAGACTTCTGCCCAAAGTGAGGCTTCAAGGAGTAAGAGATGGATGTGGAGAGAGAAAATGGGTAGGTTTTGGCCGAGCCAAAGGCTTTGGGAGTGTGGGAAAGGAGGTAGAGGTGGGGGCCTTTTATAAGAGGAGAGGAGGGGCACTCTTGGAAAGTAAAGAAATGTTATATTATTTGAAAATGATTTTCAGATTCGAAAGGTCACACATTGATATAATTCTAGGGTAAGGAGATAAGGGTTCTAAATCCACCCATCCAATAGGTTTTGGACATGTTTAGGTCATATATTTTTACATTATCATTTCATTTTATTTAAATCCTTTATTAATGAGGTAATCGTTGCATCATCATGATGTCATAAACAATTTAATAAATTCAATGTCTAAAAATTATAAAAAAATATCATGATGTAGGAAATCTTTTTAGATTTATAATTAATATTTATAGTCCAAAAGATCATTTATGTAGACAAAATAAAAAATAATTTACTTAGGTGATACATTCTTTGTCACATTTAACATTCTTTAAAAATAAAATGATAAAAAGTCACATTCTCACAAAAGTGATTCCATGGGGCCCCCAAGTTTTGCACAAGGCATCCCATGGTCGGCAATGAGACAACCAGTAGCCTTAGGACACATGTTGTGGTCTTTTTGTATTATTATGATATCGTTTTATTATCCTTAACTACCTGATTACTCATTAATCAAGATAATTAAAGATAATTACCTCCGTTACTATTCATAATGTCCAAAAAAAAGAGTCTTGATTACATAATTTGGACATTATGATTCCAAATATGTAATCCATTTTACCAAATTCCAAACACATAAATTTCAATAATTGATTTATAAATAATTCCAGTTGTCAAAATAAATAGCGGGGTTTTTTTAAAACGATATCTATGAAAAGTTTGGCATTAGTTTATGCCCAATTCCAAAGTAAAATTAATCCTAATGTCCACAATTGGATTAAATGGTAAAAATTTATTCTAATTTAACATTAAAACCAAATCAAAAGATAATCTAATCATATAAACAAAGTAGATTAAAAAGCAGTTTTGATGTAAAATACAGTATTTTTCACTATTCATAAAAAAATGATCATTGTCAGAAAAATATAAAAAATTCACACAAAGTAAATTTTGATGTCCCAATAAAAAAGAATAAGATTATTTTGACAAACATATCTTATAAAATTTTCAAAAGATAGATTTAAAAATGGTTTTCTATCAAAAGGTAGTAAAACAATCCTTTAAAAAATATTAGTGTATTCCATGCTTAAGATTGGATTTATTTTCATTTTAAGCCTCTAAAACACTATATAATTCAATAATAGACATAGATAAAAATATCTATTATTCATTAATTACATGGGATGTTACAGTAACCCTATTGGATATATGGGATCCTTTAACTACAGCCAGATAACATCCAAACCTCTATATTTAACTAAACCAACCTCTAATAGAAACGATAAGGCCCCAACCTTAAACATTATATAAACATGAGTTGAGTCATGAATTAGTAATTCTGATATTTTCAGGTATAGAGTTTTATGGAATTAGGAAATAACTATAAAATTATTTCTAATATATTACAAAGTAGACACTTATACTCTACCCATTTTTTATCAATAATCAAACTCCTTTAATAAAAAAATATTTATTTTCTTGATAATTTTTTTTAATTCTTCTGTTCTCTTACCATTCCTTCTTCCCTGTGAAAAAGATTTCAAAAACATGGGATGAGTATAAAAATCATAGAATAGGTTTTAAAATATGGAATGAAACCATTATTCTAGTATACATACAAATCATTGAAACTATTATTTTCACTCTAAAAATATTATCTTCTTTATGTACCTCATGAAATCATAAGATTTATGAATAACTCATTGAAATCATAAATCATAACGGTATCCTGTGGAATCAATAACATAATTAAATTGTATCTTTCACAAATATATAGGGATTAACCTTCATGGTTACGTTTGGAATACCCAGCAGAGTATATTCCCTAAATCACATATGACAAACCTTAAAGGTTACCTCCATCAAGTTACCCATTGCATTGCAGAGGTATCACGAGCTAACCCTTTCTAGGATTATCAAAAAACCACCCTTATTTGGTTTATCTTGTAACCACCTATAAAATTCACATGTACCATTAAATAATAATAACACATAAAAAGATGAAATTATCAACATGTCACTCATCAATCACAAATAATAAATTTAAGATATTGAAATATTCAATGCATTACCAAAACCATTTAAAAAAATAAATAAAGGCATTTATTGAATCATTTTGTCCCATACCACATTGAAACTTTTAAAGGAATTTAAATTTTAAAAAATTATTTTCCATATATATAAATCCCTCAAACCATTTTAAAAAAATGTACATCAATGATAAGGATTTTGATGATTAAATCATTAAAGCATTTAAAAAAATGTTTTAGTTAAAGAGTCCCTTACCACTAGGAAAATAACTTGAATAATTTTTTAAAAAAATACCCTAAAAAATCATATAATATCATGAGAATAAGAATACTCGTGATATAATATGTCAAAGGTTAGTATTCACACCATATAAAGCTGAATTGGTGCATAATAAAAAATAAGTCTCAATGGAATGTAAATTGAGACGAAATCCCTTACAAAGATCGTATCCTATGATTAACAATAAATCGATGACATGATTATGTGTGAAAAATATAAATACACACAATATAAGTGGATATTCATTGTAGAAAAATAAAATCTAATTCATACATATTATAGGAAAAAAACCAATGACCTGGATATTTAACTCAATGAATGGAAATTAAGTTGTGATTTCCCTTATAATGTTCATATAAATGTCATAAAAATTTTTAAATAGGGTGATTATTTGTAGAAATAATAAGTACACACAAAAGGAAGTGTAAAATAAAACATAAATAAATTAACAATGATTCCAAACATAATCATTTCATAATATGGTCAACAATGTAAGAGTAAAACCCAATTAGTGGAAATTGAGTTTAGAAATTACCTTATGAAATATCGACAGCCTAGCGACATCACATAAAAATTTATAAAACGAGTTGGTGTGAGAAAAATGGGTCTCTCAAAATATTTTTATAATATTTAAATTATGTGGCCTATGGAATCAGAAGTACCACCCCAATAAAATAGAAATTAAAAAGGCATAACGTTAAATGTGTCCTTTGAAAAGAGAAGGGTAGTAGATTCCCTTACAAAGAAAATGTTGTAAATAAAATAGATCTATTATGTTTACTCACTATAAGAACAAATAAAGAAAATATAAATAATATATATGACATAAAAATTTATTTCTCACATAATCATATCTTGACCTAATCATGATGTTGAAGAATAACCCAAAAGATGGAAATTAGTTTAAGAAGATCCCTTTCCTTGAGCCGACTTGTCGTGTTCACTAACTAACTTCCTGAATAATAAACATAAGTTAATTTATACTCGATTGAAAAAAAAATTAATGTTTATAATTCAAGTTATATTATTTATCATTATGTCAAAAAAATTACATAAATATATCTGTTCATATCGTTCGGTTTGTTGATATTTAGAACTAGAGTTGAAATGGAACTTATTTGATATATATTGTCCATGTGTTCAAAATTACATCATCTACAGAGTGATATTAATGATTTAAATCTTTCATATATATAGTATATAATTATTTATAATATTCCATAACATTTTGATATAATAAATGAAATTCATGGTTCATGGAGATGGTAGGTCGTATGTACGCATGAACGCTACATTCTATTCCTTATCATAGTTAAAGTGTGAAAACTAAATGATACATAGGAATATTATAATTACAATATAATATATATATTTTTTATGTTACATAATTTCATGAACTACAACCTTTATCCATTCCATGTGTGGCATGAACGAGTCATATAACTTTGCGGGGTCGGTAGTCCACACTACCTCAAATGAAATTATTGTATTTACACATTATGGAATGAATAATGATATATTATTAATAAAAATTACATAATCATAGAGAAAATATAAATAATATATAAATAATATATAAATATAGTACCATCATAATGGCCACCATGATAGGTGTGATTGGAAAATTGAATAATCATCATTTAGTGAGGCATTAGTTCACCGTACAAAGAAACAGTATGTTCATATCCATTAGATTTAGGTGTGTGTAAGTGTAGTTATAAACCATCTAATAACAACATTCGTGAAATTTATTATAAATTCAATTTCTATTAAAAATATTACAAAACTCATTTAATTCTATGTTAAGATGATTTTGGTTAGAATACCCATCATCCAATAATTTTTGGGCATGTTCTGAAAATTTTGTTATCCTTATATTTTTTGTTTAACCATTATTTTACCCTTTTTAAACTTATAGTAATGTATTATAATTTACAAATTGTGGGTTATTTTAATTACCTTATCATTTAAAATGAAAAAAAATCATTGAGGACCTACATGAACTTATATTAACTATTTGGATGAATCATATATATTTTTTTAATTTAATTTAATTTAATAAACTATTTTATGTTTTATGTTATGAATTATGTCGATTTTGGAAACTAATCATACATGACTATTTTTAAACATTCATTACAACGTGATTCGATAAAAAATTTAAATCAATCCTAACTTTTCATATTCACCTATGTAAATCGTGGGTGAAATTAATAATGTCAAATAATATTTCTTTTAATATTTATAATATCATTTTTTTGAATCCTTTTTTAATGAATCAAACACTGCATCATTATTGTGTCATAGTTAAATTTATTTATATAATGTTAAAAAATTACAAATAAAATTACATGATATAATAAAATATATTCAGATTATTAATTACTATTTATAGTTGAAGATATCACTAATATAACCCCATATAAAAATTGATATATTAAGAAGATAAATGTTTATGTTATTTTTCTATTTACATCAAATTGATTATTATAACATGTCTTCATGACTCTCTAGTGGCTCTATGGGGTCCTAAAATCGACCCGAGGATTCCCATGGTCAGAAATATCTCATCAAATTGGATTTTTACATCCTTTAGGGTAGATTAATATTAATATTATATTTTTACCCTTATTTACCATATTTACCCATGAACCATTGTAAATTAAAATAATTACAAAAGTTACTATTCATAATGTCCAAAAATAAAAGGTTCGTATTTAAATAATTTTGGCCTTATGATTCCAATTATGGAATCCATTTTTTTAGATTCAAAACAAATTATTTTTAGTTTTTAATTTAATATTATTTCCCATTTTCAATACCATAAAGCATGTTTTGAATATGAAATAACTATCAATAGAATGACATGTGTTTATGTCAAATTAAAAATTGAAATTACATAAAATGTATAATATTGGATTAAATAACAAAAATATATTACATTTATACTATAAAACTATTATATAATATGATTTACCAATTTAAATTACCTTGATGGGAAAAGTTGTTTCCAAAAAAAATTAGCGTATTTTTACAATTCATCAAAACATGATATTTATCCTAAAAATATCAAAAAATCTTTTAAAGTAAATTTTTATGACCCTATTATAAATAAAATATTATATTTTCAAATAGAACATATAAGGATTTCAAAAACTAGATTTAAAAATGTTATTTCTTCAAAAGGACATAAAACTGCATTTTTAGAGAAATACTTCTTTTATCAGAAAAAAAGAATTTGTTTTTATATCATAACTAAAAAACATCTAAAATGAATTTAAAACATTTAATTTAATATATTACAAATATTTTTCATTAAATAAAAATCCATAATGACTGATATGAATTTATAAACAAAATTATTTTCTTTTTAAATATGTTTTCATACAATCACATCCATTATATTAAATTGTTTTTTATTTCCAATTATAAAAATTTGTTACCCAATGAATAATTATTTAAGAATGTGTCAACCATATTATCAAAATTTAGTTGAAACTATTCATTCCATCCATTCTAATTTCTAGGCATTATCTACCATTTAAAATAATAATATTATTACTGTATTATTTTTTGGTATAACACAATTTTTTGTGAAACGTAAGATTTCCAAGAAACCTATTGGTGCATTTCAAGTACACTATTAGAATAATCATCCCCTTTAATGTAAAATTAATATATTATTCCTAAATATTAAAACAAATGAAAATATATTATTCTATAAATAACTGTGTTGATACACGAATTGATTAATTGAGAACATGCAAGCGTAGGTAATTAGTGGGTTATTTTATAATATCATACCTATATGGTAATTAACTAGTAATGGAATGATGATTAAAAATGTTAAAAATATATTTTTAAGAATGTACTATTCTTGTTCCAACATTGATGAGCCCTATTCAGCATGTGCATGTGGGATGTGTGTAAACATATTCTATGGTCACTGATATGAGAGTGAGATGATCCTATAAATGGGTTATATAATAATGAAATGTAGATGTCCATGGGGATTATTGTTATTACAGTGATATATATTCTCTTCATTGTGGAACTACATTACTTGTTCATATTTACTTTATAAATTATTTTATATAATGCATTTATTGAAGAAAATTAGGAATTTTTTTTGGTTCATTTGAAATGAAATGAATGTTTTTTAAATATTATATTTTATTACCATGATTTTTTATTTAATATTGAATGAATTATATCTTTTTTATTATTTAAACATAATATAAAACATTTGGTGAGACCCTACTGGGATTTTCCGCCAGACTCTACCTTTTCCTTCAGGGAGTTTATAAATTTTCTTTTTCCAGGACTGAGTAATGGGAAAGGGCCTTTTGGAGGAAGTGGATATTCTTAATCCTAGGTGGGATTGGTGTGACATGTTCATTGGGTTATATTTTATACATTTATTACTTTGATTATGTATTGTTTGGGTTTTTTATATACCTTTTTGGCTTTTATTACTTTATCCTTAATGATTTTTGAGGATAATGATATGAATATTATATTCCATTGTGATTGAAGAAAAACTGTTTCCAAAATTTATACTATATAATTCCAGGATCTAGTATCAAACACATGGGAATTAGGAATTACTTACGGGCAATGTTATTTCCAGCATAGGTATCAGGGTACCAAGGTATTCGTGTCGGTTTAGTAAAATTTACTATCAAAGGTGAATTTTTAGCATCGTAGCATGAATTAAATATGAAATTTGAGATCTTATCAGGATATAAGAGGTAGTTGCACTAGTTTTCCTGGATATCTCCCAGTACGATGATCCTTAAGTTATCATTGGTGGTTTGGTAAATCATTAACAAGAATTGGTTCTAGTATTTTCCATGCTATTTTTTTTGATAGATTGTAATCGAAATCATATTTTATTATCTGATGAGACTGAGATCCCTATTTCTCTTATTTAAGTGTTTTTCTAAGAAATCTTCTAACGTAATCATTATTTTTTTCTGATGTTGTGTGGCATCATTTTAACATCCCAACCTTACTAACCCCAATTATGGTTCCAAACCAATATGTCACATGGCCTCAAGAACACCTCCCCGTATTCCAGAGGATGATGATTAGCAGTGAGGATGTGAGGAGGTGATAGTGGGGATTCTATAACCTCCTGATCAGAGTAGCATAATGGTATAACAGATAATAAATAAAAACGATTCGAAAAAGTATTAATAAATAATGATATATTAGTGGAACAATGATTATAATCATGTAAATGTATAAAATACAGCAAACACAAATATAGAATAGATGCATTCATTTATGAATGATTATATATAAAGTAAAAATAATAATCTTACAATAGAAAACATGATACAATACATTACATAAATATACAAAGAAAATAACTAAATTAAAATTCCCAAGGGTGATCTCTAAGAGAATCCTGAACTCCCACTCAGACTTGTGCTCCTATCACTAAGGGAACATCTAATCATATTAAGTAATCAACCGTGGTCTTCTAAATATAAGGTCTATTCAGTTACCCCAGTGCAATGGAGGCTCAAGAAGGGTGTTAGATAATAAACCCCATAGGATCCCACCCATTATGTCAATAAATGAATCCAATCCGTCAAATATAATGTAATGTAGTAGAATAAGGATAAAGTATTTTAAATAAATAAACACCAACCCTCCCATGTTTCTATGGGACACCTGGCGACTATACCTACTTGAGGCCACTATTAGAAAGAGTGTATGATTAGTAACCATATGTATATAGTAAAAATATATACATAGTAGAGTTATATATTTCACCCACTTATATGAACCAAGTGTGTAAACATTTCAAATGGACCTATACCTAAAATACTATTTTCTGGTAGGACCAAGGCGTAACCCAAAAGTCCATAACTAGTCTAAACAAGCCTAATAGATCAAGAAATATGGTACATGTACACAATCCTAATTGAGTGAAATACATCCTAATACGTGACTCATGATTGCGAGTAATCCTCAATGGAAATACATTATTAATGTAACATGGTGCATAATGATCATTGTCTATATAGTATCACATGTTTGAGACGTCATTATAAACACCCAATGTAAGGGAGCATGATGCCTCCATGGTCAAAAGAACCCTTACCATTGTACACAGCCTATGTAAAGGCATAATCATGATTATTGTAAATTTAATTGAGTAAACACCTCTCAGGGCATTAATTTAACAACACTATATAAATTATTCATCATATTTATAAAAAAATTTATTATGAAATACCTCTCAGGATTTGAATTAAAATAACCAATTATAATAAAGGGAAATATTTTTATAAAAATTCAAATTATGCATTAAAAAATGGTATGGACTTTCCAACATTTATATTTCATTTAAAATAAATATTTTAATTCAATTCACACTAGTAATGATTATTAAAAAATAACATGTGGCATGGTCATAACAAATTCATCAATTTCGTTGAAAACTAAACCATTTAATCTATCAAAACATTATAATTGAATTGAAAATATCAAGACACAAAGAATCCCCTCTTTTCATTTAGTCCATTACCAACCTGGTTAATTTTTCATACAGTTCAAGCCTATTCATACTCATAAAAGGGAGATATGTCCCATTTTACATTTATAAGAGGAGGAAAATTTGTTTTATAACTACAATAATTATTATGTCTCAAACATTCCATATACCAATAAATGTCATAAAATCATAAGTAAACACAAAGTTTAGAAAGAAAATGATGATTTAAAAAATTAATAACTACTTTTTTGTTTAATATACATCACACCTCATCTAAGGGGTTTTATTATAAAATAATGACATTGTCTACAAAGAATTCATATAACATGAGTAAGCATCCCATTCATGATTATAAACATCATATACCAAGGATGGATTTTAGAAATAAACTACCAAGAATGGGGTAAAAACTACATGGTTCCAACTGGAACATAGAATATTCCATTATCAATTTATTAGATACCTATATGAGAAAAATCCCATTCCACATCCAAGACATATGCTTGGAATACATTCCTGTCATTTAAAACAATTAAATAAAAAAGGGGAAAACATGATTGATTTCTTATGGGGTGTCCATAACTGATATCAAAAACCACTATAATTAATTAAACAAGTTTCAATATGCATGTATTAAGGTGAAAGGGTCAATTTGATATTATGAACTCATGTTTTACTAAATATGCTGAAAAGGATGACTTGCGATGCAACCATGCTATTTATAAAATGATATAAGTTTAATGATAAAATCCATAGACCACATTATGTGAAATTAGG
This sequence comes from Viscum album, assembly GCA_963277665.1. Lineage (NCBI taxonomy): Eukaryota > Viridiplantae > Streptophyta > Magnoliopsida > Santalales > Viscaceae > Viscum > Viscum album. The sequence goes on along the minus strand of OY728121.1, from coordinate 1,028,008,841 downwards.
ATGACCAACTCATCTAATATCGAAGTCTAATTAGATACAGTTTAGAAGAGATCTATGAAATGGACATTCACTTTGAAAATAGGGAAAATGAGATCACATAAAAATAATGAAACTTATGTAATGAAGAACATGAAATAGATTAGAGAGGATTTGAGAGCTTACCGATGAATATCCTTTGAGACTAAGAATAATTGAATTAGATGTATAATGAGAGAGTTTTCACCATGCCTATATGGGATAGGAGAACTATACCATCCACCAAGTGGTAGAGAACACATGGGTGCTGGAGGAGATGAAATAAGAGAAGGAAATGAAAATAAATAAAATTCTTATTAAGTAAAAACATGTAATTTCACCCCAAAACTAGGGTCACATGGTTTCAACAATACATGTGACAACCATGTGGATTCCATTTCATAAGAACCCACCTCACATGGTTTTTACAGCACATTTACCCTAACCATGCACCAATCATGTGGGGAATTGTGTGAATTTGCAGCCTATGTGGAACTACACATGAGAAAAAGGAAATAGGTTTGGTTAAACAATTCACAACCCATAGGGTGAGTTTTTTCTCGTTTGATGTGGTCACAATATATTTTTATGAGGTTCCATATGGTTTCAAAAATACAATGATACCTATTTATACTCTCCAAAAATTGATATTTTTCACTGACTCTCTTGAATCCTAATGAGACAAATTAGAAACATCTCGAGATTTTATCCAATTCTAAAAACAACACATTGTAGTGTTAAAACTCTTAGAATTACATTCCAAATTTCAGTTTTATAAATGGAACATCTAGTAAAAGATAAAGGTTCGAATTCCCAAGAAATATACGAAGCTTTAACACAAAAGTCATTACAATATAACACACATTTTAACTCCTCATCCCCGAGTAGCCTTCAGGACCAACATTAACATCAGATGACCTTCAAGGGTCATTAAGTCTCATCCAAATTGTATCATTGTGTTTCGAAACACCAAATGCATGTATAGGAATTCATTTAAACACAAAACACATAATCCTTCAAAACTCAATCCACTGCTCAATTTTCAAGCAAAACACCAATATAGTGATAATTTGATCCCATTTTACTAGATACGTGTCCATGAAATTGTCTCGTTAAACATCTATCCAGAGCTACTACCCACCAGAGTCTATATCATTACGAAGGGTTGACTTTGAGCCATGTCACCTTCCACCATCAGAATTACCTTACAGAGAATGTTCTATGCATTCAAATAATGCACAAGGAAAGGTGTATTTATCTAGCAAACCCAATAACATTTGGGGCCATATTAGGAACTTAACTGGAAATAAACAGTTGAATTTGGATCGAACAAACTATACCATATTGATTAAGCACTAAATGATAGAATTTTCCAAACCATTAATCCAAAAAATGACTTTACATGGTTATGTGATCCCAAAGGGTTCTCATCAACCATATGTAGTTATTAATAATGATAACATGTCGAGACACCTCCTGATGACATTTCTCAAAATGAATGGCTTAGACGGTCGACATATTTCAAATAGAACCACTATTCCTTCTTCCATTTAATCTTTCATTTACAACGATAATGTTCACCAATGCCCATAAATAGCTTCTGGTGACTTTAACTGATAAAACCATCAACTGTTCATTCAAACTTTTATGCCCCTTCATGAACACGGGTGTAATCCAGATACATCCCACATGAATCTTTACCCTTTTAATCATTACATCTAAGACCAACAACAGTTCTGATGTAATCCAAACTTCATCCAACTAGAGTCCAATGTACCGAACAAGGTATCCCACACTCCAAATTAACAAGTGAGATGTTTGTAAAAGGGAAAAATGTCCACTTCAGATCATTGAAGGATCCCATAGTGGATTCCTCCTAGTGTTCTAGTTTGATGAAATTACTTGTGTCCAATAGTCCATCAAAGAAATTCATACATGGGAAACCATGGATCATTCAAGATATACCAATCTTCAATCAATAACTAGGTATTCACCATGAAACAAGATAGATATCACATCTAAATCCCAATGGATTTAAAACTTTAGCATGAAGTATAACTGATGCCCCCTAAGAGCATCATGGATGAAGTCAATATATGGGTAATGCTCATATCTTTTAAAAGAATACACCATCTGGAAAACAAAATAAGAACAATCAAACCAATACTAGTCGACTTCATTAGAAGAACCATTGATTCACCTACCGACACACCCAATTAACCGAAACATGATTCCTTCAAAACCCAATGAATCATGTGATTATTCAATATTTAACCAATAGAGTCCCCCCAAACCCAACATTATTTGTAAATGATTTCCTACACATCCAACCACAACAACGTCATACTGCAAAGGAAGAACTAAAATTCAAAATCATCACCAGCCCCACTGGCTCTCGAACAAAAATGACCATGTCCAAATCTTCATTATTAGACATTATATTTTTACATGGAAGGACACATTTTCACCAGAACCAACATGATGCTCCCCACATTATGAGTTTCCTACTCATCAGAACGATAGATAGACCAGAAAATTATAATCCTTCTAGGTCAGAACCACCTTAGACGAACACATGACATTATTCTGAGTCACAATCTCCATATCACAACATTAGAGTATTTTTCATAAAATAAAGAACTAAACCAACTAGAGTGTCAATACACCTGTGTATCAAGGATGTCCTCCCAAGAGTTGGGATGAAGATATCTCTTTAACTCCAAGATCACTATACTACATAGATGTCCCGAGACCATACTCAATAACCCAAGGATCAATAATTGAACCAAACATAAATGATTTGTTACATCATATAGAAACTAAATGGGCACCACAGACATGAAAACATACTACCCTGATGTTTTAGGATCCAACAACACATCATGGGTACTAGCAATAGGCTTATCCGCCCTATGAAATAAGGTATTAATTGGACCCCATAAGATATTTGACCCAAATTTGTACTAACCCATTAAAACAATATTATAGATGACGAAATACCAAGTCATCAATCACTAAAGAAGAAGAGGGGGCCATAAGACCAAAAATGTGGCTGACCATTCCAGAGGGATGTATAACAAGACTAAAAAAAGAATTACCCGTTGCTTCTGCCCAAAATAAGGGTTAACGAATACACGAACACTGATCTGAACAAGGGTTTCATTTAATTCCATAACGTTCTACATGGGACAATGACACCTAAACGACACCATACGACAGAAAACACATAGTATATAGCAAGGAATTAAATCTCTATCTATTATACCTATCACGGGATAATCCCTTACGATACACAATGTCGACCATATCACTAGGTGATTTTAATAAAATTCAAAAGGATCAAGATCCAATCTTCTAATACATTGATAAATGAAAATGAATGCATACAGAATATGATCATGCTTCTGTATTAGGGGAAATGAAAGGAAAAAACATAAACTTCCCTTAAATGTGGGTCTAAATAGTGGACACCACCTGGGGTTCCATTTTTAGGCCATTACAGTTATCCACATTTAAATATTTAAACTATTAAATGATTAAAAACTAGGGACCATGCATAAACGGAATGTCTCATTAAACATCTATTTCAAACATTTATCATTAATTTACATCTAGATATAAATATACAATTTATCATATAAATTTATTTTTAATATATAACAAACAAGGAGACCTATATGGGTCTCACTAAGACAACCTGAGTTAATCAGATTACAACCCAATAATAGTTTCTTAATTACTATATTAGAAACACCCAGACAGGTAATCAAAAAAGAAACATTCCACAAATGACTTATAAGAATCATGATGTGCATCTAGGTATTTGACCAATAAATATATATTAAAATAAAGTGATTTCACATTCTTAAGTAGTTAACAATATAAAATGGTTCCAAAAAATATGTCCACTTAAATGGGTTTCCACCAACCCATTCTATAAAGTGCACATACACATTATAGAACAATGTCTATCTACTACTTAATAGAAACCAATCCCATCCCAAATTGTATGTTGATAATTTATATAATGGTTCATTTATATTGGTGTCCATCTCCGAATCCATTCAATGCACAAACACATTAAAATTTGGCATATGGGACCCATTAGTTTAAATCATACCACTTATCATTTGGTCTTTATTAGGTTTTACCTTTTTCCAATAGTATATAACCATTTATAATTATCAAATATTGTTCGATTTTACAGGTTACCTTTTCCCCATTATATGGCTCCCATTCGTGTTACAATTGAAAAGAGGTTAACTTTTAATGAAAAATAATAAAATCATCCAATGAATCCATTTTTATTTATCATAACTAAACTGGCATGTCACTATTAGAAGTAAACACATAGGATCATACTATAAAAAAAGTGTAGCACACAGGAATTCGTTCTAAAAAAACATTAAATCATGTTTTATAAAAATATATTCCAATGAAAGAAAATCATTTCATATAATTACATAACAAAGTAATAAAATTAGGGATTCTAATGAACTAACTATGTATGTAAAATCTAAACATATTATTTAATTACCTAGAATGGAATATAACAATCATTCAATTTAAAAAAAATGTAATTAAATTCCAGGCACATAATCAAATCAATAGGTAGCTATAAAAATGAAACTACATGGCATGGAATATACATGAAATATTAATTTATATGTTCATATAGTGATGAATGTGATGATTCCTTTATTTCAATTATAGGTCATGATAAGAAATCCATAAATTCATAAATAAATACTTAGTGGAAAGTACACCATTCACTAAAGGTGATGTCATCTCAACTGTAATAGAAAATTGCACGAAAACGAATCCCAACCCCGACCACTTGGCCATTTCCACATGGGTGGGGTGATGAGTCTGAGAATAAAATATTTACCATAAATCAATACATTCCTAGTCTGTTATATAATATCCCAAAATAGTATGAAAAAAGGGATCTGATACAACATTGTAACGTTAAGACCCAACTAAACACTAATACGGTCGTGGGACTGATGGGTCACATGTCTTGAAGTGAACCTCCCATTGGGCCATAGGATATAGACTAGCAGTGAGGGTGTAAGGAGGTTATAGTGGGGTGACTATACCAATATAATTATAGTAGAACAATATTATAATAGATAATGAACAACAACCAATATAATAATTAGTAATAAAAAATGACAGATCAATTAATTAATAATAATAATAAACTGAATAAATAAAATATATAAAATGTGAATATATAATATAAAAATTCATGTCCATGTTTTTACACATAAAATAAAACAATAAGAATACAACATACAACATGAAATAAAAAAGTACATATATGTAAAAAGAAATGATCTAAAAGAAAATCCCAACGTGTGATCTCTATTAGAATACCGAGATCGCACAATGTCATGTGATCCTATCTCTTTGCTACTAGCTAATTATCTCAATAAATAATCCATGGTCCTACAAATATATTCTCTACATGGGTACCCTAGGGAAATGAAAGACCAATAATGGTGTGAGATAATAATCCTAGTAGGTTCCCAGCCATAGTTTCTCTGGCTAACTCCAGTCAGTGAAATATAATGTAATTAAGTGTGAATGTATTAGAAGAAAGATAAAAAAATTCTGAATAAATAAACATCAACCCACCCAGTTTCCTAGGGGACACCTAGAGCTATACCAGATTTGACCCACTACTGGAAAGGGTGTAAGATCAGTATCCATACATATATAGTAATAATATATACATAGTATTGTTATATACTACATCCACCTATTTGAAGCTTGTCAGTACCGATGCCAAATGTACATATACATGGAATAATAGTTTATGGATGGACGGGGGTGTATGTTAGACAACAATAACTAGTATAAAAAATTCCAAAAATCCCAAACAATAGTGTAAATCCCCTAAATCTGATTAGAGAAATATTGGTCCTGCTAAAACACTCATGTTAGAATGCGAGCTACCATGGAAACACAGTAATCCTGGAATGTGGCATGTAAATCCCATCATACATATAGTGTCACTAGTGTGAGACATAATTCTCAACACCTGGTATAAGTGAAAAAAAATCCCTCCATGCTCAATAAAACCCTTACCATCATTCACAACGTAAATAAATTTTAAATTGTTTTTATAGTTTATTTCCATGGTGAAATACCTCACATATGCTACATTTTTGAAGCCCATATAAAGAATAATCTTATTTATAACACATTCCATGAGGCAATACCTATTAAGAAATTAATTTAAATGAAAAATTATAAACAAGGGAATTCTATTTATAAAAATTAAAATATTTTATGTAATAAATGGTGTTTCCTTTCCATCAATTACATTCCATTTCATATTTATAGTTTAGTAAAATTCACACAAGTCATTCTTATTAAATAATGTGAAGAGGTGTGTTCATACCACCATATTCAATGTCATTTCAATTAATCCATTCATTCTATAAAAAATTACAATCCAATTCCAATGAACAAGAGACACTTATAAGGTTCCCTTTTTATTTAGACTATTACCTATATGGGTAATTAATTTTAATGGCCAGGTAATGTGACACACTTAGTTGGTGAATCAATCGTATTGAGAATTTATAGGAGGGAAATCATTTTATAACTTCAATAATTACTACATCTCAAACATGACATATACCAAAAAATTTCATCAAACCATATGTAAACAACAATGCTAGAAGGCCATACATGATTTACACACCAAATAACTAGTTTTATGTTTAGAATATAGAGCACCTAATTTGAGATGTGTTATAAAATCATAAAATGTTTTGTAAAAAAAACATATAACATCACTAAACATAACATTCAAGAATATAATCCTAATATACAAAGGATTTAATTTATAAATAAACTAACAAGAATGAAAAAAATCCAAGGTACAACCTAGAACATAGAAAATGCCATTATAAATTTATCATTTGTATACAATGAGAACATCCATATAGAATCCATGATGAACGATTCGAAGGCATTATGTTCATTTTAAAAATTTAATTAAAAAAGAAACAACATGGAGTGACACCCATGGGGTGTACATAAATGATGTCAAAAACCATTAATTAATTAAATTAGGTTCAATAGGAATGTATTAAGGTGAAAGGGTCTATTTGACATGACTATCCAAGTTTAAAAGAATTTTGTGGAAAAGGAATGCATGCGGCACAATAAAACTATTTATAAAACAATGTAAAGTTAATGTAAAATCTATAGGCCACCTACCTAAAACATAGTACGACCAACTCATCCAATATTGAGGATCCATTCGATCTAGTTTAGAAGAGATATATGAAACTAAAATTATCCATGATGATATGGAAAATGATCTTGCACCAAAATAGAATAATATATGGATTGATGAACAAAAATTATATTAGATGGGATTCAATATCTTACTAATTCAAATCCATATACATCAATGCTGATCGAATCATATGATAGATGTGAGAGTTGTTACCATGTCTATATAGGAGAGGCGAAGATGCCCAGGTGCCATAGTGGAGATCTCACATATGAGACAGAGGAGAATAGATAATATAAATAAAATAATGAAATAAAAGGTTTTATTATGGGAAAAAAATAATTTCTCTTCATATCCAGGGTCACACGATTTTTCTACATGATGTTTCCAAACCATACATCAAATATGTAGTACCTATTTAATAAGGAACCAACTCACATGATTTGGCCCACACAAATATCCTAACATTGTGACATCAATGAAGTGAATATAACATGGTTATAGCCTATGTGGGACTAGTAATTCATAAAATGATATCGGTTTGGGTAAACTATGCACAACCCATTCATGGCATTTATGCTCCTTCTCTATGGCCACCTGGTTTTCTAAAGAAGGTTTTCACGATTTTAAAAGAATTTTTCACCCTATACAGACCCATGAAACATTTATATTCATATCCCTAGACCACCCAAAATCCGACGAGACAACCATGAATGATTTGGATCCTTTACCCATGTATAAAAAAGACATCTATGTGTTCCAACTCTGGGAATTGTGTTCTGAATCTCGGTTTTAAAACCAAATCCTCTATTAAACTGTAAAAGCTAAAATTCTCATAAAATTTACGTTTTATAGATACATAGATTGTTACAATCATACCACTGAGAATATGTGTTAATCGCATCAAGGAGGAATATTTGTATGAACCATAGTGAAACAATCCTCACATGGACCATAATCTTTTAAGGTTATTTTAAATGAAATACATGCTTTGGGACAGGCACATGAACCTATTCCAGTTCAAGCACCATTTTTGGAACCTCAAAATGATATATTCTTGAGTAGTACTCATGATTTCCATATATAAAATGCACCATCATTCCACGGTCATAATGACCATAAACTTGATGAAAATTGTATGAGAAATATAGCTCTTCTATTTCAGTTCCTAGAAACGCATGATTTTTTTCGAAGTGAAATGTTCCACCTTCAATATGGAAGGACCAAACAATATATAGTGGCACTGAATGGAGATAAAGAAGAATAATGAGAATTTATTATTGAATGAATTAATGGTTTATTTTAGTGACTTGTACTATCCTGTGTCTATGGTGATGGAAAAGGCTATGTAGTTTTTCAAACATATGCACACTAAAATGACAGCGATTGTGTATAAAAACTATTTCACCGAGCTCTTAAAGTTTTCAGATGATACTGTATCAAATTATAAGATGAATATTAGATGGTATGTGATGGTAATATGATTTAATAGTAATTAGCATGTTTTCTTAATAAATTTCACTTCTTTTGTTGATGTTCTAGAGAGGGAATTGATGGTAGAACTTGATCTTGCTGGTATGTTATGGTTGAAGGGAGTTTCTTTTCTCATAGTTGTAGTTTAGGGAGTTCTCTTAATGTGAAGAGAAATAATGATGAATGTCAAGGTGGTTCTTAATAGTAGGATTCTACTAGATATACTTCAATACATTGAATAATCCATTTGACCTTCTTCTTACGTGAAAATCCTATGAGTTTGAAATAGGTTTTCACTAAGGCACCATGATTTTATGCTCCTGTGGATGTTCAGTAAACTTTAATATGGACTATTATATAATTTTCTATCCTTATAGTGGAATAGATTCATCAACACCAAAATGTACTATGGTGAAATCAGATTTTTCATAATCTAATGTATTCTAGCCTTAGGAATCTAGAATGAAACTTCTTCATGTAGTGGATGTGTCTCTGGAGGAAGTAGATATTGGTCTAGAAACTGTGAGAGGTATTATAACAATATATTCACTATCAGTGACCTCTTTATTTGATAATGTTGAATCTCATTTATCTGTTTAGACTCTTATTTTGAATATGTAAAATATATTTATTGATATTATGTCTTTGTGATTGATATTACTATACCCCTAAGAACAAAGATATAGCGTGGTCCTTATTTTCTGAATTTATTTTTCTATTTATCAAAGATTGATCAGACTTTTGATTATTTGGTTATCAACATGAAATATCTTGATGTTATTATTAGGATGAAATAGCTCATTTATATTAAAGACATAATTGATTACTATATTTTATGGGTCTCATTTACTATGTACGACGTGGTGTGTTGTATATTTCAAGGAGAGCGAGGTCCAAGGATGAGTAGAATTGTAACATCATATCTACAATTACGGAATATAATATCTATTTTTTTATTTTTGCATGGAGCGTGAATATTTTAGTGATGATCTCCCTCCAGTTTTTTCATGTTTCGATATGTTTTTACTTCTTACATATCTAGTTTTCCATTTGTTAGATATGTAGAGTTCTCAATTAATTTATGACCTATCACTTAGTTGACATGTATTCCTTCTTACCATAAGGAACCAGCTAAAATAAATATGTTTAAGAACTAATTGGATGATTTGTTATATAATGGATATATATGACCTGACATGTAACCTTGGTTGGAACCGATTCTCTTTTATAGGAATGTTAATGGGTCAATTCTTCTATGTGATGATTACCTAAAACTCAATAGAGCTGCGATAATGAAAATGTATCCATTTAAATGGATTCAAAATCTATTTTAAATATAGAACGTGGTGAATTGGTTCTTGATGTTTGATATTAAATTTATTTATAATAAATTGAGAATAAAATAAATTTTCATTCATAAAACCTCCTTCCAAAGTAGGTATGGAGACTATAGGTATCTTTTCTTGCCATTGCGTCTAACCAATGCTCCTACAGTCTCTATGGAATTAAAAAATAGGATCATACATTACTATCTTGATAATTTTGGGGTGTCCTTTGTGGATGAAATCCCAGTTTACTCTACGTATGAGGAGAATAATGTACAATATAAAAGATATTTTTTGTGTTTTTTTTTGAGAAATCACAGACCCTATTCAAATCAACATAAATTTAATTTCAATATTTGGTATTTTATGTTCTTGAGACACATGGTATTGGAACATTGTACAATAGTTGGTCCTGATGTGGAAATAAATGTTATGACATGGGGTAAACCGCATAATGATTTCTATATATGTAGTTTCTTTGGATTAGTAGGATAAAATTTCTTGTTTGAAACTGATTTAAAAAAATTTTATTCTCTGATGATCTCCCTAATGATGAAGGGGGTGAGGTTTGTCTAGGATGAGAAATATCCTGGTAATTTTGTCGAGATGAAATGTATTTTTTCATCTACACCAGGTTTGACACCTTCTAAGTCTACGAAGGGTTATGTGGTCCCCTTTGACACATCATGGTCTAGATTGTGTTGTTTTCTTATGCAGAGTGACCACATTGTAACCCGTGGCTCTTTGTAGCTTAGGGAACATGATAAGAATTATCTATCCCATGACCATGAACACATATCCATGATGCATTCACATAAGAGTTGGTGGAATTACCTTTTCATCTTAAAATTTACCATGTATTTTAACCACAATAGCGCTAGTCATATCCTCTAAAAAAATATTTCAATCTTTACTAGAGGCATTGGGTGGAGTACCAAAGATATTTTAATTTTTACATCACATATACCATGGGGAAATGGAATGTCATCATTGGTGCTTTAAGAAGGAAAAATCCTACCTACGCATGATAGAATCATTGGCAACATTGGACTTGAGGGATATTTTTTTAAAATTTCATAGATGAGTTTGGGAAACAATGGCCTTGGTTGTTTGGGCTCATGTTTAGTTGACATCCACTATTATGGAAATGATCCTTCAAAAATGATTTATGATGATTAATTTCCAATCATTAAAAAATATATTTATAGTGGGGTTATTTTTTCTTATTGGTCGGTCCATATATAGAGTGTTTTATGTGTTCAGAATTGGTATGTTGTTGCATTTTCTGTGATGAATGTTGTGATAGTGTATTTACATAGCTCCCAATGGGTTGTTCACCGATGAAACAAAAACACATTTTATGGTATGAAACATCGATTCTGGTATCCTTTCATGAGACAATATATTTCAAATTTTGTATCTAATAGATATACATGACAACCGGTCAAGGGTGAGCACTAAATACCATATGTTTTTCTTCATACACTCCCAATGTGAACATTGTTTTGGGACGAGTTCTCTATATAATTTGTTTTTTGGCTTCCACATACCAACATAATGGAGAATGCAAAATGGGTTGTTATCAATTGGATAATCAAATCGGCTCATTGTATACCCATTCATCACCAAACCAAAATTGAGGAGCTGAGAAACCTATATTTGATAGAGAGTGTCATTTTCATGTAGTTTTTTCTTCTATATTCTTTTATAGGTATCCCCATTTTAATATTTTATTTTGGAAATTTCCATTAGAGGAACTGGGATATCATTGTTTTTGCGTATTTCATACCATCCATAGACAGATGGATAGATAGAGAGGGACATAAAAATTTCATTCCTTATGTTACGTGATTGAGTACGTTATTATGGTGTAGTTTGGGATGAAAATTAAGGATTGGTTGAGTTTCCTTATAAAAATAGTTACAATTATATAATTATAATTGATTATTTAAGGCAATGTATATTTAACCTTTTAAATCATCATTGTTTTGGTCGATGATCAGTGAATGTTACTTGGTTAGACCGATCATGGTTCAAGAGACCATAGTAAAGATTTAGTTAATTTTTTATAGGATGTCAATGGATCAAATCTTGTATAAGTACTATATTGATTTTTTCATAGACCATTATATTGGTGGGCACATTTTCTTAAAAGTTTCACCTCATTTTAGTCTTCAATGGAATGGTAGTTAATGGAAGATCTCTCCTCCTTTTGTGGGTCCTTTTGATGTTATTGAAGAGGTGTCGATTATGGATTATCATTTAAAAATTCTTCTATAGTTTAAGATGATAATTATTTCCTTGAATATATATTATATATATATATATATATTTATGATCCATATCATATTTTAGGCTATAGTGATCTTGATGTTGAACCTAATTTTTTCATTATTGATCCTCTAGTCAACACAGTTGATTTTGTGACAATGGTACTTCAAGTGATGATGATACATTTGGATTGGGTTCTATGGAATCATGGTTATTATGTGAATGCCACATAGGATAGAAAATAATTTAGGAGAGAGTATTCGAAACATCTCTTTGATATGAAAACATCCCAACATTCATGTTGGGGATAAAAAGATTCTATGGTGGGGTGGTTTTAACATCCAATTTCTATTTCCAGGTACTTATGGGTCCTCTTTTTTTAAATTAATTGGTTGGGATTTTTCTTTGGATGTTTCCAGTGGAAAATTGAAATATTTTTATGTTTTGGTCTTATGCACGATTGGAACATGGTTTTCCCATATTGTTCACCCACCTAGTAAAAATGTCGAAACATTAGCCGATGGGGATTTTCATGGTTGGGGAATGATTTGAAAAAACATTTACCAACCTAGTAGAAACCATGAACCCTAATAGAGGGACCGATGTTTAGGGCGTATAGTTTTTATGTCCATACAATATTTACCAACTAACTATTCATATGGTAATTTTTATGTCAATTTTTTTAATTACAAAACTTCCTTTTAACTCTTTTTCTACCCAACTCCTCACACCTGAAAATCCAATGTCCTATAGGCTCTCAAAATTCATTTTTTCCTCCATAACCCTCTCTAGGTTGATCTAATCATGGTGGATCTCATTCTATCCATATCTAATAAGTTTTTTATCTCCATTTTATTCTCTCTCACTCCCTCTTTGTTTTCTCAATAGGCTTTTCATTTAATCATACGTTTAATGGATCTAAACTCCGTTTATTTGGATCTTGATTACAGGTTTGTTTTTATATCTCTATGGTGGTCGTTCATTGTTGAAAAATCATGGTGTGTGATTTTTTTAGGTGGTTACCATGAATAGTGGTAGGTGGTTCTATTTAAGATTTGGCCAAGTGATGATAACATGAATATATTGATAATTTGGAAAAAAATTCAACTGATATGTAATAATCCAAGTTGATGTGAATAGGAATTATGAAGTTTATTTGAACTTCAATTATGTGGAAAACCCTAAACCAAATGGAATTGGAATTATGGGGTGCGATTTGAATACGATGGAATTTGGGAAATTGAATTGACATAATTATTTTGAGTAAAATGGATAAAAATGAGTTGATAATAACCTATTATTGTTTTTATTTTTTGAAGTCATCAAATGATTAAAAACATGTGACTTTGTTTTGCAATGAAATTTGAATATTCAGTCAATAAATTTGGAAATTTTGTTTTAAAATAATTTAAAATTAATTTCCAATTATTCATTTAATCAATGTGTGCATGATTATATGTGTAATTAAAGGGTTACTTAGGTCATGCACACTAGGATGGTATTTCCCTAGGAAAGGATTTGTCATGAAAAATTTAACAAAAAAATGTAAGGAATATCATATTCCTGATGGAATGATAATGATTCCTATTTAGCATGAGCCAGTATGCCATTTATAACCATATTATGTGATCCCTTATTTGAGAGTATGAGTATCATATAATCAAGAACTTTCATACCACCTAGAATAAAACCATGGTGATTATTGTGATTACATTGATAAATATTCCATTGATTTTAAATCTGATTTACTCGTTTCTTAGTGAATTATGTAAATTGTTTTATATAAGGTGTTTATTTAATCCATGATTGATATGTTTTCCATCATTTCAAATGAAATATATGTTTTGTTTTAAATATTCAATTTTATATACATGACTATTTTAGTTAAAATGAAAAGAAAGAGTTTAATTGCCAATATGTAATCTTAGTATTGAACTCTTGGAGAGACTATACTGGGATTTTTACCTCACACCCTATAATTACCTTTAAGAGTTTGTAGATTTTATTCTTCCAAGTCCATGTAAATGGAATGTTCCTCTTGGAAGATGTGGATTTTCATAATCATATGAATCTTGGATTGTAATTTTTCTTGGGACATTGGGTAGTCTTGTCTATTTCTCTTACATTGATGATGTACTGTTAGGGTTTTTTATATACCAATTTGGTTTCAGGTACTTCATCCCTGAGGATTTTTAGCATACAATTATGCAACTTATCTTCAGTGGTGTTTGTGGAAAATTCATTCTCACATTTATACTATTTGATTCTCGGTTCCAATCACCAAACCATGAGGATCCGGAACATCCATCAGGCTATGTTATTTTTTGCTCAGGTATATGGGTAGTAGGGTATTTTGGTCAATTAATGACTAATCAAGACTAAAAAAGTATTCAATCCATTAGAATGTGATACCTTGTATCTTATGATAATGTAATAATGTAACCATTGACTCTATGTTAGATGTGTTAATGTCTTTATAATTTCTATAATAGGAAGTCTAGAAAAATCCTTTAGAACTAGATTTAGGAAAGCACATATTATGGAAGAAAATTCTATAACAGACATTGAGGATAACTATATCAGGAAATATAAATTTCTAGTATGATTGTGATTATGAGGAGTATCAAAGGAACATATCCCTATCTGGATAATACTTGTGGAAATGGTTTGAGGATAGATTTATCTATGGGTAATATAGTTACCTAAGGCCATTTACCAATATTATTACATTCTTTTTTACATGAACATCCATTAATTATAACATAATGATTGTAAAGGCCCATTGTCATTCGAATACTAGGTTCACAATATATCATAGGAAACTAAAACATGGAATCCAAATTTCTTCTTCAATATTTATATCCTAAGGAAAATTAGAGCTCCAAAATATTCATGGGACATCCTGGGGAATACATAAAAATGGGGTGGGATAAAAAACCTAATAAGGGAATAATCATGATAAGGATGAATAACATTTGAGTAAAAAGTATAAGTTGACATCATAAAATTAATGAAACCTGAGTAATCTAGTGAAATAATAACAAAAATAGATTGGTACTAAAAGACCATGGGAACATGTTGAATTGGAAATGATATAAACCATCACATAAACATATGTCAAGAATAACTACCAAGACAGCATCACAAGGTGAACAATGTCCCACAATGGATTAGGATCACCAATATACCATACCTTAAGTCTCATGAGAATAAAACATTACCCAAATCATTGGAAATAAATATAATTATAGGCCCACCCATAACATTTGATCCGTGTAAATTCATATGTGTTCCACATAAGGAAAAATACTTTTTAGATAATAATTGAAAATTGATAGAAATGGATTGAAAATTATTATATCATAACATAATCAAAAGACATTTAATAAAGAAGGTATATTTGAAATTTTCATAAGGAATGTATTTACCGATAAAATTAATGGTGAATATGATCTGTATACATGTGGGAGAAATATATAAATGATTTATAATAATTCAATAACCTAATGAGAGATAAAGTGAGTTTTAGAGAGAATGGTCATAACATGATGAAGAAGGTGGGTTAGAGAGATTCCTTAACTTAATGTCAATTAATCTTGTGTCTTATATATATACCTGCGTAATAAAATTACGATAATTATTTATTTAAATATCAATATTTTTCATTTATATTATTCATATTATTTTAAATTTAACCATGTCAAATTCAGTTATATTTCTAATTAACTCCATGTCATATGTTTTAACGACGAACGAATCATATGTCGTAAATCACGTTGGAATGTTGATTAAGATCATAGTTAATATTAATTCATAAAATTAATAATGGTTTCCATGAAATTATTTTAATTTATATACATGAATAATTATTTTTTAAGTCATATATAAATATGGTCATTAAAAATGAACTATGTCAAAATCATGGAGATGGTTGGTTGTACGTACTTATGAGTAACATCTCCATTTTTCAAAGATCATGATGGAAAGAAGGTATGTTTCATTTTTTGATCATGGTTTATAATTATATCGTAAATACCATGTTATTTATTCATATACACATCCTCATTCTATCCATTTTATGTGGTAATAATATAATTATAATTAATGAATCACATCCCTTTGCGAGGTGGTATTACACCGTACACAAGAATATCATTGTCATTTAAAATGGATAGTATCATAAGAAAGTATGTGATATATGAAATTTAAAAAAAAATTATATTTAAAGATTATAATATATAAAAATTAAATTAATTATTTTTACCATCCATGTATGACGTAAGAGGAAAATTAATCACATTGCTTAGTAAGGCATCATTCCACCGTATACACGACCGATGTTATCGTATTTTCTATGGAATTAAAAGTATGAATATATATATATATATATATTATTATAATTAATTAGGTATAATAATATAGTAAATAAAAAATATACACTTTAAATGTATCATTACATCGGGAAATAATACGAGGTTATGGAAAAGAAATAACATTAGTTCATGAGGTAGTAGTTCGCCAAACACATGATGAATTATTTCTTTTCCCATTTGAGGGAGGATGAGATTTTTAGGTAAAGAACATAACATAAAAAATATAATTATATTTAAGATATTGAGTCAATTATATCATATTTCAATATTTATATCATAATTATATGTAGGAAGATATTAAAAAATGCTCAGTTATGTATGTAGCCTTAACATTAGAAAACTTATTTTGGTTTGCATGTATATCCTTCATAGGATTTCTTTCTGAAAAAACCAAGGATTCATGGATTATGGGAGGAAATTATGTAACATATTTGTGTAGGTATTTTCCAAACCAATGAGTTTTTGATGTATAAATAAGAGAGGATAGGGGGTGGTCTTTTATAAGTGGGGGGAGGGAGGACACATTTGGAATTTTTGAGAAGAATAAATTCTAACCACGTTTTTATCATGAAAAAAGGATGAAAAATGGTCCATTTAAAAATTTATAAGATATATGTTTCTAAATATGAATATAAATTGGTATTTTTTTTATTTCATTTTAACAGTTATATTTTTAGTTTAACATGCCTCTTGTATTCTCATGTTTACCTTAACCAAGGTAAATAATATTTGATTTTTTACTATTCAAAATGGTCAAAAAATTAGTTGACCGTATTTTAATATATAAATCATTATTGTTAACAAAAATTAACCCTTTATTTAATTCAAATCACATAATTTTATGGGACTAAATTAAAATTAAACCCACATACATGTTGAGAAAATATTTTTCCAAAAGAGACTTTAAATATTGGAAAATGTTATTTTTATCTAAAACCAATATGAAATTGATTCCAATAAAAAAATTGAGATTAATAAATATATAAACAAAATAATTTCATTTTATATCAAAATTATAATAATATTTGTCTGGTAAATAATTTAAATGAAAATACGTTTTCTAAAAAAATCTATATTTTTCAATATTTATCAAAAATGTAACTTTTTAGAAAATACAACGAAATCACCGATTTTTAATTTAGATATTAATTTTTTGACAGAAAAATATTTTTAATATATATTTTATTAAATTATTAAAAATTTATTTTAAATTATGTGTAAAAAGTTAGACTATACCAGATTTTAAAAAATTGATTTTTTTACAATTTTTTTCTTTCAATGATTTGTATATTATTATGAATTATTAGAACTATTGAATATATTTTATACATGTGTAATACAAAATATATTTAATAATTTTTTTATTATTATTGATACCCTCCAACATAATAGCCTGGTTATATTAGCCATGATTAATTAAAAATATCTTAATAGAGTATCGTGTTTCGTTTAACCCCAATGTTCTGTGGATCACATGATATTGAAGGAATAGAATTTATTTAAAAATAAATATATCATAATATGTTAATATGATTCATTATTTAGCCTATATTATTTATCCATGAAAATTTCATGTTACATACTATGGTGAAAACAAGTGAGGATACTTCCACTTTATCACATCTTTTGGTTCACAAGTATCTTTTTCAAACTTCTGGTTTCACCACATAACATTGACCAGGTGAGTTTACCTATTTCATATAAAATTTTGTCTGTGATCCCAGATATTCAATGTCTTCTCCTCCTATGAATGGTCATTCTCCATAAATATGACCTCTATATTTATTGCATGTTAGGTTTCTAGTATATAATTCCACAAGTGGAATACATCAAACACATCACTTAATGGATATAGGTTAGGTGAGATAACATGTTAGTAGGACAAAACTATGATGTGAAGAAGGATCCAAAAGGGTCCAATATATGAATTTTTACAATTTCCCTTCTTCACAAACCTCATTAAATTCTTCCACATTTAAATATAGAGGAACAAAATATCTTTAACTTCCAAATCTAGGTCTCTTAGATGATTTTATACATAGACTACATACATTATTTGGGAGGATTTCATGTGACACATAATGGTTTAGACATTATATTTAATATCTTTTATATTATAAAGTCTCGTTATAAAACACTCTAAAACTTCATCACAACACTTCATAACCTAACACTGCTTCCCATACAGAGCCTCATAAGGTTCCATTTGAATGTTATAATGTAAGTTGTTTTCATTTGAGAGCAATTATAGAGGAAGGTTCTAATCCCAACATCCTTGGAAATACCTTGACCAAAACCTCTTCCTTACTTCTAGCATCTTTATGGTTCTTTTGTACTGACCATCCTTCTATGGGTGATGAGAATTACTTAAATTTAGTTTTGTTTCCAAATTATATATATATATTATCTAAAACCTTGAAGTATATAACATATAGTGATTTGATACAATATATATTGGATATAAATTCAATATTACCACTTCCCTAATGTATATATTTTCATTTTGGTCATGCGATAAATATACCTTAGTAAATGTGAAATGTTCTGGCTTTGTAATGTGATCAAATACTGCCTATAATTTGTTATTTCTAATATTTGTCATGGGGAGTCCTATGATGAAATCCATGTTTATGTATCAACACTTCTATTTTAGTATGTGAGTGGATTCATCATACACTTATAATTATTTCATTCAGCCTTGAAGTGTTGTCATACCAAGAATTGAGATATAAATTACCAAATCTCCCTCACCATGTCATATAACTAATTGTTTCTCTTCAGATCATTATACATCATCATGATTCTTGGATGAATATATAATAATGAGCCATGTGAATCATCTAGAAGCTCCCTCTACACCTATGTTTTTAATTGGAATCATATCCAAGGTCAAAACACTATAACCCCATCTATTTGAAGGTTATTCTCTATAGTATTTTCTACCTTTTTTGTACAACTTCATCCTCTTCCTAGGCCTCCATGATGCTACCAAGAATATATGGTCGATATATTATTTAATAATAGAATTATGAATATCCTTTTATTATTCCCATATATATCCTTTGAAAATATAATAATATTATACCCTTCTTAATTTTAAAAATTTATCAAAACATTAGATTCTTTCTAGTTAGAATATCTCCCACATAATTTTCATTCACACAGTGGTAACAGATTGATCAGCCATAGTTATCGATCAGTTGTAACCAAATTCACTAGAATATGTTAATTTCCACATCTATGATTATATATTATAGTATATTTTGATCTGTTTATATTCCATTGTTTTCCCAAAATAGAATACATGCCAAAATATTTAGCAAACAGGTAACATTATCAACCTCCAGATCATGTGTTCGATAGTTCTAATCCTAAAAATTCCATTTCATTGAGGCATAGGTTGTAACTTTGTCATTCCACAATAGTACATCGATGAAACACTTATTTGAAGATTCTATGTGATGAACAACAAATTTCTAACATGATGGACACATAAGTACTGAGGTGATTGTAATCTACTTTTTCGACTCATTAAAGGTCTCCTTACATTCGTTGGTCCAAAAGAACATTATATGATTCTTTATTAGCCTAGATAGTGGGTCTGAATATCAACAAAAGTTTATCAGAAATCATCAATAATACCTATTTATTCTAAGGAAAATATGGATCTCCATTACAAATGTTGTACTAGGCTTGTACTTGATTCCCTTTTTCTTATAAAGGTGTATATATATATCCATTTTTTGGTGATAATATTCCATAAAAATGATAATACCTTTATCCAGAACACACATTTATTATACTTTTTAGTGGTCTATACAAGATAAACAAACATTGGTTGTTTATTTATTAAATCACATTAGTGGGTTTATCTCATCGATAATCACTATATTGGTTCTCTTCCATCCCGCACCTAAATAACATTATGGCCCACTTTTGAAATTTTCAAGGATGCTTATCCCCACACATTAGATAGTGGGATGTTGGACATTCATGAAAAAATTACATTTATCTAGAATATCACTAGAGTTAAAATCAATTTTCACAAATTATCGGTACGGGAGCCTTAAAATTCATTGATCTACATATCCCCTTCAATTGAATAATGAAAAATTTCTTCATTGATATTGAAGTATAGAATATCCAATATGTATTCATAGTGGATTTATCCCACTATATTAGAATTCAAAATTACTTTTGGAGAGATGAAAGAGAAATAGGCACATCATGAAATTATTGTGAATATTTCTTTGTATTCCCAAACATATTCCATATAAATTTTATGGGACTATGGAAATCCCATACCATTTGATGTTGGATAGTGTGAGAAAATATTATTTAAAAATAAATCCCATAATTCTTTCCAACCCATCTCTTTTTTAACTCACCCAAGAGTTTTATTTTTTACCAACACCCCTCATTTATCATCTTCTCCCCCCAAAAAATAAACAACGAGTGTTACCTTATTTTTCCAGACCATTAAAGGAAAGATAATATCTTTTCAATGTAGTTGATCTATTATTTTATAATTAATGGATCAAAAGATCCACTGAATGTTGGAGAACATTTTCAAAATAAGATTTCAATTACAACATGCTCTTTCATAGGGTGATTTGGGCGTTCCTTATGATTCATGTTTCAATTTAGAACATTCGTTATATGAGAATGAATTATATTTAATTTCTTGATTCCTACTTCAATTGAGATGGGGATATTATTTGGGATGTCTTCACATTTATTCTCATAATGTTTGATTAATTAATTTATCATACTTTCATCCATTTCTATAATATAAATGGATAATTATTGATGAATATTTTTAGAATATTTAAAAAATAAATACGAACTATTAACATTAAAGGGATAACTCATAAATTACATATATTCTGTAACTTATAAAATTTTTGGTTTCTTCCTAAGTTATCCATTATCTATTTATTAATTTTAAATATTATTTGAATTTTTTTTCTCTTTCATAATGTATTTCAAAGATTTTGTGAACTTCTAATTCACATTACATATGTTTTCCAAAATAGGTGTCTAGTAATGAATTTTTTGTCTACTAGGTAGTTCTTCAGTTAAGTCAATTGCTACTTTTTGGAGTTATTTCCACTACGTACATCTATTCTAGAATTTCATCCACTTTTAGTATCTATACAGGGATGGAATTTCTCAAAAAACACACGATCTATATATAACCAAACATCCAAGATATTTTCAATACATAAGATTACTCTAAAAAATGAACATAGACTTATACATAGACATATCCATGTGTATCTAACTATGGGTTTCTAATCCATTTTCTAAAGTATTAAAAAACCTAGACTATGATACTAACTATCATGACCCATTAATTTTTACTAATATTATTACACAATTTATAATATTAAATATCCATTAATTATAAAACAAGGATTGAAATTTCATTCTGTATTTGGAAGGCTAGGTTGATTATACATCATAAGAAAATAAAACGAGGAATAAATTTTTATTCTCCCTAGAAAAATCATAAAATACCATCAAGATTCTAAATATTTTTTGGATGACCTACAATGTACATAATGAAAGGGGTGATCTAAAAATCTGATCAAATGAATAATCTTTTTAAGGAATCATAACATGTGAATCAAAATTATAACATGAAATAATGAAATATGAGGTATAAGAGAAATTAAGTTGAAGAGAAACAAAAATATCACAATTTAATTACATCCCAGATACATTGGAATGTTGAAAAATCAAAAAACATGACCTAAAAATAAGTTAAGGCCCACCACAAAGGCAACATCACATGGTGTATTTAGTCCCATACTGGATTAGGCTCTCTCCCACATCCCATACATGTTATCTAATGAGATTTAAATTTTACCCATTGTATTGGATGTTAATATAAATATAGTCACACCTATCAAATTAATTTTATATAAATTCATAATTATTCGACATAACTATATCAATCATATGCATAATAGTTACCAATTGATAGAAATGGGTTGCATAATATTTTCTCAAAACACAATCAAAAGACATTAATAAAGAAGGTATTTTAGAAAAGCTTTATTGGAATGTATTCAAACATACATTAGAGGGAAAATAATCTAGGTATTCTTGTTAGATAATTATATATATATAACTTAGTAAAATTAAATAAATTAAATATATAGACTGTTAGTTATAGAGATAATTTTTATAAGCGAATTAAATTGTTGGGTAAAATGATCCCTTACCTCAAGCCAGATCTTTTATGGTAAATCCTTATCTCCAGGAATAATTAAAATAAATTAATTATTTAATTTCTAATAAACCATTTTCATATTTATTATTCCTTTATTTAAATTTTTACCATGTAAAATTAAATTACCAAAAAAATTGTTTCATGTCTGATGTTTTAATGATAAACAACTCATATGTCCAAAATAAATTTGGTAAGTTCACTAATGTAAAAGATAATATTAATTAATCATATATGTATTGGTAAAAATTAAATAATTATTATTTTTATACTCAAATTATAATTTTTAAACCATCCATGAAATATTTTTATCAAAAATAGATTATATTGTAACCATGAAGATGGAAAGTCATAGGTACAAATGAGTAATAGTTCTATTTTTTCAAGATCATCATAGAATGAAGGTAAGTGTTATTTTATCATTATAAGATGAAAATGATATAATAATTATAATGTTAATTTTTTAATTATTAATAATCATAGAATTCATGTGATGTAGTAGTAATAAAATTTAAAAAATTAATCATATTTCTTCGTGTGCTCATACTCTACTGTACACACAAACGAAAATATCCTTTTCAATAGATTGTAAGGTAATAAATTATATGATATATTAATTTTTAATAATGGATAACATGTCATTATCATTATATATATATATTAAATTAATTATTATTACCGTCGATGTAATGTGTATGTGAAAAATTAATAACATTGTTTCACGTGCTAATAGTCCACTGTATACACAAGTGATTTATTTTATTCTCTAAAAAATATAATTTAAAAAGGTATATACTATGTTATATTTTCAAAATTATAATTATATCATAAATATCCTATATAAACATTAACCAAATAATTAAATCCATCCATGATAACATGTTATGGAAAATTAATTACGTTGGTTCCTGAGGCGACATTTTGCTCAACACACGAGAAAAATTTTCATTTCCCATATGATGAAGGATGAGATGGTTTTATATCAACAAAATAGCATAAAAATAATTATATGGAACATAATTATGTTATTATATCATCATAGTTTAATAAAATTGGAAGCATGTGGAGGATGAAATTAAATTAAACGCTCAGTTAAGGATGTTACCTATCCATTGGAAAACATCATTTGGTTTACACCTGATGTCATTCAAGATTGTAATTATGGAAAACACAAGAATCATATGATTTTTTAATTAATTTAGGTATTTATTTGTGAGGTTAGTTGAGTAATCAATGGGTTTTGTGACTGTACAGTAGATAGGAGAGGGGGAAGCCTTTTATAAGTGGGGGATAAGAGAAACCTAGAATTTTTCAAAAAGAAGGAATTTAAACCATGTTATTATCATTACTCAAGGATCCTAAATTGATAAATATATAATATTATAGTATATAAGGTCAAAATAAGTCTATGAAATTTGAATTATAGATTTTGTTGGTTATTTTTCACACTTATTGTTTTAGTTTGACCTGCAAAACCATGTTTTTACCTTAACCACAATAAATAATTTTTACTATCATTAATTATTGGGGTAAAAAATTAAGTTGACGTTATTATATAATACATATTGTTATTATAACAAATATTAGGTATTTTTTTTTTAAATTAAACTCATATAAGTGGTGGAATTTTATTTAAAATTAAATGATTAACGTTTTTATCAAACATTCTTCTAAAAGAAAAACATTCAAAAGTTAAAAGGGTTTTTATATAAAAAATGATTACAAAACTGATTCAAATGAAATAATTCTTATTAACTAATATATAATTGACCAAATTTTACATTAAAAAAAACAGTAAAATAAGAGAGTTCTTGTAAATTCTGTAGAAAAAAGATCATTTTGAGTAAGAATCATTATTTTTTAGTATTCATCAAAAAATTAATTTTTTAGAAATCTCCAAAAAATCACCCAATCATAATTTTTAAATTACTTTTTTAAAATGAATTTAATTTTGTAAAAAAAAATCAATATTTTGAAAAAAAATTTAAATTATGTGTTCAAAGTGCTACTAAAAATCATTTTAAAAAATACTATTTTTCAGAAAACATGTATTTTTCTTTAAAATTGATCTGTACTTATTTATTGTCAGAATATATCCATTTAATTTATTTTATACACATGTAATAAATTTAATTTTTCATATATTAGTTAGTACTTTTCTTACCCACCAACATTATAGGTCGGTTATATTGTTCGTCCCGAAATAAAATTATTTATCAAAGTATCATGTTTGGTTTAATTCTATTGTAGTGTGTATTACAATCCATATTCGAGATAGAATTTATTTAAAAAGAAATATATCATAACTCCATAGGCAGATATTGGTCATGTCATTGAAAAATTCACTTTGGGGTTAACTCAATTGTAACATGATTCATAACAGAAGGCCGTACTGAATATTTGTTTTGAAACTTTTATGGGATATACTTGGGATAATTAACATTTACCTTACAAACCATTATGAATTATTTTAAAAAAAAATTATTCTTTGAAAATTTCCCAATTTAAAACATGTTAATTATTATTATATTATTCAAGAACAAATTTTTAAATTTATGTTAATTGCTTCACTAGTTTAGGAATTATGCATATGTTTCACAATGTTATGATCAAATCTTGTTTATTATATTCTTAGAAATTATTGATAACATAAGGAATAGAAACTGTATTAATTATTGTACAAAATGTAGGGATTTACCTCTTCATAATAATAATGAATTGGTTTTTATAGATCGAATTGATTAAATTAGAACTATACTAGGTTAACTGACTCATGCGATGTTTAATATCATATCCTATATGGATAAGACTGCTAATACAACATTCAATGTAAAAATGGTAGACTATTTGACGACAAATAAACCTCCAACATTTAATGGGACTATAAAACAATTTTTATATGAGAAAATGGTAAGATCATTATAGAATATATTTCTTATTTTAGGAATAAATAAACTGAGAAAAGTTGTAATGGAATCTTACTGTCTCTCAGGAGATGCAGATCAATAGTGTTCATTAAATAAAAAAATAATGGATGAATTAGTAATAAAAAATATGAAATTTAAATATTTTAAGGTACAGTTATTGGAAAAGTATCTTCCTTGCAATAAATGAGTTGTTATGGAGAGAAAATACCTAAATATATAGATGAAAGAATATAAAATTGTTTTGAAATGTAAAGCTAACTTTACAAGTATATCAAGGCATGTTACAGAAAACATATGTTATCCAAGGAGAATGTTTTTCCATTTAATATATGAGATAAAGATAATTCCTTGAAGGTAACTATGTCTCCCGACTTTTCTAATCTTATGAGGATATAATATCATGTGGTATAATATTAAATAATAAATTCTCTATGTCTTATGGTTTGTAATGGAGGAAATTGATAAAGAGTAAAATTGTGAAAAAGAACGATAATGGGAAGAAGGGAAAGAAGAATATTATCACATGTGATAATTGTGGAATGTATCACCCTAGTAATTAATTGATGGGACTAAGAGTTTGATACTAGTTTGGTGAGAATTCCCACATTTCTTGCAATTTTAAGGTAAATAGTGAAACATACAATGCTCAATGCTTCAACTACAATCATATGTATAAATTTATAAATAAATTCCCCAAGTGCCAAGGTAATATACCCCTAAAGAAACAATAGTATCATTGTGAAACATATTCCATTTCTATAGAAAAATAACATTGATTAAATTACTTGTGAATTTTGATTAATTAGTTATAGATTGAAATAATTTTATCATTGATATTATCAGTTTAAAATGTATGAAATGTTTGCGGTTGGTATTATAGTATATTTTCTTTATGGTTTTGAGATCATATTTTGAACGGTAATGATGAACTAGAAAACAGATTTAGTGAAATGTAGATATTTTTTGGAAATTCATGATTGAGGAATGATAATTGTTAATAAATTCGCTAAGTTGATATAAAAATTATAAAAAGATGTTTATGGGATTGAATTGGTGACCTCTAAATTGTTTAGTTATTTTATAATTTATGTTATCCTTACAATAGTTTACTATCATTTTGAAATTATGGAATAAATTCGATAAGTTGAGACTACATTTAAGGATTAAGAAGAAAAATAATATCTCGAAGCATATATTTTTTCATTTTGGTTTATAGTGATAATGTTATTATCATATTTTTAATGTGATTTTTAGATCTACATTATATTTTTTGGAGAATATAATGATGACTTAGTGACCTTCCTTCTAAATTTTTGGACATTAAATTTGGGAAGACATATTTTGGATGAGTCTTACGATAAATCCTATTAGAAATGGATAAAGTTTATTATTAAGAGTTAATATTGAGGTATTATATATTAATTAATTATATTGGAAAAACTTTTAAAAGTATTTTAGTTTTAGTAAATATGTGAAGAATAATTTTTTATATTTTATTGATCATATGATCCATTTAAATTTAATTTTAGTTCTCAAGGAATAAAAAAACCATCTTCGATACTAATTTCTCGAAGTAGAAAATGATTTAAGACAAAAAATATGTAATTATTCATAAAAATAATTTATCTATATATATTTTATAGTACTATTTATTATGATAGTAATATAATTCCACAATTTTTGGAAAAAGGATCTTCAATAAAATGTTTTCCTATTAAAATCATATATGATGAATAAAATGGACATTAAAGTAATTAAAAATTTCGGTGTTTATTATTTTTAACCTTCTATAGATCACCCACATTGTTGTGATCAACGATTTCAATCACTCTACACAATTACATACACATTTATTCTATTCCCACATCTTCACTTCCCACCAACATTCTCCAATTTGAAAAAATAATAATGTGCTATTATAAATTAAAAATGTTCTTAAATTTAACTCTTATAAAGAGTATATTTTATTTTCCCTTTTTATGATTTGGTTTTCTAACAATGTTTTTTCAATTGTAAAACCAATATGTTTTTATTTGAAATTGTGAGGAAGAAATTTATTCATGGGGTAAAATGTAGCACACTGAAATTCTAAAAGAGGCACATAATCATAGATATCTAATCTAACATGAAAAATAAATATTATATGATAATGAAAAACTATGGGGTGTGATAATGTTTTTCCTATTAAATAAATTCAATCTTTTTGGTGGCATGTGGTGCACACAACACTAGTTTTAAACATAACACTAAACTCTTCTATTTAAACATGACCATTATTACCTATCTATTAATTTAATTGGTATTAATAGAACAAAATAAATAATGAAACATATATGGTTTAAACATGTATAGAATAAATTAAATGGATATTTATTGATTATAAATAAATTATTATCCTTTTTAATAAAAGAGAAATGTTTTATGAACAATAATATTTTGTTTATAAAAGTACATTTTGTGGCACTTTGCAATCATTTATTAAAATTATATTTTTAAACAATTTTAGAAAATTTTTAATAAAAAATATATATTTTTTGAAAAATATCTCTAAAAATTATATTTTGGTGAATTTATTATTTTTTTTTTTTGAAAAGGTTAATTTTTTTATTAATTCGGGAAATTACTAATTTTTTCTGAAAACTGCATTTTCATTTAAATTATATATCGGGTAAATTATATTTTTATTTGGATTTAAATTAAAATTAATTAAATATTTTTATATTTTTACTAATTTAAATAATTTTAATCAATTTCTGGGGAATTTAGATGTAAAATCTTCTTGACCGTTTGAATGTTTTTCTTTAGAAAAACATATTTTTCGATGCATCTCCAGGTTTAATTTTAAATTGTATTCAGCCACTTTAGTGGATTTAATTTAGAAAAATGGAATAAATATTTTAAATTATAATAATAATTATAATCTAATAATATAAATTTAATTTTATCAAATAATTAACAGTAAAAGCAGTAATAATTAATTACTATGATTATAGTAAAAATGGGGGTATTCAGGTTTAAAATAAGAAGATAAGGGAATACAAATTACCTAAAACTTGTGCAGAACCAAATATATGGACATATTCCGTCCATATCTCCTCAATTTTTTATGAATAAATTATATTATAGGATTTTTTCATGAATAAATCATGGTTATCACTCTTCTTTTCAAAACATATATGTTTGTCCTCTCCCATACTTGTAAAAGGAAACCACCTCTCCTCAATTATTCACACTTCAAACCCCCTATTGTTTGGAAAATAACAACTCAAATATATTCTTAAATTCCCTTCACACATCCTATATTACATTTTCTTATTTTAAATATCTCAAATTAATGCTTTATGTATAAACTGTTAGAGTCTCTCTGGAGAATGTGTGAAATTATTGAACACAAATATTTATTTTATTTCTTATTCTATTTCATTAAAATATTATTAAATTATGATAATATAATAATAAAATATCAAATTTATACTGATATGTTATTATTTTAATTAAATATGTCTAATACATATTCTCTTCCATCAGATAGAAAAGGAAATCTTCAATTGTGTGTATGGTCAACTACCACCTCGCAATCTGATATAATTCTTTTTTCAATCACCATCATTCAAGGATGGATATAATGGTGAATTTATAATTTTTTTATATTATTTAAGACATTATAATTTTATTTTAATTATTATATCACTTATACTTTCTTACTTTTCATTCAATTAGGGGTATGATAATCTCTCTCATGTGAACGACATACTACCGCTTCACGATGTTATGCGATTTTTTCCCTTACACATTACATGGATGGTAGTAATGAAATGGTTAATAAATATGTGTGATGTTTATGACCTAAATATATGTATATATAATATCACATATAACTTCCTAACATCCCATATTTTGTAAACAAATAATGGCGCTCATGCATATTTGTGGATTACTACCTCCACATAGAGAAGTTACATGTTTTTTATTTAATTATTAAATAGATGGTAATAAAGATGTATTTGATTAAAATAAATTATATAAATTAAATAATAAATAATATTTAATGGTTATTTAGTTTATTTTATCAATTTGTTCCATCTATTTAAGGAAATGGAAACAACATTCATGCATTAATAGGGTCTACCATCTCCGAGAATGAAGTAAGAAATTATCAAATTATAACTTTTATAGAACAAAATATAAACATATATATTAAATATATAACATATTTTTATCATGGTAAAAATTATATATATTATTTAACCATGATCTATATATATGGATCAAAATTTCCGAACCATTACATACAAAAAAAATACAATACCTATGAAAACAATGATAATAACAACGAATTGCTTCTAAACTGGTCATAAAATACTATAATTAAATCAAATATCGAATTAAATATATTATTACGGGTTTTTAATATATTTATAATAGGCCAATATTTACCATACAAGAATTTCGAACACGTAGAATGGAAATTTGGAATAAGGTAATGGTTTCTTGTGTATCTTCTACTTCTACGAGCCATATATAATAAACACCACTTATTCCATCATGTGGTGTATATTATATTACTTTTAATATGATATATCATCAATATATGTATCTTTATTTTTTTAATGTTTCATTTTATTTTATTCCATTAATGAGTCTTACGATACAAATATTACAATAGTGTTAACAACTATTTATACAATACCAATATATATCTGGATTTTTTATGATTAAATATCTGATGATAAAATATTATGATCAATCGCTCATTAAAATAATTAATAATTTTCATATTTATTTATTCATTAAATTTTCAAGTTATATTACCATTTTCAACTATATGGTACTTAAAATGATAGATAATATGTTTTAAATAAAATCTTTCGTTAATCTCTCTAAGGTCGAAAATTCTGTTTCTTCCTAAACTATGTTTCTATAAATGTTTTAATTTATTTTTAAAATTATGAAAATTATTTATTATAAAATATCCTATCCTTATCTTATTTTTATAAAATATGTTTATTATAATCTTCATGTCATTTTATTAGACAATACTCATTTATATTTTATCAGAAATATTCAGGAAATCATTGTATTAACATGTACTGCATGAACACAAATTTATCCATTACAACCACAAAAGTATTTAAAAATTATTTTCTCGTTTTCAAGAATATTTTCAATGAATGGTATGGTCAATTTTTTTTCAACTTTTAGTTTTAATATCTAATGAATATTTCCCTATGACCTCAATGGTAGTGTTTCTTTTATCACATTGGCATAATATGAAAGGAATCACTTCCTGAAAGAATGAATAGTTTTGTAGTCTGGGTAGAATATATAAATACGTTAATCCTATATTAAAATTAAATAAACAAATTACCACATAATTTTTTCTCCTAAATATCATTATACCCTCTAAGATATCCTCGAATATCACTGTTAGTAAATATCTGGGATTCATGGGAAAAGAAAAAAATTAGGGTGAGCTCAAATTCATAAAAATGGTTATGTACATTCGAATATATCATGAATCAATAAGTATAATAAATATTAAAATGTAAATAAATGAACTCAAATTCCATATAAATAGTATTATTACAATGA
Organism: Viscum album; assembly: GCA_963277665.1. Taxonomy (NCBI): domain Eukaryota; kingdom Viridiplantae; phylum Streptophyta; class Magnoliopsida; order Santalales; family Viscaceae; genus Viscum; species Viscum album. Next base: position 1,027,977,375 of record OY728121.1, on the reverse strand, counting down.
TTAGATAAGGAATAATCATAATGGTTGGACAAATAATTGAACACACTTTCCATTTAATAAATAACATGACTATCATAAATATATTAGGAATAATCAATATGGAATGGTGAATAACATAAAACACCTTCAATTTTTTAAATATTAAGACTATCATGAATAGATAGAACATAATAATTACAGGAAGGGACAAAATTCCAGGTACTATAGCAGTAATGTATTAGGGAAATGTAGAATTACTCTATTAGTGGTGGAACTGTAACAGCGGTGGTACTATAGCGGCAGAGGCAATGTAGCAGAACTCTAGTGATGAAGTTAATATAGTACGTATTGTTGCTACATGGGTACTGTAGAATTACTGTTCACTGAGGGGTCCTTTGGGTGAAGAAATGGGCTTTCAAGCCTATTATTCAGGCCACTTGGCTTTGGGCCTTCGGGCTATGTAATGGGTCTCCCTCTACCCAGAATAGAAAGAGGTATTTTCATTAATAATAAATTGAGGCTTCGACCCAAACCCCTAAAATAAAATTCAATAGATAATATATCCACATATTTCTCATGGATAATAAAAACTAAATTATTAAATAAGAAAATTATTAATTATTGGATTTCATGATATTATTAATAATGATACATCTTCTTTTAAAAACACTCACAAGATTGTTTAAAACTATGGGTAAAATCCATTTAATGCTAGCTTATTGATTCTCCTCATGAGAGAACTGATGAATTTAGGGGTTATATAATACCAAGCCCCAAACATTAATTCATATCCAAATAATTAATCATATATAGAATAATATATTTAATTCATGAATAATTTCCATTAGCATTAAATATCTACACTGATTATAAATTAATGATTTATCAATATTTCACTCGATAAATAAATAATATTCAATTTAGATCAAAATATGTAGATATTATTTATATTTTAATAAATAAAAATGTATCCATGATAAATAAAATGAATATATAGAGGAAATTTAATGTCCCATTAATATATGAAGGTGATTATTTAAAGAGAAAGTTAATGTACAAAAAATTATTCAGGAAATTTTATGTCATTACATTCCTTGAATTAAGTGAGAGTAAACCATTCATATAAAGTATAATTATGGTTTCATTAATAAAATTATATTTGAAATAATTGGTTGTTGCTATTTATGAATAAAATTACCATTAAAATATCATCAGAAACATTATTGGAGAAAATATCCTCTTTCTATTAAAAATAAAAATATAAAATAAATGGTTCAAAAATGATTTTTAAGATAATTTTATTTGAAAATTTATTTTTAATATTATAAAGAAATAATATATCATTTAGTGGTCATAACGGCTTAAAATGTAGTTCATGAAATACAAATTAAAATAATGATTCCATTCACATTCATTGTAAAATCCAAATGGGACACATTTTAAAAAAAACATTTCGTGTTCTTTAAAAAAATATATAATGAAAAAATGGTAAAAATGTATGTAATAAATCATTTTAAATTATTAAAAACATATTTTAAAACATTTATGGAAAACGTGGAATTTTATGAAAATGAATTTTCAACCAGAGAAACAAATGAATATTAAATTTATAAAAAATATTTTCTCATTCATTTGATTTACGAAAGAGTGGAAATATAAAATTATTAATTTAGAACATCATTAATAACCATAGGGGAAAAAAATTAAAGGGGTTGATTATAAAGTGATAAAATAATTTCCTTCAATGAAAATTCAAGTATAAACAATCCTAGTTAAAATGTGCTTATATAATAAACTCTCAAGAATATAATAATGTTAAAGTGAGAACTAATCAGTATATATAAAATCAGTATAAACTATACATAAACCTAAAACAATTTTAAATTAAATGGAACATAATAAAAAGTCTTTTGATTTATAAACAAATAATATTAAAGACAATGAAGACGTAAAAAACCCAATGAATGGAAAATGAGTTCTGATGTTTTTTACACCTTGAATTTTTTATCAAATATCTTTGGATAACATAATTAAAATTTAAATATAAAATACCGGGAATTATTAATGAATCTTGATATTAAATTTCAATTGGGTAGTGTCTACAACATATAAAATAAAATAGGTTCATAACATTTCAATATGTCACAATGAGTTGAAATTCAGACGAAGCCCCTTACCATATGCTTCCTTTTGGTTGAATGTGTATTAATATTGTGTATAATGGTTTTAGAAATTTAATTACATTATAAAAGAATATTAATAGTATTTATAATATCATATTTTATCCTCTTATAACGTATTATCAACCGATCGTTAAAAATATTTCATTATATTTATTATTTTTGGTGTTATCTCTTGCATATTTTGTGATAAATGATCTTAATATTAAACATTATTATGCTCCATTATATCCATAATGATATTAATTTTTAAAATATAATTTATTATCATTAGTTTTTTTATAAATATTACTGAAATTTGAATATGGAGAATGGATCTCACAATTTCTTGGATAAGATAGGTTATATGTACGCACGAGGAACATTATCGCATTCTTAATGGGTGAAAGGGTAATTAATTTAGAGATATATTAATTATTATTAACAAAAATAATTTCATATATATCCCATATATTAACTAAAATTTTCCTTAGTACCATTTATATAACATGTATGTGCAAATTGGGTCACATTGCATCACAAGGTGGTAGTCTCTATATGTACAAGAGATGTTATCATACTTTAGAATGAATGGAACATAAAAAAGATATATATGACATTAAAATTAAATAATTACAAAAATATGGTAACTATAGTATATGTATGCTAAATCTATATTTATATCAATCCTTTAATGGTGGTGATAGAAAAGTAATTACATCGAATCATGAGGCAGTACTCCTCCATGAACATGATCAAATGTTTCCTTTCCCAATTATTGAAAGAGGAGATGGATCTACATCACACCCTCAAAATAATAAAATCTGATAATATTTACGATACAAAGTTTATTATATAATAACTTTTAATATGATATAATGGAGGTGTATGACGAATGAAAACAATCAATTTGGAATGTTTTCTCTTATTCCAAAAACATATTTAGGTTTGAAATGAAATATAGCCTAAGATGGATTTCTGAGAAAACAAATGGATATAAGAAGTTGGGAGTGGAGTAAGTTTGTTAATTAAAAATTTATTTTCTATAACAAATATATTTCGAAGTCTGAATAGGTGATGAGATTGGGTGGCTTTTTATAAGTGTGGGAGATGACACACATGGAATTATTCAAAAGATTCAGTCACACAAAAGTTTTTATTATGAAAAAATCCTAAATATGGGTCATTATAAATCCATAGATGTTATAAGGTCTAAATATGGCCATGAAATAAATTTTTTTCATGTTATTGGTAATATTTAACCATTAGCTTCTTAGTTTTACCCCATAGTAGACTCGTTTTTAACATAAACATGTTAGTTAATTTATTCATATTTTACAATTCATAATGTTAAAAAATATGTTAAATTTTTTGATGATATAAATTATTTTAATTCTAAATATGGAATTTATTTTTTAAAATTCAATTAAAATTTTTAACATGATCCATTTTAAAATTAAACATGTAGAAGTAATGAAAAATGGGCTTTCAAAGAAAAAATTATCATTTGTATAGAGGGTTTTAGTATCTAAAATCAATATGAAATTACATCGAATTTCCTAAATTTTAAATATTTTAATGTAATAGATCAAATATTACTTTATAACTTAATTAAAATATAATTTAACCTCGTATTTTATTTAAATGAGAAGAAAGTTTTTAATATACATCATTATGTTTCACTATTAATAATAATATAAAAATTTTCAAAAAATATCAATAAATCACCCAAAGATAATTTTAATATTATGAATTCAAAAATTAAATACATTTTTTAAAAATATCTTAAAATTGATAAAATAAATTTTTATTTAGTTGGTTAATGCGTGACTAACACTTTCTTTAGAAAAATATTTTTTTTCTAAAAAATTTACATTTATTTGTAATGATTATTATTTTAATTAAAAAAATTTAATGACCAGTTTTTTCATAATATGGTTTGTAATATTAAGAAAATATAATTTAATGGATATTTTATAATGATATACTATATTACACTTCATTTAGGGCTGGGATTCCATGTTCGAGAATCTATTGATGATATTAAAATTAAATAAATATATTTGATGGCTTGTTTAATATTATTTTATCTTTTTCTATAAAATATTGAATCTAGAAATTTTATTTAAAAATATATGGGTTTAAAATTCTTCACAACATCAATATATTTGATCCAAATAATTTAAATTTTTTCCCAACATATCAATGGTTTCCTTTTTGAAAATTATTTTTTGGAAAAGCCATAGCCTAAAAGGGGTTATTTAAATATACTCTTAATAAATAGAAAAGAAAGTATAATTGTAATCTAGAACAAAAAATTACTATTTTTCCAAGATGTCTATGATTCATAGTAATTCAATTAATGGAAATGGATCAAAATGGTAAATAATTATCAGTAATGATAGAGGCCATTAATAATAATAATTATAATGATCAATTGAAATTAAATGACATCGTAACCATAAATCTATGATGATTTGAAAAACACCATTTGATTCATTAGATAAGAATGTATAAGGAATTTTTTTCTTCAAGATCTCCTTCCAACAGATGAGGTATCCTTTTACTGGATAATAATATAACGAGATATACTTACATGATATGTTTTTATTTCATGAATAACACCATTCTTTGGTTGTGAAATGATAAATTTACACTTAAACTCTTACTAGTGGAAAAAAATTAGAAAAATGATTTTTATTCCTAAATCAATGAAATAGAATTTTAATAGATCATAAAATCCATAAAGGTGTGATAATTACATTAGTCATTTTCTATATAATTTACAAAACTGATATATTTAATAGAAGCTATTATTCTCTAAACCGTAACATTAACACCACTATTTATAATTAATACTTATTTGTCAAATTTTTTAATTAAAAATAATTAAATATTTTCTAGATCATCACATAGATAGTTGTAGGAACCACACCCTAGTCTACCTTAGGTTATGGGTTCAATCAATGTAGCCTCTTTAGATGCAATGGGTTCCCATCCGATGTGTGGGTAGAACATTTTCTAAAACCAAATTAATATAATTCATACAATATCCAAAAGTGTGATAAAATATAATGACCTCAACAATAAAGATACGATAAACCCTAATGGTTTCCAATATTTTAGATCTTATTCCCACACCAAGTAAGCGGATTATTCATTATATAAGGTTTTTACTAAAATATATACTCAACTATTGGGATGTATTATCATAAATTTCTCCCAGAATATACTTTATGTTAGTAGACTCTCATAACAAAAAATAGAAAAATGGGTGTTTAAGACATTGAACTTTTTATCATTGTTAAACACATAAAACTGTGACGGTATACCTTTGTATTATGTTATTAGAAATATATATGTTTATAAAATATAACACAATCCACTAGAATTTCATGATTATAATAACTGAAATACCATTGTAAAAATAATTAGAAAATATAATTCCATAATCCCAATACAAATTTTAGTTTACCGTTTTATTTATACATAAGTCTTTCCTTGGTCTTGGGATTAACCATTGGAAGTGGGAGTTGAATTGGATAATTCCAAGGTTCCCCACATATAATATAATGATCTATATATGGATCCATAGGATGAAATTTGATTTCCTCCATCATACTCTTTATTTTCTCTCAACAATTCATTTCTTTATGACAATACCTTCCACACATAATAAATTTCTCTATTTTTTGAATCACTTTTTTTAGTGTATCATTCTATTTTTATGACATTAAGGTAATAAATCCTTATTTCCTCTATGATATCTATAACTTGAGATATTATTGAAATCCATCCTTCTATACAGTTGTGAGTCAGGGAGTTAGTTAAGTAATGTGTTATTAATCATATTTTAGGATAACTAAATAGTAATAATCATCATATATATCACAGATATAATCATCCAATTTTGTTTATAATGGTGACATAATTTTCCTTTATATTCAATTTTAAAAGGATTCATTATGGTTCTAGCCATTGACTAATACCAAAAACGATAGTGTGAAGAAACAATCATATTTGGAAGCCACAAAATCTTGAAAATCATTTAAAGGATGTAAAAATCATGACATGTTATTTTTATTATAAGACACATTAGGATTGATATAGTAAATTCATTATCATCAATTATTCATATACATCATAATGTATTGAAATTAAAATGTTAATTATCCAAAACATGTCCCCTTTGAGTGTCAAAATTGGTTCTCAGATAGGAACATTTTTATTCTATGTAACCCTCGAGTCAATTCCAACTAAACTTTTTCAAAGTAACTAACCCTAGATACATATGTTCGAGAACTAAAAAAAAATTGTATCCACACAAGTATTTATTTTCCTATGAAAATAAAATAAAATATAACATACAATAACTTTAGTATATTCATCTACACATATCCTCAAATACTATTATTGGTTTATTTTTTCCAATCTATGTTTTCACAAATCTTATTACCAAGGCTTCTACTAAAATTCCTCTAATACAAACATTAATGACTCTAATCCCATTATCCCAGATTCGGTGTCTACATTATTACATTTTTACATGATATAAGGAATTTCATCTATATGGAACAAATAGTTTAATAGTCGTGGAAAAATATATTAATACATTATTTCTATATTAAAATTGAATAAAAAATTAGAATTTTTTTAAAATACAATATATCATCGCACCTAGCATATCCTTTCATATCATTTTTAATACACTTCTTATATTCATAGGAAAGGAAAAAAACAAAGGTGATCCCAAATTTTATGTATGGTTTAAGTATAGTATAGTCCATTACAAATCAATAATAATATTAAACATGGTATGAAAAATAAATGATCACCCAAGTCATTTACATAATTTATCTACCATGATAATAAAATGAATAATCTATATGGAATGGGATATAATTGAACAAACCTTACAGTTAATTAATAACATGAAAATCCGGAATAGATACAGAATGATCAATTTGAAATGGTAATAACTAAAAAGACATTCCATTTAATCAAAAATATGTCCATCATGAATAGATATGGTATGATCAACATGGAAAATTAAATATCTGAAAACATATTCAATTTAATCAATAACTATGAATAAAATGCATAAATACATAATATCATAGTGAAAATATCATTGGAAAATAATAATTGAATTCTTAATGAATAAAATTGTTAATTATTATATACAATGATATTAAGAATCATGACTCTTCTATCAAAACATTTCATTAGAAAGTTCAAAACCATTGGTAAAAATCCATTTAATACTATCAAAATTATTCTCCTTATGAAAATTACAAAGCATTAATGGGATGTATAATTTTAGGTATCCCGGATCAATATATTGACCAATAATTCCTTACATATCAAATAGTTAATTCAACTCATGAACAATGTGACTGATCATGAAATATCCCTATTGAGTAAAGAAAACAAAATTATCAATATTTCCCAATATCAAAAATTTTCTTACAATGTAGAACACCATTGGTAGATATGATATATGACCTATGGAATACACATTTCCAAGAAAAATAATATGGATATTTAATTGAAATTTAGTGTCCAATGATGACCTGAAAAATAATATTTATTAGAAAAGATAATTACTAAATAATGTATCATGAAATTGAATATAAATTCTTTATATGGTCAAAATGAATATAAAACATAATTATAAATAATATGGATTGTATAAATACCACATATTCATCGGGGAGTATAATTAAAATAAAGGATTTTATCATTGATGAATAGATGTACCATAAAAATATATATAAAGATATTTTTCAGGAATCATCACTTAAACTAAAAACACACCTTTTAAAACTAAAGGTACACACAAAATTATTAAAATAATTTTATTTTGAAATAAACAATTAATATTATATAGGAGCCTTTAGAAACTTTATTGGTCATCAAGGCTAGAACATTCATTCATTCAATAAACATTTAAATTTTGATTCCATTTTAATTTTTTTTCAAATCCAAATGGGCTTTATTTTGAAAAAAAATGAAGATTCCATTCAATTTTGTTTTCATAATAATTCTTAATGAGTAAGAATATATTTAATAAATTTTTTTTAAAATTTTAAAATCATTCTTTTAATTTCTTTTAGAAATATTAGATTATTAGGAAATATTATTTTCAATTGAAGAGTGAAATGACGTTGGACTTCATTAAAATAATTTTATCATTAATATTGTGTACCAATGAGTGAAAAAATTGCACTATTTCTGAAAACCTCATAAATAACCATTTTATAACATAATTAAATGGTTTTATTATAAAATTATTAAATAATTTTATTCAATGGACATTCAGTTATAAAAAATCTCAATGAAAATGAGATTGATAAAAAAACTCACAAAAATCATAATGTGAATGTGCGAATTTATCAATGATTAAATCATTTGTATTTATAGTAAATCCACATAAAAAAATTGGAAGTAAAAATTAATATAATCAAAGGTTAGTTCACATATAATCTTATTATATTAATGACAAATAAGAATTAATATAACCCAATGAAATGATATGGAGTTAGGAAATTTATATGTAGTTGGTATCTTTTAAGTCAAATCATTTTTGATGAAATAATGTAAATTGAAATTTAAAATACTATGAATTATTATGGAACCAGGATAATATATATAATGGTGAGTATATACTCAACATAAATTAAATAATGTGCATAACATTTCGACATGCCTCAATGAAGGGAAATTGAGATGAATTCCACTAAAAAACTCTTACTTTTGGAAGAATGTTCTTTAAAATCCTTTATAATTGTTTTTATAATGTTATTAAATTATAATATGACAATATTCATATTGATGATTTCATATATGATTCTTTTAAAACATATTATGATGATTTTGTTAATAATATTTCATTATTTTCGTTTTTCTATGTATTAATTACATGGTTTTCTCATTCAAATTATATCTTTAAGGTTATAATTCTAGTGAAATAGATATTACCATCATCTCCATAATGATATTAGTTTTATTAATATCATGTTTTCCTTATATACAGTTTTGGAATAGTTATTTAAATTTTTTCTTGTGGAATGAAATACATCACTTCATGGAGATGGTAGTTCTTTCAAACACACATGATACATTATCATTTCCATATTAGGACAAATGGTAATGAAGTGGGTATATTAATTTTCTAAAAAAAATAATTTCATATATATTACATATATTTATTAAATTTATCCTTTTACCATCCAATTAATGTGTAAATGAAAAATGAATAACATTCCTTCGTGAGTCTGTAGTCTGGCATACACATGGGTGACATTTTCACAATTTAAATGAAATGGATGGTAATAAACACTTTCCATCCCCATTTAATAAAATATGTCATAGTTACAGGTCATATTTCCATGAACAAGATAAATGTGGTTTGAGATACAACCACCCCAGGAAATCCTATATTTTTTTGGGGATGGTGACAAGCACCGAAATAAATAACTATTATTGGAGGCCATTAGATAAGAACATGTACTCATGCACCCAACCATCATGATGTAGAAGTGAATAAGAATTATAATAAAATTTTGTATCATCTAGAGAATAACCATTCATGTTAATACATCATGGATATTCATGAGTATGCTAGTGTAAAGTGAAACTTAATGGGGGAGGGGGCAGACATACCCAACAAGAAAGATGCCCCAACCTAAAAAAACCGAAATAGAAAATTGTGAAGAGATCCTGATTCCAATTCTACATGCCATGACCACCATACATGGTAAATTCACTAGGTATCCATATTTCCTCTATATTCACAACCGACCTATTTATCGTTTTCATAATACATGAAAAATTCATGAAAAGGCCATACATGGGTGCATATATAAATATATATTACGTTTCCCCAAAAGCTAAAGGGGGGTCATTAAGAGCCACAATAAAAATAAATAGATCAACTGAAATTATCAGAGTAAAAATATAAAATAGAATATATATAGATATAATTTTTTTTCAAAATAATCACAATCTAGAGAGAAAGGTGCCCCCCATCTCACAACCTAACCCCTGAATGAGTTACAATAGTTCCAATGGTCCAATAATAATGTAACACATCTCAAACGTTTGTCTGAAGATACATCCATGTGAAGAAACACTTATCTACTATGTTAAAAAGTTGAGGGGAAACAATCTCTAGGTATAGGTCTCATTCACTGGTACAATATGAGCGTTCCACTTAGTAGAAATTGGACACATACCCCAACACTATAGGAGAGTTCCACTCAGTAGATAGAAAGAGGGCCCAAGTCCTATCCCGAAAAGAGAATTCCACTCAATTAATCTTGGACCCATTCTGTGACTCCATAAGAGGGTGCCACTCAATAGTTGACATAGGACCCATGCACTATCCCAACATGAGAGTGCCACTATTATAATCTGTTGAGGACCCATGCCCAACCCAGTTGGAGGTTTCAAATATAGTAATTGGTATATGACCCATGCCTACCCCATTTAGAGGGTGCCACTAGATTGGTCGAGGACCCATTCCCTTCCCAAGATGAGGGCTATACTTTGATATTCTATACACTTTCCTTGAAACAATAGGAGTGTACCACCTGCTGGAAATGTACATCACTGATGCCTCTTCCCAATAGGAGGGTTACACTCAAATGGATGATCGAGGACCCATTCCCAACCCAACAAAAGGATGCCACTCATATAGTTGATAGAGGACACATGTTGTTTCCCAAATAGGATGGTGACACTCTATTATCTCTAATGATCAGACATAATCTCTGCCATCATTATGCGTCTCCTAAAGAATCATCCATCTATGTACATCTCACATATTATCTCAAAATCCTTCAAATATTCTATCGTCACATTCTACATGAAAAACACACTGTATAGGCTACATTTGATAACAAATCTATGTCCAAATGATGGATATATAAAAGTTTGTATTTTCCTAAAAAGGATAGAAGATTTTCAGACATGATGGGGACCCCCATTTTGTGCGGTCCCATTCTTCTTCATAGTCGTGCCAATGTTTGGGTATGGATCACAACCCATATAGTCATACATGTTGTGTATGGGGATTGAAGAGTCTGTCTCATCCACAATGGGTCATGCTCGTGCTCATAAAAAATTTTGTCTATATTTTCCCATGTTCTTGTACATCTGTACACGATGTGTTCTCTAACATGGGGTCCTTCACATTCTCTTGGACATATATGTAAACTATGATATAATACGTTCCCTACCACCCATAATCTGTCTATTGGACACCTACACAAGGCAAGCCTACCTATGTAGGGTGACACAGTGTGTGGGCCAACCACACAATGTGTGATCCTTAACATTTTCCCAAAACCCCATTGTTGCAACCATATTTGTAATACATGGCATGTGTTCATCCCATTAAATGTTGTGTAGTTGTATTTTTTCAATGAAATTATAGATAAACATTTTTGTTCTAGATCCATGCTCACCAATTCAAATATCACCTCCAGGCTACCCAAAATCTAAGGGCAGGCCTTCATTCAATATTTTTGGTTGTCTAGTGGGTGGTTTTTTTTTGTTGGTCCTCCTGAACCCTGTACAAGTCATTACACATTTTCGTCGCCATTAGTAGATCACCAGATTATTTATCCATGTTGGAATCAATTGTATCACTTAATACATCTAAATGCACCAATAATTCCTCAATGCATTCATTTTAAATGGACATGAAATGAATCCAGGGGTCTGTTCCTGCTCATACCCACATGAAAATGTCAAATTGTGACCCTGTGGTCTAATGATAAAGAATGTGAAGAACGAATTGGGAACTAAACAAGAAAAACATGTGAAAAAATAATTGGCCAAGTCTTCTTGGACATAAAACATATATTGGGATGTCTGGGGTGATAAAAAATTGCATAAAATGAATAAATAATTTATACTGATTCATGGGATCATATAAGAGTTCAATTTGAACATTGATTACAAATACTGTATGATCATGCTGAATAACATAATAAATGGAGTCATAATAAAAAAAATTATGAGTCCACCTGAAGATTATATTTTTCAACGATGAATAATGTTCTCTCCAATGAATGAAATAATTTTTTGTGTTCGCCGCGACTTGATTCACCTGGATCAAGAGTCTCATAGTCATCTGATATTGATTCTACAATGAGAGATGGTCGAACGCTACTCCCTGTGATCCCAATGATATACATAAAACCCAATAGATCAACTATAATGGTTAAAATATATAATGAATTAGGATTTTTTTGGGTTTAATGAATGAATAAATGAATTTACTTATTAATCCACTAAACACACCCGTTAATGACCATTTTATTTGAACACCCAATGCCAACCAATTTTTTATCAGAGAGAGGGTAACATTAACATTCTAAACTCAAACATGGTCTTATATTTTTGATCCATGAAATCAATTTACCTTAATCCCATTTTCAATAAAAAATCATTTTAGTTCGATTTAATTATATTTAATATTTTTATAAATTTTATTCCTGAAAGACCAGGACTCAGAATCTCATTCCATCTCAATTCCTAGACCCAAACAAATAGCTATCTATATTCTGAATTCATTCAAGGAAAAAATGGGGACATTTCATTATTCACTCAATCAATATTTTTTTCCAAAAAATAATACTAAATAAAATAAAGAGGACATTTAGCCTCCACCTGGATCTACCACTCCCAGGATCTCTCCTACATTCTCCAATACTACCACAACACACAGACCAAGAGAATGGTCAATCCATGTAGGGTAATATCTTAAGGATATTTGATCACCACTTAGTGATATATAAAAGTGTCTCCATCCTTGATGTCCATCATTCTCCATTAAATAATGTGAATAGATTCTATTATTTATATTCTTAGCTGGGGAATATAGAAGACAACATTCACCCGCTCTAACTATCGGGGTTGGGAGAGGTGTTAGGAAACCACACCAACCATTTGTAAGATCTCAAATGGCTCGATATACCTTTGGGATAGTATTCATCCACATCCAATTATTTACAATCCACATCGTGGGAAGACACTCAAGAAAACATCATCTCCTTTATAAAACTATAAAGGCCTACGATGAAGATCTTTGTAATATTTATGCATGCTCATTGATATCCTTATCCGATTGTAAATATCCAAGACCTTCTCTATCATCACCGTCACCATATCTTCCCAAAGAAGAGATTCCTCTCCAATATCTATCCAAAATAAGGGTTACCTCAAGGGTATCCCATTTATGAAAAATGGTTACATATCAATAGTACAATGGTATATAATATTTTATGAAAACTACACCAATGAATAGTGATCCTTTCTGCTCCAACTGAATTCTATCACAAAATCCCATACCATATCTCTCTTTATGTGAATACATACCTGAATTTATGATGGTCTATGTAATCAATAAGACACTCTCCTAGAAGTTGGTGCATATACATCTTCTATGCAAAGACTATCACTAGTAGGTCTTGGTCATGAGTCTTTTAGTTCCACTCATGGTGTCTCAACTTCGTTGATCCATATGCGATAAATGGATTCATCCACATCAATATATATCCAATCCTAGATCATGAGGCATTACAACACACTATTTACTCATCAAAATCCTTCGGTAGCCTCAAAACAAGATAACTCTTTAGATTCAACCTTAAATACATTAAATACCCCTCTCAGTGTTCAGTCCAGGAAAACATATACCCTTTCCACATCAAGGCAGTCGAAGGGGATACAATCATGGATAATTATTCAATAAACCTCCTATTGTAACCTACCAAGGAAAGGAATATCCACACCATTGACGCACACTTTTCTAGATCCCAAGATTTCATAAAAACGCTCTTCACTAGTTCTATATCCAAACCATGCATAAAAAGGAAATTCCCAAGAAGTGAAGGTTGTGAAATCATATTTGAAACGTTGATAGTTTTCTATAAATATGGTTCACTAAATGAAAATATGGGGCCATCCCCAAGTGATATTCTTTCTCATTCTCTAACATAGGGTATATGAGTATGTTTTCAATGAAGACAACAAGAAATATATCCATGTATGGATAGAATATTTAATTAATCAAATCCATAAGAATTGTTCGGGAATTCTTCAAAATAAAATGCATCAAGAAACAAAAAAAGTGATTTTGGTAACATAATATTGTAATCATTGGAATATCAGCCCCATAAACTGTCAATGTGATGTATCCAATCAAGAGATTGGTCTTTGATAACCACCTCACACCTCACAACTAATGAAAGTGATTTTCAATCATTGTCCAAGGGTACTTGTTTTTTATCATTTCAAATTATAGAATCAATAATCTACATAATTCATCTAGGTCCTATTTTCTATTTTTATGAACAACATTATATCTCCTTATGTGTGGACACACTGGGTATGATATTCCCCTTATCATTAAGGTCCTCTAACCATAACCACAACTCTTGGAGCTCGGTAGCGGCAATCCAAGATATCATAGAAGATAATGGTGTGGTCCTGGGGGAATGTAGATGCAAAAAACCATATCCTATATTGAAGGTAGTCCTGAAACACCTTTAGGGAATACATCCATAAAATCAACCATGACAAAAAGAATATTTATTTCTTAAGATCACACATTTCCAAGGGAAACACTCACCATATGATGGGTGATTTGTTGCAACCCCATGCTCAAAACTCCCACTTCTCCCTCCACAAGGACTCTTTCACCTACAAAGGGGAATCATGACCCATAAGTGCGAAGGATTATGACTCATCAGTGGTTATAGTCAATCTGTCCTCGAACCATTGAAAACCAATCCACACCCAATATGATTTCATATAGATCCATTATAGAGACCAAAAGTTACCATGAGAAATAATATCTACTAATACATAGCTCTCACTTTGAATAGATAATTAATATAGAAGAATCTATCAGAGTAAGAACTTCAAGATAAAGATGCAGGGATAAAGCCTCAACTAAGATCTCCATCACTCACACAAGGAGTAAAAAGATGAAGCAATAACATAAAACTATGTCTACTAATACATATGGAAGTGTATAATAAAAACATATCATTGTAATGACCCGTGAAATTCAAGGAAATTTTTTTCTTAATTTTCATTGGAATCTTACAAGAACGCAGTTTCTGACGGAACCTGATTCCGAGGCCCGATGTGCCTAGAATCATTTTCCAAAATTTAGCTCGGGTACGTTCAGTGAACGAACGAGCGGGTTTTTATTACTTTTGAACTGGTGCTCGGAATCAAATTCTGAGGGCACCAATGGAATCACAGCATAGCTAATCGCTTAGAAACACCTTTTCTAAAGTTTCATTTCTCGGGTGTGGTTTTTTATTTTTGGGGTTAAGTTAAAAATAAAATAAAAGTGGTGCGATAATTTATTTTATTTCATATAAGAAGTCTTAACCTATGTTAAGAGGAAAAGGTGAGACACACAATATCCTACACACTTGGTATGATATTTGTGAGGTGGGGCCTGCACGATGCCCACCGTTTCTTTCCTTCTATGTAACACACCCTCACCCCCCCCCCTTTAATGAAGTCAACCGTGCATTTATTCTGGTTAAAAAACGCCTCATTAATTTGGGCGGTTTAATCGTTACAATTAATTCTTTGAATTTATTGTTCGTTTAGTTTCTTTTGAAATTCAAACGTTGGCATTTGCGTTAATAAAATAAGACGACTCTTATTTTATTTTTGTTGAAATTCTGGTTGTGGGAACCTTTGGGAGAAAAAGTGAAGCCTTGAGGAACTTCTTCATTCTTCAACGAAGAATGTGAAGAACACACCACCGCCGATGAAGAACACCAACCTCCGACGGCGGACGACGATGAGAGATGCCTTCCTTGGATACCAACTAATGCCAACGACGTTCCTTCCATGACGCTTCTTCTGCGGTGATCCTCTTCTTCCGCGGCGATCCTTTTCTTCCGTGACGGTTAATTCTGCGACACACGCTCGTTCGACGACAACGTTGAGGTAGGGGATAGTGTTTTAAATTGTGAAATCTTCCGTCATCTAACCCCGTTCTTTTGGACCACTTGATATCGTTTAACGGGAGGGGGCCGGACCGCACAAACACGACCGACCGTCCTCCCTTATTATTATTTGTTGTTGTGGTTCGAGGAAAAGTAAGGTGGTGTCATCGCACCGTGCGGGAACAAGCGACAAGGAATATGTGGCGCCTTCTCGCCACCCATTTGAGAATTGAACCAATCTACGGTGTTGTCGCACCGCGCCGGATAGAAACCGAAGACACTGTGGCCGGAGCGGGGCCGCGGCGGAGGGGCTCGACGCCGTCGCGCCGCGCCGGATGGACCATGGTCGCGGCTTAAGCCGCGGCGGAGCAGCAGAACTAGCAGCCGGAATTGGGCCACCGACGTCGGAGCAGGGGGACCGGCCTTGCTGGTCCCGAGGCGGCATTAGCCGGCCAGCTAGACCGTGGAAGAACCAGGGGTTTGAAACCCCCGGTTGGCCGGACATGAGCGGCCCCATTAAGGGGTCGAGGTTTCTTCACGCGGGGGCAGTGCCCCCCGCATCCGAACGGCTAGACCGTTCGGCCGGGCCCCTTGCCAGCGTGACGCGCGCCGGGCCGGCTGCCCTGGCCGGTTCGCTAGACCGGGCCGCCAGGCAGGGCCGACCCTGGGGGTATCGGGCCGGGTCTGACCGGGCCCGAACCCCGTAATACCGAATCTCTTTCGGTCTGTTGCCCATAACATGAGGTGAGGACCTCAGATCGATCCAACGTAGGTTTCGTAGCGTTCCTTGGATCGAGACAGTCGTTTCGGTATATTATACTCAAGGTTTCGGAGTACATTGGGTTCGGCCGGGTTGGTTCGTACACGAAACCAACCGGGCCCTCGGAGCGGAAACACTCATAACTTGAACTTCGAACGCCCGATTGACGTGCTGTCGAATTTGACGGATTCCTCTAATTGAGACAGACCTTTTGGCTTAATCCACTCAAGGTTTGGACGTAGGTGGAGTACGGTCGGGTTAGATTTGACTTCAAAACCAACCGGTCCCCTGGGACGAAAAATCCAATAACATTCAGACCGGGCGTCCGATTGACGCGCCGTCTGTGACGTTGAGTTCCTATTGACGATACGGATCTTTTGGATACATCAACTCCGGACATTGTGTCAGTTTATGTATCTGCCCTTCGGCTCTTGGAGAGGACCCTCCCGATCGAGATTGCTGTGTGCGGGAACCCTATAGCTGGTTGCAACTACGACTACGACGACAACGATGACTGTACATAGATTTTCAGTGGATTCGACGACGAAGACTACCGCACTCAGTGATCCTACGTGGATCAGTGCTACCAATCCTATGTGGGTCAGATCCTATGCAGGTCAGTGCTCAGCGGTCATGTGTGGTCCAGCTCCTACAGATCCTGTGTGGGTCCGATCCTGTGTGGGTCATTGCGGGGGTTAGTTACCTATCGATACTGTGTGGGTCAGATCCTTTGTGGGTCATTGCGGGGGTTAGTTACCTATCGATCCTGTGTGGGTCAGATCCTTTGTGGGTCATTGTGGGGGTTAGTACCTATCGATCATGTGTTGGTCTGACGGCTTAGATGAATCAGTGGCTATATCTGATCATCTCTATCGTCAAACGAAGAAATATACTTCTGTGAGCCGAATCTTGACTTTCTTTCCTATGTGGATTACGTTATGATTTCTTGTGTGGATTGGATTATGGTTTCATGTGTGGACTGGGTTGTACATGAGCACGGATTTTGGAGTTGAATTGGTATTGATGACCTAGGTATATGTATGGGCATATACCGATGTAATGTTGGATGTTACATCGTGATTGTATCATTCATTTGTAGATTATCCTTTGTGGATTCTGGGAGACCTTCTGGGGTCTCAGGGTCCCTACTGAGTAGCTTATACCCACCCCTACATTGGCTATGCCCATACTACATTGTGTTGGTTGCAGACTACGGACAACAGTGATTGCGGTTGAGGCTTGCGAAGCAGGTCGGTACTCGGAGGTGGACTACTGGGCGGGACGTACTCGGAGCGGACGGCTGGACCGGAGGAGATGTGGAGGTGATCTATACTCACCCTTCAGGTGGGACTTATAGTGGATGGCTTGAGGCTGCGGCTTTACTTTCATTTGTTGTCTTCCGTTTCCAGTTGTACTTTAATTTCAGTTTGGGTTTGTATACTGGCCCACTTACCTTTCCTCGCTTAATTTTGTATCAGTTTTCACTTAGTGTTTACTTCTACTGATTTCTTGGTCTATGGTGTTTGTTTACTTTACAAAGGCAATGCATTCCCTTTTTATCGGGAATTACGCCTTAGTGATAGTCGCCAGCCCCTGGCCTATGGAAGGCGGGCTTGGGGTAGTCACGGCACGGGCCCCAAGGACGGGTCGTGAAAAATTGGTATTAGAGGAGTTCCGTTCTACCGCAGAACTCAGGACTCTGATCTTTTTCTATGTGAAGTAATAGTGTTAAGATTATTGAGTGTGGTTATCAGTCTAGAGAGTCTAGTGTTGGTGAGGCGGCCAACGTATCTGTACACCAGGACCCTGACTTCTGATTTCCGACTTAGTACACGAAAACATTGATTGCATGTGTGATTCAAGTTTTATTTGTGATTACTTTATGCCAGCTCACCAGGTATACTGTTATGACTGTGGCGCACCTATCCCTTTTCGGGATGTCCCCACGACTGCAGCCAGCTAGAGTTCTGAGAGTTGTGCGTGACGAAAGCCCACCGAGCGACGAGGCCTCGGTACATGGCCCTCTAATAGAAAAGGCACCGACAGTACCTCTACCCGCCGAGCCACTGATGCTTCCACCCCCAGCCGCTGATGATGCACATCGCCTTAGTGAACTGCACGAGTTTCAGCGCCAGCGACTGCCCAGGTTCTGCGGGGAGATAGACCCCCAGGTAGCCGAGGATTGGATGGAGGTAGTTGTACGTGTTTTCAGGTTAGTGAGGACACCAGCAGACCTCTTGGTGATCCTCGCAGCAAGCCTACTGGATGCGGAAGTAGGTAGATGGTGGAGCTTGATACTCCAGGTGCATGATGAGGCATCTCTTCTCTGGATGGACTTTGAGAGCCTCTTCTACTCGGAGTTCATCCCAGCCACCCTCTGTGTAGTGCGCATCCAGGAGCTTCTACAGTTGTGGCAGGGTAGCTTGACGGTCGCCCAGTACTCAGCGAGATTTACCGATCTCTCGCGCTACTCGACAGACAAGGTACGAGACCCATTCTTCCAGGCCCGGACCATTGAGCAGGGATTGAGGCAGAAGATTAGGGCATCATTTATATCCCTCAGCATTCCGACTTAGGCAGGAGTACATGAGCGATCCCTTTTGATCGAGAGCTTTCTTACTGAGTTTACATCAGTAGCGAGACCTACCGCATGGCGGCACGTAGCAGAGTCTTCTGCACCAGGCAGTCGATGTATGACTCATGGGTCCAGGCAGAACAGACCCTTAGGCATACGACCACAGGAAACTGGCTCAGCAGTGCGGGGCACATAGCGTGGATCCAGTCATTCGAGATGCAGACAGTGCTACGCATGCGGCGGGCAGCGCCACATGGCTCGTGACTGCCCGACCCGCCGTGCCGAGGAGCAGCAGACGGTTGAGGGGCCGCCCAGGCAGAGGCAGAGGGTCAACAGTGGCGGTCCGTAGGGAGCAGGCAGACGAGGTAGAGGAGATGGCCAAGCAGCAGGTGGTGGGCGACGCTTTGAGGCTCTGCCCCCACCAACACCAGGAGATCCACCCCAACCACAGGGAGCTGGCGGGTAGAGACATGCACAGCTCTAAGCAACGGAGGGCTATGACCACGGCGCGCCCGAGATGATTTGAGGTACTATCTGTGTCTATTCCACCCATTATGCAGTTCTTATAGACACAGGAGCGATTCATTATTTCATATCCATTGCCCTTGTTCGTAGCATGGAGATTCCGACAGAGCCATTGGCTCGATCCTTACGGCTAGAGACTCCTACGGGAGCAGACTCGATGATTACGCACTAGTGCCGACAGTGTGAGATTACTCTAGGAGGAGAGAGCTTAGGCTGGGATCTTCTTGTAGGGGCGTCGAGGCCTTACGACGTCACCGTGAGCATGGATTGGTTGTCTACCATCCATGCTCAGATTGACAGTATTAGGCGCAAGGTGCGGTGTGTACGCACCGACGGGAGCATGTTAATCTTCACTGGAAAGAAGGTAGCCTTCACAACATAGGATGGACTTCTGTAGAGGAGAGGACAACCCATCACTAATCAGTTGGCTAGCCTCATCCTAGGATCAGTTGACGTGCGGAGTCCTGGTATTCCTGCAGTGGTGGATCAGTATGCAGATATTTTCCCCGATGACGTTCCAGGACTACCTCCTCGCAGAGAGGTAGGATTTTATACTGATCTATACCCCGGTACAACCCCGATATCCACTCCAGCATATCAGATGGACCTCGCTAAGCTTCGAGAGCTACGGGTACAGTTGGAGGACTTGTAGGGAAAGGGATTCATCTGACCTAGTGTTTCACACTAGGCTTCCCAGATATTGTTCGCCAAGAAGGCGGACGGGAGATTGCGACTTTGTGTTGACTATCGTCACCTGAACCAGGTGACAGTGAGGAAAAAGTATATGCTATTGAGGATTGATGACCTCTTCGATCAGCTCAAGGGAGAACGGTGGTTCTCAAAGATAAACCTCA
Source organism: Viscum album (assembly GCA_963277665.1). Classification (NCBI taxonomy): domain Eukaryota; kingdom Viridiplantae; phylum Streptophyta; class Magnoliopsida; order Santalales; family Viscaceae; genus Viscum; species Viscum album. The sequence goes on along the minus strand of OY728121.1, from coordinate 1,027,956,535 downwards.
GGTCAGGCTATCCTTAGCTCAGAGTTCGGGACGAGGACGTGCAGAAGACGGTCTTCAGATGTCGGTATGGCCACTATGACTTCTTGGTTGTGCCCTTCGGCATAACCAATGCTCCCACAGTGTTCATGGGCCTCATGAACATGATCCTTCAGCCATACCTCGATCGATTTTTTGTGGTCTTCATCGAGGACATTTTGATATACTCAACAACTGAGGAGGAGCACACCTACCACTTGCGGGTTGTACTAGACACACTCCGAGAGCACCAGCTTTATGGAAAGTTCTCGAAGTGTCAGTTCTGGATACCTGAGGTCCACTTCTTGGGGCATGTCATCTCTGAGGCGGGAGTTGTGGTGGATCCTGTGAAGATCGAGGCAGTGCGATCATGGGAAACACCCAGGAGCATGACGGAGGTGCGGAGTTTCTTGGGAATAGCTGGATACTATCGGAGATTTGTGCCAGAATTCTCCAGAGTTGTGGCACCACTCTCAGCTTTGAAGAAGAATGGTAAACCCTTTGTGTGGTCAGACAGATGTCAGTAGAGCGTCCAGGAGCTGAGACAGAGATTTACCAGCGCGCCTATCTTGAGGCTTCTAGAGAAGGGAGTTGGGTACGTAGTTTACTGCGATGCATCAGGGACCGGACTCGGATGTTTCCTGATGCAAGAGCGGGCATTTATAGCCTATGGATCACGTAATTTGAGGCTACATGAGATGAACTATGCTACTATTGACCTGGAGTTAGTAGTAGTGGACTTCTCTCTAAAGATGTGGTGACACTATCTGATGGGCGAGTGCTTTACAGTCTTTTCTGATCATCAGAGTCTCAGGTACATCTTCTCTCAGAAGTACCTAACCTGTGACAGTGGCGATGGCTCGAGTTTCTCCTGGAGTGTGACTTTGAGATATTCTATACTCCTGAGAAGGGGAACGTGGTAGCCGATGCTCTCAGCAGGAGGACGGGCATTCAACTACTTGGGGAGGCGACAGAGTAGCTAGTCGCTTTGCAGATATCCTTTGTGGACAGAGATGGAGCAGCTTCCCTTCAGTCACTCATATTCACTCCTTCACTACTGTAGTGGGTCAGAGAGTCACAACGTGGGGACGCCGATTGTGAGACGTGGCGTGCACAGATATCCTCAGGACATGCACCTGATGGTTTCTCCATTGTGCAGAGCATAACCTCCTTTTCAGAGGACGTACCTTGGTACCAGTTGCTTTATGAGAGGAGGTGCTGAGAGAGATTCACACATCCCCTTTGGCGGTACATCCTGGAGTGGCGATGATGTACCAGGATCTCCGACGACAGCACTGTTGGCCGGGCATGAAGAAGGTTGTGGAAGAGTTCGTTTCTCGATGCCTCACCTGTCAGCAGGTTAAGGAAGAGCACCAGGTACTAGATGGCTTGGTACAACCCTTGGAGGTCCCGGAGTGGAAGTGGGATGGGATATCTATGGACTTCGTGACTGGACTTCAACACACTTCCAGTGATCACGACTCCATTTGGGTGATTGTCGACCGACTCACCAAGTCAGCTCACTTCTTACCCATCAGATAGCAGGGCTCAGTGGATAGCTTGAGACGTCTCTACGTTCAGGAGATTTTATGGCTACATGGTGTGCCATCATCAATCGTCTCTGATCAAGATGCTCTCTTTACTTCCCAGCATTGGAAGGGGTTGCAGGAGGCATTCGGGACGCAGCTACGTCTGAGCCCCGCCTTTCACCCTCATACAGATGGTTAGATGGAGAGGACCATATAGACTCTCGAGGACATGCTCCACGCATGTGTCTTCGACTTTGGTCATATTTGAGAGGACCACCTACCCTTGGTGGAGTTCGCGTACAACAAAAACTACCACTCCACCATCGGGATGGAACCATACGAGGCGTTGTACAACCGACCTTGTAGATCACCGTTGTGCTGGACAGACCCTGGGGAGTCAGAACTTGTGAGACCGGAGATGGTCCAGGCCACGTCAGAGACGATCCAGGTCATCCTGGAGTGGATGAGGATAGCTCAGATCCTGCAAAAGTCATATGCTGACAGGAGGAGGAGGCCACTAGAGTTCGAGGATGGCGACCACGTCTTCTTGCGGGTCTCACCTCGACATGAATTACGCAGATTTGGCCAAGGTTGCAAGTTATCTCCTCGCTTCATCGGACCGTTCCAGGTCCTCATCAGGATTGGAAAGGTGGCTTATCACCTGGCTCTACCACCTCAGTTGCACCGGGTGCACGATGTCTTCCACGTATCTCAGCTGAGGAGATACGTGCACGACCCGACGCATATCATTGACCATGGAGAGCTGGACGTTGATGATGGGGCGACATTTGTGGATGTCCCAGTGGAGATTGAGGATCGACCGGAGAGATCCTACATGGATGGTCGATTCCTCTAGTGCGCATCAGATGGTAGCACGGGAACCTCCAGGAGAGCACTTGGGAGCAGGAGGCTCAGATGCGAGCTCAGTACCCACATTTGTTTCCCTAGTTTTTGATGTATCTTTATGGGGACGTAAAGCCCTGAGGTGGGTGTGATGTAATGACTCGTAAAATTCAAATAAATTTTTTTCTTAATTTTTTGAAAATTTTACAAGAACACAGTTTCTGACGGCACCTAATTCTGAGGCCCGGTGTTCCCTGAATCATTTTCTGAAGTTTAGCTCGTGTACGTTCAGTGAACGAAGGAGCGGGTTTTTCTATCCTTTGATCCGGTGCTCGGAATCGAATTCTGAGGGCACCAATGGAATCGCATTTCCGGTAATCGCTTAGAAACACCTTTTCTGGTGTTGTGTTTTCTCGGGTGTGGTTTATAATTTTTCGGGTTATGTTAAGAAATAAAATAAAAGTGGTGCAATAATTTATTTTATTTCACTTAAAGAGGCTTAACCAAAGTTAAGCGGAAATGGTGGTACCCAAAATATCATACCCACATGGATGGATATTTGTGTGGTGGGGCCCACACGAGCCCAATCATTTCTTTCCTTCTAAGTAACGCACCTGCACCCCCCTTTTAATGAAGTCAACCGTGTGTTTATTCTGGTTATGAATCACCTCATTAATTTGGACGGTTTAATCGTTACAATTAATTCATGAAAAAATTAATTGTTCGTTTTGTTTCATTTGAAATTCAAACATTTCCATGTGCGTTAATAAAACAAGATGACTCTTATTTTATTTTTGTTGAAATTCTAGTTGTGGGAGCCTTTGGGAGAAAAAAAATAAGCCTTGAGGAACTTCTTCATTCTTCAACGAAGAACGCAAAGAACGCACCGCCGCCGACGAAGAACGTCGACCTCCGATAGAGGACGATGGTGAGAGACACCTTCCTTGGAGACCACCTAATGCCAATGGCTTTCCTTCCGTGATGATTCTTCCACGGCTATCCTCTTCTTCCGTGGCGATCCTTTTCTTCCGTGATGGTTAATTCCGTGACGCACGCTCATTCGACGACAACGTTGAGGTAGGCGTTTGTGTTTTAAATTGTGAAATATTCCTTCATCTAACCCCATTTTTTTGGACCACCTGATATCGTTTAACGGGAGGGGGCAGGACCGCACAAACACGGTCGACCCTCCTCCCTTATTATTATTTGTTTTTGGGGTTCGAGGAAAAGTAACGCGGTGTCGTCGCACCGCGCGGGAACGAGCGGCAAGGAATGTGCGGCACCGTCGAGCCACGCATTTTAGAATTAAACCAGGCCGCGGCGCTGTCACGCCACGTAGGAAAGAAACTAAAGGCACCGCGGCTGAAGCGAGGCCACGACGGAGGGGCGCGACGCCGTCGCGCCGCGCCGCGCCGGACGGACCAAGGTTGCGGCTGAAGCCGCGGCGGAGCAGCGGAACCGGCGGCCGGAATCAGGCCGCTGGCGTCAGAGCAGGGGGACCAGACATGCCGGTCCCGTTGCGGCAGAAGCCGGCCTGCCGGAGCGGGCCGGCCGGACCGTGGAAGAACCGGGCGTTTGAAACCCCCTGCTAGCCGGACGTGAGCAGCCCCATTAAGGGGCCGCGTTTTCTTCACACGGGGGACAGCACCCCCCACATCCGAAAGGCTCGGCCGTTCGGCCGAACCCCTGGCCAGCGCGCCAGCACGCCGCGACCCGGGCCGGCTGCCATGGCCGGTCTGCCAGACCGGGCCGCCAGGCCGGGCCGCGCCCAAGCCGGGCTGGGTCGCGACCAGGCCGGGCTGTGCCGCGCCAGCCGGGCCAGGCCGCGCCCGTCGGGACGGGCCTCACCCTAGCGGGCCGGACCCGGACCCGGTTCGGGCCGACCCTGGGGGTATCGGGCTGGGTCGGACCAGGCCCGAACCCCCTAATATCGAACCTCTTTCGGTCCATTTCCCATAACATGATGTGCAGACCTCCGATCGATGAAACGTCTGTTGCGTAGCGGTCCTTGGATCGAGACGGTCGTTTTTGTATATTACACTCATGGTTTCAGAGTTCTTTGGGTTCGGCCGGGTTGGTTCGTACAGGAAACCAACCGGGCCCTCGGAGCGGAAACACTCATAACTTGAACTCTGGAAGTCCGATTGACGTGCCGTGGACTTTGACGGATTCCTCTAAGTGAGACGGACCTTTTCGCTTACTCCGCTCTAGGGTTGGATGTAGGTGGAGTACGTTCGGGTTGGTTTTGATTTAAAAACCAACCGGGCCCCTGGGACGAAAAGGCCAATAACATTCAGACCGGGCGTCCGATTGACGCGCTGTCTGTGACGTTGACTTCCTGTTGACAATACGGGTCTTTTGGATACATCAACTCCAGACATTTTGTCAGTTGATGTATCAGACCTTCGGCTCGTGGATCGGACCCTCCCGAATGAGCTTTCTATGTGAAGAAACTCTAGAGCTGGCTGCGACTGCGACTGCGAAAACGACGACGACTGTACAGAGATCCTCAGTGGATTCGACGGCGACGAATACAGAACTCAACGATCCTATGTGGATTAGTGCTACCGATCTTATGTGGGTCAGATCCTGTGTGGGTCAGCGCTCAGCGGTCCTGTGTGGGCCAGCACATACAGATCCTGTGTGGGTCCGATCATGTGTGGGTCATTACGGGGGTTAGTTACATATCGATACTGTGTGGGTAAGATCCTTTGAGGGTCATTGCGGGGGTTAGTTACCTATTGATATTGGGTGTGTCAGATCCTTTATGGGTCATTAAGGGGGTTAGTACCTATCAATTCTGTGTGGGTCTGATGGCTTAGATGAATCAGTGGATATATCTGATCATCTCTATCATCATATGATGATGTATACCTTTGTGAGATGAATCTTGACTTGCTTTCCTATGTGGATTACGTTATGCGTTCCATTGTGGATTGGATTGTGGGTTCCTGTTTGGACTGGGTTGTACTTGAGCTCGGATGTTGGAGCCGAACTGGTATTGATGACTTAGGTATATGTATGGTAATATACCTAAGCAGTGTTGGATGTTACTTCGAGATTGTATGTTTCCTTTGTGGATTATCCTTTGTGGATTCTGGGAGACCTTCAGGGGTCTCAGGGTCCCCACTCAGAAGCTTATACTCACACCTACACGGGCTATGCCCGCACTACGTTGTGTTGGTTGCGGATGACAGATAGTGCTGGTCGCGGTTGAGGCTTGCGGAGCAGGTCGGTACCCAGAGGTGGACTACTGGGCGGGACATACTCGGAGCAGATGGCTCGACCCGAGGAGCTGTGGAGGCGATCTGTACTCACCCTTTATGTGGGACTTCCAGTGGACGGCTCGAGGCTGTTGCACTACTTTCTTTTGCTGCTTTCCCCTTCCAGTTGTACTTTACATTCAGTTCGGGTTTGTATACTGGCCCACTTAGATTTCCACACTTAATTTTGTATCAGTTTTCACTTAGTGTTTACTTATACTGCTTTCTTGCTATGTGGTGTCTGTTTACTTTACAAAGGCAATGCCTTCCCTTTTTATCAGGAATTACGACTTGGTGCTAGTCTCCAGCCCATGGGCTCTGGAAGGTGGGCTTGGGGTAGTCACGGCACGGGACCCGAGGAGAGGTCGTGACAATCATACACTTAATAATCTCATATACCACAAGGTTTTATGACCCATAAGCCTACAACATCCCAAGGCCCCGATCATCAGATCCCTATGCCTATCCTCTACATCCTAGTTATAGTGGAGGAAGAATCTCATAGCATTTTCCAACACACATAACTCCTCCTCCTAGAGATCCGCCAACTCCCCTCCCCCCTCTGACCCCCTATGATCTCACTTCCCTCAACTTAGAGATCCATAATCACATTTCATAGTCTAACATAACATTCCATCCCCTATCATCTTGTGCTCCTCATGATTTTGGGTTGGGTAATCATGACCCCTACGACCACTAACATAACATGAATATCAACACCCTATATGGTATTATCTATTCCTTTTTAATTTCCTAGACTATTTTCCCATGTTTGATCGTAGTAACATCTCTTTCATCGAGATTGGGTCGACTAGTGCATGCTAGCTACTACTGAAGACCCAGCACAATAATGCACACTACCTACTCCAGATTTTTTTTCACCCATATAACTAGAAAGACCATGCCACCATTTTCCACTCTATCATCCCAAAATATGTGGGGATACATAAGGGTACAAAAAATGGAATGTGTATCTCAATAGAGACCCCCCTCAAACTGCCATGCCAAAATGTATCCATCTGAAATCATTTTGAGGGAGTACCACATATGCACTGTAAAGCTCAATTAATACTCAATAACTATCATCTATCCCTATTATATCTCAGAAATATCATAAAGCCATTATGAGATCAAGTATGATTTGTAGTACCCTCATCGAATAGAAGCTGGATGTCAATTCATGAGACTGTTGACTCCACATTCATATCCCTAACTAGACTCCACAAGTACCCAACTGCTCTGTGAAAAAGGCTAGCTATTTGTCACGACCTGTCCTCGGGGCCCGTGTTGTGACTACCCCATGCCCTCCTTCCATAGGCCAGGGGCTGGCGACTAGCTCCAAAGGCAAATTCTGGATAAAATGGGAAGGCATTTCCTTTAAACCTGTAACACACACAGTCTGAACACAAGAGGTAGTGGAAATAAGTAAAAAAATTAGAAAAGTATGTGTGATGAAAGTAAATGTGCCAGTATACAAACCCAACTGAACATCAAGTACATGTACAAGTAAAAAGGGAAAACATATCCTGGATCATCCACTGGGGAATCCTACCTGAAGTGTATGTACATATCTCCCACAACTCTTCCTTGCGGTACATCTCGTCTAGTCCAGCTCCGATCAGCCTCCCATCCATAACCCTCAACCATGATTACTATTGTTCATCATCTGCACAGAACTCAACAAGGTGCGGGTGAAGCATGTGCAGGGGTGAGTATAAAAATATTAATTAGGGGACCCTAAGACCCCCGAAGGTCTCAAAGAATCCACGAAGGATAAACCAAATAAGAAAGATACAATCAGGAAGTATCAAAACCTCCCTACGTACGTATATTTCCATACATATACCTAAGTTACCAGTCACATTCCGGCTCCAACACTCGAGCCCATGCACAACCCATTACACATTGGAAGTAAATTCAATCATCTCAATGATAATAATTGGAAGTCAAGACTCAGATCATACATGTATTCAACTCCCAAGGAGGGGTAGAGATGATCAGATGTAGTCACTGATTCATCTAAGGTGTCAGACCCACACAGGATACAGGTCCAGCTAAGCTGTCAGACCCACACTGGATAGAGGACCATCTACTATTTTGGACCCACACAGGAAGCAGGAACAGAAGTCAAAACTATCGAACCCAAAAATGATATAGGTACAGCAGTCATCGCTGTCAAACCCATAAAGGATTTTGGTATAGTAGTATTAGTTGCCAATACCACGTTGGATTCCGGTACAGTAGTCGTCACAGCCAGCTCTAGGGTTCCCGCACACAGCACGCTCGATTCTAGGAGGGTCCGCTACTCATGCCATCTGTTGATACATCAACTGTCACAATGTCCAGAGTTGATGTATCCCATAGTTCTGTCTCATCAAAAGGAAACCAATGAAATAGACGGTGCGTCAATCAGACGCCCAGTCTGGGAGTTATTGGCATTTCTGTTCTAAGGGCCCGATTGGATTTTACACTTGTTCCAACTCGGATGTTTTCCAATGTTGTCCAAAAATCACTTTTAGTATCATAAAAGGAATTCCTCGTTGTGAGGGTCCCAGTTCCGTTGATGGTGCGTTGATCAGACACGCGGTTGAAGTGAAATTCGCATTTTAGCGAGTCGGGACCAGCCCGTCAGGCCTAGAGGGCTGGGGGTCGACCCGACGAGGCTCGGTGGGTCCAACCCTGCTGGCGGTCATCCCGGCCCGGTTTGGCAGTTCTGACCTGACTGGGGGGTCGGCCCAGCACGCTGGGGCGCGGCCCACCTATGGACCCGACACCTAGAGCGGGCCGGTCCGGTTCCCCCAGCGGCGCCGAGCGGGGCCGCCTCTCCCATGTCCAGTCGGCCGTAGCCGGCCGGTTCTTCCTGGCGCATGCAGCCCACACAACATCCCGCCTTGATGCAACACCTTCCTTCCTCTGGCACGGTGTAATGGCACCACGCCCTACCGGTTTCCCATCGGTCATCAACTCAGGAGATTCAACTAAGGGACGTCGGGCCATGTTTGTTCAGTCTGTGCCCTTCACGTTAGGTGATAACAAATGGCCAACGTCAAATCATAAAAAAATTGAGGAATGCAGATTTAATCGAATCAAGACATACCCCTACCCCGTAATCAGTGATCGCCGAATGTTGTCATGTCGCGGAAGATGGACGTCGTGGAGAATGGCCGCCATTCTGTCAACGTCAGAGGAGGTAGAGCTCGGAGAAGATGAGTCGAGTCGACATCGTCGGTGTACATTGAAGATAGTGATGCTTCCCTTTATTGTCCCAGTTGGAGAAGGAGTAAGAGAAGTCCGTCATTTTTCACTGGAGATAAAGGGCATTATTCTTGTTCTTCACATTCCTTGTTGGTTGAATGCTCTCCTTCTAATCCACCAAAGCTCCATCGCGATAATATGTGCCAACCCGATAAAATAATATAACATCACTTATTAAACGGATGTCTTAATGAATTGAAAAAGATTCAAATTCATTATGTTACATCCATTAATTAAAATGGTGGGTTGGATTTTTAAATGTGAGGGAGGAGATGAAGAGGATCCAAATTAAATAAAGGCAGTTTCATTCTCCTTAATTGGGGGTTCAAGCAGTTAAAGGGGAGTTGAAGAGCTTGAACTCGTGTGGGCCCCACCACATAATAGCCTCCCATGGGAGGTCATGTGGGGGTGGACCCAACCACCAAAATCTATTTGGAGGTTTTAACTACCATCCAAATAAATTATGCAACACATAATTTTATTTAAATTTTACATAGAAGCACAAATTAATTATCTACCACTCCCGATAAAACGCAACTGCGGTAAACGTCTCCTTAAGAGAATACCAGTGCTGCGAGTTCATCAGTGACCTCATATTTATTTTCTGAGCACCGGTTCAAAATATATAAAATACCACACATACTTTTACAGAACGTACCTAAACAAATCTTCAGAAATTGATTTCAGGCACACTGGGCCTCGGAATCAAGCGCTGTCAAGAACATCAGACTCATAAAATTCCCATGTATTTAAGAAAAAACATTCCATGGAAATTCCTGGTCTTTGAAATCTCCCCACCTCAGGGATTTACATCCATGTAATCTACAACACAATAGGGAAACAAATGGGGGTACTGAGCACGCATCTGAGCCTACTACTCCCATGTGCTCTCATGGATGTCCCCGTGATGCCAGAAAATGCGCACAAGAGCAATCAACCATCCATGCAGGACCCACTCCTGTCGATCATCAATATCCACTGGAACCTCCGTGAATGTCTCCCCAACATCGATGTCCATCTCCCCATGTTCGATGATGTGTGACGGTCCGTGCACGTATGTCCTCACTTGAGATACATGAAAGACGCCGTGCACCTAGTGCAACTGAGGTGGAAGGTCCTAGTGGTAAGCCACCTCGCCTACCCGGCTGAGGACCTGGAAAGGTCCAATGAATCTCAGAGATATCTTTCTTCATTGGCAAAATCTTCGTAGGCCTCTTCAAGGTGATACCCGTAAGAAGACGTGGTTGCCATCCTCGAACTCCAGTGGTCTCCATCTCCTATCATCATAGGATTTCTATCTACTATGTGCAGTCTTCATCCGCTCCTGGATGATCTGAACCTTCTCCATCGTAGCTTATACCATCTCTGGTCTTACAAGTGATGACTCCCCTAGGTCAGTTCAGTATAGAGGTGATCTACAACATCAGCTGTATAGTCAATCGTAAGGTTCCATACTGATGGTAAAGTGCTAGCTGTTGGTATACGAAAACATCACCAATGGTAAGTGATCCTCCTAGCTACGACCAAAGTCGAGGACGCATGCACGGGGCATGTCCTCAAGATTCTGAATATTCCTCTCAGTCTGGACATTCGTCTGAGGTTGTGAGGCGGTGCTCAAGTGAGGCATCATGAAACGAAATCTTCTACAACCTTCTTCATACCCGACCACCAGTGTTGTCATCGAAGGTCCAGGTATATCTTCACCACTCCCATATGTACCGCTATATGGGATGTGTGAAACTCCCTCGACACATCCTCAAAACATGAAACTTGTACCATAGTACATCCTCTGAAGATAATTATGTTCTCCCCACCATCCGAAAATCCTTTGGGTTCCAGCCCTGAAGATATCTGAGCATGTCATGTCTCGCAGTCAGTGTCCCCACGTTGTGCCTCCCTGACTCGCTGGAGAAGTGGAGGAGTGACTGTGAGAGACTGTAAAATGGTTGATCCATCTCTATCCCCAAAGGATATATACAATGCGGCTAGCTACTTCGTCGCATATCCTAGTATATGTATGCCTAATCTCCTGCTGATAACATCAGCTACAACATTCCCCTTCCCAAGAGTGTACACTATATCTATTTCATAGTCTTGGAGGATGTCGTGCCATCGTCACTGTCTCAGGTTCAGGTACATGTGGGAGTGGATATACTCGAGACTATGGTGGTTAGAGTAGACTGTAAAGTGCTCGCCCATAAGATAGTTCCACCGCATCTTCAAGGCGAAGACCACTACTGCTAACTCCAGGTCATGTTTAGCGTAGTTCTGCTCATGATATCATAGCTGACGAGAACCATAAGCTATCACTGCTCGCTCCTTCATCAGGACCCACCCATGTCCGGTCCCTGATGCATCATACTAATCTACGTACCTAACGACTTCCTCTTGAAGCCTCAGAATGGGGGAACCAGTCATCATCTACCTCAACTCTTGAAAGATCTTCTGGCATCTCTCCGACCACACGAAGGGTCTCCCCTTCTTTGTCAATGCTAAAAGCGGTGCTGCAAATATGGATAAGTCTGGAAAAAATCTCCGACAGTACCCAGCCACACCTAGGAAACACCATACCTCCATCACACTCCTGGGTGGCTCCCATGCATTAACTACCTCAATACCTCAATCTTCGCTGGATCCACTAAAAGTCCAGCCTCCGAAATGACGTGTCCCAGAAAGTATTCTTATCGGATCCATAACTAGAACATCGAGATCTTACCATAATGTTTGTTCTCTCGTAGTGTGTCCAGTACTACCCAAAAATGGTAGGCATGCTCCTCCTCAGTAGTTGAGTAAATCAGTATGTCTTCGATGAAGACAATGAAAAAGTGATCGTGGTACGACTGGAAGATCATGTTCCTGAGACTCATGAACACTACTGGAGCGTTGGTTATGCCAAAGGGAATAACCAAAAACTCGTAGTGGCTATAACGACACCTGAAGGTCGTCTTCTTCACATCCTCGTCTCGAACTCTGAGCTGGTGATAACATGACTTATGGTCTATCTTTGAGAACCATCTTCCTCCCTTGAGATGATCAATGAGGTCGTCAATCCTCGATAGTGGGTACTTGTTCTTCACGGTCACCTGGTTCAGGCGCCGATAATCGACACACATGCCTAAGCACCCATCTTCCTTCTTGGAGAACAAAATCGGCGATCCCTAGTGTGAAAAACTGGGTCGGATAAATCCCTTCCCCTGCATGTCCTCCAGTTGTACCCGCAACTCACGATGCTTGTTGGGATCCATCTGATATGCTGGAGTAGATATCGGTGTTGTCCCGGGGTACAGGTCAATGTAGAAGTATTCATATCTGTGAGGAGGTAGTCCTGGAACTTCGTTAGGGAAAATATCTACGTACTGATCCACCACAACAGGAAAACTCAGACTCTACGGATCAACCGCTCTGAGTATGAGACTATAGAACTGATGTGTGATCGGCTTCCCCCTCCTCTACGTAAGTCTATACTACACTGCAAAGGCTCCCTTCTTTCCAGTGAAGGTGAACCTGGTCCCATCTGTGCTGATACACCGCACTTTGCGCGTAATACAGTCAATCTGAGCATGAACTGTGGATAACAAGTCCATTCCCAAGATGACGTTGTAAGGCCTCGACGACACTACAAGAAGATCCCAACTGAAGCTCTCGCCTATTAGAGTTATCTCACACTGCCATTACTAGTGCATAATCGTTGAGTCTTCTCCCGTAGGAGTCTCTATCCATAAGGATCGAGACAACGACTCCGTCAAAATCTTCGAGCTCCGAACAAGGGCAACGACAATAAACGAATGACTCGAACCTATGTCTATAAGTACAACAGTATGGGTGGATTAGACATATATTGTACCTCGAATCATCTCCAGTGTGCTGTGGTCGTAGGCCTCGACTTCCTGGAGCTGAGCCTGCCGCTGTGGTCCTGGTGGACCTCCTGGTGGTGGTGGTGGTAGGGCCTCAAATCGTCGTCCACCACCTACTGCTCGACCAACTCCTCTGCCACGCCCGCCTACTACCTACGGACCACCAAGGTTGAAACTTTTCCTCTGCCTAAGAAGCACTTCTACTGTCTGATTCTCATCTGCATGGTGGGTCGTGCGGTCACGAGCCATGTGGCCCTGCCCGCCGCATGTAAAGCATTGTATGCTCCTTGTATAGCCGGCTCTGTCTCGTGTTCCCTGCACAACTGAACCCGTATCCTGGGGTCATCAACCTGAGGGCCTAGTCCACTTGGACCTCTAAAAAATCATTCTACTACAGGTTACAGAATACTCAACTATGTTCTTCCCTTTTTGGGTCTCTCTACTGGTGTCGGCTCAGCAAAAAAGCTCTCCACAAGAAGGGATCTCTCTAGCACCCCCGCCTGCGTCAAAATGATGAGGGTGATCATAGAAGCCCTGATCACATTCATGAGTCCCTCCTCAAAGGTCCAAGCCCTGAAAAATGGGTTCCATACCATATTCATGGAGTACAGCGAAATTCCAGTGAACCTCGCTGAGTACTGAGCTACTGTCATGATGCCCTGCTGCAAATGAAGTAACTCCTGAATCCGTATCACATAAAGGGTGGCTGGAACATGCTCTAAGAAGAAGCGACTCTCGATGTCTTCCCAGAGTAATGATGCCTCATCATGCACTTCGACCATCTGGCTCCACCATATTCCTACTTCTTCTTGTAGAAGACTCATGGAAAGGATCACCATGAGGACGGCTACTGTCCCTACCAATCTGAAAACTCTCACAACAGCCTCCAGCAAGTTCTAAGCTACTTGTGGGTCCATCTCTCCCTGGAACCTAATCATCCTCTGGCGCTGGAACTTGTGCAATGCACTCCGGCAGCGTTCACTCTCTTTCACTGTAGTTGGTGATATCGGTGGCCCAGCGGGTAGTGGTACCGCTAATACCACTCCTGTGATGGGGCCCTACACTGAGGACTCGTCGCTCTGTGGGATACCATCTCGTAAAAAACTCAGAACCCTATCTAGATATCTTTGAGGGATATCCTAAAAAGAAACAAGTGCTCCATGGTCAAAACAATATACCCAGTGCGCTGAACAAAGTAATCACGAAGAAAAAATTTCAAAGTAAACCCACATGCAATCAGTGGTTTCATGCACCGACTCAGAAAGCAGAAGTTAGAGTCCTAGTGTATGGATACGTCAGCCACCACACCAACACCGGTTTCCTTAAACAGATAACCACACCCAAAATACATAACACTATTACTGTTAAATGAATCATAGTCCATGTTCTGTGGTAGAATCGACATCTTTGATACCAATTTGTCCTGACCTGTCCTCGGGTCCCATGCTGTGACTACCCCATGCCCGCCTTCGATAGGCCAGGGGATGGCGACTAGTACCAAAGGTGAATCCCTAATAAAAAGGGAAGGAATTTCCGTTAAACCTGTAACACACATAGTCTGAACAAAAGAAATTGAGGAAAAATTTACTAAAATTAGAAAGGTAAGGTGTGATGAAAGTAAATGTGCCAGTATAAAAACCCAACTGAACAACAAGTACAAGTACAAGTAAAAAAAGGTAAAACAACTCCTGCATCGTCCATCGGGAAATCCTACCTGAAGGGTAGGTATAGAACTCCAACAACTTGTCCCTACGGTACGTCCCGTCTAGTCCATCTCCATGAAACCTCTCGTCTGTCACCCTCATCCTCGATCACTGCAGTCCGTCGTCTGCACAGAACATAATAAGGTGCGGGCGAAGACCATGCAGGGGATAGTATAACATTACTCAGTAGGGGACCCCGAGGCCCCCAATGGTCTCTTATAATCCACTAAGGATAAACAAAATAAGAAAGGTAAAATCCCGATGTATCAAAAAGCCCTACTTAGGTCTATTCCCATACATATAACAATGTTTCCAGTCACAGTCCTTCTCCAACACTCGAGCCCAAGCACAACCCATTTCATAGGGGATGTAATGTCAATCATCTCAATGATAATAATTAAAAGTGAAGACTCGGCTAACATAGGGATTAAACTTATGAAGAGGGGGTAGATATGATCTGATGTAGTCACTGGTTCATATAAGCTGTCATACCCACAAAGGATACAGGACCAGGTAAGCTGTCGGACCCACAGAGGTTACATGACCAGCTACTCTGTCGGACCCACACAGGATACATGAATAGAACTCAGAACTATCAGACCCACACAGGATACAGGTACAATAGTCATCATTTTCGAACCCATAGAGGATTATGGTACAATAGTCTTCTCTATCGAACCCAAGTAGGATTCTAGTACATTAGTCGTTGCATCCAACTCTAGGGTTCCCGCACACAGCACACTCGATTCCAGGAGGGCCTGCTCCTCGATCCAAGTTTTTATACATCAACTGACATGAATTCTAGAGTGATGTTTCCCATAGTTCCATCTCGTCAAATGAATCCCAACGCAATAGACGACGCGTCAATCTGACGCCAAGTCTGAGAGTTATTGGCATTTCCGTTCCAGGACCTGATTGGATTTCATGCTCATTCAAACCTGGCCATAATCCAATGTTGTCCAAATATCAATTAGTTTATCAAAAAAGGACTGCCTCATCACGAGGGTCCTAGTGCTGCTGATGGCGCATCGATCGGACGCGTGGTCGAAGTGATATTCACATTTAAGCGAAGTCGGGCCCGGCCCGTTAAGCCTAGTGGGCTGGTGGGTCGGCCCGACCCAACTCGGCCGGTCCGACCCGGCTGGGGGTCGGCCCGGACCAGTTGGGCGGGTCCAACACGGTTGGGCACAGGCCGCAGAGCGGACTTGTCCAGTTCGCCCGGTTGCACCGAGTGGCGCCGCCTCTACCCTGTCCGGTCGGCGGTAGCCAGCCGGTTCTACCCGGGACATGCGGCCCGCACAGCGGTCCTCAGTTCTTCCCAAGCCGCTTCAGTGGGCACCACGTTCTTCCAGCCTGTCCGGCAGGTGGCCGGCGGTTCTCCCAGCAGAGCAGCCCGTGGTTGTGGCCCACGGGCACCGTGGTCCTCCATTCCAGCTAGCAGGTGGCCGACCGGTTGGTCCAGCAAGCGGCCCGCGGATGCGGGCCGCGGTTTCCTCCACGCAGTGCCCTATGCGCCGTGTTCTTCAAGAAGACCGGCCGTATTGCCCGGCCCATCGTCCCACCGACAGGGCTGCCCGACCGGCCACCAGTCTTCCATTACACGGCTGGTGTGCTGCCACCTCTTCTTCCATCCACCGAGGTCCGCATGGTAGCGGCCCCTTTCTTCCTCCAACATGGTGCGACGACACCGCGCCCTACCGGTTACGCATCCGTCATCAACTCAAGAGTTTCAACGGATGGACATTGGGATGTGTTTGTTCGGCCAAGCCCTCCGCGTTAGGTGATAACAAATGGCCAATGTTGAACCATATAAAAGATGAGGAACGAGTATTTAATTTAATCAAGACATACCCCTACCCTGTAAACAGTTATTGCCGAATGTTGTCAAGTCGCGGAAGAAGAACGTCGCAGAGAACAGTCATCGTTCCGTCAGCGTCGGAGGAGGTAGAGCTCGGTGAAGGTGATTCGAGTCGACACCGTCATTGTACTTTGAAGATGGAGATTCTTCCCTTTCTTTTACCGGTTAATGAAGGTGGAAGAGAAGTCTGTCATTTATCATTGGAGAGAAAGGGCGTTATTCGTGTTCTTCACATTCCTCATTGGATGAACGCTCTCCTTCTAATCCTTCAAAACTCCACCGCGATAACATGTGCCAACCACTTAAAATAAAATAACACCACTTATTAAAACGATGGCTTAATGAATTAAAAAAGAATAAAATTCATTAAGTTACATCCATTAATTAAAATGTTGGTTTTCCTGATTAAATGGGAGGGAGGAGATGAAAAGGCTCCATATTAAATAAAGGGAGTTTCATCCTCCTTAATTGGGGGTTCAACGAATTAAAGGGGAGTTGAAGAGTTTAAACTCGTGTGGGCCCCACCACATTATATCCTCCCATGGGAGGTTATGTGGTGGTGGGCCCCACCACCAACCTCCCTTTGGAAGTTTTGACTACAATCTAATTAAAGTTTTCAACACATAAGTTTATTTAAATTTTACTTAGAAACCCCAAATAATTATCTACCACTCCCAATAAAACACAACTGCGATAAAGGTATTATTAAGAAAATAATGGCATTGTGATTTCATCTGTGTCCTCAGATTTCAATTCCGAGCACTGGTTGAAAAGATATAAAATCCCACATGTATGCTTAATGAACGTACCCTAACAAAAAATCAGAAATTGATTCTGGGCACACCGGGCCTCGGAATCAAGCGTCGTTAGAAACAGTGGACTTGTAATATTCCCATGTATTTATGAAATAAATTTCCATGGAAATTTGGGGTCTTTACACTATTAAATGAACCACCTCATGGGATAGTTTCCAGATAATCTTGAAAACATGGATCACCAACTCTAGCCAATTCTTCTCTTCATGGGGATACATCTCACCATGGATCTAGAGCAGCTTCTAGTGCTAGAACATGTAGAGTGCACTAAGCCTACATGAATCCCCATCCTATTATGATGGAATGATATACTAATAAACAAGTTGGTGTTATCCTATCCATACACCTAGTGGAAGAATCTCATGTGATGAACACAACATTGAGGGCTCATCTCTCAGGAGATTATCATCATGATGAAAAACTGGTATCCCAATTGGTTGTCTTCATGGTGGAATCCAAAAAATATAATCCAGACATAACACATTCAAATGAGAATACATATATATATATATATGGGTGGTTGGCTCAAGAAGGATATTAAATATATTCAATACTACATTACACAAGAACTATATAATCCTTGTGTCCAAAGTCTCGATATTTTGAATAAAAAAGAAGGTAGTCGGAGTCATTGTGAAGAGATACGTCAGACAAAACACCAACACTTGATTCCCTGGTCTGATAGTCCATTCACAAAACACATTGAATTTTTTTTCCTTAATCCAAACCAAATGAACATAATATCAAAACTCACAACTCCATAAATAAGAAATAATTTCTCTGATACCATGCTATAATGACCCATATTGACATAGATTGAACCAAACCTACCACAAGCCCAACTCTATAGGCTTGGGGTGTGAGAAAAGAGAAAAATATAAGAATAGCTAATATGGGAGGCCTTTTACTATGTACCTATACAACCACACATGACCATAATTATGTAGAATAGTATATGAGAGTTAAAAAAATTACGAAACATCTTGGGAATAAACATGTATGTAAAATAATCTAGGGAGTATAATAGTGTGAAAGTATAAACTGAAAGGTAAAGGGTAAAAAAATATTGCAATCCAAAAAGATGTCCCATCATGAAAAAACTAGAAATTTTAATTACTGAGAGGTCCCTTCTCCAAATATACATTCCCCGACCAACATATAAGGTCTAGTGAAAAAGGTATCTCTATGCCCCTCTATAATCATCGCTGACCAATCTTTCATCTTCATAATACGTTATACGTTTGGGAATAGCCCATGAAGGGGTGAGTATATATATACCCAGTAGGACACCCAAGAAAATTAAAGGGGAGTAGTAAGATAGTTGATAGGAATATTCATAGTAACCCAAAGAAAGAGAGAAAAAAATAAAACAACATGGATACCTATATATATTTGGCCATAAAATAAACCCCCTTGAGAATGAAACGGGATATCTGTCTCATATCCCATCCTAGGAAGGAGAGAAAATAGTTCCAAAGGTCCATCAACGATGCCCAAAATCTTATGCACCTATTTATAGTGATATCCAAGTCAATCCACACCATATCATTGCAACATTTAGTAAATGGTCCACACATTCTACGTAGAGGATCCATGAACTATTACAATAACAGGGTTCCATTCTGTAGATAGAGTACCCATACCCTATCTCTATACACATGTTCCACTTAGTTGATAGTAGGGGACTCATTCCCTATCATTACTAGAGGGTGGAACTCTAATGGTCATGGACCCATTCCCTAACTACAAAGGAGGTATACACTCAACAGTTTATAGAGGACCCATGCCCTATCCCAGTAGAAGGGTGAAACTCTAGTAATCAGCAGAGTTCCAATTCATAGACCAGCTAGGGGATTCCACTCTTGTAATAAATATAATACTGATGACTAGTCCAGCTAGAGGTTTCCAATCTAGTGTTTAAGGACCCATACCCTACCAAGCATGAGGGTTCCACTATGATGGATGAGGACCCATTCCATAACTCTTAAATAGGGCTCCACTTAGTGGATATGTATAAGACCAATGCAATATTATGGTAGGAGAGTTCCACTCTAATGGTTGATCGAGTACCAATTCCTTTCCCAACAGGAGGGTGTCACTCAAATAATAGATAAAAGACACATTCCCTATCCCAATAAAAGGATGAGACTCTAATCTATCTGATGATCCTTCCTAATCAATTCCATAATTGAGCATCACCTAAAGAATCATCCCAATAACAATATCTCACATTATATCTAAAAATACACCCCAATGTCTACCATCATGTTCCATACCAAAAAACATTGGGGAAAGGAAACTTGTAGGAAAAAATCCATGTCCAAATGAAGTATATATGACATGTAGAGGGATGATAAAAAGCAATGTAGGGGTATATAGTGTGTAAGGGGAGCCACATGACATGTGGACACATTATGATTCTCATTCATTTCCCTGATGGATGATGTTTCACTATCCATGTAACTGTACATGACATGTAAGGGGACTACATAGTCTGTCTTAGCCTCCAGGGGTCTTTATCTAGATCTTGGTTCTCACTTATATGTTTTCATATTATTGAAAATATTTTATGAATTAATATTAAATATTAATTAAAAAATAATTAATTAATCCTTATTATGATGTTTTCTTTAATGATGGGTGATGATATAATTATGATAAACACATACACAACACTGATATAGTACTAGTGAAAGTAATAAAAAAATCAAAGTTAATGCTTAAAAAAATCATCTTATTTGGATTAATTGAGGGATTATATTAATGGAATAGGTAATTATAAAGTATAATTAAAGGGATATATTTTTATATAAATATTCTATTCCATTCTTAGTGACTTTTATGTAAAATTAAATGAATAGTTCCAAAAATATCAATAACGATATAATATGTTACAAAATATATTAATAAATTATTTCTAAAAAATCATTAAATAAGACATGAGTGATGATACATAGTCATAAATAACATCCATGGACTATTTTGTATCAATTGGTAACCTTAGATGTAAATTTAAAACCATAATAGGTTAATAAATTTTTTATAATCCTTATGGTAAAAAATGGTTAATGAAGGGGATAATTAAAATTATATGGTTGAATATAAAACCAAAACATATATAATTTCATGATGATGTTATTTAGACCATAGGATATATTTATTATAGTACATATATATTTTATAGAATTTTACATTATAATGGCATTAATTATAATTAAATATTTTATATAATTCCAATTATGTCCTTTCTATAGATTTAAAAGAGAATATGCTCTCATCTCTAACTCACTCATTTTTAGCACCCTATATCTGTGAAAAAATTCTATATTGTTATCCCATGAGGATACATTTCAGGAACCCCTACAACCAATGTTATCCTTCATGTTCCGAAAATTATATAAGAGATATCTCTTAAAAATAATCCATCCTGAAGACACCTAGGATTATGTATCATAACATTCATATCATGCAGCAATCATGCAATAAACCCCTAAAACATATCCATATAGTAACTGAGTATCTTATGGGAGCCAAAACGACCCTTTATGTCATGTATTATACATCAATCCATTACATCCCATGTACCGTATAATCCATCACAGTCTATAAAGGACATATATATAATAATCCTTTGGATATTGTATCCATATATAATTTTGTAAAAGTTTAAACAAAGATATTACTGTCCTTTTCACACATATAAGAGGGAATCAAAAAACCAATCATTCCATCAAATAATACAACCAAGAAAAGAAATTGTAGGAAAATGGGGCATTAATCCATCCATACATTTATAACATGAATATTGGGGGGAAACCCTCTCCAATTCCACTGTTTTTCATTCACCATAATACAAAGTTATGGGTATCATATTAAATCATACAACATAAAGTATATAATATATCTCACAACCACAATATGTTCATTAAATGAGTTTTAGGATAAATAGAAAATAACGTGACTCAAAATAATGACTACCATAGCTAAACGATAAATATCATATATGCGCAAAATATTTCAGATGATTTAGATTAAATTACATACATCATTTTTACAAATTTAACCCAATGATGATTAATTTATTATTCATTAATTAACATTATTCTAAACACTTATTATTAATACTTAATGGTAAATTCCATTCTTTCCTAGCATAATCCAAAAAGGTTCCACGATTTATCAATATTTTCAATATATATGTAAATTTAAGAACCAACCCCATTGGTGAAACCATCAATTATGGAATTAACATTCATCAATTCTAAAAAATTTATCCAAAACAAAACATAGAAAGGTGCATCATGTGGTTTGGAATGGAATCTAGATAAATGCCCAACCCAACCATCCAAAATATAAGAAAAACATTAATAATAACAAATCCCACCTTTATGAACAATATCTAACAAGACCACCTTTAACCCATTCCATCATACCTAATTCTATCCCTAGCACCATCACACATATCAAAATGCATCTCACCAACACAGGCATCAGATACTTCCACAAAAGAAGGCCTATCCACCTATATATAGTTATCCTTTTCCATCTCTGGATCAGATCACAAAACATAAAAGTCTCATATAAGGTGAAAACTTAGAAGTCATCAAAAATAAAATAGTTTCAACATGGCATCCAGGACCTAAAACAAGGCATCCATCTTTCACAATAAAATGTTTTCACTCATCCCCAAACATTTATCTTTATTAAACAAATGGTTTGATTCCACCATGAATAAACCAGTTCATTTATTATAAGTAAAAAATTAAGGTAACCTAAGGAATCATCTATAATTGCTAAACATTATTTAAACATTATTTGATGCCTAAAATTCATACGTAAAAAACATTAAGGAAACATAATTCAACTAATATGCCTCTTTATTATTAATACCAATATGGATTTCACGTTTCATGTTCTTTATCTAATTATATTTAAACATGAATGGAAAAATTCAATTAAACATACACCAAACATAATTTGTCTCTATAATATATTAAAAAAATTATATTCATTAATCATTCATACTTAAATATAATTTTCCAAAAAATAATTTCAAAGATTTCATTCGTTAACCATTCCCATAAAATTAACAAAATAACTGAAGAATAATAAACATTCTAGTAATGTGTACACATTAATAGTACACTATATTGTAAATCAAGTGGATAACCATTATGTTGGTGGAATAACACGTAAACTCACTACAACAATATAAAATTTAATTCATTAATCCATATTAAACATTGTTAATGTTATTTACACCACCACCCAAGGAGAAAAAGAAATATCACATCATTATTTCACATAAAACAATGTGAAGAAATGAATCTATGACCTCATGGATTACAATTATTTGTAGATTATAATGGTAAAAAACATATATATCGAACCACCTATCCTATATGGATTGATTCATCCACCTAAGAACATCAGACAATAAATAGGCGAAAAAATTGAACATCATAAATACAAAGTGTATCTGTCACCATGTTATAGAAATAAATAATACACGATAAGGAGATCAAAAGGAGAAGATGTAGTATTAAAATGGAAAAAACACACCTTTGGTTATTAGGGATCTATCATGCGAATCTGTGGAATGAATCCAACTAAGAGGTGATTTGATGTCATTTTGAATTATTTATAGGGAACCTATGACATGATAGGGAATGTTGGAAAAATGGATTGTTCATTGGGGGTTTGGATTATTTTAGATAGTATGAATGTTAATAGTATTTGGAGAATTCCAATACACCATGAAACAGAATGGATGGCATATAGAAAACTATATCATAAGGGTTGTGAACATGCCTAATCATTCTGAGTCAAACCCATTTCTAAAAAATGTTGACTTCCATGTTTTAGAACCTATTTAACCAAAGCATTACTAAAGTGTATCTAATGTCACCACACCACCAAAACTAAAGCACAAGAATGTGGTTATGTTATATCCCAACTCCCCCATCCCCACGATGTAGGGGTACCACTATTGGATGAACCACCATTTACTTTCCCCTAGAATCCACATTCCATCTAGTCCCTCCACACCATTGAGCTCTTCCTGTCTATTCCATATCACTTCAATAAGGTTCAACCATGAATAAAATAACAGAGAAACCAAATCTAGACTCTATAGCCCATATGTCATATCAGGCGTCTCCATACTATAGTTAGCTACTATATGGAGAAATTTAATGCCTCAACATCATTGTCCACCATAATGATGATATTTTATCTTAACTCACATTTTTCCTCCATTATCCTCCAATCAACACCTTTGTCACCCAAAACATATAAAATAATGGGATCATGGATTTGGGACCTTACATTAGATGCATCATATATTATTCTTATCATCAAGAATAAAAATCCATAACAAGGGATAAGGAATGGAAATGTGTCATCCGAACTGAAAACTCATTTGACACCTCTAAAGAATATCACTAACATTAAATCTCACCTCCCTCACATAAAGGAAACATGAAAAATATCAAGCATTACCAATAGTTTGCTGTTATTAACTGAAATGGGGTAGATAGCTCTCAATAAAAAGAACAACCATAAAAAAAATCCAAGAAGAGGAAACCATATAATATTATAGATAATGGTTAGGAACTAATAATGGGAAACTCTATAAGAGAATAGATAAAAAATACATATTGGAATACTAATCACACGTCTATGACTCTTATTCTTTAGCACTATCCTCCACATCTCAATGTCACCGCAAGACAAAAAAATGGGAATTAATGTAGAAGAAACTCCTTCAACTAGTGAGCCTGAATCTCCATAGGACAACCCAATAATGAATCATCACCTTCAATATCAATATCAACCCTTTAAATTATTTGGAGCACAACATGAAGAGAAAATTATATCTACAACATTTGGATGACATCACGTATCCAGCTCATCTATGGCGGAAGTGTTTTCTGATAAGCCACGACTCCAACATGAACCAACACCTCAAAAGATCCAAAAAAACTAGGGAAAAATCATATTCCCATGAGAAAAAACATCATTGACCATGATATGATGTCACATTTAGGAACACGTGATATACAACATATAACTCCATAGTTCTCTTTCGATACTTGAAAAAAGGCTTCTAATGATAAAGTGATTCCCTCACTCTCTCAATAAATACCTAAACCATATCTATCATATTTTTACTTAATAATGGATTGAGAATTTATTAATATTTAACCCTAGAAAAGGAATACGTATAAAATAATGTTCAATAATGAAACTCTTTGAACAGTGAATTGTCGATGGTAGAATAAATGATTTTATTGTAAGAACACTCTACCAGTGTTATGTGCCTCATCCAAGAACATCCAAAATTTGGAAAGTAACAACAAAAAATGTTCTCATGAGTCTTCATAGTGCACTCAATCATAAAATCCATTTTTATATGAAAATTATTGACGAGTGAGAACATATATGCAAAAGCATGTTGGAGACCTCTCCACACACTCGATGTTAAATAAGGATCACTTTTTTAGGTAAACATCCTCAGGACTCTAGTATTCTAAACACCTCCTCCAGATACTCACTCAACAATACCTCCACTAAGCTCAACTCCTTAACCAATATAAGTTGTGATTATTTTTATAAACCACTATCACCCACATAACATCAAAGACTCCCTAATCTCATGGTAAATTAGATGCAATGCCAATTTATATTTTATCCCACCTATTATAAAGAACAACTAGAATTCAGAGTAACCCACTAACAACATGATTCTTATCCATCACCTTTGGATAGACAAAATTTTGAAACAAAAAATCTCTAACTACACACATAATCCCAATGAACCAGAACTACCATATTAGTGCTCGGTATAGAATTTTAATTCATGGATATACTGCTAAGTGTGTTCTATAAAACTTAGGGGGAACTATCTCTCACACCACCAAAGTTATAAATAGACTCCTATAGAAAAATACATAGTTATATTCATCTTCTAACCACCCATCAGGGACTTCACCAATGTCAAATATATCTCTCCAGACCTCCACCAATGAATCCCCCTATAGGAGTCCCCCAACTACTAAACTAAATATGAATACACCATCATCTAAAAAAGACAACCTCTGCCTCCATCATATCCTATAAAACCAGGAATCACTAAGTGGTATTCCATTACTCAATTTGAATATATCGTTTCATGAACAACATCATATCCCGAATTTCTTCTCAGTGCAATATCCATAGTATTTCAATTTCTGTTAATAAAAAATCATTTTGCAATAATCCATTAATATTTCAATATATAGTAGCATACACATGTTCATGTCATTTCAAGATACGAAATAAATCATGATCTTATCATTGGTAGAACGAAAACAATCAGAATGATTATGTAATGTCTCCACAACATCAAAGAAATCAATGATGCTTCTATCTCATGTTCAAGGATACAGGTTTCATATTCATGGGGAAAATAACTGATGAAAATCCTATGAAACAAATGATCTAAGATAAATAATATCGTATACCAATCCATGTTGTGATGTTTAGTTGAAAACCTATAATAGAACACCATCTTCTCATAAGAAAATAATCTGATCATTGAAAAAATTGAAATTTTGGTACAAAAAAGATGTATGACACTTCTCTGTCCACAAGAAAAAATTATTCATTCTTTTCAAAGAAATCATGGGAGTTTCATCATGAGATATTTTATCTATGAATCTATTATAATAATCTTCCAAACTATTGAAAATAAACATCTCTACAATAATTCTGTGGGATTCCTATGAAATTATTTCATTTATCTTCAATGGATCAAAAAATACACTTTGATGGGTCATTAAAACACCCAAGATATAAACTTCATGATCACACTCCTCTCTATGATGATGATGAGAATGATAGGGATGTCCTATACCTATACCATAACCTCTATATCGATCACAATATTGTTCATCTTGTAGCTATTACCACAGCTAAAAATGCCTCAATAGAGGAACCAAAAGTAGAAAATATTGTCTACACTACATGCTGAAGCTATATGGGAAATATATGAACTGATGACCTTATACTACACATGACAAACATGCATCTATTCTATTGGAAACTTATTTTGATCCTACATACATTGATAAATGAGATGATGAGTGATAACACCTACCCCTAACTATTTTAATGATATATTATTCAAGAAATTGGGAAGCTAGTCAATATATCTACTTCATGGAGATTACCAACAGCTACATTATCAAGAATATATTCTTCAGGAGAGTATCCAATATCTTCTCCCTCTAGCATCCTAATATATGCATGCATCATAAATAATGTTACATAGAACTAAAAATCTATAAATAATTCCCCAATAAAATTGCTTTCTCAAGCCATCTCATATGTAAATAGGTCAGTAGCATATCATAGAATGATACTGAAATTGATCTTGAACTCCGGTTTGTTGGATTTTCATTGTTGAAGGTTATGATTCTCTTAGTGACTTGTCACATTTGTGGTCAATGAATGAATATTTTCTATTAAATATACCCTAAAATTATCCCATGATACCTCCGACTCCACATGATATCTAAGAACAAAGATCCACCACTTCTTCATTTCCCGATGTGGTGCTGTCAAAAGAAATGTAACACATTGTTTGTTCTAAAATTGGACTAATATGAAACCTATCTAAACCTCATAAAACACGTAATTATTCATAGTGTATGAAATAGAGTCATCAAACCATTTCATGAACTGGTGACATGTCTCATTGAGTGACCTCCCCCAGTTTCACCATCATCGACCACTTTTCTATCATGACATACTAGTACGTCCTGCTAAACATCCTCTATGAGAACTAAACTTGGACATCATCCTGGATCGATTCCTAAAAAATAATACATGGTTATAGACAAATGAACTTGTAATATATTATATTTAACATTACATAATTATTTATTTTCCTAGTTTTTATTTATGGTTTATCCTATTATGTGGTCTACCCATTTCAATCATAGGTGCAAGGAAAAACTACGTATGATCATTTCCTATGTTTCTACCTCAGAAACAGTATCACATTAGTTTTTAAGATTGGTAAAATTATATGTCCATGTGTAGGATCCCATGGGTTCATAAATACACATGTCTCAACTAGTCAATCTATTTTACATTGTTTACTAACCATAGTTGACATTATTTACCTAGGTAATCTATGTAGTTTCCTCTATTACAAACTCAAAACTCTATTATATCCCTTAACCAAAACCATTGATACCACTTTTTACTGACCCAACCCAAACTGTACCCCTCATTGTAGTCAATCAGAGAATATAGATAATGACACCCAAATCATATCTCTAATATGCCACTTGTGGGATAGAAGTACCATGGCTTTATCATACATACAAATGAGAGACAATACCCTCTAAAAACAAGAGGAATGAGATTTATGATAAAAAACCATATCAAAACCTATTCATAAAGGTAAAATAAATTCCACATATATTAATGTAATTTCATAAATAACTAGTAATGTCATATTAAACTACAGGATTCGAATGAAAAACATGGCCAGAACCATGAATCCGACACAAATATTGGAAAAAACACTAGCTAGTAATATGTATCTCGACCTCCACCCTACTCCTAATAACATGAATATTTTATTTATATAAATTGGGTGAGGATAATAGGATAACTCTGTGGGTTGATTCCTGGAGTATCTCTTGAAAATGATAATAAAAGAATACTAAATCCCAGTAAACAACATATGAAACAAGTCATCATCAAATAGGTATACTATGTTTCTAGCCTCATCATGGCTATCTTATATTGTGAATTTCCTACAAGAGATCTTAATAATATAATAATAGATGATGGTTCACCAATACCACTTATCCATTGGTTTTCTACTCAACCATAACAATGTTAATCACATTCCATGTAATGCCCCGTAATTTTCATAGATTTTTTTTAAATACATGGGATTTTTATGAGTCTATGAAAATTAACGGCGCGTGATTCCAGGGCCCGGTCATCCCGGAATAAATTTATGTTGTTTTTTGGGTACATTCAGTAAACGTCCGACCGAGTTTTTATCACTTTTGAACCGGTGCTTGGAATTGATATCTGAGGGCACTGTTGAACTCACAACGCTGGTATTCTCTTAAGGAGACTTTTATCTCGACGACAGATGGTCAGGAATGAAGGATAGTTTTTGGGTTTTTATGATCAAATTAAATAAAAAATGTTATGGATTTATTTTTATTCTTATTTGTTAAAATCCGAAAAGAGGAGGTTGGAGGTGGGGGCCACCACACCTTAAACTCCCATGAGAGGTTATAGTCATGGGGCCCACCCGAACTCAACATCCAATTAGAGGATAAATGAGGTGTGTACCACCCGACTTTTAACCCCCTTGAAAAAATCCATTAAGTGGGGAGAACTCTTGAACTCCCCTAATTAATTTTGTGCCTACACACATGAATTAATTATGTGGAGCCTCCGTAATTTATTTTTCCAGTTTGAATTTTTGTGATAATGTAATATTAGACCACCCAATCTAATATTATTTTTCACTTCGCATTTTGTTGGAACATGAATTCTTGGGAGGATTAAAATTCTCCCAACGAAGAATGCTCCTCCCAACGATGAAAAAATAACATGAAGAACTCCAGATTTCTTCTTCGACTTCTTTCCTCGAATCCTACCGATGTAGTGCGTCTTCCACAATCCAACGCAACTCAGGTTTGGAAGTGGTTGGAGGATGCGAAGAATGACGAACCTCTATGTCTTCTTCCCGCAACTTCATCAACAAATGATGATAGACAATCAAAAGGTAGGGATTTTATTAAGTATGACATTATTCCCATGATTCTTTCCTTCTAAAACAATGAACGCAGACCAAATTATTATCAAGCTGATCTATGGATGTTTTTCCATGTGGGTTGGGAATAAATATTATAAACGAGGGATTATGAGAATTTATGTTTTTAATTATATTTGATACCTTCTTTTGTTGAGCCTCTTTCTATCACTCTAATGCAGAGGGTGAGGGTCAAACAAACATGGCCTGACCCCTCTACAGCTCTTCTTGAATGATGCGTTCTTTGCGATGGAAGAAGGCGGCTTTGTGTTGTGGTGATGAATGGAAAAACACCTTCGATCTACAAAGAAACCCCTTTGTTTTGCCACTAAAATGAGCTAATGAGCTCACCCAACCTCTGAAAAATCATAATTCCCATGTGAGCCTCTAGTGGGAGGAATAATGGGGGAATGATGGGAAATCCTGAGTAGCCCGGGACGTAAAACCCAAATTTTTAAGTGGTCGCACGGCTTGGCTGCATGGTTTGTGAAACCATGCACCATCCGTGCAGTATCCACTGTACCACCTGGTGACGTCGCATGGATTGGTAGCACGGTTTGGGAAACTGTGTGCCAACCATGTGGTAACCACTGTCCCACCCAAGGACTTCGCATGGCTTGGCCGCACGATTTGTCTAGACAATGCGCCAACCAAGCGCCCCTACACAAATATCCCTAACTTTGGCTGCAGGTGTCCGTTCAACGAACCGTCAGCAGTGCTAGGATCCAAGGAGCAAGAAGATTCCTTCAGTATACACCAATATAGACATGGGTTGAGATGGAGTACAATTAGGTAGGATCGATCACGAATCCAACAGGACCCCGAGACTAAAAGGTCAATAACTAACAGATCGGGCATCCAACTGATGTTCCTTCTGTTGCGTTGAGACCCCTATGATGTGGTGGACCCTCAAGATACTTCTTCATGGAACTTTGAGATAGTTGGAGTATTTCATAGTAGATCAGGGAGAAGATCCTTCCTGTGATGATCAGAAATTGTGCGGAGACCTAGTAGCTGGTAGACCTGACGAACGCTTGATCAATTCGACACGGAGTGATTCGACTAGCCCATTGGGGAGCATCTAGTAGTTGAAGGCAGACCCACGGAGGAGGAGCACCTCGTAGTTGGTGGCAGACACGTGGTACTCAATAGGAGGAGTACCACTGCAGGCTATTAGGGGGAGTGCCTAGTAGTTGGCAGCAGACCCACAGAGAAGGAGTGACTTGTAGTTGGCAGTAGTCCTTCAGTACTCAACAGGAGGACTACCTCTGTAGTCCAAGGTCAGTGAGAAGCACCTTGGTGGCGTGAAAGGCCCACTGTACTCGATAGAGGAGGAGTTCTCCAGCAGTTGTGGTTTCGATAATAAAAATCCTGGTTTGAGCTGAGTCAATGAATTTTTGATTTTCCTCATGATTGAGAAGGGTTACATGATAACATAGGTATATGTATGGGAATATACCGATGTAATGGTTATTAGTTGATTTCATTCATTGTGGTTTACCCTTGTTGGATTTTTTGAGACCATCATGGTCTTGGGGTCCCAACTCAGTATTGTTATACTCTCCCCTGCATGGGATGTGCCCACACCTCGTTGTGTTGGATGAAAATGACGGACAACGCTAACGGAGTCAGAGAGCGCCAGGACTGGACGGTACCCGGAGGTGGACCTCATGACGAGTCGGTACACGATGGAGTCTGACAGATGTGCAGTGATGAGGAGGCTATTTGTACCTACCCTTCATTTAGTAACCCTAGAGGATAATCCAGGAGAAGCTCTTTACCTTTCAGAATTTTTGTTTTCATTTGTACTTGTACATTCAATTGGTCTTGTATTCCAGGCCCTTTACTTTCAGTGCACATGTTATATAGTTTTACATAGTTTTTTGCTTCCAACATGTACTCAATTCTGTTTCTATACTATTATAAATGAAATTCCTTCCCAATATTAGAGATTTACGCCTTTGGTGCTAGTCTCCAGCCCATGTCCTATGGAAGGCAGGCTTGAGGTATTTACGACATGGGCCCTGGGGGACAGGTCATGACAAATTGGTATCAGAGGAGTTGGTTCTACCGCAGAACTTAGGACTCTGATATTTATTTCCCCTGAGGAAATAGTGTTAAGGGCAATAAGTGTGGTTTTTAGTTTTGGGAGTCTAGTGTTGGTGTGGCAGTTCTCATATCCATACACCAGGACCCTGACTTATTCAATCCGACACAGTGCACGAAAACAATGATTGCGTGTGTGTTTTCAAAATTCATTTTATGTCAGCTCAACCAGGTCAGCTCACCAGGTATAGTATTTTGACCGTTTAACATCTATTTCTTTCATGATTCCACCCCACAGATGACCAACAGGAGTCCCAATAGTTGTACTCACAAATATCCCACCGAAAGATGAGGCCTCATTGCATGGCCTTTTTCATAGCGGGGGCACCAGCGGTACCACTTCCTGTTGACCCACCAATCCCACTAACCCCAGTAGAAGATAATGCAAGCCTCTTGAGTGCGCTACCCGTGTTCCAGCGCTAGAGGCCGCCTAGGTTCAGGGGAGATATGGACCCGCAGGCGGCTTAGTATTGGATGGAGGTTGTGATGAGAGTCTTCAGACTTGTAGGGACACTAGCTGACTTCATGGTGATTCTTGATGCCATCCTTCTACAGGAAGTAGTAAGCATATGGTGGAACCTGATGCACTAGGTTCATGATGAGGTGGCACTTCTCTGGGCAGAATTCGAGAGCCTGTTCTTGGCGGATTTTATCCCAGGCACCCTACGTTCCATGTAGATATAGGAGATACTTCATCTATATCAGGTAAGAATGATAGTGGCTCAATACTCAGCGAGGTTCACCAACCACTCGTGTTAATCCACAGACATTGCACAAGACTATTTCTTTAGGGCATGGACCTTCGATCAGGAGCTCAGAGGGGAGATAAGAGCTTCAGTTATCTCCCTCAGCATCCCGACGCAGACATGGGTGCTAGAGAGAGCCCTCATAGTGGAGAGTTTTCTTGTTGAGTAGTCCCCAACATCGAGACCCTCCACTAGTAGACATGAAGTGGAGTATTCTGTAGCTAGAAGTAGACATGTGTCGTAGGGATCCAAGAGAACCATACCTACCGGTGGACAACCACATGGCTCAAAATTGGTTGTGTGGGGAACACAGAGTAGAGACATAGACAGACATTCCAAGAGTAGACAGTGTTACAGATGCGGTGTGCATGGTCACATGGCTCGTGACTGTCTGACCTACTGTACTGACAATCAGCAGATGGTCGAAGGACTACCTAGGCAGAGACAAAGATTTGATCGAGGTGGTCCGTATAGAGAAGGCGGACATGGCAGAGGATACAGTCGTGCTGCTGGTGGTGGACGACCTTTTGATGTGTTTCCACCATAACCCCCAAGAGGTCCTCCCCGACCATAGGGAGCTGATGGACATGGGAGATATCAGCTCCATGTAGCTGAGGCCTACGATCAAAATGCTCTAGAGATGATTCAAGGTACTATCTGTGTCTATTCCACCATAGATGCAGTTCTTATAGACACAGGTTCTAGTCACTCTTTCATTTACACCTCCCTTGTTTGGAGCTCAGAGATTATGAAGGAGACGTTAGTTTGATCCTTACAGCTAGAGACTCCTACGGAAGCTGATTCGATGATTATGAAGAAGTGTCTGCAGTGCGAGCTTACTCTTGTAGGTTAGAGTTTCAACTGGGATCTCCTAGTAGCGGCAAAAAGGCCTTACAACGTCATCTTGTGTATGGACTAGATATCTACAGTCCATTCTATGATCAACTGTATTAGGTGAAAAGTGTTGTGTGTCCACACAAATGGGACCCGGTTTACCTTCACCAGCAATAAGGGATCCTTTGCAATACATGATGGACTTACTAGAAGGAGGGTGTGGCCGATCACTAATCAGCTGCCCTACCTTAGCCTCAGAGCAGTAGATGTTGAGAGTCTGACTTATCCTATAGTGGTGGACCGGTATGCGGATGTTTTCCCTGATGATGTCCGAGGTCTACCTCCTAACAGAGAGGTGGACTTCTACATTGACATGTACCCCGGAACGACACTGATATCTATGCCAGCATATCGAATGGCTTCCATGGAGCTTCATGAGCTGTGGGTACAGCTGGAGGATTTCAAGTGGAGGGGATCCATCCAGACCAGTGTTTCTCCCTGGGTATCCGTGATTCTATTATCCAAGAAGGTGGATGGAATCATGATGCTTTGGGTCAACTACCATTTCCTGAACTAGGTGACCGTGAATATGAAGTACCCAATCCCATGGATTGACAACCTCTTTGATCAGCTGAAGGTAGAATGGTGGTTCTCGAAGATATACCTCAGATCATGCTTTCACCAGCTCAGTGTTCGAGATGAGGATGTGAAGAAGATGACCTTCAGATGTCGGTACGGCCACTACGAGTTCTTGGTTATACCTTTTGGCATAACTAATGCTCCAGTAGTTTTCATGGGACTCATGAATAGGATATTCCAGCCATAACTCGATCTCATTGTCATATTATTCATCAACAACATTTTGATGTACTCAACTATTGAGTAGGAGCATGCCTACCAATTGCGGGTAGTACTGGACAAGCTCTGAGAGAACCAGATTTATGGAAAACCCTCGATGTTCCAGTTCTGGATTCTATGGGTTCACTTCTTAGGGCACGTTATCTCGTAGGCTGGAGTAGCAGTGGGTCCAGTGAAGATTGAAGCGGTACATGCTTGGGAGCCACCCCTGAGTGTGATAGAGGTACGAGGTTTCCTGGGATTGGCGGGTTACTATCAGAGTTTCGTTCCAGAAATCTCTAGATTTGCAGCACCACTATCATCCTTGAGGAAGAAGGGTACACCCTTAGCATGGCTGGAGAGATTCCAGCTGAGTTTTCATGAGCTGAGCCAGAGGCTGAATAGTGCCCCCATCGTGAGGCTTCTTGAGGAAGGTGTAGGGTAAGTAGTCTATGATGACACATTAGGGATTGGACTCAGGTGTGTCCTGATGCAGGAGTATGTAGTGACCATGTATGGTTCACAGAAGCTATGAGAACATGAGCAGAACTACGCTACCCATGACCTAGAGATAGTTGTAGTGGTCTCCGGCTTGAAGTTGTGGAGGCACTATCTGATGGATGGATTTTTACCATGTAATCTGATCACCAAAGTTTTAGGTATATCTTCTCTTAGAAGGACCTGGACCTGAGATAGAAGTGTTCTATTGAGTTCCCCCTGGACTATGACTTCAATATATTCTATACTCCGGGGAAGTGGAACGTTGTTGCGGATGCACCCAGCAAGATATCTGGTATTTATCTACTAGAAGAGGCGACATAGCAGCTGGTTTCCTTCCAGATATCTGTTGTTGATAGGGATAGAGCTGCCTTTCTATAGTCTCTTATGGTCACTCCCCCACTCCTTCAGGGAGTCAGGGAAGCGTAGCGTGGAGACGCTGACTGCGAGACATGACGTGATCATATATCCTCATGGCAGGCAACCGATAGATTTTCTGAAGGTGGGGAGCATTCCATCCTCTTCAGAGGACGTACTATGGTACCAGTGTCACTTCAGGAGGATGTGTTGAGGGAGTTACACATTTCACCTCTAGCGGTACATCAATGAGTTGGGAAGATCTACCAGGACCTCAGAAAACAGCACTGGTGGCCAGGTATGAAGAAGGCAGTTGCAGAGTCTGTCTCACGGTGCCTTACTTTTCAGCAAGTGAAGGTGGAGAATCAGGTAATAGTAAGATTGTTCCAGACATTAGAGGTCCCATAGTGTAAGTGGGATGGCATATCAATGGATTTAGTGATGAGGATTCCATGTACATCTAGGGGTCACGATTCGGCATGGGTGATCGTCGACCGATTCACCAAGTCATCCCACTTCCCACCGATCAGAGAGTAGGGATCAATAGAGATCTTGGGAAGCCTCTATGTGTAGGATATTGTGCGTTTACATGGTATACCCTCGACGATTGTCTCTGATCATGATGCACGATATACTTTAAGGGTATCGAATGGGTTGTAGGAAGCTTTCAGGACACATCTTCGCATGAGCACTGCCTTCCATCCTCAGATGGATGGTCATAGTAGGAGGACCATTCAGACCCTCGAGTGCATGTGTCCTTGACTTTGGTCATAACTTGGAGGATCATTTTTCATTTGGTGGAGTTTTCATACTACAACATCTATCACTCCAGAATAGGGATTGCACCTTTTGAGGGGTTGTACGGGCAACCATGCAGATCACCCTTGTGCTAGACAGACCTAGGAGAGTCTGTACTTGTGGGAATAGAGATGGTTGGGGCTACCACAGAGAAGGTGAAGATCATCCAGGAGAACATGAAGACTTCCTAGGGTAGACAGAAGTCGTATGCTGATAGGAGACGAAGACCTCTCGAGTTCGAGGATGGTGACCACGTATTCCTATGGGTCTCACTTTGACAAGGTCTACGGAGATTTGGCCGAGAGATCATGTTATCTCCGAGGTTTATCAGACCATTCTAGGTCCTCAATAGAGTAGGATAGGTGGAATACCACTTATCTCTTCCACCCCAGTTTCATCGGGTGCATGAAGTCTTCCACGTATCTCAGCTGAGGAGATATGTGCACAACCCTTCTCACATCATCAACCATGGAGAGTTGGACGTCGATGATGGGGTCACTTTTAAAGAGGTTCCAGTGGAGATTGATGATTGACAGGAGCGGGTCCTATGTGGAAGGTCGATACCTCTAGAGAGAGTTTGTTGGTAGCAAGAGAACCTCTAGGAGAGCACATTGGAGCAGGAGGCTTAGATGCATGCTCAGTACCCCCATTTGTTCCCACAGTTTGAGTTGTAGCTTATGGGGGCATAATTTCCTGAGTTGGGGAGAATGTAAAGCCCCAGAATTTCTAGGGAGTTTTTTTCATAAATACATAAGAATTTTACAAATCTGTGAAAATTGACGGCACGTGATTCCAAGGCCCGGTGTGCCTGGAATCAATTTCTTCTATTTTTTTCAGGTACGTTCAGTAACTGTACGAGCAGTTTTTTATAAATTTGGAACCCGTGCTCAGAATTGAATTTTTAGGGCACCGTTGAACTCGCAGCGCTGGTATTCTCTTAAGGAGACTTTCATCTTGACAGCCGATGGTCAAGAGTTAAAGATAATTGTTAGGTTTTTATGATCAAATTAAATAAATATAAATTCATGGATTTATTTTTATTCTTCTTGGTTGAAAACCTCTAAAAGGAGGTTGGAGGTGGGGCACCACACCTTAACCTCCCATTAGAGGTTATAGTGGTGGGTCCCTCCCGAACTAAACCTCCTATGGGATGATAAATGTGGTGGGGACCACCCTAATTTTAACCCCCTTGAAAATATCCATTAAGTGGGGAGAACTCTTGAACTCCCCTAATTAATTTTGTGCCTACACACATGAATTAATTAGGTGGAGAGCCATCAATTTATTTTTCCAGTTTTAATTGTTGTGCCAATGTAATATTAGACCAGACAATCTAAAATTATTTTTCACTTCGCATTTTTGTGGAACATGAAAGCTTGGGAGGATACAAATTATCCCAATGATGAACGCTCCTCCGAACAAAGAACGAAGAATGTGAAGAACACCATATTTATTCTTTGACTTCATTATTCAAATCCTACCAGCATGGAGCATCTTCCACGAGCCGACGCAACTCGGTTTTGGAAGTTCTTGGCAGATGCGACGAATGGAGACCCTCTTCGTCTTCTTCCCACAAAGACATCAACAAACTATGGACGAAAATAAGAAGGTAGATATTTTATTTAAGTATGATATTATTCCCTTGATTCTTTCCTTCTAAAACAAAGAATGCAGACGAACTTATTATCATGTTGATCTGCGGATGTTTTTCCTTTCGGGTTGGAAATATATATTGTTAATGAGGGATTATGAGAATTCATGTTTTTAATTATCTTCCATATCTTCTTTTTTTGAGCCACTTGCAATTGCACTAATGCGTAGGGAGAAGGTGAAACAAACATGGCCCAAACCCTCTGCCGCTCTTCGGGAATGATGTGTTCATTGCGATGGAAGAAGGTGGATTTTTTCTGTATTGATGAATAGAGAACCAACTTCGATCTACCAAGAATCCCCTTTTTTCCTCCAAAATGATATAAGGAACTCCCACAACTTCTAATAAACGGAAATCCTACGTGAGCCTAGAGTGGGAGAAATAATGGACGAAGGATGGGAAATACTGAATGGCCTGAAACATAAAACCCTAAATTTTAAGTGGTTGCAAGGCCTGGCCACACGGTTTGGGAAACTGTGTGCCAATCGTGCGCTAGCCACTATCCCACCTGGGGACCTCGCATAGCTTGGATTCATGGTTTGGGAAACCATGCGCCAACCATGCTGTATCCACTATCCCACCTAGGCACTTCGCACATCTTGGCCGCCGGGGTTATGAAGACCATGTGCCAACCATGCGCCCCTACAGAAGCCTCCATAACTTTGGAACCAAGAGTCCATTCGACGAACTGTCAGCGGCACTGGGATCCTTGGAGCGTGAAAATGCCATGAGTATACCCCATTGGAGATATGGGTTGAGATGGATAATTCTCTGGTTGGATCGAACATGAATCCAATGGGTCCCCAGGACTAAAAGGTCAATAACTAATAGACTAGGAGTCCAATTGATGTGCTGTCTGTTGCATTGAGACCCCTATGATGTGGAAGAAAATTGGGATACATATTTGTGGAACTTCGCGACTGTTGGAGTATTTCCCAGAAGTTCATGGAGTGGATCCTTCCAGTGATGAGAAGACAGAGTGCGGAGACCTAGTAGCTGGAAGACCTGACAACTGCTTGACCGATTCGACTCGGAGTGATATGACTAGCCCAGTTGGGAGAAACTGGTAGTTGAGAGCAGACCTACGGTGGAGAAGCGCCTAGTAGTTGGTGGTAGACATGCGGTACTTGATAGGAGGAGTACCTCTGCATTCTTTTAGGGGGAGGTCCTGATAGTTAATGGAAGCCCCACAACAGAGGAGAGCCTTGTAGTTAGAAGCAGACCTACGATACTCAACAGGAGGAGTACCTTTGCAGTTCAAGGTTAGTGAGAAGCGCCTTGGTGTCATGAGAGGCCCATTGTACTCAATAGAGGAGGAGTTTTCCAGAAGGCATGGTTTCGATAATAAAAGTCCTTGTCTGAGCTGAGTCAATGACTTTTGTGTTTTCCTCATGATTGAGATGGGTTATAAGATAACTTAGGTATATGTATGGGCATATACCTAAGTAACAGTTATCCGTTGATTTCATACCTTGTTTTTTATCCTTGTGGATGTTCTGAGACCATGAGGGTCTCAGGGTCCCTACTTAGTATCGTTATACTAACCCCTGCATGGGCTATGCCCGCACCTCGTTGTGTTGGATGTAGAAGATAGACAGCACTGAAGGAGGTTGGGAGTGCCGAGACTGGATGGTACCCGTAGGTGGACATTATGACGAGTCGGTACACAATGGATTCTGACGAACGTGGAGTGCTTAAGAGGCTATCTGTACCTACCCTTCAGGTAGGAACCCCGGAGGACGATCCAGGACCATCTATTTACCTTTCAACTATTTTGTTTTCAGTTATACTTGTAGTTTCAGTTGGGCTTGTATTCCGGACCCTTTAATTTCAATGCACTTATTATACAGTTTTACATAGTGTTTTGCTTCCAGATTGTTCTCTGTTGTGTTTATTTACTATTATAAAGGAAATGCCTTCCCAGTATTAGGGATTTACGCCTTTGGTGCTAGTCTCCATCCCTAGGCCTATGGAAGGTAGGCATGGGGTAGTTACGACATAGGCCTCGAGGGATGGGTCGTGAAATTCCATCTCTCTCAGAAATAATCTATCAAAAGGATACATGGTCTAATGTATCATAACATGCATCTCATCCATCACATCATATCATCATCTCTTTCTACATGTCCTTATAGCAAATGAGTTTTTTCATGGATCTGACACATCATGTTTATCATGGAGTATATATCAAGTATTTTAACTCTAGAAATAATATCACAAAGGATTATTAAATTACCTTATGAAATATCAACATATACACTTCATACCTAAGAAAATATTTAGTATAAAATATCCAGATATATTTGAGTGTGATATAACGATAAGAAATTAAAACCCACTCACCAAATATATGGGGAATAATAACCAATAAGCATACAATCACATATTTGAACCAAGAGAAGATACAAATGATAGAGGATTAGTCATCCATCTGTACTTCACCAGCCTAGATGTAAGGGAAAACACCCTACCAGAGTACACTTGGTGTCATTCAGCGTAACAGTAAATGTGGTGTAGCGTAATAATAAATAAAACATAGAAGATATATTATATCTCACAATATAAATATGATAAATAAACATGTATTATATTTAACTGCATCTATCATCCCCAGACACCTAGATTCATCTACATTGAGCTATATATCCTATGAACACTCATTTAAGAATAATAATATTTATTTAGTTCATTATTTTTTAAAAATATATCCAAATGGTAATTAATTTATTATATATTAATCAACATTATTCTAAACAAACTTTACTAGACTGTAAAGAAGATAACCATGCACTCCAGGAATAATCTAATAATGTCCAGCGTTTCTCAAAATTAATAATATTTTACATTAATTATGATGTAAAACCATTTTATAAAAAAATAATTATGATTTTTCCATTCCACAATTCTATGTACTCTTGGAAACAGCATAATCTTCTATAAAAAATGAGATGCATAACCATCCAAGGCCACCTACCCAATTTAATGGGGAAAGGAATGTATAAAAATTAGTAACATGGACATTCAGATCTTAATTATAACATTAATAATGAAGAATTCCATCATTAATTATTTTTTTGGAATGACCAAATTCAATATGATCCATCAAAAATAGTTCCACCCACAACACCTTCATGAATATCACTCTGCATATCACCATCATATGCATCATCTACTACCACAAACCTTGTAATCCTCAACCATAACTCACCACCATCAAAAGTCATAGTCTCAAATCCAATTTAATAGAAAGGATCATATCTTGAGTAAATAATTAATATAGTAACTAAAATAATAAATTCAACAGTTCATCTAGTCATTAAAAAAGACATCCATATTTCACAAGAAAATAGGTTTAGTTTACCCCAAAGAGTTACTTTTATAAAAAAAATGGTTTTATTCATGATTGATTTTGAAAATTAATTTATTACTTGTTACTACTACAATTAAAATAAGGAATCATCTATAAAAAAGAAAATTATTAAAATAGGATTTAAGGAATGGATTTCGATTAAAAAACATTAAAGAAGCCAAATTCCAATAACATGCTGGTTTGTTATTAATATCAACAACCAATCATATCTGCATGTTATTTAGCTAAATATATATGTACATGGAAGTATATATGAATCAAAAAAGTCACTATACATCATTTAATTTCCATATAAATATATGAAATAATGGATTCATTAATCATACATCATTTCATATATTTATCCAAAAATAATAACCATCATAATGTTATTTAACCATTATCATCTAATTAATATTTTAAACTATATATAAAAACATTCTACTAATATAATGAAATATATATCCATGAATATATTAAACTAATAGGAAAACTGTAATCATTATGTAAGAACACATGTACTCATTACAACCTTAAAAAATTTCATTCATTATTCCTATTTATCCATAATTAAGGATAATTCCACCACCACCCAAGGAGAAAAAAATATGATCATAATGTGATTTTACAAAAAAACAAGGAGAGGAAACCAACCCATATATCAAGGAATATATTTATCATCAAATTATAATGGAATAAATACACGGATCTCCATCAAACAATCCCAAAAAAGAAATATTTGTCCCACGAAGACAATGTTCCACAACTACAGTAGAAAACATCAAAATAACTCTATATGAATAATGGATATCAACTTCCATGAAAATGAGAGAAGGATCATGGGTAAATGAAAATGAATAGGAAAAAATAGAATAAAATTGGATAAAATAACCTCAGATCTCATCGTATCAAACATAGGAGGCATGGGAGTGAATATGATCAAAATGGGTTTCAAAGTTCTTTAAAAATCACTTTTGGGTGCCTATGGTTCAAGAGGGAAATTTGGTAGAAAGGATTTTTTATAGTGGGTACATGTATTTATAGGTAGTTTTGATGTTATAATACCATGGTGTATCCCCTAACATTATACAATGAAATGGATAACATAGGGGAAACTATTGTGTATGGTAAGGGTACACATTGTAGCCTTCCCTTTCAAAATAACATTTGAGAAACATGACTTCCCCATGCCTAAATTCTAATAAACATTTAGAGTGAAAATAGTAAATTTGAAATTACATTAACAGAAATCCTAGAAAATAAGAAGGATTTTGTGCCAATGATTACCCTCATTCCCTAGGGGTTCCATAATTGATATGAGCACCTTAAACACTTCCACAAAAATCATTGTTACAACATGTATCTCTATATCGTAGAGCTCAACCAACTTTTACCATAATCCGGCTACAATTTCTAGACATAACACAAAAATACTGACAAAATATCTACTCATAATCCCCTTCACTGTATAGAAACTATCCACATTATAATGACCTACATTACAACATAACATCAATCTTCCACACCATAGACTAGAAAACAATTGATATATCATCTTAAATCCAAAAATACTCTCCAAACCTCATATTTTCACCTCTATCACCAATGAATATAATGAGATGGGATAAAAGGTTATGATAACTTATATTAAAATATTTTTTATCCTCATAATAAAAACCATAATGGCCAAAGTTGTAAGACAAATGTGGTTTTCTAAATAACTAGTACAACACTTAATAGATCATTTTCATTTCATATATTCTTCTAACTCCACCAAATCATCCTAAATAATTATTATAAAATAAAATAGGAAAAAAATATAATGAAACATTATTATTATTATTATACAACCCTATTTTATATCGTCTTCCTTCCTATAACGAAAGAAAACAACGTTCATGAGTACGCATGGGCAAACACTTCTACGAAGTGTTTTGTTTCTTTAATCATCACTTCCATTCATTGGTTGTTATTATGATATATTAACATTATATATATATATATTAATGAAATAATAAGTATTCATGAAATTTAATATATCATTTATGTTCATTCCATTTCAACAGTTAAAAATGGAATCATTTGACATTTGTACGTACAAAATACCATCTTCACATAGTGATAAAATTCAATTATCAAGAAATGCCTATAATGGATTGTGATGGGGTTGGATTTGAGGAATTTATTTTATTTTTATGAAATTATGATGATTTATTAAATATAATATTATATATTTTTATTTAATTTTCATCCAATGAAAATTAAAAACATCGGTCATGTGTATATGTGGGCCACGACATCATAAAAAGATGTATTTTATTTTTTTGAATTAAATTCATGGAGGATTATAAAATTTTATTCCTATTATAAAAATAATAATTATATAATGATTATAATTATATATATTATGTAACCAATTCCCTGTTACCATGGTTAACACACTAATCTTTTTTTCGACGATGATCTATGAATCCTCAAGATGTATAAGAGGTACTTGAATTATTTAATAACATCATAATTCCAGATTATAAATTAAATAAAATGTATATTAATATGCGAATAATCATGAGAAATGATTTTACGAATGTATAAAATTAATAAAATTTCAATATACATGATCTAAATTATGTATATGGTGAGTCAGACTCAAGGAATGTGGTTTCATAATCCAATTTCATTTTAATATATTATATTACTTCATTAATATTAATGTTTTGGTAAGATTATATATGTAAGGACCTATTATAATTTTATTTTTAATTTCCAATTTTTATGTGTATTTACATTTTTTACACATAGTCACTTCATTGATTAATTCTCAAACTAGTGTTATGGTGTTTGTAAGGGTTTCTTATATGAAATTTCTTTAATTGTGTCATATTCAATATTCACCACCTATTTAATTTCTATCATTTTTATAGTACCGTATTGATATTTTATGTCATAAATATAATAATTTTCATTATATTTTATGTTCCATTTGATTTTATTATTTTCAAGGGTCTATGATTTAGAAGATAACAAATTTATAATGATTTATTTAAAAATATCATCCATATTCATGATTGTTTATGTTTATGTTTAAATTGTTGGAAGTATATGATATTTTCATATTAAATCAAAAATATTTTTTCCCTATAGATATATTTTGATACCAAATGTTTTCCTCTCTCTTTTCACACTTTATGCACTCAAAATAATTAAATAATGATTTTATAGTACATCCTTGTTTTTTTATTTTGTTGGAAATCGTTTTCCTCTATCTTCATTTTTTAAATTATTTGAAATTTTTTTTCACTATTCTACATGCATTCATTAGTGTAAATTTTACATATTTGTTACTTTTTTTAAATGATTGAAAATTATTTTAGTTTTTATTTTCTGAATAATGAACTTTTTAATGATGTTGTGAATGGAATCTCTATTTTAATGCTTTCCAATCCTGGATATTAATTTTCCTGGTGGTCCCATTAATAGTTATTTATGGTTAATTTCAATGAAATTGTTTTTCTTAATATTCTATAAATTTTTAGATTTTAAATAAGTGATTTTATAAGGAAAAGAATGTTTTCATCAAGAAAT
This sequence comes from Viscum album, assembly GCA_963277665.1. Taxonomy (NCBI): domain Eukaryota; kingdom Viridiplantae; phylum Streptophyta; class Magnoliopsida; order Santalales; family Viscaceae; genus Viscum; species Viscum album. Next base: position 1,027,912,809 of record OY728121.1, on the reverse strand, counting down.
GTTCAGTTGGTCAGTTAAATGTATTTTCATCTATGTCAATATCCTTTGATGAATGTTATACTTTACTAGTGATATACTATAATTATGAAATCCATTATAATTATCTAGATAGAATACTATCAATTTTACATGGTAATGTATTAACATATTTTTTGATATTTATTCCAATAAAAATTAGAATTGATAAAGATGGGATGTTGATTATGTTTTACTTTTTATTAATATAATGAATTAATTTGAATTGTTAAGTTATGATTGAGACCAAATAATAAACCACCACATAATGAATTGATATGTTTAATGGGGAAAACATTACTTGGTATTTGGTGAATTCATACCCAATTGTTATTGATTTCTTGGTATGATGCCTTAATAATATGTTTACGATATATTGGCATAACACCTTAATAGAATGATTATGTTATCTATCCTTATAAATTTCAAAATTCTGAAACTATTTATTATTATATATAATATTATTTATATTTCCATATTATCCATGGATATATTATCTATATATTATATTTTTTAGATATCATATTTTATTAATTTTTATCTCTTCCACATTATTGTTGATTTCTTTATTCCATGATAAATTATATTTTATTTTTTTCCATTACTATGAATTTGATCTCTCACTTTATTATTTTTTCCATTCAATATGAAACCATTAATGTATATTTTAATTCTTTTTGGGAGACAGTCGAATAAATAATAATGTTCCAAATAGAATTTTAAGGTATAATTTCATTGTTTAAAATTTAATCAGATATTCATATCAATATAAAATATCCCAAGACATCAAAAATAATCGATCAATTAGGATGTGATCCACATTATCTTGATCTAGTATAGGAAAATGAAAACAAGATCTATGTTACTATATTTAGGATAACTATAGTTAGTAGGAAGGGATGTTTTCTAGGAGACAAGGAAACGATAATTAAGAAAACATATATTAGAGAACAAAACCCAATAAAAGATTATTGAGTATTTATATTTTTATGATTAAATCATGATGTTATAGTAATGTATATATTGTGTGGGTTTCCAGGAAAATACAGTCCGTTATATATACAATAATGTTGGAGAGGGTGTGGCACAAATACACATTGCAGAAAAAATGTTGAAAAGGGTGGATTTTTTATTTACTAGATCATCACATGTGCCAAATGAGTCATCCTGTGTCTAAACACCGGGATAAAAACTCTTAGGGTTTATTCAAAGGTTAATTAAAACTTTTATTATGAACCATTTTGATTAATGATGGGTCAGAACCTATGGAATCCTATGATATTCCAAAAATATAGGAGAAAAACAATAATTTTCATTGGTTGATATGTATATGGTTGGTAATTATTTTAATGGAATATATAATAAATTTAGTTAGTTTTATGTGGTTGGATTTTAAAATGATTAACAATATATAGGGTTACATTTATGAATATACAACCCTATGGTTCATGATGTGTTTTAGTGAAATTGTTATTTGAGGAATAATGTATCTATATATTATGGAATTATATTGTGGTATTTATAACCATAAGTGATGATATGGTATTTTATGCTATGGTAAAAATGTTTTACTACAATATTGGAACATATATTCAATCATATATAAAACAATGGTATTGAATTTTTTTTGGTGACTATATCATTAATTTTTTTATAAAAGTTGTGACATGAATTGGTGTCCCAATTCATGCCCCAAAAGGAATTAATTAAAATCAACTATGTGATTAAATTTATTTAAGATGATGTTTACAATAATTTTTGGGGAAAATATTTGAATATAGTAAAAAATATTATAAAAAATATTGAGATTTCATTTGATGAATAATGGTTCAATTAAAATGTGGAATAAAAATATGTTTCGATAGTGTATTTATGGTGATTTAGATTATTTTGGGAAATGATAATTACATTCTAATGATTATATGAATTCGGTTTTAAAAAATTGGTGTGTTACATTATGAGTGAATAATATTTATGGATATAAATTTTAATTTGAAATATAAATAATATGTATTCAAACCCTTATAATATTTCTGTTGCAATTTTGTCTGGAATATTTTGATTAATTTTTGGTTTAGTTGAAATTTGGGTGTTATCATGAAAGAAATGAAGATTAATTTATATTTATCAATATGATGGTATATTAATATTGGATATTATCACGTATTATGAAAAACATTGTGGTTTTGATTAATGGGCAGAATCACAAGGAATAATTTTTTTCCTTTTGTGGATATAAAGATCAATTAAAAGTTAATTTCTATGATTCAGGAATGAAAATTTCATCATAAATATTCATTTTATTGAGTAACATTTGTCTTTAAGTGAAAATTTATTGAAGAAAAAATTATGTTTGAAATTATTCTTAATAAGTGGAAATGAATCAAGTATATATATTTCATACAACATCTATCACTCCACCATAGGGATTGCACCTTTTGAGGTGTTGTACGGGAAACCATGCAGATCACCCTTGTGCTAGACAGACCTAGGAGAGTCTGCACTTGTGGGAATAGAGATGGTAGGGGCTATCACAGAGAAGGTGCAGATCATCCAGGAGAAGATGAAGACTTCACAGGGCAGACAGAAGTCGTATGCTGATAGGAGGAGGAGACCTCTCGAGTTCGACGATGGTGACCACATATTCCTACGGGTCTAACCATTACAAGGTCTACGGAGATTTGGCTGAGAGATCATGTTATCTCTGAGGTTCATAAGACCATTCCAGGTCCTCAATAGAGTAGGCGAGGTGGCATACCACTTAGCTCTTCCACCCCAGTTTCATCGGGTGCATGATGTCTTCCACGTATCTCAGCTAATGAGATACGTGCACAACCCTTCTCACATCATCAACCATGGAGAGTTGGACGTCGACGATGGGGTGACTTTTACAGAGGGTCCAGTGGAGATTGATGATTTATAGGAGTGGGGCCTATGTGGAAGGTCGATACCTCCAGATAGAGTTTGGTGGTAGCACGGGAACCTCGAGGAGAGCACATCGGAGCGGGAGGCTCATATGCATGCTCACTACCCCCATTTGTTCTCGTAGTTTGAGTTGTAGCATATGGGGGTGTAAATTCCTGAGTTGGGGAGAATGTAAAGCCCCAGAATTTCCAGGGATTTTTTTTCATAAATACATACGAATTTTACAAATCTTTGAAAATTGACGGCGCATGATTCCGAGGCCCGGTGTTCCTGGAATCAATTTATTCTATTTTTTCAGGTACGTTCAGTAAATGTACGAGTGAGATATTATAAATTTTGAACCGGTGCTCAGGATTGAAATCTAAGGGCACCATTGAACTCGCATCACCGATATTCTCTTAAGGAGACTTTCATCTCGACAACCGATGGTCGAGAATTAAAGATAATTATTAGGTTTTGATGATCAAATTAAATAAATATAAATTCATGGATTTATTTTTATTCTTCTTGGTTGAAAACATCTAAAAGGAGGTTGTAGGTGGGGGGAACCACACCCTAACATCCCATGAGAGGTTATAGTGGTGGGCCCCCCCAAACTAAACCTCCCATGGGATAATAAATGTGGTGGGGACCACCCGGCTTTTAACCCCCATGAAAATCTCCATTAAGTGGGGAGAACTCTGGAACTCCCCTAAGTAATTTTGTGCCTACACACATGAATTAATTAGGTCGAGAGCCATTAATTTATTTTTCCAGTTTTAATTGTTGTGCCAATGTAATATTAGACCACCCAATCGATTATTATTTTTCACTTCGCATTTTGGTGGAACTTGAAATCTTGGGATGATAAAAATTCTCCCATCGATGAACGCTCCTCCGAACAAAGAATGAAGAACGTGAAGAACGCCAAATTTATTCTTCGACTTCATTCTTCAAATCCTTCCAACATGGGGAATCTTCCACGAGCCGACGCAACTCGGGTTTGGAAGTGGTTGGCAGATGCGATGAATGGCGACCCTCTTCGACTTCTTCCCGCAAAAACATCAACAAATGATGAACGAAAATAAGAAGGTAGAGATTTTATTTATGTATGATATTATTCCCTTGATTATTTCCTTCTAAAACAAAGAATGCATGTGATATTATTATCATGTTGATCTGCGGATGTTTTTTCTTTCATGTTGGCAATATATATTGTTAACGAGGGATTATGAGAATTGATGTTTTTAATTATCTTCCATATCTTCTTTTTTTGAGTCACATGAAATTGCACTAATGCGGAGGGAGAAGGTGAAAAAAACATGTCTCGACCCCTCTGCTGCTCTTCGGGAATGATGTGTTCTTCGTGATGGAAGAAGGTGGCTTTTTGCAGTGATGAATAGAGAACCACCTTTGATCCAACAAGAATCCCCTTGTTTCCTCCAAAATGATCTAAGGAACTCCCCCAACTTCTAATAACTGGAAATCATACGTGAGCCTAGAGTGGGAGAAAGAATGGGGGAAGGATGGGAAATAATGAGTGGCCCGGGACATAAAATTCTAAATTTTATGTGGTTGCACGGCCTGGCCGCACGGTTTGGGAAACCGTGTGCCAATCGTGTAGTAGCCACTATCCCATCTGGGGACCTCGCAAAGCTTGTCTTCATGGTTTGGGAAACCGTGCTCCAACCATGCCGTAACCACTATCCCACCGAGGCACTTCGCACATCTTGGCCACATGGGTTGTGCAGACCATGCGCCAACCATGCGCCCCTACAGAAGCCTCCATAACTTTGGCACCAAGAGTCCGTTCGATGAACCATCAGCGGAACTGGGATCCTTGGAGCGTGACAATGCCTTGAGTATACCCCATTGGAGATATGGGCTGAGATGGAGTATTCTCTGGTTGGATAAAACATGAATCCAATGGGTCCCTGGGACTAAAAGGTCAATAACTAACAGACCAGGAGTCTAATTGATGTGATGCATGTTGCATTGAGACCCCTATGATGTGGTAGAACATTGAGATGCTTATTTGTGAAACTTCGCGACTTTTGGGGTATTTCCCAGAAGTTCGTGGAGTGGATCCTTCTAGTGAAAAGAAGACAGACTGCGGAGACCTAGTAGCTGGCAGACCTGACGGCTGCTTAACCGATTCGACTCGGAGTGATTTGACTAGCCCAGTTGGGAGCACCTGGTAGTTGAGAGCAGACCATCGGTGGAGGAGCGCCTAGTAGTTGGTGGTAGACATGCGGTACTTGACAGGAGGAGTACCTCTGCAGTCTTTTAGGGTGAGGTTCTGATATTTGGTGGCAGCCCCACAACGGAGGAGTGCCTGGTAGTTAGAAGCAGACCTGCGATACTCAATAGGAGGAGTACCATTGCAGTCCAAGGTTAGTGAGAAGCGCCTTGGTGTCACGAGAGGCCCATTGTACTTGATAGAGGAGGAGTTTTCTAGAAGTCATGGTTTCGATAATAAAAGTCCTTGTTTGATACGAGTCAATGACTTTTGTTTTTTCCTCATGATTGAGATGGGTTACATGATAACATAGGTATATGTATGGGAATATACCTAAGTAACTGTTATCCGATTATTTCATACCTTGTTGTTTATCCTTGTGGATTTTATGAGACCATGAGGGTCTCGGGGTCCCTACGTAGTATCGTTATACTCACTCCTGCATGGGCTATGCCCACACCTCGTTGTGTTGGATGTAGAAGATAGACATCACTGAAGGAGGATGAGAGTGCCGGGACTAGAAGGTACGCAGAGGTGGACCTTACGACTAGTCTGTACACAGTGGAGTCTGACGGATGTGGAGTGCTTAGGAGGCTATCTGTACCTACCCTTCAGGTAGGAACCCTGGAGGACGATCCAGAACCATCTCTTTACCTTTCAGCTATTTTTTCAGTTATACTTGTAGTTTCAGATGGGCTTGTATTCCAGCCCCTTTAATTTCAATGCACTTGTTATACAGTTTTACATAGTGTTTTGCTTCCATATTGTTCTCTATTGTGTTTATTTACTATTATAAAGGAAATTCCTTCCCAGTATTAGGGATTTACGCCATTGGTGCTAGTCTCTAGCCCCTGGCCTATGGAAGGCGGGCATGGGGTAGTTACGACATAGGCCTCGGAGGATGGGTCATGAAATTCCATCTCTCTCCAAAATAATATATCAAAAAGATACATGGTCTAATGTATCATAACATGCATGTCATCCATCACATCATATCATCATCTCATTCTACATGTCCTTATAGAAAATTAGTTTTTTCATGGATCCAACACATCATGTTTATCATGGATTATATATCAAGTATTGTAACTCTAGAAATAATATCACATATGCTTAATAAATTACCTTAATAAATATCTACATATACACTTCATACCTATGAAAATATTTAGTATACAATATCCATATATATTTGATTGTGATATAACGATAAGAAATTAAAACCCACTCACCAAATATATGGTGACTGATATCCACCAAGCATACAATCTCATAAATGAACCAAGAGAAGATACAAATGATAGAGGGTTAGTCATCCATCTGTACTTCACCAGCCTAGATGTAAGGGAAAAAACCCTAGCAGAGTACACTTGGTGTCATTCACTGTAACAGTAAATGTGGTGTAGCATAATAATTGATAAAACATAGAAGATATATTATATTTCACAATAAAAATATGATAATTAAACATGTATTATATTTTACTGCATCTATCATCCCTAGACACCTAGATTCCTCTACATTGAGCTAGATATCCGATGAACACACATTTAAGAATAATAATATTCATTTAGTTCATTATTTTTTAAAAATATATCCAAATGTTAATTAATTTATTATATATTAATCAACATTATTCTAAACAAACTTTACTAGACTATAAAGAAGATGACCATGCACTCCAGGCATAATCTAATAATGTCCAAAGTTTCTCAAAATTAATAATATTTTACATTAATTATGATGTAAAACAATTTTATAAAAAATTAATTATGAGTTTTCCATTCCACAATTCTAGGTACTCTGGGAAACATCATAATCTTCTATAAAAAATGAGACGCAAAACCATCCAAGGCCACCTACCCAATGTAATGGGGAAGGAATGTATAAAAATTAGTAACATGGCCATTCAGAGCTTAAGTATAACAATAATAAAGAAGAATACCACCATTAATTATTTTTTTGGAAAGACCAAATTAAATATGATCCATCAAAAATAGTTCCACCCACAACACCTTCATGAATATCACTCTGCATATAACCATCATAGGCATCAACTACTACCACAAACCATGTAATACTCAACCATAACTCACCACCATCAAAAGTCATAGTCTCACATCCCATTTAATAGAAAGGATCATATCTAGAGTAAATAATTAATGTAGTAACTAAAATAATAAATTCAACAGGTCATCTAGTCCTTAAAAATGACATCCATATTTCACAAGAAAATAGGCTTAGTTTACCCCAAGGAGTTACTTTTATCAAAAAAATTGGTTTTCTTCATGATTGATTTTGAAAATTAATTTATTACTTGTTACAACTACAATTAAACTAAGGAATCATCTATAAAAAAGAAAATTATTAAAATAGGATTTGAGGAATGGATTTCGATTAAAAAACATTAACGAATCCAAATTCCAATAACATGCTGGTTTGTTATTAATATCGACAACCAATCATATTTGCATGTTATTTAGCTAATTATATATTTACATGGAAGAATATATGAATCAAAAAAGTCACTAGACATCATTTAATTTCCATATAATTATATGGAATAATGGATTCATTAATCATACATCTTTTCATATATTTATCCAAAAATAATAACCATCATAATGTTATTTAACCATTCTCATCTAATTAATATGTTAAACTATATATAAAAACATTGTACTAATATAATGAAATATATATCCAAGAATATATTAAACTGTAAAGACCCATAAAATTCAATGGGAATTTTTTTTTCTAATTTTCTTTGGGATTTTACATGAATGTAGTTTTTGACGGCGCGTGATTCCGAGGCCCAGTGTGCCCAGAATCAATTTCCGAAGTTTGGCTCGGGTACGATCAGTGAACGAACGAGCGGGTTTTTCTAACTTTTGAACCGGTGCTCGGAATAGAATTCTAAGGGCACCGATGGAATCTCAGCGCCGATATTTTCTTAGAAATGCCTCTTTTGGAGATGCGATTGCTCGGTTGGGATTTTTAATTTTTGGGGTTTATGTTAAGAAATAAAATAAAGTTGTACGACAATTTTATTTCATTTAACTTAAATCCGCTTAAAGACCACCTTACGCTACTTAAGCTGGGTTGAAGCGGATAGGGTGAAATTCAAAATATCCTACCCACATGGTAGGATATTTGTGAGGTGGGACTCACGCGAGCCCCACCGTTCCTTTTCTTCTTAAGTAATGCACCCGCACCCCCTATTAAACGAAGTCAACCTACACGTTTCCATAATTTCTTAACGCCTCTATTTAATTGGGCAGTTAAGTTTTACAATTAATTCTTTGAAATTAATTGTGAGGGTTACGTCGTTTGAATTTTGAAATCGTTGGCAGAAAGCAATAAAATAATGCCTTAGCCTCATTTTAGTTTTGGGTTGGAAGCGTTGCGCTGAGTTTTCCTCTCCTCCTCCTCCTTTGCGAAGAACGCAAAGAACGCGCCACCTCTGACGAAGAACGCTCGTTTTCCTTCCACGGAATTTTTCCCCTTCCGCGGCGAGACTCTTCAACGGATCTTCATCTTCCCCTTCATCGTCAACGGATTGACGAACAAGCTCGGAAACGGAATCGGGTAGCGAGCGACGACGACTTCACCTTCCCTCGAGTCGAACGAACGCCGACGTCCCCCTTCGACTTCGTCATCCTCGCGATGCCATACCGCGACGAACCTCGAACGACGACGCCTCCTTCCAATCGGCTTATACCCAAGGTAGGGGTTTGTCTATTTAAAGTTTGTGATTATTTCCTTCGAATATGAAAGATAAATCGGTCGGCCATGTTCCAATATTTATTTAAAATTAAAAATTTTGAAGGTTAAACGATTTGGCCGATTGTTATCATTTTAATGGGAGGGGATCAGACCGCACGAGCATGTCCGATTCCCCGCACCTTTTTTTTAATCCTTGGTTGAATAGAAAAGATGAAATTGTACCGTCGCACTGCGCATGAATGTGAGGAAACGCGGTAGGAGTGGGCCACGATGAAGAAACGTGGCGTCGTCGCGCCACGCCGAGGATTGTGAACAAGTCCGCGGTCGGAGTCGGGCCGCGGCGGAAGGGCACGGCGCCATCACGCCCTGTCGGATGGATTCGCAACCATATTTTAAGTGGCGGCTTGAAAAAATGGCTGCCAGAGAACACGAAGTAGGCAGACGGAATCCCGGCCGCCGGCACTGGAAGATGTGGGACCGCGGGGTCCGGCGGCGAGAAATCGGCCGGCCCCGCGCGGGCCGGCCGTTACTCGTAGAAATCCGGGGGGTTACACCCCCCCGGGGTTACAAGGCGCAGCCCCCTTAATGGGGGCCGCCGTTTTCATAAAGGAGGGGTAACACCCCTCCGTTGGCACATGTGCGGCGCAAAGGCCGCGCTGGCCGCGCTGCCGTCTGGGTCGGGCCGGGCCCAGACCCCCCGTACTTGGACTTTTCCGTTAAAACACTCATAATTGGGGCTACGGGCCTCCGAATGGCGCTCCGTCAGCGGAGATGTGATCCTCGGAACGAGACGGTCGTTTCGGTATATCTCACTCAAGGTTTGGGAATACCTTGGGTTCGGCCGGGTTGGTTCGGATACGAAACCAACTGGGCCCTCGGAGCAGAAACGCTTATATCTTGATTTTCGGACTTCCGATTGATGTGACGTCAATTTTGATGGATTCCTCTGAGTGAGACAGATCTTTCGGCTTTATCCGCTCGAGGTTTGGATGTCGTCGGAGTGCGGTCGGGTTGGTTCGATCGTGAAACCAACCGGGCCCCTGGAACGAAATAGCCAATAACTCACAGACCGGGCGTCAGATTGACGCGCCGTCTGTCTCGTTGTTTTCCTATTGATGAGATGGAACTTTTGGCATACTTCGCCCGAGTTTTGGATACAGTTGGATAGTGGCCGGGTTGGATCATAGCCGAAATCCAACCGGGCCCCTGGATCTGGAAAGCTGATATCTTTCAGACAGGACGTCCGTTTGACGAACCGTCAGTGGCGTTGATGATCACGTTGAGAAACGGTCCCTATGAGTATAACCTATGAGAGTTCAAGGTACAGTTGAGATACGGCTGGGATTGGTTCGCACACGAAACCAACCGGGCCCCTGGGACGAAAAGGCTAATAACTCACAGACCGGGCGTCTGATTGACGCGTCGTCTTTTGCGTTGAGACCCCTATGATGAGGCGGTCCTTTGAGATACTTCTTCGTGGGACTTTGAGATACATGGAGTATCGACCTATAGCTCGTGGAGAGGACCCTCCCGGAGACAGGCGTGCGGAGTACGAAGACCGTGTAGCCGACTGAGACCTGATGACTTCTTGACCGACTCGACTTGGAGTGAGTCGACTAGCCCAGTGGATGAAGCAATACATTGTGAGGTGCAGACCCATGGTGGACGGAGCACTACCTGTGTGACAGTGCAGACCCGCTGTACTCGTCCGGAGAGTACCTCGGTAGGCTACTAGGGGGTGTGCGCTACTGTGTTTGGGTGGCATACCCCGGTGGGAATCACTACTGTGTTTGGGTGGATGGACCACGATACTCGACAGGAGGAGTACCTCAGGAGTCTTAGGTTAGTGAGCAGTACCTCGGAATCGTGACATGACCACTGTACACTCCAGAGACGGAGCTCTTCAGCAGTTACAGTTTCGATATTGAAAATCCTAGTTTGAGATGAGACTTTTGACCTTTGTGCTTACCTCATTATTGAGATGGGTCACATGATAACTTAGGTATATGTATGGGCATATACCTGGGTAGTGGTTATTTGTTGATTTCACAATCCTTGTGTTTCCTCATGATTGAGATGGGTTACTTGATAACATAGGAATATGTAAGGGCATACACCTAAGTAGAGGTTATCTGTTGAGATATTCTTTGTGGTTATCCTTGTTGGTTTTAGTGAGACCTTGAGGGTATCGGGGTCCCTACTGTGTATCGTTATACTCACCCCCACACGGGCTATGCCCGCACCTCGTTGTGTTGGTTGCAGACAACGGGCAGTGCTGACGGAGGCCGAGTGTTCGAGGGCTGGATGGTACCCAGAGGTGGACTACACGATGAGTCAGTACCCGGAGATGGACTACACGACGAGACGACACATGGAGGAGGTTGACGGACGAGAGCGTGGATGAGGCTATCTGAACCTACCCTTCAGGTAGGATCCGTGGTGGACGACCAGGAGCTGCGCTATCTGTACCTTCCCTTCAGGTAGGATCTGAGGAGGACGACCCAGGAGCCACTTCCGTCCTTCCAGCTGTTATCTTTTCTGTTGTACTTGTTCAGTTGTAGTTGTACTTTCTTTTCGGTTTGTATTCTGGCCCATTTACTTTTCAGCACTTCTCTTTTACTTAGTGTTTACTTTCTCCGCTTTCTTACTCTGTGGTTCTTGTTTTCTTTTATAAAGGCAATGACTTCCCAGTTATCGGGATTTATGCCTTTAGTGCTAGTCGCTAGCCCCTGGCCTATGGAAGGCGGGCTTGGGGTAGTCTCGGTACGGGCCCCGAGGAAGGATCGTGACAAATTGGTATCAGAGGAGTCGGTTCTACCGCAGAACTTATAACTCTGATATTTTCTTTCTATGAAGCAATAGTGTTAAGAGTACCGAGTGTGGTTTTTAGTTCAGGGAGTCCAGTGTTGGTGCGGGCAGCCGACATATCCATACACCAGGACCGAACAACTGAATTCCGAATTTTTTCACGAAAACACTGATTGAATGTGTGTTTTCAAGAAGTTTTATTTAAATACCAGCTCCAACCAGGTCAGCTCAACAGGTATAATTGTTTGACCGTTTTACGTTGTTTCTTTCAGGATGCCTTTTCTCGGACGACCAGCTATAGCCCTGAGGGATGTGCGCACTGACAGCTTTCCGAGCGACAAGGCTTCGGTACAGGTCCCTCTTGCAGTTGAGGCACCAGCGGTACTACCATACGTTGGGCCACCGATGCCACTAGTCCCAGAAGTAGGCGATGCGGGCCACTTGAGTGCGCTGCACGAGTTCCAGTGCCAGAGGCCACCTAGGTTCCGGGGAGATACGGACCCGCAGGCGGCTGAGGATTGGTTGGAGGCTGTGGTGAGAGTCTTCAGGCTAGTGGGGACGCCGACAGACCTCATGGTGATCTTTGCGGCTAGCCTTCTTCAGGCAGCAGTAGGCAGGTGGTGGAGCCACTTGTTCCAGTTTTGCGACGGGATGACCTTCGCATGGGAAGACTTCGAGACCTTCTTTAGGGTGGAGTTTGTGCCAGTAGCTCTACATCCCGAGCATGTACAGGAGCTTATGCCTTTGCCGCGTGTTTTTCGATCAGTAGCCGAGTCATCTGTGGGCAGTAGACCGATGATGCAGAGGTCCAGGAGGACCAGACCAGTAGTTGGACGATCTCAGGATTTAGGATCGGTGGTGCGGGGAACCCGGGGTGGGAAGAGACATAGGCGTGCTAGAAACAGGTTGTGTTACTCATGCGGAAGAAAGGGTCACCTGGCATGTGACTATCCGACTCCTCGTACAGTTGATCCGTAGGCTTTGCAGCGGCGGGTGGTTGAGCAACAGTCGAGCAGTGGACAAGGCAGTAGAGCTCCGGGAGCAGGTGGACGGGAGATGAACTAGTGGAAATGTCCCTTGTACTTATAGTTCCACGTTTCTGTTGTATTCGTTTCTTTGTACTATGAGCTTCAATAATAATAAAAAGACACGTATATTTGTTTGCTTTCCTGTCCATTTTCTTGGTTGATACTGAGTGGTTCCAGTTAGAACTGTTGACTTGACCCTCACTTTCAAGATTTCTACTGGAGGAGACCCAGTGACCTCACACTGATGCTGACAGTGTGACTCGACCCTTGGAGGCGAGAGTGACAATTGGATCTATTGGTAGTTACGTCGAGGCCTTACGACGTCATCCATGGCATGAATGCGTCAGTCATTTCAGGATATATTGTATTAGGCAATGAGCGTGGTTCATCCAAGGGATGAGACCGAGTTTCCCTTTTCGGCAAAGGAGAAATTTTAGCACCTCTTTAGATCGTAGGAAAAGAAGGTGCAGATCATCCAGGAGCGGATGAAGATTCCACGATGCAGTAAGAAACAGGAGACTGGCACCAGTCTTAGAGACACAGGCATGTTATATGTTTCAAGAAGTGGATGCTTTAAGGATAGATGAGTCTGAAAAGCAGCAGACGTGGAGGAAGAGCTAGGAGAGTAGTATGAGGTGGTGTACATCTTAACATGCTACAACCACCCGCCTTAGTTATCCCCGCCAGGCTCAGGGAGCTGGATGGTGGTGGAAGAGTGAGGCTGCGTTTGGTCAAGGTGTGTGACCATATGTCTCTAAAAATAATTGATTCAATGGACATTCTGTGCCCACTACTAGCTGCTATAGTAACAAACGTCGATATGAATCATTCCTTTCTTTCACAAATCTTGTTCTAGACCTAGAGTTTCCGATAAGTCTGGACTTGACCCTCACATCTGGAGATACCTAGGGAGGAGACTCAATAATCACACTTACGCCGACGGTGTGATCAGACCCTCAAGGCGAGAGTTTTAGTTGGAATCTCTTGGTGGCAGCGTCGAGGCCTTATGACGTTAGTTTATGTATGGAATGGGAAATAACTGTTCATACTCAAATTGACGGTTTTAGGCAAACGTCAGGATGGGTTTTCCATGGTCGGCGAAAAGGAAACCCCAGGCAGCACGGGATAAACTCTTTCACAGGAGGGTGCGATTGATCACTCTTGAGTCAGTCAACCATACCCTCGTGGCAGCAGTCTTTTGAGTTTCAGTTCTAACAGAAAATGGAGACCTCTGGAGTTCGAGGATGACGATCACATCCTTATACGGATCTCACCTCGAAAAGGTTTTCGGAGATTTGGCCAAGGCGGAAAGTTATCTCCGAGGTTCAACGGACCTTTCCAGGTCCTCAGCTGGGTAGGTGGGGTGGTTTACCACTTGACCCATCCACCTCAGTTGCACCAGGTGCACGACGACTTCCACGTATCTCAACTGAGGAGATACGTGCTCGACCCTTCTCATATCATCAAACATGAGGAGCTGGACGATGGCGATAGAGTGTCTTTTACGGTGGTTCCAGTGGGAATTGAGGATAGATAGGAGCAGATCCTTTGAGGATGACCTATTCCTCAGATGCGCTTTCACGGGCAGTACAGGAACCTCCGGGTGAGCACACAGGAGCGGAAGGCTCAGATGCGTGCTCAGTACCGTTTTTGTATCCCTAGTTTATGTTAAAACTTTACGAGGACGTAAAGCCCTGAGGTGGGAGTAATGTAAAGACCCGTAAAATTCAAGGGAATATTTTTTTCTAATTTTCTTTGGGATTTTACAAGAATGAAATTTCTGACGGCACCTGATTCCGAGGCCCGGTGTGCCCAGAATCAATTTCCGATGTTTGGCTCAGGTACGTTCAGTGAACGAACGAGCGGGTTTTTCTAACTTTTGAACCGGTGCTCGGAATCGAATTCTGAGGGCACCGATGGAATCGCAGCGCCGATATTTGCTTAGAAACGCCTCTTTCGGAGTTGTGTTTGCTCGGTTGTGCTTTTTAATTTTTGGGGTTTAAGTTAAGAAATAAAATAAAGTTGTACGACAATTTTATTTCATTTCACCTAACATCGCTTAAAGACCACTTTATGCTACTTAAGATGGGTTGAAGAGGATAGGGTGCAATTCAAAATATCCTACCCACATGGTAGGATATTTGTGAGGTGGGACTTAGGAGATCCCCACCATTTCTTTTCTTCTTAAGTAACGCAGCCGCACCCCCCTATTAAACGAAGTCAACCGACGTGTTTCCTTAATTTCTTAACGCCTCTATTTAATTGTGTAGTTAAGTTTTACAATTAATTCTTTGAAATTAATTGTGAGGGTTACGTCATTTGAATTTTGAAATCTTTGGCGGAAAGAAATAAAATAAGGCCTTAGCCTCATTTTATTTTTGGGTTGGGAAGCGTTGCCCTGAGTTTTCATCTCCTCCTCCTCCTTCGCGAAGAATGCGAAGAACGCGCCACCTCTGACGAAGAACGCTCGTTTTCCTTCCACGGAATTTTTCCCCATCCGCGGCGAGACTCTTCGACGAATCTTCTTCTTCCCATTCATCGTCAGCGGATTGACGAACAAGCTCAGAAACGGAATCAGGTAGTGAGCGACGACGGCTTCACCTTCCCTCGAGTCGGACGAACGCCGACGTCCCCCTTCGACGTCGTCATCCTCATGATGCCATACCGCGACGAACCTCGAAAGACGACACCTCCTTCCAATCGGCTTATACCCAAGGTAGGGGTTCGACTATTTTAAGTTGGTGATTCTTTCCTTCGAATATGAAAGATAAATCTGTCGGACATGTTCCAATTTTTATTTAAAATTAAAAATTGTAAAGGTTAAACGATTTGGCCGATTACTATCATTTTAATGGGAGGGGATCGGACCGCACGAACGCGGCCGATTCCCCACCCCCTTTTTTTAATCCTTGGTTGAATAGCAAAGACGACATTGTACCGTCGCACCGAACATGAACGGGAGGAAACCCGGTAGGAGCGGGCCACGATGAAGAAACACGGAGCCGTCGTGCCGCGCCGGGGATTGCGAACAAGGTCGCGTCCGGAGTCGGGCCGCGGTGGAAGGGCATGGCACCGTCACGCCATGCTGGAGGGATTCGTGGCCATCTTGGAAGTGGCGGCAAGAAAAACCGGCCGCCAGAGAACACGAAGGAGGCGGCCGGAACCCCGGCCGCCGGCACTGGAAGACGCGGGACCGCGGGGTCCCGCGGCAAGAAACCGGCCGGCCCCGCGCTGGCCGGCCGTTACTTGCAGAAATCTAGGGGGTTACACCCCCCGGTGTTACAAGGCGCGGGCCCCTTAATGGGTGCCGCCGTTTTCATAAAGAAGGGTAACACCCCTCCCTTGGCGCATGTGCGGCGCAAAGGCCGCGTTGGCCGCGCCGCCGGCCGGGTCGGGCTTTCGGGCCGGGTCGATCCGGTTCGGGTCGGCCCAGGGGGTACTGGGCCGGGCCGGGCCGGGCCCAGACCCCCGTACTCGGACTTTTCCGTTCCAACGCTCATAAATGGGGCTACGGGCCTCCGAATGGTGCGCTGTCAGCGGCGATGCAATCCTTGGAATGAGACAGTCGTTTCGGTATATTGCACTCAGGGTTTCGGAATACCTTGGGTTCGGCCGGCTTCGTTCGGATACGAAACCAACCGGGCCCTCGGAGCGGAAACGCTTATATCTTGAGTTTCGGACGTCCGATTGACGTGCCGCATATTTCGATGGAATCCTCTAAGTGAGATGGAACTTTTGGCTTACTCCGCTCAAGGTTTGGATGTCGTTGTAGTGCGGTCGGGTGGGTTCGCTCGTGAAACCAATCGGGCCCCTGGAACGAAAAATCAAATAACTCACAGACCGGGCGTCAGATTGACGCGTCGTCTGTCTCGTTGTTTTCCTCTTGATGAGATGGAACTTTTGGCATACATAGGATGAGTTTTGGATACAGTTGGATAATGGCTGGGTTGGATCGTACCCGAAATCCAACCGGGCCCCTGGATCGGGAAAGCTGATATCTTTCAGACCGGACGTCCGTTTGGCGAACCGTCGGCGGCGTTGATGATCACGTTGAGAAACAGTCCCTATGAGTATGCCCTATGAGAGTTTGGGGTAAAGTTGAGATACGACTGGGATTGGTTCGCACATGAAACCAACCGGACCCCTGGGACGAAAAGGCTAATAACTCACAGACCGAGCATCCGATTGACGCGCTGTCTGTTGCGTTGAGACCCCAATGATGAGGTGGTCCTTTGAGATACTTCTTCGTGGAACTTTGAGATACTTGGAGTATCAACCTGTAGCTCATGGATAGGACCCTCCTGGAGACGAGCGTGCGGAGTACGGAGACTGTGTAGCCGACTGAGACCTGACGACTGCTTGACCGACTCGACTTGGAGTGAGTCGAGTAGCCCAGTGGACGGAGCACTACTTTGTGAGGTGCCGACCCATGGCGGATGGAGCACTACCTGTGTGACAGTGCAGACCTGCGGTACTCGTCTGGAGAGTACCTCAGCAGGCTACTAGGGGGTGTGCACTACTGTGTTTGGGTGGCATACCTCGGCGGGAAGCACTACTGTGTTTGGGTGGCTGGCCCACGGTACTTGACATGAGAAGTACCTCAGCAGTCATAGGTTGGTGAGTAGTACCTCGGAGTCATGACAGGACCACTGTACACTCCAGAGATGGAGCTCTTCAGCAGTTACGGTTTCGATAATGAAAATCCAGGTTTGAGCTGAGACTTTTGACCTTTTTGTTTACCTCATGATTGAGATGGGTCACTTGATAACTTATGTATATGTATAGGCATATACCAGGGTAGTGGTTATTTGTTGATTTCACAATCCTTGTGTTTCCTCATGATTGAGATGGGTTACTTGATAACTTAGGAATATTTAAGGGCATATACCTAAGTAGAGGTTATCTATTGAGATCTTCTTTGTCGTTATCCTTGTTGGTTTTAGTGAGACCTTGAGGGTCTCGGGGTCCCTACTGAGTATCGTTATACTCAACCCTACAAGGTATATGCCCGCACCTCGTTGTGTTGGTTGGAGACGACGAGCAGTGCTGACGGAGGCCGAGTGTTCGAGGACTGGACGGTACCCGGAGGTGGACTACACGACGAGTCAGTACCCGGAGATGGACTACACGACGAGACGACACATGGAGGAGGTTGACGGATGAGAGCGTGGAGGAGGATATCTGTACCTACCCTTTAGGTAGGATTCGTGGTGGACGAACAAGAGCTGCGCCATCTATACCTACCCTTCAGGTAGGATCCGAGGAGGACGACCCAGGAGCCACTTCCGTCCTTCCAGCTGTTATCTTTTCTATTGTACTTGTTCAGTTGTAGTTGTACTTTCTTTTGGGTTTGTATTCTGGCCCATTTACTTTTCAGCACTTCTCTTATACTTAGTGTTTACTTTCTCTGCTTGCTTACCCTATAGTGCTTGTTTTCTTTTATAAAGGAAATGCCTTCCCAGTTATCGGGATTTATGCCTTTGGTGCTAGTTGCCAGCCCATGGCCTATGGAAGGCGGGCTTGGGGTAGTCACGGCACGGGCCCCGAGGACGGGTCGTGACATAAACTAATAGGAAATCTGTAATCATGATGTAAGAACACATGTACTCATTACAACCTTAAAAAAATTCATTCATTATTCCTATTTATACATAATTAAGGATAATTCCACCACCACCCAAGGAGAAAAAATATGATCACAATATGGTTTTACATAAAAACAAGGAGAGGAAACCAACCCATATATCAAAGAATATATTTATCATCAAATTAGAATGGAATAAACACACGGATCTCCATCAAACAATCCCTAAAAAGAAATCTTCATCCCACAAAGACAATGTTCCACAACTACAGTAGAAAACATCAAAATATCTCTATATGAATAATCGATATCAACTTCAATGACAAAGAGAGAAGGAACATGAGTAAATGAAAATTTAAAGGAAAAAATAATATAAAATTGGATAAAATCACCTCAGATCTCATCATATCAAACACGGGAAGCATGGGAGTGAATATGATCAAAATCGGATTCAAAGTACTTTAAAAATAACTTTTGGGTGCCTATGGTTCAAGATGAACATTTGGTAGAAAGAATTTTTTTAGAGTGGGTACATGTATTTATAGGTAGTTTTGATTTTATAATACCATGGTGTATCCCCTAACATTATAGAATGAAATGGATAATATAGGGGAAACTATTGTGTATGGTAAGGGTACACATTGTAGCCTTCCCTTTCAAAATCACATCTGAGAAACATGACTTCCCCATGATTAAATTCTAATAAAATTTTAGAGTGAAAATAGTAAATTTGAAATTACATTAACAGAAAGCCCATAAAATAAGAAGGAGTTTGTGCCAATGCTTACCCTCATTCCCTAGGGTTCCATCATTGATATGACCACCTTAAACTCTTCCACCAAAATCATTGTTGCAACATATCTCTCTATATCGTAGAGCTCAACCAACCTTTACCGTAATCCTACTGTAATTTCTAGACATAACACAAAAATACTCACAAAATATCAACTCCTAATCCCCTTCACCGTATAGAAACTATCCACATTATAATGACATACATTACAACATAACATCAATCTTCCACACCATAGACTAGAAAACAATTGATATATCATCTTAAATCCCAAAAATACTCTCCAAACATCATATTTTCACCTCTATAACCAATGAATAAAATGATATGGGATAAAATTTTATGATACCTTGTATTAAAATATTTTTTATCCTCATAATAAAAACCACAATGGAAAAGTTGTAAGATAAATGTGGTTTTCTAAATAACTGGAACCACACTTAATAGATCATTGTCATTTCATTTATTCTTATAACTCCACCAAATCTACCTAAATAATTATTATAAAATAAAATAGGAAAAAATATAATGAAACATTATTATTATTATTATACAACCCTATTTCATATCTTCTTCCATCCTATAAAGAAAAAAAACATCGTTCATGAGTATGCATGGACAAACAGTTCTACGAAGTGTTTTGTTTCTTTAATCATCACTTCCTTTCATTGATTGTTATTATGATATATTAACAATATATATATATATATACTAATGAAATAATTAGTATTCATGAAATATAATATATCATTTATGTTCATACCATTTCAACAGTTAAAAATGGAATCATTTGACATTTGTACGTACAAACTACCATCTTTAAATAGCGATAAAATTCAATTATCAAGAAATTCCTCTAATGGATTGTGATGGGGTTGGATTTGAGGAATTTTTTTTTTATTTTTATGAAATTATGATGATTTATTAAATATAATATAATATATTTGTATTTAATTTTCATCCAATGAAAATTAAAAACATTGGTCATGTGTATATGTGGGCTACGACATCACAAAAAGATGTATTTTATTTTTTTGAATTACATTCATGGAGGATTTTAAAATTTTCTTCCTATTATAAAAATAAAAATAATATAATGATTATAATTATATATATTATGTAACCAATTCCCTATTACCATGGTTAACACACTAATGTTTTTTTCGACTATGATCTATGAATCCTCAAGATGTATAAGAGGTACTTGAATTATTTAATAACATCATAATTCCAGATTATAAATTAAATAAAATGTATATTAATATGCGAATAATCATGAGAAATGCTTTTAAGAATGTATAAAATTAATAGAATTTCAATATACTTGATCTAAATTATGTATATGGTGAGTCGGACTCAAGGAATGTGGTTTCATAATCCAATTTCATTTTAATATATTATATTACTTCATTAAAATTAATGTTTTTATAAGATTATATATGTAAGGACCTATTATTATTTTATTTTTAATTTCTAATTTTTATGTGTATTTACATTTTTTACACATAGTCACTTCATTGATTAATTCTCAAACTAGTGTTATGGTGTTTGTAAGGGTTTCCGATATGAAATTTCTTTTTCTGTGTCATATTTAATATTCACCACTTGTTTATTTTCTATCATTTTTATAGTACCATAATGATATTTTATGTCACAAATATAATAATTTTCCTTATATTTTATGTTCCATTTGATTTTATTATCTTCAAGGGTCTATTATTTAGAAGATAACAAAGTTATAATGATTTATTTCAAAATATCATCCATATTCATGATTGTTTATGTTTAAGTTTACATTGTTGGAATTATATGATATTTTCATATTAAATCAAAAATATTTTTCCCTTTAGATATATTTTGATACCAAATGTTTTCCTCTCTCTTTTCACATTTTATGTACCCAAAATAATTAAATTCTGATTTTATAGGACATCCTTGTTTTTTTATTTGGTTGGAAATCATTTTCCTCTATCTCCATTTTTTAAATTATTTGAATAATTTTTTCACTATTATACATGGATTCATTAGTGTAAATTTTACCTATGTGTTATTTTTTTTAAATTATTGAAAATTATTTTTGTTTTTATTCTCTGAATAATGAACTTTTTACCGAAGTTGTAAATGGAATATCTATTTTAATGCTTTCCAATCCTGAATATTAATTTTCCTGGTGGTCCCATTATTAGTTTTTTATGGTTAATTTCAATGAAATTGTTTTTCTTAATATTCAATAAATTTTTAGATTTTAAATAAGTGATTTTATAAGGAAAAGAATGTTTTCATCAAGAAATGTTCAGTTGGTCAGTTAAATGTATTTTCATCTATGTCAATATCCTTTGATGAATGTTATACTTTACTAGTGATATAATATAATTATGAAATCCAAAATAATTATCTAGACAGAATACTATCAATTTTACTAGGTAATGTATTAACATATTTTAGGATATTTATTCCAATAAAAATTAGAATTGATAATGATGGGATGTTGATTATGTTTTACTTTTTATTAATATAATGAATTAATTTGAATTGTTATGTTATGATTGAGACTAAATATTAAACCACCACATAATGAATTGGTATGTTTAATGGGAAAACATTCCTAGGTATTTGGTGAATTCATACCCAATTTTTCATGATTTCATGGTATGATGCCTTAATAATATGTTTACGATATATTGGCATAACACCTTAATAGAATCATTATGTTATATATCATTATAAATTGAAAAATTCTGAAACTATTTATTATCATATATAATATTATTTATATTTCCATGTTATCCATGGATATATTATCTATTTATTATATTTTTTAAATATCATATTTTATTATTTTTTATCTCTTCCACATTATTGTTGATTTCTTTATTCCATGATAGATTATCTTTTATTTTTTTCTAATACTATGAATTTGATCTCACCCTTTATTATTTTATCCATTCAATAGGCAACCATCAATGTATATTTTAATGATTTTTGGGAGACAATCGAATAAATAATAATGTTCCAAATAGAATATTAAAGTATAATTTCATTGTTTAATATTTAATCAGATATTCATATCAATATAAAATATCCCAAGACATCAAAAATAATCGATCAATTAAGATCTGATTCACATTATCTTGATCTAGGATAGGAAAATGAAAACTAGATCCATGTTAAAATATTTAGGATAGCTATAGTTACTAGGAAATGATGTTTTCTAGGAGACAAGGAAACTAGAATTATGAAAACATATATTAGAGAACAAAACCCAATAAAAGATTATTTAGTATTTAAATTTGTATGATTAAATCATGATGTTATAGAAATGTATATATTGTCTGGGTTTCCAGGAAAATACAGTCCGTTATATATTCAATAATGTTTTAGAGGGTGTGGCACAAATACACCTTGTAGAAAAAATGTTTAAAAGGATGGATTTTTTTTAAATAGATCATCACATGTGCCAAATGAGTCATCCTGTGTCTAAACACCAGGATAAAAACTCTTAGGATTTGTTAAAAGGTTAATTAAAACTTTTATTATGAACCATTTTAATTAATGAGTGGTTAGAACCCATGGAATCCTATGATATTCCAAAAATATAGGAGAAAAACAATAATTTTCATTGGTTGATATGTCTATGGTTGGTAATTATTTTAATGGAATATATAATAAATTTAGTCAGTTTTATGTGATTGGATTTTAAAATGATTAACAATATATAGTGTTACATTTATGAATATACAACCCTATGGTTCATGATGTGTTTTAGTGAAATATTTATTTGAGGAATAAATTATCTATATATTATGGAATTATATTGTGGTATTTATAACCATAAGTGTTGATCTGATATTTTATGATATGGTAAATATGTTTTACTACAATATTGGAAAATATATTCAATCATATATATAAAAATGTTATTGAAATTTTTTTGGTGACTATATAATTAATTTTTTTATAAATGTTGTGACATGAATTGGTGTCCCAATTCATGCCCCAAAAGAAATTAATTAAAATCAACTATGTGATTAAATTTATTTAAGAAGATTTTTATAATATTATTTGGGGTAAATATATGAATGTAGTAAAAAATATTATAAAAAATTTTGAGATTTCATTTGATGAATAATGGTTCAATTAAAATTTGGAATAAAAATATGTTTCGATAGTGTATTTATGGTGATTTAGATTATTTTGGGAAATGATAATTACATTCTAATGATTATATGAATATGGTTTTTAAACATTGGTGTGTTAAATTATGAGTGAATAATATTTGTGGATATAAATTTTAATTTGAAATAGAAATAATATGTATTCAAACCCTTATAATATTTCTGTAGCAATTTTGTTTAGAATATTTTGATTATTTTTTGGGTTAGTTGAAATTTGGGTGGTATCATGAAAGAAATGAAGATTAATTTATATTTGTCAATATGATAGAATATTAATATTGGATATTATCACGTATTATGAAAACCATTGTGGTTTTGATTAATGGGAAGAATCACAATGAATAATTTTTTTCCATTTGTGGATATAAAGATCCATTAAAAGTTAATTTATATGATTCAGGAATGAAAATTTCATCTTAAATATTGATTTTATTGGGTAACATTTGTGTTTAAGTGAAAATTTATTGAAGTAAAAATGATGTATGAAAATATTCTTAATTAGTGGAAATGAATAAAGTATGTATATTTTATCATGCCCGCAATCATGGAAGTATAAAAAATCATTCAAGTCTGGTAAATTGATCGTGAAATAAAAAATATTTTAGTTATAACTCTTTTTTTATTGAAATTATGGTATTTTTATCCCCTATTTATTTATGGGTTTTGGGTTATAAAATTTATTTTAATCGGGTTCTATATCAATCTCTATTGTTCCATAGACATTATTATTATCCTCTATGTCTATATTTTACCATCCTACTAAGGTTATTTTTTTGGGAATCACAGATATGTTTTAATCTTGGTGACATTTATATATTTATTTTCCTATTCTAAAAATGAATTATTATTGTCACTTTTTGTGATGTCTGTTTTCAATAATGTTTATTTTCAAATATAATTATTTTATTTCCATGTACTTTTGTATTATTATTCTATCCCCATAATTGAAAGTATAGTTTCAAACATTTTCTGTGTTACATGAGATCAAATTGGGGGATGAAATTTCATGAAGGTGCAGTATTGTAATAACCAATTTATTTATAATTTTTTTAATTAATATATTTGATATAATGTTGTATAAAGAACACCATCCTTAAAAAAGAATGATATAATATTATTTACATACAACTTTTATAACTGAGTCCTTAGGTATGTGGGTAATAATAATAATAATAAAATTGTAAAATATATATTGAATGGATTCCATTATTTAATATTATTTATAGACTAAATAAATAATACATTCATCAAATTATAATTATTAGGAAAATAATATAAATAAATTATTTTTATGCTTCAATATTTCTTTTTATTTATAATGTTTTCTACCACATTATATACGCATATATTATAATCCATTTATCCATATTTTATAAATAGGATTTAATATAATTAATATAAATTTAGGTATCAATATTTCAAATTTATTGTGGTGTAATTATTTGATAATTTCTATAATGATTTATCATTTAGTGAATAGTAAAAATAATTATATTTTTAAATGTGTAATTTATATTTAAATATTTTAATTTTAATGTAAAATTGTATTTTTTATTTATTCAAAAAGTAATATGAAATAAATTTAATAAAATATAATTTTAATAATTCCATGGGAATCAAATTTATATTTTTTTAAATGTTCATTTTCTATTTGAAAAAACCATCTTCTGAAAAATTCATTTTATTATCTTTACATATTTATATTAAATTTGACTTAACTCACTAATAAAAAGTTATAATTAAAAAATTTATTAAATATTTGGAAGAAATATGTACGAATCTTTTAAATAGGTTAGTTTTTTAGTCATAATTATTAGTAATATATCTAAAAGTTTATGGCCATGGTAACGAAAAAAGTAGGTTAATTATTTACAAAACATGGTATAATGTCTTAAAATTAACAAAAAACATGGATTTATATCATTTATGATGGTAAATTAACCATTTTCATCCTATATTTCAATATATATAAATTTTGTGCCACTTTAATTTGATAATTATATTTATATTATCTAATGTTAATAAAATTATAAAATGGAACTCTATTTATTTTTTTATCCTTTATAAGTTATCATAGGAAGAATATTATATTTTTAATAAATATGTAAGATTATTTTAATCATAATGGTGACATATTATTATGATAATTTATTTTTATTTTTTATTTCTTAAATAATTAACTTAATCAATTATGAAAATTCCATATAAATATTGTCTAAGGAGTAGAAAATTCAAGGTAAATGATTTTAAAAATAGAAAAACAATTTTTTTTGGAATAATTATGATAATATAAAATTTAAAAGGATATTTTAATGTATAATTATCTTTAAATGTTTTTGTATTAGAATTTTAATATGGGATTACTAAATTTGAATCCATATTAAATTATTAGTTCCCAAAAAGGCGTCAATGTTATTTTATGATAAATAATATATTTTAAAATAGTTTTAAAAATCAAAAATCATGAAATTGGAGAAGTGTAAAATTAGATGGTCAAAAATTTCCTCAATGGACATTTTTAATCCACTATTCACATTATAAGTTAATTTATAACCCCTAATAGCTAAAAATGTTTGTTGCCACAGTTTTGGTTAATAAGGGTTATCAATGGAGTTATACCTAATGATATGGATTAAAATAACCCCTAACCAATATAATTTGGTTATGATGATGTTTTTATCATAAAAATATATAATTATAATACATGCCCATTTTTACTCATTTTACTAGAGAAATACCTCAATTGTATTGAGATATTTTAGGCGAGTTCTTATTCTAATACACGCCCATTTTTACAAATTTCACTAGAGAAATACCTCAATTTTATTGACATATTTTATGTTATTGCTAGAGTGTCGTTTCCTCACATGTAAAGGGGAATGTTTTTTCCTCTCTTACATGCACATTTTGAGCATAATATCTAATCTAATTGTTTCCCACATCCCTTAAGAAACATCATACACAATACCTCTAGGCACTAATATCCTCAAAATGATATCCTATAATGATTAAGGTGTATGATAAATTTGGTTTTTTAAGGAAGAGGAAGAACTATTAATAGAGAATTTTCATTTTATTTTTGATACTAACATATTAAAATATTAATTAAACATGATAAAAAAATAAAATAACTACATGAACCATTCCTAAATTTTATTATTATAAATTTTAACCCTTTTTATAACATTTTTTAATTCTATTGGGAATTAAAACTATGTTCGTCCATACATAAGAACTAACAACTCCATGAAACGATGTTTCTTATTTTTCATCACCGCCTTTCATAGATGGTTATTGTTATGAATTTAGTGTATATAAGTATATATTATATTAAATACATAATTGTGATCATGAAAATATAATATATCCTATATATTCAGTCAATTATAATCTTTAAAAATGGAATCATTGCACATCAATATGTATGGACTATCGTCTCCATTTAGTAGTGTACATAGTTTTTCCAGAATTGACTCAGATTTATAGTCATGTTGAAGGATTTAATGATTTTATATTATATTTACAAAATTATAATGAATTTATAAATACAGAAAAATATAATTTTTTTATTTTTTTTAAAATCCAACAGAAATTAAAAATATCGCTTGAGTGTAAGTATAGACTATCTTCTCATGATTTGATGTTTGTTTTTTGAATGAATATCAAAGATGATCCAAAAAATAGTATTTAATGTATACAAATTCTAATTATTTAATTATTATGATTTTGGATATGATATCACTATGGCCTATTCAATCACGATAAACCAACTGATTGTTTTAGTAATTATGAACAAACCACCCACAAAACATCAGACATAAATATATGAAATTTTATAATTATATAAATGATGGTAAGAAATGAAATTAAAAGGGAAATGATAATTTAATAAACACTAAACATATAATAAATAAATTTTAATATTAATTTATGTATTTTGTAATGGATATTCAGTACATATGTAGACAGTTAAACTTGAGGTAAGGGTTTTTAACGGAATTTTTTTCATCTTGTTATATTAATTATTCAATTTCTAGGTTATGCCATGATTATTTATATAAGGAACTTTCATTATTTTATGTTTTTTTCACACTTTTATGAGAGTTTAATTTTTTTTACCTCAAATAACATCATTTGATAAATTTCATTTTTATTCTATGACCTTTGTAAGGGTTTCTCATCTGAGGTTTTTTCTATATGACATATACCACATTCACTATTTGTTTCTTTTTTTGTGAGTTTATACAAGACAGTTGATATTTTATATAATTATTCTATTTATATTCATGGTATCTAATATTTCATTTTATGTTATTTCATTCAAGGGGTATGATGATAATGTTAAGAATTTTGTATGGGTTTAGTTCACAATCTCATCCTTAATCAAGATTACTTATGTTTAAATTACATTGGGGTAATGATATGATCATTCTAAATTAAAATAAATATATTTCATTCTCTAATAGTTGTTTCATGAAATTAAATGTTTTCCATTCATTTTCATCTCTCAATTTACTCAAGATTCAAAAGGAAATTGTTTTAGGAAAATTGACATTGTTTTTATATTCTATATAAAATAGTTTACATCCATTTCTTTATTTTATTTAAATTCTCTCCAAGAATTTTTTTAATAATTTAGATTTATTTATTAATATAATTTTTACTCATTATTGAGTTTCTATAATATATTGTATTTTGAATCTTCTTATCATTTTTCGAATAAGTAAAATTTTACAAATCGTATTAATGACGTATTAGATTTAATTCTTAACCCATTAATATATTTTACAAATTCATGATAAATATTTACCTTCAATATTCGTTAATTTTTTACATAGTTTTATTGAAAGATATATTTTTACTAATATTTTTGAAATTTTAATATTTCTATGAATTCATTTCAAAATAAAAATGTGATTTTCCTCAAGAAATATTTTTGAGATATTATAAATTTATTTTAATATATTTATATATAATATAAGGATTATTATAATTTAATATGGATATAATATACTAATAACATCTTCCATATTTTTTATGATTTATTCATATCAAGTTGACTAGGGAATGTAGTTTCATTTCGTATTTTCATTCTTCAAATTTCGGTAGTTATTTATTAATAAGTAATATTTATTATGTTGTACTATTTACACATAAAATGAATGAATGGAATTATTATGTTGTACTATTTACATATAAAATGAATTCATGTTGTTTTTTCGTCCCATGAACCCTTCTCCTTGGAGTGGCCATACTAAAAATGTCTCCCTACGATCCTTTGAAACTCCTATCACGTAGTGATGTCCCCTTATATCTTGTATGATAATTCTTCATTGGAACAGATGATGGTTTCCCACTCCTCACACACCACCTATTATTCCCCACTCTGGTGAATATCTTTTACAATCGTCTCCTTTTCATCATTTTCTATGTCGATGATAGATGATTCCTATTGTGGTGGTTCAATCGCCCTAGTAGAGTGTGTATCATCCATCATGGGGACATTCTATGGAAACATCAATTTCCTTGAGAATGTAGTAACATGAGGTCTCGGTAAGAAGTAACATCTATTTTCCTCTGCGGCCTCCGAGAGTGCTTTATAAACCCATATGTGTAAATGATGGTGTTATTCCCCTTCAATGAAGTGAATTTGATATAGTACTCTACTAGGTACACATCATTGAACATGATAAGGAATTATGAATAAGAATCGTTATCCTCACGAGAATCCTCCAAACACGACGAGATGTTCTAACCTTGAAGGTCATCTTCATCAAACCCTTCCTCAACTGCATTACACTCGTTATCTTCCAACACTAAAAATATATTAGGAGAACTGGTATCCATCCCACAAGGATTTATAGTATCAACATAGTATGGTATGGCCTGCTAGACCCATTCTGGCATATCCGAACCTATAAGCTGCACAAAACCACGATCTATATTTTTTGGTTTCTTAATTATTTCTTCCCAACCCATGAATTGGGAATGGCCACCATCACCTAGGGTAGTAAAAACATCCATTCTCATAAAAACTTCTAATAATATAGAGTCCATCATTATGAAATAAATTATTGTTATCTATGTGGTTATTTACACTTCAAGGTTATCCATGGGTATATTACTAATTTTATGATATTTGGTAACAAAATATTTAATTATTGTCTATATTTTAAATATTTTTAAATATTTATTTTTTCAATGATAGTATTTATTATAAAATTTAAATCAAATTTCATTTTAGAGGATAATTTATTATTATTTCATTATATAGTATACAAATAGTTTATATAAGAATGATTTCATGGATATAATACAAGGAATACGAACTTTATCACTATAATTATAAGGTTGTATATCATGTTTTCAAATGTAATGAAGAATCATATATGTATCCAGTCTCCCAATAATGATAAATTGTTCAATAATTTGGATATGACACCTTGTATATTTTTCCTATTTAGAAATATAAACATCATATATAGTTACTGGAGCTAGGGTTAATACGGTGTTTATAATTTATTTACTGAATATGGAACAGTATGTTTCGATTTTCATTTTATAAAAACCATTCATATGGATGCATATTATAGATATTATAGATATTTTGGATTTATTGAAAATATATTTCTTATGTATATTAAAAACATATTCATGGGAAAACAACTGTAAACATTTTTGATAGTTCATTCATTTGAAAAAATTGACCAAAAAATGATAATTGGATGTGAAATTCCATGGTGGAATTCTATTGACATGTTATTGAGTATGAGGTTGGTGATGATTTTTGGGATGTGTTGGAAAACATCATTGATCTCAATATGGTGGTAAGATTACTATATTGATTTATAATTATTCTATTTTTAAAGAAGGAAAAAAATTCTTAATTAGAATTGAAATAATATAGAAATCCTATTCTAATATTATCATAATTATAGTTCACGTCTATAGTTATTTATCGACAAATATATATGATATTATCATATAAATATCCTACAAAAAAGATTCTATGAGGTCCTTATTAGTAATAATTATTCCCTAAATAATATTGAATCATAAGATGGTTATTAATTTGTTTTTTAGGGTTACTAAAAAACAATCATTCAAATCCTCCATTAAATTAATGTAATGGTTCACATTTATTTTTCATAATCTCATATATTTCATTTATAATGGGTAAAATATTACTTGGAGTAATTGTTTTCATGAATTTTTTTTAATTCATTACAATCACTAATAAATGTTTAATGTTAATAAAATTACAGTTCCATTAATACACCTTATCAAGGAAAAATAAAATCCCTATTGTGACCCTATTTTACATTAGCATCTATAGGTTTCATGTTAATATATAGGTATATAAATTCGTGATAATTTTTGTGTGGACCGACTCTTAGAATACCCATAAAATTTTATTGTTGATCAACAGATCTGGATTTAATATCAAAACCAATAGTGAAGTTTTGATATTATATATGATATTTTTTATTTTCTTCTTATGTTGTTTCAAAATATTTCAAATTTCTATTTTCATCCATGGTGGCCTTGAGTTAATAAAATATTTCTATTTGGCGTGTCGACAATGAATTCATAACAAGAAATAATGGAATTTCTAACAACACTATTCTAGAGATATAAGTATGGTAACCTTTTGGATCAAAATAAAACAGATTAGGGTTATAATATCATGATATAAAAAAAATTGGCTTCGTCAAACTCCCATGAATCGATACCAATTAATATAGAGGTTTCCGTGTAGTAAAACCTCAATAAAATATTTATACACTAAATAATATAATGTAATAGTCTATAGGTTTTCCCTCATGGTGGTAGAAGAATAATTTTCAAAATAATCACTTATGTGTTCATGTTTTTTGATAAAAATAAAAAATGTGTATTTCAATGTTTTTAAACTAGTTTTGAAATTATGTAAAACAATTACACTAAAAGAAATAGTTGTGGATGATTCATAAAAAATATCCTTTGATAAAAATGGTTTGTAAAATATTTTTTATTAATAAAAACAAGTATTCAATTCCAACACTTGAAAAAACTATTCTTCCATATAAAAAATATTCTCCTAATTTAATTCTTATATTGTCCACTCAAAACTAATAAATTAATGGGCAGTTTTTCATAAATATCAGATCATGACCAGTTTATTAGTGTTGTTATACATATAGATGTTATTCCACCACTCTTAAAACTCATTGTAATTGAATGGACTTGAACTCATTATTCAACTAATCATAGACTTGACTATGTTCATTATATATTGAAAATAATTACTATATAACATAGGTTGAGAAACCATTCAGAATTGAATTAGTTTAAGTATTATAGAAAAACAATCATGATTTTTTATTATAAGAAAAAATTTATATAAATATAAAAAAAGATTAAATAATTGATGATTATTTTTAAAAAACCATGAAATTATAAATTACAGATTTGTATTCAATATCATGTATAAAACACAACAAAAAATTCCTACTGTAATATAATATCCCAAGACTCTATAATATATATACAAATTTAAATAAATTAAATATCATGTTATTGATTATAATGAATGCTACACTATGTTAGATTCCATTACCTACAAGGGAGATCCTCCTCAATAGATTATGTTATACACAATATCTAACATCCTCGATATCTTTTATTATTCTTAACACAGACCTTCCTCGATAGCATGCATTATATGTAAAACCGGGTATCATCATTTAATAATGTGTTTTTAAAACAATATTATTTAATATGATATGATATAAAGTAGCAGTTAAATTAGCTATTTTGAATAGTAATAACTGACATGTATAAATTATTGTTTACAATAATAAAAAACGAGTTAATTTGTTAAACATTAATCAGAAATGAAAAATCCCAATTGAATATAAAAGGAAATCCTATTATATTTATGCTTCCCAATGAGTTTTACCATAATAGAAATAATTAATTGCAATTAGTGAATGAATTTAATGAATCATGTATTTTTTATATTCAATAAAATATTTTTTATATGTATAAGTTAGTTTTTATATGCATAATATAATAACAAAACCTATTTAAAAAATAAAAACCTATATATTAATAACTGCAATTTTACTGCCTTTTAATGAAGAACAATTTTAAAATACTAATTTTGACACTAATATAAATTTAATTTTGAAAAATAAAATTAATTAATGAACTCATAATTTCAGAATTATCCAACGATAATTTTTTGGTTTTTTATGCGGAACATCATTTTTTCATGAATAGTGAAAAATTATGCATTTTTGTTAAAAACTGCATTTTCATTTAAATAATTAATAATGTTAAATTATCTTTTAATATTTTCATATTTTCAAGTTTGATAAATAATACATATATTAACATTATTTATCTTATTATAATCCTTTTCACAGTGAAACTGAAAATAAATACTCTACAATCATTTGAACATTTTTCTACTCAAACCTATTAAATCGTCTATATGTAAGAGTCACATTAATCTTAATTTCACCATGTATATGATTTAAATTCCAAAATATAGATATAGACCATTGTAAAAAGGATTATATATTGAGAGTAAAATGTCATCTTATTTTTTTACCCAAATTATTAGTGAATGTGATTAAATTTAATTACAATGATTAAGGTTTAATTTGGATAAAAATGGACTAAACCTTATATTTAAGAGAAAAAATGAAATATACAGATGCCAAAACAAAACTTTTTATCCTTAATTCTTACATTAATCTTCCATTCCTGATATTTTTTTGTTTTTATGGAATTTTTAGTTAATAAAATTTGTACACCTAACATGTTTCCAAAAATTCCAAGTGAGTCATTTTCCTTCTATATAAAAGGAAACTACCACTCACCCTTCATAACACATATCACGAAACAATGGGCCCTAAAACATCTACCCAAGTACTATCCCAATATCACTCCCCTAATCCTAGTAGACTCCTCTTTTTCATAAAGTTATCCAAATAAGCTTTCAGTTCAAACCAAAAGAAATTTACCGATGAAAATGTAACCTCTTTTGTCATAATTTTTAGTTTCATTTCCATTATTCAACCCCTATAATCCGATTATTAAATTATTATATAACAAAAAGTATTATAAATATAAAATTATGTTTTTATATTAATATTTCTACCAACATGTACACACTCCTCTATCTAATGGGTAACGAACATGCTTTTTCTGTCTGTGGAGAACTACAACCTCACGAAACGATGATTGTATATTTTTCCATTTCCAACATTCATGGTTAGACATTATAATGGAATAATTTTATATATATATAATATATTATATTTATTATGTCTTTGATATTATGAAATTCTTTTACAATACATACTCTTATCCTTTCTATTTTGTGTAAATATGATATCATCATTTAAAGAAGCATGGACTACAACCCCCTCAATGTTATGGGATTCATTCATATGTTCCATTTAATTTATATAAGTATTATTATAATTAAAATATGATACATTAAAAACATATATATGATATTAATGACCTAATTAACTTTTTTGTAAATATATATTTTTATATATATATATAAATTATTCCTCTCACAAACTAAAATGTTATAACGACGATCATGGATGTGTGGACTACCACCTCCTCGACACGATTTGATTTCCATTACATCGTGATAATTTCATATATAAGTATATATGATTATATAATATTTTATTTTTTATATTATGATCATTCTATAAAAATATAATTCTAAATACATTTTTACCATATTCTTCCTTGAAAAATGAGAACATTACTCATGTGTACGCATAGTCTTCCGTCTCCATGATTTTAACATTTGTTCAGTTTTCATAAGCATCTTTAATGATTTATTTTAAATGTATAATTGAATTATAATTTTTATAATTATATCCTGAATTTTATTATTCATATGTTATATATTTAACCCGTAGTCAATAGTTTACCTACCAATGTTTTTTTGACACATATAATTTATTTTGTTAAAAAACATGATGAAAAAGTAGTTATTTAACTCATTGTATAAAACATAACATCCAGTATAATAAATATAATGATAATAATTAAAAATGATCTCAAGGAATTATAAAATAAACATATGTTTTTTATACAGGATGTTATTGGATATTTTCCCCAAAGGAAACACAAGGTAAGGCATTCTCATCCCACATTTTTACATCTATGATGTAAATGTCATGCCCATCAAATCAATTTATTTTGGTGTGTATATACTGACCCTATTTTTATATTATATAATTTATCATTTTATCATCATGGTATCGTAAAAATTAATTTAATATTATTCCTTCATGAGGTTTTTAATTTACAATGCTTCAATGTTATATGCAAAACAATGGAATGTTTAATGGAAGTTTTCCTCGAAAAAAAATTTAATGATATTTCAATGATATTTTCATTTGAGGAATTATTATGACCATTTTTCTATAAAAAAAATCATTTTCTCTACTCTGGTTATTAATGAAATTTATTCATGTGTAGGTTATATTTTCTCACTCTTTAGCACTCAATGTTTACCAAAAATGTTTATAAAGAATACCTAACTTCACCTCTCTCTTTAGTTAGAGAACATGTTTTCTAATAAAAACCATGTTTTATTAAAATGTTTCCAAAAAATGTTTTAAAATGATTTGGTAATGATATTTTACCAATTTTTGTATTTTATAAAAAATTTCAATGGAATTTCTTTTTCGCTTTTCGAACAATGCATTTTTCATACCATTTAATAGTGATGAAGGAAGGATCATTTTACAATGTATGAAATTTATGGATTTAACCAATGTTATTCCTTAGAAGAATTATTTTCATGTTTCAAAGGGAAAATTTTAAAGAGAATATTTATAAAAAATCATTTTCATGAAAATGGTTTTCAAAACATATAGATATTTTCCTCATGAATGTTTTAAAAGAAATTTTTTCAATATTTATATACATCAACAAAAACAACTGTTTATTTTAAACTACTTGGGGTATGTTGTATTAATAAAATCCTTAATCTTATTATGGATGGTTGATGCCTTATTAGGCCAAGGATATTATTCACATTCACTTCCTTGATTTGTTTTTCCCCTTGAACTACTCAATCTCATATCATTATTGAATGTTACATAATTATCCATACCATTTATCATTGATATTTGTATTTTTTAACCCATATAACATTTTATATATGGCATATACATTGTAAATATTTTGACTGTTTGGGTAAATATTGAATAATACATATCTCTTAGTTCAAATGGATATTGGATAAATTACATTGTAAAATCAATTATTCTATATATGAGGAATGTTTTGGACTGGTAAAACATGGGTGGGGATCAGATATAGATATCCCCTCAATGAATCAGTAGTCTCATGGGATGATTCATCTGGTTAAATTAATTAGATGGGTTTTTATCCAGAATGTTTTAAACTGTTTTGTGAATTGTCTTAACGGTAAACGTACCATGTACCTGGGAAATATGGCTTCCAATAATAAAGAATTCCCCCATTTATATTCATTAATTATTCACCTGTGATAATTTTCATAGAAATATATATTGGTGTATCTCATTTTTAGCCTTATGTTATTAGTCATCCATTAGATTTTTCATCGACATATCAATGGATACATTTCATTTTAAGTTACTTATATGGAATGAGTTTCAGTTTCTTACCATGAAATATTTATTTTTCTATACCTAGTTATTTGAATGGAATTTGTTTCCACTAATTACCATTATATATTTTTTACGAACATCCATTCTATATATTGATTATATGGCATGATATTTGAATTATTTACCTCTCCGTATTGACTATTCACATTGATTTATTATTTTTTCCACATTACGTACCCTAACAATGCATTTGACGTCACCCTTATTATGTTTCATTCCCCAAGTATCCAAGGAGATTACTATTAAAGTCATGCATAGATTTAGTAAATAGATTATAGTTACCCTATAATTTATTTATTTATATTTTACAAAGAAAGGAAAATTATTTTATTGTAATTAGTGTAGCTAATTAAAATAAAATACACATTTATGTATCTATTTTACCAAGACTACTAAACCTATCAAGAATTCG
Source organism: Viscum album (assembly GCA_963277665.1). Taxonomy (NCBI): domain Eukaryota; kingdom Viridiplantae; phylum Streptophyta; class Magnoliopsida; order Santalales; family Viscaceae; genus Viscum; species Viscum album. Next base: position 1,027,876,442 of record OY728121.1, on the reverse strand, counting down.
AGGCTTGATTCCTTGTAATAATGCCAATATAATTGATATAAGATGTTAACTCTAGGATATCTAGGGTTGATATTCTATATATGGAACCAAAGAACGTTAAATAAGAACCTTGGCGACTATATTTTGGAAAACGTACATTATAGAACATAACCCTATGGTAAAATATTAGAATAAGTATAGTAAAACGCCCTAGAAATTTGGTAATGTATATATTATGTGGGTTTTCCTAGAAATAAATCCATATTTGGGTACTATGAGTGGATGTGGTTCAAGAATAGATTTACCTAGGAGTAATAACTCTGACGAGGTGTTTTGAGCCTGGCTTGGGGTCACCTGGTACTTGAAAATTATCCTTTCAACACACTAGGTTTTATACTCCAGGGGATTCACTTAGGATTATCCACTTTTTCTTTAAAAACCATTATGTAGATTGTGAATGAATAATCTAGGTTAGAGAGAAGGTGATTTAGATTAATGATAAGGTGTCATGGTTTATAAATCATGTGAATGATAATATGGATAACCCTAGACACAAGAATGAAATATGTGAATACAAATGGATGAATTATTTATGTGTTGAGGTTTTATGGAAAATGTTAGTTAAAATTATATAAGGGGATTAAACATATTTTAAGGATTTCCATCATTTTGAATTGGGAAAATTAAATTAATTTGGATTCATAAATGGACAACATGAATTCTGAGTGAAAACCAATCAAATTTGGCAAGGCTTTTGGTCTTGATCACGGGACCAAAGGACGATAAGGGTTTCATAAAAACCAATAAACTACAGAATGGCCTGGTTAATTATTTATTTTTTAATACAATATGATGAATAAATATTAATGATGAACCACTATCATGCCATTTGGGAATTTGTTATTATTCTATTAACTTTGATGGTTTTGGAAGATATTTAAAGACAAATATTTGGACTTTTCACTCTTTTATGGGGATTAATGTCCTTTAGAATTTTATTTTAGTGCTTCTAGCATAAAACATGATTTTTGGGTGTATTATAATTTTAAAAAATAATAACCAATATTTATGATGGTTCTTATAAAATTGAATCATGTCAAGAATGAATATTTCCTTATATTCTTTCTTAGTATAATAATTACCCAACATTAGGAAAAAGACTTAGAAATTTTGTTCTCTGAATTTTTTAATTTATGATGATCCAATTGTCTTCTATATCTTCTCAGATTTATGTATTTCAGTGCAACAACAATATATTTATAATTAAATTTTTTTATTGATGACCTCATTTAATCCAATGAAATATTTATGATTTTACTCGAAGTACATATTTCTACGTGCCACTAATCATATCCTACCTAGAGACCAAGTTACATGGTAGTATATGTGACCCTTATAATTGACATTTTCTCTTTTCTTGAGCATTTGTTTCCAAAATATTCCCAATGTGGGATTTCAAATATAGGAAGTACTAGGAAATCTATCTCCATGATCATGTCTTAATTGTGAGGATGAAATTTAATTACGTTTGGGAGAATGTAATTCCAAGAAATTTTAAATTAAATTTTTTATTCAATAGCAAGTGTGATACGCAACACCAAATACGTAAGGAAATATAATATTCCAATACTCATATATATATCTACTATTATAAATAAATTAAACACATGATATTTCTCCTAATGCATGAAAAATTTAGTTATCTTTCCTTACATGCAAGAGTGACATTTCTTGATAGCTTGTGTTTCAAACAAGAGTGGCCTTCCACGATATCTTATGTTACACAAAAGAGAATCCATCCTTGATATCTTGGATTAATGAAAGACCTAGTTTCACCAAATAACAATCTACAATAAAAATATTATTATTTAATATAATATTATATAAAATATCCAATAATTTAGATATTATGAATATTAATAAATATCTATTACAAATTATGGTTTACACCAATATGATATTAATTATTTTATTAACAATTAATGAGAAATGAAAATAATAACCAATAAGATATAAAAGCAATATTATTATTTTTCAACTTCTAAATAAGTTTTACCTTAATAAAAATAACTAATTACAATTAGATAATTATTTTAAAGATACCTATATGTTATATATTTTATCAATTACTTATTATAGTTATCCATTATGTTTTATATGTATAAGAAAAGAAAAAACCCTATTTCACGCATAAAAACCTATATTTTCCTAACGATAATTTTACTCCATTTTAATGGTGTTACAATTTTAAATCCTAATTTTTACGATCTTATAAAATAATTTTTATAAAATAAAATTCATCATTTATTCCATAATGTTAAAATTATCCTTGGGTGAATTTTTAGTATATTTACAAGGATCATCATTTTTGGATGAATTATGAACAATATTACATTTTAGATACAAACTAAATTTTCATTTAAATAATTATTAATGATAAAATATAATTTAAATTTAATATAAATACAAATTATATAAATAATAAATTTATCAATAAAACATATTTTACTATAATTAATTTAACATTGAAATATAATATAAAAACTCAACAATATTTTGATCATTTTTCTACTAAAATTAACATATGTTTATTATACTGAATGTCAACGGATATTCACCCAAAATGAAATACAAGGTAAGAGATTCTCATGTCAGCTTTTTTATATCTATGAGATAAATTTCAGATACACAACTTACATATTGTGAGTGGTGTATCACATAACCCTTTTTTTATATTATATTATTAATCATTTTATATTTATGGTATGTTAAACTTCCATTTATTATTATCCCTTCAAGAGTTTTAGGAGTATAAATGTTTCAAAGTGGTATGGGACACTTTGGAATTTTTAAATATTGTTTTACTCAAAAAAAAATGATCGTTAAGTGGTATTTCCATTTAGGGAAATTTCATGACTACTTTTCAATAAAACCATTTTTTGTCTCCTATGGTAATTCATTACCATTTTCATGTATTATTACCGATTTCCCACCTTTTATTAGTAATGGTGTTTTAATTTTTTATAAAGAAAACTCAACATCACATCTCTCTTTAGTTGGAGAACCTATTTTATAATAAAAACCATTTTTTACTCAAATGCTTACAAAAATTAATTCAATGTGTTTTTGGAAAAAATTTACCATTTTATTTATTTTAATACTGATTTTTAAGGAATATCCATGTCTCATTCTGAACAATGAATTTTTCATAACTTATTACTGTGAAATTGGAATGTTCATTTCACATTGAATGAAATTTATGGATTTAACCACCGTCATTACATCAAATAATAAATTTCATTTTGAAAGGATATGTTTTATGAAAATTTTTTGAAGAAAAATTGATTTTCTTGGAAATGGATTTCCAAAACATATGTTTATTTTATAGAATTGTTTATTAAACTATATTTTTTGTAATATTACATTTTCTCAATGACAGAAACACTTTAGTTTTTTCCACCTCGAGTATGTTGTATTAATAACATCATTAGTATTCCTATGGGTAGTTTATGATTAATTTGGTTAAGGATAGTATTGACATTCACTTCCAGGATTTCTTTTGTCCACTTGAAATTTTCAATGTCTAATGATTGTTGGATTTAACCTATTACCCATATCTTTTATCATGGATATTACTATTTCCTAAAAAGTCTACCATTTTATATAAGAGGTTTAATTTTAATTTTATTGATTACTTGGGTATGTATTGATAAATCTATATCTCACACTATATTCATATATTTGATAATGAAAATTGTAAAATTGATTATTCAATATATGATAATTGTTTTTAGATAGGTATGAAATAGGTGTGTCTCAGTTTTTGAAAAACCCTCAATTCATTGGTAGTCTCATGAGATGAGTCATTTGGATAAATTATTTATATGGGTTTTTATGCAGCATTTTGTAATGATTCTTGGGAAAGGACTCAATGGTAAAGGTACCATGTACCTGAGATACATGGAGTCTATTAATAAAGAATTTACCTTATTTATAATCAATTATTATTTATTCATGAGTTTTTTCGTTGGCGCATCAATGGATGTATTTCATTTTTAGGTTTAATTTATTATTCATCCATGATATATTGTGTCATCATATCCATGGATACATTTCATTTTTAGTTTCTTAGGTGGCATGTGTTTCATTTTATTACCATTCCATATTTATAGTCCCTTATCTATTTATTTGAATGGATTATGTTTAGAATTATTACTTGGACATATTTTTTATGGAATTCCATTCAATATTTTTATTATATGGAATACATGTAAAATTAATTACCTTGTTATATTGACTATTCACGTTGATTCATTATTTTCTCCTTACAAAGCATTATTCGGAATTTTAGCTCACCCTTATTATGTATCATTCTGAAGGTATCTGATATGAATACTATGAATTATATTAATCGATTTAATAAATGTAATAGAGTTACCCTCTAAGGTATTTATTTAAATTTTAGGGAAATGTGAAAAAATAATGTTGTAACTAGTGTTGTCATTTGTAACACAAGACTCATTTATGTATCTTATTTTCAAAGACTACTAAACTGATCTATCCTTTATGGATTGATTCATTGTAATCATCCTAATATAATTGTTAGTAGACACCAGATCATGGTTATCTTGGGTTGGGTCACTATAATAACTATGTAGGGGGTTTATGTTGGAATTCAATTCTCATAGATAGAAATGAGTGTAATAAAGTGTTTCTAGACTAGTTGATCACTCCATCCTCCATTGTATACCTCACATGTCAAAACAAGTTATCCTTATTTACTTAATTTGAAATTTTTTGGTGAAATATTATACTCATATTATATATAATAGTGATACTTTTTTATGAATAGAACATTTAATTAAATCCATGAATAATTAAAAATTATAAAATCAGAGAATGGATATTTTTATAAATAATTCAAAAATTTCCTTAAAAATAATCAATTATTCAATATAATTTAAAAACTAAAATTAATGGATAATTATTCTCTAAAATACTGAAAAATTATAAAAAAATGAAATCTCTATCCGAGAGATTACTAAAACATTTTATGTGGCTGAATAAAGCCAACTTAGGGGGTATAAACATTAAATGTTAACTGACGAAGAGAAAATGTTTTTTGAGATTAATCAAACATGAAAATGTGGGTGTTTTTGTAAAATTGTGTACATATCAGGAAATATTACCCTAGCATCCTGATGAAATTTATTACCCATGAGTGGTTCAACTGGTGGAATCGATATTTGTATCAACCAACAACTAAAATCTAGGGATAAGAAAATTTATCCATTGATGTTTTTTTTTGTATTACTCATGTTTCTCACATTGAAAATGAATCAAGTGGGAATAAATTACATGTTGTGTAAGTCATTAGTTTGTTTCATATATTCTTTTGGATAGACAGTGTTGGTCAAAAAAATAAGATCACCATGTTTATTGAAAAAGAAAGGGGGAAAAGTGTTTTAAAATTGGTTACATGTTTTTGGAATATATATCAAAAATACAAATGGTAGAAATAGCATATAAAACATATGAGACCATATAGGAGATTAATATAGCCAGATAACATAAAAAGTACATGGTTGTATAGTGGTTTCATGATAGATTTCTCAACAATAGATGTTTATATCTAGTCGCTCATGAAAGTACAACATGGAAGGGGAACTATGAAATGGGTTCATGAAGACATGTGTAAGCTCAATGAATAGAAACTTTAAAAGTTATGGAGTTAATGGTGACCATATGATTTAAATTCAAGTGGAATTAATGGTAGTAATAAATTGAATGGAAAATAATATTGTGAAGCTGCAAAGGAAAGTCTTACATGAATAGGTTTCTATAAATGGGCGAATTATAATTTTATAATAAATATATTTATAAGGGTTAATTTCCTATATAAGGATCCCATAATCACTAACTTTGGTATTGAGAAAATAGAAAAACATATTATTGGTGGATAATTTCACAATTTCAAAATATAGTTCATGATGCCAGAAATATGATGGTGGTTCTCAGAGTAGTATATGGAGGAGTAGTACACAGAGACAATATTTTTAGGTATGGAGCTTGTATAGTATTGTTTGTGAAGAAAAAATCATCAATCCTTACAAAAAGGATGTTAATGATCTAACAAGTAGTGTGTGATGTACAATATTTTGTAGAACAAATATAGTGATAAAATAGACACTGACAAAAATCATGAAGTGTGAAGTAGTACATGAGGAAGACCAAATAGATGAAATTTTCATAGAAATAGCCCATATAAGGAGTGGTTCATGTTGTTAAATACATAAATGTAGGTAGTACATATAACATATTATAAAAATTATAGGTCTTGAATCATAATACATGTAGGAAAAGTTGTAAAGAAACTTTTATAGAGGAATTACAAGTGAAGCAGATTTTATGTGGAATAGTGGATTTCATTACCTTGATAAAAGGTAGGTTGATGTATAATTTGTGAATGTGTAAACCAAATCAATGATGATGTAGATAATTAGAAGATTAGTTTGGAGGACTAGTGAGTTTCTTCCTAACAATATAACATTTTTTTAATTTTGCATGGTTATAAACAATGAAGGATAATGATTTTATTCCAAACATTATAAAAAATTTGAAATTTACTTATTATGGTGCACTGATATATTTCCTTTATATTCTCCTTGGATTATACATGCTTGAGTAAACCATGTAATTATTGGTATGTCTCTTTCCTAATTCCACTTATTTATATATTTAGGTGTCAAGAAACATAATTGATTTTTAAGTAGTGATTACATATGGAAAAAAGGGGGAATTATTTTAATCATTAATACCCAGATACACCACCTATTTTGGGTATTTAATCTATTCGGTCCCACATTTTCATATATATAGAAATGATTGGAATGATTTTTGCAGATTAGTAGTTGATGGTTAACGTTACATTTATTATATTAAAAGACTATTTATTGGATGTGTTCTCGACTAAATTCCAAATTTTTCCTTCCAAGTGAGAGATTGAGTTCAATATGTTGATTTTTCTGGGGGTTGATCACATAATGATACACTATAACTATATGTCACCTACTGAAATAACATAGATAAAGGTTCAACATAAGTATGTAGAGGAAATAGCTGATATACATATATGTACATCTCCATGTTATATTTTGGTTTTTCCTATGAAAGTTATATATATATTTGGGGTTATCATACTCTATGGGAAGACAAACCATATTTCTATAAAGAATAAGTATTTACTTCAATAGATATATGATCAGTATATTTAATTTAGGGAGGCCTGATGGTTCTCTAATATTGATCTACAATCTACATATCCTCAATTATTAATCCAAAATATGGATATATATTGGATGATTTTTTGTATTACGCATAGGCTATTTGAGAACCTTGAGATTATAACCTATTTGATAAATTAACCAGTAATGTTTATTGTTCTCATGAATCCAAAATTTCATCCATACTAGGACTAATTTTTTATACTATTTATGGATGATATTTTATTCAATTCTCAATCCCAATAGTTACATGGAGATTATTTGAAGAATGTTTTTTATCGAGGTGAACTGATTATATAGAAATATGTTTTAGTGAAAAATATGGATTCATAAGATGAAAATTCCAAGGAATTTTATGTAATTAGAATGGATTTCTATTGATCCATAGAAGGTAGGGGTTGTAAAATCATATTCTCAACATTGAAATGTGTTTGACAGTAGGAGTGTAATTGTTTTTGATTGTCACTTTTGATGATTCATCTATGATTTCCCCCATTTATTATTATCTATTATGTGCTCTACAATGATGGGATAATATTTTAGAGGACCAATTAGTGTGAATCCATATTTTTATAGTAGAAAGGGAGACAAAAATAATCATTATTTCTAAACAACCACTACTTTTCCTAGGTTTATTGTATATATATTTACATTAAAATATTTTTTCAAGAATAGTTTTTATGTTGGAAGATAGGTTGATCATTTATAGGTATTATTAGATATAACCATATTAGATAAACTACTAAAATTAGGATTTAGTGCTTTCTTTATTGTTCATAATTTAATTTTTTGGTTCCATTATATATTTGGATAGAGATTTGTTCTCTCTGTAAAATATACGAACCTATAATTGAATATCTCATAGTGATCCATTAATCTATTTAAAATTCATTTTCTAGAGTATATCATGTTTTTCATTTTCATGATGGAATATTCAAGGAGAAGTAAACATCGAGGTAGAAAGTATTACCAGTTATAATCTGGAGTAGGTGATTTTGTAATGTAGTTTTGAATGGATATTTATTATCCTTTTTAATTGTATGAAATTAGGGTGTGTATATGGGGAACAATACAATGGTCTTTTCATCTTGATATCACATCGAATTGAATTGTTCAGGTGAAGGTAAACTAGGATTTTGATTCGGGTTTTTTTATGTATGAATTTCTTTTTAATATAGCACTATTTATAAGGAATTGACCTTATTACATTACATAATATTAAATTTTTGTCAGGAAATGACATCCTTTTACAATAAGGATTGTTTCATGTTTATTGTTTTAGAAAAATTGGGATATAAAACACACATAACATTCCACATTTATATAGAGCAGATATCTAAAAAACAATATCCTTTTCTTTTATAAAATAAAACATCTCAAACGAAACATGTTTTCTTTGAAAAATCATCTTTCAGTTCACTATGGATTCCGTATTTATCTTATATATCCTTATAACCTATGAAAATAATTTAAATAGATTGTATTATCATATAAATCCCAGTATGGTATATAAAAATAAGTAAAGAAAACCTTACTCCATGAATAATTGTAAACATATGAAATCATTTTAAAAAATACATACATGTCACTCATATAGACTTACTTTGTGAATCTTGATATTTCCACGAGATTTACAGAAAACATAAATAACATAAATATAATGTTAAAGGTATCTTGGGGAATTAATTACATAATATTATAACCCTATCAGCTACCATATGATTTGTATCCCTTATGGATACATTAAATGTAACTATTACAATAACCTTATTGTGTATACATCGTAGTTACACATGGAGTAACCATATAGAAAAACTCCATCATAAACATACAGAATTAATTGTATAGAGATATAGGTCTCAACCTTCATCAAAAATAATTCCCATGAACCAGAACAGAATCATGAAAGACAAATTTTTTCATAATAACATTTCTTTTGAAATTTGTAAAATAGAATATTAAAAGAAAATATTAAATGAAAAACACTTAAAAATATCATATAATTTAATTGAGACGTAATAGAGTGTATAGAATATGTATATAAACTATAAATACACATAATTCAACAAAATTTATCACACAAAAAATATTAATACCACATATTTAATAAAGTAAAATGTTAACCCATTGAATATGAATTGGGTTAAGAATTCCATTACCTCGGGTTTATATTACATTAAACGTGTTTAGACATATTTTATGATGGTCAAAATATATTTATTAATATATTAAATAATAATATTAAAATTTATAACACTTTATATGTTAATTTCATAACATCATTCGACCCATTATTTAGTTGTATTTTGTTCCCTCCATTGTTTCAGGTGTGTTTATTATATGATTTCTATGGTTGTTGTGAATTATATTTTCTTATTGTATAGAAATGAAATTCTAGTAATGGAATTAAGTGTTTTTCGTTTTTTTCCATAATATTAAATGATTCCATAAATCATTTTGGTTATATGGTAGTAGTATTAATCAGTAGATAAATATTTTGTGATATCCCTTTAGATCATTTTAGTGATTCGATGTTAATAACAATCTAGTTTCATTATATAACATAATAGAATGTATGTACGTTAACACAATAACATTAAAGAGTATATATCATACAATTTACTATATGATTAAACAATTAAAATTGTGTTCTAAATAGTTTTTATGGAATTAATGGAAATTACAAACACATCATCCACGATTTTGGTAAAACAACACAACACGATCATTTTTTTATAAGAGGGGGTGGAGATAATGTATGTTGAGTAATTTTCCCATAAAACTGATAAAATTCTAGAATATATATAATACATGAGATTTCATGAAGTTTTGATAAGGGTAATATAATAGAGTATAATAAAATAAAATAATTAAAAAGAAAACATAAGAAAATGAAAGTGGATCTTTGCCACTTGATCTCTTCTCTGTGAGAAACTCATTAAGGGTCTAGGTTTTGGCCTTTTGGTGAGACAAGTATGTCTTTATTGTTGTGATGGTGATTGGGAGGATTGTTTGGATGAAATTAGACAAGGCTCTGGCCTTGATTGGTGTGAGAGGAAGAGGGGGAGACATTGGTATTTATAGTGGTTGAGAGGAGGGGTTTTACATTAATTTAATCATTAGTTTAATTTTTTTTCTAATGTTTTTGAATAGTAATAATTCATTAGACCCAAAAAGTAGTATATTAATGGTAGTTTGAACTATTAACAATAACATCATCCATGAAATAATCATTATACCTAAATTCTTTTATTTAGTATATTTTGAAAATTAATGTATTTAACAATTCTCAATAACATTCATGTATTTCATAAAAATCCAAAAAATTGACTGTAATTTTTCTCGAGGTGTATAATTAAAAAATGATCTCATTTTTTTTGAAAATAAATTTCTAATTATGATTAATTTAATTTCTATATAAAATCATAATTTATTCTAAAAAACATTTTAAAAACTGTAACAAATTTTATATCGCCTTGAAAAAATAATCATGGTATCTTTATATTATAACCATAAGACAAAAATAATAATGTGATTTAATATTCATAAGGGTCATATTACTCATCTTGATACAATTCATTAGGGTATGATACTATTCACCAGAAAAACAAGTTTGTTTTATCAAACTCCAAATTACTTACTATTCCCAACCATAGATTTATGGTTATCAAAATTCAAATAATTGAAGAATAAAAATTATTTACAATGGATTGTTTATAAATATATATTTAAAATAATTCTCCATTATCAAGAGACTCGGTGTTTCATTCATTTCATTAAATTTATTTTTAAAACCTTTGGGTGTTACAATCTCACCAACTTATAGAAATTATATCCTCACAATTTATTAATTTTTTTATTAAATAAGTGAGGGTCCCATTACCACATAGAATTTTTAGATTACCATGATTCTTTTTCACCAATGTGGTCCTTTACAAATATCCTTTACCATGTAGATTAACTTATTCCACAATATGTTTTCTCTCAGATCATGAATCTAAATATGTTTCTCTTCATAATAAAATTTCTCTTCCAAATGAACTACTTCTGTGCTAAAAACATTAGATGAATATAACACAAACTTTTTCAACATCTAAAATGAAAAACATTTTGTACCTAAAATAAAATTGGAAGTACGGATAATTAATAGGAGACTAGTCTGATATTCTCTACGATTTAATAAGGTCTAATAAACTATTAACATAACATTTATTTATTACCAAAATTAATATCACATGTCTATGGTGAGATTTTATAAAAAACATGATCACATTACTTAAAAGAAAAGTGTTTCCTCATATAGTTTTAAAAAAGTTTCATACTGCTCTTAGTTATCCTCTTTTCTTTCTTGGTCATCTTAACTTTTTTATCCACATCCACTACAAATTATTGTCCCATCAACATCCTTTCGGCGACTTCATCCCCAAAATCTAGAGTTTGGATCTGGTTCCCATACAATGCCACAAAAGGTTCCATTAATATACTATAATGAACCCTGTTATTATAAGAAAACTCAACTAAAGGATGATGTTGATCCCAAGTTCCCTAGTAGTCCATCAAACACAATTGGAGAACATCCTCCAAAGTCTTAATTGTTCATTCTCACTACCCATTAGGTTGATGATGAAAAGTTGTACTGAAATTTAATTCGGGACCCATTGATTTCTAACGGACCATCGAAAAATTATAAGTGAATGTGGGATCCTATTTAGACACAATGGAAATAATCAACCATGTAACTGGAAAATCACTTTATGGTACAATAAGGAAAACTAATCCAAGGACATTGTATATCGAATGAGAATGAAATGTGTAGATTTTTTCACTGCGTAAAAATTCATCCAAAACACTCTGTTACTTCTATAAGATTTTTTTATTCCAACAATTATGTACATGGATAGATTTTTCAATTTACACTCTAGAACTGGATAGGGATAAAGAATCTCATTGCGTAACTAATTCTCTGCTCTAACCTATTGAATGACCAAAAAAATTCAAGGTCAAATATGCAATATCTCTTTTAATTCCATCCCATCAATAATAATCCTAAAGGTATCTATGAATTTTATTACTTCTATGATAAACTAAAAATAGATAACTATGTGCATCACAAAATAAATCTTTCTTTAAATCAGAATCATAAGGCACACAAATCATTTTTCCAATCATAAAACACAATCATTATCAATATTAATTTATGGAAACATACACATTTTTACCAATTCTACAATTTTCACAAGTTCATGATCTTCCTTTATTACATTCTTAATTCCGCATAATAATAATGATTACATAGAATCCTGAAACAAAACATAGGTATTTCCTGCACCAACAACTTCTAATGCAATATTCAACAAATCATTAATCATGGGATCCTGTTCCAAATGTAACATGGTTCATGATGCATGATGTTTTCAAATCAAGGTATCCACAACAATTTTTGATTAAATGAGATGGTAATTTATCATTCAATCATAATCCTTTATCAGTTGAAGCCATATTATCTGCCTCATGTTAAATTCCTTCGGAGTGAATACATACTTCTGAAATTTATGGTCAGTATTTATTTGACATTTGGCTCCGTATAATTGATTCATCCAAATTTTATAATAAAAACCCACAGCTGTAAATTCAAAATCATGTGTGGGATAATTTTCCTAAGAGTTTTTAGTTTTCATGAAGACTAAGAAATTACCTAATCATTCTGAATCAAAACACAACTGCGAACCTTCAGTGAAGCATCACTATGGATGAAAGGATCACAATTTCTTGATAGAAAAGCCAAAATTAGAGCATCCACCAATCACTTCTTCAATTCCTGAAAACAAACATCACATTATTCTGTATAAATAAATTTAACCCTTTTTGTGTAAATATTGGGGGACATATAACTATGAAATGTTTTAAATAGGCCGTTGATATTAAACCTACTAATCCAATAAAACTAAACATTTCTGTAACATTTGTAGGTCATGGCCATTCATTAACCACTTTTTTTTGAATGATCAACTATTATTCCAACCTTATTTAAAATGATTAAAAAAATAAATCTTTATCCACCAAAAATAACAATTTCAAAATTTTCCATACCGTTCATTTTCCATTAATGTCAAAAAAAACTACCATTATATGTTTTTCATCCTACCATTTACTCATAGAAAATAAGAGAATGTCATAAATAGACATAACTAAAAACATACTAAAGTGATCATGACATATTCTATTCCTAAAATAATTAAATTCAGTTGGTGAATTAGTTAACCAAAACAACATAACAAAAAATTTCTTATTCCCATATCTATTATGGAATGCAGTCTTCGAGACGTCTGATTCCATTACATTCAACTGGCGGTACCCCAACCTCAGGTCGACCTTCAAAAAATACTTTCCTCCACATAGTAGATCAAACAAGTGATTGATATGCGATAAATGGTAGTTTTTTTATAGATATTATATTCAAGGATCTATAATAAATGCAATGGCTCATGGAACAATCTTTTTTTATGGAAAAAAATAAGATAGCCCCATCATAAATACATATGATGAATTAATCATTTATGAATAAATTCATGAAACTAATAATTGAATTAAATATGTTCCATTTGATCCATTTTATAAGGGGATTTAGAAATGGTCTTAGCATCAGGAACAAAGTAAATTTTGAAATCAACTTCCCGTTCAGGTTCAACCCCAAGTAAATTATCAAAAAAAACATAGTGATATTCATTTACCATTGGCACATAATTAATCGGAACAGTTCCCTTGTTTTCTAAAATATGATCTAGATAACATTGATTTCCATCACAATAGTTTCTCAACATCCTAATATGTTATCAATTTTATGGGTTCATTCTTCTAAAAAAACAGAAACTCTTTTGGAAAAATGATTTTTTTACTCTATAATCATTCTTAGCATGATAAACAGAAAGCCAATCCATACCCAAATTGAAATCAAACTCTACTAAGGAAAAAATGTTTTTTTAGGAAATGTATTTCCACATTCCACAGTATACTGATTCTTAAAATTCATATTTTCTGTTATATTTCCCCCCCTGGTGTGCAATTAATATGTTCTGCTATCATTTATTGAGGTGATATTTCTAATTTTCATGAAAATTTTTCTGAAATAAATAATGTGTAGACCTCTTATCAAATAATAAATTATAAAAATATTAGTAAAAAATGTACCTAAAACAACATAATTTGATAGAACGAAGTCTACATACATAGTCACAAATGATCTCACTACACATTTTGGCATATAGTCTATATTCTTTGCATCATTCAAATATCTCTTTGGGAAGGAATTTTCATAATGACCCATCTCAAAAAATTTAAATCACTTTATAGTTTTATTATCAATATTTTTCATAAGATCATTTTCATTACATTCTCAGGCCATATGTCCAAATATTCCATATCGAAAACACTTCCTTATTTTTGTACGTCATTCTCAGGGTGATTTTTCCACAGAATTCATAAACTCAAAATATTACTTTCTTACATTCAGATTTTATTGATTTCTTCTTACACATTTCTTTCCATCTAGACCTATTCTTATACTTATTTTCAAGGTTCACGTGATCATCAAACAACACCAATTATACCCTCTTAGCACTTCAGTCAAGTTTATAATAAATTTTGAACTCATAGGAATATAATTCCCATCAATATCATAGCTTAAATCCCAATTAAATAAGTTTTATTTTTCTATCAAGATACATAATAAGATTTATTACATACTTCTCCAGTAGGGTGACGTTTTCTTCAACATATCAACTGAATCTTCCTCGTTTTTCTTCAATTCTAGGAATTTCATCTCTATCCCAATTCAATCAACCATAGGAAAATATTTTTCAAGGAAATACTATTAAATTATTCCCACTCTACGGATTCAATATCCTATCTATCCGTGATATTATTGTCCATTGTCCAAAATTAATCAACTTCACCTTCAAAACGATAAATGGAAACACATACCAATTTATTATCTGAATATCCCATAACACTGAATATCTTTTCAATGTCTCTAATCGATCCTTCAACTTCCACTAGGATAGAATATCCACTAAAAGAAGGAGGGAGGTGCCTCATAAAATGTCCAATTATCATCATGTTCATTTGTGGTAGCTCTGGTTTTTATCGTTCATGATTTCCACCAACATTTATTTCTTGTTTCCTCCAAGCCATTATTTTCAAAAACATCTCAGTTCCAACCTATATCATTCCAAGCTGGAGATTCAGATGGATATCATGTTGTCGGTGCCTTTCCACTTCATCTTTCCTATTTCTTATATGGAATACAATTATGAAAAAATATATCTATGTCAAATAAACATGGTAATTATTAAATTATATAACATTTCAAATTAACCATTGAGTAAAAATAATTTATGGTATTTATTTAACATCATCCTAGCCCCTAAAGATATCTAAACCATCCTATAGTACCATCTTCAAGGAATCAGCCTTATTATATTACATAATAATGAATTTTAGTCAAGAAACAACTTACTTTAACATTTAGGATATTTTAATTTTTAGAGTATTATAAAATTTGGATATATTACATACCTAACATTCCTCATTAATATATATTGGATTCCACAACATTAATATCCATTTCTTCCAAAATATAATACATTTAGAATAAAACATGTTTTCTTTGACATATCTTCATAACATTTAAATTTCATTCTTCATTTTTCTTACACATCCTTAAAACCTGTGAAAATAAATTGAAAACATGGGATGATCACAAAAAATCTCAGTATGATATATAAAGTGGAGGAAAAAAAATTAGTCCTTGAATACTTGTAAACGTACAAATTCATTTTCAAAAAGAAATACTTGTCACTAATATATACAAAACTTGTGAAACCTATGATTTCTATGAGATTTCCAAAAAACAAAAAGAACAAAAATATAAACATAATGGTGTATTGAGACATTACATACATATTCATTTAACCCACTCGGCTACCAAATGATTTTTATCCCTCACAGCTACCTTACAATGTAACCCTCGTGACTAACTTATTTTGTAACAATTGTAATTACACTTGGGGTGACAATATGGTCGACCTTAAAAATACATATAACCAATTAATTGGAGGTAGATATAGGTCCCACCATTCATAAGAAACAATGCATAAGATAAAAAAACTAATAATACCACATGAATCATTTAAAAAAAAACCATCCTTTTGAATTTTTTAAAATAGAATTTCTAACTAGGATTTTAAAAGAAAACACCCTAGAAATATCATATAACTTGAGTGAGACTTAATATAGTCTATCTGGTTTTTATACACACTATAATTACACATAATTCATCAAAATTAATTAGAAAAATAATTTTAATTCCAAATAATTAATGATGTAAAAGGATAGCCCAAATAATGGAAGTTGGGAAAGGAATTCCCATACCTCGGGTTTGTCTTAAATAAAACATTTTTAAAAATCCAATATAATGCATAAAAGTGTGTTATTAGTATCTTAATGAAACATAATTATGTTTATAATACCTTATATGATAATTTTAGAACATCATTTCACCCATTAATTATAATTATTTTGTTCTATTCATTATTTTCGGTACATTCATTACATTATTTCCATGGCTGGTTTGTATTTGATTTTCATGTTGCATGGAAATGAAATTATAAATGAGGAATGAAATGGTATTCATATATTTCCAAAATATTAAATGATTCCATAAATCATTTTTTATTATGGTATTAGTATGAATCATTAGATAAATCTTTAGTGACGTTCATTTAGATCATTTTGGAAGTTCTTTGATAATCACGAAGTAGTTTCATTATATAACATAATATTATATATATTCTTATATATATGTCAACAGTATAACATAAAATTTAATATATCATAAAATTTAAAAAAATAAACCATTAAAATGGTTTTATAACCAGTTTTAATGGTGTAATGGAAAATATAATCACATTGTCCACGATTTTTGTAAAACGACACATCACGAACGTTCCTTATATAGGGGGAGGAGTGGAACTAGGATGTGGAATATCTACATAAACATGATAAAAAATATGGAATATATATAATACTAGATATTTCATGACTCTAGGATATGGTGAGTAGAATCAAGTATTTGAAATCTAATCAAATAAAAAATAAAACACAATAAAATGAATGTGGATCTTTACCTCTCGATATCTTCTCATTAAGATATGCCTTAATGACCTCATTTTTTCCTTTTTGTGAGACTAGAAGTTCTCTAACATTTGGGAGGGGCCTGGAAGGATTTTTTTGTTAGATCTTAGTTAAGGCTCAAGGCATGATTGGTTTGAGAGGAAGAGGGGGTGGAATTTTTAGTGGAGGAGAGGAGGGGTTTTACATTGTGTTAATCACTTGTTTCATATTTTTCTAAATACTACGAATAGTCATGATTATTGGGTACCAAAATAGTAATAAGTTCATGTATATTCTAACCAATGGCCATTTATATCATCCATATCCCATTAATGATGTAGAAATTCATTTATTTAGAGTATTTTTTCATTAATATATTTCACTATTCACTAAAAATTCAAGAATTTCTTAAAAATACCAAAAATATATCCTAAATTTATGTCAACATGATGAATTATAAAATTTAGTTTATTTTATCTAAATAATTTTCTATATTTGATCAATATAATTTTTATATAAAATTAAATTTTATTTTGAAAAATAATAATTTAAAACTATAAGAGATTTTATACCACCTTAAAATATTAATCAACGTATCATTATATTATAACCTTATGGGAAAAATAATAATAATAAGATTTACTATTGATAAGGGTCATTTTACTATAAATATGGGGGTTTTACTATTTACCAAAAATAAGTTGGTTTTATCAAACTCTAAATAACATACTGATCAAAATAATAGATGTCTGTTTCTTGAAAATTAAATCTTAGAGGTGTAGAAAATATTATTAACGACTATTTTATAGATATTTCATTAAAAAAATTTCCATTATGAATATACTTTGAGTTACATGAATTTCATTAAATTTATTTATAAAAACATGGGGAGTTACATTCTCCCAACCTTCTGGAAATTGCATCCTCATATATTTTAATTTACATATTAAACAAGTGAGGGTACCTTTTAATCGTATCATTTACATATTATAATGTTGATTATTCAACCATGTGGTATCTCCTCAAAACATTTACCAGGTGAATTATCTTATTCCATAATAATTTTTTTCACTGATCAAAAATATGAATTTGTTTCTCTTCATAAGAAAGGTTCTCTTGCAACTGAAATGCATCTGGCCTCAAAACACGATTTGAATCTGGCCCATATTTTCTCATCATCTAAACATACAGAATATTGTTCACATGAGATAAAATCAGATGAAATTCTACAAGATAAGTGACCCAACCAATGTTCTCTAGGATTTTATATGGTCCAGGGATCAATTTACTTAACTTTCATTTCATACAAAAATAAATAACAAATTTTCATGGCGATATTCTATGAAAAATATGTTCACCTAGCTAAAAAATGCCTTTACTCCTATTTTCTATATTACTATTCCACCACCTATGAGAATTCCTCATTTTTTACAATATTATATTAACTTTCACAGCCACTTCCTCTACTAATTCAAGTCCCATCAACATCATTTCCCTAACTTCATCCCAAAAAGATGGAGTTCAACATCGCTTTCCATAAAATGCCTCAAATGGTTCCATCTGTATACTAGAATAGAAAATCTTATTATAAGAAAACTAAAAAAAATAAGGATGATTATCCCAAATTTACTTGTAGACCATTGAACAAGATTGGAGGATTTCCACAAAATTCTGAATCAGTCGTTCTGACTACTCATCTGATTGAGGATGAAAAGCTATAATGAATTTTAATTCTGTGCCCATCGACATCTAACGGCGTTTTAAAAAATTATAAGTGAACCTGGGATCCTGCTAAGACATAATGGAAAGTGGAACTCCATGTAATCTAAAAATATATTTGGGACACAGTCATGAACGCTGATCCAAATGAAATATATATATAATTCTGAAGGAAATGTGATGATTTAGTCAGTCGATCGACAATCACCCAAATCACGTTTTACCAATATATTTATCTGGTAGACCCACAACGAAGTCTATGTATACATTTTCCCATTTCCAATATGGAACTATCAAGGGCTAAAATATACTCTTGGGTAATTTCTGCTCTTCTTTAACCTATTTACATGTCAACAATTTCACGGTAAAATATGCAATATCTCATTTCATTCAA
The DNA here is from genome assembly GCA_963277665.1 of Viscum album. Classification (NCBI taxonomy): domain Eukaryota; kingdom Viridiplantae; phylum Streptophyta; class Magnoliopsida; order Santalales; family Viscaceae; genus Viscum; species Viscum album. The sequence continues at coordinate 1,027,856,897 of OY728121.1, read as the reverse complement.
TCACATTAATAATACTCCCCAATGACTCTATAAATATTAGTACCGCCATGATGAACTAAAAATGGAGAATTATGAGCAGCCCAAAATAAATCCTTCATCAACCTGGAATCAAAAGGGTCACAATTTTTCCCAAAATCATAAAACACAATTTTTATCAAGGTTAAATTCTAAAAACATGGCCATTTTAACCAATTATACAATTATCAATAGATAATTGTCTTAAATATGGTCTTTATTATTTCTATTTGATAATGATGAATTCCACGAAATCTAAAACAAAACAATGGAATTTCTTGCACTAATAAATTCTTAGCCAAAATATATCAAATAATTAATCAATGGATGATGTTCTAAGTGTATCATGGTTAATGATGCATGATTTTTTCGACTCAAGACAACTACCAAAATATTTTAATTTTAATAATGTTATTTGACCATGTCGTCAAAATCAATTATCATTTCAAGCAATTTTCCAGGCCACATGTTTAATTACTTCTGAGTGAATATATACTTCAAACATTTATGGTCAGTATATATTTGACATTTGGCTCCATATAAATGAAGCTTCAAAATTTGCAATGCAAAACCCACAATTAAACATTCCAAATCATGTGTGGGATTATTTACCTCATGGGGATTTTTTTTAATTACTAATAATTAATTGGTGGACCATTCTACATTATATCACAACCAAGTTATTTCAATGAATCATCATTAGAGATGAATAAAATAACCATTTCGGGAAGGCAGACCGAAAACTGGGCCATTCATTAATTTTTTCTTCAGTTCCTAAAAAAAATTCCTATTATTGTGTAAAGATAAATTTAAACCCTTTTCATGTTAACATAGTTAGTATTATAGATAACTATGAATATTTTTTAAAAAATAGTCCGTAATAAAACACTAATCCATGAATACTAAAAATTTCTGTATCATTTATATGTCTCGTCCATTCATCAACCACTTTTTTTGTTGTAGGATCAACTGTTATTCCATCAATATTTTCAATGTTCCCTGGAAAAGAATTTTTTTTCAACCAAAAATCACCCTTGATATATTCTATATGGAGTTTCATTTCCTTTAAGGATTTCAAAAAAACCCTTACATGTTTTTTGTACTCCTGGTTATTTTTAGAATATATGACAATGTAATAAATAAAAACAACTTCAAACATATCCAAAAAATCAAAAAAATATTGTATTCATAAGATCAATGAATAAATATGGTTCATTATTTATTCCAAACAACATAACAACAATTCATAATGCCCATATTTAGTATAAAAATAACTCTTTGGGACCTATGATTCCTTTACTTTCAATTGATGGTACCCATACATTAGGATGACCTTCAAAAAGTATTATGCCCCTGGAGCAGATTAACAAGCCATTGATATGAGGAAATGTATATTTGTTTTTAAAAGTGTTGTAATTCAAGGCTCTGTAATCAATGAAACGTATCATGGAAACATATTTTTTTTTTGTGAAAAAATAAGAGCCCCAAATAGTGATGTTCTAGGATGAATTAATTATTTAGAAATAAACTCCTACAAATCATTATTCATTTCAATAAGTTCAATTTTTTCCATTCGATAAGGGGGTATTGGAATTGGATGAACCTTGGTAACTACTTCAATTGTGAATTCAACTTCTCGATCAGGTATATCAATGGGTAAATAATTTTGAAATACATAATGAGATTCATTTAACATGGGTATAACTGTAATCCGAATAGTTCCATTATTTTAAATAATATGATCAAGATAAAAATCATTTCCATCATTCAAAAATTTCATAGCTTCGTGATATTTTGTCAATTTTATGAGTTCATTCTAATATAAAAAATAATACTCTTCTTAAAAAAACTTCTTTAACCATGATTTCAATCTTAACATAAAAAATTAAAATCCAATCTGTTCCTAGAATGAAATAAAACTCTACTATGGAAAAAACAACATGGATTTCATGTAAATTCTATTATCATACCATAATAAAAATATTCGTATAATTCTTCTTCATATTAATATTTCCCCATACTTATTTACTAATAAGTTCCAGTACTATTTGTTGAGGAGATAATTCCATTTTACTAAAAAATTTAACAAAAATAATGTAATGTGTTGACACCGTATGAGAAAAAAGATTATAAAATATGACTAAAAAACATAGTACATGATACAAATTCATTGGATAGCCCGAAGACTACTGACATAGTCACAAAGGATCTCACTACACCTTTCTTATTATAATATGGATTATTTTCATCATTCACATCTCTCTTTGGGATTGGTTTTTTCATAGAGATCCATCTCACAAAATTTAAAACACGTTATTGTTTTCTTATTTGGATTTGTCATTGGATCATTTTCATTACAATCCTGGGAGATATGCCCAAACTTTCTACATCGATAACTCTTCCATGATTTGGTAAGGAATTCCCCAAGGTTCATTTCTCCATAAATTTCAATAACTAGAAATTTGATGTTATTACCATCATCTTTAATTTATTGATTATTATCCATAACTTTCCATCATTTCCTCTTCTTATCCTTATTTCTAAAGTGCATGTGATCATCAAAAAACCCAATTTCTACCCTCTCAACACCTCAGACAGGTTTCTCATAACTTTTTAACTCTTGGGAATCCAATGCCCATCAATATCATTGATTTAATGCTGATTTAAAATGGTTGATTTTTTCTATCAAGATCCAGGATAATATTTGGTGGATACCGCACCCATTAGGTAATGCTGGCTTCATAAACAGCCACTGAATCTTCATCATTTTCTAATAATTTGAGTAATTATTTCTCTATTATATGTCTAAAAATAATAGGGAATCATTTTTCAAGGAAATACTTTTAAATTTAACCACATATAAGGATAAAATATTATCTATATCTCAGAAATTCTTGACCATTATTCCACCACTGATCAGTTTCACCTTAAAAATGATAAATTGAGGGAATTATCTTTTGATTATCTAAACATCCCATATCATCAAAAATATTTTCAAGGGATTTAATCCATCCGTCACCCACTAGTGGTTCAGAAGATCCACTAAAAGCAGTAGGGTGGAGCCTCATAAAATCGTACTCTATCATCATGTTCTTTTGTGGTAGCTCTAGTTGTTATCCTGCATGGATGACACCGACATTTCTTCCATGTGTCATATGGGAAATTACTATAAAAAACATCTTACTTCCAATCCATAATAATAATGGATGTAGATTCAGAAGGATATCATTCTGTAGGTTCCATTCCCTTCAGCTTCCTTGTTTCTTAGGTGTAAAACCATTATGAACAATCATATCATAGTCGACGAAAAATAGTAATATTTAGATTCTATAAAATTTCAAATTGACCATAGAGTAAAAATACATTATGATATTCTTTTAATATCATCCTAACCCCTAATGGTGTATAAAACATCCTATGATACAAACTATAAATACCCGACATTATTACATTAAATAATATTGAGTTGTTGTCTAGAAATCACTTCATTACACATTGATGACCTTTTCATGTTAATAGATTTAGAGAATTGGGATATAATACATATATAAAATTCAACATTTATATAGAGTGGATACCACAACTATAGTTTCCATTTCCTCCAAAATATAAAACTATTAAAATAAATCATGTTTTCTTTGAAAAATACTAATAATATTTTTCATGGTTTCCTTATTTATCTTACAAATCCTTATGAACTATGAAAATAAGTTAAAAAATGGAATTAGAACAGCAATATTAGTTAGGTATATACTGGGAACGAAGTAAAATATTAGTCGATGAATAATTTTAAATGTGTGGAATCATTTTCAAAAAGACATACAAGTTACCCATATATACATTCATTGTAAAACATTTAATTTCCATAAAATTTACCAAAAAGATAAAGAACATAAATATAACCAGAAATGTATCATGGGGGGGGGGGTTAAATACATAATTTAATAACCATATCTTCTCCCTAATGGTTTGTAACCGTTACAGCTACCTTATTGTGTAACCATCGCAGTTACACTCCGAGTAACCAAACAGATGACCTACAAATTACACATACCCAAGGAATTCGAGGGAGATATCAGTCCCACGATTCATCATTAACAATGAATCCAGATAAGAACATAATCCTATAAAATAAATAATTTCATAACAATATAGCTTTTGAATTTTGTAAAACAGAATTTTAAAAGAGGATTTTAGAAGAAAAACCACATAAAAATATCATATAATTGAATTGAGACTTAATTGAGTGGATGGAATATGTATATAAACTGTAAATACACATAATTTACAAAAATTAAACACACAAAATTTCAATACAACTTAATTAATGATGTGAAAGGTTAACCCAATGAATGGAAATTTGGTAAAGAATTCCCTTACCTTGGGTTTTTCATACATAAAATGGGTTCAAATCTCCCATATAATTGTTTCAAGTGTGTTATTAATGTCTTAAATATTTATATTAATGTTTATAAAACCATATATGGTCATTTCAAAACATCATTTCGTCCGTTAATTTTTGGTATTTTGTTCCTTCCATTCTTTTTGGTGTGTTCGTTACATGGTTTCAATGACCAATTTCTATTTGATTTTCCTATCATATGGAAATAAAATTCCAGAAGTAGAATGAAATGAAATCAATATGTTTCCATAATGTTAAATTATTTCATTAATAATATTTTTTATGTTGTATGTGGAAGAATCATTAAATAAATCACTAATGATATCCGTTTACATCATTTTTCTAGTATATTGATAATCATGACCGTGTTTAGTTATATAACATTACATTATTTAAATATGTTAACTACATAATTGGAAAGTGGAAGTATAATACACATTAAAATTATTTTCAACCATTAAAATGGTTTTATAACAAATTTTGAATGAAGTATTGAAAATTAAAAACACATCATCCACAATTTTGGTAAATCGACACATCACGTACAATATTTTTATAAAAAGGGGATGAAATAACGTGTGTTGGGGACTTTTTTCCTAAACATGAAAACAATACATAATACATACCATAGTGTCATGTCACAAGACATATAATACCATATAGTATTTTTCCAAGACATATAATAACAATTAGTTCTTAGGCCAATAAATCGATATAGATTGTTAAGGAATTGGGCAAAACCATATATAGTTTGTCTAATTAGACATAGCGGTGATTTGAGGTGCTATAGAGGGACCCAACCTTCAAAAAAAAGCCTAAGGAATTCCTCATATGAAATTGGTGAAACATAATCAACATAAAATTTGTATTGAAAAAAAACAAACCAAATGATAATACATACCCTGACTAAATAAACATGATCATAAAGTATCAAATTAAATAAGGTAAATGATAATAAAATTCTACATTATTATTTTAAATAATCATAAATCATTCAATGAAGGAATAATATTGATATAGATACAACCTATCACTAGTGTATCATATGTAAAATAATGTTTTTTTTATTTATAAAAATAAAGACAATAAAAAGTATCAATAAATTCATTATTGAAGGAAATATCCTTTCCATTATGAAAATAATCATTTAAAATTGAATGTTCATAAAAATGTTTGAAATAAATTTTCATTTAATTTAACCTTAGATAATTATAAATTATGTTTTAAATCATGGATTGGTCATGCTTGTTTCAAATTAAATACATTCAGAGTATATTTAAGACAATAATTCAATTCTCTTATTCCAAAAAAATCCCAACATATATTATTTTGATAAATAATATGAATAATCCTTTAAAAACATTTTTAAAATATATAAATTGGAAAAAAATTCTCAATTAAATCGATTTTAATGTTTTAAAAACATTTTTGGAATATATTTTCAAAAAACATGGGTTTTGATGAAGAATGATTTGTGACCGAATAATGAAATAATATCAAATTTACTTGAAATCATTTTCATATAAATGATAAGTACAATAGTGTGGGAGAATTGTAATATTAAATTGATAAAGTAATTTAATAACAATATGAATAAAAAATTATTACTTTTTTTTATATTAATACAATCTAATTACCCCATGAGAGTCTTAAACTAACACAATCATGAATAATGTTGAGATTGTGAAATAAAACCTTATAACATTGGTAACTAATGTATGATAATCCCCATGAATGACAATACCCATCATGTTTTGATGACACATTTTGTTCATGTTCAATTGATAAAATTATTTTCCACATGATATGGATATGGATACTTGAAACTTTATTATTTAATATACATATTTCTCATTAATATATTCTATCTCATACTCATTTATGTATATAAATATGTTATTGTTATTATAAAAATTAAAAAGTATGATTTTTATACTGAAATTTATTCCAACATGAAATGTTTAAGAAAAATATTTTTAAACATGAACAAATATATTCTACGGGATAGAATTTTCATATATTCCATGGTGGTATCATATTGATATTTAGTTCTCACATCATACACATTCCTTTGTATATTTTTACTCTTGTCGTTTTAGGATGTAGGTATTGGGAAGATTTTCATATATATGATAGGCCCCATGATCATTCATTATTTCAATTGGATGGTATTGTGGTGGCATATAGTCATCTTGAGATTGATCCATATGTTTCGTTATGTTTGATTCTATTGGTCTTAAACATTAATCCATGTTATCTACTTGTTCTGTGTTCCCTTGTAGGTTTTAATGTTTATAAAATATGATGTATCATTGATATATGCATGATAAACTAATTGTTTATATATTACCATCTGCCATTTGATAGTAAACAAATTCATAGATTTATTTGTTTTCTACCCTAGTCCATTTTGAAAACCAATATTGATTCGAAATGTTCTTCAGGCATTGTGTTAGGCCAATTTGGGGGTAATTATTTGTCTTCCCAAAATGGTCTTTTAAAAGTTGGAACCAACTGGAAATATTATTAATGAGGTAAATAATCATTCATGTTTATCACTATATAATGTAGTATTTTTTTTATTTGTTATAGATAAGACTATAGGGACATGAGAGATAGTGTTAGACGGTTCCTGTTCTATAAACATTCATGACATGCATAAATTTAATTTGATATTTTTTGGATATTAAATAATTATTCATTATTATTTTATCATTTAAGTCATCCATAAAAAAATTAAATTTCTGATAATGTATTATAAATATATTTTAATTGGTATTTATCCTGTTGTTTTATAATGTATGGATCCATTTTGAAGAAAATCTCTGAATTCTAGTGTAAAAGATATTGTGTAGGCCCACATGTGAAACCAACATTTAACCTGGATTTAGGGGAAATTATTGTTCTACTCTTATTTACATGATTGATATCTCCAATATTATACTAAAAAGGAGGGTTCACCAAGATACATAATTAATAAGAATATACCTCTAACATTTTTTTTAAAAGGTACCATAAGTATCCAAATAAGTGATTGAGGGTATTTAAATTATTTTCAATTAAATGAGAATTATGAAAAAAAATACATGGATAGTTTCCTCGAATATATGTATGACGGGCTCAAAAGGATGTTATTCATATTTTTTGTAGAAGATATGTTTCTGAATGATATCAATTAGAAAAAATTCATTATAGCCCTACAATAGTAGTTCTACCCTATGAAACTGAATGAGTTGATGGTATTATTATTTGAATCTACAGATTATAGACATTGTTTTACCTTCGAGTATATTACTCAGTTTTTGGAGTTGATGAAATTTTCTCAATATTTTGTTTTAAATGAAAATATAATCGAGCATATGACCAATAGGGTTCATTGGAAAATTATTCATTCTGTGACGACTATTATGTTCCTACTTACCTTTATAAATTTTTTCATCACAATATACAGTTGAGGTGAACATACCATTGAACATATGATTCCCCAATGCATTAATTACAATAGGTGGTTGTGATATTTTTTCTGGATAGATGCGAATGTGGGGTGACTGAAACTAATGTAGGGGAATGAGTGTGAAACTGATATCATGGAAGAGGTAGGTGGGATAATACTATTCAGAGATAAATAGACACCTCTGGCCTTTTTGTATAGTTGCACACATGGTGTCCCAATTCTATGTGAAGCATGGGAATTTTTAGAGATTCTGAGAGAGATATTGAAATGGAAATTTAGATAGATCTTACTTCACCAAGGGTATCTATTTAGATCTATTGTATCAAAATGGGTGGATTCAAAACCATATTCCATGTTTGATGCTCAGGCTGTGAAAAAATGGAATCATGAGGCTACATGATCATATGAAGAAGAATGTACACTAGACGAGTAATAGTTTGGGCCAAAAATCATGACATGTATGGGGATTATTACATTTTATTTGGATATATATTGATATGGTATTAGTGAAAATCATTCATTTTTTTTCTCAATGTATCATATCAATGTTTTGGGATTATGATCAGGGATTATTCATTTCAATAGGAATATTTATACTCCTTAAGGAAATATGATAGAGGGGGATTGATGTACATAATATTGGGTTATTATTTACGACCACAAAACCATATAGAAATTTTTAGGTCATGATCTTGAGATATTTATTATCATCACTGGCTTAGATTGGATTACTAGTTATAAATCCCAAATAGATTTCTATCTGTAATGTGTATATCTCATTTCTTCTTATAAATACAATATTGTCTTTTAAGGAGAGTGTTATACAAAATCTATGTTATTGGGGAACATTTTCCCCAATGATGAGATGATATCATTCCAATTTTTAGAGATATTTTTTATAAATCTTATCAACATCTCAATGTCTCTATTTCTAGAGTGGTGACTCAGTATTCCAAACCTTTTATAGATTATTTCTTAGGGTATCCATTCTATAAGGAAGTGTAATTATATATATAATTTTTTTCCAATAAGGGTATAATTTATTTACCTTACTACGATATTATACACAAAAAATTTAATGAATTAATTTATCATCAAGAGAATAATGATGAAAGGGGACTTATTCATGCATTCATTTCACCATGGACATTAGAAGTTATTTTTAAATAAATGGTGTGTAGGTTTCCAACACACAGTTTGGATTATATGAAACTCAATGAGGTGATTGTTATGAATAAATATCCCACTACTAGGATTGATTAATTTTTTGATCATATAATGGGAAGATTGTGGGTTTTAAAAAATGTTTTATAATTTGGGTATGCTCAGCTATGTGTCTTAGTGGAATATATTTTAGGACAAAATTTTGTAGTGGGTATTTTACTATGATAATACGGTTATGATACATGTAAATACAACGTCTCAATTGTTGTTTATATCATTTATGAATTAAATATTCCATTGTTCCATGGATTGTTTTATAGTTTTCTTTTTAAAGATATATTTTCTTAATATTGATCATAAAAGTATTTTAATATTCTTCTGAACATCAACCCTATAATATTTAGTAATCATTGTCAATATGGGAGGCTATCCAAATATCAGTTATTGACTCAATAGGTTAAATTGATGTTTTATGATATTTCATCATATATTTTATTATTGGTTACCAAGATGATTTTGGATATGATGTCTTGGGAGTAGCCTATAAATTTTGGTTCAGATGTAGTGTTTCTTGGGATTTTTTTTCCAATCATAGTGATTATTTCATGAAATAACCTTGATTCCATCTCATATAATTATTCATACCAATTATGGTTTGAATTTTTGTGAAGATATTAGTGAAATATATCTCTAGAGGAGTAAAATGTGATATTTACTTCATCTTCAGTTTTGATTCCACCTACAAAATGAGTTGGTTATGATGTTTGTTGTAACACCTTATGATTTTATTTTTGATGTGTTATTAATCAAGATAAATAAACAGTAGCTAATGGATTATGTATATTATTCCCTTATGATATGAATAATCCCATTGATTTTCTTGAGTTGGTGGCAGTGATTAGGCATCATAATACATGGTTCTACTACAACATGAGGGAAATATTTAGAGTGTATTATGACAACAAGTAACTAAAGCATATTTTCACCCTGTGAGATTTGGTCATGTTATATATAAAATGTGTACTGTCCATTAAGATCGTCAATGATGATGTTTCTTAAATCCTAAAAATGGAAATGTTGTCACATATGCTTTTAGAAGACTATTTCGGACTAGAGAAGTATATGAATTGATGGATTATTGGTTCTTTATGGTCCTTATTACTAAGATGAAATTGGATGAAGGGAGTGATAATTAATAGGGATTACTACCATATTCTTGGGATTGATCACCTATGGATGATGATATTCGACTTCGAAAATTGATGGATATAAAATGTTAGTGATCTTATAAGAATATTCATAGTGGTAATCCTAAAGGTGATTTGTCTCAATCTCCCAATGAAAATTTTCACTTTTGAGGTAAGATGGTTTATAAGATTACATAGGATCATGTATTTATGATGGATGGAAATTGATCCTATTGGTATGTTCATTGTATACATACCAGGATGAATCATAAATTGATAATTCATTAATAGTGTCATAGAATAATGAGACTAAGTACAAATTTGTTTTCAAAACCATTCATGTTAGTGAAATAAGTCAGTCCATTAGATTACAATGGTTTTCTGAAAGTGTTTATCAACTCTATTGATATATCCTTGTAAATTTTCATTGGTCTATATAATAAAAGAACTGGTGTCAATATGATACTGGGTGTTTATTGATAGAATCAAGAACACATCAAATTTATAAACTATAATGGATTATATAATGGTATATTATATTTGTAACACATATGAGAAGGACATTTTTCTAAATTATGGTGATCCACATAATATCAATTAATATAGTCATACAAACATTAAATACTAGTTTAAGAGTGGATAATAGTGTGTTATGGGGTTCTTAGATGAGTCTTATAATGATTTATAATCCCTAGACTGATGGACTGTCTAAGAGATTTATCAAGATTGATGATAACACACTTCAGACATGTTTTCTTTGTTTTAGTGTACCATAGTATAAACATATTCACTTACTAAAGGTTTCCTATAACAATATTTATTAAGCTTTTATCAGTATGGTTCCAATTGATTCATTTTTTGGGAGGACCGTAATACCATCTCTTTATATTGTATAAGATTGATAACGATCCTTAGTAAGACCTGGAATCTAAAAATATATTGTTGTTATCATGATACTAACCATAAAGTGGATTTAGATAGTATATAGTTTCCAAAAATTCTAGAATGAATATTTTCATTGTCCATATGAGTTTAAGATATGTTCATTGGTTTTCCTCATAGGATTACCTTCGGTGGGAAAATGATATTTTGGATGGAAGGTTAATTTAATAACTAATAACGTTAGACTGTTTTAGATTGTGGAGTAATGTAGGGAGGTTTCTTATCGATTAGACATACCTTATCATTATATTTTCATTCATTATGTTTAACATTTTTCCTAAATGAATAGGAATCATCTATTTCATTCTAATGGGATTCTGTGGGAGGATGTTGAGAATTAAACTAATACCTTAGTAAGTGAAAGGGCTGTGAATAAAATGTATTGAGAGGTTCAGGTTTTAAATGGAATGATAATCACATTGGTTAGATTAAGATTACATTGTTCTATGACATTCAATGATACATGAGATCATATTTCCTTGATAATGTATTAAATTAAATTCTTTTATTAGGTTAAAGGTAATGATCCTTTGAATGGATATTTATATTTTTTGGTGGGTAGTGTTTTAACACCATATTGATCATATTGAAACTTAATTTCATGTTTGGTTTTTCCACTATCTGTTTTTGGAAGAAATCATAAATTAGAGGTAAAAAATATGGAGTTTCATGGAAAGCATTCCATGTACATGGTTAAGGTGAATTGTTAGTGCTAACCATATGGTAACCATGTGATATTGGTCTATGATTTCTTAAAGTTATATTAATACTTTTATAATATTTTTTCAAACTAAATGTGTTACTAATAAAAATATAAGATATGATCAGTTTTCGACAATTGATTTCACACATCAGTAGAGTATTTTTTTATGACATGAGATATTCCCTAAGAAAACCTGAATATTGTTCTTTCATTGGAAAATGATTTTTTTTGAAATAACACAATTAATCTAACCATGAAGACTAATAGAGCGACAAGATCTAAAATTGTAAGAATAAAAAACTACCAAAATTTCATTGGTTATTTTAACTGTAGTTTCTTCATTATTCCTCATTATACTGAAATAACCTTTTTATAAAACCATAAAAGCTAATACCTTTGATTAGTTGTTTATACATTATCATGTTTGGTGGATCACATTATGTTATGTATATTTTTTATTTCAATTTATCATATTTTCCCAAGATTCTATATTGATCACTCTACCCCTTGTATCCTAATTAGGTTGTGATTAATTGATCAAGAGGGACAAATTTTGATCTTGAAAGGTTCATTATACAAATATGATCTTGACAATAGAATCTCTATTTTTTACATCACAAGTTTTTAAAGTAAATGTGTTGTTAATTATTAAATAATTATGTGTTTATTTCCTCATGGATATCACAAGACATAGATTAAGATAACTGAATTAATTTAGTTTTTATTTTATAATTTTATTATTTTATATAAAATAGAGGTTAATTCATCATTGAAATATTTTTAAATGTTTTCCAATAATTTTTTCTAGGAAAAACACATTGATACATGTTTTATGATTGTTATAATTCCTCAAAAGAGGGGTTTCAATGAAAATTATTTATCACTAAAGAAAAGGGTATGATAACTATATTGAATTTTTTTATGATATCATGTTATTGGAAATGAAATGTATTTGTTGGTCGGAGTGGACACTCAAGAGGGGGGTGGGTGAATTGAGTGCCAATTAGAATTTCGGTTAAAAAGGTTTTCTTAAAATCCCCCAATTTAAAAACAATGTTTAACTGTAGTGAATTTAAATAGATTATAAATTTTCAATCAGTTTCTCAATGATTGATTAGGTCTCAGTCAATTTAATCTCAAGATTAATTTTACTTTTGAAACTAACTTACTGGTATGCAATGAATATAAACACTTACAAATTTAACTATCAAAGTAACATTAAAATATATTTATATTTCAACGTAACAAAAGAGGAATTTAAAAGATATATGTTGTATACTTTAAAAATAATCTACAGATGCATAGAATATATAACAAGAGGTTAAGTCTCAATCCGAGACTTAGTCATCTCAAATTTATATAAATTTCATCCACACCCTGGATCGGGTTAACAGCAGTTTACAAAACTGTCCAGGCCACGCAGGTACCTCTACCACAGTTATTTGTGGGAAACAAAACAAAGACCAGGACACACAAGGACCCCTTCCACAGTTGTCGTGGGTAAACAAGAGTTAAGAGTTTTGGAGTGAGAATTTTGATATCCTCCAGCTTAGTAGAGGAGACAGTGTGTGTATAAGATATACAGAGTACACCACACTACTCTAATGTAAATAAACAAATCACTAAGAGAGAAAAACTAAAAATTTAGAAAGCTCTAGTGATTAGAAATGTAGCTCTAGACTCGTTGGATTCAGCATAACTGCTTCTGAGTCCTTCTCTTGTTTTTTTGTTGAAAAACAAATTTTTTTAGTTCAGCTTCTGTTCTTGTGTTCTTCAGAGGTGTTGGATTGTACTCATTAGAGTTCCTTGTAAGTATTTCAATCTCCCTTTGGTGATTAGGATTATTCTTCTAGTTCAGCATAGTGCACATGGGTTTCTTGAGTTGTCGTGCGTATGTATGTTCTTCTCATTGTATATTCACGCAATTTCTCATGTGTACTGTAGATCAATCATTCTTATATTCTAGGATATTTGATAGTAGGAAATGATTCCCTTATTTTAGTTACGAGATACGGGTTCCTGATATGCCAACAACTATCATTAAATAACATTAATTGCATTAAAACCATCAAATATGATTGTTATCATTATTTAAATAATATTGACAAAAAGTTAATAAATGGTGTCACAGTGATTATGTAAACGTTGTCTTCTTCAGGGTATGGTCTTCACGGTATGTGGTTCATGGTGTCTTCATGTCACGGTGCCTAGCTCACGGTGTCTGGGTCACAGAGTGTCCTTCACGGTTTCTGGGTCACGGTGTGTCCTTCATGGTATATGTGTCATGGTGTGTCCTTCACGGTGTCTAGGTCACGGTTTGTTCTTCACTGTGTCTGGGCCACAGTGTCTCTATACATAGACAAATATATGTATTTAGAATTAAATAGTAATATGCAGAATATTGATTAAGCTTAATTATTAGAGAGTAAGAGAAGATAAAACATCAATATAAAGGCTTGATAATATAAGTGAGATTTGTGATCATGCATAAGACTTGTAAATAATATAGAGAGTAATTATCATCAATAATATTTTCTATCATTAAAAAATGATGTGGGGTTATTATTGAGATGTGAGATCATTAGAAAGATGATCAATTAAGATTGAGATTAATTAACATTAATAGGATTTGTGATCATTAAAACATGATTAATACAAGAGGAGTCCAACAATCTCCCCCTTTTTGATGATCACAAATCATTTATAGGTAAAAATATAAATTAAATGAAACATTAAAGAAAATAACATAAACAACAATTAGAATACCAATACTTCTACTTTTACTTATAACTTGTACTTGCTTCTCCCCCTTTTGGGATTATCAAAAAGTAGATAAAATGAAGAGAAACACTAAATTTTGAAATTAAAAGGTTTAGAATAAAACAAAAAAGGGAAATACAAACATTAATCAACAAATAACATCCCATCAAAAAGAAAACAGTCCTTGGACTCTTTAGGGATCGACCTTTTACTTGAATTTATCAGCAGCAGGAGCTGGGGATGATGTAGAAGAAGGCATAGATGTGGTAGACAAAGAGGGTAAGGGTAGACCTTCAAAAATGGATGTAGCCAATGTAGGAGTAGTAGATGATCTACGCTGTTGTTGGTCAAGAATGACTAGCCGGATCTGAGAAAGAGCTTGACTAACTGACCTGGCAGTTGAGGCTAAGGTAGGTAGACCAGGTCTACGGGGTGCAGCAGCTGGAGAAACAATAGCAGTACCCTGCACAAAAAGATATGGCTTCAAAAGATTTATGAAATTAGTAATGATTTCACCACCATATAGCATAGCCTTTTCAAAATTGTCCTTATTCTCCATGAATTTTTCCAAAAATCTGGTGAACTCTGTAATCTTCTGAACTTAAGCTTTAAAACCATGAGTTACATGAGGTATATTCAGGTTCTCTACAAGATATCTAAAGTGATCTGTCATATTACTTTTAGAGAAAATCCGGTTGAGATAGACATCAATCTTCTTGGTGATCTCTTTTTGAGAATCATTGGATATCTTAGAATGAATTCTGACCAAGTCCAATGCCCGATCATTGTTCTTAACCACTTATGACAAAGAAGACAGATCCAATGTAGAGACATAAATCTTGACGTACATCGACATTACATTTTTTTGTGGAATATCTAATACATAAAAAAATAGACACCAAAGGACCGTAATAGTTTAGTGACTTTGGAAACATTGAATATAATCTTCTAATCATATTGAATGATCTTCAACATCTCCCATAACGATCTTTCCCTTTTTGGTTCCTTACCTAAAATCAATCTTTTAATCCTGGGGGAAAAGAAAACATAAATAGGGTGAGATCAAATTCTCAATAAGGGTAATCATAGAGAAAATAAAACAAACCATATACATTTGAATTTAACAACATGAACATAATGTATTAACATCAAAATCTTGAGCAATGACACAAAACATGGAAGCACGTAAGGCATATATCATAATGGAACATCAATCATGATAAAATAGAATGGGAATAAAACATGTAATTGTGGAAACCATTAAGCACATGTTATGATTTCCATATTAGCCAATGCATTGCTTCCAAGACCATCTTAGTGGACAAAGTCCCTTTCTGAATCGAGTTCACTCCTTGTTTCAGTCCTGTAACACTTATCCGGATTAAGTTACCATTCAAGCCATGTCTATCTCATGAGATATAAATATTTACTCAATGCATTGGCAGGAGATATAGGTCTCACCCATCTCATAATGAAATAATTATTTCGTGTGACACAAAATCATAAATCATACATCATAAAATAACCCATGTAATAGAATGGGATTCTTAAACATCATTCCATCATAACATAATCCATAAAAAATGGATATCATTTCATCATAAGAAGAATCTAACCATGTAAATAATGGAAGCATTATACTTGAAACATAAACATATTAAATAATGTCATTTTATATGGAACATAGTTTTGATAAAACACTTGAAATGAATTCTTGAGGAAAATATCCTTTCTTCTTCAAAATCATTTTCTTTTCACAAAATGTCATGCAATTTTAAAAGAAAGCGTTTTTTTGAAATTAATCATGCAATCTTGTAGAGGAAGCTTCATGAAAAAGATGCATTATGAAACCATATAAATCTGGTCACACTGTATAAGATAAAAAAAACATTCTGCTCGTACTTTTATCAGAGAAGTCAAAAAGTTCCTCGTAAAAGAATGATTCCTTCCATACGATGTGGTAAAAGTCAAAAAAGGGTAAAAATGACTTTAAACATACATGGAAGAAAATCAAACATTTCATGAAAACATTTTGAAAACATATGAACATGGATGATAAACATAACCCCAGTAAATACTTATGAATAAAAAATCTCGGATAAAAATAAGATTGTAAAAGTTATCCCTTACCGTAGGTCCGATATGCTTCGAACGTATCTGATCCTCCTCTTCTTCAACACGCCTCTTTGAATCCTCCTCTTAGGAGACTAAAATTGGACTTTTAAGAAGACCAAGACCTCTAGAATATTTATAGGGAAGTTGAAAAGGGAACAGGGTAGGATTTTGTCGATCTTGAAGGCTCAATGTTGTGTAAAGATGAGAGGGAGGAGGTTCCCTTTTATAAGTGAGGAGAGGGGCACCTTGGTAAATAAAAAAAAGATTAATTTATAATAAATCTATCCCCACTTAAAAACCTCCAAAAATGACTCATATTCGATTATTAGATGAGATAGGGTTGTAATCTCATCAACCAATAAAATTTAGACATGTAGGGAATTTATTTAAAACATTATCAACTTTATTTATCCTTATTTAATCTATTAAACTTTATTTGTGGTAATAATATTCTAAATTTTAATTATTATAAATAATTACTTATGTGCTATGAATTATCCATAATTAAATAATTTAGGATATTGTAGACTATATAAATTTCAATTTAAAATTTTTAAACATTTTTTTTTATTTTTAAACAATTTAATAATATGATATTTTTATAAAATAACAATAGTGTCAATTTTGACACTATTCATTTATTTGAATTTAAATAAAATCCACACAGAGGATATATTCGAACTAAAATATTTAATAGGTTTATAACATGTCATAGTAATCTATAAAATTAGTGGAGGACATTAAATAGTTCATATAATATTTATTTTACTATTTGTAAAACCATTTATTTGGTATTTTTCTTAATAAAATAATTCCAAAATCATTTTTGTATAATTATTAAATATACTTATTTGTTGCGTAAAAAATAAAAAGAAAATACTAGTATGAAGATAAATCTTATATCTTTCATAATAATACATTTAGTCGGATTTATCGTCTAAAACACCCATATTTTAAAATTTTATATTTATTAAATTATGAAGGTGACAACTTTGACATCCTATAAAATAAAATAATATAAGTGTAATAATCAATTTTATAAGACTCAAAACGGTCCTATATTCGTTCATTGTATGTTTATAGTATATATCTACACTACCAATAAGTTTTGGTCAGGTTTGTGAGCCCTTTAATATGTATTAATATTTCAATAAAAACAATATTCTTGATTTTTTTTACTAAATAAATAATTTCTGCATCATTAATGTATAATCTAATAAGGTAATAAAATAACTCTTAAAATTTACAAATAAATTACCATGATAAAGAAAAAAAATAAGCATTTAAATGAGAATTTATAACCGAATCTATATTCTATATAACCTTATATTAAAAATACATTAATTATTATGGTTTGAGTGAGACATATTTCAATTTCCTTTAAATAAAATAAACTAAAGGTCTTAATCACCTCAAAGTGGGTTCTAATAGATTTAATTTCGACCCAAATATGACTTAGGACGAAATATAATCATCTAATTGTATTAATACAATAGTTAGGGTAATTTTATAATATTATATTTACCCTTAATTACTCGATTTACCTTTTACTATGGTAAATAAAATTTACCGTAGTTACTATTCATAATGCCCAAAAATAAAAAATAGTCTATTAATATAATTTTGACCCACTGATTCCTAATAAGGAATCCATTTTTTCAAATTAAATACGCAGAAGTTGAAGAAATTAAATTAAAATTAATCCCGTTGTCGAAAGAAAACGAGTTTTTGTTTAAAACATTGCAAAAGATTGAATTGATTTAACCTATGAATTCAATGTAAAATCAATGCTACTGACATAAATTATATTGAATGGTAAAAATATATTCTATTTATACTTTAAAACCATTCAATATTATAATTTAACCATATAAATTATTACGAGGAAAAAAGTTGTTTTTAATTAAAATATAGTGTGTTTTTACAATTCATTAAAATATGAAAGTTATCAGAAAAATATCAAAACATTTTACACTGTAAATTATTATATCCTAATTAAAAATAAGAAATTTATTTTGTAAAATTTTACTTATAAACTTTTCAAAAATTATATTTAAAATGGGTGCGCAATCAAAAGGTGGCAAAACTGCAATTTTTTAAAAATACTTATTTTATCCGAAAAATTTATTTTGTTCTCATACCATATTCTATAAAATGTTTAAGATGAATTATAATGCCATAAAATTAAAATTTTATTTACGTCTATACATAACGGCTAGTTTATAATAATATAATAACCATATATCATTGTTTAGTGGAACCTAGTATTGCGTACAACACACGCTATCGAGGAAGGTTGCAATTGCGTGTAATGCAATCCAAGTCACGGTTGCTTGTAGTGAAAGAATCTTTTGATGTTGTGTATAAAAAAATCCAACCATATTTCATTTATACATTGAATATATATATATATACACTCAATGTTTCGTAGAATAAATACTATCAAAAAAACATGAAATTGTGTGTAACATGATCCAAGATTAGTGTTGCGTATACTGCAAGCTAATACGGTGTTACGTATAGTGCAAGTTAATATTGGTTTAGCGTACAATAGAATATATAAAAGAAATTAAAAGGAATATATCTTATAAAATCTCAGGTTGATGCATTCTACCCCCCTTAAAATGAATTTCTCCCTTGAAATTCATCGGGGTTATAAATAAATTACTATTCATAGAAACCCACATCGTAAAAAAGAATACTATATCTTAGTTTTAAAAAGTTATGTATGAAACATTCCGGTTACACAAATTAACTCATCACTGGGTTTCAACGTAAGAGAACATAGTTGAAAACATGGATATGGAAGAGAAATATAACCATCAAGTTCTGATGGAGAGTGGTAGAGAACATGGCAATTAAAAATGCAACAATCACAAAGCCATAAATATGCGATGTTCTAAGGTACCATCTGATTCATTAGACATGAGGGCACTATGACAAAATTTTTGGTTTTCAAGATCATTTCACTAAAGTTTATGAATTAAAAGAAATACTTACATGATTTTTGTACAATATAACTTTTGTTCATACCATGAACAATTTCCACTTCATCTCTTAATGAAATGAAGTTGAATTTATTATTCGTCAAGTGTTAGCAGATCATGTGATCGAAAAATGGGTAATTCCATCTATTTCAAACAAAAGGTTAGAAAAAGTTATCAAATATACATAAGTCCATATATGTTGAGGTTAATCTATATGATTCCAAATATGAACTTATACTTCATCTATCATACCAATTAATAAAATAAAACTAGTTTCTACTAACCTTGGACTTCCTGTAGGCCAATGGTAGGCGATAAAGGCCGGTCGCACTTCGGTTGTGTGTTAGATTCCCAGAGTCTTGTCCGACGTGACGGGTTGTCGCCCATCCTACGAGTTTTCCATTTTCTAAAACAATACTATTATAACATAAAAAATAGTTCTAGACATAAACAATACTATCTGATGTCTAAATTAATCGATTCAAATCTTTAGGCTTATAAAAAATACATCTATCCAATCTCATAGGATAAATAAAACGATTAGTAGAATGGTCATATAACAAGCACATGAATACCATCATTTATCCCTTATATATCATAAGACATATCTTATTGGTCACATTCCAAACATGTGAATACCTTAATCATGTATTCTCTTGAAAAAAAATAATACCCATTGAACCATAGTGAAAACATGAATGCTGTCAAAAGATAACTCATTCCACATACCAATAGCCAAAAATTTCTATATACTCAAACCATGATATCACTTTGTCCTTATTTCTGTCATGAGCTCATTAATACCATTAAAAATCTCATTTTCTCCTTATCCCTTCATTATGTGCATATCATATCTAAATAACCTTTCATGGTTACCAGCGCCATTCAACATATAATTTTAAATAATTTAGAAAAAAACAATAGTGAAACAATCCTTATATGTTTCTTTATTCCATAATTCCATTAAATTACCCAGATAACATAACTCTTTATAAATATACAATCATTCCTCTACCTTCTTACACTATTGACCGATCTTGAACAATTATTTCATCTCACATATCATTTGTAGTTTCATCATCATCATCAACATAAATACTACCCATAAGACCATGATGATTATCTTCATGAGACTATTCCTTGAGTAAATTTTTTGATTAATGCCCGTACATTCCACATTTAAAACATTTAACCATTGTTGATGTCATAGCAATACAATTATCCTAGTCCATGGGGTTAACCGACCCTTTAACTTTGGACTTACCGGCTTTGTGTCCTTCTTTTCCACACCCAATGAATCTTCCAGTTCCATTGAAACATTCTCCCTGAAGCCTCTTCCCACATGATTTACATGAGGAGAATTGAACTTTCATTCCTCTATGAGCATCATGAAAATCAATCTTTCTATTATTAGCTGAGTCGGGATACTTACCAAAGTTGAGATTATTGATCATTTTATGAGATTGCTGATTTGGAATAATAACGATATGTAGACTTCCAAATCCAATTTCATTTGGTTTCTCATGAAGAATATCATTCCATTGTCTATCATATCCTCCATTATCGTGAATCTTCAGATTTTCAGCCATTTTCTAAAACCCAAAAAGAATAGTGTGAGAGGAAAAAAATCATAATCAAGGGGGAGTACCTTCAATATCTAACATCTTAGATTTAATTATAATATCGTTACTGCAATTATAGGTCTATAACCTATACGTATACTTATCCTTTGGAACATCCCTAGACATACCTTAGAAATATCTCTAGGGATCTCACTAAATTTTTCGCATCCTATTTTCCAAAGGTTAACTAAACCATTCCTCTGATACCAACTGTAGAGACCCAAAACATGATGTACATAGACATTAAATTACTTTTGCGGAATATCTAATACATAAAAAAACTGAAACAAAAGGACTGTAATAGTTTAGTGTCTTTGGAAACGTGGACTATAAACTTCTAATAATGTTGAAAGATCTTCAACATCTCCCATAACGATCTTCCCCTTTTTGTTTCCTTACCTAAAACCTTTTTTTTAATCCTGGGGGAAAAGAAAACATAAAAAGGGTGAGCTCAAATGCTCAGTAAGTGTAAGCATGGAGAAAATAAAACAAACCATATACATTTGAACATAAAAACATGAACATAGTGTTTAAAAATCAAAATCTTGAGCAATGTCATAAAACATGGCAGTACGTAAGACATTGATCATAATGGAACATCAATCATTAAAAAATATCATCGAAATAAAACATGTAATTGTGGAAACCATTAAGAACATGTTATGATTTACATAGTATCCAAGGCACTGCACTTAAGACAATCTTTGTGGACAACGTCCCTTTCGGAATCGAGTTCACTCTTCATTTCATTCCTGTAACACTGAACCAGATTAACTTACCATTCCAACCATGTCTATATCATGAGATATAAATCCTTACCCAATGAATTGGAGGGAGATATTAGTCCCACACATCTCATAATTAGATCATTCTTTCATGTGCCACAAAATCATAAATCATACATCATAGCATATCCCATGTAATTGAATGGGATTCTTAAACATCATGCCATCATAACATAATCCATAGAAAATGGATATCATTTCATCATAAGAAGAATAAAACCATATAAATAATGGAGAAATTATACTTGAAACATAAACATATTAAATAATGTCATTTTAGATGGAAAAAAGTTTTGATAAAACATTTGAAATTAATTCTTGAGGAAAATATCCTTTCTTCTTCAAAATCATTTTATTTTCACAAAATGCCATGCAATTTTAAATGAAAAGGGGTTCTTTTGAAAATAATCATGCAATCGTGTAATGTAAGCTTCATGAAGATGAGGCATTATGAAACTGTATAAATCCTTTCACGTCGTATATGATAAAAATAACATTCTTCTCGTACTTTTGTCGAAAAAGTCAAAAAGTTCCTCGTAAAAGAATAATTCCTTCCATACGATGTGGTAAATTTCAAAAAAGGGTAAAAATGACTTTAAACATACATGGAAGAAAATTAAACATTTCATCAAAACATTTTGAAAACATATAGACATGGATGATAAACATAACCCCAGTAAATAGTTATGAATAAAAAATATCAGATAAAAACGAGATTGGAAAAGTTATCCCTTACCTTAGATCTGATATGCTTAGTACGTATTTGAACCTCCTCTTCTTCGACACGCCTCATTGAAGCCTCCTCTTAGGGGACTAAAAATTGAATTTTAAGAATACCAGGACCTCTAAAATATTTCTAGGGAAGTTGAGAAGGGAAAAGGGTAGGGGTTGGACGAGCTTGAAGGATAAAATTTGTTTAAATATGAGAGGCAGGAGGTGCCCTTTTATAAAGGAGGAGAGGGGAACCTTTGGAAATCATAAAAATATTAATTTATAGTAAATCTAAACCCACTTAAAAACCTTCATAAATGACTCATATTAGAATATTAGAAGATATAGGGTTGCAATCTCATCAACCAATAAAATTTAGACACCTAGGAATTTTATTTAAAACATTATCAACTTGATTTATCCTTATTTAATCTATTAAATTTTATTTGTGGTAATAAGATTCTAAATTTTAAATTGTTATAAATATTTACTTATGTGCTATTAATTATCCATAATTAGATAATTAATGAAATTTTAGACTATATAAATTTCAATTTATAATTTTTAAATATTTTTTGTGATTTTTAAACAATTTAATAATATGTTATTCTTATAAAATAACAATAGTGTCAATTTTGACACTATTCATTTATTTGAATTTAAATAAAATCCAAACAGAGGATATATTCGAACTAAAATATTTAATAGGATTATAACATGTCATAGTAATCTAGAAAATTAGTGGAGCACATTAAATAGTTCATATAATATTTATTTTACTATTTGTAAAACCATTTATTTGATATTTCTCTTAATAAAATAATTACTACAACATTTTTGTATAATTATTAAATATACTTATTTGATGCATGAAAATTATAAAATAATATACTAGGATAAAGATAAATCTTATATAATTCATTACATTACAATTAGTCTGATTTATCTTCTAAAACTCCCAAATTTTAAAAAGTTATATTTATTAAATTATGAAGGTGACAACTTTGACATCCTATAAAATAAAATAATATAAGTGTCATAATCACTTTTATAAGACTTCAAACAGTCCTATATTCGGTCATTGTATGATTATGGATTATATATACACTAACAATAAGTTTTGGTCTTGTTTGTGAGCCCTTTAATATGTATTACTATTTCAATAAAAAGAATATTATTGATTTTTTTTACTAAATAAATAATTTCTGCATCATTAATGGATAAGCTAATAATGTAATTAAATAAATCTTAAAAATTAAAAATAAATTAACATGATAAATAAAGACATTTTGGATTTAAAATGAGTATTTATAACCGAATTTATATTTTGTATAAAAATATATTAAAAATACTTTAATTATTAAGGTTTGAGTGAGACATATTTGACTTTCCCTTAAATAAAATAATCTAAAGGTCTTAATCACCTCCATGTGGGTTCTAATTGATTCCATTTCGACCCAAATATGACTTATGATGAAATATAATAATCTAATTGTATTAAGATAAGTGTTTGGGTAATTTTATAATATTATATTTACCCTTCATTACCCGATTTACCTTTTACTATGGTAAATAAAATTTACCGTAGTTACTATTCATAATCCCAAAAAATAAAAAGTAGTCCATAAATATAATTTGGACCCACAGATTCCAAATATGGAATCCTATTTTCCAAATTCAATACACATAATTTGCAGAAATTAAATTAAAATTAATCCCATTATCGAAAGAAAATGGGTTTTTGTTTAAAACATTGCAAAAGATTGAATTGATTTAACCTACAAATTCAATGTAAAATAAATGATAATGACATACATTATATTAAATGGTCAAAATATATTCTATTTATACTTTAAAACAATTCAATATTATAATTTAACCACTTAAATTATTACGATGAAAAAAGTTGTTTTTAATTAAAATATAGCATGTTTTTACTATACATTAAATATAAAAGTTATCAGAAAAATATCAAAACCTTATCCAATGTAAATTTTTGTATCCTAATTAAAAATAAGGAGTTTATTATGTTAAATTAAACTTATGATATTTTCAGAAATTATATTTAAAATGGGTGTGCCATCAAAAGGCGGCAAAACTGCATTTTTAAAAAAATACTTATTTTATCCGAAGAATTTATTTTTTTCTCGTACCATGTTCTATAAAATGTGTATGATTAATTATAATGTCATAAAAATAAAAATTTATTTACTAATATTCATAATTGATAGTTTATAATAAGATAATAACCATATATCATTGTTTAGTGAAACCTAGTATTTCGTACAACACACTCTATCGAGGAAGGTTGTGATTGCGTGTAATGAAAGCCAAGTCATGGTTGAATGTAGTGAAAGAATCTTTTGATGTTTCATATAACAAAATACAAGCATATTTCATTTATACATTGAATATATATATATATATATATATATACTCAATGTTGTGTTGAATAACTACTATCAAACAAACATGAAATTGTGTGTAACACGATCCAAGATTAGTGTTGCGTATACTAAAAGCTAATATGGTGTTACATATAGCACAAGATAATCATGTAGTAGCATAGAACATAAGATATAAAATAAATTAAAAAGAATATATCTTATAAAATCTCGGGTTATTACATCCAAGCCACTGAGGGAATTCTGATGTTCTTCCTTGATTATGGATCTCAGCAGAGAATCATCTATAGCAGGAGCATAAGATTGACCAGAATTAGGAGAATCCTTTACAGCTATGGACAGAACATTGAACTATTTCAAAACATTTTGCAGGCATCCAATGTACTCATCAGTGATCTTGTTTAGATATTCCCCAAGCTACCTCATGCGTTCCAACATTTTTGTGTGTCTTGTTCCAATATTCTCATCAAAAGACAATAGATATGGATGCACCTGAGACACAATCTCCCTAGCAAGGGTGGAATCAGTTGGTTCCAGAGAAGTAGCAACAGGTGCAGAGGTAGAAACAGGAGCAGGCACAGGCTCTGGTCTTAAAGATAGTTCTGATTGCAGGTTTTCCACCAAACCTTTAAAATTTTCAACATCAGCACTAAGTAACCTATTTTCAACTCTTATGTTATGAATCTCACGGATAATCCTCGGTTGAATATGAAAAATAATATCTTCCAGCATAATTGAGGCATCTTATTGACTTAACTGATTCATAAGACGAGGCTGAGGGGATAAAATCTTCTCAACACCAGCCAAAATAGTCTCTCCAAAGACTTTCATATCATCTTTAGTTACAAAAGAGTATTGCCCGGGTAAGATTGCATGTAAAGGTAGTGGATATGGTTCTGGTTGCGGTTCAGAGTCATCTTCAGACTCAGATTATGATTCATATTGAGGCTCTGGTTCTGGTTCTGGTTATGGTTCTGGATGAGCTACATACATCATTTGAAACAAATAAGATAGATCCATTCGAGTTGCAGTCACTTTCTGTGACTCATTCACATCATAAAAACATGGAAATTCATACCGAGTGTACACATAATATGTGACAGTAGGTTGAGAAGATTCAACAGATCCAGCTTGTATAATCTCAAGGTTTTGAGGTTCCTCTCCCTCAAAATGTGCTTCCATTTCAGATTCTTGACGCTCAGGAATTTGTTCATGATCCACAGGATCATCTCTAATTTCTTCAGCAAAATCATTCTTTGCCAGCTGAAAGGAAATATCCATCCTCTATTCAATAGAGGGTATGTACTCAGGAAACGATTGTTCCACTGGTTCTGCTTCCAGACATGATTCTTTTTCAACAGGGGGATCCTCATCAACAGGATCTGACTCCACCATTGCTTGCTTCTCTGAATCAGGAAAAACCAATTTTATTCCAGTCATAGGATGAGTTTCTGGATTGACATCCTCACTAGAAGAAGGATCTTCATCTTCTCTAAAAACAACATCGACTTCTTCTCTTAAAGGAATTTCAACGGGAAAATCAGCAGGGACAACAATCCTTTCTTTCTCAATACGAGCTGCTTCCACATGAAATATTTCATTCTCTTCTCTAGGTTGTACTTCAGTTTCCACTTCCTCTTCTTCTTCTTCTTCTTCCTAAAACTCATCCACTTCATCTGGTTCCAAACCAGGATCATCTAGGTTTTTAGGCCTTCATGGATAATCAACAGAATTGAACTTCTTATACAATTTATCATTATCCTCAACCCATTTCTTCTTCCAGGGGTTCCAAATAATCTTCATCCTTCTGATGATAGGATTAGATAATCAGAAATCAAAGTCCTCTAGCTTTTCTTCATTCGGTCCAACCATTCCATTGGCAACTAGCATGGCGGAAATCATCCTTGAATAAAATAAGGAGGTGGATTTGGAAGTGACTTTAATAATCTCACATATATGGTTAATAACATAATTGCATAATTTGATCTTACGGCCATTCATCAACAGGTTAATCCAGAACACATCATGATACTTCATTACAACAAAATTCCCTTTTCATGGACTAATCAAATTCTAAACAAATTTGAATAGTAGTATTGTTTCACCATATAGCTCTGTAGCTATAGCCCTTTTCTTTGTTCCATTACCAGTTAAGGTTCCCAAAGAATTTTCTAGATTGAAGATGTCGATTGATGGATGAGGGTCTCTATGGTAATCCTCACAAACTCTTTCATGTAGAATCCTTAGGCATGCAACCCACAACCTCGAAGAGAAAGCAAAATTATGACATTAATCCAGCTGGTCACCATAAAGCTTTATCCAAAATCAAAGGAAAACTTCACATATTGGTAGAATTGAGATACCAATATCGGGTAAATCGTTCTATCATTTCAAGAGAACCATTCAATCCATCCATGTTCTCATAAGATTTTCAGGATTAAAGACTTACTAGACAACAACCACTCAGGGAAAATATCTTTTTTAGGTAAAACACTACGACTTACCAGGTTTGGGATTAGAGGTCCTTCAGGTGCTATCCTTGGTATCCTCTTCTGTTTCATAGAGTGGAGCTTCTCAAAAGAGGTTGAAGACAGACGCTTCATCTTAGGAATCCACAGAAGGTTCAGGCGAGAGAGGAGAAGGTTATTAAGGAAAAGAGGGTTCGAGAGAGAGTAGGAGAGATTTCAGTTGAGATAGCGAGTGAAATATTTATTTTTTATCATTTGGTAATATCAAACATCATAAAAACAAAAATTTGGGAAATCGAATAGCGGTGAAATAAAAATTACCACGATACGAGTTAAAATAAGAGTGTAAATAATATTCACAGTGAGACCGTGTGTAGGAATTACGGTGTGATGAAAAACAGTCATCACGGTGAGACAATTGGTAATCGTCACAGTGAGACAGTGACCATTCTGTGTAGTCATGGTGGGATAGTGAGTTGACAGTCCATGAGCACAATGTCTTAACGGTGAGACCGTAAGAATGAAATAGTAACTGTAAAATAGTGAGCATGAAACCGTAAAGTAAAATATAGTAATGCATTAAACATTAAGATTAGTAAGATATCTATTTATGATTAATATTTCCAAGATCATGTATGATGTAGTCTAATCTCTCAAAATTTAATGGTTTAGTGAATATATCAGCAAGTTGATATTCAGTACCAATGAATTCCAAAGTGACTTCACATTTTTGATAATGATCCCTCAAAAAGTGATGTCTTACATCAATATGATTTGTCCTAGAATGTGAGACAGGATTCATAGAAATATTGATAGCACTTGTGTAATCACAATTTAATGGGACATGTATGAATTGATAACCATAGTCTAGTAATGTGTGTTTCATCAACAAAATTTGTGCACAACAACTTCCTACAGCTATGTATTCAGCTTCTGTAGTAGATAATGCAACAAAATTTTGTTTCTTACTACACCATGATACTAGTGACTTGCCTAAAAGGTAACATCTTCCAGAGGTTCTTTTTCTATCTAACATACATACAGAAAAATCAGAATCAGAATAAATAACTAGTTCAAATGATTGTTCTTTTAGATAGAACTGTCCTAAATTGGGAGTATGCTTGAGGAATTTGATAATTATTTTTACAGAATTTAAATGCGACTCCTTAGGGTTTGCATGAAAATGAGCACACATATATACACTAAACATAAAATCAGGACGACTAGCAGTCATGTAGAGTAGGCTTCCAATCATTCCTCTATAAGTCGTTTGATCAATAGATTTACTATCTTCATCAAGATCCAACTTAAAGGTGGTACTCATGTGAGTGTCACTACATTTTGTGCTATCCAATCCAAAACGTTTTAAAATATCTCTAGTATATTTACTTTGAGTTAAAATAATTCGGTCATCATTTTGAATGATTTGAAATCTAAGAAAGAATTTTATTTCTCCCATTAAACTCATCTCAATTATATTTTACATTATTTTTAAAAATCAGTACATAGGGAATTTCTTGAAGATCCAAAAATAATATCATCTACATATATTTGTACAAATAAAAAATCATTAGAATTTTTTTTATAAAAACAGTAGGATTAGCTATTCCTTTTGTAAAACCATTGGAAATTAGAAAATTACTTAATTTGTCATACCAATCTC
Source organism: Viscum album (assembly GCA_963277665.1). Lineage (NCBI taxonomy): Eukaryota > Viridiplantae > Streptophyta > Magnoliopsida > Santalales > Viscaceae > Viscum > Viscum album. The sequence continues at coordinate 1,027,827,514 of OY728121.1, read as the reverse complement.
TTGGAGCTTGTTTAAAACCATATAAAGCTTTTGATAATTTGAAAATATGATTTGGAAAATGAGGGTTTGAAAATCCAGGTGGTTGTTAAAAAAACAACCTCATCAATATATCCATTTATGAATGCACTCTTGACATCCATTTGATATAGTGTGAAATTTATATTTACTGCATAAGCATGAAAAATCCTTATGGATTCTAATCTAGCTACAGGAGAAAAAGTCTCCTCATAGTCAATTCCTTCCTCTTGACTATAGCCTTGTGCAACTAATCTCACCTTGTTTCTAACCATATTTCCATATTCATCTAATTTATTTCTAAACACCCATTTACTGCCTATGATAAAGGTGTCCTTATATCTTTATACTAGTTTCCAAACTTTAATTCATTCAAACTAATTGAGTTCTACTTGCATAGAAATTACCCAAAATTGTTCATTAATAGCATCATCAATGTTTTTAGGTTTATGTTGTGACAAGAACGCTTGATGTTCATCTTGATTTCTAAGAGAATCTCTAGTCTGTGTCCCTCTATCCAGATTTCCTACAACAACTTCTAAATGATGATTCTTTGACATTCTAGTTGATCTTGTAAAGGTAGGACTAGAAATCTCAGGTTCATCTATAGGTTCGGGTTCGTTAGAAGTAGATTCTGAAATACTTTCAGAACTAGTTAACTTTATAGCAGGTTCTTTAGATTTTTCATTAAGGTCTGAAACACGTAAATCTTCTTCAAGATTTTCAAAAGTGGTTTTAGGCTCATGTGGATCTGTTTCATCGAACATGATGTGAACAGATATTTCCACACACTTGGTTTTCTTATTGAAAACTCTATAGGATTTGTTGGTTATAGAATATCTTAAAAAGATTCGATCATCACTCTTAGAAGAGAACTTGTCCAAATTATACTTAGTATTAAGAATAAATAATTTATAGCCAAAGACTCTAAAGTAACTAACATTAGGTTTTCTATTGTTCCAAAGTTCATAAGGGGTCTTTTTGAGAATAGGTCTGACTAAGACTCTATTAATGATATAACAAGCTGTATTTACTGCTTCAGCCCAAAAGTAAATGGGCAGGTCATACTCATTAACCATGGTTATAGCTATTTCTTGAAGGGTTCTATTTCTTCTTTCTACTACACCATTCTGTTGAGGTATCCTAGGAGCAGAAAATTTATGACTATAGCCATTGTGTGAGAAATAAGATTCAAAGTCTTGATTTTCAAACTCACGACCATGATCACTTCTTAGATTTTTAGTCTGTAGTCCACTATGATTTTCTACACATTTGTAGTATTTAACAAAATAAGAACAAGCTTCACTTTTGTGAGATAATAAGTATACCCATGTATATCTAGAAAAGTTATACACTTAGACATAGACATAGTGCTTCCCATTTATGCTAAAAACTCTAGATGGTCCAAACAAATCCATGTGAACAAACTTGAGAGGTAGAGAAGTTGAGACTTCATTCTTTGATTTGAAAGAGATTTTGTGTTGTTTTCACTTTTGACAGGGATTACAAACTTTTTCATTTGGAAACTCATGTTTTGATAAGTCTCTAACTAAGTTCTTCTTAGTCAGTTTTCTAAGTGAGTGTATATTTCAGTGTCCTAATATTCTATTCCATAACCAAGACTCATTATGAAAAGCATTTAAACAAGTAACATTTTTTTAGCTAGACAATTTAAATCAACTTCATAAATGTTCTCATTTATCAAAGACGAAAATACTAAAACATTTTTAGAAATAAAAACATTACAGGAATCATTTTCAAACATGAAATTAAAACCATAATCACAAAATTGATAAATACTTAACAGATTATATTTATGTCCATCAACAATTAAAACATTAGAAATTAAAACTGAGTCAGTGTTGCCAATTGGGCCTAGGTCGATGATCTTTCCTTTAGAATTATCACCAATGGTTACATAGCCTCCATCATCCTTTATTAGTCTCTTCATGTATGAGTAATCCCCAGACATATGTCTTGATCATCCACTGTTCAAATACCATGTATTCTTGTGGTAACTCTTCATGAAAGTTTCCTACAAAGTAGTCTTAGATAGAATATGATTTTGGTACCCAGATCTTCTTGGGTCCAGACTGGTTAGCAATCAATGATATTTGTACCCAAATTTGTCTTATGGGTCTCATATAATTTTCAAAATCAAAAGATTTTTAGAGATAAACATTATTTGATCAGTAGCTATGTGAATAACTAGTTGAAGCATATGAATATCCAGAACTAGAACTACTATTATTCTGTCTGGATTTAGGAATAAATCTATTCATAGTAATCTGTCTCTGTCCATGTTTGTAGCCTATTCCAGTAGTCTATTTAGGTGACACGTTCTTTCCTAGAATTTAAGTTAGTGTATCCTTTCAATTTGTGAACATATCTAGTTCCTTTCTAATTTTCTCATTATACATTTTTAGTTTAGTGTTTTCCTTTAACAGTTGAGAATTTATCTCTTTTTCAATAGTAAGTTCGGTTTTAACAGTTTTTGTGAGAGCATGTTGTCTCATCAATGATTTGTATTTATCCTTATGTTCATTGAGTGTCTCTTCCAGCATATTAAATTATTTAAATAATTCCTCACTAGTTATGTTGTCAGAATCAAAATCAAATTCAGTTCCAGAATAATAGGAATTTAAAGCAGGAGTATCTAAGGTTACCTCAGATGTGTTTTTCATGAAACACATGTTGGCACGATTCCTTTCAGAATCAGACTTTTCTGAATAACTTGTGTTGTCCTCTGAAGCGCTCCAAGTAGCTTTCATAGCTCTCTTGTAGTTCTTGTCCTTAAAATCATATTTCTTCGTGAATTTTAATTTTAGATAGTCAGCCATGATGTGTCCTTTCCTTTTGCACTCGTAACAGACTATGTCATCAATCTTGTTAGGCTTTTTCCAATCCTTCTCCCAGTGTCCCTTATTCTCATACTTTCCTTTATAGTTAGATTTTCTGAAGAATCTTCACTTGTTGAAATGTCAGTTTGTATTTGAGCTTTTTCTTTGTCCATGCTCTTTGAAGCAGTAGCCTTGAATGCCACTGATTTTCTTTTTGGTTCATCCTCTTCCTCTTTATTCACCTTGAGTTATTCCTCGTACATCATTAATTGAACAATCAGCTCTTTTACAGGCAGAGATAAAATGTTACATGACTCTTTGAATGAAACAGAAGTGCCCCTCCATCATTCTGGTAGGCATTTCAATATCCTCAGAATTTGTTCCTTTGTTGGAATAGCCTTTCTGAGTGAACTCATTGTATTGACTATCTCATTGAACCTGATATACATATCAGAAATAGGTTCATCTGTCTTCATTTTGAAAATTTCATATTTAATAGTATATTTATTCAATATCATTTCTTTAACATTGGTTGGTCCCTCATGAGAAACACCTAACGTATCCCATATTTCATAAGCAGTTTTGCAAATATATATTATATTAAATTTCTCATCTTTTAATTCAATATACAATGCATTTATAGATTTACAGTTATTACTGTAACCAGTATTTGTATGTTCATCCCAGGTTGTTCTTTCAGTTTCTGTAATTTTATATTGTGATTCTATAGAAGTCCATATATCAAAACCCATACTCTCTAAAGGAATTTTCATTTTCAATTTCCGCTGAGCATAGTTCGTACCATTAAAGAAAGTTGGCATGTTGGTAGCCGCACCCTCTAGTATATTATCCATAACTAGATTTTAGATAATAAATTTAATGATATAATCTTTAGAACTAACAGAAATTTATGATCTTTAAAAATGAAACTAAACTCACAGTTGGAAAACAGAGTATTTCAAAAGTCCTTTAACAAAAACACTACCATTGATACCAAATGTTGGTCATAGTGGACACTCAAGAGGGTGGGGGGTGAATTTAGTGCCAATTAAAATTTCATCTAAAAAGGATTCTCTTAAAATCCCCCAATTTAAAAACAAAGTTAAACTATAGTGAATTTATATAGATTATAAATTTTCAATTATTTTCTAAGAGATTGATTAGGTCTCAGTCAATTTAATCTCAACATTAAATTTACTTTTGAAACTAACATACGAGTTTACAATGAATATAAACACTTTCAAATTTAACAATCAAACTAACTTTAAAATAGATTTATATATCAATGTAATCGCAGCGGAATATAAAAGATATATGTAGTATAATTTAAACTTAATATAAAGATATAGAGAAGATATAATAAGAGGTTCAGTCTCAAGCTGAGACTTAGTCCTCTCAAATTTATATAAATTTTATCCACACCCTGGATCAGGGTTAACTGTAGTTTACAAAACTGTCCAGGCCATGCAGGGACCTCTAACACAGTTCTTCATGGGAAACAAAACAAAGACCAGGCAACACAAGGTCCTCTTCCACAGTTGTCATGGGTAAACAAGAGTTAAGTGATTTGGAGTTAGGATTTTGATATCATCCAGCTTAGTACAGGAGACAGTGTGTGTGTAAGATATACAGAGTACACCACACTACACGAAAGTAAATATAAAAATCACTTAGAGAGAACAGATACGAGTTTAGAAAGCTCTAGTAATTAGCGACGCAGCTCTGGACTCGTTGGATTTAGCATAACTGCTTCTGAGTCCTTCTTTGGTTTATTTGTTGAAAAACAGAGTTTCGTAGTTCAGCTTGTGTTCTTGTGTTCTTCAGATGTGTTGGATTGTACTCATGAGATTTATTTCTATGTCTTGCAATATCTCTGTCGTGCTCAGGATTGTTCTTCTAGTTCATCACAGTGCACTTGGGTTTCTTGAGTTGTCGTGCATATGTAAGTTCTTCTCATTGTATATTCACACACTTGCTCACATGTACTGCAGCTCAATCTTCCTTATATTACACGGGCTTTAGCAGTAGGAAATGATTCCATTTTCGTAGGTACGAGATACGGGTTCCTGACATGCCAAAAACTATCATTAAACAACATTAATTGAATTAAAACCATCAAATATGACTATTACCATAATTTAAATAATATTGAAAGAAAGTTAAGAAATGGTTTCACAGTGATTATGTAAATGGTGTCCTCTTCACGGTATGGTATTCACGATATGTGGTTCATGGTGTCTCCATGTCACGGTGTCTATCTCACGGTGTCTGGGTCACTGTGTGTCCTTCACGGTGTATGGGTCTTGGTGTGTCCTTCACGATGTCTGGGTCAGGGTGTGTCTTTCACGGTGTCTGGGTCACAGTTTTCCTTCATGGTGTCTGGGTCACGGTGTCTCTATACATAGTATAGTTATCTAATATAAGTAGTCATCTTTGGAACTTGTTATCCACTTGTCATATGTGAGCCTTTTGGACTTTTTGTTTCTGAAATATGATGTTTCATGGATAGCAGTATGGTACATCGTCTATTTCCAAATTATAATATATATATATATATATATAAAATAATTTCTATTTTTTAGTTTTTAAACAATAGGGATTTTCATTGGACTCTGGGGATCAGTAAAGTGGATTGGATCTTATGGAAGAGAAATTTTTGTTACACTATTGGTTATCCAAAGAATGTCTATTACAATATTCATAAAAAATGATAACTATATTTCATGGTTGTGCAATGTCATATATTTTCAATTTAGTTAATAAGATACACAGGAAACCACATGGTTATGTTTCCTTGAACCAACACTCATAAATTTAGTCCTCCTAGACACATACAATACAAATATTCTTTGATACATGATATTAAATTATGGATAAAACCATCCCAAATTAAAAACAATTATTATTAATTTAAATTTTTACATATCAATATTCACTTCATTTTTAAAGATATATACAAGTAATAAAAATGAAAAATAATAATAAATACCATGTCTTTCTAAACAAATGAACATATTCCACACAATAGAATAAACAAGATAATCAATAATAACTCTTCAAAATCCTAATCGAATTATTAAACACATAATAAAAATTTATACATGTCAGATCTAGTAAATTCATTTATATTGTTTAAAAAATAAAATCACAATAATTGGCATTATCAAATCCTTATTTCGGGAAATAAAAAAAATAAATCATGGTATAAAAATGGAAACTCTATTTTGGAAGGAATAAGTTAAGAAAATTTACCCATAATCAACATTAAAATGAGAGATTTATATACGTAATTTACTATAAATAAAATCATGAATATAATATCATGATTATTTAGTTCTTAGTTTATAACATTAATAACCATCTATCAAGGAATTTTTCTTAGGAAACATACAGGGTGTAGTCAAGAAACCATGTTAAATTGGGAAAACCAAGAAAAAATACCCCACCTTGTTTTTTATCAATAGATGTATTGATTCATCGAAGGACTATATAATTCCATTCCATAGGGATCACTTGATTATGTCCAATTCATTCTTTATAATATTTATTACGAATATTCATACAATTCTATGATAAATATTTGTATTAATTAAAACATATCTATACATATAGTAATGAATACCGAATATTAATATTATTCTCCATACAAATAAAAGGTACATCATTATCACAACCCATCTAGCTTAACAAGGTTTACATCTATAAAATATATAGTCCACATTACAATATTCATTCGTATTGAAATTTCAAAACTTTTCTCCAAGAAAATATTGGGGATAACATGATAATAACCCATTTAGAAGAAGATTATAAATTGTTAAACACTACATAGTCAACTATCAAAAATGAATATAGTTCTTTGGTATTATATTCTATACCTTTTAAAATTTTCTAATCTAGATGTGCATAGAGAAAACCATTATCTTGTTTGGTGGTGTCTGAGATCCGAATATTTTTTTATGAGGATTTTATGATGTTGAATGCAGTTTATTTCATGAGTGGGAATGTTGTGCCTTGTGTAAGAGAAGATATTATCTAATTTGGATGTTCATAGATTGGGTGGGGTGGATCGCAAGGTCAATATATGATTTGTAAGTCTTATTCACTACAAGATTTTTTTTGGTTTGGACCTAGTGAATGTCTCCTTGAATACTCACAATGTTAACAAGAATAAAAAAACACAATTATCTATATTTTTTTCATTGAGAGGACATGTTTGGCAGTAAATCTTATAACTCCTCCCTTCATTGACATGAATTACCTAATAATACAATGAAATTATTTTTTTATCACCCTTTCAAATCAAAACACAAACATGGTTCTTCACAAAATCTTATTATTATTTCTGATACCTAATAGACAATAGGATTAATATCATTGTGTTTCAAATACCATTCACAATGGATTAATCCTATGATTTATATGTTTTATCAAGGGTTGGGGTGTTTTTTCTATTTATTTAGTAATAAATTATTTGATTGATCTTTTATTCAATCGTTCTTTCTTTCCATGATATGGTAGTTTATATGGTTTTTCATATTAATATAATTGGAAGATTTTATGTGTAATTTTGGGACTACAATCATAGATGGATTCTTTTTTCCATGTGAGGGATGTTATTAGAGAGCCATATTGTTGTTCCATTTTCATTTAAGGTACATTAAGGAACGTGGTGTAGAGGATTTATATATAACAGTTTTTACATGAAATTGTAATTATGTAAAATATTATCAATTTTGGTTATGGTGTAGTCAAATATAATAATGAGTAGAATAGATTAATGAAATTATATTAGTTATTGTTGTATTAATCACTTCTTTTCCCCTGATAACCATTTACTTCTTGATTTACCTAATATCTCACTCTCTAGTATTATTATTTGGTAAAACAATTTATTCATGGGTTTGTTATATTAATTTGATTCAAATGGTCAAAGAACATTTCCTAGAAAATGTAGGTTGGATAATGTAATTAAGTAAAATTATTATTCTATATGTTGTTTTTAGAATTTTATGGAAATTAAATGATAATTTATTTATGTTTAATTGAAATTATTTTTCTATGTGACAAATGATTTTTTGAAAAAAAATTAATATTAAGATTTATTATGATTGAAATAATAAGGAAGAATGTTAATGATATTTACCATGCATACAATTTTTAGAAACTATAAGTAGTTTTTGAATTCATGTATATATAATTTATAGATTTTGATATCTGATTCATTATAAACGTCATAGTTATAACATTTATTAAATTAATTATTTATTCTAACATGGCTAATATACCTGATTCTGTGATAATGATTAATATTTGGGATTGAGTGAGATTATATCCATATAAAGACAGATGACTATTTTTTTGATTAAATACCATTCAAATATATTTTTTTACTTCTTTATATGCATTATATGGATGTTATCCATGTTTTTTTATGTGTTGTGAGCCTTTCATGGATGATGGTTGATGAGATATGGGTGTTGATGCATGTTTTGTTGAAATAGTTCATTACTATACTGGTTTAGATGTATAGTTAAAGATATGTGGATACATATGGTATTATTCATGATAGTTTAAATATGGAATCCTGATTGATGTAATGGGTTGAAGAGGGTTATTTATACTATTATAATAAACGATGGATAACTTCTTGATAATGTTATACTTTTAAGACCAGATGGATATGTTTATTGTTTAAATTGATTTATTTTGTAACTCATTAAGGAAGATTGTTTTATGTGAATATAAATATTTTCTCTGGTTGTATTATATGTTTCCAAGAGGAACATGAATTATAGAATGATAATGTTTAATAATCTTTTCTAAACATGGTGTTCGTTATGGAATAGTGTGACAAGTTGGTTATTCTTGAGGAATAGTGGGATTAGATGGATTTTTCCTAGAGGGAATTTAAATCACCTGTTGACTAATGAAATTGAAATGGAAAACTTTAAATTATTTTAAAATGAATTATTTAACAAGATGTGGAACCTTAAAAGGAAATAATTAGTTTAATGATTTTTCTTGGATCATTGTGTGCATATATCATATTAGGTTTTTACTGGTGGTAATAGGTGTCCACGTGATGATATCTGTAGTTAAACTAATTACAATGACAATGTCCATAGTGTGGTTTTTAATATATTATATTCTCTATGTTATATGATTTTAAAGAGTACCTCACTCGTGTTGGTAGGGTGGATAACAACTAGTTTACTCTATGAGGGGGTTTCCCCCAACATTTAGGTTTGTGAGGAATGAAATATTGATTACTCCCTCTGAACATATTTTCTTCAACTACTGTTTTTATATAACATTAATAACAATTATTATCTTCACCATATATTTGGTTGTAGAGATGTAATAGATTTATGTAATTTCATACAAATGTATCTCTAGATATATTACCCTATAGATTATTAATGTTATGACGTGTATGGGATATATGGATTAATGTACAATACCCAATATATAGGCTATGGTGCAGATTAAATTGTACATGATTACAATATTGAAAAGTGGAAATAGATTATTTGATGAAGTGATCTATATGATGCTTGATATGTGATGAGATGATGTGATGCAGGAGGCGCATGATATGATATGTGATGTGACAATGGGGTGGATTACTTTTAGGGAGAGATAACTCCAGACATGTGATGTTGGGTTGGAGTGTAAAAAAAGTGGGGAAGCAATAGCGGGGTACCATTATTTTATAATATATTATATAATATATTTTATGGGAAACTTTTTTTGATGTTTTTATGGTGATTTTATGAATATATCCTACCTATTTAAGTGGAAATTTATCATTACTTGTCATTAAATGGGATTTGGAATGATTTATTTTTCATTTATGATTGATTCCCCAGTGATGATCATAATGATTATACATGGTTTGATCATTCTATATAATGATACACTATATTCATGGATATAATGATCATGTTCACGAATATGAGAGACATTAGTATTTTATAGGTTATTGAAGAGTTATTTTGACATTCATGGTTATTTTTAAGGATTAAAATTGTGTACATGATGTTTTCCTAAAAAAATTATTTGTATAACATTTATGTAATTAATTTTTATCTTTTATTTTAACCTTGAGAAGGTTTTTATGGGCGTATTTATCTTATATTTCTTACATCATTTTCTTTTAGAGGATAATGCCTCCAATATATGTTTATAATATAACCACATTGGTCATAACATACCCATGTCCTACTAGAGGCATGTTTTTAGTGTCATTATATCTCCCATCTCTTTACCAACACATGATGGGTACATTTGGGAATGGGGTCATCACCTATTGGTTTAGAAGTTATAGTACGAGGGGAGGTATGGAGTTAATATATAATAATTGGTGATGATAGCATTAGTATTTTGGGAAATGGTTTCAAATATGTTTGGTATAATTTGTAAGAAAATTTTACTATATGAGACATTAGTATTTCACAAACCCTAGTATTTCATGCATGAAACATTCATTTTACTAAGTCACCTATCAACAGTAATATGATTTTTAGGGTAAATATCATGGAAAGTTTTATAATTTATTATTATGGAACATTCATTTGAAATGGATAAACCAAGTGTTTAGGTTAATCCTTATGTAAAAAATAATAAATAAAATCATTATTCTACAAAATTCAAGGTTTTTGACTCCTTAATAGTGAGTACATCAATAGGGATGGACCCATGTCGATGTACTCATAAATTTGATATAGATGAAGATCATAAAGATATTATATTAGATTTATATTAGCTAGATATCGATGAATATGCCTCTTGGGGGGACTCTAAGAGATATAGTGATAGATTCTATATAAATTTTCGAGTGTTTTATTTGACTCATTGATGGATGAATAGTTGGTGGAGTTGGATATAACATTAACTTCAATTCATTCTCTTTTTATGACTATGGTATCATTACATATATTAATACTATGAGGATTTGTGTGGTAGTTTTAAGACTACTTCCATATATATCCAAAAGATTTTATTTTTGTGTTAGAGATGTTTTAAGACTACATTGGTGTTGAGTTTCATTCTTCAACTACAAATGAAATTAGTTTTGATGTGATTTATTCCCTTTAATAGGGGATTTATAGTGTTTGGGAGATTATGATCCATTTTCAGACCATCATATATTATTATTCAAACCTACTACCCTACTATGATCCTAGTGAGACATATTTTGTGGAGTATTTTCATCTTGAGATCCAGTGAATGGTAATCAAAGTTATATTTTTGGTGTATATATGGAAACAAGAAATAGAATCATACATTGAGATGATATTGGGAAGGGAATGATCATCATGGGAGGGTTTTCCCCCGGATTCCTTGTCTAGAATAGATACAAATTAACTTACCAAAATTCTAAGATATTATATATTCCAGATAGCTTAAGGAAGGTCCTACCCCTCTATATATGATTTCATAATGGGTTTTAAAAACTCATTCCCCTACTATGTGATCATATGTATTATTTTATTTAGAGAAAATGAGGTCAGTAGAAATGAGTGTTTCTAACCATTCTAGTTAGGTAGTGCATAATGATTTGTCTAATTTATTTCCCTTTATTGTGGATGTTTCAACCAATGTAGGAGTAAGTAGGTGATCCATCATTAGATCAGTACGGAGGATATGTGGCTAGATAATGTAAAAACATTAATTCTCCCCATCCGGATATGGGAGTGTCTAGCCATGGAGGTGGTCACAATCATCATTAGATGGTCTATGTATTTCATTCTTTGTAGTATCCAATGTCGGGTGATCCATAAATTATTAGTGGGAATTCTAGTTTAATGATGTTCCAAATAATGAACCTATAAATAAGAGTCAAGCCAAAAGGTATCATGGCCTTAAAAACATTCAATGTCCAATACAAAGGGATAACCACTTCAATCCCCTTATAATCCACCAAATACCTTTCATTAAATTCACATTGCATAAAAAATTTACATCATGGATCTAGGACTATCATTTGAAAATATTATCACACGAGTGATCATCATTCAATGTTTCAAAAAAACACTCAAATGGTCTCCCTTTTCCTTTTCATTCTTGGATTAAACCCGAATATCATCATCGAACAAAACCATATATGTGTCTAAAAAATTACGAATGATTGATTCATCATATCCATTAAGGTGGATGGAGAATGGATAAGGCCAAATGATATAAATAGATTCTAAAATTCTCATTCAAGATCATTAATGTTGTCTTTGGAAAATTCTCATTATGGGACATGAACTGGTGCTTCCCTAACCATGGGTATATTTTTGATAACCAATGGTTTCCCATATGATAACAAAAAATGCTATAAATTATATAAAGAAAGTTTTTTTTTCTTAATGATCACATGATTTAGTTTAATATGGTATATAAAAATCATGAGACTGCCATCTTCCATATTATAAAATAGAATGGGATAAAATATTTGTTACACAATACAATGAATAAATATCTTGATTTATAGAACCTATAATATAATTTTTAACTCCATAATCATTGTTGGATCCATATAGTATTATTATAAGGATATGTGGATCCTCTTCGGGAGGACATCGATGGTGAACATGAATAGGCAAAGGTGAAGCATCCCATAAATATAATTCAGAATAACCTCAAGGAAATAGTCTTCAAGAAAAACAGTATGGTCTAAAATGGATAAAATATGAACATATGAATCATATCCTAAATGTTAAATGATCACCAAAAAGAATAGATAAAAATTTACCCCAAATCATGTAAAAAGCTTCATTTCCTATCTGACCTTAGATCCCCCACACCTTGGATGATGTAGGGGATACTATTAAGAAGTAGAAACAGGTCCCTATAGTGATAACCGTCAATTTACTATTTGAAAATAATCATATAGCCTAGATGAATGATGAGGTCCAAAATATATAGATCCATCATAGTGAAATCCCACACAATATCCTTGTTAGTTACTATAAAATGAAATTATTGGAACTTCAAATCATGTTATTTCATTCATTCCAATATGGAAGTTAGATCCACCATAAATTGTATTATCATTAATCGAAAAGAATAAGCTTCAGCAAAAATTAATGAGATGTATAAATTGGAAGAACCTATATCAAAATAGGATAACCTCATAAAATTAGAAATGAAAACCATAACTATCATGATGGTTGGCTTGAATTCATAGTCCCTAGGTGCCATATTTATCAAATAAAGACATCCTGACTCAGGCCCACCCTTATCATTCCTATATGACTATGAATATCCTTTATATTGAATGTGATATCCCATATAACTAGAATCATCTATGTATACATGTGATCCCATATAAAAATAAAAAATAACTCCACTTACTATAGGGATGTCTTGAAGATGTGGTGTATAATACATGGACACCCACAGTGGTGGAATGTTCTCATAACATCTAGAAAATAAGGTCTAGTATCTATAGACTTACCCAACTGATAACAACTCGTCAGATTCAATTTATAAGAAACCACTATTATTAACCTGATGACTAATGATCTCCATTTCAATTACACTGACTATGATCATCCCACTTCTTCTTATAGCTAGAAAAAGATATTAGATATCTAAATTTGTGGAATAAATCGCACTCATACCCATTTTTCAACCATATTTTCCTCTTCTATGAAAAACGTATCCACGCTTCCATATATGATACTTATATAAGTAGAATATGTATCAATAAGTTTTCAATATTGATACCTCTTTAGATATATTATTCATTAAGTTAATCATTTAGGATATATTGATGATACAAATGATATAACAAAGAAAAAACATGTAACATACACTATCGATAAACATTATCCTCTCTAAAATAATTAGAAACTCATAGTGCATCAGCAACCTCAATGTATTGAGGTGAAACTATTTATTTAAATCCCTTTTTAAGATATTATAGGTGGGATCCTTGTAACTATTAAATTGGAACATCAATTCCGAAAATTTCCTATGATGTCCTTCCAATATGAAAGTTTTGAAGAAAACATTCAAGGGTCACGGTTCATTAGAAATTAGATGATATGCTCGATCCTCTCAACCCACTCCCTCGGCTCCAAGGTACATTTTACAACATGGGACACTAGTGGAATCTAGTTAATAAAAAAATTATTAGTGTCTCTTATCCATGAAAGTAATCTTCCACCATCTAAAACTATCTACATAATAGTTTGGAACATTTATTCTTGTAAAAAAAATTAACTTGAGGATAATTCTATGTAAATTTCTCTACATCAGCATCCTTTGGTCTAGATGAGGCCCTTATGGGTGGCATTGTCTATAAAATACATGATAATGACTTTTTCAATAAAAAATGTAATCTTAATAAACATAATTTAAACCACAGTTAACATATAACATAGATCTCTAATTAATGGAAATAAAATAGAAATTAATTATAAATGATGAACTAGTGAAAACACAAAAAAAATTAAATATTTTTTTATTGTGACTTTTTTTATACACGGTTTGGATAATTGGGTTCCAAACCTTAAAAAAAACCCCAAAACATTGTAGAATTAGGTAAAGTAGTTCCATAAAGTTACTACTATTAATGATCATAATCTAGGGACCTTTACTTTTCTTCCTCATTTAACAATGAAATAATCCTTTCTACAAACCACTTATGGGTTCTCAAAAAAACACATATCCAATGTTGAAAAATATAAAATCTCACAAAATGAAGAAAAATGATGTTTAAAATTTAATATATATATATAATAATTAAAAAATGAATATTGAGGATTTAAATGATTGAAATTTTTATAGGAACTCCTCTAAACCTACATCATAAACCCAGATAGCCATGTCTCCTTTGTACTAATCACCCAAAAAAAAGAAAGTGGTATCTGATATAATTTTCTAATGAACCGAACCATTTCCACCAAACACGTCACTGAAACCCATTTTTCAAATTTCCTCAGGTGATTTCAGGTCACCACATATTGGTGAAATGCACTAGAGTATCACACATAACCATTTTGGATTTTTTTTCACTTAAAAAATATGGTATGACCAATCCCTGAATTATATGTCTACCATAATATGATAAAAGCATCAACTTATGTAGATATTCATATTTAGTATACATAGAAATTACTACAAGAATATATTTTATGCTTCATCACTTCATAATTTTTTAACATGTCATATACATGATATCCAATGTTCTTAGTATATAAAATAATCAAAAGAGGTATCATGACCAAAAAATATTCACATGAGTTAGCTCTATTAGACCATCATATCCGCCATCCTAAAAGAACCACTAATAATAGTAATAAATATGGTTTAATAAAATTAATGGTACACATATCCATACTAGTGTCTTGTAAAACTAATTCTCCATTCACCATTTGGTATATGCAAGTTGTGAGGTAGATATCCCACTAGGATACCTCCATGAATCTATATAAGTCCGTTAATCATAATATATAACAAATAAATATTTAAAACCCAATTTTGAAAACCTTTTATTCAAATATTATTTCACATAATTGATTTATTTTTGAATATTCCTTAGGTTATTATAAAAATATTATATATCACATATATATAAATAATCAAGGCCCAAAATGTAGGATTTGAAAATATATTTAATATCATCCTAAAAAGAAAAAAATAATTCATAAAAATATAATTCAGTATAAAATAGACCATAAATAAAATAATGGGGTTTAGGTGTGAACACAAGAGAATCCAAATCACAGAAGGTACCTGAAATACACATCCACAGTTTTCACAAATTGGTTCTTTTATAACAAGTAATATGACACAATTATTTTTCTTTTTAATAAAATATTACCATTATAGGATATCTTGTGGTTTTTCTAGATCCTAATAATAAATCCATAGCCAATTTTAGTCCATATTTCCACATTCGTAGTCTCCCTCATCTTCCACAAAACTATCACTTAGTCCCTTGGATACACCTCTATAGACCATACATAACTAAAGATAACAATTCAATTATCCATGTCACTATGAAAAAAGCCATGGTCTGTTATTTTCCACACATTCCAAACACATAAACACATAAAAACTATCACATCCATAAACCAAACATTCCCATAATAACCTTGTACCAAACACAAGGTAAAATAATTTGTAAACCCCCTCGTATAACCCATTGGAAAAAACAAATCCTCCGGGATTTATTTTTTCAAACCCATTCTATAAATTTAAATGAATTTCTTTCTGAAAATACAATGTGAATCAAAATATTTCCATGAAAATTACTAAAACTCAAAAATATAGGTAAACCATTAAAAATAATACATATTTTTGGGAAAAATAATAAAGAAAAACAAAATGAAATCTAGAATAATATTTATACCATGAAAAACTACCATAATATTGACATTCCTATCATATAAAAAATAATAATAATATGGATTGTTTTCAAAATACAATATCAACTCATGGATAAGATTCATAACGCACAGAAAACATAATTAACAAAAACTGAAAACCTCTATCAACAATAATAGGTTTTCCCATATAGCATGATAGGGTTTCAAAATTCTCAAAAAAATAAAATATCATGGGGAAGGGATAAAGAAACAAAGAATAATTAATATTACAATGAATAAAATCACTAAACAATAGAATCCCATAGTGAATAAATGGAATAGCTCTCATTGAAATTGATGTATATTTTCTTTCAGGGGGAGAAAAATGGGAGGTTTTTTTTTCATCCCAACATGGAGAAATCCTAAAAATAAATATTTTAATTGTGTGATAAAACTCATGTGGAATTACCCTATTGATAGGTAAACCATGTTCCAACCATAAATAAGTCACTACATTCCCAATAAAAAGCCTCAATATTTTTCAATATAGTGGGTTGTTTCAAATCCCATACTCAATCCATGATAAATGTATCTAACAAAAAATTCGTCTCTCACATGGTCAGAAACACAATTACACCTAACCATGGCCTAACCATCTTCCAGTGTCTATTTTTTAAAAAAACATTTAAATTTCCCACCTCCAACTCCTAGACACTCCATGAATATACTAATAAAAAACAAAAAACAAAACAACGAATATCACTTATCCAAAATGTTGTACAATTCACTATAACATGGAACAATCTTCCTCTAGAAATTTATGAAGTCTCTTTATTAAAAAAATATTTTAGACCAATTTTACCTAAATGAAAAATCACACTCCCATGTATTATTGATATCATAACCACATTAAAAACATACAATGATCGATGAGATATAATTACCATATATCACCTTGTTCTTATAATCCATGATACACATAGGCTACACTACAATAGTGGTGTCATATTCCAACTCTAATTCTTCAACAATCAACCATATGAGATAGGTATGGAATCTAACTCATTAAATATAATTTGTGAAATACATTGTGAATTGAGGAAAACTAGGGATGATTGTACACTAATACGATTCCCTGAAACCTGAAATGGAACAAAATAATACTATTCCTACATCACCTATATTCAAAAGATAATATTTCCCAATCTATCAAATACCAATATAAACAATTTATCACCAAGCTCAACTTCCAATGGATTATGGTTATTATCATAATATGATTTCCAGCGACCGTTTTTATCGATACCCTTTTTTAAATCAACTACACTTTATCCATCATCTCTTGGATGTTACATGATCTCAATATGGAATTCTCACCTATCTTGACCCAACATAATGGGGACCAAAACATCCCCCCCCCCCACAAATCCTCAAATGGGGCCATGCATATCGAGGGTATTTTCTTATTATTATAAGAAATTTTATCCAATAACATATAAGAATCACACAAACCCATTAATTCATGCATGTATTCATGTGGAATATATTCAATAATATGGATGGATCACTTAGTCCTACCACCTATATTCTGGAAATATTCCATCATCAAATAAAACAATGATCTTAGGAACTCATGATAACTCTTCTATAACAAGTAATAAGTAAAGTAGCCCGATTATAAACTCTAGCTGATGTAACCACATAAAACCTAATAATATCTTAGACATATAGGTTCCCAAGATCCTCCACCTTCATTTAATCACTAATGGGAATTAAATTGGAATATATAGTTATCTTCTCTTTATTCACCCAAATAACATCACTCATAAAAGGAGTATGAGTAACATGGCTCATAATTTCCATAGAGTTCCCACAACAAATCTATAATGAAATAGAATAAGGATAAAGAAACTAAGGTGGTCTCATATTATCTTTTTCATCCTATTGCAGTTAAAACATCTATATACAAAACATTCAACGGACTATATAAACCTAGGACACTAGTTTATACTCCATATATTATAAACAATATTTTATATCCTAAGGAGAAAAACCTAACTACAATAATTCCAATCCTAAATAACATCTCACCCCACGGTTAATAAAATCACCATAAAAATTATAATTAATAATTTACCATCATGATACTGATATTAAATACCTGATGTCTCCCTATATTATAAAACATTAATAATTTTCTAAAATGTAGGGTCATATTCTTTCTCACACAAAACATAATCAAGAAGTGAGTGTGTTATATAAACACAATTAAAAGAAACCTAATTTCCATAATATAGAATCTCGATAATTAGATCAAAGAAGAAACACATTAAGATTCAACCCAATACTAATTTCATAATGTCCAAGATACATAATAATCAACTCAATACACAACTGGGAAGATTCCCTTCACCATGTGTAGAGAAAATGATGAATATAAATGTTTTTTGATAATTCACCTTGTCAATCATCCTAACATCATTGTTCATCATTGTGAAAATTTAATTCAACATCATATGATCTTAAAAATCTATAAAATAATCTAAAAATAGATAATGTAACCGTGTCATTAAATCATGCCTCATAACCACCACTTCTATGTATGGGTGGGGTAATTCCTCTATTGTTGGCATAACAGATGATACCTATAGGACACCACATTTTCATCCTACATATGAAAATACCCGAACCTTACACCTGAGGAATCCCAATACACAAGAAATCCATTCTCAGGATCACGGGGAATACAAAATAGAGCTGATGTAAATCAGACCTGAAACTTTTCAAATGAACAAAGACACACTCACTATAATAAAACATCACCCCATTGTTTTTAAACGATATTATATGGGATGAAATACTGTAGATTTTTTGAACATGGTATCTTTAATATCCAACCAATAATAAAAATATCATGATGTCAATCATATTCAGGTTCCAATAATAAGACATAACCCATCAGAGCTTCTCAGGATCAACTAAAATCCCTTTCTAAAAAATAACAAGTCACAAAAACATTACCTCCGAGATTTGGTATAGTAATTTAGAGATATTTTCATATGGTCTATGATCCTCCAAGGTTCCCAAAATAAAACTCTTATAGTCTCCATATTTCTTATCCAACTTGTAGTACATAAAGATTATATTTACAAACATTACCATGATGTTTTTCATTAATAAATTAATGATATAGTTCATCAAAGTTATAAATACAACTGTAGTGTTGGAATGGGAAGACTACATAACCAGATACTCAAAATTAAAGTACATGGTCCTAAATGAAATGTCTGGAAAATCCTCTTCATAGAAACATAATTGGTGATACTCTAAATAGTAGTTGATTTTCAAAAAATACTTGGCTCAAATGATTTAATAAAAAGGTCCTCAATTAGAGGAAACATGTATATATTTTTAATTCTCAAATGGTTCAAATTATAAAAATTTATACAATGATGGATTCTTCATTAATCCATCCTTGAAAATATAACTAGTGATGGCCACATTGGCATTCTATAATGAATAAATCACTATATTTTAAGATCATAAAACTATGATTTTGACTCATTCAACTAGGTCAGGGCTATATGGTATGATAGTATGGTTATGGGTACTATTTTGAGGACTAGATTGATGTTGAAATCGACCTATTGTTGGGGAAACAAATTCAAAAAATCATATATATTTTCCCCATGAGCTACTCCAAAAACACTATATGAAAAGAATGTGAAAGATTCTCTAAGGCTTAAAAGAAAATCCTGAATTACATTCATAAAATTGACTACAGAAACATATAAATGGGGCCCATCATTCCTATTATCAAATCACAATCCATCAGGAATACATGAGTACTCGTGTTTGGATTTATAAATTGGAAACTATAGTGATAATATTAAACTTGAGATTTTAAAATTATAATCTAGTACATAATGATAATTTCATGTAGAAATTCCATGTAAAGTATAATAAAATAATAGGCAAAATCTATTTGAGTGACTAAAAATTCAAATTATCTGATCATAACCCCTTTATCACCAATTTATCCTAATGGGTTATGTGGAACCATAAAAAATTGAACCATCACTTCTCGTATTGAAAAATTATTATGATAGTTTAAAGAGATAAAAGAATGGGATATACCTAAATAATTTATGTCTAAATACATAGATTATGGAATGAATACCATATTTTTCATGATGACCTTCACGTAATCAGATTCCTCAGCTTCCAAAGCTTTTGTATAATGAAATCCTAATATTGGCATTCCCTAGGACATCAGAGATGACTAATATTTACCATTATACTAAGAGAGTGATCTCACAATATTAGAATAATATTATCACACCTTTGAATCCATATAAAAAGAATAAAAAATCCACTCCCATATATTAAATTCATACCGAAGCACTAAAGATGACCATAACACTAACACTATTGGAACATCCTTGAATATTATAAGAAATCAGGTTTGGTGTGGTTTTATTACCATCATTTATAAAAAAAATTTATGTCAATAAGAATGAAATAGTGCTGAACGTTTTGAATTTTGGGAACCCTTTTCATAACTCAAATGAGTATGATCTTACTTTCTCCTCTTCTATGTGGAAGATTTATGGATACCCCAAAACTATTGAAGAATTTCCATGGAGAATCATCTTCAACTCTATTTCTATCTTATCCCTACCAAATGTTTTCACACTAGATTATAATTGAGTATGTATAGAATCATAATCATAAATCTTATATGAAACATTAGAATCATTTAAAAATATTGGGCCTTAAATAATTCATTCACATGACGATTAGGTGAAAAATGAACTAACTCAAAAATCTCAATAGCATACACCATCATTGAATTTCCTCCTTCCTCAATCATCATGAACTCACTGACCATCACTACCCTTAGTTTATGCAGATAAAACTATTTATTTAAATACATTTTACATGTAGCCCATGACGGATACAAATAATTATCCTCTTGGACCATGTATTCCCACTATTTCAAAATAGTTACTTTCAATATTTATGTGGGAATACCAAAATTCAATGTCTTATGGGACTTCATGGAAAAGAGTATATACAATTTTATTTTGATACATTCCTCAAGTTCACATGTACCTTTTTCTAAGTGTAGAATTGGTGGATCATCCATAGTAAACTGATGAGTATGTTCTACTATCCATGCCACACCTATCTCAATCTTATTTCCTATGGAAAGTTTTTTTGGAAAACCTATTTCATAAAAAACAGTAACCTTTTGAGGATTTTGCAATAGAATATTCTCAACAAAACTATACCTTTATCTAGAATATTCCCTTTTATGAGGAATTTTTTACAAAACAAAAATACAAACGCATTAAATATAGAATTTTGTATCAATAAACATAAATTAAAATATAAAAACAGCTAAAATAGTTATAGATTAATGAAAAATAACATAATTGAATATTTTAATCAATAAATGGTTTAAAAATGAAAATTTTAGACATTTACACGTTGTGCATTTTATGGACAAATTTTTTTCCAAACCATGAACCAACCTTGAGAAAAAATATTGGATGTTTGTAGATATAGTCACATGGGATATGAACAGTTAATACTAACCTTATTCTTACACAATTCACCTCTTCTTTTGTTCCCGCTTTTATATCAAAACTCAAAATGTATAAAAATGGATAATGGGTTCTTCAAATTACCATATCCATTAACATGAAACAATAAATATCTACCAAACAACAAAAAATAGAGTATTTATATAAAACATAACTCACAACATCACAAGATAACTCAAGGATTGGAGTGATTATAAACTGTCCTAATCATAATACAGACCTTCCTATCGCGCCTTGTTGGTATTATCTTCCTTTAGACACTAAAACCGAATCAATAAGAGGATTTTTACCTCATTTTTAATCAACAATCATAGGTCGACCTAACACATCACCCAAATTGCACTGACAAAGGGACTGAATCATGTTCTAGATCACCATGGGAAGGTGAAAAGTCCCAGTTTGTCACACATAACTATTTTGGAACTATTTCACGAATGTATAATCTCGAATGTACCATCCAATGATTATACAGACATTATAAAAATAAAAATCATAAAAAACAATAAAAAACCAAACAGAGCATACAAAATAATGAAGAAAATTTGAAATCACAATCATCATCAGATCAAAAATTGTAAACAGGTTTTATACATTGTATCCAATGGTAAAAGTATTTGACAAACTCAAAATAGGGATCAATACACAAAGTGGCTTCACAAAAGATAACATTATGAGGGAATCATGTCATAAATCCCTAAAAACCATGAATGTCGATATTCATGAAGGGAATCTATATTTTTATGGTTCACATACTCGTACTTGTGTCATGTATAATGAGGTCTACAAATTCCCAAAGGCCTATGTAGTGTGTGAGGAAGAAAAGCCTAAATTGATTCCATTCTGAATCTATATAAATCCTTTCACCTAATAATAAATTAATCTTTTTTTAATTTCAAATTTAAAACACAATCATTTTTAAACATTTTCACTTAAAGAATTTTATTCAAAAAATTCCTTATATATTTTTTCAAACGATACCACTTCTAAAAAATACGAATAATATAGGACATATAAGTAGGAAATGAATATTTAGTGTTCATATTCAATTGTTACTCCCAGGTTCTTTCTATTAAGACATCTCATGGCCATAGGATAAAATCCAATAGAATAACATGCTTATACTACACCATAACTTGATTAACTTATATATCAATAGGTTAGTCATTGATGGCCACATAATCATTAACATAAATACTTCCCCAGTAAAAAACATGGGAATAATACTAATGTTAATGAAAAATATGGAACATATTACTCATATCAGGAATCAATATCATTTTTAGGATGGTGATAATCAATAGTAAATAACATAAACATTAACCAACACATCGAAAACTCCAAAAAAAATCAAAGAGAGAAGTATAAAATCCATGAACAAAACATCACTTCCCATGGTTATGGTATACAATCAGAACACATTATCTCTAATGTAGATTTCTAAAGAAATCCTCCTTTGATCATCCTAGGAATTATGGTGATTTTATTCTATCTTCATAAAAATTTAGACTACCTAAAAATTCTCTATTATGATTTGCATCAATTTTGGTAAAAAATCGATAAATCATGCACATCAATCTAAAACAATATAAAATTTTTTGGTGGACTGTAGATATATTTGAATGGGGAATAAATAATTTTAGAGTGATAACACATATGGTTATAAAATTCAAACATTGGTTTGTGCCTCACCCATGACCATACAAAATGATGAAAATAAATATAGAACATTTCCTCTAATGTTTTTATAGTCTACTAAATATGTATTAAAATCTACTGTTGAAATTTCATAACAATATATAATTAATAAAAAAACATGTTGCAGACATCTCTATAGACTAAGTGTGATGTGGGGATCATGATTAGAGAAGATTGCCTTTGGGACCTCATGAATCCTCCCAACCTTCTCAAGCTATTGTTCTCACTTAAACCTCATATGATATTAACTCAATAATCTCTATGTAATGAGATTAATTTTTAATAAAGTCCATGATAACCCATATAGAATCACAACCAAACAAAGATATATTAAACCATATGAAAAAGTCAATGATGATATTCATCCACTTCCATTCTATAATGTAATGTTTCTAAAGCTACTCCACTATTATCACGATCCCCAACCATTAACCTATGGAAAACAAAACATTGAGAAAACAAGGAAACGAATAAATTCATTCTCTTCCACTAAACATGACCTCTCAATGAATGATATAACCATTATTCAATTGGTAAAAATACCAATGAAAATCCATAGTGTATAAAAATAATCACATAATGATTCACCATTTGAACAATGAGCCTCCCAAAAAAACAAAAAAACAGATCCTAACCATCCATAAAAAACCCATATAGATCGTTAATAAAGGTCACAAAATTCATTAGTCCTCCCCCTTTTAATCACCCAATTGAGAATCCTAAACTTGTTGCACATATGATGAATGAACCATCATCTAATGAATGCAACCACTGTATTCGTATTTTCCCATATCAAGTGGAATCATTACATACTCCTCAAACACCATCCTAGTATAATTGGAATCCTGAAAAAAATCATCAGGTGACTTCTGGATCAAAAAATCATCTTCTAAGATCCGTTCCACTGGGGTACTAAAAATAACAAAGTTATAATCATGAAACAAT
This sequence comes from Viscum album, assembly GCA_963277665.1. Classification (NCBI taxonomy): domain Eukaryota; kingdom Viridiplantae; phylum Streptophyta; class Magnoliopsida; order Santalales; family Viscaceae; genus Viscum; species Viscum album. The sequence continues at coordinate 1,027,803,100 of OY728121.1, read as the reverse complement.
TCCCCCCACCTCTACTAATTCATATTCATTTCGGGTTCGAGAATATATGCATAAGGGTCTTGTGATATATTAATACCACAAAGTGTTTTCCTATGATGCAATGCCTCCAGAACATCAGTTCAAACAAAATTATAGTGATCTTAATATCCAATATAGTATAGAACCAATAATTAAGACATTACTAGGGAGACCCATATGATATTTACACACATAGATTCATCAAATCAGAACCCAATATAAGACAAAAAGTTTCACCATAAACATCAAATGGAAACTGACATCCTTGGAAAACTAATAATTTGATAACATAATACCTTTTGTGTCAAATACTTGATGACAAAATGGAATAATTCAGTCCATAAAAATCTAAATCCATTATATTCAGAGTTTTCATAGGTTTCAAAACTAGAAAAAAATCATGAATTGACCACCATTAATAACCATCTAGATTAAAGAATGTTTTGACCTCTGTAATTCTATCCAAGGGAAACACCAGAAAAAAATATGTTCCACCAAAAGATACATGACTACATCATATTAAAATATGTGTTTCCCTTTGAAAATAACCTCAATGTCCTAGAAGAAAAACATTAATATCATCATGAATAGACGATGGAAAAAATAACTCTGAAAATAGCTCTTAGATTATTACACATTGGCCATGAATTTTATAATGGTTTTGTTTAATTATCAAAATCTATACACATTATTGAGACATGTTCAAAATCCCATTGATTTTTTCATGTTTTTAATGACATATTAAAGGGTTTGTGTTTGGTATATGGATGTTATAAATATATGAAAATAATTTGTAATTATTTTTTGTTTCAAAAAATATGATCTACAAGGAATCATTTGGATTTTATCAATTGTAATCCATGTAGTTTATATGAGGTTTCTAGTAAGAGGAACCAAGTTGTCATTTAATCTAGTAAACAGTGTGGCCAAATTATGTATCATGCATAGAATTTTAATAGATCGTAATTAAAAATCTGTCTCTCTCATACATCTACCCATAATCCTTCCCTACTCCTCTTATTCAACATGAACATAATATGCTTCTTATCCACTTTGATTATCCTCCCTCCCATGGATAATTTACGGAATTTACTAATGTTTTAGGATTGATTCACAATGAAATCACCTATTGTCCTCTTATCATCCTATTTTCATTTTTTTTCTTATTAATTCCTTGGAGAGGAAATAAATATTTAGGGTAGCCAATGAATGATTTTTTATTGGGGAATGTTGTTTCTTGGGGATAGTTTTGGTTCATCACAAGATATTATTTATTTATTTTAGTGGAATAACACATCTCTTGGTGGAAGTGATGAATAATGATATGATTGACCCACATATGCGACATTAATTCATTATTTATTTATTTATTTATTTCTAAATTTATGATTTATTAATATTAAAAAAATTATATGACTATAGATCCAAATATATAGGAACTAGATTTTTAGTTGATTTTCATATAATGGAAAGGTTTTATCCATTTTTTATGATGATATATTGGTTTCATCGACCATTAAAGCTATATTATTGATAAAATTCTAAATTTACCATTTCAATAAATTATATATTTTCAAGATATACATTAATCTTCAATAATATTTCATAAAATTTAAATAAAATTTTATTTGTATTCATAGATCATTAGAAATTGTGTTAAAAATTATATAAAAGTTTTTATTAATTAATAATATGTGAGTGGTTTAAGAGGTTGTTTTTATAACTCTGAGGTCTTAATCAATGATTATGTTTTCTAATAGAAACATTAATATAATTTTTCATGTTGAATAAAATCCCAACTAAATATCTCATTACATTGTTTTAATGAAATTATATTATACATTTTATGGAAGATATATTTTATATTTATATTCCTATTGAATTAAGGGTTATAATTATTGAGGGTTCACAAGGGAGATAATTTATTATGGTTTTCTCATGGTATATTATTATATGTTTTTATATTAAAATTTTTATTATTATATCATATTTTCTCACTACTATTATTTATATCATGAGGAATTTAGTGATTCTAGTTGAATCATTGAGATCATATATTGCAATACCATAGGATCATACTCAATTTTCTAGAACATAATATAGATTTTTCACTACTATTGGAATTCATCCCATGGTTAGCCTAGGTTAGGTATGTCATAGTGTTAGAGTGGTTGAATTTAATTAGGATAACTCATTTGGGTTGTTCTTGTTTTAGTATATTCTAAAATTCTTTTATGGTTAATAGTTCCCATGATTACTGGATTTTAATTATGATAAATGTGTCATTTTATAATATCACATTTTTATAATTTTGAATGAATTATTATTATTATTGTGTTTTATACTGACTCTACTCGTCTTTTTCCTTAGAATTTTATATGGATTTAATTTTGAAAAATGGAAATCTTATGAAGTTGTTTTGGTACTTTTCACATGTTTTACACATTTATGGGTATTTATCAGAGATTGATTTTAATATTTTAACTCTAATGCTATCAAATTGAATATTTTAAAATGACAATAATTTTTTTACATAACAAGAATAGTTTTTGTTTGTACCTATGTTTCAATCTAGATTGAATATGACAAATTATTAGAATTTTTCCCTGGGGTGTGGATTTGGTACCCCTATTGGGTATATTATGCTCATGATGAGATATTTTATTTCTTTGTCTAGGTATCCTTTTTTAATTATCAGCTATAATCAATGTTGTTGAGGAAGTAGGGTTTCCTATTGAGTAACATAGGGATCTAGTATGGAGTTGTTATTGTTTTTATTCATTGTGTATATGCATTAGATGATCAAGCATTATTGTAATATCTCTTAATTAAATTTTTTGTGTCTGCCCTAAATATATAATTTATTATCATGTAATTCCAATTTATGTTTAGAATATATGACCTCATTTTTTATTGATACACATGGAAATAAAATACATGGCGTGTTCAAAATAATCATCCGAGGGGGTCAACTTTTTATTTGATATTTTTTAAAAATAAATCCCATCATGTGTATTTTAAAGACACGTAATATTCAAGGGAATCATTTTCTTAATTTTCTTTTGGATTTTACAACAACGCAGTTTCAGATGGCACTTGATTCCGAGGCCCGGTGTGCCCAGAATTTATATCCGAAATTTAGCTTGGGTACGTTCAGTGAACGAACGAGTAGGAATTCCAATCTTTTGAACCACTGCTCGGAATCGAATTCTGAGGGCACCGATGGAACCTCAACGCCGGTAATTACTGAAGAACGCTTAATCCGGAGTTGCATTTACACGAGAGAATTTGTTAAAAATTTTGGAAGTTAAAAATAAAAAATTAACAACAATTTTTGTTTTTACTCTAAGTGTTTAATCCTTTGGATGGAAGTTGGGTAACTACCCAACCTTCCTTGGGAGGTTATGAGGGTGTTGGGGCCCACGCAAACCCCACACCTTCATATCCTCTAACCTCCTCAACTCCCATTAATTGTGTTGACTTAAGTTTATTAACTTATGGAATTAATGAAGTGAGTTAATGTGGAATTCAAAAGTGTGAATTTCAAAAGCCTTGATGTGTTAATAAAATAAGTTAAGAACTTATTTTATTGGGTTGGTGTTTAGTTGTTTGAGAGCCTTTGGAGAAAAAGATAAGGAAGTCTTGAGTTCTTCATTCTCTTTGATGAAGAACACGAAGAACGAACGATCCCTGACATGGAGCGCGGAGCCCTCGGAGACCGTCTTCCGCGACACCGACCCGCGACGCGACGTCTTCTACCACGACGTTTTTCTTCTGCGACGGCTCTTTTCGTGATGGTTTTCAGTGATGAAATCTCCGTCAACGTCTTCGAATCCTCGCTTCGAGACGCCGACGTTGGTCATCTCTTTTATCAAGGTAGGGGTTGTTTATTTAATTTTTTCGTGTTTACCACCTTGTCGTTCTTCGTGAAAATACGACCAAATGATATCGATTAATGAGAGGGGGCCGGACCGTACAATCATGGCCGACCCTCCTCCTTTATACTTGTTTGATTCTTTGTGGTTGGGATGGAATGGTGTGGTGCCGTCGCACGATGCGGGATCGTACGGCAAGTAATAAGCTGCGCTGTCGCGCCGCGCCGTGAATTTGAACAAGGACGCAACGCCGTCGCGCTACGTCGAAGAAAACCGAAGACACTGCGGCCGGTTCCGGGCCGCGGTGGAGCAGGTTGACTGGCAGTTGGTTCCGGGCCATCGGTATCGGCGAAGGAAGAAGGACCGGCCATCGCCGGTCCTTGTTGGCAGAACCGGAGGGCCGGTGAGGGCCGTCCGGACAAGGGGAAGTCGGGGGAATTAATTCCCCCGGCCGGTCAGCACAAAACGACCCCCTTAATTGGGGGGCCGCGGTTACAACAGGGGGGCTGGTGCCCCACCTTGCCAAACGGCTCGGCTGTTGGCCGAGCTGGCTAGCGCACTATGCCCAGGCTGGGCCGGGCCGGGCCGCGCCCAGCCGGGTGGGGCCGACCCGGAACCGGGGCGGGTTGAACCAGGTCGTGCCGACCGGGGTGTCTCAGGCCAGGTCGGTCTGGGCCCGAAACGCCCGTTTTCAGACTTTCTTAAGTCTTTTTCCCTTAACTTGGGCTACGGTCCTCCGATTGACACACCGTTAGTTGCGATGCGATCCTTGAATCGAGAAAATCGTTTCGGTATATCACACTCAAGGTTTCAGATTACTTTGAGTTCGGCCGGGATGGTTTGTACACGAAACCAACCGGGCCCTCGGAGCAGAAACACTCATATCTTATGCTCCGGACGTCTGAATTACGTGTGGTCGACTTTGTTGGATTCCTCTAAGTGAGAATGATCTTTTGGCTTACTCCGCCCGAGGTTTAGACGCGGGTGGAGTACGGTCAGGTTGGTTTTTCCTTAGAAACCAACCGGGCCCCTGGGACGAAAAAGCCAATAACTCTCAGGTCGGGTGTCCGATTGACGTGCCGTCTACGACGTTGAGTTCCTATTGACGATATGGAACATTTGGATACATCAACTCTGGACTATGTTTCAGTTGATGTATCAGCCTCTCGGCTCGTGGAGCGGACCCTCCCGAACGAGCTTGCTGTGTGCGGGAACCCTAGAGCTGGCTGCGACTGCTACTGTGACTGTGTCGATGACTATGCAGAGAACCTTAGTGGATTCGACGACGGCGACTAAAGCACTCAGCGATCCTGTGTGGATCAGTGCTACCGATCATGTGTGGGTCTGATCCTATGTGGGTTAGCGCTCAGCGGTTCTGTGTGAGCTAGCGCCTACAGATCCTATGTGGGTCCGATCCTATGTGGGACATTGCGGGGGTTAGTACCTATTGATCCTTTGTGGTTCCGACGAATTAGATGGATCAGTGATCATCTCTATCGTATTTCGAGGAAGTATACCTGTGTGAGCTGAATCCTATTTTACTTTCCTGTGTGGATTGTGTTGCGCAATCCTGTGTGGATTTACGTATTGCTTTCCTGTGTGGATTGGGTTGTACTTGGGCTCGGATGTTGGAGCCGAACGAGAATTGATGACTTAGGTATATGTATGGGAATATACCTAAGCAGTGTCGGATGTTACTTCGTGATTTACCATTCCATTGTGCTTTATCCTTTGTGGATACTGGGAGACCTTCGGGGGTCTCGGGGTCCCTACTGATTAGCTTATACTCACCCCTGCACGGGCTATGCCCGCACTACGTCGTGTTGGTTGAAGACGACGAACAACGTTGACCATGGTTGAGGATTGCATAGTAGGACGTTACCTGGAGGTGGACCAATGGGTGGGACATACTCGGAGTGGACGGCGGGACCCAAGGAGCAATGGAGCTATCTGTACCCACCCTTCAGGTGGGATTTCTAGTTGACAGCTCGGCGTTGAGGCTTTACTTTACAGTTGTTGTTTTCTCTATCCAGTTGTACATTACAATCAGTTTGGGTTTGTATACTGGCCCACTTACTTTCCGCACTTACTGTTGTACTCTGTTTTTACATAGTGTTTACTTCTACTGCTTGTTTAATCTATGGTGTTTGTTTACTTTACAAAGGCAATCCCTTCCCTTTTTACCAGGACTTACGCCTTGGTACTAGTCGCTAGCCCCTGGCCTATGGAATGCGGGCTTGGGGTAGTCAAGGCACGGGTCCCAAGGACGGGTCGTGAAAAATTGGTATTAGAGGAGTTCGGTTCTACCACAGTACATGGGACACTGATCTTATACTATGTGAAGCAATAGTTTTTAGCGTATTGGGTGTGGTTATCAGTCCAGGGAGACCAATGTTGGTGCGGCGGCCGACGTATCCGTACACCAGGACCCTGACGTCTGATTTCCGACCTAATGCACGAAAAAATTTATTGCATGAGTGTTTCAAGTTTTCTTTGTGATTACTTGTATAATCTCACCATGTATACTGTTCTGACCATGGCGCACCTGTTTCCTTTTCAGGATGGCCCCACAATGGCAGCCGGCTAGGGTTCCCAGAGTTAAGCGTGACGACAGCCCACCGAGCGACGAGGCCTCGGTGCAGGGCCCTTTGTCAGTAGTGGCACCGGAGGTAGCTCTACCCGCCAAGCCACCGATGCTTCCAGCACCAGCCGCTGACGATGCACGTCGCCTCAGTGCACTTCTTGAGTTCCAGCGCAAGCGACCGCCCAGGTTCCGCGGGGAGACGGACCCCCAGGTAGCCGAGGACTGGCTGGAGGCAGTTGTACGAGTTTTTTGGTTAGTAAGGACACCAGCAAACCTCATTGTGATCCTCACAGCGAGCCTACTGCACGTAGCAGTAGGAAGATGGTGGAGCTTGATGATCCAGGTGCACGATGAGGCATCTCTTCTATGGATGTACTTTGAGAGCCTCTTCCATTAGGAGTTCGTCCCGGAAACCCGCCGTGCTGAGGAGCAACAGAAGGTCGAGGGGCCACCGAGGCAGAGGCAGAGGGTCGACCGTGGCGGTCCGCAGGGAGCATGAAGACGAGGCAGGGGAGCTACCCGAGCAGCAGGTGGTGGGCGACGCTTTGAGGCTTTACCACCACCACCACCAGGATTTCCACCCCGACCACAAGGAGTTGGCGGGCAGAGATAGGCATAGCTCCAGGCAGCAGAGGCCTACGACCACGGCGTGCCCGAGATTATTCGAGGTACTATCTGTGTCTATTCCACTTTTGCTGCAGTTCTTATAGACATAGGAGCGAGTCACTCTTTCATAGTCGTTGCCCTTGTTCGGAGCTCAGAGATTCCGACAGAGCCGTTGGCTCGATCCTTACGGGTAGAGACTCCTACGGGAGGAGACTCGACGATTACGCACTGGTGCCGGCAGTGTGAGCTTACTCTAGGAGGCGAGAGCTTCGGCTGGGACTTTATTGTAGCAGCGTCGAGGCCTTCTGACGTCATCTTGGGCATGGATTGGTTGTCTATGGTCCATGCATAGATTGACTGTATTAGGCACAAGGTGCGATGTGTACGCACCAACGGAAGCAGGTTCACCTTCACTGGAGAGAAGGGATCCTTCGCAGCATTGGATGGACTTCCGCAGAGGAGAGGACAACCCATCACTCATCAGTTGGCTAGCCTCATCATAGGAGCAGTTGACGTGCGGAGTCCTAGTTTTCCTGTAGTGGTGGATCAGTACGTGGACGTCTTTCCTGACGACGTTCTAGGACTACCTCCTCACAGAGAGGTAGACTTTTATATTGGCATGTTCCCTAGGACAACACCGATATCGACTCCAGCATATTGGATGGCCCCCGCTGAGCTTCGAGAGCTGCAGGTACAGTTGGAGGACTTGCAGGGCAAGGGATTCATCCGACCCAGTGTTTCACCCTGGGCTTCCCCGATTTTGTTCCCCAAGAAGGCGGACAGGATCTTGCGACTTTGTGTCGACTATCGTCACCTGAACCAGGTGACAGTGAGGAACAAGTATCCGCTACCGTGGATTGATGACCTCTTTGATAAGCTCAAGGGAGCACAGTGGTTCTCGAAGATAGACCTCAAGTCAGGCTATCATCAGCTCAAAGTTTGAGATGAGGACGTGCAGAAGACGACCTTCAGATGTCGGTATGGCCACTATGAGTTCATGGTTATTCCATTCGGAGTAACCAATGCTCAAGCAGTGTTCATGGACCTCATGAACAGGATCTTTCAGTCATACCTCTTTCGATTTGTCGTGGTCTTCATCGACAACATTTTCATTTACTCGACGACTGAGGAGGAGCACGCCTACCACTTATGGGTTGTACTAGACACACTCTGAGAGCACCATCTTTATGGAATGCTCTCAAAGTGTCAGTTATGGATACGTGAGGTCCACTTCTTGGGGCATGTCAACTCTGAGGTGGGAGTTGCAGTGGATCCTGCGAAGATCGAGGTAGTGCTCGCTTGGGAGCCACCTAGGAGCGTGATGGATGTGCAGAGTTTCTTTGGACTAGCTGGATACTATCGGAGATTCGTGCCAGACTTCACCAGAGTTGAGGCACCACTCTCAGCTTTGACGGAGAAGGGGAAACCCTTCGTGTGGTCAGACAAATGTCAGCAGAGCTTCCAGGAGCTGAGACAGCGATTGACCAGTGCACCTATCTTGAGGTTGCCTGAGGAGGGAGTAGGGTACGTAGTCTACTGCGATGCATCAGGGACCAGACTCAGATGTGTCCTGATGTAGGAGTGGGCAGTGATCGCCTATGGATCACGTCAGTTGAGGTCGCATGAGAAGAACTACGCTACTCATGACCTCGAGTTTGCAGTAGTGGTCATCGCTCTGAAGAAATGGTGACACTACCTAATGGGCGAGAGATTTACAGTCTTTTCTAACCATCAGGGTCTCAGAAACATCTTCTCTAAGAAGGACCTGAATCTGAGACAGTGGTTGTGGCTCGAGTTCCTCCAGGACTATGACATTGAGATATTCTATACTCCTAGGAAGGGGAACGTGGTAGCTGATGCTCTCAGTAGGAGGACGGGCATTCAGCTACTTGAGGAGGCGACATAGCAGCTAGCTTCTTTGAAGATATCCTTCGTGGATAGAGATGGAGCAGCCTTCCTTCAGTCTCTCATAGTCAACCCTCCACTACTGAAGCGGGTCAGAGGGGCACAGTGTGGGGACGCTGACTGTGTGGCGTGGCGTGCACAGATATCCTCAGGACAGGCACCTGATGGTTTCTCCTTTGGATTAGAGCACGGCATCCTTTTCAGAGGACGTAACTTGGTACCAGTAGCTTTACGGGAGGAGGTGCTGAGAGATTTTCACACCTCTCTCTTGGTGGTACATCCTAGAGTGGCGAAGATGTACAAGGACCTCAGACGACAGCACTGGTGGCCGGGCATGAAGAAGGCTATGGCAGAGTTCTTTTCACGATGACTCACCAGCTAGCAGGTGAAGGTAGAGCATCAGGTACAAGCAGGATTGGTACAGCCCATGGTGGTACCGGAGTGGAAGTGGGAAGGGATATCTATGGACTTCGTGACTGGACTTACACGCACTTCCAGAGGTCACGACTCCATTTGGGTGATTGCTGACCAACTCACCAAGTCGGCTTACTTCTTCCCCATCAGAGAGCAGGGCTTAGTGGAGAGCTTGGGACGACTTTACGTTCAGGAGATTGTAATACTTCATGGTGTGCCATCATCTATCATCTCCGATCGAGATGCTCGCTTTACTTCCCGACTTTGGAAGGGGTTGCAGGAGGTGTTTGGGTCGTAGCTACGTATGAGCACAACCTTTCACCCTCAAACGGATGGTCAGATGGAGAGGACCATTCAGACTCTCGAGGACATGCTCCGCGCATGTGTCCTCGACTTTGGTCGCAGCTGGAAGGACCACCTACTCTTGGTGGAGTTCGCGTACAACAATAGCTAAAATTCCACCATCGGGATGGCACCATACGAGGCGTTGTACGAACGAATTTGTAGATATCCTTTGTGCTGGCCAGACCCTGGGGAGTCAGCACTTGTGGGACCGAAGATGGTCTAGGAAATGACAGAGAAGGTTCAGGTCATCCAGGAGCGGATGAGGATAGCTCAGAGCTGGCAGAAGTCTCATGCTGACAGGAGGCGGAGGCCACTAGAGTACGAGGATGGCGACCACGTCTTCTTGCGTGTCTCACCTCGACATGGATTACAGAGATTTGGATGAGGTGGCAAGATGTCTCCAAGCTTCATCGGACCATTCCAGGTCCTCAGAAGGATTGGCGAGGTGGCTTATCGTCAGGATCTACCACCTCAGTTGCAACGGGTGCACGATCTCTTCCACGTATCTCAGCTGAGGAGATACGTGCACGACCCGACGCATATCATTGACCATGGGGAGCTCGACATTGATGATGGGGTGACTTTTGTGGAGGTCCCAGTGGAGATCGAGGATCGATAGGAGCAGGTCCTACGTGGACGGTCGATTCCTCTAGTGCGCATCAGATGGCAGCACAGGAACCTCCAGGAGGGCACTTGGGAGCGGGAGGCTCGGATGCATGCTCAGTACCCACATTTGTTTCCTTAGTTTTTGATGTATCTTTATGGGAACGTAAAGCCTGAGAAGGGATTAATGTAAAGACCCGTAAAATTCAAGGGAAATTTTTTCTTAAATTTCTTTAGGATTTTACAAGAACGTAGTTTCAGACGGCGCATGATTCCGAGGCCCGGTGTGCCCAGAATTTATATCCAAAGTTTATCTCAAGTATGTTCAGTGAACGAATGAGCGAGAATTCCTATCTTTTGAACCGTTGCTCGGAATCGAATTTGGAGGGCACCGATGGAACCGCAGTGCCGGTAATTACTTAGGAACGATTAATCCGGAGTTGCGTTTACACGAGAGAAGTTGTTAAAAATTGTGGAAGTTAAAAATAACAATTTAACAAAAAAATTTATTTTTATTCTAAGTGTTTAATCCTTTGGATGGAAGTTGGGTAACTATCCAACCTCCCTTGGGAGGTTATGAGGGTGGTGGTGCCCACACAACCCCACCCCTTTATATCCTCTAACCTCCTCAACTCCCATTAATTTTGTTAACTTATGTTTATTAACTTATAGAATTAATGAGGTGAGTTAATGTGGAATTCAAACTCTTGAATTTCAAAAGCCTTGATGTGTTAATAAAATAAGTTAAGAACTTATTTTATTGGGTTGGTGTTTAGTTGTTTGAGAGCCTTTGGAGAAAAAGCTAAGGAAGTCTTGAGTTCTTCATTCTCTTTGACGAAGAACGCGATGAACGAACGATCTCCGACGTGGAGCGACGAGCCCTCGGAGACCGTCTTCCGTGACACCGACCCATGACACGACGTCTTCTTCCATGAAGTTTTTCTTCCGTGACGTCTCTTTTCGCGACGGTTTTCAATGACGAAATCTCTGTCAACGTCTTCTAATCCTCGCTTCGCGACGCCGACGTTCGTCATCTCTATTATCAAGGTAGGGGTTGTTTATTTAATTTGTTCGTGTTTACCACCTTGTCGTTCTTCGTGAATATATGACCATATGATATCGATTAACGAGAGGGGGCCGGACCGCACAAACATGGGCGACCCTCCTCCTTTATCCTTGTTTGGTTATTTGTGGTTGGGACGGAATGGCGTGGTGTCGTCGTACCACGCAGGATCGTACGACAAGTAATGCATTGCGTCGTCACGTTGTGCCGTGAAGTTGAACAAGGACACGACGCCGTTGTGCCGCGTTGAAGAAAACCAAAGACACCGCGGCTGGAGAAGGGCCGCAACGGAAGGGTGCGGTGCCGTTGCACCGCGCCGGACGAACCAAGCCGTGGCAGGTTCTGGGCCGCGGCGGAGCAGGGTGACCGGGGGCCGGTTCTGGGCCTCCTCTTTCGGCGAAGGAAGAAGGACCGGCCATCGCCGTTCCTTTTTGGCAGAATTGGCTGGCCGGTGCGGGCCGGCTGGACAAAGGGAAGCCGGGGGAATTAATTCCCCTGGTCGGTCAGCACAAAACGCCCCCCTTAATTGGGGGGCCGCGGTTACACCAGGGGGGCAGGCGCCCCCCCCCCCCCCCCCTTGCCAAATGGCTCGGCAGTTGGCCGAGCTGGCCAGCGCGCTGGGCGCGCGCTGCCCAGGCCAGGCCACGCCGGGCGGTGCCGACCTGGACCCGGGGCGGGTCGACCCGGGTCGTGCCGACCGGGGGGTCTCGGGCCGTGTCGGTCCGGGCCCGAAACCCCCGTTTTCGGACCGTCTTCAGTCTTCTGCCCATGACATGGGATACGGTCCTCTGATCGATGCACCGTCAGTTGTGATGCAATCCTTGAATCGAGACAATAATTTTGGTATATTGAACTCAAGGTTTCGGATTACTTTGAGTTCGTCCGGGTTGGTTCGTACACGAAACCAACAGGGCCCTCGGAGCGGAAACGCTCATATCTTAATCTCCGGACGTCCGAATGACGTGCCGTCGACTTTGTTGGATTCCTCTAAGTGAGACAGATCTTTTATCTTACTCCGCCCGAGGTTTGGACGCAGGTGGAGTATGGTCGGGTTGGTTTTGCCTTAGAAACCAACCGGGCCCCTGGGACGAAAAAGCCAATAACTCTCAGACCGGGCGTCCGATTGACGTGCTGTCTGCGACGTTGAGTTCCTATTGACGATACAGAACATTTGGATACATCAACTCTGGACTATGTGTCAGATGATGTATCAGCCTCTCGGCTCGTGCAGTGGACCCTCCCGAATGAGCTTGCTGTGTGCGGGAACCCTAGAGCTGACTACGACTGCTACTGTGACTGCGAAGACGAATGTGTCGAGATCCTCAGTGGATTCGACGACGATGACTACAGCACTCAACGATCCTGTGTGGATCAGTGCTACCGATCTTGTGTGGGTCCGATCTTGTGTGGGTCAGCGCTCAACAGTTCTGTGTGAGCCAGCGCCTATAGATCCTGTGTGGGTCTGATCCTGTGTGGGTCATTGCGGGGGTTAGTACCTATCGATCCTTTATGGGTCCGACGACTTAGATGGATCAGTGTTCATCTCTATCGTCTTTCGAAGAAGTATACCTGTGTGAGCTGAATCCTCTTTTACATTCCTGTGTGGATTGTGTTGTGCTATCTGTGTGGATTTACGTATTGCTTTCCTGTGTGGATTGGGTTGTACATGGGCTCGGATGTTGGAGGCGAACAAGAATTGATGACTTAGGTATATGTATGGGCATATACCTAAGCAGTGTCGGATCTTACTTCGTGATTTACCTTTCCTTTTTGGTTTATCCTTTGTGGATAATGGGAGACCTTCAGGGGTCTCGGGGTCCCTACTATGTAGCTTATACTCACCCCTGCACGGGCTATTCCCGCACTATGTTGTGTTGGTTGCAGACGACAGACAGCGTTGAACGTGGTTGACGCTTGTAGAGCAGGATGGTACCTGGAGGTGGACCACTGGGCGGGACATACTCGGAGCGGGCGGCAGGACCCAATGAGCAGTGGAGTTATCTGTACCAAACCTTCAGGTGGGATTTTCAGTGGACAGCTCGGCGTTGCGGCTTTAATTTATAGTTGTTGTTTTCCCATTCCAGTTGTACTTTACTTTCAGTTTGGGTTTCTATACTGGCCCACTTACTTTCCGCACTTACTGTTGTACAATGTATTTACTTAGTGATTACTTCTACTTCTTGTTTACTCTGTGGTTTTTGTTTACTTTACAATGGCAATGCCTTCCCTTTTTATCGGTATTTACGCCTTGGTGCTAGTCGCCAGCCCCTGGCCTATGGAAGGCGGGCTTGGGGTAGTCACGACACGGGTCCCAAGGACGGTTCGTGACATGTATTCAATTATACACGGGGGTCATATATAAAAAGGGGGATTTGGCACACTCCTTAGGGTTTTCATGAGCTAGATAATGTTCATAGTTCATGGGTGGCCAATACGATTTCATGATGAAAATTCATTACTAGTACCACACCCAACTCAATGAAAAAATAATTTTTTCGATAAACACAACTAAAAATTGATATAGAAACTCAAAAAAACATTTTTCCCAGCCTCATCAATGTTAATAGAGAATTTTGAACACCATTATAACTTATAATGTAATTTCCATAAATTCATGTAAAAATAGTCTCTAGGATATCCTCATCAATTACTTACATTTCATGATATCCTAACAGAAAGTAATAATTTGAGAAATAACTTGCTCGTATGAACATATAAAACAGATTTTTGATCCATGAATGTGTATAGTTGTTCTTCACTATCTCCAAGATTAAGGGAATATTATCAAATCACAAAAACAACCCTCTTTCCACGATTTTCACAAATAGAATAATGTCACCTGAAGGTGACAATCTAGTATGAATAGAACCTTGTTATAGAGGGCCATCAATTTAAATATGAAGCCCTTACAGATCCTAAGACTCCATTCTATATAAATACATAAATATCTGAGATATATCATAATGTAACTACATCCTAAAATTGATGTCACTTCGAGTGGTTAGAGTCACAACAACTTATTAAAATATATGAGGGTAGCCTTAATTTTCCAATGAAACAACAAAAAATGATTCTCTACTATACTCAACATCCTCTCAGCTATCAAGGTAAAAAATGAATCAACGTTACTATGACTCACCTAAGTGTATCACATCCCAAAAAACACATCCAAATCTCTATCATCATCATAGAAAATAATATTCCACCTCTTACAATTTATTATGACATGGGACAAATAAACAAATACAATCAAGTATTATTTTATATGGATTAATCCCTAGACATCAAATTTATCGTCAATAGAGATTAAGACCAATAATCGAATCACATCATATAAATAGATTACTTTTTCTAACTGAAAAACATTCTATAATAGTCAACACAAAGTGAATTAAAATCATATCCACCTCAATTCCAAATTTATCGACTATGTTGGTGAAATATATAATTTTTAAAATATACATTCAAACAAGGAATACATCCTTGTAGAAAATAAATTTATATAACCAGAACAATGTCTTTCTCAAAAAGTGATGGAATATATAAGGAATATAAATAAATATTACAAGATCAAAGACATCTCTAACCCTAATTGAGACCACCTACATGGGTGAAATCTACCCACAATAATTGAGGATGTGGGGAATCCTTAAGTTGTCCTACACCCACCCAACATCCAAACTCTAGATCAATATATAGAAAACTATGTTCTTTTCTTCTATGTTGAAGGATAAATATATAATGATTGTCCCTGAATAGGGCCTCTTTACACCATAGTTGTAACACCACTAGATTTTTATAAAATATTTCTTTTTAAATAATTTGATTTATTTGATAGATTTCATTATATGAAATAGTGATTTCAAAATAATTATAGAACTTTATTAAAATATTATGGGTATATTATCATCGATGAATTATATTTACATGTATTAATTGTAGTAACTATATTAATTAAAAATATACAGTCCATACATTTAAAAAATCATTATTTTTAAAATAAGTATTTCATTTTTCTCAAACGTTTTAATAAAATACAATAAATTTATATCAATATAATATTGACTTGATAGAATGTTTCAATCCTTCAATTAATTTTTTTTTCATATAATAGGATAAAAATAAATCCTTTTTTTCATAAAAATTTGTGTCCCCAGAAAATAGTTTTTTGCCACGTTTTTGTAACAAGAATTGAAATTATTTTATTAAATTTATAGGTATTTAATTAGATAAAATTAATTAACTATTGATAATCATTATTTTAAAAAATTGTAATTTGGTCCCTTTAAAATTTTGGTCAACATGAATATTATCCAGGGTAAAATATATGAACTTTGTAAAAGGTAAATTGGGTTAATATAGTGTAAATTATAGAGGGATGGTCATAATTATTCATCTTAATTCTTATTGGATGAATTATATTCACCCCATAACATCTATGGTTATAAATTTATTTATTTAATGGATACATATCCAATAAAATGAATTATGTATTATTAAACCCAATGGAAGTGAAAAAATGTTATTTTATCAGTTTGTAAAATTATTTACATGCTTACAAGGGGGAAGAATTTTGACACGAATGATTAATACTGTAAATTTTGTGATTGCAAAAATTATATTCATTATGGTTATTTATTTATATTTTTCTAGAATTAATGTATTATATTAAATACATTCATATTGTTGATACAATTATAATTCAATTGAAGAGAAAAATAAAATAAAATATACCAAATATATTTAAAATAACATAATTTAAGATGTATAAGGCGATATGTAATGTCATGGATTTTTTCCATGTATTTTTTTAATATTATTTGGGAATAATTGTGAGAGCAGGCTTTGAGACGACGTGCAGTTCCATGGGCCGGTGAGCCTGGAATAAATGATTGAATTTAATTAAATAATTAAATTATGCATGCGTGCGATTTTCCTAAAAAAGTAGAATAACTCCCAAACGGCTGCTTGGATCAGAAATCTGAGGGCACCGTTACATTCAAAACAGCAAATTTATCTTAGGCGAGGCCTAAAATCGGCCGGCGCAGGTCGGTGGTGAAATCTATCTTTTGGACGTAACAATAATATAATATTTAATAAAAATATTTTATTCTGTAGTGAAAAATTTTAAATCTTGTTGCAGTGAGTATATTCTAATATTTTTAAATAATGATTTACATAGGGTTATAGGGTTATAGATCTCATAACCCTAAAACCCTTGGAGCTCTGGAGGATCTAGAGGAAACCTCCCAACGCGGCGACAGTGTTCTTGACGATTTTCACCGGCGACGACAACGCGGTGACTGGATCTTCACCAATGAGCACCGCGAATCTAGGTAGGATGTTTGATTTTTATTTCCTTTCCCCGTTCTTGATTACTACGACAAACGCGGACTAATCTGTGAACTGATTATCCTGCAGATCGATAATTTTGTGGGCGAGTGTGATTTGGGGTTTTAGCGGGAGATCCAATACTCGAAATTTATAATCTGTTGAATATTGTGGTTTTGATCTAACGGTGATGAACCCGTATCATCACAAACAATGATCAAGGATCATCACTCTTTTTCGATTCTTTGTATTTCTCCCTCGCTTTCTTCTTTGCGTTTTACGCATTCTTAGAGGAAATCGATCGTTGCGCATTTTATTGTTGGCACAACGATCCGAGATTGTAGATCCTGCTCCGGAGTGATGTCACGGAGGTGCGATGATGGTTTCGGCTGACAATTCGGAGCGGATCGAGAGATATGAGTTTTTGATAATTTTTATTCGGATAGATCGTTGGAGGTTTATGATCTGATCTAAGGACCGAAACCACCCATTTCGGTGTTTGTATGGTGAAATGAACCAACACTATGACTGTCGGGACGAACAGATGATAGATCATGGATCCGGAGGATCAACCAAGGCGCGTGGAGGAAGATGTAGTTTCTGCAAATTTCCCAACTACATGGAGTATAGTATGGAGTACAATACATGTGTTCATCGGAGAACCACCTGACGTGTACTCAGGGGGTACACAGACGTGGGTTGGGTACACGACAAAGTACACGATGTGTATACCCTTCCCCAGCCAAACCCGGACGGATACACTGGATACCCCGTGTACTGGTACACGGATAGGCGACACAGACAGAGGTCGTGTACGGGCACATGGGTTGCGTACACGGTGTGAAACCCTAGTGCTCGGGCATGGCTCGTAACCCAAATACACACTGAGTAGTTAATTTTTATATGACAAGAAAAAAAATGACATGGTCCGTTTACACGGGCAGTACCCGGAGTCAAGGAACATGGCGTGTGATCCTTCTACACGCTGTGTAGTTGAGTTTTACACAACTTGGATGGATGACAGGGGCCGTTTACATGGGTAGTACCCAGGGTCAAGGAACAAGATGTGTAACCATACTACATGCCGTGTAAACTATTTTTCATGGCTTAATCCATTTGTCTTCGGTGACTTGGACTAGATTTCTTATAGTTTGTACCCTTGGTCTTTCCCCGGAAGGTTCTGGTAGAATTTCTTATGTACAACAGTATGATCCCTTCAGCAAGTCATCCAGAATAGAGTTGTTAGAATCACCTCTATGAGACTTGCAGTCATATCCTCTAGTCCTTACTAATACCCTAGGATGAGTTCTTTGTATCGACGTATCCTACCTTACCCGGGTGCCAATCCTCCGCATAGCGGATTAGTTCAAACTGAGTTGTTGGTATCACCCCATGGCTATTGGTTGTTATCCTCATCTGAGCATCATATTCCCAAGTACGTTTGGAGTGTGTTCTCCCGGAATGAGTACTTCGTATCTCTCTCTTCACACCTATGAGTGTGTTCTCCCGGTTGTGTGCTTAGTGGAACCTTCGAGCTGGATCTTAGTGGTAGTCTCGCGATGGTCGTTTGTGTATTAGTATATCTAGATATTCTTGTATTATGTTCAGTAAACATATATTGTGTAGAGATTATTGTATCTTTCCTTTGTGTTATTTTTTCCTTGTTGTATTCGTTGGTGGTTTTGGGGTGTCCTACTGAGTATTGTAATACTCACCCCTGAACGGGTTATGCCCGCACGTGTCATGTCGTGTGCAGACGAGGGAGCCTTTGACATGAATCTAGGTGGACCAGGACTGAATAGTGCTTAGTGAGATCAGACATTCTGGGGTGTGTTTCTATGGCTAAGGATTTTAGTCCCAATACGTTTCTTTAAGGGATGGAATTTGTTACAGACTCTCTTTTTGTGGTCTTGTACATTTGGCACAGGGTTTTATACTACTGTACATTACTTTCCCTTTGTACTCTATTGGTTGGGATTTTAGTGTATTCATGCATTTTCCATTTTCAGTAGTTTTTTTACTTTTCACCTTTGTGGTCTTGGAGATGTGTGTGCATGTGAACAGGTTTATGGGAAATGCCTCCCATGTTAGTAGCATGGAAACTCGCTGCTAGTCACCAACCCCTGGCCTATTGGAGGCGGGCTTGGGGTGTTGTGGCTCGGGCCCCACTGGGACGGGTCGTGACACGATACGTGAATTAAATGGATTTATGTGACATTTTTATGATATAATAAAATACTTTTTTCATGTTTTACTAGTTTTATTGTTGTTTTTTAATTTACTGTAATGAATAGTATCAAAATTGACAATTATGATATATTATGGGGTTAAGTTGTTATGAAAATATATATATACAATTAAAAATTAGAATAATCATAAATGGGATAATATATGGTTTAAAATTTCAATTCATATAAATTTATCAGCTCTTTGTATTCATTGTTTCCAATTATATACTTTTATATAGAAATATTTTGAGAAATTCCAAAAGTGCTTGTCACATCAAATATAAAATGGAACTTACTCCTTCACCACATTATAATAATTTTATCCTTTTAGGATGATATTAATCTAAAAATTCATTTTTTATGTTCTCTTGACGCATTTTAGTGGTGTCTTTATTCTCAATAGACCAAAACTAGATCCCCTTAGATAAGATCTAAAGGTTATTTTTTGATGAACCTGTAATCTCTCTAGCCGATCACATTATTTTTTTTAATATTCTTTACCTCCTATAAATCATTTATAATATTAATAAAATTAAAAAATATGTGTCCTAAATATGATAAAAATTTATTATGATTATTAAAAAACCATTTGACCCCTTCGTTTACATCATGTAATAATTTAATGTATAACATGTCTGTATGTATGTATTACCATATCAACGAAGAGATAAAATTCATATTTCATCATCATATTTTATGGATGTAAATTATCACTATTTTAATGTTTACATATTATATTTATGAAATTATTATACACTTATAATGATAATATCACAACTACCTTCATATCATCCAATATTTTGGGAAATGATAATGTCACCTATGTGTATATATAGACTGTCGTCTCCATGATGTTGATGTGATTCATTATTATTTTTTATTCTCTATAGATATAAATAAGGATAATTTATATGAATATATATGATATATATAATATTATATTTATTTTTTAATGTTTTATTATTAATTATCTTTCCTTATTTCCATTAGACAAAAAATTGAAACAATGATTATGTGTATGTAGGGCCTAACATCTCCTTGAATGATGTAATTCATTAATCAATATATAATTTCTATTAATGAGTATAATTATTTACATAATGAAGATATATTATTTTTAAAATATCATTAAAATTATGATAATAATTGTACCTTGAGAAATGTATAAGAACAAGGAAAATTGTACTAAAACATTCATGGGAAACAAATACGTTATCACCCGGAACCTTTAATTTATTAGAAACATATTAATAAATATTTTATAAGTTACTCTAAATAAATAATAATTTATATTTTAGAAATATTTTTATTTAATGAAGGTTTAATAAATCAGTATTTATTATTCGTAAGGATTGCTCGTGAACATGGACATGAGAGAATTATGATAAGGGTTTATTTCAAAATATTATCATCTTCCGTAATTGTTTATGTGTAAGTCCCTAATAGAGACTATTTCTCTTCTATGTCCATGCTTTCTAAAAATGATTTCAAAATTTTATCTATTAAATTTTAAAATAATTTTTATCTATTTTTTACATTTAAATTAATGTATTGAAAATATTTTTTTGTATTATAAAAGTGGTTATTTCTGACTTTTTTAAACAAAAACATGTAAGGGATTATTTTTTTAACATATATGGAATGAGAATAATTTTACACCATAATGACACCTTAATGATTTAAATCTTCCTGTATAAGCATAAAATTTTATTTTTAGATTAAATTTTTCCTTTATAATTGCATCGGTTAAAAATTATTTTATAATAGAATGGACAATATATTTGAGAATTATTTTGTGTGATCCATCAAAATAGATTTTCAATCTAAGATAAAATTATTTTATTGTAAATTTTATTTAATGGGTATATCATCCACGTGTAATATAGTTATTGTTTCTTTGGTTAGTTTATGTTTGGGATGGCATATTTTTTAGTACACCAATTTATTTTTCATAGGTTATGTAATGGTAAAAATTTTATGAATCCCATTGAGATTCAATAGATATTATATGATGAATAATTCTTGTTCTTATATATAACATATTTATGTATTTAATTATGTGACTAGTGTAACCTAAATCTTACTGAAATGCATTGCGTAACTAATGATATCTCATGAGATAAATAGATAAAAAATGGGGAGTTAACCTGATTTAGTATGGGTCCTTTTTCTGTATAATATTTGTCGGTATGAACCTTGACTACTACGATTGTTTGGGATGTGAATAAATTCCATTATGATAATCTTGGAATAGTCCATTGAGTTATAATGAAATGATTTTTTATTCATATGAGTATGACATTATTCCATGTTATATACTAATTTCATTAAATCATCGATAATGTTCTTTTCTTATCCATGTCATATAAACTACCCTGACTTATTCCATGACTCAATATTGTGTTTTTTTGATATATAGGGTATTAATTTCAAATGATAAGTTCATGATATTATGAATTTATTCCTATTTTATTCCTATTTAATCATTTATATTTCCCTTTTTTACCATCACTAAGCATCTGATATCACCCATTTATTATGTTTCCATTACTGAGGATATGATGTTTGGTATTATGTATGATATGTACAATATGGTGATAATTAAGAATAAATAAGTGGTATATGATGTAGAAATTTTATAATTTTTTTATATTATCAATATTCCACATGAATTATACCTTTATGACCCTATGGGGTGTCTTTTTAAAGTTAATGGGAATTGATCTAAAAGTATGTAATATATATGAGTAAGGATATTGGGTTTTTATATTTGGTATAATAGGATATGTTTATTAAACCATGAAAAGTTTCCAAGAAAAAACTAAGGTTAAGTCAAAATAAAAGACAAAATCCTAATTTTTTGATAATTAATATGAATGACCTAGGATAAACCTAATGTGTCATGAAACATGGTGTAATTTTTTAGACCTCATATAAATTTGTTTCATGATTTTTTGGATTTTTAATATGGTTAATTTTTTTCAAAATATGTTTTGATGTTGTAGTTAATTGATTTGACCCAAAAGAATCATGATAAAAGAGAATGCGACAGAAAATGAAATGATTTTCCACTTGATATGTTGAATATTATGAGATATATAATAATGAATCTTGGTATTACAATCATGAAAATTTCTTAGGTTATGAATCATGATTAATTTAAAATTTGAAAATGGGGTGGAAACAAACTATTAAATCATTGTGGAAGTGATTCCCACATTATTTTAGTGCAAATTCAAATCCACTAGGGAATTTATAATGGATCAAAAAGTTTGAGAAAATATTCTTTGTTCTTTAATGACCAGGACATGAAAAATTTGTCCTAGATGCCTATCGTTGGGAAGGTAAACCAGATCATTTCTGTAATATTATTAAGAGTACAAAAAGAGAATAAGAAATTTGAATCCATGGAATGAAATGACTATAAGAGGATATTTTTCAAAATGTAATTCCATCACATTCAAAAAAAAATATTTTTAAGGAATATCTAGAGATGAAACGAAGGGATGAAGACTCCATTTGTACATATGACGAAAATTTGATAGGAAATTAAATGTATGACTATAGTTTAATTATAATCCCTAATAGAAAAATTGATTGATTGATTGGTGGCCTAAACTATGTCTCTAAAATCTATTATCTATAAGATTCATTATTACCTATGAGGAAGTATTTCAGTGTTCTATAATGGTGGAGATAAATATTCATGTTAATCATCAATGTCAAGGGTTTTATAAGAAAAGAAAAATGGAAATCAAAAGAAATTATATAACCATTATAGAAAATAAGAAGATATATCCTTTATGATCTATGTTTGGAAAGACAAATGGAGGATGTAATATTAAATTTATAGCTATTTTTTCATGTTTAGAAAGGATGGTCATCAGGAAATCAAATAGCATAGTGATGGGAAGGGGCATGTTTATTACGAAAATAGGGAAAAATCTCCATAAAATGAACCACCTATGATCCAATGATACAAAATCAAGTCCTATAAGGATTATTCTTATTAGATAATGAATTATAGTGTTTTTATGATTATATTCAACAATTTTATAATCCCATAGACAAATATACTTATCATTTTTTCCAAAATTATGAGGTGGGTTATGAGAATGATGGGTGAATGGTACACTGATCATCCACTCCAAAAAAAATAATGTACTACTAGATTTTTATCCACACAATCTATTAATTATAATTAGTTTTCAAATGGTATAACTCTATGTACTAAATTATTAGATTTTGAGATAGGTGTAAAAACTCTTTAGGGAATAATAGTCAAAAGTAACGTTATAATTATAATCTCATTGATGTTTTTGGGAATGTAATTTATAAAAATTATTTGATTCTCCCATTACTTGATATTGATGTGATTCATCGCCTGGATTGAACCTCTCTATATGAATCCCATAATAATTTAAAAGTATTTAATTTCACATTAATATTACAATTGAACCAATAATCATTTATCGAGACAAGGATCAGTGTGAACGTCAAATGGAAATTTTTTCTATATTGTGGGTATTAATTCCTATACATTATGGTAATATATCTCAGATGGTTGGCAAGAAAAACAAGATTAATGATAATCCTATTGTGTCAGAGTTTTTTTATTTAATTACTAAATAATTTTCAGGTCTTCAACTAATGCATGATGATGAGTTTATAATATAACTTATACACATTTCTATGTATATTTTTATTACACCCCATAGAGTGTACCAAATTGATTTGTAGGAATTAAATAAAAAACTCCAGGGGAATATTGATAATGTATTCATTAACTATATTTTTTCACATTGGGTTCATGTTATATTTTTTATGAATATTGGTTATTCAATGTTTCCTTTCATTGATTATCGAAATAATTAAAAATTACAATCAGTAACAAGTATCATAGCTCCTATATTGATGAGTTATATGATCATCTTTTTGGATCCCAATACATTTAAATTATTTTTATTTGTGTTGTATATAATAAATTGAGGTTAAGAAGTAGAATATAACCCAAAAGATATCCAATACATTGTATGGACACTATGTATTTGTAGTGATTCCTTTTTTTCATACTAATTCCCCATTTATCATCATATACTTAATGAATATAGCCTTCTGGGACCATCTTGACAGGTTTGTGGAAGTCTTTATATATAATGATCATGTATACTCATAGAGAAAGGAATAGTATGATGATAAATATATGGTTATGATAATGACCCATAGGAAGGATACTCCTTCTGAAAAATTTACCAATTATGAATTTTTATATTTTTCAAGTCTAATTTTAGAGTCATAAAATCATAAGAAATGATATATCAGTAGATTCTTCCAAGAAATATGTTAATAAGGAATAGCCTAGACCCACCACAGTGTCTAAAAACCATAGTTTTCTTATGATTGATTGACATTATAAATTTTTTTTTCATCATTTATTATGATTATATAATCAAATAAAAATTTTGACTAGAGAAGGATTTATGTTCATATGAATAGAGGAATAATAATATAATTTTAGGGAGCTCAACAGAACATTGGGCAGTGCATTTCTAATAATACTACCCCTTAGTGGGGAATGTTTTTTGATCTATAGTGATGAAAAAATGAATGGAATATGTTTTTTTCTCATGGAAAAATATGTGTTTATATCTTATGCCTCTGGCTAATTAATGGCCCATGAGAAAAACTTACCATCTTATGGTTTGGAGTTGTCTATGGTAATTCTTGCATTAATTAGGTTAATGAATTATCTCTATGGGGAAAGGTGTGCCATTTATACTAATCACAACAGAGTAATGTACTTATTTATTCAAAAATAGACGAAAAGTTTCCAAATAAGATTTTTGGACTTGATTAATAATTATATATGATCATCACATTACTACACTAGGAAAGCACACAAGGTGGAAGATGGTTTGAGCTGATAGGATCAAACTATCTTATCAATGATGAGCATAAGAAAAAATCCAATATTTATGGATTTACAAATGATGTATCAAGAAATATTATGGTAATGAGAGAATTATTTTCTGGATAAAATTAATTATCATCCATCAATCCAAGTGATCATTAAGATGGTGAAAAAGAAATATGTTGGGTTGCTAAGGAATGTGAAAATGGATAATAATTTGATCTGTGATTTTTATGGAATAATAATTATCAAAAAAAATTATGTGTCCCACCCATACCATATTTGAAGAAGTAACTATTTGATTTGGAACATAGTTCATCATTTTCTATTAATCATGTAAGTAAAATGACTCATAATGACAGTGAAAAAATTCTTTTTGTATGGAATTAATAAGGTTATTGAAGAGTTTTTTTCTAGTGATTGTTCTTAAAAAAAATTATTGTTGTGATATAGATGAATAAAGGGATTATACAATCATTATACATACCTGAATGGAAATGAGAAAACACCACAATGGATTTTTTCGTCGGACACCCAAAAATATATAAGAGAAACAGTGCTATATAGGTTATAGATGATCTCATTGTGATGTCGAAACACTTCATTACTATCAGATATTATTACATACATGATCAAATTTCTATAATATATATTATGTATGTGTTATTATTTAATAGAGTAAAAATTTCCATTCAATCTAATTAAGATTTTTTTGTTAGGAATATGTTCTAGAGATGTATTTAGTTGTCCCCAAACAAATATTTGTTTTAGAATATCTAAACATCCTCAGATGGATTTTCAATCATATAGGACCATTCATACTACAGAACAATTTTTGATATCCTTATCCATGGATTAAACAGGTGGTTGGAAAAAATCATTTGGATGAGTTTTCTTATAATAATGGATTTCACACCATCATTCATATTGCTACTAATGAATACCTCTATGGTATGGTGTGTATAACTATAATATAATGGAATTATATTTGTGAAATAATTATAAAGGGACATGATATAGCTAAGGAGATGGGGGTGAAGCATATATCCATTTTACTCTGAGTAAGAGAATATCATTGTGGATAATGACATTAGGCTTAAAAACATCGAAAAGATTTATAGAATGAAGTTGGGGATAAATAATTATTAAAAATTACTCCCATGAAATGATTTATTATATATTACATATTTCAAATCTAATCCCTAGGTTTATTAGTAATTTTAAAATTCTATATCATATCTAGGGAATAGATTATCAGTTTTTTCTTTGACTGAATCACTCTCAAGATCATGATGTGTATCATGTATCTATCTCTATGAAGTAAAAATATGATATTTAATAATTAATCAAATAAAAGTTCACACAATGAGTGATAGATCATTTTTATTATGAAAAACCAATATATATTCTTGATCATAGAGATAAAAATCTATAAAACAAGACCACTTGACCGGTTAATGACTTGAAGAGAAACAACCAATTTAATGAAGCTAGGTGGAAGCATGAGGATGTGATGGGGTAGATTTATACTCATCTATTTGTATTAGAGTGATGAATTATGATGGAGAAACTCATATTAGGGGGTATAAAATAACAGAACAATATTTTAATGAAATATTTCACATTAAAAAATTTTGATTTTGTCGATAGTTTTTTTTGAAAAAAACAGCAAGTTTAATTGAAAAACAAAAAATTATTAAAAAATTATTTGTATATTATCTTCTAGAATTTATTTTATGGGTTTTAACATAAATATGTAATATATTAATAATATATGATCTATACAATTATAAAATAATCTCGTTATTTTAAAATAAAAGTATTATTTTTTGGAAAAAAATTCATTAACTGTCTAATAAATTCTATGTTAATATATTAAACTAATCAAAATTGGATAATTATTTTAATGATATTTATGTATTACTTATAAAATCAAATGCCTTAAACATTAATCAAATATTATTCTACAAAATGATATTAATAAATATATTTTTATGCTTAAAAAGTTTCAAACTAATAACTAGTTTTTGTCACATATTATTTCCATAATTTAAAATAAATTTATATCATTTAAATTTATTGAATTAGATAAAATGAATTACATATTTGGAATATGGAGGTTAAAATTTGGTAATTTTTATACTTATTTTTTGGTCAATATGAGTAGTAAACAAGGTAAAATTTATTTCCTTGGTATATGGTAGATCAGGTTATTCATTCATTAAACAAAGTTATAAGTCCATAATTATTCATCATAATTATTATTAGATGATTTAAATTATACACATCACACATAATTTTCAAAATTAAGTTATTTAATGGACTTATTTATTTTGAGAATTACATATATATTAGTTAAACCAATGGGCGTGAAAAAAGGTCACTCTCTTACTTATAAATATCATTTATGTGTTCCCATAGTTAAAATTATTATTCATGAATGAATATTCCTAGTTTTTATTTTGATAGATAATTCATATTCTGAATGGAACTTTGAATATAATTTTATAGAATTATTTAATTTCTATAAATACTCACACAACACTAATGCATTATTTATTCAAATAACCGAGATATCAAATAAATGATATCAAAAATATTAAATGTGATATAATTTTAAATATTTAAGGTGATCCAGAAATTATATATATGAACATGAAATTTTTAGGATATAATAAAATAGTTGGTTTTAATTTTACATGTTATATTGATTCATTGAAAATCAATGTAACAAATTGTATCAAAATTTACAATATTAATATTTTGTGGCATTAATATTTTATTACATTATTGATATATCATAAAAATATTGAATAAGAACAAATGGGATATGATGTGGTATAACATTTCATCCATTTTAAATTTTTATGACTTTTAGAATCATTTGGATCTCTTATAGTCATATTATATTTTAATTTCTTATGAAACTCCAAAAGTGCCCCTCACCTCAATTGTAAAAGGGAATGTCTACCTTCACGTCATTACACCACCCTGATCTTTATCTCCTAGATAGACACTATGATATTATTTTCTACACTTCCATTGATAGATTAAAATGGTTTTGGTATTCTATAAATGGCAACCTTGTATCCCTCTATTGGTTATCTAATGGCGTCATTTCAAAGTTGAGTTAGTCACACTAACTAATCAATTCCTTTCTAAAATCAATTTTAGCTCAAATAAATATATGATATTCATCATAAAATAAAAAAATTAGTATCATAAATATTCTGTAATATTGTTTGTGATTATTCAAAAAAACTTATACAACACCTTTACCATTAAATAATATATGACTATATCATCTATGTGTATGTAGGACTTACCATCTCCAGATATAGATATAATTCATTTTTCAGAAGCATCATTTAATGAATTTATGTATGATGGGATTAATGATTAAACATGATACATATGAAATAATTATACAAATGAAATGATTCTATCATGTCTACCTATATATCAACAAATATTTTGTGAAACGATAATTTTTATTGTGCATACATATAGACTACCATTTAAATGATTCAATGTGATTTTTTCACTTAAATGTCACATGTAATATAATAAGGATTATTGTTACGAATATATATGATATATATAACATAAAAATTATTAATTAGAGTCTTTTAATTATTTTCATTTCATTCATTTCAATATATGAAAATTGGAAACAATTTTCATAAATGCATACATCAAATCATATCTAGGAACAATGAACGATATTTTTTATCACTTTTATTTATGATTGATTATACATATATATGTATATATATTTAATATATAATATTTATATACCATGAGTAATGTTTTTAAAAATATTGAACATTGATCAATGTATAAGGATCAGGACTACCGAAGATAAACATGCATGGTTAATAAAAGAATCTATCACCAAAAAAAGTTAATTTATCGGAAAAATATTAATCGACAGGTGATAAGATGTTATAAAAAGTAAATAAAATGTACAATAGAAATATTTTTGTGCTATTAATTAATAACAAGTAATTGGTTATAATAAATTAGGGTGGAACAAGATCGTTTTTCTAATAATATTGAGGTAAGGTTCTTATTCATAATCTCAAAAATATTTGAGATTCATTTTGATTAAATAGACATTTGTTACATTTTCTCTTCCATGTATATGTTTTCTAAAAATGATTTCAAAATTTTTTAATTTTTTTTAAAATCATTTTATGTATGTTTTTTAAATAACGCTTCAAAATGAATTTTTTATCATTTTTTAAATGAGGTTCTTCAAGACTTTTCAAAAAAAATAGATTTATTATTTTATATACTTATAAGAAATGAGGAACTTTTCACATCATCCCAATTCCTGAATTATTTTAACAACCCATTAAAATATTCTTGGTTTCATTCCAAATAATATTTCTTCCATGATTACAAAATTCAAAGGATATATTAATATAGAATTATTTCAAGTTATCATTAAAATTAATATTATATAAATTATATAATTCTTAAATGATAATTATGATTTACAATGGATATTATCAGATGATAATATACGTATTATTTCTATAGTTTTCTATCATATTGATTGAATACTATTTATAAATCTTGTTTATTTTTTTGGGTTATTCTATGATGAATTTTTTATGAAACTAATTTGTTTTTTTGGGTATTTCTATAATGATATATTTATGTAATTTTAGAAAACATATTTATGGTATTATATATGTGATGGATGGGACATATTTCTAACACTAATTTATTGGGTCAATTATGGTATCTCCTGAGATGAATAGGATTGGAATGGGGATTTGACCTGATTAAGTAAGGGATCCTTTCCAACATGAAAGACTTTTGTGTAAAACATTTCCACTATGATGGTATGGGGAGTGAACCCATTCCACTATGACGGTCTTGGAGGATATAATTTTCTAGTAATATAATGATTTTCTATTCATATGATTATTCGAAAATTACATTTTTATGCATATGTTACTACCTCATGTATCATGTTTCTTTATGATTCGTGTACTATAAACTACCAAGACATATTCTATTACTCATGATTTTGATTTTTGATATGCAGGGTATAAAATTTAAATGTTTGGTTCGTCTTGTTTTTTCCTGAAGCTCAATTTTGGACTATGTAATCATTGATATCTCCCTGATTTACCCATACTGAGCATCTGAGCTCACCCTTTCATAGGTTCCTTTTCACCATGATATGAATAAAGGTATTAAATAATATATTTTAATGAATTTTTTAGTTATGAAGAAATAAGTGGGTGATGATTTATATTTTTTATGAACCGGTTATTTATATTTCCAAATTTCCAATGGCTATATATTTTTTTCTTCCTCGTGATTTTTTATCTGTAATTTAATGAGTATTCATATAACAATATATCATATGAATGTATGAAATGATTTTATCAATATAATAGAATATATCATTAATGGTTTGGCACATGAGTATTCCAGGACCACGAACTCCACATTAAAAAATAATCATTATTAAAGGACTATATTTGGTCTGACAATTTCTATCCCTAATTAATTTTTTTACATGGATATAACAATCAAATTATTATATGGATAATTGGATAAACAATGAACTGATAACATCTAGTTTACTCTATGATATGTGATGAACCCCAGTGTCCCCCTCCCACAATGATCAAATCTTAGCCAACACTCTCACAAATACCTTTACCCCCATTATCACCTTCTGATATGTTATAGAACTAAATGGGGTAACCTAGAACATGATAATTATAATCAATGTCTCATCAAAAAACCTCTCTACAACTTTATCATATATCAAAAGTTCCATAGAAAAATGTAAGATGTTTTTATAGATGATGTTGAACCCCCCAAATGATGGAATTAACTTAATGTATTGGAATAATTTCTCGACAAAAACCACAGTTATTATCATAGAAAGAAACCCATCCAGAAATGCATCATAGATCTTGTCCCACATAATTCCCAGCTCTTTGAGATCCACGAGGAACAAGATCAAACTCAATAAAGATACTACACACATCATTTTAACATCCAATGAAACCTAGTCCTTTTCATAATGGATTGCACTGAGGTAAAAATAAACCTCTTCCAAATAATAATTGGTTTCCTAATTCAGTATTGAACACTCATACTTCTACAGACCCAATCATTGAGTCAATTATAGTGTCCCACTCAATGTTTCATCTTTATTGACCTCAACTATGTGGTGATATACTGGAACTTTCTTCTGAACATCATTGAATTGAAACATGATGGTTCCTTGACCGAAATCCATTCTTATTAACATAAAAATAAAATATACTCATGAAACCATAATATTTATTATTATAGATCAATTAAACTATTTTATTTCATCCTACTTATTTTTCCCATCTACATCAAAAAAAGAACATAAAGTCATGATACGTGATCGATACCTAGATCTCTACACTACAATAAGCATCAGATCACATAGAGAGTTCTCTAAATTTTAAATTCCTTAGGTCAGATAACCGGGGGAGCTAAATTTCCATTACGAATCTAGAAACCATTTTATATATCGCATGTTATGATAAATTGATATGTTTTCCTGAAAAATCATAACAATCCTCACTAGTTCCATCGTTAAAAATCCTTTTTATATATCAATAAAAATCATTGAAACCACTTTTTACTAACCCCACATCTAAAACTCCACCTTAGCTAAATGTGAAGAGAGGGACAGACCCTCAATCCAATATCTAGTAAGACATGTTTTGGACACTAGTATTGAGGTTACACGATGGATAAAATAAGAGAAAATATCATATTATATTACATAATGGATAGAGATATGATGGGATCCTAAAACCCACTCTATCCCATACATAAATAACCACCATAATTCATGAATGAAAGTTCATACAAAATATTAAATAGATGAATGTACCAATTTATATCCTAAGAAGAATAATAAAATAGAATATCACTTTATCAACTACTCTATGATAATAACACCATTCTAGATCACCAAAATACTACTCCCAAAATAAAAAATAATTATTATAGCATGGAATTAGATTATATTTATAATCAATTTAGCCTTTACAAATCACCTCATATAAATTGTGAAATGGCATACTAAATAATAGTAAATTTATTATTAAACTAACTTACATAACATGTCATAAAAACTATATATCATCATCACAAGAATTTATCACCATGTATTTCATAAAATGAAAATACTCCTCAATAAATAGTTTATTAGTTTAAATGGTACCCTCTTCAAATCTGAAACTACCAAGAATTGATTCTACTATATTTCTGCTATGGTCGTAAAAAAAATTCCTACATAGAAAATGAAATTATATAAAAACATTAAATTCTTAATGAAAACTATTAAAATATTATTATATTAATTTAAACATTACACTTATAGAACACGAATGGCCATTAGAATTGAAATTTTTAAAATGGGATAAAAATAATTGACAATATGACTATAATATGAATATTGAGATCTTCTCGATCAACCAGAATAATTAAACTAATCATCAACGTTGGAATAATGATACAAAAATTTAGTAATCATCTTGAAAATAAAAATACATATAACAATGATAGGAAAAATAAATTATTAAACCATGAACAAAATATTAATACTATATAGAAAATAGGGAACCAATATGAGTGCTTCAATTTTGAATATTGGAATAGTAATTTGACTATTGGAATAATAATACGACCCTATTAATTGTGATATGATTGTTAGAAATGGTATCTTGAAAATAATAATGGTATCCTCATAAATTTATGTGTATAATAATATATAAGTGTCTTATAAAGTGGTAATATGAAAAATTTATATAATGATACATGTAAATCATTGTTTCAAAAATAATAAAATAATGGTTTCCATTTTTTAAAGATATAAATGTTTTATTTTAATTCATTGTTAAATTATAAAAAATTAAAAAGTGATTTTATCTTCATAAATTTGGTTTATAAATTAATATTTTTTTTCGAGGATAATATTATTTTCTGATTTGATTTTTATTTTTTCAATGCATGAAAATATTGATCCAGACATTTAAATTAGTATTTTAAAATAATAGCATGTTTTTAAATGAAATTGAATTTACCATATCTGTGAATTAATTGTAATATAATTTATTTAATTTCTTAATTATACATATTTATTAATTGTTATGGAAATTTTTGTGTATGTTTATAAAATAGATATTTTTTGATGTATATAAAATAAATACAAAGTATAATTATTTTAAAATAAAAGAAATAGATTAAAAATTACACATAAAAGATGTAAGTAACCATTATTTCAGAATCACATATACCATTAACTTTATATTTTCCCATAAATCATCACTATGGGTAGTCTTGATAGAATATATTATACTAAGGATTATAATATTTCAAAAATCACCTCCCTCCTCCATGTATAAATGCTACACTTGTCCACCCCATCTACCCACACATTCTAATACATAGATCTTAACACTATTCTTCAAAACTCTCCCCCATAACCCCCTCATGTACTCATAGATATTTCATCACTGAAAAGGGAAAACCAATCTCACTTACATGGTTTTTCCAGATATTAGATTTAATTCTTAATATTATAAATCTATCACTTTTAAATTCAATTCTTCATATACCTCATCCTCACAGAACCACATCCAATATGACATAAATACTTTATTATTATAAATATATTATAAATATATTATATTATTTTAATATCTATTATCCAATTCCCCCCATTTTAAATTTTATTTTGGTCATATTATGATGGGTTCACTACCTCAATGAACAATGTTCTTGATTTTTTATTCACCAACTTCAAAAAAATTTGTTGAAATATTATTTTCATAAAATATAATGATATTAATTATAAAATTTCATGACCCAACCAAATGATGCCTACATAGTCAGTGAATGGGGATGCCAGAAGTACCCCAAGCCCACCTATATAATTCTGGGGCTTGCGACAAGAACAGAAATGTATAACTAATATGGGAGGCCTTTTCCTAATGTTCTTGTACTCACACACCCAAAAATATCCATAAAAATATGAAGATTAATATAAAGGATATTAAATAACATATAGTGTATCAACAATGCATCTGACAACCATAATGTAAAAATAGAGATTCTGATATCATAAATTGAATTGTAAAGGGAAAAAATACATGTTCTACTTGAAATTATGTCCAAACCTAACAATAACTGTAAATGTAAATGTTGAGAGAGACAAACTATAGATCTCCTATCCCCAGCCATTTTACGTAATCAAATACATTTTGGTATCCCTATGCTCCTCTGATATAAAAAACTACCTATTAAATATTTTCATATGAATGGACACATGTGGGAAAATATCATGTCGGTGTGAGTATATACATATGTAGTACGACATTCCAAATATCTTGTGTATATATATGATATTGTCACCATCCAGAGGAGCCACACCTCTCCAATGTACCAAAAATTCTTGGGGGAAATATCAATGTAGGGTACCGACACCATAACTCACCAATTGGGTACCACATAATTGATAGAGGACCCATTCCATGGTCCTTCAGGGGTTACCAGTCAGTACATAGGGGACCCACTCCGTAGTGTGTAACAGTGGTACCACCCAATAGATAAAGGACCCATGAACTAGTGCATCACAGTGTACCACTCAATATATTTATATATTACCCACTCCTAAGTGAATCTGGTGGGGGGGGGGGGTACCACTCAGTAGATATAAGACCTATTCCATAGGAATTCCAGGGGTACCACACATTAAATAGATAGAGGACCCCTGCCCTATCCCATCGAGGGGGGGGGGGGCTACTATCTGATGATCCTACATTATAAATTTCAACTTCAATCACTTCATTAAGAATGTTAACACTAGAAACATGTCACTGCATATCTCAAAATCAGCTAAAAAATCCATCATCAAGTTCATTGTGGAAAATTCTTTGGATAGCCTATTTACATTCCCAAAATAGAAAAACAGTGAGAAAATTTTAACCATATAATGCATGAAGGGACAATCATGGTCCCCACACATTAGTCCAAATTAAATGCTGGATAGTTTAATGAAATCAATTTCATCAAAATCAGGTTCATGAACTCACTAAATGTTAGTTATTTCGATAATGTATGAAAAAGATATGTCAAATACAAAATTATAAAACTATAAAAAGAATAATAATAATTTCATTGTGAACATCAAGGGCCTGATCCATCATCACGAATAAAATAAATTCCTTGGTCTTGAAATTATTGAATCCTCGTCAGGGTCACAATGTTGAAAAATGTTCTTCAATCTATTGTCGTACATAGGAGTTACAACAGACAACATTTTGATAAAAATTATAATAATAATTTCATATTTATTATTATTAAAATGATTATTATAAACAAATTTATACTAATAATTTATATTAAGAGGGAACATTTATATCCCCACACTATACATAAGATGTTCCATCTTTCCCATTTGTATCTATCCATTTGATTTTTTTCATTTATATTATGATAATTCATATTAATATTAAAACATCATCATCTCCCCCCAAAATCACTGAAGTATATGGGGAGGTTGCACAACCATATAGGGGACCTCCACATCGAATGTTTTCTATCACCAGATATTTAGGGGGTAGGTCCATTATGATTTTCCACACCGCACCAACCCATTACTATAGAACCCTAGAAAGCTACCCACTCTGGTGAACCCCCACATAAATGCCATGTAGATCTGCTAAAAGAAACCCTCAATCTAGTTACTAATGAATTCCCAATCATCTTCTACACTTTATTTCACCAAGATCACTACATCAATCACAAATATGAACCTATGGTGGCAATCTGTGGAACTAAAGATTGATAAAAAATGATTTTACGATGTCTATTGGTTTAATCATTGACCAAACATAATACTAATGATGATTGCATAGAGATAGGAAAGATTGAAAATAAAAAAACAAAATCATTTGCAATGCAACATAGTAAATTCTCATGTTGGACTTGAATATTTTTCATAGGGTGGTGAAGAAATATAAATAAATAATCCAAAAAAATATTAATTCTTATACCGTTAGAAGATAAATAAAATTCAAAAATTAAACAATTATTCTATAAATTAATTCGTTAGGTGTTTAATTCATTATATTCATTGCTAAATAAAATTGGGATACATCTATATAAGATAATATACTTCCTTGATTTTTATAAATATCCTATGAAAAAATATCACACACCGTTGTTGTTGTCAAGATCCAAAAACATCATTTCCAACCCATCCTCAATTTAATCTCAATATGATGTTGTCTTCCAACGATAATCCAATGGATCCTATGAAATAATTTGGGTTTTAAAGATAAACCATGGGATTTTCCATAAATACATATTTATATAAAATAAGTATGTAATAGGATTCAATAAAATAATTCAATAGATATCAAATTTATTTAATTATTTATACATTGATAGTTCTCATGCACTACACCTAACATAGACAATGTTTTTTTCTCACGTAGGTTAAGAATCATGTTCCTGAATTAATGGATGTCTAAGATATCTGTTATGATTACACAATTGTGAGTTATGTTGGTTAGGGTTATAATTTAAATAAATTGATTTAATTAATTTATTCAATTCACATGAAATAGGATGCTTTAACAAAACATCCCACACTGACCAATATTTGGATTCAATGAGGGGAAATATCATGTTTAGGATTAATAATTGGAACTAGATATAAGATCATAAACATTTTTTATATGATACTACAATGTTTTTTTAAAAATGTTCATGCGTGATAACAAATATAGTCAATATTTTTATAAAATAAATTTCTTGATCATCAAACCTTAAAATTACATGTTGTCTCACCACAAGACATTCATACATTGATTGATATATATAAATATTTTACAATGAAAAAATAGGGACCTTATTATATTATATTCTTAAATATTTTTATCATAAAAAATTACAAACTAATAAAATAGGATGGGATACTATTCTTGTATTAGACTCTACCTCTACCATGAGATATCATGTATGCTCCCATGTTATCACAACACATAATATAATGTAATGGTCCATCCATGATCAATCCTCGTTAATCGATTCTTCATCCCCACTAGGTGCTCTATAATGGTGTCTCCAACCTTGTTGTCTAGCATTCCCCAGTAAATAACATGCATGGGATTATAAACATATCTACCTAGTTGTGAGAAATTAATTATTTCGTACACCTTCTACCACTATTGGTGTAGGTCCCGATGGTACGAAACCATTCCTACCCTCTACAAGATCTCGAACGGCCTGATGATCCTTGAGGACAATGATCCACCTCAGCTGAATCTCCACAATCCTCATAATTGAGATACTCTTATAAAAACATGGTATCCATGATCAAACTCCAATGGACTATGACATTGATGAAAATATTATTTAGTTAATCTTTATGCTATACTCATCCAATCATAGATCTCATGGACCACCTCTATCATCAAAAATTCCATGTCTTTCCCAACAAGAGATTCCTCTCTTATCTCAATTCATTATAATGGTGATATAAATTCTCTTCCTTATATGGCCTCAAAACGTGCCATAATGAATGTATATATTTATTTATTTTTATTAGAAAACACTAAAAAATGTAAGTGTAGTTATCTTCTTATTCTTATTGTCTTAAGAATATAACAAATCATTTCTAGGACATAAGAGAAATCCCCAAGACACCAAAGGCTATCAATAAATTCAAAAGGCCATAAAATGAATTTGCGGGATGATTTTCCCATTATGAACAAAAACTTTAACTAAAAATACCATAACCAATGGTCTCATTATATGATGCATGGACAAATGAAATAAAATCTACATTTCTATTTATATTAGACAAAAACAAGGTGTTTAAAAAAGAAAGACCAAGACACATTCAAAGTAAATAGTGAAAAAATAACTACTGACACTATGAATACCACAAGAACCCATGCTCAAAAAGCACCAAGCGCAAAAATCCCCAAACCTATGACGTACTGTTTTTTTAACTAAATGATAAAGTGAAGGAAATTGAATTTTTTCCATTATCTCGAAAGTCCAGTTTTAAAACTGAGTTTCATAACTTTTTATTTCTGATTTTTGACACAATGATGCGTATTTTAAATAAAAATCATTAAATTAATAAGATTAAAATTAAAAAGGAAATAATTTTAATAATGATTAAAAACCTTATTTTAATCTTTGAAAAATTTTATTAAATATTTTCAAAGTTAGACATCAAGTCAGCACTGGGTCATCTGTTCCGTAGACCCTCAATGTTGATATAATAAAAATAGTAAATTTATTTTATTCATACACATATTTTATTTTTTCCACAAGATGAAATAACTCTAATATGGTGCGTTGGATGAGAAATTTGAGACCATAGTTAGGTCTGGAATTCTGTGTTTACCCTACGGATGGTACAACATTGATGTGTGTCGACTATTTGGAAACCACATATGTGATAATACCCTCTTTATTTTTAATTAATTTTTTAATAAATTTTAAATATAATAAATTATTATTTTATCACAAATGGTTCATTATATGAGAAATCGAAAATCACATATAGTTATGGGACATGTGGTTTACCCTATACAGAGTATAACAATTGTGAGCATCAGGCGTTTTTTTAGATCACACTCAATGTTAAATTAATTTGGTTAAAATTATTTTTGTTGGCCAGTTAGAAATTATAATAATTTTATTATTAAAATTATTATTTGTGTTGAAAACAAAAAATGAAAATTTACTTCAACAATTAATAAATTGTGTCACAGTGTTATTAATAGTTGGCCAATGTAATAAATGTTATATTATTAAATTATTCAATTTAATACAAATGAGAAATCAATATTAATTTAATAACAGGAGTCCTTTCTTTTAATGGTTTTTTTTTCATCCTTAATGGTGTCATTGATGAGTTGTATTATAAAATAATAATAATAATTATTGTTATTATTATCAGTTTGGGAGAAAAACATTGATATATAAATATATATATGATATATATTTATAACTATATGGGGGTTTAATATATATGTAGTTATATATACATGTGTGGTTGTATATGCATAAATATGAAGTTGTCTGTGTATATATATATAATGTATATATATTGGTTCATATTTATTATTGGGATAGATAAAATATTATTATTCTTCCACCAAAATCCTTTTATCCTCTTAGTTTAAAGAAATATACATATCGTTTATGTTTATATTCTAAATCATTAATGAGATATAGGGAACATGCATACGCACCCTATTGTAGGTCTCGTGTAGCTATTAAAATTAATTAAATTATTTCTTTGGATTTTTTTAAATTTTTACATCACGCCAGAGTGTAATGTTATGGATAAAAATATTTAAAAGGAAAAAAGGTATTAAAAATAAATCTTAAGGAATTTAGGAATAATTTAGAAATGAGAATAAAATTAATGATAAAATAAAAATAGTTGGAGATAAATTGAGAATAATTAAAATGGGGTAAAACATTTTTATTTAATAATTTTTTTTTCTCCCTCGAATTTTATTTTATTATTTTAGCTATTTCTTTTTTATTTTTCATTTTTCTATTTACCCAATTTTATTATTTTTTCCTTTTATTTTCCTTCTCCTTTTTTTATCCTCTCATCTTTTCCTCCCTCTCCCTCTACATTTCCCCTATCATCCACCTTGGTGGTGCACCTCCTCCTTTCCCTCTCCTTCAAAAGCCCACTACAGTCTCATTTATCCTCTAATTTCGACGTCGTATAGTGCGCTATAAATATCTTGATAAGGAAAACCCCACACACCATGAATCATATGATCTCATTCATAATTCATTGTGAAATCATTTCTAGACCGATTTTAACTGAAAATGGAGTTTTCAAAAAAAATTCTAGTTTCATCTATTTTTTGTCAAATTAAAGATCTCCATATAGCATAGTATGTTCTACGTGAAATGGTAGGGCGTCTTCTCAATTTACCTTAATTTTTTAGTTTCAATTAAATTTCATGTTTTACCAGTCATTAATGCCCACCAGCGAGGTCTAATGTTTATCCTTTCGAAATTAAATAAAATGAATTGTTAAACCTTCACTCTTTTACGTGAGACATTTTAACCTATTTAAATTATTTCAATATTCTTGGTTACCCCTTTTGGTGTGCCTAAGTTCTTTTCCCATTTTTAGTTCGGCCTGACTTAATTAATTAAATGAAATTAACATGTAAAGTGATCTTTTTTTGTGAATTAATTAAATAAATTATTTTGGGTAACTATGAACAATGATCCTTGGTTTTGTTACATAATTATTTCATCATTATATTCATCCTTATTCAATTATTATCATGTTGTGACTTTATAATAATATGTTCATTTTTATTGCTTTCCCTGATATATTTCATTGGTTAAACCTGCTCAGTATAAATGATCATTTGTTGTTGCATAGTAACATATACTACTTATTGAAATTATAAATTCAACATTGTGATACCTATTTTGTGACATCTATTTAAATTTAGGGTTTTGAGAGAATTTGGTTCTATATAAAGTACTCATGCTTCAACTCTTTGTTCAATACTCATTACCATTATGCACAGGTGGGGAGATGTCTTAGGATTTTACAGAAAAGTACCTTCCTAAGGCTTCTATACACATTTGGTTGTCACATGATCATGAAGGGTTCATCGAGAATGGTACATTGGAAAGTGGATACACCAATCCTCAAGCGATACTCGAACCCTTTAGTGTGAGATCAGGACTGACTTATGGAAAAGCCATGTCTCACGCGATACATGTTCATTCGAAGGATTGCATTGGACAAGCTCAGTGGTGTTGGAATAATTGAAGGATATACCATACCAATAACATCAGGAATGTATTGGACTCTAACTATACAATATGAACATAATAATAATAATGATTCTTTGGAACTGTTTATTTATTCGTCCTTGGGTTCATTTGTGAATTGTGATATATTTATGGTTCTTGAAGAACCACATATTAACACATAAATTAGACCCCAATTCAAAGAAAAAACATCGGTGTGTGACCTTGTTGTTTTGGTCCTATTTTCTTGTCTTTATATATATATATATATATATATATATATATACACATATTTCTTTTTACATGTAATAATTTCATATTCTTGGCTTTGGCCAAAGTATGAGGTATGGGAATTGTTTTCATTAAGAACATGGACCAAGTTTATATTTTACATTTGTTATCTCTCACCATTTAATTTATATGGAACACTTTTAAATTTATAATCAATTTTATGGATTTTGTTAAACATCGATGGTTCTGGACTACTGAGATTTATATATCACACCCTACTTGAGTTTCCATTACACTGAGATACCTGAGTAGAAATTTCTTTTTCCTAGGACTGTGGACAATGATTGATTGCTTAATCCCCACTATATGTATATGGGAGTTAAGAGATAGGGACTAAGATGGAGATTGGGATTCCTATGGACATTGCCCATGGGGCCTTGTTTTACTTTGTTATTATTTCACTATGTCATCATGAATGTTTTATTTTTTACTGAGTTATGTCTCATCACTAGGACATGAATTCATCTTTTGAGTAATTTGGCATTGGACACTTCTATAAAATATTAAAATATTGCCTTATGAAATTTTTTGATTTATTTTTTTTATTCGGTTGTTTTATTTTATTTATAATATATTATGACAGAGTGAATCTCTCATAAGATGTCACAGCCTCCCCACTATCACATCCTGATAACCGTGCTATTAGTTGACAGCCTCTGGCGTACGGGGAGACACACCTCGGTTTAGCTGCTATATTAGTGATGATCCATGTCAGGACGTTAAAAAGTTGAATCAGAGGTGGTTATTTTCCTTTTTCATTCTATTTTTGTTTAGTAGATATGAGTCTAGGTATGTTATGATTCTTGGATAATTGATGTTCTTGTGATTGATCACCCTATGTATGGGAAATGACTAAGTGGCATGGGCAAGGAATTGATATTAATGATTTTCAATATTACAGTTGATATGATTTCACCTTGAGTGACTAGTTTAATATTCTATTTTAATATATTTATGGATTATATGTAATTTTATCATCAGACTATTGAGGAAAGGATAACTCATTAAATGCATCATAATAGGAACATTGGGATTTACATTTCTTTCATATTCCTTTCCATGTAGTTGTATTCAATTGTTCCATGAAGATATGATTGAGTGGTTTTAATTACATTCCAGGTATTGTATTTATTTATCATTATTGTATAGATACCATGGTTCATTGATATATTTATCATGACTTTCTATTTCTATGATTTCGGTTTACAATCTTATTTCCCTTATATCATGCCTTTGTGTTTATTTCCATTTCTCTATGATTTAAATGTTATGCTTGAAGGATTTCATCATTATTATCTCCATTAGATTTCTGTAGTGATGATCTAGTTTTTTTGTTATTAATTGGTTTCTTTTCCAAAAAAAAGTTATTTCAATTAAATGGTTGCCTAGTGACATCCCTATTGGCATGACCTAGATTTACGGTTGGCACTAGGGCTATCATAATGGTCTATCCCGTAATAGGTAGCACACATATAACATAATATCCTTTCTAATTTCATGAGTATTCTTCCA
Source organism: Viscum album (assembly GCA_963277665.1). Lineage (NCBI taxonomy): Eukaryota > Viridiplantae > Streptophyta > Magnoliopsida > Santalales > Viscaceae > Viscum > Viscum album. The sequence continues at coordinate 1,027,760,568 of OY728121.1, read as the reverse complement.
TTATGGTGTTGTTCGTGTTTTATTGTCTCTAGTGGGACCCCATTGATTAAAATGATTCCCTTATTCAGATAGGGAGTTATGTTTTCCTTGAATTTTTTAGACCAGAGCATCAGGTAATACTAATTTTCAGTAGGTTGGACATGCCTTTGGAATGTTCATTTGCTTCATAAGTTGTTCAACTCTCTCTTCTCCATATTTTTGGATGACATGGTACATCATCATCTGAGTTAAAAGTCATATTCCTTTAGTATCACTTCGGGGTTGTATGTGTTCACGTAGGAAACACCCACCAAATTAATAGTTTTGTTGTAAACTATATGAGTTTAGTGTAATTTTTGAGAAATTCACTATTAAATAATATTTTGGTCATCTTCATAGTAGAGTGACATATGTTTATGGAAATCAGGTTTGTCCCAATGCTCTGGGAATCTTTTAGAGACTTGATTGTTTTGACACGACAGTTAGTTTGGTTATTTTTTTCATGCCTTTCTTTTGGTTTTCTTTTTGGTAATATTCTCATCCTCTTAGTGTACTCTTCCTTAAGTGATGAGAATGTCCCCTATTTTTCCTTCATCCGTGATGCACTATGTATAAGGCCCCAGACTTAAACATTACTTAATCTTGAGTTATTACAAGATTACCCATTGAGGATCTTTTCAGGTTTAGAGTTTTATAGAATTAGATCATAAAACATGCATTACATTCCACACATAAACAATGTGGTTACATAAATATAGTATTAATTTTTCCCATCAATGGAAACATATCTAAAATAAGACATGGATTCATTCTTGAACCTTCCTTGACACTATCATCGTATCATGTACCTTTCCCTTGACCTGTGAAAAACATTTAAAAAATAGTGGGATGAGCATAAAAGGCTCAGTATGGGTTATAAAAATATGGAAAGGAAACATAAGTTCATATATACATAAGAATGAAATCATACTTTACCCATAAAACATATGCACTTTAACATACCTCATCAAGTCATGAATAAATCATAGAAATCATAAGACATAAAGGTAACTTAAGGCATTCATAAAATTCTTACGTAGGGAGTAACCCTCTTGGTTACGTTTGGAATACCCATCAAAGTATATTACCTAAATCTCTTCGGAGAAACATTAAAGTTTCACTCCTTTGTGCTACCCAATTCATTGGAGAGCTATATCGGGCTAACCCGCCCTTATTTTATCACGGAACCACCCGTCTTCATAATAATGCCCAAGAACCTCAACATAATCGTATCACATAAAACATGCATAAAGGAAACATAACATTTACACCTTTAAATAACAAGATATCAATACAAAACATTGATATAAAAACATTATGAAAACCATTTTCAATACCAAAATAAAATAAAAGTAAAACATGGTATTTATTTTTCTTTTAAAAAAAGGTATGGCTTGTAGAGGAAGCTGAAACTCAAATAATGGTCACGGCGACAGAGAAGTCGTTGTCGCCGCATACGTACGACAAAAATATTCCCTTTTGTCGTTTTGTAAAACACTTCATATAAAAAAGATTCCTTTTGGATAAACGTAAAAGTCAAAGGGGTTTATACATCGTATGAAAGAAGGTTGTGTATAAAACAAAATATGCCTCAATGAAAAGAGATTGAGACGATGTCCCATACCTCGGGTCCGACTAGACTCGATCGTTCTTTAATCTCCTGAATAATAAACTTGAGTTAATTTCTACTTGTTTAAGAAACTTTTTAACGTTCATTATTCCTTTTATATCACTTATTGCCATGTCATGAACACTATGTAATTATTTAAGTTAATAACGGTCGTTTTAACGATCATTGGTATGTGAGTCAAAAATAAACCCTTTATAATTACAAGTTGTCCATGTATCAATTATATCCAGAATTATAATCATGATGTATTTATCATATATATCATATAAATCCAGTATATATATTCATTTATAATATTACATAATCATTTTGAGGTAAGAAATGAAATGCACCGTTCATGGAGACGGTAAGCCATACGTATGCATGAACGCTACTTTCATTTCTATTTCGTATTTTATATAGTGGAATCATAATGATATAAAGGTATATTATAATTCCAGTGTAATATCTGATTGATCGGATCCCTCGGCCCAGCAATATTGTCCGCTCTGGCCCAGTTGCTATCCCAGGCCTCACGGCTTTAAAACGCGTTGCTGAGGGGAAGGTAGGCACGGGAATTTCAAGCACCCACCAATCTCCCTCCACAACCGATGTGGGATTGGTTACCGGGGCACAGGCGCCAACAATCCTGGCGGGGGCCCAACAATCCTGGGCCCAGGACACAACATCCCCCCCCAAGCCCACACCGGTCCCGAGACCAACCACCCTCTGATACCAATTGATGGATCGGATCCCTCGGCCCAACAATATTGTCCGCTCTGGCCCAGTTGCTATCCCAGGCCTCTCGGCTTTAAAACGCGTTGCTGAGGGGAAGGTAGGCACGGGAATTTCAAGCACCCACCAATCTCCCTCCACAACCGATGTGGGATTGGTTACCGGGGCACAGGCGCCAACAATCCTGGAGGGGGCCCAACAATCCTGGGCCCAGGACACAACAATATCAAATATAATATCACAACTCCATCCTTTATACGTCCCACATATGATATTAACAAATCAAATCACTTTGAGGGGGCGGTAGTCCGCACTTCCTTAAATGAAGATATCATGTTTACCCATAATGGAAACCATAAAGGTATTCCCAAAATAAAAAATAAAGAAGCTTTAGGAAAACATAAACATATTATATATCATATATAAGTATAGTTTCATCTTAATGGCCTCCTTTTATGGTGTTAAATGAATGTTGAACAATCATCGTTTCGGGAAGCAGAAATTTTCCATCCACGGAAACAGTATGTTATTTAACCATTAGATGTAGGTGTGTGTAGGTGTAGCTAGAATACTTCTTTTAAAAACATCCTAGTATATTTAAGATACTTTATTTGTTACAAAATAAATGAATAAAAATAGTTTAGGGGGTTGTAGAAGAAAAATAATACAAACGGACTCAAGTGAAAACATTACCTTAAAATCGGGTAAATTCCTTTGGTTTGAGCTGAAAGGCTTCCTTGGGAAGACTTCTTCCCAAAGGGAGGCTTCAAGGAGTAATATTGGGATGTGGAGAGACAAAAGGGGCTGGGGTTGGCTGAGCCAAAGGCTTTGTAAGTGTGGTTAAGGAGTTAGAGGTGGGGGCCTTTTATAAGAGGAGAGGAGGGGCACTCTTGGGAAGTAAAGAAATGATACTTTATTTTAAAATGAGTTTCGGATTAAAAAGGACCCACATTGATATAATTCGAGGTTAAGGTGATAAGGGTACGAAATCCACCCATCCAATAGGGTTTGGATATTTTTAGGTCATAGATTTTACATTATAATTTCATTTTATTTAAATCCTTTATTAATGAGGTAATCGCTACATCATATAATTTCATAAATAATTTAATTTATTTAAAGACTAAAAATTATAAAAAAATACTATGATGTAGGAAATCGATTTATCTTTCCAATGACTATTTATAATCGAAAATCTGACTTGAATAACCCCATGTAAAAATTGTTTTAGTAAAATAACTCATGTTTGTGAGATTTTTACTTTAACATTAAATAAAAAGATGTTAATGTATTTCTCCTACCAAAGTGGCTCCATGGGGTCCCGAAGTTGACCCATGGATTTTCTTGGTCGGAAATGACACACCAATAATGGTAGGACATGTGTCAAGCTCATATCATATTATTAAAACATAATTTTTATCTTAAACAACACTAATTACCTATAATCGCGATTAAGAACATAAAAGTTACTATTCACCAATAAATTATTTTAATCTCATTGAACCACATTTTACTTCTTAATGACAACCATGTATGTTAGATTTTTGAAAGTCAAATCACAGAAGTGGCAAAGTTTCATTTAAACGAAAAATCAGTTTCTTTAACTACCACTTAGTGGTTTCACTATTCATAAAAAATTGATGTTTTTCAGAAAAATATCAAAACATCACCCTAAGATATATTTGATATTCTGAATTAAAAATGGTGTCTATTTTACAAAATTCAAAGAATATAAGTTACATTAATTAATTTAATAATTAATTCACGCTGTCATGACAAATAGCATGTTTTTATGAAACAATAAGTATCAAAAGATTGACACCAGTTTAAGTCCAATTTCAAAGTGAAATTGATTCCAATTACCACCATTGGATTAAATGGTAAAAATATATTCTAATTTCACTTCAAAACCAATTCAAAAGATAATCTAATCATATAAATAAATTATATTAAAAAGAGGGTTTGAATTAAAATACAACATTTTTCACTATTAATTAAAAAATGAACTTTATCGGAAAAATACCAAAAATTCACACAAAGTAAATTTTGATGTCCCAATCATAATGAATAAGTTTATTTTGACAATCATAGGTTATAAAATTGTCAAAATATAGATTTAAAAAATGGTTTTCCATCAAAAGGCTGTAAAATAATCTTTTAAAAATATTAGTGTATTCCATGCTTAAGATTGGATTTATTCTCATTTTATGCCTCTAAAAACACTATCTAATTCACTAATAGACATAGATAAAAATATCTATTATTGATTACTTACTTTGGATGTTACACCCTTCCCCCCTTTAGAAAATTGCGTCCCTGCAATTTATTTACTTATAGAATAAGTGGGGGTATTTTTCCCTCATTGCATTTTCAGATTCCAATGTTGCCTCTTACATCATGTGGTTTTTCCAAAAAAACCTTTACCTGATTAATCACCTTATTCCATAACACTTTCTCCTGGTGGTCAAGAATCTGGACTGGTTTTTCCTCATAAGATAGGTTCTCTTCCAGCTGAACTACCTCTGGACTCAAAATATGAGATGCATCTGGCATATAATTCCTTAACATTGAAACATGAAAAACATTGTGTAGCTGAGATAAACTCGGAGGTAAAGCCACCCGGTATGCAACTGATCCAACTCTCTCCAGAATTTCATATGGTCCAATGAACCTTGGACTCAGCATTCCTTTCCTACCAAATCGCATCAAACTTCTCCATGGCGAGACTTTGAGAAAAACATGATCACCTACTTCAAAAGATAGATCCTTCCTCCTATTGTCTGCATAACTCTTCTGCCTGCTCTGAGCTGTTCTCATGTGTTTCTGTATTAGCTGAACTTTTTCTGCAAACTCTTCTACCAATTCTGGTCCCATAAGCTTTTTTCACCCACTTCATCCCAAAAACCTGGAGTTCGACACCGCATCCCATATAACTCCTCAAATGGTTCTATCTGTATACTGGAATTAAAACTGTTATTATATGAAAATTCAACCAAAGAAAGATGTTGGTCCCAACTTCCCTGAAAATCCATAGAGCAAGAGCGTATCATATCCTCCAATGCCTGAATTGTATGTTCTGACTGCCCATCTGATTGAGGATGAAAAGATGTACTAAAATTTAATTCAATACCCAACGACTTCTGAAAGCCTTTCCAAAAGTTAGAAGTGAACCTGGGATCACGGTCAGATACAATGGAGAGGGGAACTCCATGTAACCTGAATATCTCTTTAAGATACAAACGGGAATGTTGATCTAGGGAAATAGTATCTTGTATACCAAAGAAATGAGCAGATTTAGTCAAGCAATCAACAATAACCCAGATTTCATTATTACCTCGAGGGGTCTTCGGCAATCCCACAACGAAGTCCATGGATATATTCTCCCATTTCCACTCAGGCACTGGTAAAGGCTGAAGCATCCCTTTCAGTAACTGCCGCTCTGTTTTAACCTGTTGACAAGTCAAACACTTCTTAGTAAAAACAGCAATATCTCTTTTCATTCCATCCCACCAGTAATACTCCTGCAGATCTCGGTACATCTTAGTACTTCCAGGATGAACTGAAAATGGAGAACTATGAGCTTCACATAATAACTCTCTCTTCAACTGTGAATCACAAGGCACACACAATCTCTTTCCAAATCTCAATACACAATCATTATTAGTGTTGAATTCAGGAAACTTACCCTTCTGAACCAGCTCACCTTTTTCTGCAACTCACTGTCTTGTTTCTGTGCTTGCTTGATTCTGTCTGATAGCGAAGATTTCACTGATACCTGAAACAAAACAGAAGAACATCCTGCACCAACAAATTCTATTCCAAAGTTCATCAAATCCTTAACCAAAGGATCACGTTCCAACCGCAACATTTCTAATGAAGCATTACTTTTTCGACTCAAAGCATCAGCCACTTTATTTTCTTTTCCCGGATGGTAATGAATAGTACAATCACAATCCATGATTAATTCTAGCCGTCTCCTCTGTCTCATGATTAATTCATTCTGAGTAAATATATACTTTAAATTTTTTTTATCAGTATATATTTCACACTTTACTCCATACAAATGATGCCTCGAAAATTTTAAAGCGAAAACAACAACATCTAATTCCAAATCATGTGTTGGGTAATTACCTCATTAGTTTTCAACTTTCGTGAAGCATAAGCAATTACCTGATCATTCTGCATTAGGACACAACCAGGTCCTTTCAATGAAGCATCATTGTATATAACAAACTCACCATTCCTAGAAGGAATTGCCAAAACTGGAGCATTCACCAATCTTCTTTTCTATTCCTGAAAAAAATCATCACATTATTTTGTCCAGATAAACATAACACCCTTCCGAGTTAGCTTAGTCATTGGACTAGATAACCGTGAAAAATTTCTAAAATAACTTCGGTAATAGCCTGCCAAAAAAAGGAAACAACGAATCTATGTGACATTTGTGGGTCTTGGCCATTCTTCAACAACCTTTGTTTTTGCAGGATCAACGGTTATCCCATATTTAGAAACAATGTGACCAAGGAAAGAAATTTGATGCAACAAAAACTCACACTTCCTGAATTTCCCATACAATTTCTTTTCTTTTAAGGTTTGAAAAATAACCCTTAAATGTCTTCCATGCGACAATTTACTTTTAGAAACCACCAAAATATCATCAATGAAAACCAACACAAACTTATCCAAGAACTCATGGAAAATTCTATTCATTAAGTCCATGAATACAGCCGGTGCATTGGTTAGCCCAAAAGGAATTACTACAAATTCATAATGGCCATATCTAGTACGAAACGCAGTCTTCATAACATCTGATTCCTTTACCTTCAGCTGATGGTACCCCGATCTTAGGTCAATCTTTGAAAAATACTGATCTCCCTGGAGCTGATCAAACAAATCATCGATATGAGGCAAAGGATATTTGTTCTTGATAGTGATGTTATTGAAGGCTCTATAATCAATGAAAAGTCTCATAGAACCATCTTTCTTTTTAACAAATAAAACAAGAGCACCCCATGGCGACGTTCTAGGTCGAAAGAAACCTTTCTCTAATAAATCTTCCAATTGATTCTTAAACTCTAAAAATTTAATTTGAGCCATTCGATAAGGGGGTTTCGAAATTGGATTATCATCAGGAACTAAGTCAACAGTAAATTCAACTTCCCGATCTGGTATTATTCCAGGCAACTCATCAGGAAAAACATCAGGATACTCATTTACCACTGGCACATAATTAATCTAAACAGTTCCCTCATTTTCAACAATATGTGAAAGGTAACATTCATTTCCATGTTTTACAAGTTTCTCGGCCTCTTAATATGTTAGCAACAGTAAGGGTTCATTCTTGTAAACAAACTGAAAGTATTTCTGAAAGAAACTTCTTTAGCTCTACAGTCAATCTTAGCTTAGTAAATAGAGCGCCAATCCATACCCAAGATAACATCAAACTCTACTAGAGGTAGAATAATAAGATTTTCATGTAGGTTCTTTCCACGGATAAGGATATGAAAGTTCTTATAAATTATTTTTGTCTAAAAATTTCCCCCAGGTGTTTTTACCCCAAGTTCAAGAGTTATTTCTTGAGATGGTATTCCCATTTTACTAGATAACGTTTCAGAGATGAACGAATGTGTAGACCCCGAATCAAACAACACACTGGCATAATCTGAAAAAAAAACAATGTACCTCATACAACTTCATTTGATGGCCCGACATCAGCTAAAGTAGTTGCAAAGGATTTCACCACCCCTTTCTGCATGTAGTCTAACTGCTTCAAATCACTCGATCTCTTTGTCATACACTCATTTTCATAGTAAACCATCTCATTGCACTTAAAACATTTCACTATATGAAAATCAAATTTGGGCTTACCACCACCTTGATATTTTTCAGTGCAATAACGAGCCTTATGTCCCATATTACCACATCAGTAGTACTTTCTAGAATTCAGAAGACATTCCCCAGCATGCCTTTTGCCACATTTATCCCAAACTGGAAACATAGTTTTCTTACCATCAGACTTTTTTGAAGAATTCTTCCCTTTCTCCTGCCACCACAGTCTCTTCTTCTGCTGGTTGTTATAGAACACTTAGTCATCGAAAAACTCCATTTCCACCTTCTCAGCACATCGAACAAGCTTTTCATAACTTTTAGACTCACGAGAAGCTAATGCCCTTCGATATTTTGGCATTAATCCTGAGTAAAAATGATTGATTTTACTATCAAGGTCTCGGATAAAATTTGGAGCATACATTGCCAATCGAGTGAACCTTTCTTCATAGGTATCCAATGATTCTTCCTCTTGCCTCAATTCTAAGAATTTATTTTCCATCCTATGTCGAACAGACTTAGGAAAATACTTTTCAAGAAACATACCTTTAAATTCATCCCAGTCATAAGCATCAATCTCATCAGTGTCCCTGATATTTTCAACCATCGACCACCACTGATCTGCTTCACCCTCCAAACGGGAAATAGTAAGACTAACCTTTTGATTGTCTAAATGCCCCATGACATCTAAAATCTTCTCCAGTGCTTTAATCCACCCTTCATCTAACACAGGGTCAGATGATCCTCTGTATGATGGGGATGTTGCCTAATGAAATGTTCCACCACTGACATGTTCCTCTGCGGTTGATCTGGCTGATCTCGTGCATGGATACCACTACCATTGATTGCTTGAGTCAACTGTGCCATTACTGCAACAAACTGTTCAGTTCTAATTCTGACCATTTCAGGATGCTTCTTCGGAAGGTTATTTCCTTCTATATGCCTTCCTAGCACTGCTTCCCTATTTCCTCTGCAGAAAACCATTCTGAACAAACATGTCTTAGATGAACCAACATGGTAATCTTCAAATGCTATATAATTTCAAAAAAAATATTTTTGGACAATCATTTAATAGAATTCTAACTCATAAAGTTATCTAAACCTCCCCTTGATACCAACTATAAGGCCTTAGCATTAAACATTACTTAATCTTGAGTTATTACAAGATTACACCTTGAGGATCTTTTTAGGTTTAGAGTTTTAGAGAATTAGATCATAAAACATGCATTACATTCCACATATAAACAAAGAGGTTACATAAAGATTGTATTCATTTTTCCATCAATGGAAACATATCTAAAATAATACATGGATTCATTCTTGACACTTCCTTGACACTATCATCATATCATGTACCTTTCCGTTGACCTGTGAAAAGCATTTCAAAAAAAAACTTGGGATGAGCATAAAAAGATCGGTATAGGTTATAAAAAAATGGAAAGCAAACATAAGTTCGTATATACATAAGAAGAAAATCATAATTTACCGATAAAACATAAGCACTTTAATATACCTCACCAAATCATGAATAAATCATAGAAATCATAAGACATAAAGGTAACTTGAGGCATTCATAACATTCTTACGTAGGGAGTAACCCTCTTGGTTATGTTTGGAATACCCATCATAGTATATTCCCTAAATCTATTAGGAGAAAAATTAACGTTTCACGCCTTCGCATTACCCAATGCATTGGAGAGCTATATCGGGCTCACCCCCCCTTAGTTTATGACGGAACCAACCGTCTTCATAATAATGCCCAAAAACCTCAACATAATCGTATCACATAAAACATGCATAAAGGAAACATAACATTTCCACCTTTCAATCACAAGATAAAAATACCACACATTGATATAAAAACATTATGAAAACCATTTTCAATACCAAAATAAAAGAAAAGTAAAACATGGTATTTATTTTTCTTAAAAAAAAGGTATGGCTTGTAGAGGAAGCCGAAACTCAAATAATGGTCACGACGACAGAGAAGTTGTTGTCACCGCATACGTACGACAAAAACATTCCCTTTTTTCATTTTGTAAAACACTTCGTATAAAAAATATTCCTTTTGGATAAACGTAAAAGTCAAAGGGTTGTATACACCGTATGAAAGAAGGTTGTGTATAAAACAAAATATCCCTCAATTAAAGGAGATTGAGACGAAGTCCCATACCTCGGGTCCGACATGACTTGATCATTCTTTAATCCACTAAATAATAAACTTGAGTTAATTTATACTTGTTTAAGAACCTTTATAAAGTTCATTATTCCGTTTATATCACTTATTGCCATTTCATGAACACTATGTAATTATTTAAGTTAATAACAGTCGTTTTAACGATCATTGGTACTTGAGTCAAAAATAAACCCTTTATAATTACATGTTGTCCATGTATCCATTATATACAGAATAATAATAATGATGTATACATTATATATATCATATATATCCAGTATATACATGAATTTATAATATTACATAATCATTTAGAGGTAAGAAATGAAATGCACCATTCATGGAGACGGTAAGCTGGACGTACGCATGAACGCTACTTTCATTTCTATTTCATATTTTATAGAATGGAATCATAATGATATAAAGGTATATTATAATTCTAGTGTATTATCATATATAATATCATAACTCCATCCTTTATATGTCCCACATATGGTATTAACGAATCAAATCACTTTGAGGGGGCGGTAGTACGCACTTCCTTAAATGAAGATATCGTGTCTACCCATAATGGAAACCATAAAGGTATGCCCAAAATTAAAAATACAGAAGCTTAAGGAGAACATAAACATATTATATATCATATATAAATATATTTTCATCTTAATGGCCACCTTTGAAGGTGTTAATAGAATGTTGAACAGTCATTGTTTCGGGAGGGAGAAATTCGCCATCCACGGAAACAGTATGTTATTTAACCATTAGATGTAAGTGTGTGTAGGTGTAGCTCGAATACTTATTATACCAACATCCTAGTATATTTAAGATACTGGATTTGTTACAAAATTAATGAATAAAAAGATTTTAAGGGGTTGTAGAAGCAAAATAAAACAAACGGACTCAAGTGAAGACATTACCTTAAAATCGGGTAACTCCCTTTGGTTTGAGCTCATAGGCTTCCTTGGGAAGACTTCTGCCCAATGTGAGGCTTCAAGGAGTAAGATAGGGATTTGGAGAGAAAAAATGGGTAGGGGTTGGCCAAGCCAAAGGCTTTGGAAGTGTGGGTAAGGAGGTAGAGGTGGGGACCTTTTATAAGAGGAGAGGAGGGGCACTCTTGGAAAGTAAAGAAATGTTACTTTATTTTAAAATGTGTTTCGGATTAAAAAGGTCCCACATTGATATAATTCGAGGGTAAGGTGATAAGGGTTATAAATACACCCATCCAATTGGTTTTGGACATGTGTAGGTCATATAGTTTACATTATCATTTCAATTTATTTAAATCCTTTATTAATGAGGTAATCCCTGCATCATCATGATGTCATAAATAATTTAATTTATCTAAAGTCTAAAAATTATAAAAAAATACTATGATGTAGGAAATAGTTTTATCTTTCCAATTACTATTTATAATACAAAATATGACTTGTATAACCCCATGTAAATTTTTTTTTATTAAAATAACTCATGTTTGTGTCATTTTTACTTTAACATTAAATAAAAAGATATTAATATCATCTTCCTACCAAAGTGGCTCCATGGGGTCCTCAAGTTGACCCATGGCTTGTCATGGTCGGCCATGACACATCCAATAAAGGTAGGACATGTGTCATGCTCATCTCATATTATTAAATCGTTATTTTTATGTTAAACTACACTAATTACCTCTAATCGCGATTAAGAACATAAAAGTTACTATTCGCAAAAAATTTATTTTAATCTCATTGAACCACATTTTACTTCTTAATGAAAACCATGTATGTAGGATTTTTTAAAATCAAATCATAGAAGTGGCAAAGTTTCATTTAAACAAAAAATCAGTTTCTTTAACTACCACTTAGTGGTGTCACTATTCATCAAAAATTGATGTTTTTCAGAAAAATACCAAAACTTCACCCTAAGCAATATTTGAGAATTTTTTATTCAAAAATGATGTGAATTTTACAAAATTCAAATCATATAAGTTAAATTAATTAATTTAATAATTAATTCCCTCTTTCAGGACAAATTGCGTGTTTTTATGAAACAATAAGTATCAAAATATTGACACCAGTTTAAGTCCAATTTCAAAGTGAAATTGATTCCAATGTCCACCATTGGATTAAATGGTAAAAATATATTCTAATTTCACTTCAAAACCAATTCAAAACATAATCTAATAATATAAATAAATTAGATTAAAAAGAGGATTTGAATTAAAATACAACATTTTCACTATTCATTAAAAAAATTATCTTTATCGAAAAAATAACAAATATTCACACAAAGTAAATTTTTATGTCCCAATTATAAATAATAAGTTTATTTTGGCAAACATAGCTTATAAAATTGTTAAAAGATAGATTTAAAAAATGGTTTTCCATCAAAAGGTAGTAAAAAATCTTTTAAAAATATTAGTGTATTCCATGCTTAAGATTGGATATATTCTAATTTTAAGCCTCTAAAAACACTATATAATTCACTAATAGACACAGATAAAAATATCTATTATTCATTACATACTTGGGATGTTACATCCTTCCCCCTTTAGAAAATTTCGTCCCCGTAATTTATTTACTTATCAAATAAGTGGGGGTATTTATCCCTCATGGCATTTTCAGATTCCCATGTTGCATTTCCATCATGTGGTTTTTCCACAAAACCTTTACCTAATTAATCACCTTATTCCGTAACACTTTCTCGATGTGGTCAAGAATCTGGACAGATTGTTCCTCATAAGATAGGTTCTCTTCCAGCTGAACTACCTCTAGACTCAAAACATGAGATGGATCTGGCATATACTTCCTTAAAATTGAAACATGAAAAACATTATGTACCTGAGATAATCTCGGAGGTAAAGCCACCCGGTATGCAACTGATCCAACTCTCTCTAGAATTTCATATGGTCCAATGAACCTTGGACTCTACTTTCTTTTCTTACCAAATCGCATCACACTTATCCATGGTGAGACTTTGAGAAAAACATGATCACCCACCTCAAAAGATAGATCCTTCCTCCAGTTGTCCGCATAACTCTTTTGCCTGCTTTCAGCTGTTCGCATGTGTTTCTGTATCAGCTGAACCTTTTTTGCCAACACTTCTACCAATTTTGGTCCCATCAGCTTTCTTTCACCCACTTCATCCCAAAAAGCTGGAGTTCGACACCGCATCCCATATAACTCCTCAAATGGTGCCATCTGTATACTGGAATGAAAACTGTTATTATATGAAAATTCAAACAAAGAAAGATGTTGGTCCCAACTTCCCTGATAATCCATAGAGAAAGAACAAATCATATCCTCTAATGTCTGAATTGTTCGTTCTGATTTCCCATCTGATTGAGGATGAAAAGCTGTACTAAAATTTAATTCAGTACCCAACGACTCTTGAAGGACTTTCCAAAAGTTAGAAGTGAACCTGGGATCACTGTCCGATACAATGGAGAGGGGAACTCCATGTAACCTGACTATCTCTTTAAGATACAAATGGGAAAGTTGATCTAGGGAAAAATTATCTCGTATAGCAAGGAAATGAGCAGATTTAGTCAAGCGATCAACATTAACCCAGATTGCATTGTTACCTCGATGGGTCTTCGGCAATACCACAACAAAGTCCATGGATATATTCTCCCATTTCCACTCTGGCACTGGTAAAGGCTGAAACATCCCTTTCGGTAACTTCCACTCTGCTTTAACCAATTGACAAGTCAAACACTTCACAGTAAAATCAGCAAAATAACTTTTCATTCCATCCCACCAGTAATACTCCGGCAGATCTCTGTACATCTTAGTACTGCCAGGATGAACTAAAAATGGAGAAATATGAGCTTCACATAACAACTCTCTCTTCAACTGTGAATCACAAGGCACACACAATCTCTTCCCAAATATCAATACACAATCATTATAATTGTTGAATTCAGGCAACTTACCCTTCTGAACCAGCTCTACCTTTTTCTGCAACTCACGGTCTTGCTTTTGTGCTTTCTTGATTCTGTCTGATTATGAAGATTTCACTGATACCTGAAACAAAACAGAATAACATCCTACACCAATAACTTCTATGCCAAAGTTCATCAAATCTTTAACCAAAGGATCACATTCCAACAGCAACATTTCTAATGAAGCATTACTTTTTCAACACAAAGCATCAGCCACTTTATTTGCTTTTCCCGGATGGTAATGAATTGTACAATCATAATCCATGATTAATTCCATCCATATCCTCTGTCTCATGTTTAACTCTTTCTGAGTGAATATATACTTTAAACTTTTGTGATCAGTATATATTTCACACTTTACTCCATAAAAATAATGCCTCCAAATTTTTAATGCGAAAACAACAGAAGCTAATTCCAAATCATGTGTAGGGTAATTTACCTCCTGAGTTATCAACTGTCGTGAAGAATAAGCAATTACCTGATCATTCTGCATTAGGATGCAACCAAGTCTATTCAATGAAGCATCACTGTATATAACAAACTCACCATTCTTGGAAGGAAGTTCCAAAACTGGAGCATTCACCAATCTTCTATTCAATTCCTGAAAACAATCATCACATTCTTTTGTCAAGATAAACTTAACACCCTTCCGAGTTAGCTTAGTCATTGGAATAGATAACCGTGAAAAATTTCAAACAAACCTTCGGTAATAGCCTGCCATACCAAGGAAACTATGAATCTCTGTAACATTTATGGGTCTTGACCATTCTTCACCAACCTTTGTTTTTGCAGGATCAATGGTTATCCCATCTTTAGAAACAATGTGACCAAGGAAAGAAATTTGTTGCAACCAAAACTCACACTGGCTGAATTTCCCATACAATTTATTTTCTTTTAAGGTTTTCAAAATAACCCTTAAATGTCTTTCATTCTCCTCTTTACTTTTTGAAAACAGAAAAATATCATCAATGAAATCCACCAAAAACATATCCAAGAACTCATGGAAAATTATATTCATTATGTCCATGAATAGAGTAGGTGCATTGGTTAGCCCAAAAGGCATTACTACAAATTTATAATGGCCATATCTTGTACAAAACGCAGTCTTCGGAACATCTGCTTCCTTTACCTTCAGCTGATGGCACCCTGATCTCAGGTCAATCTTTGAAAAATTCTGAGATCCCTGGAGCTGATCAAACAAATCATCGATATGAGGCAAAGGATATCTGTTCTTAACAGTGATTTTATTCAAGGCTCTATAATCAATGCAAAGTCTCATAGAACCATATTTCTTTTTAACAAATAAAACAGGAGCACCCCATGGTGACTTTCTAGGTCGAATGAAACCTTTCTCTAATAAATCTTGCAATTTTTCCTTCAACTCTAAACGTTCAATTTGTGCAATTTGATAAGGGGGTTTCGAAATTGACTTAGAATCAAGAACTAAGTCAACAATAAATTCAACTTCCCGTTCTGGTATTATTCAAAGAAACTCATCAGGAAAAACATCAGGATACTCATTTACCACTGGCACATCATTAATCTAAACAGTTCCCTTGTTTTCAACAATATGAGCAAGGTAACATTCATTTCCATATTTTACATGTTTCTCGGCCTCTTGATATGTTATCAACAGTAAGGTTTAATTCTTGTACACAAACTGAAAGTCTTTCTAAAAAGAAACTTCTTTAGCTCAACAGTCAATCTTAGCATGGTAAATAAAGAGCCAATCCATACCCAGGATAAAATCAAACTCTACTAGAGGTAGAAAAATAAGGATTTCAAGTAGGTTCTTTCCACGGTTAAGGATAGAAATATTATTATAAATTCTTTTTACCTCAAAATTTCACCCAGGTGTTTTTACCACAACTTCAGGAGTTATTTCGTGAGTTGGTATTCCCATTTTACTAGAAAAGGTTTCAAAGATGAAAAATGTGTAGACCCCGAATCAAACAACACACTGGCATAATCTGAAAAAACAAATAATATACCTGATACAACTTCATTTGATGGCCCGACATCTGCTGAAGTAGTTACAAAGGATTTCACCACCCCTTTCAGCTTGTAGTCTAACTGCTTCACATCACTCGAACTCTTTGTCGGACACTCATTTGCATAGTGACCCATCTCATTGCACTTAAAACATTTCACTAAATGTAAATCAAATTTGGACTTACCATCACCTTGATCTTTTTCAGTGCAATCATGAGCCTTATGTCCCATCTTACCACATCGGTAGCACTTTCCAGAATTCAGAAGTCATTCCCCAGCAGGCCTTTTGCCACATTTATCATAAACTGGAAACTTAGTTTTCTTATCATCAGACTTTTTTGAAGAATTCTTCCCTTTCTCCTGCCACCCCGGTCTCTTCTTCTGCTGGTTGTTATAGAACACTTGGTCATCAGAAAAATCCATTTCCACCTTCTCAGCACATCGAACAAGCTTTTCATAACTTTTAAACACACGAGAATCTAATTCTCTTCGATATTTTGGCATTAATCCTGAGTAAAAATGATTGATTTTACTATCAAGGTATCAGATAAAATTTGGAGCATACCTTGCCAATCGAGTGAACCTTTCTTCATAGGTAGCCACTTAGTCTTCCTCTTGCCTCAATTCCAAGAATGGATTTTCCATCCAAAGTCGAATAGCCTTAGGAAAATACATTTCATGAAACATACCTTTAAATTCATCCCAGTCAAGAGCATCAATCTCATCAGCGTCCCTGATATTTTTAAACATCAACCACCACTGATCTGCTTCACCCTCCAAATGGAAAATAGCAAGACTAACATTTTGATTTTCTGAACACCCCATGACATTGAAAATCTTCTCCAGTGCTTTAATCCACCCTTTAGCTAACACAGGGTCATGTGATCCTCTGAATGATGGGGGGTGTTGCCTCATGAAATGTTCCACCACTGACATGTTCCTCTGCGGTTGATCTGGATGATATCGTGCATGTATACCATCACCATTTATTGCTTGAGTCAACTGCACCATTACTACAAAAAACTGTTCAGTTATAATTCCGACCATCTCATGATGCTGCTTCAGAAGCTTATTTCCTTCTGTATGCCTTTCTATCACTGCTTCCCTATTTCCTCTGCGGAAAAACATTCTGAACAAACATGTCATATTTGAAGAAACATGGTAATCTTCAAATTCTATATCATATAAAAAAATATTTTTGGATAATCATTTAATAGAATTCTAACTCCTAAAGTTATCTAAACCTCCCCTTGATACCAACTATAAGGCCCTGGCCTTAAACATTACTTAATCTAGAGTTATTACAAGATTACACAATGAGGATCTTTTCAGGTTTAGAGTTTTAGAGAATTAGATCATAAAACATGCATTACATTCCTCATGTAAACAAAATGGTTATATAAAGATAGTATTCATTTTTCCCATCAATGGAATGATATCTAAAATAAGACATGGATTCATTCTTGACACTTCCTTGACACTATCATCATATCATGTACCTTTCCCTTGACCTGTGAAAAACATTTCATAAAAAACATGGGATGAGCATAAAAAGCTCAGTATGGGTTATAAAAATATGGAAAGGAAACATATGTTCATATATACATAAGAGTGAAATCATAATTTACCCATAAAACATAATCATTTTAACATACCTCATCAAATCATGAATAAATCTTAGAAATCATAAGACATAAAGGTAACTTGAGGCATTCATAACATTCTTACGTAGGGAGTAACATTCTTGGTTACATTTGGAATACCCATCATAGTATATTCCCTAAATCTCTTTGGAGAAACCTTAACGTTTTACTCCTTCGCGTTACCCAATGCATTGGAGAGCTATATCGGGATCACCCGCCCTTAGATAATCACGGAACCACCCGTCTTCATAATAATGCCCAAGAACCTCAACATAATTGTATCACATAAAACATGCATAAAGGAAACATAAAATTTCCACCATTCAATCACAGGATATCAATACAACACATTGATATAAAAACAATATGAAAACCATTTTCAATACCAATATAAAATAAAATTAAAACATGGTATTTATTTTTCGTTTAAAAAAAGGTATGGCTTGTAGGGGAAGCCGAAACTCAAATAATGGTCACGGCGGCGGAGAAGTCGTTGTCGCCGCATACGTACAACAAAAACATTCCCCTTTTTCATTTTGTAAAACAATTTGTATAAAAAAGATTTCTTTTGGATAAACGTAAAAGTCAAAGGGGTTTATACACTGTATTAAAGAATGTTGTGTATAAAAAAATATGCCTCAATGAAAGAAGATTGAGACGAAGTCCCATACCTCAGGTCCGTCATGACTCGATCATTCTTTAATCTCCGGAATAATAAACTTGAGTTAATTTATACTTGTTTAAGAAACTTTTTAAAGTTAATTATTCTTTTTATATCACTTATTTCCATGTCATGAACACTATGTAATTATTTAAGTTAATAACGGTCATTTTAACGATAATTGGTATTTGAGTCAAATAAACACTTTATTATTACAAGTTGTCCATGTATCCATTATATCCATAATTATAATAATGATGTATATATCATATATGTCATATATATCCAGTATATACATGCATTTATAATATTACATAATCATTTAGAGGTAAGAAATGAAATGCACCGTTCATGCAGACGGTAAGCCGTACGTACGCATGAACTCTACTTTCATTTCTATTTCAAATTTTATAGAATGGAATAATAATGATATAAAGGTATATTATAATTCCAGTGTAATATCATATATAATATCATAAATCCCTCCTTTATACGTCCCATATATGTTATTAACGAATCAAATCACTTTCAGGGGGCGGTAGTCCGCACTTTCTTAAATAAAGATATCGTGTTTACCCAAAATGGAAACCATAAAGGTATGCCCAAAATGAAAAATACTGAAGCATAAAGAAAACATAAACATATTATATATCATATATAAATATAGTTTCATCTTAATAGACACCTATGAAGGTGTTAAAAGAATGTTGAACAATCATCGTTTCGGGAGGCAGAAATTCGCCATCCACGGAAACAGTGTGTTCTTTAACCATTAGATGTAGGTGTGTGTAGGTGTAGCTCGAATACTTCATATAAAAACATCCTAGTATATTGGAGATACTAGAGTTGTTACATAATTAATGAGTAAAAATAGTTTTGGGGGTTGGAGAAGCAAAATAAAATAAATGGACTCAAGTGAAGACATTACCTTAAAATCGGGTAACTCCCATTGGTTTGAGCTCAAAGGCTTCCTTGGGAAGACTAATGCCCAAAGTGAGGCTTCAAGGAGTAAGAGAGGGATGTGTAGAGACAAAATGGGAAGGGATTGGACGAGACAAAGGCTTTGGAAGTGTGGGTAAGGAGGTAGAGGTGGGGGCCTTTTATAAGAGGAGAGGAGGGGCACTCTTGGAAAGAAAAGAAATGTTAAGTTATTTTAAAATGAGTTTCGGATTCAAAAGGTCCCACATTGATATAATTCTAGGGTAAGGTGATCAGGGTTCTAAATCCACAATCCAATAGGTTTTGGAATTGTGTAGGTCATAGATTGTACATTATCATTTCATTTTATTTAAATTCTTTTATTAATGAGTTAATCGCTTCATCATCATGATGTCATAAATAATTTAATTTATTGAAAGTCTAAAAATTATAAAAAAATACTATGATGTAATAAATCTATTTAGATTTCCAATGACTATTTATAATCAAAAATATGACTTGTATAACTCCATGTAAATATTGTTTTAGACAAATAAATCATGTTTGTGTCATTTTTATTTTAACATTAAATAAAAAGATATTAATGTCATTTTCCTACCAATGTGGCTCTATGGGGTCCCCAAGTTGACCCATGGCTTGTATTGGTCGGCCATTACACATCCAATAAGGGTAGGACATGTGTCAAGCTCATCTCATATTATTAAAACATTATTTTTACCTTAAACTACACTAATTACCTCTAATCGCGATTAAGAACTTAAAAGTTACTATTCACCAAAAAATTATTTTAATCTCATTGAACCACATTTTACTTCTTAATGAAAACCATGTATGTCGGATTTTTGAAAATCAAATCACAGAAGTGGCAATGTTTCATTTAAACGAAAAATCAGTTTCTTTAACTACCACTTAGTGGTTTCACTATTCATCAAAAATTGATGTTTTTCAGAAAAATACCAAAATTTCACCCTAAGCTATATTTGATATTATGAATTCAAAAATGATGTCTATTTTAAAAAATTAAAATCTTCTAAGTTACATTAATTAATTTAATAATTAATTTCCTTTGTCATGACAAATAGCGTGTTTTTATGAAACAATAAGTATCAAAAGATTGACACCAGTTTAAGTCCAATTTCAAAGTGGAATTGATTCCAATGACCACCATTGGATTAAATGGTAAAAATATATTCTAATTTCACTTCAAAACCAATTAAAAAGATAATATAATCATATAAATAAATTATATTAAAAAGAGGTTTTGAATTAAAATACAACATTTTTCACTATTCATTAAAAAATGATCTTTATCGGAAAAATACCAAAAATTCACACAAAGTAAATTTTGATGTCCCAATAATAAATAATAAGTTTATTTTGACAAACATAGCTTATAAAATTTTCAAAAGATAGATTTAAAAAAAATCCATCAAAAGGCTGTAAAACACTCTTAAAAATATTTGTGTATTCCATGCTTAAGATTGGATTTATTCTCATATTAAGCCTCTAAACACACTATCTAATTCACTAATAGACATAGATAAAAATATCTATTATTCATTACTTACTTGGGATGTTACATCCTTCCCCCCTTTAGAAGATTGTGTCCCCGCAATTTATTTACATATCGAATAAGTGGGGGTATTTATCCGTCATTGCATTTTCAGATTCCCATGTTACCTCTTCCATCATGTGGGTTTTCCACAATACCTTTACCTGATTAATCACCTTATTCCGTAACACTTTCTCCCTATGGTCAAGAATCTAGACTGGTTGTTCCTCAAAAAATAGGTTCTCTTCCATCTGAACTACCTCTGGACTCAAAACATGAGATGGATCTGGCATATACTTCCTTAACATTGAAACATGAAAAACATTGTGTACCTGAGATAAACTCAGAGGCAAAGCCACCTGGTATGCAACTGATCCAACTCTCTCCATAATTTCATATGGTCCAATGAACCTTGGACTCAGCTTTCCTTTCTTACCAAATCGCATCACATTTTTCCATGGTGAGACTTTGAGAAAAACACGATCACCTACCTCAAAAGATAGATCCTTCCTCCTGTTGTCTGCATAACTCTTCTACCTTCTCTGAGCTGTTCTCATGTGTTTCTGTTTCAGCTGAACTTTTTTTTCCAACTCGTCTCCCAATTCTGGTCCCATCAGCTTTCTTTCACCCACATCATCCCATAAAGCTAGAGTTTTACATCGCTTCCCATATAACACCTCAAATGGTGACATCGGTATACTGGAATGAAAACTGTTATTATATAAAAATTCAACCAAAGAAAGATGTTGGTCCCAACTTCCCTGATAATCCATAGAGCAGGAACGTAGAATTTCCTCCAAGGTCTGAATTTTCCGTTCTGACTACCCATCTGATTGAAGATGAAAAGCTGTACTAAAATTTAATTCAGTACCCAACGACTTCTGAAGGCCTTTCCAAAAGTTAGAAATGAACCTGGGATCACGGTCAGATACAATGCAGAGGGAACTCCATGTAACCTGACTATCTCATTAAGATACAAACGGGAAAGTTGATCTAGGGATAAAGTATATCGTATAGCACGGAAATGAGCATATTTATTCAAGCGATCAACATTAACCCAGATTTCATTATTACCTCAACGGGTTTTCGGAAATCCCACACCGAAGTCCTTAGATATATTCTCCCATTTCCACTTTGGCACTGGTAAAGGCTGAAGCATCCCTTTCGGTAACTGCCGCTCTGCTTGAACCTGTTGACAAGTCAAACACTTCACAGTTAAATCAGCAATATCTCTTTTCCTT
The DNA here is from genome assembly GCA_963277665.1 of Viscum album. Lineage (NCBI taxonomy): Eukaryota > Viridiplantae > Streptophyta > Magnoliopsida > Santalales > Viscaceae > Viscum > Viscum album. The sequence continues at coordinate 1,027,738,257 of OY728121.1, read as the reverse complement.
CCATCCCACCAGTAATACTCCCACAGATCTTTGTACATCTTAGTACTGCCAGGATGAACTGAAAATGGAGAACTATGAGTTTCACATAACAACTCTATCTTCAACTATGAATCACAAGGAACACACAATCTCTTCCCAAATCTCAATACATAATCATTATCAGTGTTGAATTCAAGCAACTTACCCTTCTGAACCATCCCTACGTTTTTCTGCAACTCACTGTCTTGCTTCTGTGCTTGCTTGATTCTTTCTGATAGAGAAGATTTCACTGATACCTGAAACAAAACAGAAGAACATCCTTCACCAACAACTTCTATGCCTAAGTTCATCAAATCCTTAACCAAAGGATCACGTTCCAACCGCAACATTTCTAATGAAGCATTACTTTTTTGACTCAAAGCATCAGCCACTTTATTTTATTTTCCTGGATGGTAATAAATTGTACAATCATAATCCATGATTTATTCCAGCCATCTCCTCTGTCTCTTGTTTAAATATTTCTGAGTGAATATATACTTTAAACTTTTGTGATCAGTATATATTTCACACTTTACTCCATACAAATGATGCCTCCAAATTTTTAAAGCGAAAACAAAATTAGCTAATTCCAAATCATGTGTAGGGTAATTTACCTCATGAGTTTTCAACTGCCGTGAAGCATAAGCAATTACCTGATCATTCTACATTAATACGCAACCGAGTCCTTTCAATGAAGCATCACTGTATATAACAAACTCACCATTCCTGGAATGAAGTGCCAAAACTGGAGCATTCACCAATCTTCTTTCCAATTCCTGAAAAAAATCATCACATTATTTTGTCTAGATAAACTTAACACCCTTCCGAGTGACCATAGTCATTGTACTAGATAACCGTGACAAATTTATAACAAACCTTCAGTAATAGCCTTCCAAACCAAAGAAAACTATGAATCTATGTTACATTTGTGGGTCTTGGCCATTCTTCAACAACCTTTGTTTTTGCAGGATCAACGGTTATCCCGTCATTAGAAACAATGTGACCAAGGAAAGAAATTTATTGCAATTAAAACTCACACTTGCTGAACTTCCCATACAATTTATTTTCATTTAAGGTTTTCAAAATAACACTTAAATGTCTTTCATGCTTCTCTTTACTTTTAGAAAACACCAAAATATCATCAATGAAAACCACCACAATCTTATCCAAGAGCTCATGGAAAATTCTATTCATTATGTCCATGAATACAGAAAGTACATTGGTTAGCCCAAAAGGAATTACTACAAATTCATAATGGCCATATCTTGTACGAAACGTAGTCTTCGGAACATCTGCTTCCTTTACCTTCAGCTGATGCTACCCCGATCTCAGTTCAATCATTGAAAAATAATGAGCTCCCTGGAGCTGATCAAACAAATAATCGATATGAGGTAAAGGACATTTTTTCTTAATAGTGATTTTATTCAAGGCTTTATAATCAATGCAAAGTCTCATAGAGCAATCTTTCTTTTTAACAAATAAAACATGATCACCCCATGGTGATGTGCTAGGTTGAATGAAACCTTTCTCTAATAAATCTTTCAATTGCTCCTTCAACTCTTAAAGTTCAATTTGAGCCATTCGATAAGGGGGTTTAGAAATTGGCTTAGCATCAGGAACTAAGTCAACAGTAAATTCAACTTCCCGATCTGGTATTATTCCAGGCAACTCATCAGGAAAAACATCAGGATACTCATTTACCACTGACACATCATTAATCTGAGAATTTCCCTTGTTTTCAACAATATGTGCAAGGTAACATTCATTTCCATCTTTTACAAGTTTCTCAGCCTCTTGATATGTTATCAAAAGTAAGGGTTCATTCTTGTACACAAACTAAAAGTATTTTTGAAAAGAAACTTCTTTAGCTCTACAGTCAATCTTAGAATGGTAAATAGAGAGCCAATCCATACCTAGGATAACATCAAACTCTACTAGAGGTAGAACAATAATGTTTGCAAGTAGTTTCTTTCCACGGATAAGGATAGTAAGATTCTTATAAATTCTTTTTCCATCAAAATTTCCCCCAGGTGTTTTTACCACAAGTTCAGGAGTTATTTCTTGAGATGGTATTCCCATTTTACTAGAATAGGTTTCAGAGAAGAAAGAATGTCTAGACTCCGAATCAAACAACACACTGGCATAATCTGAAAAAACAAAAAATGTACCTGCTACAACTTCATTTGATGGCCCGACATATGCTGAAGTAGTGGTAAAGGATTTCACCACCCCCTTCTGCTTGTAGTCTAACCGCTTCCCATCACTCGAGATCTTTGTCAGACACTCATTTTCATAGTGACCCATCTCAGTGCACTTAAAACATTTCAATAAATGTAAATCAAATTTGGATTTACCATCACCTTGATCTTTTTCAGTGCAATCACGAGCCTTATGTCCCATCATACCACATCAGTAGCACTTTCCGGAATTCAGAAGACATTCCCCAGCATGACTTTTTCCACATTTATCACAAATTGGAAACATAGTTTTCTTACCATCAGACTTTTTTGAAAATTCTTCCATTTCTCCTACCACCTCGGTCTCTTCTTCTGCTGGTTGTTATAGAACACTTGGTCATTGTAAAACTACGTTTCCACCTTCTCAGCATATCAAACAATCTTTTCATAACTTTTAAACTCATGAGAAGCTAATTCCCTTCAATATTTTGGATTTAATCCTGAGTAAAAATGATTGATTTTACTATCAAGGTCTCAGATACAATTTGGAGCTTACCTTTCCAATCGAGTGAACCTTTCTTCATAGGTAGCCACTGAGTCTTCCTCTTGCCTCAATTCCAAGAATTGCTTTTCCATCCTAAGTCGAATAGCCTTAGGAAATTACTTTTCATGAAACATTCCTTTAAATTCATCCCAGTCAAGTGCATCAATCTCATTAGTGTCCCTGATATTTTCAACCATCGACCACCACTGATCTACTTCACCCTCCAAACGGTAAATAGAAATACTATCCTTTTGATTGTCTAAACACCCCATGACATATAAAATCATCTCCAGTGCTTTAATCGGCCCTTCAGTGAACACAGGGTCAGATGATCCTCTGAATGATGGGGGATGTTGCCACATGAAATGTTCCACCACTGACATGTTCCTCTGCGGTTGATCTGGCTGATCTCGTGCATGGATACCACCACCATTTTTCGCTTGATTCAACTGCGCCATTACTGAAACAAACTGTTCAGTTTCAATTCCGACCATCTCAGGATGCTGCTTCGGAAGGTTATTTCCTTCTGTATGCCTTCCTAGCACTGCTTCCCTGTTTCCTCTGCGGAAAGCCATTCTGAACAAACATGTCTTAGATGAAGCAACATCGTAATCTTCAAATGCCATATCATTTAAAAAAAATATTTTTGGATAATCATTTAATAGAATTATAACTTCTATAGTTATCTAAACCTCCCCTTGATACGAACTATAAGGCCCCAACCTTAAACATTACTTAATCTTGAGTTATTACAAGATTACACCTTGAGGATATTTTCAGGTTTAGATTTTTAGAGAATTAGATCATAAAACATGCATTACATTCCACATATAAACAAAGTGGTTACATAAAGATAGTATTCATTTTTCCCATCAATGGAAACATATCTAAAATAAGACATGGATTCATTATTGACACTTCCTTGACAATATCATCATATCATGTACCTTTCTCTTGACCTATGAAAAACATTTCAAAAAAAATATTGGGATGAGCATAAAAAGCTCAGTATGGGTTATAAAAATATGGAAAGGAAACATAAGTTCATATATACATAAGAATGAAATCATACTTTACCCATAAAACATAAGCAATTTAACATACCTCATCAAATCATGAATAAATCATAGAAATCATAAGACATAAAGGTAACTTGAGGCATTCATAACATTCTTACGTAGGGAGTAACCCTATTGGATACGTTTGGAATACCCATCATAGAATATTCCATAAATCGCTTCGTAGAAACCTTAACGTTTCACTCCTTCATGTTACCCAATGCATTGGAAAGCTATATCGGACTCACCCGCACTTATTTTAACACGGAACCATCCGTCTTCATAATAATGCCCAAGAACCTCAATATAATCGTATCACATAAAACATGCATAAAGGAAACATAACATTTACTCCTTACAATCACAAGATATAAATACAACACATTGATATAAAAACATTATGAAAACAATTTTCAATAACAAAATAAACAAAACGTAAAATATGGTATTTATTTTTCTTTTAGAAAAAGGAATGGCTTGTAGAGGAAGCCGAAACTCAAATAATGTTCACGGCGGCGGAGAAGTTGTTGTCGCCGCATTCGTACGACAAAAACATTCCCTTTTATTCGTTTTGTAAAACACTTCATATAATAAAGATTCCTTTTTGATAAATGTAAATGTAAAAGGGGTTTATACACCATATGAAATAAGTTAGTGTATAAAACAAAATATGCCTCAATGAAAGGAGATTGAGACGAAGTCCCATACCACGGGTCCGACTTGACTCGATCGTTCTTTAATCTCCTGAATAATAAACATGAGTTAATTTCTACTTGTTTAAGAACCTTTTAAAGTTTACTATTCCTTTTATATCACTTATTGCCATGTCATGAACACTATGTAATTATTTAAGTTAATAACGGTCGTTTTAACGATCATTGGTACTTAAGTCAAAAATAAACCCTTTATAATTACAAGTTGTCCATGTATCCATTATATCCAGAATTATAATCATGATGTATATATCATATATATGATATATATCCATTATATACATGAATTTATAATATTACATAATCCTTTAGAGGTAAGAAATGGAATGCACTGTTCATGGAGACGGTAAGTCGTACGTACGCATGAACGCTACTTTCATTTCTATTTCGTATTTTATAGAATGGAATCATAATTATATAAAGGTATATTATAATTCTAGTGTAATATAATATATAATATCATAACTCCATCCATTATATGTCCCACATATGGTATTAACGAATCAAATCACTTTGAGGGGGCGGTAGTCCGGACTTCCTTAAATGAAGATATCATGTTTACCGATAATGGAAACCATAAAGGTATGAACAAAAAAGAAAAATTAAGAAGCTTAATGAAAACATAAACATATTATATATCATATATAAATATAGTGTCATATTAATGGCCACCTTTGAAGGTGTTAAAATAATTTTGAACAATCATCGTTTCGGGAGGCAGAAATTCTCCATCCACGGAAACAGTATGTTCTTTATCCATTAGATGTAGGGGTGTGTAGGTGTAGCTCGAATCCTTCTTATAACAACATCCTAGTATTTTTTAGATACTGTATTTGTTACAAAATAAATGAATAAAAAAAGTTTAGGGGGTAGGAGAAGCAAAATAAAACAAACGGACTCAAGTGAAGACATTACCTTAAAATTGGGTAACTACCTTTGGTTTGAGCTCAAAGGCTTCCTTGGGAAGACTTCTGCCCAAAGTGAGGCTTCAAGGGGTAATAGAGGGATGTTTACAAACAAAATGGGCAGGTTTTGTCCGATCCAAAGGCTTTGGATTTGTGGGTAAGAAGGTAGAGGTGGGGGCCTTTTATAAGATGAGAGGAGAGTCACTCTTGGAAAGTAAAGAAATGTTACTTTATTTTAAAATGCGATTCAGATTAAAAAAGGTCCCACATTGATATAATTATAGGTTAAGGTGATAAGGGTTAGAAATACACCCATACAATAGGTTTTGGAATGTGTAGGTCATAGATTTTACATTATCATTTCATTTTATTTAAATCCATTATTAATGAGGTAATCGCTGCATCATCATGATGTCATAAATAATATAATTTATTTAAAGTCTAAAAATTATAAAAAAACTACTATGATGTAGGAAATATTTTTATCTTTCCAATGACTATTTATAATCATAAATATGACTTGTATAACCCCATTTAAAATTTTGTTTAGTAAAATAACTCATGTTTGTGTCATTTTTACTTTAACATTAAATAAAAAGATATTAATGTCATTTTCCTACCAATGTGCCTCCATGGGGTCCCCAAGTTTACCCATGGCTTGTATTGGTCGGACATGACACATCCAATAGGGTTATGACATGTGTCAAGCTCATCTCATATTATTAAAACATTATTTTTACCTTAAACAACACTAATTACCTCTAATCGCGATTAAGAACATAAAAGTTACTATTCACCAAAAAATTATTTTAATCTCACTGAACAACATTTTAATTCTTAATGAAAATCATGTATGTAGGATTTTTGAAAATCAAATCATAGAAGTGGAAATGTTTCATTTAAATGAAAAATCAGTTACTTTAACTACCACTTAGTGGTTTCACTATTCATCAAAAATTGAAGTTTTTCAGAGAAATACCAAAACTTCACCCTAAGATATATTTGATATTCTGAATTAAAAAATGATTTCTATTTTAAAAAATTCAAATCATATAAGTTAAATTAATTAATTTAATAATTAATTCTCGTTGTCATGACAAATAGCGTGTTTTTATGAAACAATAAGTATCAAAAGATTGACACCAGTTTAAGTCCAATTTCAACGTGAAATTGATTCCAATGACAACCATTGGATTAAATGGTAAAAATATATTCTAATTTCACTTAAAAACCAATTCAAAATATAATCTAATCATATAAATAAATTATATTAAAAAGAGGTTTTGAATTAAAAAAACAACATTTTTCACTATTCATTTAAAAATGAACTTTATCGGAAAAACACTATCTAATTCACTAATAGACATAGATAAAAATATCTATTATTCATGACATACTTGGTATGTTACACTAAGAGAGTCTTCATCCAATGTAACACTAAATATTTAATAGTTATTGGGTTTTTAGAGTGGTTTTTTCAGTGTTTCATGATGATGTATGGTTGTTATCGAGTCTTTGGTTAGTCTTGAGCGACTAATAGATTCACATTTAGGAATTACTTGAAAAAACTCTAGTACACAAGCCATTTTATCCAACTATACATCCATACCAATGCCCAAATGGGCTTGGTCAATGTTATTATATGGGCATCTAATCCTTATACAAACATCTTAGTCATAAACATAGAGTATGTACTACCTTTTGTTAGTAACTTTTAGTCATGTTGTGCCAATCTGAGGTTTCCTCAGATATTTTACCGGGCTCAATGTTGCCTAAATCAAGGAGTAATATTTGAAGTCAGGTATAATCTTTTGTGAATGTGTTTGTGGTAAATGGGAGATAACCTTGAAGAAGATTTCAAAGTTCAGTATTTAAAATTTTGGCCGTCTAAGCCAGGCATCTTCAGAAATGGTTGGCCAGTCTGGCTCGACTGGTTTTCCTATTTGTTCATTGTAACTATTAGTTAAGGACCATACCTAGATCATACTCTGATGAGATGAGTGTAGTGTGTGTCATCCATGTATTTTCATGTAATATTCTCACTACTTGAGAGAAGGGTAAATTGTAATTTACCTTTTATTCCATTTTGAAAATCACATGAGAAGCGTTGTTAGAATGCTTAAGGGAATGCCTTCTAGGATATCACAATGGTGTAAGGCGTCGTGACTTGTGATTTTTCCCTTTCCAGTACTAAAACCTATAACGGGATGTAACTTTGACATGATTTTTAATAATATGATGACATGGTAATGTTATTAGAAAAATTTTATTGGATAAGTATCATGTTGTTGTATTAGTTGGAAAATAAATGTTGGATCAGATCATAATGGATTAGGTTCTTCTTTCCTATCCAATGCTCAAACATGCATTGAGCATTTTTAGATGAAACACAACCCTTTGTATGAGACATCATGACCCTATAGATCAGGTGACAGATATGTTGTTCCTGAAGGATTCTCAGGGACGATAAGTTCTAAAGTGGGAAACTTGTAACGTCCCCTGTTTTTAACCAAAACAAAAAGTGATGGAAATTAAAAATCTTCCATTAGTTGGGAATGCCATCATTTTAAAAGTGTGTCATAAATTTTTATTTCTGGTAGTTGAAACTTCGATGAGCCTTATAAATAAATTTTCTTAAATCAATTAGATTATAATTAAAATTGATATAAATTAAATAAAGTGTAAAAACATTCTTCTCTACTATGAATTGATTTATAAAATGTTTACCATGTTAAAAATTGAGTAAGTAAAGGGATCTGAGGTTCGTAGACCCTAGATGTTGATTAAATTAAAATATTAAATTTATTTCATTCATAAGGAAGAATATTTTTTCCGAAAAAACAAAATAACTCTCAAATGGTGTCTCAAATGAGAAATATGAGACCACTGTTATGTCTATAACATGGGGTTTACCCTAGGAACTGTATAATGTTGATGCATGTTATGTTTTTGGCCACCTCGCATGTGATAATATCCAATTTTTTTAATTAATTTATTTATCTATTTTTATATAATAATTAATTATTTTATCAAAAACATTGTGTCGAATGAGAAATATAAGACAACATATAGTTTTGTGATTGGGAGTTTACCCTAGGAAATGTATAACATTTGTAAATGTCAGAACTTTTTCCTGATTGATCCAGAAGATAATCTAATTGGGTTAAAAATAATTGTGTTTTCCAGTTTGAAAAAATAATAATTTTATTATAAATATTATTATTTTCATTGATGAAAATAATGAAATTTTACTTCCACAATGAATAAAATGTGTCGCGGTGTAAATAATAACTGGGCAATGTAATAAGCATGAAATTTTTAATTATTCCGATTAAAATCCAATGCACAATATATATTATTCTAATAATCATTATCCCTTTTTAATGGTTTTTGTTTTTTAAATTGTTACTCGTGTCATTGATGAGTTGTATTAAATAATAATAACAATAACTTTTGTTATTATAATTAGTTGGGAATAAAAAACATTGATGTTTATAAATATGAGTTATATATATATGGGGATTAAATATATATGTATCTATATCTACATGTGTGGGTGTATATATTCAAATATGATGTGGTGTATATATATTTATAAAAAGTATATATATATATTGGTTAATATTTTTTGTTCAGTTAGATGAAATATTATTATTTTCCCACATAAATTCATGAAACATATCAACATATTCCATGGTGAGGAAAAATTATGTTTTTAGTCCAAATGATTAAATTGATATAGGGTTCGCACCTATGCATCCTATTGCAGGTCTCGTTCAGCTGTTAAAATTAAATAAATAATTACTCAGTATTTTTGTAAATTTATGAATCGTGCCTTAGAATTATGTTCACAATAAAAATAATTAAAAGTAATAAATTGATTAAAAATAAATCATTAGGAAGTGAAAAATAATTTTAAAAGGAGATAATAATAAATTTAAAAATTAAAACCGTTAGAGAGAAATTAGGAATGATTGAAAATGGGTAAACCAATTTTATTTAATTATTTTTATGTCTCCATCCCATTTTTTTTATCTGTTTGATTTTTGTTTTTCCTTTTTCTATTTATTATTTTTTTTTATTTTTCTTTTCCTTTTCCATTTTCAAGTATTTCCTCTCCTCCTCTCATCCTTCTCCATGTGCATTTCCAATGTAGTTCCCCCATAGTGGCGCGCCTCATCCATTCCCTCTGTTTAGAATCCCACAATGGTCTCGTTTTGCCTCTGATTTCTATTTCACCCAGTGCGCTGTGAATATATAAATAAGGCTAACATCTTGCACCAATAATAATGTGATCTCATTCTAAATTCATGGTGTAATATGTCTTGGATGGATTTTACCAAAAACTGTTTTTTTGATAAAATCTGTTGGTTTATTCCATTTTATGTCATATCAATGATCGTCGTATAGCGAAGGATCTTATATGAGTATATGTTAGGGAGTCTACTCTCTTTCCCTTGTTCTCTTATGTCATTTAAATCTCACCTTTTGTTGCTCAAGGGTGCCTACCGGAAAGATATAATTTTTACCCTTTCTAAATTAAATAAACTACTTTTCTAAACCTTCACTTTTTTTTGTGATACATTTTAACCGATTTTAATTATTTCAACTTCATTGTACACCATGTTTGTTGTGCCAAAATTCATGGACATTTTTTGCTTTAGCAACGAATTAAATAAATTAATTATTTTCACATGTTTTTTGATTTAATTTGATGAGTATATATTAGATAAATTATATTCTGTAATTATGACCCATGATCTTTTGTTGTGTTGGTTAATTATTGCTAAACGATTTTCTTCCCTGTTCAAGTACAATCATGTTGTGGCTTTATAAATTAATATGTGCATTTTTTATCTTTTTCTAATAACATGTTTTGTCTATAGTTCCTCAGTTTATATGATCATTTATTGTGAAAGAGTTACCAATACTCAGGTTTCCATTAAACTGGGGTACCTGAGTATACATTTCCTATTCATCAGATTGTGGACCATAATTGATTGCTTATGTCATGTTGATTGTATCTAGGGGTTAGGAGAAAGGGACTAAGATGGAGCTCCAGATTCTCATGGAGATCTCACGTGGGCCCTGTTGTCCTTATTTATTATTGAAGTGTTTCATCAAGCACGTGGTATAGTTTTCATATTTACATATCATTACCATCCCATGCATTCTTCATTTTTATAATTTTGAATTTACCATATCTATAAAATTGTTAAACATTGCCTTTTTCTATTTTTATCAATAATTTATTTACTTTTTCAATTATTGTCTTTTATTTATAATCTATTAATCCTTTGTGAACATTTTATAATATGTAATAGTATATATTATATTATCTCTCGAGACCCCCTCTTCATGTCGGTAGCCTCTTTCATATGGGGAGACGTGCTTGGGGTCATGTTACCCACTGGTCTGACCACTTTCATAGAGGTGATACAGGTTAGGACACTAAAGAACCATCCAAGTATCAAGAGGTGGTGCTAAATATGTGTGATTCCTTACCTTTCCAAAGTATCTGATGAAATTATATGCAATAACACCAAAGTGTCGAATCATGGGTGAGTGTAAAACATAGTTGTATTTCCGCAATGACATCCCTACTCAAACAACTAGGTTAAAATGTATAGAAACATTTATATAAAACTGTATACTTAAAATTTTGGACTGCACATTTTTTAATCACATTTCAATCGTCACAAATCCTATTCGACCTTGTTAATCCGGTGTAAATAATCTCAAATCATGTGTATCATTGTTTAGTATCCTTATTCTTTAGGTAAATACTTTCAAGATATTAATTGTTACACATTAAGTTTAATTAATATATAATATATTTGTTTTACTGGTATTTTAATGTCATGGACAAATGATTAATTCCAATCCATTCTATGATCATCATTTCCTAAGTCTGAATATAGTTATTTGTATAAGTCCGAGACGCTGTGAGTCTTATAATAGTTATTTTTTTCACGAAAAGTGAACTAGACACTGTGAACATGTAGACACTATGACATCCAGACACTATAACCATAAGAAACTGTTAACAAGCAGACACCGTGACATCCAGACACCGTAACCTTGAGACACCTTGAACATGCAGACACCGTGAACAAGAAGACCCTGTGAACAAGAAGACATCGTGAACCTCACACCGTGACCACATGACAACGTGACTAATCCAGAAACCGTGTGAAGGAGACATCATTTCCATGACAAACTGTGACACCATTTATCAATCTTTTTTTTCGTCTTTCAATTTAATCTGTAACAATCATATTTAAATATTTTAAATGAACTAACACAAGTAATGTTTCTTTTTAGAAATATCATCCCACAGTACGAGGTACAAGGTGTAGGATACCTGCAACATGTTGTCCCAAACACATGCAATACAAGATAAAATATCAATGTGACCCATAAACAAGAGTGCGTGTAATGATAGATGAATGAGAGGAAAAAGGGTCATGAGAACAAAAACGAAGAATATACTCAGAGAATTTTTGAAGAAAGAATTATCACTCAAGACTGCTGAAGAAGACACAAAGCATACATGAATCCCAGAATCAAGGACATCATCACACTATCAAACACCACGAAAAACACACACCAATATTGATGTCTTTCGACACTCTGTTTACCATACACAGACTTGATTTATATATCTGCTTCATCCCATAAGTCCATAGCTACAAAGACTAACTCTCAGAGAACTTCTAAACCTATCTCAACATTTCTTCTTTGTTGTGTATCATTTTTTTAGCTTTCGACTAGTGTGCGTATCTGTATAACAACAAACTCAGTTTCCTAAATTAAACTAAAGGATACAATATATCCTTACTCAAACATATTTTTACAATTGTGAATAACCACAGATAAGTGTGGAAGAGCTCCCTACGTGGCCTGATTGTTTTTACCCACTATGAACTATGGAAGAGTTCCCTCTGTGACATGGACAGTCCTGTGTAATTTTGTTAACCCTGATCCGGGGTGTGGATCAAGTTTATTTATATAAACTTCATAGTGGTAGGTGATCACCATATAGAGTGTATTAAGTCTCGTCTTGAGACGGAACCACTTGATTTATATCCACTCTGCTATTTAATTTTATTTTCACTATTTTAATGATTTACTTCATAATTCAGAAATTAATAAATTCACTTTGATAGTTAGTCTTCGAAAGTAGTTGTAATTATCATGTCTTAGTATAATAGCTTCAAATGTAGTATTAATAAATCATCTTAAGATTTCTGAGAACTAATCAATCTTATACAATGTTATTTAAAATGACATGTTCATATAACAGTATAACCTTCATTAATAGGGTGGTATTTTCCTTTTTTAGGAAACCTTTTAAGAATAATATTTAACTAGAAATTTATATAGATACAAAATTCAACCCTCCATTCATGAGTAATCCACTCCGACAAACATTTTTTATCATAGGTTGTTTATTAGGACTCTATTTATCATTATTAAACTATGATTGTATATATACATTAAAGATCGTTTAATTTCTGTTAATTCGAAATTTCTAGCTCTTTTAAAGTATTTCTTTATTATGTATAAAATATTCTATGTTACTAAAACCAACAGACCACCATTCTTTAATGGAACATGTTATGCTCAAATGAAAATGAAAATGAATTTAGATTGTATGGTTTTGAAATTTGGTCTTCCATTATAGATGAATCTAATATTCCATATAATAATATAATCCCTGGGGATGAACCTACCAAAACTTCCTACAATTACAATTGAAAATCCAAGAATTCTTTATACTACTCATTTTGAGATGAAGAATTTAATAGAATTTATTCTTGTAATACTGCTCATGAAATTTGGGATACCCTGTCTGCCTCACATGAAGGAAAATCTAGTGTAAAATAAATGAGACTTAAAACTTATACTATTAAATATGATAACTTTAATATGAAACCTAATGATACTATCTCTAACATGTATCTTATGTTCAATGTGATTGTTAACACAATTATTTCTCTTGGAAGTGAATTCACTGCCAAGGAACAGATCATGAGAATTATCTGATGTATACCAGAAAAATAGAGAGGAACCACTATGTCTTTTAAAGAATCATGAATCATTATCAAGCCACCTATAAACGAACTCATTGGAAAATGATGATATAAGAAGAGGAGTTGAATGTCAACAAGGAACAAGATCATGAACTATAAAAGAAATCTATTTCATTCAATACCACCACTTCTAGATGCAAAGAAAACGTGAAATTGGAAGGTTATGTAGAATGTTTTAGTAGTGAACAATCGTCACTAGACAGTGATGAGGAGATGGATCAATTAGCCCGAATAATTAAAATATTTTACAAGAAGATGAAATTTTTCAGAAACCCAAACATCAAAGGAATATATGACCAAAAAGGAAGTTTGAAGAAGGATTGGAAAAGAAGCAACAAGACTTGTGAGATTTTCTTCTATGATTGTAAGTGCAAATAAAATATCAAGGTGGACTGTCCAAATATCAAGTACAAAAAGCGATATGAGGAGAAGGACATGAAGTATAAAAAGGAAATGAATGAATCCTAGAGTGCTTCTGAGGATAGTTCATGCGACTCATAAACATCACATGATGAACACGAAAACAAATACAATATGTGTTTTATAACCGATGCATATAAAGTTACATCAGACTGTCATGTACATAATTTATACTATTCGAGAGATGAGAGTGACTCTGAAAATTTGACTAATGATGAAATGTTGGAATATTGTAATATGCTTAATGAAACATGAATTGTACTAAATGACAAATATAAATTATTGAAGAATCATCATGCTCTAACTGTGACTGTTAAATCTGAACTAATAACTGAAAAAAGAAAAAAATGATCAACTGCTCAAAGATAATAAAGAATTTAGAATGTCTAATGAGCAATTGAAAAATGATCTTGAAATGTTTACCAATGGGAATAATACTCTTAGTCAAATGCTAGGTAAATAATTTCACCTATGTATAATATTGTCCTTGGTTATCAACCTAGAAAAAGAAATCATGGAAAAAAACTTTGTTTCTAACTCTAGGACACAAAGAGTTAATCCTAGTTCTAGATACAAATAAAGTAGTTCATGTTATGATACAAATTCTACTGTTTCATGTTTTTCTTGGTCGAATAAAGTTTATTTTTCAACTACTTTAAATAAATCATATAGGAATCCCATGAGGCAGATATGCGTTCCTAAAGCACTTATCCCTAATGTTACTAGACCCAAACATGTATGGGTAACAAAATCTATTTTTTGGTTTATCATTTTTTTGAAAAGCTTCTTAAAGAGTTCCTATAAAATTTTATGGTACTTGGACATTGGGTGTTCATGACAGGTGAAAGGTGACTACTCATGCTTCAATAACCTAATAAAAATAGATTGAGGACTTGTCACATTTGACGACAATTCCAAATAAAAAATCATTGGCCTTGGCAAAATTGGTAACTCTAACTCTGTTTTGATTTCTAATGTAAAATTTTTTGATGGTTTAAAATATAATATTCTTAGTATCACACAATTATGTGATGATGGATTTCAAGTTAAATTTCAAAATGATTCTTGTAATGACTTTAATTCTAAAGATGAATTATTATTCTCTGCATTAATAAATGGAAATGTTTATTATATTAATTTTGATTATTTATTTTCTCAAAATGCTTCATGATTATGTTTATTTAATAAAGAGTCTTGGCTTTGGAATAGGTGACTATGAAACTGTAATATTCACTACCTTAGAAATATAACTAGAAAAATATTAGTTATTGATTTACCCAAACATGAGTATCCAAATGAAAAAGTGTGTAATCCATGTCCATAGGGAAAACAACACAAAATATACTTCAAACCAAAGAATGAAGTTTCAACTTCTCAACCTCTCAAACTAGTTCAGATGGATTTTTTTGTACCATATAGAGTTTCTAGTTTAAATGGGAATCAGTATTTTAATGTTATTATAGATGATTTTTCAAGATATACGTGGACCTTCTTTCTGTCTCACAAAAATGAATTCTGCTCTTATTTTACTAAATATTCCATGTTTGTGGAAAATCTTAGTGGACATGGAATTAAAAACATAAGAAGTGATCATGGCCATGAGATTGATAATCAAGAGTTCGAATAATTTTGCAGAAAAATTGGTTACAATCACAATTTCTCTACACCTAGAACACCTCAACACAATGGAGATGTAAAAAGAAGAAATAGACCCCTAAAAGAGATTTATAGAACAATGAATAGTGTATATGACCTACCTATATATTTTTGTGATGAATCTGTCAATACATCATGCAACATAATCAATAGATTGTTGATTAGACCTATTCTTAAGAGAAATACTTATGATTTTTAGAACAATCTAAAACCCAAGGTTAACTACTTCAATGTTTTTGGTTACAATGTATATATCCTTAATACAAAGAAAAATCATTTCAAATTGGCATCCAAGAGTGATGAAGGTATCTTTTTCGGATATTCTATGTCTATTAAATCCTATAGAGTGTTCAATAAAATATCTAAATGTATGGAATAATCAGTCCATGTCAAATTTGACGAAATAGATCCACATGAGCCAAAAACAATTCTAGAGAACCTTGAGGATCATATATCAAATCTGAGCATTAATTCAAAATCCTCAAACCAATCTGTGAACGAATCTATGAAAACATCCATTTCTGAAAATTCATTATAATCAAGTCAAAATGAACCGGAACCTTTTAATGAACCTGAAATCACTAGTTTGTCCTTTTCTAGAGCCGTTATAACTCTCAAGAACCATCCTTTAGATGTTGTTGTAGGAGAATTATAAAAAATAAACTCAAAATAGGGATTCTATTATAAATCAAGTTGAAAATCATGTATTCTTATCTCAACATGAACCTAAAAACATTAATTATGATATTAATGAAGAGTTTTGGGTGATGGCTATGTAAGAAGGACTTAACCAGTTTTAAAGGAACAAATTTTGGAAACATGTTTAAAGACCCAAGGACACATTCACCATAGGAAATTAATGGGTGTTTAGAAATACTGTAGATGAAGAAGGTAATATTGTTAGAACCAAGGCTATATTGGTTGCACAAGGATACATTCAAAAATAAGGAATTTAGTTTGAGGAGACCTTTGGCTTAGTAGCCAGACTTGAAACCATCATAATCCTTCTTGCTTATTCTACACATATGAATTTCAAACTATATCAAATGTATGTTAAGAGTGCTTTCTTAAATGCGTATATATCTAAGGATATCTTAGTTTAACAACCCCTTGTTTAAAAAACCCCCATTTTCCAAATCATATTTTTAGATTTTCATAAGCATTTTATTGTTTAAAACAATCTCCAAGGGCCTGATATAATAGGCTGAGAAAATTTATTATGTCCAAATATTTACAAAATGAATAGCTGATCCTACCATTTTTATTAAAATAATTTCTAGTGATGTTTTAGTTGTTCAAATCTATGTAGATGACATTATTTTTGGATATTCAAAAAATTATTTATGGGTTAATTTTTCAAAAATGATGCAAAATGAATTTGAAATGAGTATAATGGGTGAACTAAAAGTCATTCATGGATTTCAAATCTTTAAAAATAATGATAATAATATTTTAAATCAAGGTAAATACAAAAGAGACCTTCTGAAACGTTTTGGATTGGATTTCACTAAAAGTAGTGACACTCCCATGAGTCCCACCAGTAAGATGGATCTTGATAAAGATAGAAAATATGTTGATCAAACCAATTATAGAGGAATGATTGGAAGCTTACTCTATTTAACTGCTAGTCAACCTGAAATTATGTTTAGTGTGATTCTGTGTGATCGCTTTCAAGAAAATCCAAAGGAATCTCATTTCAATATTTTAATGAGAATATTCAAATACTTCAATAATACACCCAATGTAGTACTGTTCTATCCTAGAGTAAAATCATTTGAATTATTTTTTTATTCTGATGCTGACATCGGTGGATGTAAATTAGATAGAAAAATAACCTCTGGAACATTTCACTTTTTAACCAAGTCACTAGTATCATGGGGTACTAAGAAACAAAATTCGGTTTCATTATCTAATGAAGATTCTGAATACATAACAACTGAAAGTTTTTGTGCACATATCTTGTGGATGAAACAAACATTACCAGATTATGGATATCGATTCAGTAATGTACCTATAAATTGTGACAACACAAGTTCTTTTAATATCTCAAAAAATTATGTTTCACATTCTAGGACAAAGAATATTGATGTAAGACATCACTTTTTGGGAGATCATTATCAAAAAGGTGATATCACTTTGGAATTCATTGGTACTGAATATCATTGGCTGATATATTCACTAAACCATTCAATTCAGAATGAATAGAATACATAATAAATGAACTAGGCATGATAAACCTTATTTAAATATCTTACTATTTCATATCTTACTATTTCATATCTTACTGTTTCATATCGTACTATTTTATATATTACTATTTTATATCCTACTATTTTATATCTTACAGTTTCATATCTTACTCTTTCATGTTTACATCCTCACAGTTAGTATTTCGTGATTACTGTCTGCCAGTCACTGTCTTACCATAAGGATATAGTCACTGTCTCACCTTAACATTCATTCACAATCTCACCATAAATACCTTATATGGTCTCACTATAAATATTCTTTATGGATTTTATATACAAATTAAAAACTGTATCGCAGTAATTAATCATTCCACCTTTTTTACTATGATGCACTTTTATTTTTGGAGACGGTTGGAATTTCTAAATGATACCAGGAAATTTCAGTCAGAGGAAAAACCTCTGACCATTTATTAAAAAGAAATAAAAAGTGCAGTAAACAATGAGATGGGTGAGGGCGAACAGTTTGACCACACCCAATCAAGAGTCCCCACCTAGCACAAGCACAATTACAAACCAAACCATTACACCCAGAATCAAAAACCATTTTTTTGTTTCAGCACATTCAACCAGAGTTCATCATCTTCATCAATTCCAGCTATTCAACAGCACATCACCACTGTAATTGCAGCAACCGCGACTTCAACCCAATGTTCTTACCACAATAAAATCCCGAGGAGAACCAAATCTGAGAAACAGGGCAGACATCCAGCATGAAAATCAGCGGGATCATATCACCGGGGAGCATATCCACCATTACAAAACACAAATCCAATAGAACCCGAAGCAGATTCATCCAAAATAGCAGCAACCAAAAACTAACCCGATGCAAGAACAACACCAAACCACCGTGGAGAAACAAGAAACAGCAAACAAATCCAGACTCAAGAGTAAATGGAAAATTCAAAGAAGAAGCCATCACCATGCCGAATACCACCCAGAGCTGAAGTCCTCTAAGAACACCGCAAATCACCCAGATCTCGTCACCGCCAACCAATACGCACTCGCAGACCTCAACGAAACCCCAACTGCACACAACGAAGATAAGGCAGATACCTCAGGCCGCTGGATCTAGAGGCTCGGACGCAGACCGACACCGCGCCGCCATGGGAGACCCTATCCGGAGACATAGGAATCGGGCGAGGAGATGCCAACAACAGAGCAAGGAAGACGACCCGAGTCCACAAAAGCACCGCAGCCAAGGATTCACCGCCAGATCTTGCCGAGCCCGTAAGGGGCTCGGAGCGCTAGGGTTTCTTCCGCGTCATCGCCTCCCAATTCCTAAATGATAAGACAAAGGTAGTGTCACTTTTTTTCACTCGAGCTTTCATATATTCACTAAATTAGTGGCCTTTCGTTAACCCTGCAAGCCTACTCTCTCTCAAAACATTGGTGAATGGTCAGGATGAAACGTCCTTCGTCATCGAGTCCTGAGAAACGTAGTTATAAAAAGAAGAAGATCACACATAAGCTAGCACCCAAAGGTCCTCTAAATCCAAATCTGGTGAACTGGGTAGTAAAACCTGTGAAAGAGATATATCCTATGTGGATTATGTCAAATAAGTCTCTAGTTTTGAAGGTTCTGATAGTGCAAGGATGGTTAGATTGGTTTTCGAAGGATGATAGACCTATTTACCTTATGTTAGTTTCTCAATTTTATCTGTATGTTCATTTATCTTTTGATTGTAGTAATGGATATGCCGAAAGAAGCTTGATAAATCGCCAAATATTCACATTCTCTTCTAGGTTATGGGATTCATGCCTTTGGATACCTCATGAAGGCATCTATGATGACTATCAGGGAGGAACTCCACCTTCTAGTGAATTCTTTGTTTTGGAATATGCTTTGAAATGATTAACTAGAAATGGAACCAAGAGGAGAACCATTGCTATTGAACTGGATGGAAAATCTAGACATCTGTTTATGTTTATTTAGAACATGATTTTCCCCAGAAAAATTGATTTTTCAGTACTAAAATATCACGATGTGTTTTTGATTCATCTTATGAAAATGAGCACAAGATCACTCTGTGTAATTATGTTATACACCATATGTGTGAGTTGATCAAGACCACATCCAAGACAACTTAACTATTCTATTCACAGCTTATCTCAGACATGGTTCGTGCCAAATGATGTGTTGGACCACATGACTAAGCTATCAAGGATTGTGAGTTATGCATTTCAAAAGTCATTATCTAAAGTATGAAATCAATTGGAATCTTTGGAAAAAGGCATGGATGGAAGACAATGATAGGATCTTTGAAAAGGTCAATCCATTGGAACATCCCTCAATACCAAAAGATATTTATGATCCTTGTTTGGAACTAGATGATGTTGTTGAGTATGCTGAAGAATAAGAAGAAGAAGAGTTTGTTGTGCCTTCCATGTAAACTGTTTCCGATGAGGAAGATAGTACATATGTTCCTAATGATGTGACTGAAAATGATGTACCTACTCCAAAAGATGTTTCTAATCAGGAAGAAAAACCTGAAGTTGAAACAGAATCAGTTTCCAAACAAACTGAAAATAATTCTCTGGAAGAAAATATAGACTAATAATTTTTTGTGTGCATGAAATTAACCTTGAGGAAATACCAGTGGAATATTCACGTCATGAAATCATTCATTCGGCTGGAGAAAGGCTGGAGCTATCTTTTCAGCTGGCTATATTGGAAATGGGTGAGGAACTAAGAGATGAATTTGTGGAAATAGATCAAGACCCTATTCCTCTCAGTCATGAAAAGGATACAACTGTTGAGGGGGAGCAACCCCCAAATCTGGAATCTATTGGGGTACCAAACTCAATTGATCCAAGCCTTGTAGACTAGTAGTATAAGTTCCCAATTTTATATGATGTGACTGACTCTATGGAAGTCTCATTAAAAATTAATGATCTATCTACAATGTTCCAATTGAAATATTTCTCTAATATTTCCCCTGAAAATGAAATTGAGAAAATCATAGTCCATATCTCTGAACCTTCACCAGAACAACCAACCTTGGTAAGTAAAGATGATCTAAAATAATTTGGAGCTACCCTTTTTGTTTGAGTTGAAAACCCCTTGAATACCCAACCAACTCTTGTAACAAATTATAGTCAAAGAAACACCTCACTATTGTTGGAAAATGTTATTTGGCATATTCAACCCAAAATGATTCATGAGATTCAGAGAATCAGTGTTTAAAATAGACTGCTTAGTGATGATGTGAAGAATCTTAGAGGTATGATTGAAGAAATTCTGCACCCTCCTCATCCACTAAGGTTTACTGCAATAGAGATAACTACTGATAATCCTCTTCCACTATGATATCATGGGAATTCAATCTAAGGGAATTTTAAAAGCATGATTCCATTACTATGATTAAAAATTATCTCAAATTCAAATTCCTATAGAAACTCAAACCAGCACCTCTATCTCTGGTTTTGAACCCACTTTGTGAAGACACACACATGACTATGATGATCTATGAAAAGGACAATGTTATCTCCCAAAAGATAGTTCATCAACATCCTCATCATGGCGTTGATCACTACCATCTCTAGGTCATGAGTCACATTGTTATAATTGTGTTCTTCTGACTACCTCAACATAAAAATGATCATTATATTACACTATATCAACAAGCATCTGATCCCAGCTCAAATTTCATTTTAATATACTACAAACTCCATGCCTCTCTATGGTAGTCTCAAAATATGATCACTCATCATCCTAATCGTCTACTCGTCAAAGGATCTCTAGCACTTCTCAGTCTAGGTAAACAGACTCACTTTCCATTTCAGGGTATTCAAGGGTGCTCCAATCCAATATATGTATACCAAAAACATCTTGTAGTACCCCATAATTTCAAGAAATCTCAACACATATGATGCACACATTGGTGGTTCATAAGAAATAACTACATCAATATTGACCAGCTCGACAACTAATCCATTCTCAAAAAAGGAATTCCCCAAAAAGTTAACCTCATGGATCCAAAACAATGTTTTTGAAAGATTAATATATAGATATCTCCCCTTATATATGTATTGGGACATAATAATGTTCTCTAAATTCTCCTCCTCTATCATAGAGTATATGAGTGTGTCATCAATGAGTACAATACGAAAATGGTCAACTATGCGAAAAGTATCATGTTAATCAAATAAATTAACATTACAGGATAATTATTCACAAGAATGTCATAAAGAGGATATCTTAGTTTATGTAGTTACATCAGAATTCTAGACATAGAATATCAGCCTCATGAACCCTCAACCAGTTGTATCAAAACATGATATCAATCTCTGAGAACAATTCCTCAACTCACAACTGATCAAATATGTATTAAATCCACATACCGTGTTAAATTTTCATTGTTGTGGCATGATTCTGGTGATGGTAATCAACACAAAAATACAATTTCCCATCCACATTTACAGGAATTTTACCGAAGTTTCCTCAGGGTACACATTTGGTTGGATAAAAACTTTTCTAAAAGGTCATAAAAATTATCTCACATATCCTGAAGCCCTATAGGAGACATCCTATATTCTGTATAAGATATATGGTAAGTTTTAGGCTCCATGCCAACAAAAAACTCCATCAGCAATTTTAAGTATATTCCCAGAACGTCCATGGGGAAGAAGTCTATATAATCATCAATGATTAATCTAATTCAGGTTATTAATTAGCCAAGTACAAAAAGGTATAATCATTCCAACTGAGGGGTGATTCTTTTTAGCTTGATATTATTAAGACCCACTCACCCTACCATGATATATTCCTCTATAAAATAAAATTGATCCATCCCATATATCAAAATTTAGCTGACTCAATTGTGGTGAATGTTTATAGGGTATTAGATCATGGAAAACCAATCCATATCCAATTATATGTAATAACGTCTCATCATGATGACCAAAATATCCAATCAGAAATCCAATCCACCATGAGATTGCTCATAATACAAGCATATGTAATATATCAATGAAGACATAACCTTTGTAACCCATGGAAATTTACTAGGATAATGTCTCAAATAGGAACCCAAAATCTCGCACCAGTAGTAATGAAATGAGGGAATGACTCATAGATGTGTCTACTAATACTCAATTAATATTATAACAAACACATATCATACCTCTAATATTGTTATGAGATGTTGGGTAATATGCCTCTATAGCCTACTGCTACCCATAGGCCAGACTGCCTGCTTCCTAGGTTAACAAGAGGAGTTTGGTGGAGGTGGTGGTCATGTGTCATAATTTCTTCCACTAGTAGAATCTCCTCCTCCTAGAGCCCCACATTATCCACATCTACCTACAACTCCTTGGGGTCTTCCCTGGCCATGACTTAGAGAACCATCATCCTAGAATTTCATATTTCATTTTCATCCATCAACTATACTTCTTAAATCTATAAGAGATTGTGTCAACAAATCATGTTGCATGTGACTTCTACCATAACAATCATAGATTCAAAATACATTGGGTTTCCCTAGTCATCCGCGTGGTCCCTGATCCACATGACCCTATGCCTGAGTCTATCCACAAGTTGATATCCAACTCCATGACTATGTCAACTAGTACATGATAGTTTTTTTTCAGAAGACTCAGCCCTATGCCACCCACTACATTCTCATTATTCATAGAGTCCCTCTAATATGAAGATATCACACACCAGTTCATGCACTAACACTTAATCATAATTGAAAATGCATATGTATATCACATTGGCACTGATATCTCTATGGAGATCATTCTAAATAATTTTCAACCGAATTTTATCATCATAAATCATGCTTATGTAATACTTATTGCAGTCATTCTACCTCATTAAATACGTAGAAAAGGTCTTACCTTTTTGACTCGCCTCCAACAGCTCCTAAATCCAAACTGATCACAAGAATTAGGTGCATTTCTCCTCATAGAGAGATTTATAGGATTCATACCATGAGAGTGATGACACATCATCAATATATGTGAAAAAACACCACTATTTTCTAGATGATCCATTGAAATGGTTGGATACTACTGAAACTATTTGAACAATCGGGTTCAAGATATGTATGAAAACTCATATCACCGACTCGAGTCTGCCATCTAATTCCATGGTATCTACCTCTTCACATAAATACATTAGAGTTTTTACTAGAACTCAATGATTTTGATATGTCTGTGCTCATCATTTTCCATACCAGTTGGTATACTCGGTTGCTCAGTAGGCGGGGGTGATTCTACCTTCTCTCAAAGAGGAATGATCTAACCTCATGTCCTTTTAAATAAAAAATCATCACTCATCATATCATACTCATGATCCTGAATTGGTTACCTGATTTTTTTCAAATCCGAAGAGTCCAAAAAGTAAATATGATGCGCCACAATCAGATGAAAAATATTTATATAAGGGGATGACCCAAGAAGGACTGTCAAAAGACTCATCCTGATATGATGGTTGTACCAAAGTACGCTTTAACTAATATCATGATATATCATGTCAACAAATAGGTATCCTGAGTCCTTTTGTATAGATCTATCATCCACCACACCAAAATAGGTTTTCCTGACCTAAAATCCTTTCCCAAGAAACTAAGAAATTGTTTCCCTATGTCAAAAAACCCTCAAAAGGGAAAAAATACAATCCTCATCTAAATGATAGATCTATAACTTATACCAATCTATCATGGCCCGATCCACCGATGGCCACATGTACAATTAAAGATTGTGCCGCAACTAGCCCATTTTCATCTCCATAGGCCAGGGGATAGAGACTAGTGAAAATATAATTTACTAATTTGTGAGTCCGTTTGAAAATGTACCTATACAAACATATCCATCCATATCCATAAATAAGTGAAAATAAATAAAAAGAAAAAATGTTACGATCTATGAACCATGAATATATCATACTAGATGGAAATCATATTATTACATTAGTATAATCTTAAATATCAATGAAAAAACACACCCAACTAAAATGATTTCACTAACTATAAATAATAGGAAAATTAAATACTAAGAGTGACTGACTCCATATTTCCAAGACCTGGCCATTTTTTGCATTCATATGCACCCAGGTATCCCAATTCACCTCTAAAATCATCCCCAAAATGTATTATGTTTTCATTAGAAACAACACATTTTGACCAATCCCATTGAGAGGAGAGAATTTAAATACCTAATAGAACACCATGAAAGCTAGAGTGGGGGAAATTAGAGACATGAGAGAAGTAAATAGATCACCCCATAAGAATAAAACCCAATACATAAGTATATATATATATATATTCACAATAGAATCACAGAACACAACGAATGGGAATTTCTATTTCAATGCCTATCATAGGTCAATGTGTTTTCCATTGGTTATTTAGGTCCATAAAAAATGAACCACATCTTGCACATCTATCTAACGAAGAAACAATGAAGACGACCCATGCATCACCACTAATCTACATAGTGGAGGGGAACAATCTCAATGAATATGTCTCAAACAATAGTGCATATTGGGATACCACTCTATATATTGAAGATGAATTATGTATTCCATTATGGGGTACAACTCAGTTGAATGTGGAGCCACACCCTAGTGTGTTAGGGGTTACACTCATTATATAGTGGACCCACACTATAGTTTCTTTGGAAGATCCACTTAACAGATTGATTGAGGAACCACTCCCTAGTACTTTATGGGGTATGACTCAGCTGATAGAAGGGGCCCCCTAGTGTTTCAGTTGGTACCACTCAACTGGTAGATAGAGGGGCAACACCGTAGTCTATAATGGGTGATCGAATCTCTGTTGATCTTACCCATTCACAGCCATCACCGAGCTCCACCTATTGACGCACCCCACTCAGAACAACTTGAATCATATCTAAAATTCTTCTATGAAATACAATATCAAATTCTCTGTAAAAAATGCTCATGGTAGGATAATTACATTCCAAAATTTGATCCAATATGAATAAAATTCATTTCAATTTGTAGCGTACAAAGGGTCCTTTGTGGGCCCTAGAAATGAGTCATAATTAAATTAATGGAATTGGATTAAAAAAATATCACGTCAATGTCAGGGTCCTGAGGTTGTATATTGTTCTACCATCCATCACTATAAGAAGAAAATATATTAGAAACAATATTCCTCAACATTATTACTCATAAAAAATTCTCATTTGGTTTTTTGTGGACCTGATACATGAACCTGAATTCTATATTCATAATTGGCCTTGAAATGACCGCCTCATGACCAAGGTGATGATTCTATAGATAACTCATCAATTTGATGTCGTATAGAGGAGATACGACTAAAATTGAAATTTGATAATGGTAATATCAATAGTTTTATTATAATTATTATTATAAATATTTTTAAATTAATATGAGCTATGAAGAGTGCACAGTTTCTCTCAACACCTTTCTGATGGCCTAGATCTCTCCTCCCACATGTGTCTCCATTTATAAATATACAATTCATTTTTATTGTTATAAATATTATTAATATTAAAACAGGTCATCACCCCAATATTGCATGAACATTGGGGTAAAACGTGAATGGGGATCATGTTTTAATACATGGGGAATTCATGTCGTCAGTCATTAGAATCCACTGAAAATATTGTGGGGGAGTTCCACACCATTGGTCTACACCACACCTACTATTTTCCGTATCACCCCGGCCAGACACCCTCTTCGATGAACCACCTCTCGTGTGACACACATAACCATAGGAAAAACCCTTAATCCAATTATCGATATGTTCTAGGTCATTTATCACAACCCATGGTTCTATGATCATAGCCTCAATCAGATATCAGATTTGGAAGTGATGATTCATTTCACATAATACATATTTCCCAATGATCATCCACCAAGTATTTTTTCTAATCATTTTCCTTACAAAATAATGACTATTTTCACTGATAGAGAGGGGAAGAAAAATAATGGAAAAATATCATTATTATTGGACCTCATCCAATGTTTCTGTTTACCTTTATTTTTTATTGTCGGGTGAAAAATGAGGAAAATTAAATAATACAAAAAAAATCAATTCATATACAGAAGAAAGATAAAACATTTTCCAAAATTAAACAAACGATTTGAGAATTAATATTTAAGATGATTTATTGGTGTTATTCATTTGTAAATAAAAATTAGAGTACTGCATATATGAGAACATCATATCACCAAATAGATCAATCACTAACGAGAATAATCACACTTCGTTGTCATCGATGAGATCCACCAACATTGCTGGAATAGAATCATTGATAAGATCATGATCTGATACCATCTGACAATGATTCATCAAGGGATACTGCCAAATATATAGGATTACGTGGATAACCCAAGGGATTGGGAAAAAAACACACACAAAAATATATATATATATATATAATAATTATGAAAGATTCATTAGTAAAATTATTAAACAGATATTCATTTCATCTAATTATTCCACCCACGATGGCACACTTACTAAACACTCGATGATGTACATGTTTATTTCATGCCTATGGTAAAATCCATGATCCAAACAAAACTATGGTCTCAAATTTTTCATCAAATTCATAAATTTATATATTTTTTTATGTATATTGAAACAATATGAAAATTTAATTTCATTATTCAATGCACCGACAAATGACCGATTAAACCAGATGTCCCATACCATCTAAATTTTGGTCACTTCTATGAGAAATGTCTCTCTATGGATTCAACCATGGACCCGTATTTTTTATCTGATAAAAAAATATTTATATATTTTTTTTCATGCATGATATAAAATATATTTAATATTTTTATAAACTTAATTTCGGGCACACTTGTCATTTTAATTACAGACCATAAAAGGCTTGGCTCCTAAAATATTCCGTGATATATTTAAAATCCAGATTTGAATAAATAGGGTCTCTAAAAAATTACATCATAATTGCTCTAGAATTTATTTATTCCCATAATATAAAATGACACACAATATTTCCATCATGGAAGAAAAAATAGACCTAAAAATTAATAATATAACAATAACATGTATATTAAATAAATCATCCATAGGATAAATCATATATAGATAGTTGTGAGTATTTAAATTATTGGAAGGAAACGAAGATCCATTCATTTCACTTATAGTTTAAAATATTTTCTATAATGATTGTATTATGATGATGGATTTTTAGATATAGACATTGAACATATTGGGTTTGAATTTTTGACATCGGTATTCCGTAATATTGACTTTAAAATTTAACTGATTTAACATTTGTTATAATTTTTTATAAAAACAAAATTTAAAATATATGAAAGTTATTTATAATGTCCATTTTAAAATAATGACATAGAATGGGTTTTAAAATTCCTACCAACAACAATGACAATTATTTAATTTATTTCTCTTGAATCCCTCTATCAAAACCCTCTCCCAACCATTTTTGAAAAATGTTTTCACAAATAGATTTTACAACAATATATTCTACACTCAATTACATTTTCAACCACTTTTCATTTTCCTCTTCTGATATAACCCCTCTCTTAATATAGTCTAAACCGAAAATGACACTAATTTATTTGATAAGAATTAATGGCCTTCAATTCTCAGTTGAATTTAATTTGAATCTGCTTTTTATATTCACTCTCCAAGATAAATTTTCTGTCATTCTTAGTCTATGGTCCTCAAGATAATATGATTGATTATGGACTGTGATTTTAGGTTTTTTTGGTTATTTTTACTTCTTTTTTCATTTTTATTCAACAATCTTGTTTCCTTCACTCTATTAACCTACAGTTATATTGATATTATTGGAATCAATGATGTGTTTTTCCTTAGAGTGATCGAATATTTTTAGGTTTTTTTAGTTTTGAAAATAAAATATGCCCATCTTTTATCACAATTTTTTTATAGTTTTTTATATATTTTTTTAAAAAATTATTCTAATTTATAATTATAATAATTGTGTAAGATATTTTTGAAAACTCATTTTATAGTTTCATGTTATTTATTTATATATATTATAATTTTTTAAAAAAATTAATATTAATATTATGATAATTGTTTTTATGATATTTTGTAATATTGTTTTTATAATTTTTTTATAATTATTTTTATAATTTTTCGAAATTGAGGATCAAGATTTCATAATTTTTTGTAAGTAAATTTATTATGTTTACTTGTTTTTTATGATAATTTTCTGTATGATTAATTATCTACAATTTTTAATGATAATTTTTTATAGTTATTATATATTTTTTATGTCTTCTAAATTAGGTATAAGAAGTTTCTTTTTTTATATAATTTTAATGTTAATTTTTTTATAATTTTTTGAAGATAAATAATTTTAGATAATTCATAGGTAAAATTGTTACAATGGTTCCTTATTTTTAAGTAATATACACATATATTATATTTTTATCATTATGTGTATTTATTTTGAAGATCAAAATAATATATTTAATTAATTATTTGGATTATATCATTTTATGTTAAAAATTTATATATATTTAACATATATTCTAATTTTATTATGTTATATTTATCTAGATTTTATATTATGATTGTAGGTTTTTAATTATTTATAATTTGAAAAATTTTCGAAGAAAAAATGATTAATATGAAATAATGAGTTCATAATTAATTGGATGTTTCAATATGAAATATTCAAAATAATTAATTCATTTAAGTTCCAGTCATAATGTGATTGAATTTGACAGTGTTTAATTTCAGAGAAATAAAGGGTCATCTCATTTTATATGGTTTCATATATATTTACACAGATTGGATCTACTTAGGGTAATGAATATGAAATTCAACCTCTAATGTTGATAAAAGTATTTATAATTAGAGATAGGTTCATATTGAATAATTAAATCATGAATTTGTCATTGAAACAATCAAATTAAAAAACTTATGAATAATTCTATAAGGACACAATGAAAAAATTATTATTAGGTATCACTAAATATATAGTTATATTATGAGTTTTGAGAATAGGAAACTTCAATGATTTAAAGGTGTTGTGCGAAAAAAATATCTCTAAATTTATTTCTCGTTTGAAAGCACTAATTTAAATTGGAAATGGCCTTTAGATTTCAATTAAGAGGTAAATAAAATATTATGCCCAGTGGGATAGGGTTATAATATAATACATGATTAATCCAATGATTGTGTGTTTTATATAATTTAATATTAATGTTTATAAATTTTTTGCAAATACAATAAATAAATCTATAAGGTGAATGGAAAATTCATCTATGATTCATTCTTAGGTACTGACATTAAACCTCATGATAAATCAATTTATTACCATTCAATAATTCATTCCTGTAATTCCAACCAACAATTCCAATAATTACACTATAATTTATTCTAATATACTATAATTAATCCTATTTCTGATGAAATGTCAAACCATCCAATAACATTCTGATTAAATATCAATTATAAAATTCAATAGATCCAAACATGGTTAATAATAAATACAAGAATATTACATCTATGATGATAACATATGTCACCCTACTGATTAATCAAAGTGGAATTTATTTGAAAAATAATTTTTCTGAGGATGTGAAGATATAAATATTTTAATGGAACGATGAATAGATGGAAGGAATCCATATCATAGCATAAGTAGTTAATATAGTACCTAGAACATTTTTGGATGTTTTTAACATTCCCCCCTCGATATGTATGATGAAAAAAAGTAATGAAGTGCTTGGTGATTTATTGACCAACGTAGCTAGGAATAAAACTGATATGTATCTTTCACCATTTATTGGTGATTTGATGCTTATATAAGAGAATGGTGTTTTAGTATTTGATGCATATATGAAATGTTATTTTCATTTATTTTCAAGGATATTGTTCACTGCACATATCTGTTGAACATATGAAAACATATCTAGAAATAGTGTCAAGTGATATAAATCATTTAAAATTTACGAAGAAGTGACATCATATTATCATTTGGAAAATGGAACAAAAACATCATAAAATGGAAGAAGAATATTTTTCAAATTGAACATCCTTATCATATATTTAAAAAGGCATTTAATTGTTTATAGAATAAAATATTCCCAAAAAACCGTTTTTTATTGAATAATACTATGAAATGGTGAAAATTAAATATTTTTCATTAGGAATGAAAGGACGTTTTGGTAAGGAAAATAATATCTAGAAGAACCCATGTATCTTATTTGAACTACATATTTTATGATTTATATATATGAAATAACTTTCAAATTATTCATGTATTGAAAATTTTTTGACATATTTTTTTAGAAAATTTCTAGAAATAAATGGAATGAACAAAATATGGATTTCATGCTAGGTTGGACTTTTTTATCAATGGAAATATGCTTAGATTTATCTCCAAATATTAGGGGAAGCAGTACAAATTTTACTTTTTCATGACAAAAATTAATGAAGAGTGAGAATAGGAAATGTTTTCAGTGTCTTTTTTGCATAAATGTTCCCAGTGGATATTCGTTAATTATTCGGAATTTGGAGTCAATAGAGGATTGTAAATTTTTAGGTATAAAATCCCATGATCATTTTGTATTTATGCACCACCAACTTCCAATCGCACTGGGTGGTATTTCTCCAACACCTGTCAGAAAGACTATCATCAGATTATGTAATTTTTTATAATCCATTTGTATCAAAGCGATTTATACAAACATGATACATTTTTTGTGTAGTATAGAAAATCATATACACTTTATATAAGAATTGTACCCCAACTATATTTTTTAATATAATGATTCATATGGTGATTCAGCTAGTTTGTGATATAAGGACAGGTAGGCCTATTTATTTATGTTGGATATATCCTTTCAAATGATATATGAAAATTTTGAAATGTTATGTTAAAAAACCATATCTAACGGAGGCCTCAATTGTTAAAAAATATGTATCTGAAGATATTTTTTTAGTTCTATCCTGATAATTTTTATAATGTGTGGAATATTAATTGTCCTATATATTGAAAAATGTTGTTGATAGTGATGGTAGAGTAATTTAAGGATTAATGATAAATTTAATTCCATTCATTGATGTGATTTATGCACGTTTATATATTTTGAACTACATAGATGAGGTTATACCATATATATCATCCTATATAGTTGAATTAATTGTAAAATATCTAAAAGGAATTGAAATTTTATTGATGATTCACAATAACAAGTCATTTTAATGGTTTAATGATAAAATTCATTAAATATATATCTACAATAGAAAAAATGAAATGTTTAGCATAGGGATCGTCTCATAATGTGATATAATGTAATGTTTTAAAACATTATGTACACATATTACACACAAAAAGTCATGATGTAATGATAAACGTATAAAATATTTGGGAAATTTTAATCAATTAAGAATTGAATTTTTTGAGTGTAAAAGATAAAAACCCAATTTCTATATCAAATGAATATTTTGGATTTGTTGAGGATATATGGGATGTTTTTATACTAAACGTAATGTCATGTTGTTTAAATGTACCCAGATTGATAGCAATGTGGTGTGAAACATGATGATTATGGGTTTATTTTTTTTAGTTGGAGAGAATTATTTGTAAAAAGGAACCATTTATCATTGTGAGACGTGGAAATAAAATTTTTTATATTATTAACCCATCAAATGATCGACGAATGGTCATTTTTACAGATAAAAGAATTCATTTTTTTATAATTATTATTATGATTTTATGGATATATAAGAGTCTAATTTAACTTTTATGTGATTTCAAGATGATAAAAATGACAATAATGGATTTATAGTTCATGTTGTATGAAATGAACATGATGAAGGGATATAGGAAAAATACTAAATTACACTCCTTTATATTAAAGTAATATTCGTATTTTATTTATTTTATGATGTTTATATTGGTAAAATATATATTTTATTAATTATTGTTTTTTGAAATATATATATATATTATTTATATGAGTTTTTTCTTAAATATTTTATGATAAATTTATACATGATCAATTTTTGATTGAAAAAATCTACATATTTTCTCATTATTAGCAAAATTTATGCAAATAAAAACACATGTTTGTATAATTTATATTTAAATTTATAAATGTTACTAAAACTTTTTAAATAAATTTTATATATAATAATATAGCATTCATATTTTTTTGTAATGAATCAGGGAATAATTTTTTTACTTACACATGTGTGAAACTAATGTTTTACTTACATATTATTGTAATCATTGTTATTAATATTTATTTTTATTATAAAATGAACGTTTATTGAATTTAATTACATTTTACAATTTTAATGAAAAACATAGAGGTAGTGGAAAATATTTGGAGGTATAATTATTTTTTTAATATTATAAAATATTTAGTAATATAATTATTTTTGTAATGAATAATTTTAATTTACTAAAACAATTTCAAAACTAATGATGCACCTCCTTCAAAGATATCTTCTCTTTATTCTACTACGAAATAAATTTATTGAGTATGTAAATATTGGATTATACCTTTGAAAAAAATATAAAATTCCTCCAGAGACCGTACACAACAAAATTAGGTTATGGGTTAAGGTTTTTCATTCATATAGAATCTATTTAAACTGCCACCTAATAATATTATAGTGGATAACCAAACTGGCTCATATTTCATGGTCTATAGTCATACGGTGTCATTATTTTTATTTTTTGGATTTTTTATTATGATTCCATTTTGAAACATTTATTGGAGATTGTATATTTATTTGTAGGTAGTTCATTTTTTTTAAAAAAATATCAGGGAATATAAATAATATGTAACTGACCCCCGATAAGAATATTAGCAGTGGTTTGTTTTGTTGACAGTTTCAATTAATCGCTTATAAAAATTTTTATTTATTGTATTTGATTTTGGTTTCTAAAAACCACGTCTAAATCAATTTTTGAAATTATTCAATAATAAACCGAAAGGCAGTGAACTGTAACATGAATATAAGAATAACCCATCATATAAACTTCATATATCCATAATCATATAGACAAAAATCCAAATTCTTTATAACCTTAATCTCAGTTAACCCATACATCTTTCGACCAATACCTCAGTCATCAATATATACTTATAAAATTTATCCAACTACAATTTTATACTAATATACATTCACATTATGTCCTCCATTGTATTTGTGTCCCTTCACATCATATAATAAGCTAAACCTGACAACATCATATCATAAAATATAATAAAAAATATAACGAGAAACTAAACATAATATATTTTAATTACAATAGGAATCATGAAGAATATTGTGTATCAGATTGGTAACATCATTCCTAATTGCGAAATCTTTCATATTCTAATAACTATATAAGCTAATAAAAGAAATTCTACAGAAAAATACCCAAAATATATTAATAATTTTGTATTAAAATATGTTTTTTATTAATAAAATTGAATAAATTTTACCATAAAACTAATAATATAAAATGGAATAAATTATGAATACATAAATGAACCTTTTTTAAGATATGATTGAATAATTGTAACAAATAATCGATAATAAATTATGAAAAAAAATTAATACAAGTTGTGATTTCCTTGAAGTTGACTTAATAAAAAAATTAAAGAATTTGATATCCCATCCCATCATATTTTTTTAACCACTATGTGGTGGTCTTAAAAATATTTTACATCAATCTGAGGTTGTTTTATATAGATTTAACATTTTAGAAAATCATTTAGTGTATTTAAACACTAGTAACACATTTACATCCATCATTTGAAAATCATAATTAAAAATGACTTGTCTACAGTTGCTACATTTCAAAATTAATTCTATGGTTGATGTCCTTATTTTTAGGGACATCTGAAATTGTTTTCACTACTAGAAAAATGGGCTTTTGATCCCCTTAACCTATAGAGACCGCCAATGGAAATTGCTACAATTCCCTAAAAAGGGGGGATTTAGCGCCCCTCCCCCCTCCCTCCTCACGAAGCGCCCTCCTCCCACCTCCCCGTCACCCACACCCTCCCCGTCATTGCGCCCTCCCCGTCACCCCGTTACCCATCCTGACGCCCTCCCCTTCGCCGTGCCCTCCCCATCGCCCCGCTCCACTTCGCCCGCGCCCTCCCTGTCGCCTCACCCTCCCCGTCGCCCCGCCCTCCACCGCCCCGCCCCCCACCGCCCCACCCTCCGCCGCCCCGCCCTCTGCCGCCCCGCCCTTCGCCGCCCCTCCCTCTGGCCAGCCGCCCTCCGCCGGCCCCGCCCTCTGCCGGCCACCCTCCTGCCGCCCTCCGCTGGCCCCTCCCTCCTCCGGCCGCCCTCCGCCCTCCGGCTCCGGCCACCCTCCTCCTTGCGGCCGCCCTGCGGCCTCCCTCTTCCCTCAGGCCTCCCGCCACCCTCTCTCCAGCAGCCCTCCGGCAGCCCTCCGCCCTCCGACTGCCCTCCGACCGCCTTCCGCTGGCCCTGCCCTCCTCCGACCGCCCTCCGCCCTCCGGCTCCAGCTGCCCTCCGCCTTGCGGTCACCCTGCGGCCTCCCTCTTCCCTCGGGCCTTCCGCCACCCACCTTCGGCATCCCAGCATCCCTCGGGCAGCACTCCGGCTGCCCTCTGGCCTTCGGCCTCCAGCCCCTTCGGCCTCTGACCTCCGCCCTCGGCCCTCCACCCCCTCGTCCCTCCCCACCAACACCCCAACCCCCCCCCCCCCTCGCACCCCGCCAACCCCCATCCCCTTCGTCTTCATTCCCTCCCTCGCCGCACCACCGCCACCCGTCCCCTCCTTCACTGTCCCCTCCCTCACCGCACCAGCTCCGGCTCCGGCTCCCCAGCACTGCCTCTCCTCTCCCTCGGAGCACTGCCTTCGGCTCCCCTCCCTTCCAGGATTGTAGCGCAATCAGGTATGACATGGGCTTTCACTTACATTATTATTTTATAAATGGTTCACAAACAATTAATTAGTATTTTTTATATATATATTTGATATGAAAAATGAAAATGTAATATGTCTTATGTAAATTTTTGTTATAGGGATCTTATTATGGATAAGAGTTGGATTGATCTTCCAAATCGAACGTCTAGAGAGTATTTCAATGGAATTATGCAGTTTATTGACTTCACCAGAGGATTTGAAAGTGACTATATTAGTTGTCCATGTAGAAAATGTCCTAACAGATATCAATTCACACGAGATACTGTGAGGGAGAACCTATTCTTTAATAGATTTATGAGAAATTATAAGAGTTGGACTCGTCATGGAGAATAATATGTTCCTTGTGAAAATACAGATACAGTTCAGATGGATGTTGATGCAAGGATGAATTACCCAATGCATGAAATGCTTACCGAAATGGTATGTGGTTTGGATCCTGAAGGCATTGACATCCAGAATCTTGAGACCGGTGAGATAAATCTCCACTCTGGTGCAGATCGTGATTCGAGGAGGTTTAATGAAGCAATTGATGATTCAAAAACAGAATTATATCCTGGATGTACTTCTTTCAATAAATTTTCGTTTATCGTGGAGTTTTTGCATTTGAAGACATTGAATCATTGGTCAGACACATCATTCAACATGTTGTTGGTGTTATTGAAAAATGTTCTTCCTGTCGATGCTAAGATTCCCGAGTCGTATTACCATGCTCGTAAGCTGCAAGAGAACATAGGTTTTACATATGAGACCATAGATTCATGTGCAAACAACTTTATGTTTTTTAGAAAGGAAACTACCCATTTGGATATTTGTATGGTTTGTGGTGCTTCTAGGTGGAAAGATAATAGGGTAAATCAGACTCATCAAAGTCAGATTGTGATACAGGGGAAAACGATTTCCCTATAGAAAATGTGTTACTTTCCCCTTAAACCAAGGTTGAAAATATTTTTTATGTCATATAAAGTTTCTAATTTAATGAGATGGAATACAAAAAAAGTTCATGAAAGTGATATGTTAACCCACCCGGCAGACTCTCATGCATGGAAGGAGTTTGATAAGAGACATCCCGAATTTTCCAAAGATGTTTGTAATGTCCGATTGGGATTGGCAGCAGATGGTTTCAATCCATTCAAGTCTATGGTTGGTGCAACTCATAGCATATGGCCCGTGGTGTTGGTTCCGTATAATCTTCCTCTGTGGCTTTGTATGAAGAAAAAATTTATATTACTTTCCACTCTTATTGATGGACCTAAAAGTCAGGGGAATAAGATTGATGTTTACCATCAGCCATTGATTGATGAGTTGAATGAAATTTGGGGTGATGGTGTGGTGAATTATGACTATGAAATGGATGAAATGTTCAAACTGCAGGGTGCATTATTGTGGACAATCAATGACTTCCCAGCTTATGCAAATTTATCAGGCTGGAGTACGAAAGGGGAATTTTCTTGCCCTTGTTTCAACAAAAGTAAAAAAATATGTATGGATTAATCATTCCAAAAAATGGGCATACATGGGTCACAGACGTTTTCTCCCCCCTCAGCACAGGTTCATAATGGACAGAGTGTCATTTGATGGTTCTAGAGAGTTTATCCCAGCACCAAAGATCATGACAGGAGTCGAAATGTTATCGCATATTGAGGAAGAAAGCATCCACACGGTATATGAAATTCAGGATTTGGTGGATCCTCCGTTACGTAATATTCGAGCTGCGGGTTGGTAGCATAGTCACAATTGGAAAAAAAGTGTTTTTTATAGTCTTCCGTATTGGAAAACTACCATGATGAGGCATAATTTGTATGTCATGAAAATTGAAAAAAAAATGTGTGTGATAACATACTGTGGACCATTTTATGTGTCAGTGGGAAATCAAAGGACCATGTTAATGCACACCATGATTTGGAAGAAATGGGTATAAGGAAATAGTTGCATTTACAGTTAGCTGAGGGAAACAATGTATATATGCTTGCTGCACAGTATACGATGACTACAAAGGAGAAAGTGACATTTATTTCCATTTTGAAGATGCTCAAAGTGCCTGATGGTTACTCTTCTAATATTTCAAAGTGTGTGAATCTGACGAGCAAGATATTGCAAGGG
This sequence comes from Viscum album, assembly GCA_963277665.1. Classification (NCBI taxonomy): domain Eukaryota; kingdom Viridiplantae; phylum Streptophyta; class Magnoliopsida; order Santalales; family Viscaceae; genus Viscum; species Viscum album. Next base: position 1,027,700,448 of record OY728121.1, on the reverse strand, counting down.
TTGAAAAGTCATGACAACCACATACTACTTCAGCAGTTGATTCCAATCGCCATTTTTGATTTTTTATCCCCCAATGTTGTTCATCCATTGATTGAGATGATTAATTTTTTTAGACTGCTTTGTTTAAGAAATCAACGAATAGGTGATTTAAAAATTTTACAGGACCGAATTGTACTTACGCTTTGTCATGTTGAGAAACTATTTCCCCCCTCATTTTTCGATGTTATGGTCCCCTTGACAGTGCACCTAACTGATGAATTAATGTCTACTGGTCCAGTGCAATTCAGGTTGATGTATCATATTGAGCAGTATTTGAGTACATTGAAACGATTTGTATGCAACATAGATCATCCGGAGGAATCAATAGCCAATGGTTATTTGATGGATGAGTGTACTAATTTTTTTGCAGAATATCTTACGGATGTTGAAACAAAATTAGATAAGGCATCTCAGATTCAGGATGGTCTAGATGGCGAAGTAACCACATATGATATGGACAACATCGAGTGGATACAAGCGCATCGATATATCTTGTTCAATACACCATTAGTTGCACCATTAATGCAATAAGTATCTTATCACTTTTATTGTTTAACTTTTACATGTTTTTTTGCACAAGTTGATCAATTTAACATTGAGTTATCATTTGCAGAAAACACATTAATGAGATAAAAGAAGAGATGTATCGTGCGACTGAGTTGCAAATTCAACAGTCTCATTATGCGTCATTTCATGATTGGTTCAAGGATTATGTATGTATAAATTGATTTTCATTATGAGTGAAGTATTATACTAATTTCATTCTTCATATATTATTATTTAATTCTATTAATTATGTAGGATCATAAGCTGAGGGAGTTAGGGGATCCCATGCTAACTGAAGAATTTATCCAACTGGCTGAGGGTCCATCTATAACGGCTCGTCGTTATAAATCTATAGATGCTAATGATTTTTGATTTCGCATTAAAGAGGTTGATGACAAATGAGCAACACAAAATAGTGGCATCGGTAGTCCATTTTTCGATTCTGGATATTACTATGGTCATTTGATAGACATCAATGAAGTTGTATACACACATGGGTTGAAGTACATATTGTTAAAGTGTAATTGGGTTGATCCAATGCGTGGATGTAAAGTCGATCAATATCAGTTTTCATTGGTGAATTTTGTCTATATGTTATAAAGAAATGAATGAGTTGCTAATGAACCTTTCATTTTGACATCACAAGCGGAATAAGTATTCTTCAATACATTACCTTCGAATCTATGTTGGCAAGTTGTTGTGAAAATGTCTCGGTGAGGAGTGTTTGTATTTTAACAAGATGAACCCGATACTGTTCCTTTTGGTTCCCAACAACTTGATCAACATACTGTAGTTCAACGTGAAGAAGATATTTATTAGGTCAGAGAGGTTGTTGAAGGAGAAACGGTCGATTTTCCTGCTTAATGAAAGTTATAATTGTTTTCCCACTATTCAGCCTATGATATCATAAAATATGTAAAAAGTTTATAAATCCTTGTAAGTTTAATCATCACTTTTTGAAGTTTATTCAGTTATAAATATTTAGGGTGATTTAACTCATGTTATATTGATGTTATTATCAGTGTATCTTCCCATTTAGGTATTCATCATTTGGTTCATGTGCTGATTAAATTTTTATTAATTCAATTTGAAATTTGGCTATGTATTGATTGGTTTTGTACATAATTTGTATATCTGTTTTGTTAACTTTCTGATTTTTTAAAATTCATTCCCAGCTAATTATTCAATCCCATTTTGATTGATTAAAAACTGTACAAGTTATATTTTTTTTAAAAAACAATCCAATATTTCATTTGGACACTTTCGATAGTCCCTTTACTGATGTTTTCCATGACTGCAGGCATGTCAGGGGAAGAGGCAGAAGATCCACATCATCCATCTAAGGCATCTACGTCTCAGGGTTGAGGTATGTTGGAATGCCATTGTCTATATTTTTTATGTAATTAATAAACATATATATATATATATATTTATAACATCTGTCAATTTGTATATAAAACTGTTTTCGACAGGATCAGACCCGACTGCTTCTTCCTCACACAGGAGAGGTCCTAGTCGTGGCATATTACCATGGAATTATGACACGACTTTTGATATTTCATTTGATGAGGTATTTCATCCTCTGGGATGGAATTCCCATGCATTTATTCGTCAGTTGGTTCGTATCATACGTGATCCACATCGATTTCCATTGACCACGCGTGACTGGGCTTCTATCCCTTAGGACACATTAGATCGTCTTTGGAGGGAGGTTCATGTAAGATGACCATTTTACTTTATTACCTATGAATAAACAACAATAACATATGTGATTTTTTTCTTTAATATAGAAATTTGAAAGTATGTCCCGATGAGTTTCGGCTAGTGTGTATGAGAAAACACCGTATGATGTGGAAAGACTATAAAGGCAAAGTCAAGAGGGACCACTGGGTACCAAATGTTGGTGCCCCAGATATTCTAGAAAATGTCCTGAGAGGTGTCCTCCCGGCTCAATGGTGTGATTTAGTTTCATATTGATCTACTGAGGGTGTTTCGGTTTGTATATTTATTTTGGTATATATATTTTAAAGAATGTGTGATTTTTTTGATATTTGAATGAATTGAATGTAGGAGGTGTCTACACGCCATTCTGAGAATCGAGCATTGTAGGGACCACCTCACAAGCTCGGGACTCGTCACGTGTCTCAGATCCGGCATGGGGTATTTATTATTTATTTTTTAATTTTTTTAATTAATACGGTTTTGTGTTTATATTCTATTCATATATAGTTGTTTGAGCAAGGTGCACCAACTGATAAAATTTCGGTGTGGATGATGACTCTTGATCGCAATGATCCATAGGCAGCAGCATTGATAGTAAAGGCTTGTACTCATTACCAATACATACATAAAATCTTTATATTAATATATTTATATATATTTAAATATTTCACAGGCTCAATTTGAAGTTGAATTAGAACATCTGCCAGAGGACCAGTGACAGCTTCCCATGCAAAGGGATGAGATCTTTCATCGCATCATTGGTCGGGACGGACATTTATATAGTTTGTCCTATGGAACATGGATTACTTGCTCTGTAGTGTCACGCGCTGTGGTTTTCGGTCCTGCTGTTTCTCAGATGACACAGTAGCTGTCAGATTTCGAGGCACAGCTGTGGGCTTCCAAGGAGGCAAATGCGCAATTGGCTGCTGAGGGTAGAGCACTATGGGAATATGTGCGTCCAGGTGATGGTGCAGGGGATCATAGGACGTAGGTTTATACTGTATTTATTTATTTAATTTATATTATTTTTATGAAAATATTCATAATGTTTATTTGTTGTAGGCCCCTGGCCCACTGGGTGGAGGCCAGTGATGAACACACATGACGCATCATATTCATGAGGTGTGTTTCTGATTTTAATGGTAGGGTTGTTATTGATATTTCTGTTGGGTTTCTAGTGAGTTTTTTTTTTCTGATTTGGGGGTATCATGTGTGTTTTGGCCTCATGCAATGTTTGTGTTCACGAATTGATAAGTAACCATGAAACTGATTATTGATTTGGATATTTTTTGTTCATTTAATTTCCTATGTTTAGAATTGCATGTTTTGTAATATTTTTTAAAAAAACACGTGATTCATAAAATAAATCATTAAACTTGTTTATGATTAATGACCTGAGTTCACTATTTGTAGTCCTCGGCCTACCCCGGACAGCCCTCCCCGCACTCTGGACAACCCTCCCCGCACCCCGGACTAGCCCCACCACCCCGAACAGCCCCCCCCCCCCCCCCCCCCCCCCGCACCTCAGACAGCCCTCCCCGCACTCCGGACAGCCCGCCCCGCACCCCAGATAGCCCTCCTGCACCCCGGACAGCCTTCCCCGCACTCTAGACAGCCCTACCCGCACCCCGGACAGCCCTCCTGCACCCTAGACAGCCTTCCCCACACTCCGAGCAGCCCTCCCCGCAACCCAGACATCCCTCCCGCACCACGGACAGGCCCCCCACACTCCGTACAGTCCTTCCCGCACCCCGGACAGCCCCCCCCCCCCCCCCCCCCCCGCACCCCGGACAGCCCTCCCGCACTCCTAACAGACCCCCCCCCCCCCCCCCCCCCCCCCGCACCCCGAACATCCCTCCCGCACCCCGAACATCCCTCCCGCACCCTGGACAACCTTCCCCTCACTGCGGACAACAATCTAATTATTATTCGCAACGCGTACGCACAGACGGCACGTCAATCAGACGTGTGATCTACGCGGTAGGGCTCATTATGCGTTCTTTAAGTGTTGTGTGCACTTGATAAACACACTTGGGGGGGGGGGTCCAAATTGGCTGAACGTGGTCTGAATGGCCTGAAATCAGACTACATCAAAGGGTGAGTGAGTTGTAATGTGGTCGAGCAGACGAAACGTCAATCGGAGGTGTCGTGTGCCCGCGATGACCGGGAACGCCGTTCTGGTGTCAAAAACAGAAAAAACGGGTGTGTAATGGTCAAATTCATAGTGGACAGCATAGTATTTATCTAAAATAACATGAAAAAAATCTAATTATTATTCATGACGTGTATGCGCAGAAGACACGTCAATCGGACGTGCGGTCTGCGCGGCAGGGCTCATTATGCGTTCTTTAAGTGTTGTGCGCGCTTCATAAACGCGCGTGGGGGTGGGGGGGGGGGGGGGTTCCAAATTTGCCGAACGATGTCCGAATGGCCTGAAATAAGGCAAAATCAAAGGTTGAGTTAATTGTTATGTGGTCTAGTATATGGAACGTCAATCGGACGTGCCATGTGCCCGCGGGGACCGGGAACGCCGTTCTGGTGTCATAAACGGCCAAAACGGACGTCTAACGGTCAAACTCATAGCGGATGACATCAGATTGACCTGAAATCACATAACAACTTGCTAATTATTATTCTCAACGTGTACGCGAAGACGGAATGTCAATCAGACGTGCGGTCTCCACGGTAGGGCTGATTATGCGTTCTTTAAGTGTTGTGCGCGCTTGATAAACGTGCGTGGGGGGGGGGGGTCCAAATGGGCCGAGCAAGGTCCGAATGGATTGAAATCAGACGACATCAAAGGGTGAGTGAATTGTGATGTGGTCGAGCCGAATGAACGTCAATCGGACGTGCCGTGTGCCCGTGGTGACCGGGAACGCTGTTCTTGTGTCATAAACGGCCAAAACGACCGTCTAACGGTCAAAATCATAGAGGACGACATCAGATTGACCATAAATCAGAGGAAAACAATATAATTATTATTCTCAACGTGTACGTGTAGAGGTAACGTCAATCAGACATGCGGTCTGCACTGTAGGGCTCATTATGTGTTCTTTATGTGTTGCGCGCGCTTGATAAACGCACGTGGGGGTGTCCAAACCGGCCGAACGAGGTCCGAATGGTCTGAAATCAGACAACAACAAAGGGTGAGTGAATTGTGATGTGGATGAGTAGACGGCACATCAATCGGACGTACCGTGTGCCTGCGGTGATAGGGAACGACATTCTTGTGTCACAAACAGCCAAAACGTGCATCTAACGGTCAAAGTCATAGCAGACGACATCAGATTGACCTGAAATCGCAGGAAAAAAATCTAATTATTATTCGTGATGTGTATGCACAGACGGCACATCAATAAGACGTGCGGTCTGCGCGGTAGGTCTCATTATGCATTCTTTAAGCGTTGTGCGCGCTTCATAAATGCGGGTGGGGGTGGGGGGGGGGGGGGGTCCAAATAAGACGAATGAGGTCCGAATGGCCTGAAATCAGATGACATCAATGGGTGAGTGAATTTTGAAGTGTTCGAGAAGACGACACTTCAATCGGACGTGTTGTGTGCCCGCGATGACCGGGAACGCCGTTCTGGTGTCAAAATGGCCAAAACGGGCGTCTAATGGTCAAATTCATAGAGAAATACATTGTATTGACCTGAAATCACAGGAAAACAATCTAATTATTATTCGTCATGTTGACGTGAAAACGGCATGTCAATCGGACGTGCGGTCTGCGCGGTCGGGCTCATTATGCGTTCATTAAGTGTTGTGCGCATTTCACAAACGCGCGTGGTGGGGTCCAAATGGGCCGAATGATGTCCGAATGGACTAAAATAGGACTACATCAAAGGGTGAGTTAATTGTGATGTGGTCGAGTAGACGGAAGGTCAATCGGACGTGCCGTGTGCCCGCGGTGACCGAGAACGCCGTTCTGGTGTCACTAACGGCCAAAACGGGCGTCTAACGGTCAAAATCACATCGGACGACATCGGATTGACCTCAAATCATAGGAAAACAATCTAATTATTATTCGCAACATGTACGCGCAGACAACACGTCAATCGGACGTGCGGTCTGCGCGGTAGGGCTCATTATGCGTTCTTTAAGTGTTACGCGCGCTTGATAAATGCGAATGGGGGTCCAAATGGGTCGAAAGAGGTCCAAATGGCCTTAAATCAGATGAAATCAAAGGGTGAGTGAATTGTGATGTGGTCGAGTAGACGGAACGTCAATCGGACGTACCGTGTGCCCGCGGTGACTGGGAACGCCGTTCTGGTGTTAAAAACGGCCAAAACGGGCGTCTAACAGTCAAAGTCATAGCGGACGACATCATATTGACCTGAAATCACAGGAAAACAATCTAATTATTATTATTGACATGTAGGAGGAGACGACGCACCCATTGGACGTGCTGTGCGCGCGGTACGGCCGAAGGCGTCGTTTTCAGCAGCTCGGTGTGCACTAAAACGGCGCGTTGGGTGGTCAAAGCCACCCGAACGACCTCAGAATTCCCTAAAACCGTACGACCACAGCCGTTGTGTGATTTTTGAAATGGTCGGGTAGACGGCACATCAATCGGAGGTGTCATTTGACCGTGGTGATCGGAAACGCATTTTCGGTGTCATAAAACACAAAAAACGGCATGAGATGGTCCAATTCAGAGAAAACGTGCTCTGAATGACCATAAACCACACAAAAACATTAGAAATAATATTTGTGACATGTAGGGGGAGACGACGCGCCCATCGGACGTTCGATGCACGTGGTACGGCCGAATGCATCGTTTTCAGCAGCTCCGATCGCACTAAACCGGCACGTTGGGGGGTCAAAACCACATGAACGACCTCAGAATTTCAGGAAACCGTACGGCAATAGTCGTTGTGTGATTTGTGAAATGTTCGGGCAGATGACATGTCAATCGGAGCTGTCGTTTGACCGCGGTGACTGGAAACGCGTTTCCGGTGTCACAAAACACCAAAAACGGCGTGAGACGGTCGAATTCGGAGAAAATGTGCTCCGAATGACCTAAAACCACACGAAAAAATTAGTAATATTATTCGTGACGTGTAAGAGGAGATGGAGCACCCATCAGACGTGCGGTGAGAGCGGTACGGCCGAATGCGTCATTTTCAGCAGCTCCACGCGCGCTAAACCGGCGCGTTGGGGGGTCAAAACCACCCGAACAACCTAGGAATGCCATTAAACCGTACGAAAATTGACGTTGTGTGATTTTTGAAAATTTCAGGTAGATGGATCGTCATTCGGAGCTGTCGTTTGACCGCGGTGACCGGAAACGAGTTTCTGGTGTCAAAAAACACCAAAAACGGCGTGAGATGGTCGAATTCGGAGAAAACATGCTTCAAATGACCTGAAACCACACAATAACATTAGTAATATTATTCGTGACATGTAAGAGGAGACGGCGCGCCCATCGGGCATGCGGTGCCCGCGGTACGGCCGACTGCGTCGTTTTAAGCAGCTCGGAGTGCGCTAAAACAGCGCGTTGGGGGGTCAAAACCACACGAACGACCTCGGAATTACATGAAACCGTACGAGAACAGCCGCTGTGTGATTTGTGAAATGTTCTGATAGACATCATGTCAGTTGAAGGTGTCATTTGACCGTAGTGACCGGAAACGTGTTTCTGGTGTCACAAAACACCAAAAACGGCGTTAAACGGTTGAATTCGGAGAAAACGTGCTCCGAATGACCTGAAATCACACAAAAACATTAATAATATTATTCGTGATGTGTAGGAGGAGACGACGCACCCATCGGACGTGTGGTGCCCGCGGTACGGCCGACTGCGTCGTTTTTAGCAGCTCGGAGCGCGCTAAAACAGAGCGTTGGGGGGTCAAAACCACCCGAACGACCTCGGAATGCCATTAAGCCATACTAGAACAGCCGCTATGTGATTTGTGAAATGTTTGGGCAGATAACACGTCATTTGAAGGTTTCGTTTGACCGCAGTGACCGGAAACGTGTTTCCGGTGTCATAAAACACCAAAAACGGCGTGAGACGGTTGAATTCGGATAAAACATGCTCTGAATGACCTGAAATCACATGAAAACATTAGTAATATTATTCTTGATGTGTAGGAGGAGACATCGCGCCCATCGGACGTGCGGTGTGTGCGGTACGGCCAAATGTGTCGTTTTCAATAGCTCGGCGCGTGCTAAAACGGCGTGTTGGGGGGTCAAAACCACCCCCAATGACCTCGAAATGCCATGAAACCGTACTATAATAGCCGTTGTGTGATTGTTGAAATGGTCGGGAAGACGGCACGTCAATCAGAGGTGTTGTTTGACCGCTGTGACCGGAAATGCGTTTCTGTTGTCATAAAACACCATAAACGGCGTGAGACGGTCGAATTCGGAGCAAACATGCTCCGAATGACCTGAAATGATAGCATTTCTGAAATTAGGGGTTTTAAATTATTATATCACCATGATTTGATGTCATATTTAATTTTATTATATATATATAATAACTGAATAATTATGGATAATTTACGTTTGTTTTGTTTTTTTGTTTATTTGTCTTATTGTAGGTTTTGAAGTAGAAGATTGAAATAGACAGACCTTCTCGGATCGTTGAAGCGCGTTTATCATTTATGATGATTTTTATCTTTATTCTGTTTGAAATTGTTTTCCATTTTTATGATGGTTACCTTGTTTTATCTCTGATTTTGCACCGTGAAGAAAAAAAACACAATTCGTACATTTCATTAAAAAAATGAAAAATATTTTATTTAATATTATATATATAAATATTTTCATTAACATATATATATATATATTTAATAAATAAATTTATTTATTTATTTATTTCGGTATGAATTTTTTTTTAAAAAAATTTCCCAGTTTAGCGACCGCCAGGCGGTCGCATAAGGCCGGCATTTCGGCCACCTATACCGACCCCCAATGGCGGTCGCTATTGGCCTACAACGATGAAGCTGATGCAACCGCCATTGGGGGTCGCTAGTCGGTCTCTATAGGCCTATAGCGACTGCCAATGGCGGTCTCTAATGACCTTTGTTTAGTAGTGTTTCTAGGTTTTGACCCATGACACTTGATTTTGAAGGATTTTGTACCTTTAATAAGTGTTTGCCGAGTAATTTTAACCACAATGCATGACGGGTTGACATGTTGTCTATGTGTACATGTAAAAAAATTTATTGGTGGTTGTACCATTTTTTCAAATCATTTTGAGGTCATTTTCTACGGTTTGTCCATTCCTCACTTGTTTTAGTGTTTTAAAACTATAAAAATGTGTTTATAACAATTCAGTTAATACCATAACAAATAATGATGTGAGGTGGATTCCTACAAGTTTAAAATGACTTATGGATCATTGTACAACAAAATAAAATCAATAAAAATTCATTTTCTATCTTTTATGTTGGTTAGTTTTCCTTTTTACAAAAATTAGATGTCCATATTAAATAAACAGATTACACATTGAGCCATACTGGGAATATCGTGTATCAGATTAGGGAAAGGTAGTTTAATAAATGTCAGAAATTAAATTTCTTTCTTTTTTCAAATGTATCCAAAAAATTACAAATTTATGATTTTTGAGTTAGCCATTTGTACTTTTTACTACATTTGATAAAAATTTTAAATAAAAAGACTCACTTGGAGTCACACTAGTTACATAGTGCATTATATTGTGGTGAGACTGATTCCTAAACCTCTGAAAAAAATTATGTTTAATTTTCATCATTTATTAAAAAACCAAAATACATTTTATCAGTTTTGAGTACGTCACTTATCTTTTTTACTATGTAGTCATTTTAATATGGAAACACACACTTTGACTCATACTGATCACATATTATATCATTTCATTATGAGATCGATTCATATATGCCACAACGGAATTATGAATCGTTGTCCTCATTTATCATGATAATATTATTCTGTTTGATCAGTTTTCATTGAGTGGCACTTTTAGAATAAAAAAGTCAATTGTAGACTGATAATTGAAATATTAAGTCATTTAGAGAAAACAATGTAATACATCGAGGTTAGGCTCATTCATACACATCATAAACGTCATATGTATCATTTTCAAAGTGTATAAAATTAATATGAATGTGTTTTCTTTGTTTTGAGTATGTCAATTTTACTTTTTACAAAAACAGATGTAGATTTAAAAAATAAATAATCACTTGTAACCAAACCTGGAACATCATGTATCAGATTTCGGTTTGCCTGTATCGTAATATTCAAAAATGAATTATGGGAAATTTTTTTGAAGTATAAAATCAATTTGAATTCATTTTCTTAGTCTTCAGTAGCCCATTTGACCGTTTTACTAATGTTGATGTCACAATTAAACAAATAGGTGTACTTAGAGTCATAACAGTAGCCCCATTCTTTGAATTTAGGTTACGATGATTCAATCATGTATAAAATAACATATGGATATTTTTATTAATGTATAGAAAAATATGAATGAATTACTTGGTTTTGAGTACACAACATGACATTTTAAAATAAATTCCATTATAAATTGGAGACACGAAAATCAACTCATACTAATCACATAATATTTTGGTTTGATTTCAGATCAATTCTGAAACATAAAAAATGTAATATGAAACTATTTCCTATGAAAACATGAGCTCATTTTATCAGTATTCAATGAATTAAATCATTGAACAAAAATGTCACATTTAAACTGATAATGGACACATTCAGTCATAATGGGATATCATGTGTTGGACTAAGGTGTGGATGATTCCAACGGATCCAAAATGATTTTTCTATCATTGTACTAATATATCAAAAAAATAAAAATGTGTTTTCTCAGTTTCAAATAGGTGAGTTGTACTTTTTACAAAAATATATATCATTTTTAATTAAAAATACACAATTGTAGCCATATGTGGAACATTTTTTATTGAATCGAGCTTTGGTAGAATCATTCTCATCAAAAATGACTTATGGATCATTTTAATAATGTAGGAGAAAACCCTAAGTGTGTTTTCTCATTTGTGAGTAGTTCATTTTCTTTTTTTACTAAAAATGATGTCAATTTTATATAAAAGTACAGACATGGAGTAATGCCAGTCATACCAAGCATCAAATTGAGGATTAATTGATTTCTAAAAATATCAAATGAATTATGAGTCATTTTCATACTGTTTGAAAACAATATGAATGAATTGTTTAGTTTTTAGTAAATCACATGCCTATTATAGTAAATTGTCATTTTTAACTATAAACACACACTTTGACATATACATTAGACATCGTGTATTTTTTAACATGAGACATATTCCTACATGTCCAAAATTATTTAAAAATCAATGAACTATATTATCATAAAAATATGAGGGAATTGTCATGGTTTTCAATAAGTGAATATTTTTGAACTAAAATATCAATTTTAAAATGATAACATACAGTTTCAGTCACACTAGGTGTATAATGTACATATTGAGTTATGGATTATTCTGAGACATCAATGTGACTTATAGATCATTATATTGATATATAAAAACAATCAAAATATGTTTTTTTGGTTATTAGTATGTCTGTTTTATTTTTTAGTAACATTAATGTCAAATTTAAATATTAATAAGCACATGGAGTCATACCGATCACACAATTTGTCAGATTGAGGTGTGGTTGATTCATACTTGTCCTAATGTCGAAAAAAAATTCTCAATGCCAATTCTATAATTATTATCATTGTCTTTATTTTTTGAGATGTCATCACTTAATGTTGACTCAATGTTATTAGATAAAAAACCATTCTCGTTTTTGAAATCCAAAAGGCCATAAGAAGATTATGTACCCTTATATAACAAGTAGTCACCAAAATAGGAACATAAGATTCATATACACTTCCAATATTAAAAAATTGATTTTTTGCCTAATAACATCGAATCAATATGTAGTGTTTGAATTTTCAAATAAATGAAATGGAAATATAAATTATCCTTACATTTGGTAGAAAGATACATTTATTCTATTTTATTAATATTTTAGGTAGTTGAATGAAAAATATGACATCCAAAATTATCAATCAAAATATTTTTTAAATAAGGATTATGTAATAACTTTTTTATGAAGGTTGTCAGCATTCTTGTTTAATATAACTATTTCCATTATCTTAGTAATATGATCCACGTCTAATCTCACATGATCCTATGAATATTCCAATAAAACTCCCCAACCTCAATAAAATAAACTACCTATATAATAAAAGTATTATTATATGAGTAATAATAAAAATAAATAAACATAACATAAAAAATTATAGAAAATATGAAACCATTGAATGTTCTAATATATATTAGATATGTCTTTCAAAATAGACTATTGGATTATTATGTGCCATTCTCTATAAAGATAAATTATTTTTCTTATATTTTTAAATTTGACATTTATTCTTTTTACATTGTAATTTTTTTTACCTATATAAATTAAATACTACTAAAAATATAAAATAAACCATAAAACTATTAACTTTCTTCTAAACCTTCATTGAAATTAATTTAATTCAATTTAATTTATAATCATGATAAAACAGACATTTTAAATATTATATTTTATATATTAGAAATCTATTTTATGTATAAAAACGATATTATTACTATTATTTTTCCATCATTTCACAATCCATTTATTAAAAATATAATTTCTATTAATATAATCATATATTCTTGAAAAATCGTTATAGTGTCTTTATTTTAAATAGATCATTATTATTTATTTGTAAACGTTATGAAACATTTTTAAAAAAAAAATTATTCGAAAATAATTTTTTTATCATTATCATGGTGATTAAAATATGTCAAATAAATTATAAATTTATTCCAAAAAAAGACATTATAATTAATACATTATATTATAATATTGAAAAAAATAAAATGTACAATTTATGAATATAAATTGAATTGGTTAACGAAGCTACAATTTAATTTAAACGAATAAATATGTATTTTGATTAAATTTTTTATATGTTTGAACAATTATATACATGTGTTTTAAAAATAAATAAAGTATATTTTTTATTCATATATATATAACCTAAAAATTATTAAAAAAATAAATATATTCTTCCATTATAGTAAATCGTACTTCCCCCTGTGAAATCCTAAGAGACTATAAATTTTTGTATTTCTAAAAATAATGTTTTCAATATGAGTTATATAAATTCAATGAATAAATATTAATCACGGAATGAAACAATTTTATTAAAATAATAAATACTAAACATGGAATGAAACTATGATTTGAGTGAGTGAAAAATCCATAGTTTGTATATTTATTCATTTCTGAAGATAGTAAAATAAATGAAACCATATAGTAGTGTTAATGTAAGAGTATTCAAATTAATTCTATAAATGAAACATATTAACAATGAATGATGGTAATTTATATGAAAATCACAAAAAAAATTCTTGGTATTAACTATAAAAACATCAAATAATATTCCATTTGAAGTTGAAAAAGAATATACATAAATTGAAAGCTCTCTGACGAATTAATAATGTGAACCATATGTATTCCTCCTAAACATTATGTTTTCACTTTTACTTGTACATTGAATTGTAGAATATAACAGTTGAAGGAATGTGTCTTTCATAGCCCAATCTCTATAGTTCTAATATCCTATGTCTCAATCCAAAAAAACCAATATCAAATCAGAACTAATTATTACTATAAAATGTATTTTTAATATCAATGAAAAATTGCATAACTTCTTATGAAATGAATTCATACATGTGATATATAGTTACAGTATCTGAAATATTGAATTATTAATGGTTTAAATGAAAATTAAAAGAATGTTTTTTAAAATATTGAAACATTATAATAATGTTATTTTTAAGATTTATATTACATCAAAATATTATTATCTCGATGTAATTTGATGACATTGTCAATATATAAATATATATATGAAGTTAAATTTGTTACATTGTGATGTTTCATATATAATTTAATCTTAATTATTGGATTAGATGTTTAGGATAAACAATAAAATTTTGGACAAATAAGTGTAAGTACATATATCTACGCGACACATAGAACAAATCACCTCAGGGGACCAAAAATGTTATCCTATGGGCATGTTGAAGGATGAAAATGGTAAAATATATCATTTTTGAGGGAACAATAAAATTCAGTAGGGAATAAAATGATGTTTCCAATAGGATTAATGTTATTTTATTAAATAATATGTGAACTAGTAGTTTTTTTCATCAAACGTTCATGATGATAAGTTGGATTGTGTCCGGTGTTTCCAATGTGGATGATATTCATCTTATATTATAATATAAATGATGTGAATCCCAGTTAAAATATTGGATAAACTCTTCTATTTTTAATATTAATCCTTTTCACGTTCAATGTATCAGTTCCATACTCTGTCATGGAGACGACTCAGACTCTAGAAATAAAATAGATAGTGAATATAAACAAATTATATTAATTAGAAATCTCATAATCCCAATGTAAATTATAGAATGATTACACAATAAATAAATCATGAAGTAAAATCACATAACATTAGTATTCATTCATCAAATAAACCCATATTTAATAAATTACATTTTCAATGAAAATAAATAATTATTAGGAAATAATTAATGTTGGATGAAACTATAATAAATAAATCATATAGCATTGATTATGAAATGGAAATTATCATATTCATAATCTAATATAAGATATAGAGTTATTGAAAAAAATATTAATTAATATTTATATGTAATGTTCAATAGAAAATAATTGAATGATTTTTACTTATTAATTGTCTAATATAATACCATGTATACAAAAAAATCAGAATGGTAGAGGGAAATTACAAGGAAATAACCCAATTTAGGAATAATTGATTTTGGGTGCTTATGGGGAGGAGGAAGAAACCATTCAATGGGGGTCTATGTTGCTGATGAGTATGGGATCAGAGTCTTGGTGCGGGATATTGGGGGAGTCTGTGTTTCCATTAAAGAGGGTAACGTACCATGGGATAGGGTTGTCTGAGGGTGGGTGGGGTGGTTGTGGAAGACATGGATGACGGGGGTTTCGCGGGGTTCGGGGTCTGTACCTAGATGGTAGGAGTCTGGTTGAAGTGGTAGGGAAAGAGTGGTTTTGGGGATGTTGTCTCCATCGTGGAATAAAGAGTTAGATTTCAGGGAGTGATGGGTGTAAATGGGTTGTGGTCGTGCATCGGGAGCTGGGGAGGTGGAGAAATAATAATTTTTTTCAAAAAACTTTGTGCTAGTTTAATTAAATTCACTGTTCATTGATAAATAATTTAATTGTAGAGGTAGGTTTATAAAACCACTACTATATTGTATTTTCATTAAAAAATATTTAATTAGAAGTGGTTACTAGAACATTAGCTAATAAACTTCTTCTAAGATGATCTTTTATGAAGTGATATAATCGAAATTAATTTTGATGAAAATAATAACCCATCTATCACAAATGTGATTCAATTTACCAGTTATATGATAATGCATAATCATTTCAAGATAAGCATTTTATATCCTCACTGGAAGTCCATCAACTATATGAATGAAGAGATTTTTTGGTAGTCCAATGTAGTAAAATAGTTCAATTTTTTTATTTTATATAAGTTAACTAATATTATATATTCTAAATGACTAATATATAATTTATTCATTCATAGGTGAAATTAAATATTTATGAAACAAAATTAGAAAATTAAAAAAGGTGAATATGTAGTTTTAGTTTGTTATAGATATTTACAATGAAAATTGAAAAATGTATCTTTTTATTTTGTTATAAAAAGGAATATCAATGCCACATGTATTGGTTTTTAGGTGAAAATACATGGAAGAATGTTTTTGTCATTCAATATGATGTATAATTTATTTTATAATAATTATTTTATACATTATTATTTTTCTATATATTACATGATTACTTATTAGTGTATTTTTTTATCTGGCCTTTGAGAGATTTCCTTATGTGATCCACTTTGAGAAGATATATGATCACACATTATCAAAAGTAGAATATCTTTTATTAGGGGATAAAATGACTTCCTAAAATTTTGTTACACTAATATCTCAATATAATAACGGTTTAGAAGAAATATAGTTTAGTACTATATCCCCACCACATTCTATGAAAAATAGAAAAGTGCAAGAAAAAAAATGATAATTTTTTTAAAATGAATTATAAGGAGTTGGATAAAAAAATTATATGAAATTAATTTTAATTTTAAAAGAAAGCTTGTATTTTTTAAATTAACTCCACTAATATACAATTTTAATTTTTCATTTTAGAATGACTATTGGTGGTAAGTAGTGCATGGGACTTTTATTCCTAAGGGTAGGATGGAGATCGTAGATATTACACAATGAAAACCAAAGCACCCAAACCCTATAAGAGGATATGAGTTGGGTGTTATGTAATGATTTATTTAGATCATAAAAATTATAATTAAAGTTACCCATTAATAGACTTCTTAAAATCATATATTATTGATTATAATAAATCCACATATGAAAAAATTAAATCCACTGTGCTTGATATGTTTGAAAATTTTACGTGGAAATCCATTCTTGTGTAGCTTGGATAGAATGCAGATCTTGCAGATCCTGTGTTTCCTTCCCAACCTACACATCATACCTACTCGGATCCTCTAGATCATTAATTGGACTCAAACATAAATTGAGATTTTTATAACAGAGATCCACATCTATGTATTATAGCCTACAAATCCATAAATATTTTTGGGGTTTATTACATCATTTTCCTATAAATATTTCTCAGGTAACAATAACATTACATGATACTATTGATCAAGCATGTCAAATTCCATTTCCCAAAAAAGTGTTTACTCGATATGGATATTGTACAGGTGAATTGTTTACAATGGTTGGTTTACATTCTTCTTTACCTGACATATGAGGTATGCATTATTTTGTAGATATTAATTACATATGAGTAAAAATTTCATATAATGTTCATGAAAAATTAATTTATATAAGAGTATATAAAATCAAAATATGTATTACAAATGAAACAATAGGATACAGAAATGATAAAGTCAGATAAATATTAAATTTGTCATGGGATAAAAAAATTAACCCAGTTTTCTTCTCTATTGGACAAAATTTATGGATTTTAGATGATATCCAATATATGTGGATGAGACTGTCCTTTGAAAATTATAAACAAAATATAATGGATCATCGTAATTTTTTTGAGTTTGACAAGAATGTGTTGTAGTTTTCTTCCTTTTAATTAAATTTATGCTTCATTTTTTTTTCATTAATTAATGATGATATCAACTAAATTACTATATTAAACATTTGAATTAGTATCTACACAAACTTATTATCCAAAATGAGTCCACTGGTGTTTATGGTATCATAGCTATAAAATTTATTCAATGGTGGAAAAATATTTTAAAACACATACTCGAGTTTTATACATACATATATATATGAATGAGATATTATCAAATATGGAGACTGTGTGCTAGTTTTTTCCATTCCATAATGGGTAAGAATAATATGATAAGTCTTAATTTGTAAGACTTTTGATGTTACTAGTGTTGATATTTTTTTATGGGAGTGGTCACAGAATGATATGTCTATTCTTCCCAACTCCATGAAAATTATAATTGTATTTTTATTACTTATGTGGTGTTAATAAAAAATTTAGCTTCATATCATACATGTCTGGATTTTACATTTTTATATGTTTTTCATTTTTAATTTTTATTTCTAAACATGTTTTGTTAGTAGATATATATATATATATATATTAAATTAAATGTTTTAAGAAAGATCAACTATTGATAATCCAAACAAATACAATCCAATTGATTATTGTAATGGTAAATATATTTTATAATAGATAACATTTTGTATATATATATATATTCAATTTTATTTTAAATTTAATGTTTTATAACATCAGTATCTACATCAAAAATGAAGGGTGAAATGTGGTTATTATGTTTTAGGATTCATGTATGATATAATCATAACTAGGTAAGTGACTGAATTTGATGTAGATATTTATATTAATTTATTTATGATTAATATCAAAATATTCAATTTTTTAATATTATGAAATTTATTTTTATTGTATAATTTAAATGATAATTGGTCTTTTACGAATGAAAATATCAAAAATAATCATATTTTATTTGAAAACAATTTATTATGGATGGGTTTGTTTTAAATTTTCAGTTATATAACATTTAATTAATGTTAAAACATGAGTTCTTTTACAATCTTTTTCTGATTTATTTTTTATATTTTATTTATATTTGTAGGTTATTTATGTTTTATATAATATGTTCATATGTATAAAAAAGGTCGACACTACACAAGCCTTTAAATTGTCATGTAATTTTCTATTAGTTAAATATTAACATAGTTGTAATTATAAAATCAATTTTAGCTTAAATTTTGAATATTATTTTTAACAAATTTAGATGAGTTAGGTATGATTCATTCAACAAAATATAATGAAATGATTATTTATAAAAAAATCAAATGTTAATTGGAATATGATGTCATATTTTATAGGTTTGTTCTTATCATTATGTAACTGTATTGCGTACAGTACTTAAATATTTTTAAAAAAATTATAATTAGAAACTTGTATTAATTTTTATAAGTTCATTTTTTATGTATTGATCTTTATAATTGTTTTGGATATATATATATATATATATATATATATATTAAAAGATAGGTTATGTGAATATTTTAGCAATGATCAATTGTTGATAATGTATCTAAATAAACTGCACTTTTTAAAAATATTGGTAAATATATTTTCATATATATTATATTTTTTCCTTATTTTGATTATCTTAATGTTAGTGTTTCATAACTTCAATTTCATCATCAAAAGAAAAGGTTTAATATAGTATTTTATTTAATAATAATTTTTTATATAATCACAAATGGGTGGAAAAATTAATTTGATAAGTGTTGGTTATGATAATCATTATAGGTTTTATATCATTATATTATATTTTATAATCTTATAACATTAATTATTATCATATATTTTCAATGAAGTCGATTCTTATACATATGGATAACGTAAACATATTCTAATTTCCTTTGAGATGTATTTTTATGAACGTTTATCATATAAATTAAAAGGTATGACATTTTATTTAATGATTAAAATATTTGTAACTAGAAAAAAAATTCATTAATAATTATATATTCTATTTATTTTTTCATGTTTATTTCTAAAAACAAAATTTTTATTGTTTGGTAAATTTTTAAATATTCTTTTATCATTCTATTAATTTATGCTTAAATTATTAATAATTATACAATCTTTTTCTTAATGTTTAAATATATTTTTATAGGATTCTAATGTTTTAGGTGACTCTCATTCAAATAATGCTAAATAAATGTGTATATATATTTTTTCTACTTTTATTTGGTTAATATTTTATTTTATTAGTTTTTTCTATGAATTATGTTATTATATTGGGATGAGTAAGTTAATAATTTGAAAATTATTAAACATGTAAATTTATTCTTTTTTATATTTTATTTAATAGTAATTCATATTTGTTGGTCATGTTTTGATAATTGATATATTAAAATATAGGTTAGGTAAAAGTTTTAACAATGATAAATTGTTGATACATAATCCAAATAAATTCCAAAATTTGAAATTATTAGTAAATATATATTATATTAGAAAATATATGTTTCGTAGTATAAATAAATAAAGATATATATTTGTATCTCTAATGGTTTTTATTATGATTTTATTGTTTGACAATTATAGTTTCGTCATACAAAAGGAAGGGTGGAATGTACTTATTTTTTTTTTGGATTCTAGTTTGAGATAATCTCAACTAAGACAACAATAGATTTTGAGAAGGTTTTTTATATAAATATTTTGATTTAAGATTAATTTTTTTACACATATAACCATTTCACTGAGTTTTTTACATTAAATCTTACTAAATTTTAATGATTATAATAATTGAGGCGTTATAAACCTTAAGTTTATTAGTGGTTGTACAGTGTAATTTTTTATATAATGCCCAAAAAATTGAATACTCTATTCGTTTTTTATTACAAAAATTTATGAATTTTAAGATGGAATTCATTATTTTTTTTTCATGTATTACATTTTAGAAATAAATTTATCAAAGATTCATAGTCTAATATCAAATTATAAATGATCATTTTATAATTTATTAAATATTATTCTTAATATATATGAATGATTGGTTTTTTTAATGAATTTATAACGAAAAATATAATAGATATTCAATAATAATGTTATGGTTGGTTAGGTTAAATTTATGTTTCTTGATTTATATATAGAATTTTTAAATAGCATATATATAGTAGTGTGTTATAAAATGATTTCAATAATTTTTTTAATAATTACATTTATTCTTAATATTAATTCCTTGTTAAAAGTTAGTATTTAAAATTTTAAAAATACATCATTTTTTTATTGATATATTCCAATGATTTGTGATTTAGTTTAATCATCATTGAAATTTAGGTTGATTAAAAGGGGATTTATTTTTATTTGGGATTCATAATTTCTATTCTGTATATATATTAATGAATATAGTTTTTTTATAAAATTAACATTGATCATTATTGGTCTTTATGTAATGATGGTCCTTATTGAAGATAATTTTTACTTATATGGATATATTAGGATATTTGAGTTTAAAATCGTAGAATTTTATAATTTTGTGTGTGTTTTATAAATTCAAATTAGGACATGTTTGGTTTATTTAAGTGTAATTTGAATTCCTATTTTTAGTTTGTTAATGCTATTTCATGTATAAATGTTAGATTGAGTAGAATATGAATTCAAAACCATTAATTTAATTTAGAACCTTGTGAAATGAAATATAAACCTTATGCTCTCTAAGGAATGCATAAAATACAACCTATTATGATAAAATTATAAATTGTTAGTAATGAAATTATATTGAAGTATAATAATCTACTAATTAAACAATAATTATCTAGTATAGTATTTTAAACAATATTTACTTAAACAGTTATAATATTTTCAAAGTATTTGTTTGTATTTTTGTTGTATGTTTTTTAACAAATTTATGGATTTTTGTCATGTAATTAATAATATATTTTTCAAAAAATTAAACTTTCCAAATTAGTATTTTAATAAATTAAAATGTAAATATATGTTTTTAAAATTCAACATTTTTTATTTTTAAAATATACATTGAATTTAATCACTAAGGTATTTCAATGACTATTTTTAGAGAAAACAAATGTTCAAATCCACTTTTTAAATCAGAATTACATATTAACCAATGTCAAAAGTCAGAAGTATTTTTTAAAATTTTAATTTTTGTTTTATTAAATAACCAATTTTGAAATATTTTAGTGATTTTTTTGTGTTAAGTAATTATATTTTCAATGATAATTAAAATATAAACAAATGTTGGAAATTTCGATTCAATATTTTCTACGACGGTTATATATTAAAACTCCTGTAAGAATGAATTTTTATGTTAGTTTATTAAAAAATTGACATTAAAGGACCCTTAAATTCACATTAATGGTATGATTTTGACATTGGTTTTATTAAAACTGATGTTGATGCTATTATTTATAATGTCACCATTATAAAAATCAGTTAATAAGTAACCTTAAAAATTAATAACAGACATTGAAATATATTTTACCACTATATAATAGGACAATATGGATCTACTCAATCAACTAGTATAACTGATCTCATGAAAAACACTATAAAAAACATAAAACAAATTATCAATACAGTATTCATCTGGAATATGAAAATATATAAAACATTTACTGGAAAAATATATGAGTGAAGAATGAATGAAATGTAAAGTATTAATGGAATGTAAATAACCCATATAACCAATACAAATTTGATAGATGAAGATTAAATATGTCTATTGGAATAGCAATATGATCATGGTAACAACGATCAGATAGTTAGGGATAGTAACACTGTGGCTAAAATAGTATCCTAATATATGTAAGTGTATAATAATACTTAGTCATATTATTAAATGAAAATATGACATATTTATATAATTAGTAAAATAATTAATTCTTATAGAAAAGATAAAATATAAGTTTAGATTTTCATAAAACATATATTTTTTGTTTATATTAATTATACAAATATATACTAAATTTAAAAAATTTTATTTTCATAAATTGTGTTCTTAAATTAACTTTTTTTCATAATGATGATAAAATTATTTTATGAGATTATATATATTGATTAAATTATTCCCCTTGTATGTAAATAATTTTCTAATTTAATAGGTTTATAAATGGATGGGGGGAGTTTTTTATGTCTATAAAATAGTTGTTTTCTATTGAAAAGTAAATTATGAAAAATACAATAATTTTCTAAATAATTGAATGATATGAAAAGGGATTAATTATGTTTATATGTTACCATTATTTTAAAATCTCTTGTGACATTTAGTTTATATAGCCACAATACTCATCCCTATTAGTAGTCTTGATATAGTATAAAATAATAAGGAATATAATATTTAAAAGACACATATATCATCCTTGAATAAATACTACCCCTCCACCACTTCTACTCACACACATTAAGACTCAATTCTGACACAAATTTTACCAAACTATTGCCCAAAAATCCCTCAATTCCTCGTATATCTATCCTCACCCAAAATGTAAAACCAATTTTTAATTATGGTGTATATAGTGACAGATAAATTAAATATATTTATATTACATTATAAATTATGTATATTGATTACAACAAATAAAAATACAAGAAAGAATCATTTTTTATAGTGCCTTTACAAACATGTAATCATAAACAGCTAGTTCATAAAACATCTACATTGTATCCTGTTTATTTTATCATAACTAGACTAATTTTTTGAATATCAAACTAATTATCCTTATTAATGACCTGGGGAAAATAAATTTATGAATGAATGATCTTAAAGGCTCAGTAAGGGTAAACAATGGATATATCATTCATATCATATTCATAAGAACATAACAATTGAAAATCATATCATTCATATGACAGATCATAATATAATGTCATAGATTAAATCATAAAATTGAAATATAATACCAATATTTATAACATAAGACAAGATATTTTGTTTCATAAACACATAAGCATTTAAAATCATTTCATATTAGTCAAATATCATTCCCAAGACCATCATAACGAACAAAGTCCATTACGGAACTGAATTCACTCCTCGTTCCAGCCCAGTATTACTAATTCGAGATTCACATACTATTCTATTCATGAATATATCATAGGATATAAATATTTAAAAAATTATTTGTAGAGAGATATAGGTCCCACCAATCTCATAATTAGACCATTCTTAAGTGTTCCATAGAAACCGAAAAACATTCACTATACCACAAGCCATGAAATTAAAAGGGTTTTTAAACATCATTCCATAATTATCGGTATAAAACAAATAGATTTAATAAATAACGTTATATAATTAACCAATTACAATAATAATAATAATAGGTAGATAAATATAACCTTATTTAAAGAGTTTCATCTCAGATGTAAAATAATTGTGAGAAAACAGTTGAAATTAATTCCTGAGCAAAATATACTTTCTTTTTCAAAATAGATTTCCTTCATAAAATTCCATCCCATATTAGAAGAAATAATTTTATGTTAAAATAGCATTTTAATATTTTAGGGGAGTGGTCAAGTAAATAAGGCATTATGGAAGCATAAAAATATTTTCTTGTCGTACAAGATAAAAAACATTCTTCTCGAACTTTAGCCAAAAAAGTCAAAAATCACCTCGTACCAAAAATGGAAAAAGATTCCATTCATAACATTAAGTAAATATTTACCAATGGTTAAAATTGAAATTTATAAAATATATAAGTATATAAAAAATATTTTTAAATACATATTTTATAAACATGGAAGTGGATGATAAATCTACCCAAGAAAATACTAATGAATAAATAATCTCTGATGAAAACATGATTTCAAATGTTATTCGTTACCTTAGTTTTGATATGCTTTGTATGTATCTAAACCCCCTATATAAGGATTTAAACAATGTTACTGATTTATTAATTATTCATAATCATTTTTATGATAACATTTAAGATTATATTTTCAACCATTTTTTAGTAACATTTCATTGTTACTCGTTATCCGGGTAATAACTACTTTATGTTCTTATGATTGTTTTGTTGGATAAGTTCATATTACTATTTTTAGAATGTAGTTATATAATTTAAATAATTTTATTAGTATAATATATATCATATTTATTCATTAAATTAATTTATATAATCATTCTTTAATGATGATTATGTAGAACCAATCATATCGCACCGTGGAGACGGTAAACCATAGGTAAGCATAAGCGACGACATATTTCCTATAATTGTTGACTGGTATTGAATTTGATGTTATATTAAATTTCAGAATTAGTATCATTTTATAATAATAATATATAGTTATTATTTCCACTAATATACACATCCTTGAATGGTGGTGGTGAAAAATACATTACACTGTGTTGTGGAGACGGTAAGTCATACGTACGCATGTGCGGTGATTTCATTATTCATTGGATCTATTAAAGGTAATATAGGTTCGTTTCATATTTATAATAACATATCAATGTATGAGTGATAATGAAATTGTTAATTTATAATTAAACAACTTATGATGAAGAATTATAAGTCGAAATAAATTTGAAATTATCGGTAGATGAGATTACCTCTTCATCGATGTGCCTCATTTAAATTTCAACCTAGGTCACTGGAGTTGGTATTTAAAGATGAGAAGAACCTCTAGATTGAAAATTGGGAAGCTTATAAGTGAAATTTTAGGGTGTGGACGATATTAAAGGCTCAAAATAAAGTTAATAATTGAGGGATGATGTTCCCTTTTATAATTGAGGTGAGTGGTACTGTTGGAAACCAAATAAATATTAATTTATAATAAAATCAAACCCCAGATAAAATCCTAAAAATGTCCCAATATCGAATATGAGATAATATATGGTAGAAATATAATCAAGAAATAAATTTTATAAAATTTATATTTAGATTTTAGCATTATCTTTTTAATTAACACTTAGTTATTCTATTTAATATTAATTGTGGAAATAACATTCTAAATATTTTATGGTTATAAATATTTAAATATATGGATTTATTTGACCAAAATGATATTTTTTGAAATTTTAGACTTCATAATTATCAATATTTAATTTTAACATATTTTTATGTTTTCTAAATAATTTAATAAAATATTATTTTTATAAAATGTAAGTAGTGTTAATTTTCACACTATTAATTTGTTTAACATTATTAAAAATTCACACATAAGATAAACATGAATAAAAATATTTACTAAACTTATAAAATTACATATAAATCTATAAAATTTGCAGATAACATTAATTACTTTATAAGTTATTTATTTTAATATTTTTAATACCATTTATTTGATATGTATATTAATTAAATACTTTCTAAATCACAATTGTGTCATCATTAATGGTAACTAAATAATATCTAAAAAAATTAATAAATTCTATGAGGTAGGTAATTATATAATCTTTCCATCGAATATCTATTGTCTATATTATGTCTTAATTATCCATATATTGAAATTAATATACTTATATAAAATGATATTGTTATATTTTGTCATATTCATTAGTTTTTATTACATTCTGGTCATATTCATATGTAAGTGTCCCCAAAGTGATTCCATTTAGAAAAATAGGTTATAGGGGTATAATTTATTCATCCAATGGTATTCTTATAGGTTTCAAGGTAATGTTATAATATTATTTTCACCCTTAATTACCAGATTTACCATTAACCATAGTAATAAAAATAATTATCAAAGTTATTATTCATAATTCACAAAAATAAATGTATCCTTTTAACATAATTTGGTCCCATTGACTACAAATATAGAATCCATTTTTAAAATTTCAGAATACATAATTTTTTGTAATTAATTGAAAATAAATCCCATTATCAGAATGAGAGAACATTTTTTTAATGTTGAAACATTACCAAAGATTGAAAGGTTTTTACATATGAATTAAATTTAAAATTAATTCCAATGACCTTATTTATATTAAAAGGAAAAAATATTTTGTATTAATACTTGGAAATCATTAAATTATAGAATTTATTCATATAAATTATTTCAATGAAAATAATATATTTTCAATTAAAATTTTGCATATTTTGAAGACTAATCAAAACATGAAAGTTATCAAAAAAACATAAAAAATTTATCCAATGTAAATTATTATATCCCACATTGAATAATTTATTTTCATATTAAAATTTTTAATGTGCAAAAATCTTAATTTAAAATAGTTTCTCTATTCAAAGGTGTAAAATTAACCTTAAAAATTGATTTTTATACATCAACTAGGGTTTTATTCATACACTATGATGAAAATATCCATTGGATGAATATAAAAAATAATTTATTAAGTATATCACACATATATATCACTTTAATTTAATTATCAAAAATATTTTACTTATAAATAAAAATATCAAATTGATTTATATTTTTCATAATTAATTGATAGCCAATAAATTCATAATGCATTTCAATAAGTTAGTAGAAATTATTCCCGCAATCCTAAAAGTTAGGCTATAATGGTAATTTCATAATAAGGGAATACCATGGGTTGTTTAAACTCGAGATTTCATGAATAGAATTATACATAAGAATAAAAATAATTTAAAAAAACTATTTTGTTAAAACATCCGGGTGTTACAATGTGTTCCATGAAACGAAATTTAAGATGTAATATTCTCAATCTAGATATTTTGAATTCAATTATTCTTCTACTTGCTCCTCAAATCCACCATACAACATGAAATAATGACTCTAGTATAATAATTATAATAAAATTTATATTATTTTATGTAATAATAATTAATACCATTCATGTCTTTCAAAATAATTTTTTTTTCATATTACGGTGGGTTTTGCACCTTCATGAAAAACATAATTTTTTTTACTAAAATGACGTCGAAAAATGTTATTGCAATAATATTATCATTAAATATAACAATAATAATTATAAAATAAATTATTATATTTTATATAATATATATAATCATAATAATAAATGAAACATAATATTGTAGTCATGGACAGAATCCTTCCTAACAGATCTAACCATATAATGATAACTTTTATAATAAATAAATAGTCACTTTGTCGCAAAATATATGGATATTTATGACCATTTAAATATTTTTATAGATATGAAAATATATTCATTTAACTTATATAATATTACCATGTGGCAAGGAATTCATGAATTCTCCACAAATGTTTTATTCATGGAACCTTGAAATGTACCCTCTCGAAATAGTGAAATAAAATATACTATCATTATTTAAAAGCTCAAAAAAAAAGAATATAATTACAGTATAAAAAATATATATTGAAATGGTTCTAAATTAATTAATAAAATATTATTATATAGAAAATTATGTGAAATAAGAGAATTATTTTGTAGCAATGATAATGGAATTTTCTACCCCACCCGATTTTCATTAGGATGTGATTACATTCTATATACCTCAATTTTTCAATATTATTATTACTAATAATTAATTAATTCATAAATATTATATAATTATTTCAAAAAAAATTTCCCTAGATTTATAATTTTTTTCATGATAGGGTCATACAGGTTGTAATGGCTCCCTTCTCAATTTCATTAATTAACAAGAACCGATTAAAGAGAAAATTTATTTCTCCCTATCTTATTTAATATAAAATTCTTTGGAATTTTCTTTTTGTCTCAGATAAATTCTAATAAAATTAATTTTACTATTAAAATTAACATTAGATCATTTTTTATTAATATTAATAAACCCATTACATTTTTAATGATTATTTAAAACTTTTTCCTAAAACCCCACATGGAATGACGACTTACAACATAATTTCTCCACTACATTTCTTATATTCAATTCACATGGAAATAATTTTCAATTGATATGCTAATTTATTTATCTCTAAGTATCCAAGAATAATTTAATCCATCGTTTAATTCAATTCATTATGCCATGTAATTTGTGTAAGGTTAATGAGATGATTATGTAACCCATTTCTTTTTCATGGGTATTTATGATTATTATGACTTATGTAAAATTTCCTTAAATGGAACAAATATTCATGGGGTTGTTTCAGTGGGTGAACCTAGATAGTGCTTAATTGGATTTGGTAATTTATATCTCTTACAAGATGATATATATGGGTTTGCTGAGTAAACCTAATCCATGATGGGGCTCTATCCACCAAGATATGTTATCATAATTTCCATAATTAATTTATTCTTATTTAATTTTCTATATTGTAGCCACATTACTATGTTTAAATGATCTTCATAGTCTATATTAACTATTTCATACTCCTATATTATTACTCACGGTCCTTGTTATTTCTATGTTTAGGTTATTACTTTGGAATCATCTGCTAAAAAATTTCATCAAGTTTATTTTCATATTGAATATTTTGGCTTGATAAATATCTGTATGAATTACCCATGTTATCTTATACTTTTTTTGGATTATAATTTTATTTAAGAGATCAATATGGAGAATAAATCAAATATTTTTTTTGTTTAATTTTGATATGTTATGTACCTTGTCTTCCAAATACTCTAGTGCTCTCAATATTTGTGTTGTGAGTATTGGACATTTATGTTAAAAATCATGTAAGATATTTGAAAAAGAATTTTTTAACTATATTTTTTATCATAGAAAGATCTATTTATTTTTTTCAATTAGGAAAATATATTAGAAAAAAATATGGTTATGTCTATTTATTGGAAACCATGCTTATATTTTGATTAATTATTGAGAGAGTTTTTATACGAAATTATAATCATTTATGGGTACTATAAGTAGACGTACCTCTACAGTATATATACTTAGGGTTAATAATACAAAAATTTCTTATTATTTATTAAATAAACATGTTCCAGGTTCATCTCAAAGATTCCATTCCGTAAACATAGTTTAACAGTCTAATGGGATAGACTATGGAAGATTCATTAACTATTTATTATACATTGTGAATATCTTTAATTGAATTTTAGGACTCTTAAACTAATTGGATTATTACAATGGAGGAACAATATTGAAATATAGAGACTCATAAATTTTTTTACCTTATTCATTTATAAATTATACCTTCTATTTTCAGAGTGTCCCTTTTATATAATTTATAGATTAAGTATTCTCATACATAATTATTTTATAGATTATGTAAATTATTTGATCCATAATTAAATAAATAATGTTATGATTAATTAGCAATATTATAATTCAAAATTTTTATATAATTTTAGTTCAAAAAATTATATTATAACATTAATGTTTATTAGAACTATTAAAGATCCACCTCAAAACATTGTTTTTTATTTATCAATGATAACATAAAACATAGAACTTATTGCATCCCATTAAATAACTCCTCCCTTGTCATTTTTTGTGGAATTAATTTACTAGAAACTATTTTCATATATAAATTGGTGGAATGTGATGCTATATGGGTCATGGATTGGTCCCATTATATAAATACATCATCAAATTTCGGGAGAGGGTGATCTCTCTTAATGTAACAAAACAATTTCATTTTACGTATGTCATTATAATATTTCATGAAATATTTTCGAATTTAAGAATTGATCCAACATGGGATTCCCCAACAATGATATAATTTGAGTAGAGATATTAAAAATAGTAAAAATATTATATCATGGGAATTACATTCTTTATAAATAATGGAATTACACATAAATAGTGACTCATTTGGGGAATGTGAGACCATTAATAAATTCCAAATGTTGGTTTTACCCCAGGATAAACATAATATTTGTTATCATTGACAACATTGATAGAGTGTAGTCATGATAAGATTAATTGATTTAAATTTACTTAATAATTTAATTGTCATTATTTTCAAACCCTAAAAGAAACCACTACATAAAACAGATTATAGTGAATTTGGAATGGTAAGACACATTACCTTTGGGGAAAGAGAGGATTTAGCTTCACTGGGTAGTGCATTGAAGATCTTTGAATGAAAATGTATTAATGATCATAGTACCATGAGGATCCTCATAATAAAATAAGTTCATTGATCGTATAAAAAATAATGATATAGAAATGTTCTACATCAATTAATGATAAAAAATTGATGTAGGAAATTTATCTTTTTGTTTTATACCCATTTATCTTATGAGACTAATGTGAATTAATCCTTTACCTAAAAAATTCCTTGATGGATTTACATTTTTTTAAAATTTCTAATTTCTATTCCTATATCTATGGATTTGATATTACTTTCGTGTTGATAAATGATTCTTAATAATCCCACACATTTGGATTTTAATAATTATGAAAAAATAAAGATTGACATTAATTGATACTTATTATGTAGTATGTGTCTTTTCTTATTAGTTCTTGTTGTTCATCATTTGTAATTTGTTGGCCGGTGATTCAATGATACCAATAATGGCATATTGTTGTGCATTCATTATTTTTCATAATATATCATTGTAATGATTTCAAAATTTATTTTTGGAGACATGGAAGAGGCACAATGGTCACACCAATATTCTTATAATTGAGCATGTAATTGTAGATTTTAGATATTTGTAGACTGTATCTTCCTGATGGAGGAATGATGGGATATTGAAAAAAAGAGTTAGAAATCTACCCATCAATGAATGTGGTGTTCTAAGGTTGGTATGGGATGTGAAAATTCTTGTGATTTAGGAATCTGGCACAAAATGTGGTGATGATGTAAATTTCATAGTGACTATTGTATAAAATATGACTTCCAACCAATTGTAATTGATGGCTAAACCAGATCTGGGTGTTTTAGTGGAATTTATGGTGATCTAGATGTTAGATGTGCTGATAAGGATAGGAATTGTAAACATTATATAATTTCGATGAAGTTAAAAAAATACATTCCATATATTAAATGTGGAAACCATCAATGTTCTCCCATGGTAGAAATGACTAGTGTTTAAGATGTTATAAATAGAATATTCCTAGTGGGATGACACACACATCATTGGAATATACATATAAAACAGATGCATGTTTTGAAGGAACATGCTCCAGACCACATGTTATTGATTAATCGATTTAATGTTGGATAAATATTAGGTAAATGTGAATTTCATGAAGAGACAAATACCTTTTGTATACAACTAATGCACTCAGGAATTGGATGGGGTACATGGGAAGAGGTTGGTGTATATAATCATTACCCCATGTTGCAAAAACACAACTTGTACCCCTTATACACTCCATTTAGTTACAAAAGGTATTTCATGACATGCCTGGGTGAGGTTATTCCTAGGTATCTAGTTGAGGACACACACCATGAGGTCATATGAATATGTCATGTATATTTTTATGATACTCCAAACATGTTTATCTCCTTGAATTAGACGTAGATTTGGGCCTGTAAATATCTTATCTTAAATAGTTTTTCACATATAATTTGTTGGTTCCCGTAATTTAGGAAACCTAAATATGATGTTAGGTGATTCTAGTTGGTTTTTTCTCTTAGAAATGATTATATGTTAGTATCAATCATGGGTGGTCATTGGAGTGTAACCAGGATGGAATCCTCCTTTTCACTCTTGGGAGAGGGTCCGCTATATTCTTTATACCAGTGGGGTTGAAAACCCCACCATATATATTAGTTGTTAGTCATCTTTCTATGATGTGACTCACCCATCATTAAGATTTGGTATGGAGTGGATCCTCCATTATAATTTCTTCTCTCATGAATATGGATTAGTGTGGTGAGGTTTGGGATATTGACACTATTTCTAATTATATTTCAGGTTATTCTTGATTGGTGATTGTACCCACTCAACTGTGGATAATAGTTTCAAGGTTTATGTCCCCACTCTCATTCTTGATAGGTTACATGAGATACAAGTCTAGGATAGAGTTCCACCTCATATGATTTGTTTAGTTGGAAGGTGTGGGCCTTATACAGGGTGACCTGTGTAATTTCATGTGATTATGGGAATCATATATTGACATATTGGGCTACAAGCCTACTCATCATTCAATGCTGGGTTGTGGTTACAGAGATCTCCTTTCAGTCATCCTTTTCGGTTCATGTCAAAAATATCTAGGTTATGATTATTTTCATCCTCTCATATTATTACATTCTTAACTTGATGGTGGTGAGAGGACTACTCACTCTTTGATGCTTTTTGTTTGGGTATTTTGGGGTTTCCTACTAGGTATATATGTAATCACACCATCAAGAGTCATTTCTGAACATTTTCTATCATATGAAGTGTAAAATTCATTTGAAATATTCCATGGAAGACCAGTATCATGTGAAGCATATTTAGACTAGGCAAACCATTTACCATTGTTGGTGTCTCATTTGGCTGGATTCCTCCAGGTTGTATGTAGGATTTTTTCTATATATTATTTGTGGGATTATATTTGGAGGGATATATTGATCCAACCCACTCATGGTTATAATGTTACAACCATCCTTGTTTATAATGTCTCCACCTTCAATCTCTCTAATGTAACATAATCACATAATGAAAATGTTACTTATGTGTTCAAAAAGATCATATAAAATTAATCATAACATAATCCATGAAAAGTAATCAGCGTCTTAAACATTTTTTCATAGCATAACATGTGGAAGAGAAATGTGTTTTATAAACATATTATCATCAAATTAATAAATAACCAATAGAATTAGTAATAATTTTTTCACATGATCAAAACACTATGAAATCTTATTTAACAACAAATGATGTCATATTTATTCGAAAATTATTTTGAAAGACATGTAGAACATTTCATGAGGATAATTTTGTTTTCAACTAAAAAGTATTTATATAAAATATAAAATCTTACGAAACATTAATGGATAAATTTTCATATAAAATTACTTTGGAAAAAATTAAATCAATATTTAAATAATTTGACATTCAGGATGGTTAGAAAACCCATTGATGCCATACATGGTAAAAAATTATTCCTTTTTAGAATTTTTAAAAATGGTAAAAATATTATTTGGAAAATGACAAGAAGATTCCATTTAAGAATTTTATTAAAATATAAAATTATTAAAATTTTCATAAAACAGTCATTTATAATAATGTAAACTATATATAAAACATTTTTTTAGAAAACAATGTCATGTAATAGATTGGGATTTCGATCGAAGAGTTGAATAAAATTACTTTGACCTTAAAGCTATTATATTAGAATTTTGAGTAACGAATGTGAGGAAATTTAATGTAATCATTTCATTTGAAGGAATATGTAATGGATAAGATAATTCATTAGTTTAATGATTGGTATATATTATATCTCGTCATTGGATGTATAATCATAAACAACCCAAATAAGCAATGTCATTGTAACATCAAACACATACTACTTAATTAACCATTAAGTCATCATCCATATGAAATAAATTACAATATATGGACATATAAATTAACAAAAAATTCATCATATGCATCGTAATAACATTCATGATCTTTATATAATCCATATAAAATAAAAAAGTGGGGAATAATTCATATTTCCCAAAAAAATAAAAGTGATATGAAAATGTATAACCTGAACTCTATTCATCCTTCATCAACATTCAATCCTTATGTATAATTAATATTGTTTTATTATTAATAAATTATAGAACCATAAATATATATATTATAAAAAACATTATTTATTAATTATATTTTAAAATTATTTTATTAAAGATTCATTTTTAAAATCACATTTCTGGAAATTTTGTCTTCATAATTCATGTATGATTTATTCTGGTATTTTATTTTATTTTACATATATCCTGGTCCGATAAAATCAATAATATTAACCATGAAATAATTTTCATCTGTATTCATTATATATAGACTTTTAGAAATCCATCAATTTTAGATATAGAAAACAAATAACATCGCTTTTGGATATGGTGGGTCATACATATGAATGCAAGGTGTTTAAATATTATACAATAAATGAGTGAAATAAAATTAAATATTAATTCACTATTTTATATTAATTATATTTCCCATATATCATTTATATTAATAAATTACATCATTTTTACCATCCTTGTATAAATAAATTAAAAAAATGTTTCACATCCCTTTGTGGAGGTAGGAGTACATACATACACATAAACAATGTTATAGCTTTCAAATAGATTTGAAATTTATATGTTATATGTGATATTATAATATCACGACCTTTCCCCAAGGGCCCGTGCCATGACTACCCCAAACCCGCCTTCCACATGCCAAGATCTATCGACTAGAACCAAAGGCGTAATTCCATAAAACTAGGAGGGCATTGCCTTTATAACTGTAAAAAAACACAACTTAGCACACAACTGAAAATGAAAAAGTAAGTAATGCAGAATAACAAAAGAGTGCTGAACATAATAAGGGGCCAGAATATAAGCCCAACTGGAAATTAAAAGTACAAATGAAGGGAAATACAACTGAAGAAAGAGAATGAAAACTACTAGATCGTCCTCTGGGGTTCCTACCTGAAGGTTAGGTACAAATAGCCTCCTCAGAACTCCATGTCCATCATACTCCTCCGTGTACAGACTCATCGTAAGGCCCACCTCCAGGTACCATCCGGTACTGGTGCTATCAGCCTTCGTCAGCATTGTCTGTCATCTGCATCCAAAAAACGAGGTGTGGGCATAGCTAGTGCAGGGGTGAGTATAACAAAACTCAGTAAGGATCCTGAGACCACCAAGGTCTCTCAAAATCCACGAAAGGTAAACCAAAGAGTATGAAATCAATGAATTACCATTAATTAGGTATATTCCCATACATATACTTATGTTATCCAGTAACACATCTCAATCATGAGTAATACATAGAAGTCATTGACTCATCTGAAAATAGGATTTTATTATAGGGGTAGTATCATGTAACATCCCCAGTCACACTGTCGAAACCTCAACAGCTGGAGAAATCCTCCTCTATCGAGTATAGTGCACCTGCCACATCACCAAGGCACTTCCCACTAACCTTGGACTGCTGAGGTACTCCTCCTATAAAGTTCCTTGGGTCTGCTATGTCACCAAGGTGCTCCCCACCATGGGCCTGCCACGTCACCAAGGTGCTCCCCCTCCGAGCCTGCTGAGGTACTCATCATGTCAAGTACCGTGGGTCTGCTGCGACACTAAGGCACTCCCCACTACGGGTATGCCGTGACACCATGGAACTCCCCGCTGCACTAGTAGAATCTATTCGAGTCAAATGGTCAGCAGTCGTTAGGTCTCAACCAGCTACAAGGTCTCTGAATTAAGCACGCTCGTCACCGGGAGGATCCACTCCATGAAGTACTTGTAAATAATCCTACTACGACAAATTAGTACAAAGATGTATCTCAATGGACCACCACGTTATAGAGGTATCAACATAATAGACGGTGCGTCAATTGGATGCCCGATCTGTGACTTTTTATCCTTTTAGTCACGGGGGCCTGGTTAGATTCATGTATGATCCAACCTAACCGTAAATAAACTTTACCCTGAACTCCAGTGGGGTATACTCAAGGGACCATGCGCTCCATGAAAACCGGTTCCATTAACGGTTCGTCAAACGGGCGTCCGGTGCCAAAGGTATGGACAAAGTATATAAAGGGTCAGTAGCGGTCTCGGGTCAGGCCCGACCCGGTTTGGGTCGACCCTGTCTGAGCCATTGGGTCTGACACGACCTATCGGGCTGGTCAGGTCACTAGGTTGGGCCCAGTCCATTGGTCCTGGCCCAATGGAATACGGGGGATTTTCGGCCTGGAGGTCGCCGCGTTGTCGGCTCGACCTGAACGTCGGGGCCGGTTCGGCCAGCACCACGAGGGGCGCGCCTCGGGTGGTTCGGCCCAGGAGGCCGACGAGGCTCAGTCGGTTCGGCTGGGAACCGGGGCGTGGCCGGGTAGGCCGGGTACCGGCCTGGGCAGGCCGGCGGGGTGCCGTTTAGGGCATGGTCAGGTCGCGGCAGGGCGCGGGCAGGGCATATGCAGGCTGCTGGCAAGACGGTGGGGCACACGGGGGGCGGAAGTCAAGCCTGGATGGGCATTCAGGAGGCCGTGGGTAGGCCAACAGGTCATGGGCAGGCTGCAACAGGGAACATGGGAGACCCCAGATAGGCCTGCGGGGCGTGAGCAGGATGCGGGCATTCCAGGCAGGGCACACGAGATTTTTTCGGGGCACACAGAAGGCCAACGTGGTTTGCGGAGGCCACGAGAAGAGCGACATTTACCTATGCCTTCATCACCTTTAATGCCTCTTCATCGCCATGCCAAGGATCATCTCAAACAAGAACGACAGAGGGGTCGGACCATGTTGGTTTGGCCTGCACCCTCCACAGTTAGGGTGGTATAAAAAGGCTTGCAATTATGAAGCACAACAACCCTCGTTCTTTGTTTTGAGAGAAATGAATAAAATGGGGAAATGTTCATACTTAGAAAGAATTAAACCCCTACCCTTTATTTTCATTCATCATCGTTTGAAGGAGTCGCAGAAAGTGGAAGAAGAAGATAGTTGTTCGTTGCATCCGCCAAGTACTTCCAAACCCGAGCTGCGCCGGCTCGTTGACGACGATGCAGAAGTCAGTCTTCGAAGACATCCCATGATAGTAGGATATGAGGAAGGAAGTATAAGAATATCAGTGTTCTTCGTTCTTCGTTCTTCGTTCTTCATTCTTCGTTCTTCGTTGAAAGATGAGGTTCCTCATTGAGAGGTTTCTCTCCAATCACCCAAGTGAAATCGTTGTGCAAAATAATATATTAGTTTATATGTTAGTTTGTGGGAAAAAATTTTCAAAGGTTGAATTAAATTAAAATCCTCCACCTAATTAATTCATGTGGGTTGACAAGAATTATTTCGGGGAGTTAGCACTAATTAATTTATGGGTATGACAATAGGCTCTCCCTTATTAATGAGGGAGAGTTGAGAGTTTTGACTCTCCTCCATCAGTAGGGGGTTTAGCCTCGTGTGGTCCCCACATCATAACATCTCACTGGATGTTATGTTCGGGTGGTCCCCACCACCATAACTTTTCCTGGGAGGTTAAGGTGTGGTGGTCCCACCTCCAACATCCAGGAGGAGGTTATAACTAATATAATAAAATAACACATGCACTTTTTTATTTTATATTGCACGTAAAATTCAAAATATATATTTTAATCATGACTATATGATGTCGAGGTGAAAGTCTTCTTAAGCGAATATTGACAATGCGAGTTCAATGTTGCCCTCAGATTTTGATTTCGAGCACTGGTACAAAAGTTATAAAAACCCACCTGTACGTTTACTGAATGTACTCGAACAATACTTGATAAATTGATTCCCGGCACACCGGGCATCAGAATCATGTGACGTAAATTTTAACGGACTCATAAAATTACCATTTATTTAAGAAAAACATTTACATGGAAATTCCGATTCATTACATATAATTACAAAATTATAAAAAATTCATAAATATGATATATAAATCATAAATCCATTATTTTATCCATCCATGACAGGCAGTGATGGAAAATGAATTACATTGGTATGCAATGTGGTAATTTGTT
Organism: Viscum album; assembly: GCA_963277665.1. Classification (NCBI taxonomy): domain Eukaryota; kingdom Viridiplantae; phylum Streptophyta; class Magnoliopsida; order Santalales; family Viscaceae; genus Viscum; species Viscum album. Next base: position 1,027,662,502 of record OY728121.1, on the reverse strand, counting down.
TTACACATGATTGAAAGATTTATTTCGCACATGATGGAGTAAGAGATATGTGTATTTCATTAAATTAACATAAAAAAACTATAATTATATCGCAGATATTTATGTTATTATATAATAATTATTGAATAATATTTAATGTATTTAGAGGATGCAGAAGAATTAAATTGAATGGTAAAGAACTATAAGTCTTCTTCGAAAAATAATATTACGTTATCACCTATGTCATTAATAAGGTATTTTACTACTTAAAAAGGATTATATGAAATGGATATGGAATGTTGTAATATATTTGGTTATGTGAGGGACAAGAAACTATTTTTTCAAGTCTTTATATTATAGGAGAGTAGGTGCCCTTTTTATCTAGGTGAAGGGATACACTTTGGACGTTTTGAAAAGAATAATCTATTGGCATGATTAAAATATGAAAAAAGAAAATATGGATAATTATTTATAATTAGACGATATAGGACGTGATAAATGTTGTAAAATATTATTATAACAAGTTTATTGGTCATTTTAGGCTTAATTTTTCAGTATAATCCCATGTAAACTCGGTTTATGCTTAACTATGATAATTAATTTTTACTATTTTTGATATTCATTTTGACACAAGACTATGTTGACCATATTATATAATAATAATATTTACGATTAAAAATTTGGAATCTATATTCCAAAATACAGTCACAAATTTGGGGGAATTTAATTTAATATAAAACTTTTATATGCAATGAAAAGTTGTTTTCCATTGAGAAATTTATCATAATTTTAGAATGTTTTAATTAAAAAATTAAACATGAAACTGATTCATGTAATGTAAATAGGATTAGTAAATATATATTTTTATTATTTTTTTAAACCATCTTAAAATAATGAATATATTTTAAATGATTTAAATGAAAATAATGTTTTTAATAAAATTCTAATTTTTATAGTCGTCAAATATAATTTAATCACTCTATAAAATTATAAAAAATAAAATGATATATAATGTTGAATTGTATATTTTAAAAATAAATTTGTTTTTTAAATTATATTTTCTAATTAATTTAATAGTTATATTTATTATATTTTCAAAGGCGCTAATAATTTTTTATTAAAAAATATATATTTTTGAAACATATAAATACTTTAGAAATAATTTAGTACTTTATTATAAATATGATTTCATTATATAAGACAATTATATTTAAAATTTTATTCTTTTTATTCATATTAAAATTTCTAATTTTAATATATAGGATATAAAATTCATTTTAAACAACAATATTAAAAATCTATTATATTTCGTTAAAAATTAGTGTTGTGTTTAATGATATCTATCAAATAAATTTAATTTATTTGAAAAATTTATATTTCATAAAATCATTGATTATTACATTATGACACCTATAAAAATAATGTATCCCTTTAAATTCAATGATATGATTCAAGAAAAATGAGGATACTTCTACCTCACCATATCGTCATGTTCCCACATATATTCATCAAATGGGTGCTTTCACAACCAACAATTAACCAGGTGAGTGGTAATATTTCATAGAAAAGTTTTTCTATGATAATGAATCTACATGATTTTTCACTAATAGAAATCATCATATTTCAGTATTATTCCTTATGAGTCCATTATATGTAATTGATCATGTACATACATCTTTATGAGAGATATATAGAAAAAATTATAGACTTGAGAGGGGTATGATGGATGTTAAAAGTGATATGAAATAGTCTCTACTCGATCAAGATTCATAAAAGGGAATATATACCTTTTAGTCGACATTCCTTTAATCATTTATATCAAAATAATTTTACATGGAAATTTACATAGGAAATTGTTTTCACAATCATCAATCTCTCTGTCACACCGATGATTTTCTGTATAACTTTTCATGGAACTCCATGTTCTCTTAAAATTGTTTTTAAATTGTTCATAATCTCTCTAACATTTCATCAAATAGTTCATATCATGATAGATTTGGTTCTCTATCTTTGTCCCGTAATGATGGAGTTTGATAATTAATTTTATATAAGTATTCATAATGATACATCTAAATTATTGAATGAAATATATTTTTTTATGAAAATTTTACCTAAGAAAATGATGATCCTAAACACCTTACAAATTAATAACAATATATCTAACCATATCCTATATGGTTTGAATTATTATATCAAATTGAAAATATTTCTAATGATAATACAAAAATGATGAAACTAAAATATATATGAAGGGTTTGTGGAAGAGTTTTTATGAACATTTTTGTAAACCTCAGATCCAAATCATGCATAATGGAATATTGTAACCCGTGAAACAATATAGTATCATTAATCTATATCTTTGAATTATAATCTATAACAAAAATTTAGTTGAAATGAATATTATTAACTTTTTCGTAATCAGGTACAACCCATAGAGTATTATACCCATTAAATGTTTGGGGTTTTTTGACAATAAAATCCATAATGTTATTTTCCCATTTTCAGTCTAGTATGGGTAATTATTGTGAAATCCCTTTATAATTATTTCTATTATCCTTAAATTCATGACATTAAGAGAAACAAGAAATATAATTTAATATATTACAATTCATGTTATCCAATAATAATTACACTTTTAGATATCTTTACATATTCTTACTTCCTGGATGAATTGATAATGAAGAACTATGAGCCTCCTCTAACACGGTCATCTTCAAATTTGGTATGGATAGAACACATACATGATTAAAAAACCATATCATTACATTATAACCATGGTTAAACTCAATAATATTTATGACCTTATTTTACTTCAATAACTATCACTTATATGCCACTTTTATGTTTACATATATAAATGATCGAGCACTCATTTGAGAGAGAAAATATTCATCCCTTTCTATCAATATTTCAATATCCATGCTTAAAAAAATCCATAAATATTGGATATTTTTTTATACTCATTATATTTATGATATAATGATTCTTTATAATTAATTCTACCGACAAATAACTCAATTTACAAAGGTTGTAATGTATTGATCATATATTTTCAATATTAATCACCCACCATCTTCTATGGTGCATGTTAAACTCCATATGTGTTAATATGCAATTGAAGATTTTATTTTCGTTATAGATATCAAAAAAATTCCATAAATATAATTAATTCATATTATTAATAAAAAAACTACCATATCTCACTCCAATGAATGATTTGGGTAATTTTATGCCTGAAAACTCAATTGTCGTGTGGTATAATCTATCCCCATACCATTATTCATAAGAAATAATCCTAATGCATTATAGTATAGAACACTATATATTACATACCCTTCTCCATTGTAGGCTTATGTAATAATATGTTCTCTAAAAAATCATCAATTCGGTTCCATGATATTTTCATCACATTAATCTTCCCAATGGAACTTCCATCCTTAATGAGTTAACATTGTGAGTGGATTGGTGACCCATGGAAAATTTTCACAAACCATCATTAATATCTAGACAAACCAATAATATATTATATCTCAGAAATCATGGTTGTTCATGGAAATATTTCAATGGCCTCTGTCTTTGATGGATCCACTTATATACCCTTACATGATATATATGGCAGAAAATTGAAACCTTTTTTATAGTAATATCACACTTTTTTAAATTTTCATATAGTTCCTCATCCTTTAGGGTCATCAGTTCAATTTTAATGTGATCATCATGATCATAAATTGAAATTAAATATTTATGAATATATTCTATAATTACTACCTCAAAATAATCAATGTAATATATAAAGGCTCTATTCCTTAAATCTATTACGATTGGGGTATAATTTGTAAGACCAAATGGTGACAATATTTTTTCATAGTTCCAATACCCATAACTGAATGATGTATTTTGTATATCCTCATTCTTATAACTCAATCAAATGATATTTATAAGGATTTTCATTACTATAAAACTATTGATCTCAAAAAGTATTTGTTAAAAACCCATAAATATGTGGTTGAGGATACATGTTCATGATTGTGAACTTTTTTAGTTCATGATAATAATTGAAGAGTCACATCAATAATTATTTCATCTCAAAAAGAGTACAATTGAACACTAAGATGAAACATATGGACAATTATATACCTTGAAATATTCTATTGGATATTTTTATCCAATTACTTCTACTAAATCATGGTCATTCTATTGGATGTTTTTGAAATTGGTGTGGAATTAGGTATTAGTTTTGTTGAGAATAAAACATCATAATTTCATTGTAAACAATGAAACTACTCATGAATAGATTAATAAAATCCATTAGATTAGGCAAATCATCGATGTTGATTTCCTCCACAACCATCTGAGATAAACACCCATTTTGAAATGGACCCAAGACCCATACAGTGGATGGAATTTAGATTGGAAGATTATATTTAACATCTCACTAGTCAAGGATTATTGTTATCTTCAAAATATCAAATTTTACAACACTAACATAAAAAAATTTATATTTATATCATTAAATCAAATCCATGTATAATATAACATCAAAATAAAACATATGAATGGTGAGAATATTTTTACGAAGCACATCAACACAAAACTCAACTAGAGAGAAATAATTTACAAGATATGGAATGGTCGCACCCTTGTGGGTTTTCACATCTAATTCAACATCAAATATTTTTTTGGAATCTTGTTATCCTTAGAAATATAATCACATATAAACAAATTGATAGATCTTGAATCAAATTATGCATTATTAGATCTAAAGAAGATTATAGCATTACATTTAACCTCATTATTATAATAAAAATCCCCATAAATAGTTATCAAATTATATTTGTCATTATCTCTCTTCTAAATAGATTTTCTGACCTTGATCATCATAATTAAAAATACAATTTGATAAGTAGTTATCATAAATCCCATACTCCTTGCATTATAATAATCATAGCATATGAGGTTCATTTATTGGAATATTTTATATATTTGAATCATTAACTAAGTTCTTCGCATCAATTTGGAATTTATTTTCTCATTGAAATTATTTTATACAATTAGAACATTTATTAGTACCCTTATTATAATTACATCCATTTTTCATTCTGTACATAGCGTATAAAGAAAATAAGAGGTTCTTTCCACCATGGGTTTTAGATAATTCATTTAATAGCATAATTATTTTCCAATAAAAACCAAGTGATTAATAGAAAAATCTAACATAAATTTCCAAATTTAATGAAAAATTAATTATTAACTTATATATGTGGATTTTCCATAGGTAAAACACCCTTCAAAGACTTGGTTTGAAGCCTCTAAAAAATAGATCAACCAGAACATCAAGTTGGATAATAACACCATAAGTTTACCATCATAATTTTCTATAATTTGTTACATAGGTTACAAAATATTCTAAATCCCTCTATTTTAGAAAAACTAATTCCTTATCAATTTTCATATGAATAATAAAATGAAATTAATTATTGAAAAATAATCTCTTAAACACATCTCACTTCATTGATTTTAGTTTCTCTTATTATCTAGTATTATTGATAATGACCCACCATTGATCCAATTCACCCTTCAAATGATAGACATAGAAAATGACGTTTTCATGATATAAACACTTCATAATGAAGAATATATTTTTAAATGATACTGATACATCCCTCTGAAATGAGTGGATAAAAAAACTAATATAAGTTGAGTGGTTCCTCACGAAGGCCTAAATTGAATGTTTTCTCTCATTGCTTATTATGATGTTTATCATGATTTATAGCACGAGACTGTTTTTTCAAAAAAGAATCATTATTTTTCAATCTATTACACAGAGACATTTTTCATAGGTGGAAAATCATTTCTTTTCCTTTTTCATTCTGCATTAACATGGTTCCTTTGAGTTCAATACATTGAATAAAACTAGAATGTATAATGTAAAAAATAAAAATCAGAGTGATAAACTACATAATTCTGAAAAATGAATTATAGGATGACTAAATAAATTTACATCATTTTCAATATATGACATAATAGTCTTAATATGTGTAATTCATGTCACATCCTATCCCTGATACCACTCAAAGGACCCCCAATATGGTGTACATAGGACCTCAAAAAATGCCTCCCCAAACATTAGATGCTACTGAATAAAAGTGAGGACCTAGGGTGTGTCCCTAGAGGGAATATTCCGACAATTATCATAGTACCACACAAAAATACATATTGAATATGAAATATTATAATAAGTAGAAAAAATAGATATAAAATGGATGAAGTACATAATCATGCAAAAATAAAGAACGAAATATACAGAAGATATATATTTATATGATACAATATATTGATCATGCTAATGTATCTATAAAAAATGAAAATTAATGCTTAATGTTATACAAGAATATAACACATGATATAGAATATTCAAAAAGGCCAAAAAACATGGTGACTAGAATCTCAAGAATATTCTCTTTCATCTACTCCCAAACACCATCCTGAAATAGAAATCAATAATTCAATTTTGGATTCATTTATTTATCAAAAACTTAAAACATAATGTCAATATTGGGGCCAATGGCAGCCCATGAAGGGAGTGGGATACAATATCAATAGACCAATAACCATGTTGTCTAAGACAAAAGATTCTGTGGAATATAAAATGACTAGTGTTCAATAATTAATAAATAAAAATCATAAATTAATAAATAAACACATTTGACTTGGTTCCACTTCATCACCCATCTAATTTACCATCTTCACCTTAAGATAATGAGTCTGACCAAAAAGATCATGAAAAGTTAAAATTATTGGGATAATATGTGAGGCGTTTTAATGTCCCTAACCCTTTGATTGGGCTTGGAGGATACGTACAAACTTTCACAAAATCATAGGACCATTCATATTTGAAATATTTTTTTATTTTTTAATTAAATTAATAATATATTTATAAATTATAGAGAGTCACCAATAATCCCATAAACATAAATTAATATAGTCTTTCCAAGTATCTGTCAAGGGCGTCGACGTATCTCCAATTCCAAGAAATCTATCCATGGTTACCGATGAATGAACTCCCAGGTGTCACACAAGGAATGATGAACACAGGTCAATAACTAACCTATGAGTCCATACCTAGTATCAAACCTAGTATAAGGCCCTGGCCTTAAAAATTACTTAATAATTAATTAAATGAATAATTCACATTGAGGATCTTTTCAGGTTTAGGGTTTTAGAGAATTAGGACATAACTGTTACATCTCAAAAGATTACAAAGTAGACACTTCTACTAAGTTTCCATAGAATAAAAAACTCTTAAAACAAAACATGTCTAATTCCATGTTTTATATAGAATGAATTTACCTTGATCCCATCCTTGACCCTATTCAACATTAAGTCATGAGAAAAACGTTTCAAAAAACATGGTGTGAGCATAAAAAGCTCGGTAAGGGATACAAAAAGAATGAAAACTGTTAGTTTTTCAAACATCAAGTAAACCATGTATACTTTATCAAAGAAATACATTCACCTTAATGAAGTAGTAAGAACTCTTCAATGAATAAAATATCATTACTTACCCTTTTGTAACCAAGGATTACCATAAAACCCATATAAAGAATACATACGCTATAAAGGATACTTGGGACATAAACATACTTAAGTGGAATAACCATACGGTCGACTTCCCTGCGTATCACTTAATGGAATAGCCATACGGCCAACTTCCATACATACTTAATTGATTAGCCATACGACCGACTTCCATACCCAATGCATTGGAGGTTATAACGTAACCACTCGTCCTAGAATTCACAGCACAACCCGTCATATGGTTTATCATGTAACCACCCGTCAAATGTCCAAGTACCATTATAAAATCATAAGACATAAAACAAATATAATTGAAAGAAAACATTTCCACACTCTGATCACAATATATCACTCAAATATATTGACATAAAAAATCCATTATAAAAACTATTTTCAATACCAAAATAAATAAAAGAGTATTTGGTATTTATTTCATTTTAAAAACATCACGGCTTGTTGAGGAATCCAAATTCCAAATAATACTCACGACGGCGGAAAAGGTCGTTGTCACCACATACATTAAAAGAAACATTCCTTTTTGTCGTTTAGTAAAACGCTTCGTAGAAAAAGATTCCTTTTGTATAAAACTAAATGTCAAAGGGGTTTATACACCATATAAAAGATAGTTTTGTATAAAATGAAATATGCCTCAATGAAAGAAGATTGAGACGAAGTCCCTTACCTCGGGTCTGACATGAATCGATCGTTCTTTAATGTCCGGAATAATAAACTTGAGTTAATTTTTTTACTTTCTTAAGAACCTTATTCAATTTAATTATTACTTTTATATCACTTATTATCATGTTATAAACATTATTTAATCATTTAAGTTAATAATGTTTGTTTTGTCAATATTTGGTTCTTAAGTCGAAAGTGGACTTCTTACAATTACTTGTGGTTCGTGTGGTCAAAGGTTCTTTATATCCATAATGACATTCCTGATTTGGATATCTTATATATCTTATATATCATATATATATATATAGCATATACATGTATTTATAATATCACTTATTCATTTATAGGTAAGAAATGAAATGCACCATTCATGGAGACGGTAAGTCGTACGTATGCATGAACGCTGCTTTCATTTCTATGTCATATTAATGGAATTAAAACTAAATGAGAGATATTTATATTTTAGTTCCAGAATTATATTAATCATTTAGATGTAACATACATCATATATATCCATTATATATATGTACATATAATAGTACATTACATTTGAGGATAAGAAATGAAATGCACCATTCATGGAGATGGTAAGCCGTACGTATGCATGAACGCTACATTCATTTATATCTCATACTTTAATGGAGTAAAATAATAATGATAAAAAGGGATATTATAATTCCAGTATAATATCATTAAATCCATCCTTTATACGTCCCACGTATGGAATTAACAAATCAAATCACTTTGAGGGGGCGGTAGTCCGCACTTCCTAAAATGAAGATATCGTGTATACCCATAATGGAAGACATAAAAGTATGCCATAAATAAAAAATACAGAAGCTTAAGGAAAGAATAAACATATTATATATCATATATAAATATAGTGACATATTAATGTCCACCTTTAAAGGTGTTATATGAGTGTTGAACAATCATCGTTTCGTGAGGCAGAAATTCAACATCCACAGAAACAGTATGTTCATTAACCATTAGATGTAGGTGTGTGTAAGTGTAGCTCGAATCCTTATTATAACAACATCCTGGTATATGTAAGATACTGTTTGTGTTACAAAAGAAATGAATAAAAAGATTTTAGGGTATTGGAGAAGAAAAATAAAACAAAAGGACTCAAGTGAAGACATCACCTTAAAATCGGGTAACTCCCATTGGTTTGAGCTCAAAAGCTTTCTTGGGAAGACATCTACCCAAAGTGAGGCTTCAATGAGTAAGAGAGGGATGTGGAGAGACAAAATGGGTAGGGGTTGGCCGAGCCAGAGGCTTTGGATGTGCAGGTAAGGTGGTAGAGTTGGGGGCCTTTTATAAGAGGAGAGGAGAGGCACTCTTGGAAAGTAAGGAAATGTTACATTATTTTAGAATGAGTTTCGGATTTTAATGATACCAAATTGATGTGTTTCGAGGATAAGGTGATAAGGGTTCGAAATCGACCCATACAATAGGTTTTTTACATGTTTAGGTATTAGATTTTACATTATCACTCCATTTTATTTAAATCGTTAAATAATGAGGTAATTGATGCATCATCATGGTATCATAAATAATTTAAATTATTTAATGTCCATAAATTATACAAGAAATATCATGATGTATTAAATCCTTTTATCCTTCCACTTAATATTTATAGTCAAAAATATGACTAGTATATCCCCACGTAAAAATTGTTTTGGTAAAACACCTCATGTTTGTGACATTTTTATTTTAACATTTAATAAAAAGATATTATTGTCATTTTCCAACTAAAGTGGCATCATTGGGTCCCCAAGTTGACCCATGGATTTTCATGGTCTTCCATGACACATCCAATGAGGTTAGGACATGTGTCTAGGTATTTTCATTTTATTATAATATAAGTTTTTCCTTAAATTGCACTAATTACCTCTAATCGTGATTAAAAACTTAAAAGTTACTATTCAACAAAAAATTATTTTAATCCCATTGAACCAAGTTTTACTTCTTAATGAAAACCATGTATGTTGTATTTTTAAAATTCAAAACACAGAAGTGGTAAAATTTCATTTAAACGAAAAATCAGTTTTTATAAGTACCACTTAGTGGTTTCACTATTCATCAAAAATTGAAGTTTTTCTGAAAAATACCAAAAATTTACCCTAAGATATATTTGATATTCCAAATTCAAAAATGAATTCTATTTTACAAAATTTAAAACATATTAGTTGAATTAATTAATTTAATAATTAATGTCCGTTGTCAGAGAAAATAGCCTGTTTTCACAAAACAATAAGTATCAAAAGATTGACACTAGTTTAAGTCCGATTTCAACATGAAATTAATTCCAACGACCACTATTAAATTTAATGGTAAAAATATATTCTAATTTAACTTTAAAAGAAATTCAGATGATAATCTAATCATATAAATAAATTAGATTAAAAATAGGTTTTGAATTAAAATACAACATTTATCACTGTTCATTAAAAAAATGAACTTTATCGGAAAAATATCAAAAATTTACACAAAGTAAATTTTGATGTCTCAATTCTAAAGAATAGTTTTATTTGCTCCAATAGAATTTATAATAGTGAAAAAAACTATATTTAATGACCGTTCGCCATCAAAAGGCGATAAGTGAACCTTTAGTGAAAACTAGGGCATATACGCCTAAAATTGAATTCATTCCGTATTTTAAGCATTTTATGTTTTATTAGGCAAAAGTAAAAACATTTAAAAAACATATAAAATCATATTTTAGTTATTTATATCCATTCCCGCTAATACAATGGCTATGTGTTAACTACCATTTAAAATGATATTATTTTATTACTAGTGTGCATCGTAAGATTTCAAAGAAACTCTTTGTTGCGTATCGGGTACGCTATCGAACATAGATACCCCTTTAAAGAAAAATTAATTTTTAATTCATAAATATTAATAAATATGAAAATGTTTTATTCATTATTTACATGGGATGTTACATCCTTCCCCAATTTTGGGAATTGCGTCCTCACAATTTTATTCACTTATCAAAATAAGTTGGGGTATTTATCCCTCAGAGAATTTTCGGATTCCCGTGTTGCCTCTTCAACAATATGGTTTTTCCACAAAATGTTTACCTGGTGAATTACCTTATTTCGCAACACTTTCTCTCTTCGGTAAAGAATTTGGAATGGTTGTTCTTAATAAGATAGGTTCTCTTCTAACTGAACTACCTCTGGGCTCAAAACATGAGATGGATCTGGCATATACATCCTCAACATCGAAACCTGAAAAACATTGTGTACCTGAGATAAACTCATAGGTAAAGCCACTTGGTAAGCAACTGATCCAACTTTATCCATAATTTCATATGTTCCAATGAACCTTGGACTCAAATTTCCTTTCTTACCAAATCTCATCACAATTTTCCATGGAGAAACTTTGAAAAAAACATGATCACCTACCTTGAATGATAGATCCTTCCTCTGTTTATCTGCATAACTCTTCTGCCTGCTCTGAGATGTTCTCATGTGTTTCTGAATCAACTGACCTTTTTCTTCCATCTCTCCTACCAATTCTGGTCCCATCAACTTCCTTTCACACACTTCATCCCAAAATTCTGGATTTCGACACCGCTTCCCATATAATGCCTCAAATGGTGGCATCTGTATACTGGAATGAATACTGTTATTATAAGAAAACTCATCCAAAGAAAGATGTTGGTCCCAACTTCCCTGATAATCCATCAAACAAGCTCGTAGCATATCCTCCAAGGTCTGAATTGTTCGTTCTGACTGCCTATCTAATTGCGGATAAAAAGATGTACTAAAATTTAATTCAGTACCCAATGACTTCTAAAGGCATTTAGAAAAGTTAGAAGTAAAATGGGATCACGATCAGATACAATGGGGAGAGGAACTCCATGAAACCTGACTATCTCTTTAAGATACAAACGGGAAAGTAGATATAGGGAAAAAGTATCTTATATAGTAAGGAAATGAGTAGATTTAGTCAAGTGATCAACAATAACCCAGATTGCATTATTACCTCTAGATGTCTTCAGTAAACCCATGACAAAATCCATGGATATATTTTCCCATTTCCACTCTGGCACTGGTAAAGGCTGAAGCATCCCTTTCGGTAACTGCCGCTCTGCTTTAACCTGCTGTCAATTCAAACACTTTACAGTAAAATCAGCAATATCCCTTTTCATTCGATTCCACCAGTAATACTCCCGCAGATCTCTGTACATCTTAGTACTTCCAGGATGAACTGAAAACGGGGTACTGTGAGCCTCACATAACAACTCATTCTTCAACTGTGAATGACAAGGAACACATAATCTCTTCCCAAACCTCAAAACACAATCATTATAAATGTTGAATTCATGCAACATACCCTTCTAAACTAGCTCTACCTTTTTCTGAAACTCACTTTCTTACTTCTGTGCTTGCTTAATTCTGTCTGATAGGGATGATCTCAATGATACCTGAAACAAAACAGAAGAAATTAATGCACTATCAACTTCTATGCCAAAGTTCATCACATCAATAACCAAAGGATCTCGTTCCAAATGTAGCATGGTTAATGAAGCATTACATTTTCTACTCAAAGCATCAGCCACTTTATTTGCTTTTCCTGGATGGTAATGAATTGTACAATCATAATCCTTGATTAATTCTGGCCATCTCCTCTGTCTCATGTTCAACTCTTTCTGAGTGAATATATATTCTTTAAACTTTTGTGATCAGCATATATTTCACACTTTACTCCATACAAATGATTCTTCCAAATTTTTAAAGCAAAAACAATAGCAGCTAATTCCAAATCTTGTGTAGGGTAATTTACTACATGAGTTTTCAACTGACGTGAATCATAAGCAATTACCTGATCATTCTGCATAAGGACACAGCCAATTCCCTTCAACAAAGCATCACTATATATAATAAACTCACCATTCCTAGAAGGAAGTGCCAAAACTGGAGCATCCACCATTCTTCTTTTCAACTCATGAAAACAATCATCATATTATTTTGTCTAGATAAACTTAACACCCTTCCGAGTTAGCTTAGTCATTGGACTAGATAACCATGAAAAAGTTTCAACAATCCTTCGGTAGTAACCTTCCAAACCAAGAAAACTATAGATCTCGGTTACATTTGTGGGTCGTGGACATTTTTCAATAACTTTTGTTATAGCAGGATCAACAGTTATGCCATCTTTTGAAAAAATGTGACCCAGGAAAGAAATTTGTTGTAACCAAAATTCACATTTTCTAAATTTTCCATATAGTGTCTTTTCTTTTAAGGTTTGCAAGATAACCCTTAAATTACTTTCATTCTCCTCTATACTTTTAGAAAACACCAAAATATCATTAATGAAAACAAACACAAACTTATCCAAGAACTCAAGGAAAATTCTATTCATAAGGTCCATGAATACAGTAGGTGCATTGGTTAACCCAAAAGGCATAACTACAAATTCATATTGTCCATATCTAGTACGGAATGCAGTCTTTGGAACGTCCGCTTCTTTTACTTTCAACTGATGGTACCCCGACCTCATGTCAATCTTCAAAAAATACTGAGCTCCCTGGAGCTGATCAAAAAAATCATCGATATGAGGAAAAAGGATACTTGTTCTTAACAGTAATATTATTTAAGGCTCTATAATCAATGCAAAGTCTCATTGAGCCATCTTTCTTTTTAACAAACAAGATAGGAGAACCCCATGGTGATGTGCTAGGTTGAATGAAACCTTTATCTAATAACTCCTGCAATGGTTTCTTTAACTCTAAAAGTTTAACTTGAGCCATTCAATAGGGGGTTTTGAAATTGGCTTAGAATCAGGAACTAAGTCAAAAGTAAATTCAACTTCCCGATCATGAATAATACCAGGCAACTCATCTGGAAAAACATCAAGATACTCATTTACCACTGGCACATCATTAATCTGAACAATTCCTATATTTTCAACAATATGTGCAAGGTAAAAATCATTTACATCCTTTACTAGTTTCACAACTTCCTGATATGTTATCAAAAGAAAGGGTTCATTATTGTACACAAACTGAAAATCTTTCTGAAAAGAAACCATTTTAGCTCTGCATTCAATCTTAGCTTGATAAACAGAATGCCAATCCGTGGCCAAAATAACATCAAACTCTACTAGAGGAAAAACAATAAGGTTTTCTGGTAGATTCTTTCCACACACATGGATAAAAAAGGTTCTTATAATTCCTTTTTTTCTCAAATTTCCCTCCGGGTGTTTTTACCATAAGTTAAGGATTCATATCTTGAGATGGAATTTCCAATTTACTAGAAATCTTCTTAGAAATGAAAGAGTGTATAGACCCGGAATCAAACAACACATTGGTATAATCTGAACAAACAAACAGTGTACCTGATACTACTTCAATCGATGGCCCAACATCTGCTGATGTTTTTTCCAAGGATTTCACCACCCCTTTCTGCTTGTAGTCTGGCGGCTTTCCCCCAGTTGAGTTCTTCGTTAGACACTCATTTGCATAATGACCCATTTCATTACACTTAAAACATCTTACCGCTGGCTTTTCATTGCCTACTTGATCATCTTCCTTACAGTTACGAGCAATATGACAAGATTTACCACACCGAAAGCACTTACCATACATGGATAAACATTCTCCAGGATGCATTTTACCACACTTCTCATAGGATGGATATTTGGTTTTCTTACCTCCTTACTTCTTTTTTGAATTCTTCTCCTTTTCCTGCCAACTGGACCTCTTATTCTATCATTTGTCAAAGAACACCTGATCATCGTCAAATTCCATTTACACCTTCTCCGCACATCAAACAAGTTTTTCATAACTTTTGAACTCATGAGAAGCTAAATCCCTTCGACATTTGGATTTAACCCTGAGTAAAAACAGTTTATTTTACTATCATGATCTCGTATGAAGCTTGGAGCATACCTTGCCAATAGAGTGAACTTTTCTTCATAAGCAGCGACTGAGTCATCCTCCTGCCTCAATTCTATGAACTGTTTTTCCATCCTAAGACGAACCACCTAAGGAAAATTTTTCTCAAGAAACCTACCTTTGAATTCGTCCCAGTGATGATCCTCAATCTTATCACTATCCCTGATATTTTTCACCATCGACCACCACTGATCATCTTCATCTTCAAAATAGTAAACAGAAAGACTATCCTTTTGATGTTCTAAACACCCCATGACATCATAAATCTTCTCCAGTGCTTTAATCCTCCCTTCAGGTTGCACGAGGTCAGATGATCCTCTGAATGATGGGGGATTTTTCCTCATGAAATGTTCCACCACTATCATGATCCTCTGCGGTTGATCTGGAAGATCTCATGCATGGATACCACCACCATTTATAGCATGAGTCAATTGTTCCATCGCTGCAACAAACTGTCCAGTTCCAATTCCGACCATATCAGGTTGCTGATTTAGAAGGTTGTCTTCCTCCTGATGTCGTCCCAACATAGCTTCTTTGTTTGCTCTACGGAAAACCATTTTGAACACAGAAATATCTTAGGTGAAGCAACATGGTAATCTTTAAATGCTATATCATTTCAATCGTACCATAAATTAACATATAATTTTACACTTTTCTAACTCCAAATGTTGTCTAAACCGACCTCTGATACCAACTATAAGGCCCCAGCCCTGAACCATACTTAATATTCAATTAAATGAATAATTCACATTGAGGATCTTTTTAGGATTAGAGTTTTAGAGAATTAGGACATATCTGTTTCATATCAAAAGATTACAAAGTAGACACTTCTACTAAGTTTCCATAGAATAACAAAAACTCTTAAAAAGAAACATGTCTAGTTCCAAGTTTTATATAGCATGAATTTACCTTGATCCCATCCTTGACCTTATTCCACATTATGCCCTGTGAAAAACATTTTAAAAAAAGTTGGGGTGAGCATGAAAAGCTCAGTAAGGGATACACAAAGAATGAAAACTGTTAGTTTTTCGAACATCAAGTAAACCATGTATACTTTATCAAAGTAATACCTTCACCTTCATAAAGTAGTAAAAACTCTTCACTGAATAAAATTTCATTACATACCCTTTTGTAACCAAGGATTACCATAAAACCCATATAAAGAACACATAACATATAAAGGTAACTTGGGACATAAATATACATAAGTGGAATAACCATACAGTCGACTTCCACACATATCACTTAATGGAATAGCCATATGGCCACCTTCCATACATACTTAATGGAATATCCATGCAGCCGAATTCCATACCCAATGCATTGGAGGTTATAACGTAACCACCCGTCCTGGTATTCACGGCACCACCCGTCATATGGTTTATCACGTAACCACCCGTCAAATGTCCAAGTACCATTATAAAATCATAAGACATAAAACAAATATAATGGAATGAAAACATTTCCACACTTTGATCACAATATATCACTCAAATATATTGACATAAAAAATCCATTATAAAAACCATTTTCAATACCAAAATACATAAAGGAGTATATGGTATTTATTCCATTTTAAAAACATCACGGCTTGTTGATGAAGCCATAGACCAAATAATACTCGCGGTGGCGGAAAAGGTCATTGTCACTGCGTACGTTAAAATAAACATTCCTTTTTTTTGTTTAGTAAAACGATTCATAGAAAAATTTTCCTTTTGTATAATAGTAAAATTCAAAGGGGTTTATACACCGTATAAAAGATAGTTGTGTATAAAACGAAATATTCCTCAATGAATGGAGATTGAGATGATGTCCCTTAACTCGGGTCCGACTTGAATCGATCGTTCTTTAATGTCCTGAATAATAAACATGAGTTAATTTTCTACTTTCTTAAGAACCTTGTTCGAGTTCATTATTACTTTTATATCACTTATTATCATGTTATAAACATTATTTAATCATTTAAGTTAATAATGTTTGTTTTGTCGATATTTGGTTCTTAAGTTGAAAGTAGACTTCTTACAATTACATGTTGTTCGTGTGGTCAAAGGTTCATTATATCCAGAATGACATTCCTGATTTGGATATCATATATATCATATATATATAGCATATACATGTATTTATAATATCACATACTCATTTATAGGTAAGAAATGAAATGCACCGTTCATGGAGACGGTAAGCCGTACGTACGCATGAACGCTGCTTTCATTTCTATGTCATATTAATGGAATTAAAACTAAATGAGAGATATTTATATTTTAATTCTAGAATTATATTAATCAGTTAGATGTAACATACATCATATATATCCATTATATATATTTACCTATAATAGTACATTACATTTGAGGATAAGAAATGAAATGCACCGTTCACAGAGACGGTAAGTCGTACGTATTCATGAACGATACTTTCATTTCTATCTCATAATTTAATGGAGTAAAATAATAATGATAAAAAGGTATATAATAATTCCAGTATAATATCATTAAATCCATTCTTTATACGTCCCACGTATGGCATTAACGAATCAAATCACTTTGAGGGGGCGGTAGTCCGCACTTCCTAAAATGAAGATATCGTGTATACCCATAATAGAAGCCATAAAGGTATGCCATAAATAAAAAATACAGAAGCACAAGGAAAACATAAACTTATTATATATCATATATAAATATAGTGACATCTTAATGGCCACCTTTAAAGGTGTTATATGAGTGTTGAACAATCATCATTTCATGAGGCAGAAATTCGCCATCCACAGAAACAGTATGTTCTTTAACCATTAGATGTAGGTGTGTCTAATTGTAGCTCGAATACTTATTATAAAAACATCCTAGTATATGGAAGATACTGTTTTTGTTACAAAATAAATTAATAGAAACATTTTAGGGGGTTGGAGAAGAAAAATAAAACAAAAGGACTCAAGTGAACACATTACCTTAAAATCGGTGAACTCCCTTTGGTTTGAGCTCAAAGGCTTCCGTGGGAAGACATCTGCCAAAAGGGAGGCATCAAGGAGTAATATTGGGATGTGGAGAGACACAATGGGCAGGGTTTAGCTGAGCCAAAGGCTTTGGATGTGTGGGTAAGGTGGTAGAGGTGGGGGCCTTTTATACGAGGAGAGGAGGGAACTCTAGGAAAGTAAGGAAATGTTACATTATTTTAGAATGAGTTTCGGATTTTAATGGTCCCACAATGATGTGTTTCGAGGATATGTTGATAAGGGTTCTAAATAAACCCATCCAATAGGTTTTTGACATATGTAGATCTTATATTTTACATTATCATTCCATTTTATTTAAATCGTTAAATAATGAGGTAATCGCTGCATCATCATGGTGTCATAAATAATTTAATTTATTTAATGTCCAAAAATTAAAACAAAAATATCATTATGTAGTAAATCCTTTGAGATTTACAGGGAATATTTATAGTAAAAAATCTGACTTTTATATCCCCATGTAAAATCTTTTTTAGTAAAACAACTCATGTTTGTGACATTTTTAATTTAACATTAAATAAAAAGATATTAATGTCATTTTCCAACTAAAGTGGATTCATGGGGTCCCCAAGTTGACCCATGGATTATCTTGGTCGGCCATGACACATACAATGAGGTTAGGACAAGTGTCTAGGTATTTTCATTTTATTATAATACCATTTTTTCCTTAAATTGCACTAATTACCTCTAATCGCGATTAAAAACTTAAAAGTTACTATTCACCAAAAAATTATTTTAATCCCATTGAACCGCATTTTACATCTTAATGAAAACCATGTATGTAGGATTTTTTAAATTAGAAACACAAAAGTGGTAAATTTTCATTTAAACGAAAAATCTGTTTTTATAAGTACCACTTAGTGGTTTCACTATTCATCAAAAATTGATGTTTTTCAGAAAAATTCCAAAAATTCACCCTAATCTATATTTTATATTCCGGATTCAAAAATGAAGGCTATTTTACAAAATTCAAAACATATAAGTTTCATTAATTAATTAAATAATTAATTCTCGATGTTAGAGCAAATAGCGTGTTTTCATGAAACAATAAGTATCAAAATATTGACACTAGTTTATGTCCGATTTGAAAGTGAAATTAATTCCAACGACCACTATTGGATTTAATGGTAAAAATATATTCTAATTTTACTTTGAAACCAATTCATTTGATAATCCAATCATATAAATAAATTATATTAATATGGGGTTTTGAATTAAAATACAACATTTTTCAATGTTCATTAAAAAATGAACTTTATTGAAAAAACACCAAAAATTTACACAAAGTAAATTTTGATTTTCCGATTATAAAGAATAGTTTTATTTGGTCCAATAGATTGTATAAGAGTGAAAAAAACTATATTTAATGAAGGTTCTCCATCAAAAGGCGATAACTGAACCTTTAGTGAAAACTCGGGCATATACGCCTAAAATTGAATTCTTTTCATATTTTAAGCCTTTATCTTTTATTAGATAAAATTATAAACATTTAAAAAACATATATAATCATATTTTAGTTATTTCTATCTATTCCCACCAATACAACAGCTATGTGTTATCTACTATTTAAAATAATTTTATTTTTTTACTAGTGTGCAACATAAGATTTCAATGAAACTCTTTGTTGCGTATCAGGTACACTATCGAACATAGCAACCCCTTTAAAGTAAAATTAATATTTAATTAGTAAATATTAATAAATATGAAAATGTTTTATTCATTATTTACCTGGGATGTTACACCTATGGCCTTGAGTATCTCTCATGTCATGGTACAACCAACGTTCCATCAATCCTATCTATGTGGTCTCCCCTAGGGAACCGATATCACTCATCTGGAGGAAGATGAAATATTTTATCAGTGAGCCTATCCTAGGATACCTTGTTTTATTCCTTCTTTATTTACAAGGCACTATCAATTTGAACTAAAACAAACATTTAGCCCATACAATGTGACCTTATGTCTGTTTACATTGTATAACTGATGGAACTAGACAATGATATGACTTGTATAATAAAACCATAAAATTTGATGATGAAATAATTTATAATATGATATATCAAGTTGGTCACGGTGTATAGCTTAACAACCCATATTTGGAGTAAGGTGTAATGCATCATCACCTGAAAATATCACCCAATTCAACACATTAAATTAAAGCCTGTGTTATAAGGTCCAGACTCAAGGCTCAACTCCCTATTCAATCCAAATAATTAACTCAATGCTCCAAGAATTTGAAAAAACACCTCAAGGGGTTATTATTAATTGTTAAAATGGGAAATGGGGGTAAATATTTAAAATCCGAGCTAATGGGAGGGGGGGAATAATCCATCGCAGTCAACCCAAGGAGTTGATTATCCACTTTTATGTCTATAAAATTTCATGATAAGGGCTTAAAATTTAATTTAATGGGAAATATATGAGCATAGCTACAGAATATAGTAATGTATCATAATGTCACATTTTATATAATGAATAAAAATTAATGGAAAGAATATATCACACTTACCTTATCCTCATAGAGATTCCATCATCCTAATTTTATCTTCTATTTGATGTGTGATGAATGAAATCGAAGAAAACATCAAATTCCAGGAAAATTATTGAAATGATACTTCATTAAGATAAAAAAAATATATTAGAATGTGTATAGAAATATAATACCTAGGATTTATGAGAATACATCAAGATTCATGTTACTTGTGATAGAAAGTGAAATGGATTCCCTACAGAAGATGTAGCATACTCACTAGACTGAATAGAGAGGAGGGTTTGTACATGATATATGATTGCTCTTATGCTAGAGAAGAAGGATTATAAAAATAAAGGTGGTGTATATTATTTAATATTTGTGACAAAAAAATTCACCCATTGAACATAAGGTCTCATGATACGGCAGCACAGATGACAAAACTCTGTGAAACCGTTTTCCATGATTTTCTTAAAAGTGCTACACTACACAGTTAGGTTCAAAATTTATTTAACAATTCAAAATAATTGAAAAAATTCATTTTCTAACATGTCTATATCACTACATGGTAATTTTACTCGGGATTCCAATTTTACAAAAAAACCCATGTGTCCCCTAGGTCCCCATTATTTGTAGCCGCATAGTTCATGTAAACCATGCCTCTTAAGCTGAACTATTTCTACTAACCATACTCCCATTCTACATCTTAACTATTATTGGTTCGAGGATCAATGTGATCCCTAGCCACACCTAATACCTCATTGACTTCATTAAGTATAACTATTTTGTCCAATAATATGATAATGAAAAAATAATAAATGTTCCACACTATTAATCAAAGATATGTCATTTCCACCTCCCCTTCTTAAGACAACTCGTCTGCGAGTTTCCCTTATGATGGTTGCTGAAAATTGTCAAAAATGGTTTTTGGCCACTGCACAAATACATCAACTTCCCTCTTGAAGTTCTCTTCCTAGACATTTTTTATGCCATTGCACCAAGATAATAGGAACTAATCTACCTCATATAGCCTTTGTACATTGATCAAAAACACATATCAGATTCTCTTCGAAGGATGCATATACCTCCAACAAAATATCCATGATGTCGAATGAACGATATGGTCTATAATGATACTATAAATTTGGATATTTTTAGATGAAATTAGTCATTTCACGATACCATTGAGATAGATATAACTGATAAGCTACTAGCACAAACCTCTCAAAAATCTGAATGCCCTGAAATATCGAGGTGATAACGTACCCTGTCTATTATTCGACTTTGACCCTATCAGGGTGATACACAAATAAAGACCTAATGTCCCACCTTGAACTTCATTTTTCTATGAAAATTATTTTTATAATTCTTATTCCAAGACTATGATAAATCTATATTATTCTAAATTACATGGACTTTTTCGGAAGTGTCGTGAATGAGATGAGGACATAGTAGAAATACCTCCCCTTCCCCTAACCATCATAGTGATGAATGTAACAACCTACCATAGATGTACTCACACAAATCCATCTAAATCCAATAAGATTGATTGTTTGAAGATGTTCCTCTATTTTGAACCATTATCTATGAAAAGGAAACTGAAATTAGCGGTATTTAATACATCTCTTAATAAAATGAATCAGTGAAAATGAAGGTATAAACATGTAATGGAAATGTATATCCAAAATTTTTTTTCCTTGGGTTTCTATCTAGGTTATCCATGATATATTTCCTAACATATTATCTTAATTTAATATTCATTGTTCCATTTATTAATGGTTTTAATGAGTTTATGAGTTTACCAAAGTAAACCCCCTAAGAGTGTCAAAATAGGTATGTAGTAAGGTTTGATTTTATGTACTAGATTACCCTGAGTTAGTCCTTGAACACCAATGTAGTGCTTTTACACCTATGTAAATTTATGGCAGGATGACATCCACTTATAGTATCTATACATTGATATATTTTCCTCATAGAAAACTAACTCTATAATTACTAAAATTTAGGGATGTTTTCTTATTATTACCCTTATCCATAATGTTTTTATTAATTATTCTGAGTTTTAATCCCAAATAATAATTGGATATTTCTCTATACCAACTATTGAAACATGTCCATTTTACACATATAATTTCATGATTTTAAATATTCTCAATAATCAATTTACATTCCAAGGATCATAAAGTCTATTCCTTAGGAAGGGTATGTTCAAATAACATAAAACATGGGACATAATAAAACATTACGTTATTTATCATTATATAAGATCCTCTATATTCATTTTATACCTTACATTTTTCATATGTCAACATGGGTATAACATTAACATTGGGATGATCTAAAAATACCAGTACGGGATTGAACATCAAAATAAATCATAGAACATGGGTCTGAAGGCATAACATCATCATATAATAAAGAATGGAACATTATGAATAATAAAATTAGATCATATAATCATGGAATCAGTGTAATGTGGTAGAAACATAAAATAATACTCTAGCATGAGTCCATTCTCATTACACATAGAGGAACATGAGTCAAGGCTAACCATCACGACTGTTCATCGTAATGTCTTCTAACTCTAAAAAATAATCAATGAATTGGAGTGATATCTAGGTGAACCCATCATTAAATGTTCTTGAATTTATTTTCCCCATAAAGAATCATACATTATCCGTAATAAATAAACAATAAGGTATATATGAAATTAAATGGTTATCATTTGAAAATGCATAATAAATGGTTTTATTGAAAAAGTGTCCATGAAGAAAAGGAATTAAAACATAATTTGTAATTCATAAGGTAAAATGGTAATATATCATCATATGTGATGAAACCAAAAAGTGATAACATATAAATAGAGTATTTATGAAACATTATCATTAAAACATTTTAGTGTGGTTTTAAGGAAATATTAATGAACATTAAAAATAGAAAATAGGTTAATAATTTATATAAAACCATAACTGAAAAATATGGTTTTATCAATAACGATATAGATTTTATAAAAAATGGTGGCAATAATCTTATGATAGAGTAAACATGAAATTGGGTGACAATTCATGATGTGCCCCTACATCATGCTTACATATCACAATGAATTAAGAAGGGCATCATTTAAAAACATGTATATCCAAGAAAGAGAAGGATGAATTGATCATGAGAAATAAGTTTTGAAAAAATAATCAATATTTAGAATTTTTAAATTGAAATGAAATGTAATTTTATTTTGTTAAAAATAATGAATGAGTAGTCTGATGGAATAATGGAGGTTCTAGTAGAATCCCTTACCTTAAGTCCAAATATGTTCTTCCCTATTCCTTATTGTCCTAAATAAGAAAATTTTATTCATTAATTAATAATTATATAACCCTTTATAATTTAATTTTATTTATAATAACTTTATACAGTCCATTTATGCCCTTATTGATTGGTTAAGAGGTTAAATTACATTATTTGGTGGAATTTGTTTCCATGGTTTTCATGATCAGTTTACTTATATTATTTTACGTATAAACATTTGAAGTTAAAATGGTTATTCAGAATTGAGGTTATATTTTATTAGTGACCATCCATAAGATTTCATGGTTATATTATTCATTTCCATGTTTGCAGTGGGGATGAATCCTTGTAAAACACATTAATGAAAACTGTTTTGGTTAATTTTAGTTTGTTTAACACAATGAACACATTTTTATTTATAAATTTATATATTGTGTAAAAAAAGATTCAGTGGATATAAAAAACTCATCATCATTGAATGTGATAAATTAACACACCTTTGATAGTGTTTTAATTTCTAGTATAAATGGAGGTGAAAGGAGAGATGATGTTGAATTATTTCATTAGACTATAAAAATTCTATTACATGTAAGTTATTGGATATATAATAGATTTTCAATGAGGGGAGTTGATGTTAGAAATGGAAACAATTGAACTTGAAGATAAATTGAATGAAAATGAAATAGGGTTTACTTATTTTCTGTCCCCATTTCAAGTACCTCAAAATGTAACTTTGTTTTCCATAAATGGATATAAAAATATTAATTTCACTATATAAAACCATATTATATCATTTATGGTTTTAAGAAATCATTATTCCTTTACCCTCTTTAATGATTTTTACCTCTTTTTTCTTAAAACCCCATTTAAAATAGTACACATCCAAAATTATTTCACCATTCAACATTATATATTTGGTTCACATAAACATAATATTAATTTTATGTTCCTATTTATTTATATTATAACATCATTTATTAATTTAATACCTTTATTCATAGTAATTATTATAATGTTCTATTTGGATATGCTATAAGAAATGATTGGGCAACCAATTTCCTTTCCATATGTTTTTATAAGTTAAATACTTTATCTACGATTTCTTGAAATGGAAGACAGTTGAATTTAAATATGATTATGTGTGTGTGCCAATATAGTTCTAAAATTCATTGGGTATGTTTTTGTCTCATTATACGATATATTTGGGATTATAGAGTAAACCTAATATGTGATCGGACTATGTCCCTATATAATGGTTCCCCAATAGTTATACATGACTTATACTTATATAATATTCTATGATATAGTCGCATTCTTATTTTGACAAGATCTAATTATTCCATTTTCATTACATCATGGTGTACTATGATTTATCAATGTCATTTTCAATTATGATAACAGGTTACAACTTTTGACTCATATAACATGCTTCCTCATCAAGTTGATTACCTTACTACACTATAGAACTAACCCCTTATCATTATGTATTTCCTAGTTTATTTGTGAGTTTTTATGAAATAAAATTAATTTAGGTCCTAATTACAGGGAATAAAATGATAAAATTTTATTTTTGTTTCTTTTTTATGAATTATGAACCTAGTATTCTAAAGATAGTAAGAATCTCGAACATTGGATTCTGTATATAGGATATTTATGTTAAAAATAATGTAGCAATATGTGTAAAAGGATTGGGTCACTGGACACTTCTCCAATAGATCATCACTCTTAAATTAATTCAAAATGACTTATACTACATTACCTTCGATTAGTCATCCTACATATTATGCATAAATATATTATTACATTTTTCATCTTAAATTTCTCATGAAATCATCATCATCCCATCAAATAGTTAACCATTTTTCATGTCAAAAATACACTATCTACGAGGTACCATAAATTATAAATCAATGAATCTTTTTTGTTGAATGTGAACCAATAAAAAATAAATATCCCTATAGTTGTGATATAGTTTTCTGATATATCCTTGATCATCTAAAACCTTATCACACATGTATCATAAAATTGAGATCTATTAAGGTCCAATTAGTTATCTACCATATACCATAATCCATTAAAAAATATACTCATATACATTATGATACACTGAAGGGAGAGTGGGAAAGTGGGATAATTCATCCATTCATTTCCTCACATACTTGGATGTTGTGGAAATAATCTATACCCAAAATATTTTGTTGTCATATTGCAGTCCAACTCGATTGGTGGAATGAATTAAATATAAAAATATTAGAGTAGAATATATCACAGACTGATAATATAAGTTAAAACCAATCCATAGACTCATATGTATTTATTATACTATGTGATACATGAAAAAAACTATTAAGGAAAAGTAAACTAGATTTCATACATGCACACACACGTCAATATTCATAATCATTGACAATTTTAACTTAGTAATTATGATTTTTTAATTCATTAAACAAAACAATACATTCTGGTTTAATAAAGATTTTCATTACAAGCTAATATAATTTCTTTATTTAGAATTAAATTATTAGATATCCATTCTAATATCCTTGGATATGTCCTCCCAATGATCACATTGGTTTCATTATTCGATATTAACAACATAAACAACCCTCACATGCGTTCATTATTTATTCATTTACAATTCCATAATATGATTACTCTAGGACTCATCTTATGATACAATAGAGAGACGTATCGATGGTTTATAGTACAAACACATTACATAGATGGAAGCAGAACAAAAAACAATTTGACATATGGTTTTCAAAATAGAATCAGAAGAATGATGTGAAATTATATATCTCAACCCTTGCCCATGTAACCAAAATATAATCTGTAAACAAAACTCAACAAATATGACATCACATCTCTCTCCCAATACTATCAATAATAAAATAAACCATATATCAATGATATAAAATAATACGTAACCTTTAAAAACTAATTTAATCAATAATCATTCTAAAAAACAATACATAAAAACAATAAAAATTGATCTACCATGATAAAGTACATACACATAAATGAAAATGTATTTTAAAATCCAAAAATCATGAGAAATATCAAATCATAATGTTAAGGAAAATGATCCTAGAAAACGTGATTAGTTTCACAATGTCCTAAAAATTTACCTATATAAAAAAAAAATTTATTTTATTTATTTAATCAAATAGATTCATTATGAATAGTTTTGAGAAACATTAATCTTATCATCAGAATCTTAAAAAATAGAACATCTAACCATAAACATGACTCATGGTTTTCATTCATATTTTACAGTTTTTAAGGAAAAACAAAAATAAAACAAACAATCATACATAATCACTAACATCATTACATAGTTTTACCATTTTTATCCACATAAATGATGATAAGTAATATCATGAATTATAATAGAAAATACATCACACTATAAAGAAAATATCAAATGGTTCCAACAATATATAATGGACATATGTGACCAAAACATCTATTTGATTCGTTATTTTCTTTGTTTGTAATCATCAATTAGTTCAATCCCACTATTATAAAATCAAACCAATAAATGATTCTTTAAAAATATATATTAATTGTTGAAGTAATGAATCCCCCAAATTGATGTAGAACAGCCATTGTAATCACTGAAATAATGTAAGGACAACCATTGTTTTGAAAACACCATTCTCGTGATGAATTCAAGATCTCGATGTATGTCATGTCATGGATCCTCCATTAAACATGAATATAAATACGAATGATAACTAAAGTAATCCAACTACTATATCCTAAAAATTATATAAACGGACATAGTAAAAGTAGTTTATGTTGAAGATAATCTACATCGATCACTAATAAATGATATCTAGAAACCAATGGATAAATCCATGAAATGGAGGATTATGGTTTCTGAAAGAGGCCCTTGACATACATATGTTTTCAAGGAATATTCATAAAATATGAGAAATTAAATAGGAATCAAAAATTTTTACATGCTAGATTTTATCTACATTATAACACAACCACCACCTACCACACCATCAACACTAGGGGTTTTAGAAACCATAAACCAAAACCTGGGTGATAATGATACTAAATTTAAGACAAATAGAATAAAATACTATAGTCTAACATATGTCCAATAGATACTACAACCACTGGTAAAAGTTGTGTTGTAACCAACACACCATGCCGTAGAGGTCCCATGTATAGTAGGTATAAGTAAATCCAATTCCAGGGGAATTATGTTGTATCCAATGTGGATGCCGCCAACATACATGGATTAATAAATACATAAAAGATCTTATTTATAAATTTATATTCTATAAGGCCAACTTCATGAATCATCTCTGAAATCTAAACTATACCGAACCATATCCAACAAGATTACCCTACAAATTCCACTCCCAATTGAAATTTCAGCTCAACTACCCTTCAACCGTTACATATATTCCCAAACACACCCAAACACTCAAAATCACTAATTATGGGTTTAGTATAAACAATTCCCACATATATATATATATCTTGGCACTATCAAGGATTTTAATAAAATATTATATATATGATTCATATTTCAATTCCCACAATTTCTCAAGAATATATGGTATACATAGTCCCTTTCCAAATATCAATTCCCCGTTTTGAAATATGGATTATTTAATTATCCCATGATACATAATATTAATTTTATTTCATAGATCCTTTATATTTTTTGGGTCATATTCGTCTTTTATGGAACAAATGGTTGGGAAATTACTTGGAAATGTATTGATTTTCCCCTTTGGTTGAAATTCTGAAATATACCTTTACCCAATCCATGAAAATTTTATTTTCAAATCCCTATCATGGATATAAATCCATTATACATCATAATCGAGGAATCATCCTCCATTTTATCATTTCACTCATGGTTGACCATTTTCTAGTCATAGTCAATGACTATAAAACACAATCCCATCAATCTTATATTTATCTCATTAATTGTGAATATATTTTTAAACAATTATTATTTATATATATGTAACATATTTTTTTTATAAATATTGATTATCCTAATATTCAATGATAATATAATATCATATAACACAATATGAAATTTTATGTAGTTTTATATGGGTATTTAATTTCCTTAACACTTAATATACAACTCCAGATTTTTCATTAAGGACACACCCCTGTAATTTCATTGATTTATCACAATATAAGAGAAATACTTCCATAATAGGTGGTATGTATATAACCAATGAATTGAATAAATGTTTTTCATTTGTTAAATAATTCTTCATATAAATGGTGAATTTTACCCGTTTATATGTCAACTTGGATAATGGGTTAACTAATCTAGAAAAGTTTTTAATAAATAAGTAATTGTAACTAGATAAACGAAAGAGAACAGGTACTCTGTTTATATTAATTGGCGTGGGATAGTAATTAACCACCTTGGTATTTATAGGTTCAATACATATTCCATCCTTGGAGTCAATTTGTTAATGGATAAAAACTTATTGAGGAAAAAACATTCAAACTTATGAAATTTCAAATATAACTCTTTTTCTCAGTGAGTCTATAAAAAATTTCTTTATTAGTTATAACGTTACTAATATATCTTTTAGTATAAAAATATATTATAAATAATTACCATCAATGTTTATGAAGATAATCCTTTATTACTATATTAACCATATCTAGACACATAGAGGGTGTATTTGTCAATCCAAATAGAATTACAATGATATCGTAAATCTCATAATACCAATGAAAATAAGCCTTTTATGTATAATAAATCTTAAATTTTATTTATTATAATTATAATGAAGATAAGTATTTGAGATTTATTTATTCCCTAAATGAAGATCAAATATATAATCAATGTGAAGAAAACAATAATTGTTTATAATTATAATGTCATTGATTTCCATATAATAAATCCATAAAAATAAAGACCCATCAATCTTTATTAAAAAAGTTTATGAGATACCTAATATGAAATAGTTGGACATAATAATACCTTATCATAACTCTAGAATACTTCATTCATTAATAACTCAATTTAAATATGAAATAATCTATATCGAGGCTTATATATATATAATTCTTAAATCCTCTATTCCTAAAATACCCAACTCATTCATTAATATATCATCACTATGATTTTAATTAATATGACCCACTATATGTGGTTACATATAAAAAATAGACAGTGATGTATCTCTTTAAAATTTAAGGGTTTATATTTTCTGACAACTAATTATAACCCCCTTATCTACTAGTTTTTTGGATTATACATTGAGAGTATATATATCCCAATAATTATATATTTGTAAATGACTAGAAAACAACTAGTTTTCAACTATAAAATATCTACACATTTCAATAGACACAAAAAAATTTATGTCTTCCACTAAAATATATTTAATAAGAGTTTAGACATAAATTTCCTTTAGTAATGAATCAAGATATTATTTAATATTTTTAGAATAAATTGATTATAATAATGAGTATGCATATCCCAATAAGATAATTAATTATATGAATTTGAGTTTATGATCAACACACCTACAATCATATAATTCAACATCTCAATATGTTTTCTTCTAATTTAATAAGCCTGAAATATTTCCAATGGAATATTATGAGGTAGATTCTATTTATTCATGGGAATTTATTGGAATAGTTACATATCCCCTTACTCTTATGGAATTGGAAATTAGTTGATACTCTTTTCCAAATGAAATAATTATATTTTTTGGATTTTTTTGATTAATTTATATCGGCTACAAATCCATGAAATGATGACATGAGGTGTGTTAATTGACAATTATTAAATGTTATAAATGTTTTTCATTTCATTATACATTATTTTAATGATAATGGAATATATTTAAATTGTTTTTGGAATATATATATGTGATTACTAGTTATAATTGATGAGCACATATTATAATATTTTAATAATACTGATGGATCCTAATTTTTTTTGATGGATGAAATATAGCCATGTATAGAGGTTGTATGAACCATAAAAGGTCATTTAAGGAAGTGGAGGAAACACTTGTAGAAGCTAAAGGTTGAATTCCGGACAAACTAGTTGGTGGAATGGAAATTATCAATCCTTAAATACTATTGCAACTGTCCAAACTGTGGCTTCTCACTTGCCATAAAGGGGGTTCATGTTGACTCTAGACAATAGAAAGTGGTCCACTAGTAACATGGTGGAGTAAACTGAGTAACCATTGTTGTCGAGATAGTAGTTCCAAGGAGAAATTCACTAATAAAAAACAACTATAAATTTGGTTTCTATGGTATCATTACTCCTACTGAATTCAATATTGTGTCTAAATATTATCAGGATATTAATATCACAGTTGGAGACCCTAGCAACATATCTTATCAACCATTATCTGAAACCAATTATCTATGATCTCCAATAAGCTATCAAATTAATTCATTATCCAGGTTATTACATCTCTACTCTATAGTATATAATTGTTATATATTTTTATCACACTCTTCATTTTTCTCATTATCCCTATGTTTTTATAATTTTAGACAAATTGAGACTACAATAAAATACTATTTCTTCTAAGAAATCCTCTCATTGAGTTTATTATTATATTATTGGTCATAATTTAATTAATATTTCATGACGTGTGTTTTATTTCCATAAAAACTAAAAAGAATTTAATTTTTCCCTTTTATGATTCTAGTTATACTTGAAAAAAATATTGTATAGATTGTAATTAATGCCTCTTTCTACTACCCAAAAAAAGTGTGTATTGGTTTCTTTTATAATATTAAACCCAATAGATTCATATATTAAATCCTCAAAATATTGTGATGGTAGACGTAATGGATCATCATGAGAAATTTAAAAACATTCTTATTAAATTTTGTTTTTCATTTTATTTGAAAATTGTTTTATATAATTTTATTTAATTTGTTCAATTATTCAGTTATTTAATCAATCAATATCTTTATTTATTCACTTTATGAATAAACCATTATATTATTGATCATATGGTTCTATAAAAATATTAATTTTTATTATATTGCATTCTAAATTTATATATTTATCCCTTTTTAGTTTTAAAAAACTTTAATTTTGTTTACTATTTAAATGCGATTTTTTTAGACCTTTTGAATATTGTTATTACCTTAGATTTATTGAATGAAAACAACCCCCATAAAATTACCATAATAAAAATACATTTGGTACTAATGGATATTTTAATGTCATATCTTTTTTAGGATATTATTTTAATGATTTTTTATTTTCCAAAATAGTCATTTCAAATTTCAACAAACATTGTTTTTTAAAATTGCGATTACAATCACCCATAGTGCTCCTGAAAGATAATATATGGCCCATACTCCAATTTTTTGGTAATAATTATTATTTTAGGAAAAAATACATGTAAAAATTTCTCAGATTTATTGTTCATCTTTTATAAAAAATGTATCACCCACATGATATTGAAGTAAAACTATGTTCGGTAGTGTATATAACATGCAACACCGAGCATGGTGGAACGAAAAAAAAATAATTTTTAAATATGGTTGGTATAAATTTGATATTGACTTAGAGGGTGGGAATAGTAATTACCAAATTGTGAAATATTTATAAAAGAACGTAGTATATAAATTTTTACTGTTAAATTCTGAGAAACCAAGAACTCAATTTTTTTATGTACATTTTATTCATACAAATATGTTTTCATCACAAGTTATTTTTATTTATATTTTATTATAATATTGTAAATAATTAATGTGACTTAATTTTATTTGATAAAAAGGATTACATTTTTTAAACATCATTCCATAAATAAAAAATATTGGTTTGACTAAAAAAAAATTGAAATGATTTATTTTTAATTTTTATAGTGATGTATACAATTTGAATTAATTTTTTGCTATTTTTATATTTTATATTATACATTTTTAAGGGTTAAAATTTTAATTAGATCACTTATATTATTAATAATTCAATTATTAAAATTATAATGAATTCAATAATTGAATTTGGTATATAATATTTTTATTCGTAAAAGGAATTTTTCTCAAAAAACTATTTTATGTTGTGTTTTTTGTTTTAATAAAAAATAATTTTCACCACTTCTATAAATTGAATAATGGTAAATAGGTTCCATAATTAGAATTAAGATGTCTGAAATTTCAAAATAGTCCCCTTATATTTCTTTTTGTTATAAATATTTAGCTTGGTAAATATTTGTCACCTTGTTATGGGTAAGATATGGATAATATAGTTAAAACCAAGTGTTGAAGTGTTAATATCATCCCAAAAAATACATTTAAACTTTTTGATGGGTTATTTACTAAATTTATATAAAATACTCAGATATATGTCAAATGTTTTGGAATTTTAATTATATTATAATCTTTTTATTAATTCAATGATGAATTAATACAAGAAGATACCCTCTTGAATTTGTTATCAAAAAAAATTACACAAGGATAAAATAATGGTAGGTTATGTTATAAATATTTATATGAAATATCAATCAATACAACTTATCATGTTAAATTTTTTCGGAATTTTTATTGATTTATTATTTATCCTAAAAGCCTACAAAAAAAATTAACAATAATTATTCACCTAAAAGAAATACAAAATAAATGATTTAAAAAAATAAAAAACAATACAATATGGGGGAATTATTGTATTCCATGAATTGTTTTGATAAATGTATGATATTTTTTATTTTTTAGGGGTTTATATTTTAATTTTTTCTTATTTTTTTCAAATCAATTTATTTTAATTTTTCTTGAAATTAAATTAATGGTATTTA
This sequence comes from Viscum album, assembly GCA_963277665.1. Classification (NCBI taxonomy): domain Eukaryota; kingdom Viridiplantae; phylum Streptophyta; class Magnoliopsida; order Santalales; family Viscaceae; genus Viscum; species Viscum album. The sequence continues at coordinate 1,027,628,807 of OY728121.1, read as the reverse complement.
ATTATTAAAATATTTTTTAAAATTATAAAAATTCATAAATTTATTATAGGGGATGATTAGGATGGGAAATGGTAGAATATTTCATCCCTTTTTCATTAATATTATTACATTTGTAGTAAAATTAATATCATAACACATTAAGTAGGAAAATTTTGTTATTGTGGTTAATAATAAATTTTGTTAATGAAAGGGTAAAACAAGTAGATAAGGTTTCTAATTACATAAATAAAAACATAAATTATATTGAATGGGAATATTTATACCAAAGATTATTTTTCTAATAATCTTAGTAAATTTGAAATAAATTTCTTTTAGAAGAAGATAATTATAATTTAATATTTTCAAGAATTCAATGTGTGTCATTTCCCACCGTTATAAAAGCACACCCCATTCTATCATGGATTTTCATAACATTGAGCTTTATAGGTCGATCAAACAATGATAATTTCTATTCTAAAAATCTCTAGAAACAATTTAGAGGCCCATGAATCCTTATAATACCATTTCAAGGGTTCAAAATAATTAACATAAATGATATTTACTATAGAATATGTGTTTAGAACACATACAAATGAAGTCTAAAAAGGGGTTTGTGTTTTCATTTCACATTTGTTTCTTAGAAATATTCCATATTTAATTTTTTCCTATAGTTTACATAATTTACCTTTAAAATGATATATCATGATTCCTGTTGTATTCAGAAATTTAAGATATAATTTGAATTTATTTCTTTAATCAGTGTTATGATTTAAATGTTTCCAAATAAAAAATTGATTATTTCAAAATCTCAACATTATTTTAGATTTTTTTATGTACTATGGTTAATATAATATATCTCTATATTAAACAAAATATACATTCTTCTCCTCTTAATGTTTTTCAAATGCATAACTTTTCGAAGATTTTCCACTCTTTAAATACTCTATATTCTATGATAATGGTTATTAAATAGAACTAACATTGTTATTGGAAACATGGGAAGAAATATTTTTCATCCCACACAATATATTCATTAAAATGTTTTGAAATTGTTTATACTATTCCCAAATGATTTATTTATTTGATTTATAATTTTTTTTACATTTTAGATTTTTAAATTCATTCTTCTTTTATTTTTTGAAATGTTATACTTTTGACATTTTAACAAAAAATGTGAATGTAATTGTTAAGGTAATAAACAAAACATTATGATAATTTCCCATCATCATGACCATATAATGATGTGAATATTTCATTAAAATTTTCAATTCATATTTTTAATGAATATTATTTCCTTAATATTTGGGAAATTTTAAGATTTTAAATATGTGCTTTTTAATTGAAATTGGTACAGTCCTCTAGAAATGTTATAGTGATATTTTTAAATTATTTTCTTCTACATAAACATATATTTATTAATATAATGCTTTACTAAGGATGTACCCTACTAATAACATCAAACATATATTTATAGACAATATATCATTATTTTATGCAGGAATGTTATAAATATTACATATTATAGTTATTATATTACATAGAGTTACTAATTTCTATGTAATTTTAATTATTATTTATTGATTTTTCATATGATTAAACTATTGGAATAATTATGTAACAAGTGTGGTATTAAATTACATAGACCCTCAAATAATTTGCAAGTATAATTGGAAATTTTTTTTTGGTATTTGGTTGAGGCTTTTCCTATATATGTATATATATTTTAATTAGTCCTTGATATAATGTTTAAGATGTCTTTTATTTGAATCTCGTCATTATGAAATCAATTATTGATTTTTTTGTGATTATTTTATTAGTTAGTATATCCAATCATAATATTCCAGATCATGTGATTGTTTATATATCATTATTTGATCATCATTTAGTCCTACAATATAATTCATCAACCTAAAAATAAATATTAAATGGAATTTGGTTTCTATTATTCACTTTTTTGTACATATAATTGCTTATTTACTTTGTGATTGATTCTTTTTTTTCATTTCTCTACTGAGAATTTGAATTCACCCTTTATTTTTTTTCTTCCCCCAATATATTAATAAAAAACGATATATGGATTGTAAGGATGAATAATATTTACATTACATGCATTTCATATTTTCTTTACAATGTAAAATACAATGCATATACAAATATAATTTTTCAGGTCCAGTAAACTATTTATTCCCTTGGGATGTTATCTCTTGTATCTAGATCCCTTGTACTAAAGTAACCACCAGCTATCTAGAACTAGGGTTTGGGTTTGTAGAGTTTTAATTATAAGTAGGATTAGTAGAAACATTGGAAAATTTATTTCAAAAAATGTAGGTTAGGTAGTATTACACTATAAATTAATTCGATGTTAAGTATATGTACATGATAACGTCCTAATGCATTACTAAGGTTGAGATTATATTGCTTTGCATGAAATAAATTCAGGTATGGTTACTATGATTGGACATGTTTCTTCCATATATGGATCTAGGTTTATATCCAATAGGTTTTTATGTATATATCGACAATCATGCTACTGCATGGTGGTAGTGGCGTTTCTGTGTATCTATTTTGAAATTCACAATTTGATATTCTTAGGTTAACTAACATTTTCCATATGAACCATTAATATGTATTTGAATTAATGATGACCCCTGATAACATCGGTTAAAAATACGATTTCATCGATTGAAATCACGGTTTCATAACATAGACATCCTATAAAATATTTATCTCGATTTATCCCAATGATTTATGATTCTCACAATATTATTTCTTATTTTATTCATTGGTCGGAGATGGGTGGAATAGTATTGATACTGAATGTGATTATCAATGGGATTATTTTAATTATGAGAATCCAAATTAAATGGTAGTTGGAATTTCAATCCTAATTAATTTAAATAATTATTTATCCCATTATATGATTATAAACATCAACATTGGATAGATTCTTAACACACATAATAAAACAAAAAGAGAGACTCATGTAGAAAATGTAAAAAATTATGATTTGGATTCCTACATGTCAATGAATGTGGGATGAATCAACATGGATAATGACTCAATAAATGGGGAAGATATTTTCTTAAATGGAAATAATGGTCACAGGGTAATTAACTAATAAAAATCTCAACATATTATTTGTGGGTAACATGGGCATTATCTAATTCAATGCGCTAATCCATGGGTTATATCCTAGACCAAGGAATTATCCTTTCAATATCAATTGTTTAATTGGATAGATTGAAGCATATATGTATTATTATTTTCATGTTATTTTATATATATATTATACAATTATATTTAACTTTTATGAATAATGAAAAATCTGTGTACTATTTGGCAGTAGTTTTTCATTGTGGATTTTAAAATATATGGTGAATTTTACTAATTTCTAAGACGAAATATTTAATATTATGTTGATATTTTATAGTTGAGATAAATAGATGATTTGAATTTATTAATTATGTGGGATATTATTTTATTCCTTGGAAATTGGTTTTTGATTTAATTATAATGTTATTTATGTCACCATGGGTGATGTTTTTGCATTTCTTGTGTTATAGAAATGATATATGAATTTTTTGTGGATTTAGGATATTGTTAATTTTTAGGAACATATATGCTTTCATGTAGATTTAACATAGTGTTATCAATACCATCTTGGGTTTATAAGTTTATGGTTTTCATATGTATTGAGGAATATATACAACTTTTGAGATTTTATGAGATGATATTTAGAGGAGATTTGAATCAGTCATTGGGTTCCAATAAAAATACACCATTATTATTTATATATCCATCTGGGATAGAATATTATTTGTTATTATTTTCATTATTTTTTATTATACTAAAAGATATATGTAATCTTGTCCTGGATATATTTTGACAGATATTTATATTCAAGATATGTATTATAATTCAAGATATTCTCTAGAAATGACTCATGATATTTTGGGGAATTTCAAGGTATTATAAGATTATATTTTGATTTAACAATAGTGAAGAATGATTTACTAATGAATCTTCCTTTGGTTGAGGTATAATTAAATTTATGGTTAAAATGTTTTTTTATCATGAAAGATTATTTGGATATAATGCAATTATTTTTTTGATGTATGTTGAAGGTTTTTCTATTAACGTTGAAATGAAAATATTCTATAATTTTGATGTTATTTAGGTGATTTGGATGTAGGGTTATTTATTTTTAGAATATTATATGATATTGTATTGGTCTTATTGTGATAAATTTGAAGTAAAATATATTATTTCCTCATATTATGGTTTATCAAATTTAGATATTATCATACCTTGAGGAAATAGTTACATTTCTAATATATATTTAAAAATACTAAGAATATATTATAGAACTATTAATTATTTTTTTCTCTAGAAATTTAATTATTACTTTCAGTATGAAAATATAGTGTTGAATACTCATCATTTTGATAAACGATTATATTTTGGAGGAAATTTTTTAATAGATGAAAATATAATTTTGATGAATATTAATTTCATTATGATACTAGTCTAGATGGTCAAGTAGTTACTATACTACAAGAAAATGATATTTTGAGAAAAAAATTACATATTACAATAATTTCAGATGAATCTAGTGTCTTTTTCATAACTAATTGAATTATGGATTTGTGGATATTATCTTAAAAAATTTTCTCCCTAACTCTCTATCACTATTTGGATGTTTATTTTTCCTCAATATAGTTATTTTCAAGTAACTGTATTTTTTAATCAAGTTAACCCTCACATTTCCCCTTTCCTATTTTAAGAGGATGTTTTATTAAACATTTTATGATATAAGATTTGATCAAGGGTAAATTGAAATTATAAACCCTTTATTATTGAGAAAAAAGTTAAAATTGTGATGGAAAAATTATTAATTGTGTTGGGGGAGAGTGTAACACCATTAAATTTAAAATGTACATGATGTTCAATTTTATATTAAACACACAACACTGAGCTTAAATGAACCATGAAAAATTATTATGTAAAATTGAATTTTACAACCTAATCATTGATATTTTCGTTATTTATAGTTTTGACCAAAATATAAAATATATATAATGTATATAATAAATAAAAATTTATATATTAATTATTTACTCATTTATTAGTAAATTATTTTTAATCTCCAAATATGATTCCTTTAAAAAAAATTTGTTATTTTTGTGAATGAATATTATAATTAAATTATATAAATTTCACAAATAAAATTTCATAAAAAACATAATTTATTAAATCATCACATGAATATTAATTTAGATTGGATATTTGGTATTTTTTTCACTGATTTGTTTTTCTAGTGGATAGTGATAAATAATATTTTTACTGAAAATTTTATATTTTTAATCATTTATATGGTACATTTCAAAAAAAATAATTTCAAGGTAATTTTAGTTCTTTTCAATTATTAATAATCCCATTAATTTAAATTGTTTTTTGAAATTTTTGTTCTAAAATGGAATACAATATTTTTATAATTAAAAATGAAATTTTATGAAAACCTATTTTCATTGTGTTTTTCATTTTTATTATAAATTAATTTCTATCACATATTGAAAAACAATTGTGAAAAAATGATTCTATATAACGAATCTGGATTTCCAAATTTGGTAAATATTTCCCTTTTATTTTATTTTATTATGAATTGTATCCTTGGTAAATATTTTTTACCATATAAAGGGTAAAATTATTAATATATTTCTCAAACTGTGAGATAATGTTTCCAAATCAACACAAAACATTTAATCATCATATTGTATGTGTGGTGTTTTTCCATGTCCATACATTTATGAAAATATGGAACTTGGTGTAATTTCTCTTTTAATGTGACTAAATATTAATTTATGGAAATAATAAATAAAAAATACCACTCTCCTGAAATTACTTTCTCTAAAAATAATATGTATCGATACAAAGTGAAAAAGTTAAAATTTATTTTTTCATTTAATGATAAATTAACTTTTTATAACGATAATTTATTCTTAATTTCTAGTAAATAAATAATTATCATAAATTCTTACTTGATACATGTATAGTATTTATTCAGTCGATAGAAAAATAATATAAACGATTTTAAAAAAATTAAAATTAAAAAAAATTAGACTAGTTATTTTATTCAAAAAAAATTTATATAAAGATAACATATTAGAGATGTGTGGAAGATTTATATTCAAATTACCCTACGTTCATGTTGTTTTCAAAGTCAAATTATTTCAATAGTTCATAAAATTATATTAATAGTGTATTATGATAATTTTTTTATATTATAAAGAATATAAATATATAAATTAAGATAATTGGGATGGAAAATAGTATACAAATTCATTCCTTTTCCATTTATGAGGAAATAATTATACTAAAATTACTTTTTAAAAATTTATGATTGAATTTGTTTACTTTAGTTGATTTTAAAATCATTTAACGATGGGGTTAAATGATGGGATAAGGGATTAAATGACCCAAAAGCTTATATAAATTTAATTAAATGAATATATATATTCTATTGACTCTTTTATGAAATATATTTAGCAATTTGGATGATTTTTTATTGAAAATGTATTATTTATATTTGCATAAATATAATACCATAAGGTGTTTTCTTTCCCTCCATTATAAAAGGAAACCTATGTCTCTATGTTCTTCACACTATATTACTCCATCTATCTCACCCAAACACATACGATATCTCTTCAATAATATTATAGATAAAATGAGTAGTTTATATTATCCATAAAAGTCCATTTGAAGGTTCCTTAAGAATTAATATAAAGGATGTCTACCGATGTAGTGGTGGTTAAAATCACATATGAAGCATGTATGGCCTTAGTTAAGGGTTTTATATCTCACTGTTGTTTCCATGGTACATATTCATATTCATTTTTTTTATAAAATAGGTCAATATACTTCACCATTGATATGATACATCTTTATTACCATTACATTTATGTTATTTAAATTTTAATTTAAATTTATCTCTTTCATGTGGGATTTGAATAAATACTTACCAATATAGTAATAAATTATTTCAGAATCTCATCATTATTCGAGATTATTTATGTTTTTGTATACACTAGGATAATTATTTGAAATTTATATATTAATCACAATATATATTATATTCATTTGGTAATTTCATTAAATTTTATATTTTCTATTAATTTTCATCTCTTTACCGACAGAAGATACATAAATAATTTTTTAATTATAATCGACTTTGTTTTTTCTACTTTGCAGATATTTTTATTCTTCCATGTCTATATTTTCCCTAAAATTATTTATGTAATTCTTTAATATATAATAAATATTTATCAAATAAATTTTTGGGATTATTTTCCTTATTACAAAATTATTTAAATGAAAGATTCTTTTCATTTAATGAATGTAGTAGTTGTGAATTTTTATCAAAAACGTGAAAGGAATCATAGATTTAATTACCACACCATGAATGGAATTTCACTCTCATAAACAACTAATTATTTGATACTTCATTTATATGTTTCCAAGGATCATTTGAAATAGATATTTTTCCTTAACATTTTGAAGATTTAAATTTTTATTATTTTATATAAATGTGAAAAGGTTATTTTCCTCATGTGATTTTATGTAATATTTTTAATGTATTTTAATCTAAATAAAAATACTATAATGAATATTTTTGTTTTCCAAAGATATAATCTAATGATACAATCTACAGTATTTATTTGGATTGTTTAGGATTAGTTTTATTATGGAAATTATTGAAATTCTATGATATAGATCTTCAAAGAGTAAATGTTATTTATTTTTTAGTATTCCTGATAAATATGAATTTTTTATTCATAATATATATACATAAATATTAACAATAAGAGGTTGTGTCCAAAATTACATATACCCTTAATGAATAAGTAGGTCTCATGATGTAAAATAAGTTTGGTAGTTTTTGAATTCTATACCCACTTATGTTTATTTCTTGGCATGAGGCATCATGAATATGATTAATATTTTGTGCATTATGAATTAAATCATTATAAAATCAATTATTTATGTCCAATTGATTATTTAAATATTCATTATGTCCCAGAATAGTATTCATTGTCATGTGATTATGTATATGGAATTATTTGATCATTATTTTCCTTCTATATTATTCTTTTTACACAATTTATTGATTGAATGATTTGTGTATTCAGTTATTCACAATTATAAATTGATTATTAAATTCATATTCTATGGTAGGTTTCATTATTCTTATTCCCTTAAAAATTGTCTTAGATAACCATTTCAGTATACATATTAAATCTGATATGATGAAGTAATATTTTCTTAAGTTCAATGATGAAGAATATTTACATTACCTATGTTTTATAGTTTACTTCCATTATAATATTGGAATCATGTATATATCAATGTTTCTAATACTAATAAACTATTCAGTCCTTCTGGAATGTAATAACTTGAATCTAGTCAAAATTAAATAACATAACCACTAACTATTAGAAACATTTTCATGGTATTTATCAAAAATAATTATTTATTCTTATTCTCAAACATCAAAATTAAAAAAATGTGAAAAAGATATTATTTATTATTTTTATTCAATTGGTAAATTAAATAATGACATTCATTATGTATTAGAACCAAATCAATAAAATCGATTTTCTATAGTTGTTATTTCTATAATCTCTTATAAGTAACTCATGAAGGAAAAAATTAATTCATGATAAAAGATTATATATATAGACAAATTATTGAAATTTTGCCTAGGAATCCAAGTTAATTTATTACTAAAATTAGTTATTAAGTTAATGATATTTATTATTCACTAAAATATGTTAGTCACTCTATTTAAATAAAAACATTATTAAATAAAATCGAGTTGTATTTACCTAGAAATTATTCACCCAATGTTTGATTGATCTTAAACGAAAGGAAAAAAGGAATTTGGGAGTTGAAGAGCTCATCAGATCACTCAGCAAAAAAGAGATAAAAATTAAATTTAAATTGTAAATGGAGGAAAAATAAGAAAAATAAAGTAGAAATAAAAGAAAATTCAATAAAACCAATAATGACTCATCAGAACGTGGAGATATGATTTCTAAAATTTCCCAAATGGTGAATAAGTACATGAAAATGAAATCATATATTCATCACATCAAAAAAGTAAAATATGAAATTTAATTTATTCCCTTTTATTTAAAATATAATGGATACATCAATTTTGTCTTTACCTTATTCAAAAATATGTTGAAATGGATGAAATCACATAGAGTTTCAAATTAGACTTCTAGAATGGACTCCAATTCTACATTTTAAATATATCAATTATATTATATTATTCCTCATAGTTGAAGTAATGAAAAAAATAAAATATATATGTTCTACACCATTATATTATGCATTAATTATGCTTTTAATATCTTATCTATGTGAGAGATCAGTATGAATATATATTTTGTGGTTTTGTTTCAAAAACTAAATATCATAAATATAAAAAAAATCTATACTTTTCAATAATAAATACCTTTTTAATGGAAAATAAGTGTTCTTTTTAAAAATTATAGAGCAACCAAAGTATAAAAAGTTTCTATTTCAAATTATTGATCAAAAAAACCTATTTTTTAAATTTAAAATGGTTAAGGAAACACTAATAAAAATTTGGGATGTCAATGTATTTATAATTGTAATTATATGATTAGTTTTTTAAAGTTATATTATTTTATAAAATATTCTTATAAGACAAATTTTGTGAAAGGAAAACTGAAAAATATTATTTTTTATTGTTAAATGAAATTTATTCATCTTTGAAATATAATGTTAAAATTGATTGATATGTTATACCTAATAGACATTAATTATATCATCATATTTCAATTGAAAATTGTATTTTTTTCAGTTTTTTGATAACTATTTTTAAAAAAAAAACTTATGTCAACCTAAGATATTTGTGCAACAATCATTATCCACATAATACTTTTTTAGGAAAAATAATATGAGAAAAATAAAATAATCTAATTTAAATGGGATAGTGGTTAATCCAGGAATATGTTTTTTGATCCTTTTGAATTCAATCATCTAAAGACATTGATGGAGGGCACATCACATTTCGAGATTAATCATTATGTAAAATCATTGGTACATGTATTTTTTTCTCTAACTCTACTTTAATGAGTTATCTTTTATTTTTTTAATGGATTGAATCATAATTTACAATTCATTAGTAAAAATTATAATAACAATTTCAAAATTAATTTAAAAAATGAATTTTGTAAATATTATAGTTATAATGTAAATAATTTATTTACATTATATCATTTTGTAACTTTTTACATTTTATATTTAAAATATAATTAATTTTAAACATATAAGTGTTTAATTTCATAAGAAAAATAATATTGTCTTGGTAATCCTTAAGAAGGTCATTTAAATGTTATGTATCTTTTCTTGCTCATCTATTATATAATTTTATGAGATTTATCAATATTTTCGTTCCATGATAGAATATTTGTGAATCATTCCAACATGGAATGAAAAAAATATCATAAATAAAATATAAAAATGGTTTCCCTCTTCCAATTCCTTAAAAAAAGTCCACCTTAAAAACCTAAGACCAAATCATGCTGCTTGAATTTTAGTTAAAACTTTTAAATTTTTAAATATAGAAGCCTATAAATGATTTAAAAGGTTTTTTTAGTTAAATTATAAGAATAAAGAATGTGAATTATATAGAAATAATATATGAAATAGTGATAATGTAAAAATATACAAACTATTTTCCTATATTTGTGCCCATTATATAGAATTTGATATTATTGAATTTAATGATTTATTTACTTCTCAAATATATCATCACATATTATCTACTCCTAGAACACCTCAAAAAAATGTTGTGGATAGACTACGAAATAGTACCGTTTAAGAAATTTTCATGACTCTCTCAAATGAGTCTAATGTTCCTCAATTGTTTTGGGGTGATTTGGTCAATACAGATATCCTTAACATTATGCATCTTCTCAAAAGACTTATATTAAAATAACCCCTATGAAATTTGGAATAAGAATTTTTAATGATGGATTATTTAATGTTTTCAGTTGAAAATTATGCATCCTTAATACGAAGGATAATTTATTCATGGTTTCTAGAATACCATTCTTTTCATATAATGATATTTCATCTATATATACTAATATTCTTTAAATGAATTAATTATGAATGCTATAATCAATTATGTCTAGTATCATGGGAACATTAGAAACAAAAGCATGTGGTAAATTATTGTTATACAACATTTCCATATTAGATATTTATAACTACCACCTTTATTAGGCATATAATTCCTAAAAAGGTTATTCAAAACATGGTGTATAAATCATAATAATGGGCGTGATAGGATTCTAAGAAATGGTAATCAAGGGAGATATAAATGATCATAACTATATCATGATAAAAATGATGTCGAACAAGAGAATAAAATATTATAATTATAACATTCATATCATTGATCAAAATATATATTCATGGTATAAATATTGGCAATTTAGAAGACATGAATCATAAATGAATCAATTAATAATGTCCATGAGAGAATAATATTGGGTTAATACCTATAATTATGGCATGCATATAATCATAGAAACTGAATTCCGCAGTAGTCAAGTATCACTTCTATGAATATGAATGAGGATTGGGATCACTCCCAAAATCATTGTAGCAGTCAAGGGTCAATTCCAAGACTATCATATTTGACATAGTCTGTCACTGAACTAAATAACTCCCCATTTTAATACAATGTATCTCATGAGTTATAAATAATTACAAAATGCATTGTATGGAGAAACTCGTCCCACCAATCACATATTGAAAATAACACATATGTGTTTCATGTGGTCAAAAAAATTTTATCAAATTGGTACAAATGAAATGAAAATGGTTTCCTAAAATTTTCTCAAATTTGATAGAAAAGAAATGGGTTTCAAAATAATTTTATATTTCCATATTAGAAGAACCGCTATAAAATGAATGAGATCCATAAACACCATGTCCAAAAAAACCATCCATAGGAGGAGTAATGACGGTATTACTTGATGATATTTCTAGTAAATCGTAAGAAATATTGAATTTTTTTCAATGATGTATCAATATATCATTAAATAATTCTTGAGTAATATAATGATTCTAATTTTAAATCAATTTTATAAAATAAAAAAATATTCAGAATATATATGAAAAGAGATAATGTAATAAAATACTATGAAATTGTAATGGAAACATTAAAACATTGAGAATCCATAATGTTGGTAAATTCTATTCATGCCTATAAGATAAGAAAACATTCAAATCATACAAATTTTTGATAAGTCATAAAGTATATCATTTTAAAATGAAAATAATATTCAATTAAACCATTTAAAAAAACATAATATGGGAAACAATTTTATTAAAGCCCATTTTATAATTGTAAAAACCATCATTTAAACATTTTTTGAAACCATCTAGACATAAAAAAAGGGTTTTATACATAAGAGGGGAAAATTGATTTTTGTTATAATCATTTTTTTGGTGTATTAGCTAAAAGTGGTGAATAAAATTAAATTAAAACATATATTTTCTATAAATAACCATATTATTAGAGAATTGATTAGTATATGGAGAGGTTGATCATAATATTTCATAACCAAAACATAATCATTAAAAATTCTAATAAACATTAATAATTTAATCTCAACCCCCTTTCCACATTGGAAAAATTTGAATCATAAGTAACATGAATGATATATTTCATTAAAAATAATTTAAATAATAAAAATTATAAGAGGTATTAATGGGTATTATAGGAACTAAATAAATGAATCATGTGGCGTATACATCTTGTGTCAAATAGAAATAATAATGAGTACAAAATCCATAACCCCTGATCAAAATTACTTAATTGTTTCAAACCTTCTATATAATAAATATTAATTTATTATAATATTATATTATATAACCTCTATAATATATATATACACAAAAATATAGGATATAATTTTAACATTTCACTGTCTTTTTATTATCATTTATTTATTATAATATTTATTATGCGTGATTAATTTTTCATTTTCCTTGTATGTTTTGTTTTGGTAGATTTGATCCTTATAATCTGATAATAGTTACATAATAAAATTATTTTTAGTCAGGCTCTAACTGTCATATATATTCTTTAAATGTATATATTTATTTATATTCATCTATTAATGTTTGGGATAAAAAAAATACATTGTACAAATCATTGAGATAGTAAGTCATATGTATGCATGAGAATTGTTTCTATTTTTAAATGAATGGAATGAAGGAGAGTTAAATATTAATTAACTGTTAATGGATAATTGTTATATCACATATATCCAAAATATCTATCAAATTAGTCATCTAAATCATCAAGCTAATATATAAACGGCTTACAAATCACATCGATTCGGGGTCGTGGTAGTCCACACATGAACACGAGTGATGTTATAATTTAAAAATTGATTTGAATGTTTCAAGGTTGAAATGATGTTAACATTATAGATGTATAATAGTATTACAAATATAATATATAAATTTTAATCCATTCATAATACCCATCCATAATAGATGGTGCTAAAAAATTTAATTATATCGCTACGTGGAGATGTTAAGTCATAACTACGCATGTGTGATAATTTTACTAACAATTGGATGGGAATGAGGGTGAATAATGGAAATTTCAAAATAATAATATCATTCAACAATATTTATAGCACAAATTTTTATTATATGAATAAAATAATATAATGTGATGGGGTTCAAGAGAAATTTAAATAAAAGCAATCAGATAAAGAGATTGTATCTTCCTCATAACAACAGCTTTAAATCTCCTCTAAGGAGAAATAGGTTTGGACTTTATGGAAGAAAATAAAACTATGGTTTTTATAGAGATTTTATGAAAATTAATTTGGAGATCTTCAATGATCTATATGGATCATCATGGTTGGAATAAGATAAACGAGAGGTTCCCATTACAATTGAGTGTAGTGGCATTATTGAAATTTATTAAAATATTAAATTGTTTGAAATTAATATTTATGTAATAATTATATTATATTTATAATATTAAAAGATAATATGATAATATTCCTAACATAGATCATAAATTTAATTTTTTTTCTGTTTATGGTAACACTTTTACACCTATCATTTAGCCTTAACCTCGTGTTTACACTTTTGATAATTAATATAATATTATATTTTTAACTCATTAAGAGTTAATAATTTTTCAATAAAAATATAACAACATGTAATTGGACCATTGATGATTTTAAAATCCATATACCATTATTTTTATTAAAATTAATATTCTTAAAAATTATATATCATTTAAAAAAATATTAATTATTATAAAATATAATTAATGGCATTTTAAAACTATTCTTTTGAATATTCCTAAAATAGATCATGAAAGAGGAATAATTAAAATATAATTCATTAAAACCTCCATAATATTTTATATATTTATAAAAAATCTTGTAGAATTATTAACACATTCATTTTATATTGCTTTTAAATTTTTTAAATCATTTATTGTATTTTATATTAAATGGAAAAAACTGCATCGGTGTTGAATAAGGCATTAAAGTCCTTATATAATTACTAAAAATTAAAAGTAAATTTATAATTGTAAAATAATTTTATTAATATCAAAACATATACTTATATTAAATGATTTATTTCATTGGTCCCTTTGTGGACACATAAAAGATATTAAAAACAAAGAGTGTCATTTTGTAACTTTCTTTTATATAAATATTAAATGGTAAATTTTATATGAATTTTTCATATAACATTATAAATATATATCATAAGTTGATTATATTTAAATAAATTTCATTCAGTAATAAATAGGATTAAAAATTATTTTCTCACATGTTAGTATTATCCAAGATTTACCCAATTTAACCGTTACCAAGGTGATAAATTTAACCATGGTTACTATTCATAATAACCAAAAATAAAAGGAACCTTTTTACCAAATATGATCCTCAGGATTAGAAATTTTGAATTCCTTTTAAATAATTAAATTCCGATAAAATAATGAGATTAATTTTAATGCATGTGTAAAATATGTAGTGAAAATATCTTTGTAGAAAAATAAATTTTTATACTTAATAATAGATTTATTATTTTCTGATGGATAAAAAAATATTACATGAATGACAAACCATTTTCTTAAAAATATAATATAACATTTTATTTACAATAATTTACCAATATTGATCATTTATGTTTGTTAGGATTAAAATACATTGTATACATAAAAATGATTTTTTAGAAAAAACTTCTCCATTAAATTAAATTGATTTTTATTCTCGTTCTTAATTAACTAATAATTAATGAATTTATTTTATACATGTATAAACAATAAATTTTCATAATTTAATACTTCATAATCCTAATCAAAAATAAAATGTCAATTTTATAATAAAATTTTAATATTATATAATTGTTTTCCTAAACTCGAGGTTATGTGTAACACATGTTATTTAATAAATTCAATTTATTTAAAAAATTAGTTATCAAAATTATCGATATGTTATATTATACCCCCTATAAAAAATATATACCACAAAATTCAGTTTCTGTAATTATTTTTTCACACTTCAACCTCATCATATCCTTGGTTTCCACAAAACTTCCTCATATTGGTAGTTTCACCTGAATACATTGATAGAGTTTGTGGTATTTTATCGTTGCACTACCTCTCTATGATGAGGAATCTCCACCAGTTGTTCATCATCAGAGAGATAGAACTACAATGTAATTATTTTTGAGTTTTGTACATGATAAAGACCATGTTTGTTCTTCCTCATGATAAATACCTGAAAAATCATTAATTTGATAGATATCATTGTTGGAGTTCTAATCTATAAACTACCATACATATACGATCATGAATTTCAAAAAGGACCACTTTATTATGGATTAGTTATCCATTCGTTCAAACAAAATCACCATATTCTAGGGAGATATTCATAGTAATTCCTTGTCACCAACATTAATCACAATATAATTATAAATATTTTCATCATACCATTTTTTCTAACTATATGGCACACATATTCATTATTGAATGGAACTAACCATGTATACCATTTCCCCAATTAGTTCATGTCCTACTAGATTTCATTCTCAAATAACATTCATAAAAATTGGAGTTCTTAACTTCCTACTATTGTGGGATTCAAAAGGATTCATCAAAAAGGTATAATAAATGACATTATTGAATGAATATTGCAACAGAGGATAGTTTTGGTTGCATCCACCATTTAATTCCATAGAGGAATATCTAATCATGTATTATAGTCTTAAAATGGTCCTCTCAAAATGAAAATATATATGATGATGATAAGTAGTTCTGTAACATAACTCCAAATCCATATCATATATATTTATTTTACCAAATATAAGGGTAAACCATAGATCCAGATCATATTCATTTGATAGTGGTAAAAAATTAAAACATTCCAATTAATAAATGTATAATGATATAAGTTGATCAGGAGTCAAATATTCAATAATGTAAATAAAGTGTGATGACTATATAAGATAAAAATCTTGAACCCATATAAAATTATTCAATTTTAATTTTTTTAGGAATATGAATATAAAAGCTATTTTATTAATTCAGATTTCTATTCTAGTGTGAGTAATGGATGTAACATCCCCTTAGTCTTTGGCCTCCAATGCTTAACTTGTTTAAATACAATGAAAAAATAATCATACTCTTCAATATATATCTCCCTTCCATTTCACAAAAAATAATATTTTTCATATCTATAGGTATTTATTGTTACAGGATGAATAGATAATTATGATTGATGAACATCAACCAACCTATCCATCTTTATATAAGTTACCAAAGAGACACATACATTATTCTTGAACATCATTATTTGATTAAAAAATATTGAACTCCAGAAAAGTTTGGATACTATTTTTCACTTCTATATCATCCATCTCTACAACATTAATATTTAATTGGATATATTTTTGAAAATTCAATTGAAAATGATCATATTTCTTCAATTCCTTCAAGATATTATGTTTTATCCATTAAATGTATAGAAATATCAGATCATTTTTATTATGGTTTTAGATAATATAGACTCATACATTTGACTCAGTGCTTATGGTGACTTGTTTTAATTCCCATGGTTGTAAATGATTGAGAATTAATAATCATTAATAATCTCCATCTATCTCTTTTGGTTCATGTTATGATCATTTTGAGTGAAAATGTACATTAATCATTCATGATTATTATATATGTCACACATAAATCCAAATATTTTATTCCACCACATAATTAATTACAATATTACCATAGTTATACCAATATTAATATGGTAATTTTCTCATGGATCTTCAATTATCACGAGACATTGGATGTAACCATATCGTTAAGAAAAAGTATTCATCTCAGTCCCATAATTTATCAATAAATATTGATTAAAAAATATTTTCCCCTGTAGGGTTTTGTGTGTATAGGTGAACTATTATAGTGTTCAGTTAAAAAAATAACTTATATCTTATATGGGTCAACTAATATACCCTCACATGATATTTTATAACCAATTAATTATACTTTACAATGCCAAAATTTACACAGGGAAAATATTCTATACAACTTTTACTTACATAGGGTACCTAGTTTAATGCTTAAGTGATCTTCCACCTCTTTATTCCCATTTGAAAATATATGAATATCATCTATAAATAAAACCACAAAAATGTAAAGGTATTCTCTAGTTACACTATCAATTAACTCCTTGATGATAGTATAGGAATTAGTGAGACCAAATATAAGAACTATAAATTCTTTTTATTTATACCAAATATGGAATGATGTATTGGAGAGATCCTCTATCCTAACCCTCAATTTATGATATCCAAAATAGAAAAAAATTATTGAATTTTTTTATCTCAACATATTTCACAAACAAGTCATCATTATGTTTTAATTGATACTTATTCAATATTTCCATCTTATTATGTTCCCATTAATAATCATTGAGTCACATTGATCTATAATTATTCATAAAAAATAGACCATGTGTAATCTAATGCGATGCACATGGCCAAATTATACAATTTTTTAATATTCTCCCAAAATTTATTGTTCGATTAATTCAAATAATAGGATTCATTATATATATAAACTTGGAAATAGGTATATCATAATGTATGAGTTCAATTTAATTTACAACATCCCCATTATATGGAATACCATAAAATTATTCCAAAACTAAGGAATAAACTCCCCCACATTTAGAATATAATCTATTTTGAGTTTCTCCCAAACCATCAAAGATAAATAACCTTTTTAAATAGTAATAATGACTTGTATGATTCATGTAATTTCCAGCATAAGCTCAATTTTTAATTACATTGGCCGATGGTCAACGGTTGGTTTAGAATATAAAACATATCATTACTTACATAGAGAATGATTTTTAATTATTTTATTGAATCCCTATATATTCCCCAAACAAAGTCAACCTCAACAAGAGGAATAATAAGAATATTTTCATGAAACATAATCCCATAATATTCAACTAGGGAGGAATCATAGACTTTGGATGAAATTGTTGTACCCTTAGCGGTTATCATTGATAACTGAAAATATAAATTTTGTTTTCTTACTATGATATATATATAAAATATTTAAATATAAATGATTTGGTATATCTATAGTTGACTAAAAATTTAGATGTTCTAGAATGGATGGTTAGTGTTCCATCAAGACATCATCATCGTACTCCTCATCCGAAATTGTGATCAGATATGATCAACCTTTTTTATGGTCATAAGAGGTTATTGGGAAAAATCATCTTATTTAATATTTTTATTTGAGAACATGTTATAAAAAATATCATACTACATTAATTTAAAACACTTGATTATCATTGGTGCATTTTATTGTATTTTTTAATATTTGAATAAATATTTAACATCATTCTATAAATTCAGAATATTATTTGAATGTGAACTTACATTCTACACTTAAAACAATTACAATTTCCTATAATACAGTTTCCGCCATGTTTACTTAAAAACTTTTAGAATAAATGAAAGAACATATTCTTCTATGCATTATTGTTTAACTTTCTAATTAATTTCATTTTTCTTTTCATTTCAGAACCATGATATTTATTTGTAACTCCAATGTCAACATCCACCTTCATAACTCTGAATTTTTTTTCATATCTTATATTCCCATAATGGAAAACACTATTCAAAGACTTTATTTTATACCACCGTAGAATCGATCAACCATTATTACATATTATATGATTATAATTTATGTGCACCTCAAAATTCTTGTAACTTTTTTCTAATTAGTATTATTTGATTCATTATCCGTCAATTTTTACTCACGGAATTCCATCTACAATTTCAAAACAATAGTGTGGGAAATATTACTATCGATAAATAAGAACATAAAATGAACTCTATATTAAAATCAATTCTTAATGTCTCTCTATTTTCTTATAGGAATCCACTGCTTATATTCATTACATACAATGAAAACATCTAAAATATATTTCTCATGTTCCAAATAGTAGAGAATGTAGAATTAATTTTCAGTGGTATTGATCCATTCCTTGAAAAAGATTGGATCAGTAGACCGACTAAATGAAGGTGGATGTTTCCTCATGATGGACTAAATAAATTGTTGTTCACTCTATTTCTCATTTGGATACTTATCGATTTTCAAATCATGGTCATTTTGATAGATAATAACATAAATATTTTCTTTCCAACTTCTAAAACATTTAATTTCTCAAGGAGACAATAATTACATTAACCATTGCGTTCAACATTAAAATTATTCTTATTGGTACTAGACTTTATGTTAAACAGAAATCCACGTTTGTGAATGAATAATCATAATGAAATATGACATAACCCAGAATAAAAATTTATAATATTTTTAAATCATGGAAAAATATTTTCTAAAACATTGGTTTGACTAGGGTAATTAAATCTCATTAATTAATCATTATGATTTATACTATATATTGACTTATCTACAATTTTCTTATTAATGTTTTCTCTCCCTCATTTCCAAAGGTGATTTAAAATATTCCCTAAAACCCACAGTAGAGACCCATTATTTTCATACATATATATTATTTCTAAATATATGAACATTTTCTTCATATAATAAAGACCCACAACAAAATAATATAGGTCTGGTACATTTGGAATCATCTAAAGGTATAAAACAAGTTCATAATAGTTCTATATCATATCCCAGCAATACATTAATAATTATCACCCCTATTAGACCTATAATACATAAATCATTTATTCATAACATCTGAATGGAAACAGAATAATGGTTGATTCATGGTGTCAATATGGGTAATCAAATGAGAAATCAGTGATCATATAAGAAATACATGTGAAAAGGTGTATGAAATCATAAGACAAATATTTTATAACCATACCATACATATCATAGATTATAATCATGAGTCATGAAATTAATCATGGTAGTTTACAATATATGAACCATAAACGAATCAAATATCATGATTCATGAGATCATAACATAGGCCTAATGCATAGAATTCCAAAATACACATGATCATAAAAAATAATTTCCATGCTAGTGAAGACTCATTTCAAATATTATAATAGTTTTCTGGGTTCACTCCCTAAACAATCCTAGTAGTCTAGGATCACTCACTTCACAATCATAGTGGGAAGAGTCCCTAACTAAACTAGTTTTACTCCCCACTCTAGTCCTATTTATATCATGAGATATCAATGCTTACCCTTTTAATTGGGATGTAATATTGCTACCTCCCATCACATAATAAAAATAACACATATGTGATCCAAAATATATTAAATTATTCATCTATTAAAAAACCATGAAAATAAATTGGTTTATAATATTTTCATTGTAACACATGGAAATGAAATGAGATTCATAAAAATTTCACTATTCCATCACAACATAATCTAAGGAAAAGGATATGGTTTCATAAACACCATTTCATTATAAATAATCTATAGAAATATTAATGATTTTATTATTCCACTATATTCCATATAAATCATAAGAAATAATTACTTTCATTATCAATGGTTAATGTAAATATCATTATAAAAATCTGGAGAAAAATAACCTTATATTTTAAAAAAAACTTATTTAAAAGTAAAAAATTTATAAAAAATTATAGAAAATGTTTAAATTGAATAAAAAATTCTTACATTTTAATGTATTCTTCCAAATAATGTGGATATAATATATTATTAAATCCCATTAATTCCATATAATTTAAATAAATCATGCCTTAAATAAAATTTTCATAGAAGTCATAAAGATATGCATTTGAAAAAAATATTGGAAAATTCATTAAACACGGTGTAGTAAAAAAATAAAAAACGTGTAAAAATGATTTTAAATTTTCCTAGGATAATAGAAAAATATTTTATTGATAACAATACTATAAAACATAGATATATAAGAGAAATATTTTTCAATCGAAGAGTTAAATGATGTTGATATTCTATAAAAAGAATATTTTATGTCTATAGAGTACAAAATTGGTAAAACCTGAAAGAAAAAATATATTTTCATGAAATAAATAGTGAAAAGTAAAATTCATTAGTAAAAAAAGAGTTTTATAATAAGAATTTTTCATCATAACATATTCATAAACAATCTAGTTAAATAATTATATTGTAACATAAAACCCCTTACCACACTAGAAATATTTGAATTATAAGTATCATGACATAAATAAAATTATATGGATATGTAAATGCCCATAACTATAATATTAATGATCATAAATTACATTCATGAGTAATGTATACAACACCAAAAATAATCAATTGGTGTAAATGGAATGTCTCCCACATAAAATAAATTGATATGAGTATCTGTTACATCAGGTCAGACTTCCTTCTTCCATTTTTGTACCGCATATATAATGAATGTAGTATTATAATAAATGATATTATAGAAATTTAATGATATTTATAAAAATATATATGATTTATGTTTCACATTTTATCACCTATTTATTAATTTTTTTATTAAATGTATTATATCATATAATAATTGATTAATTTTTCACGTATGATTTGTTTTATAGATTTGGTCCTTGTACATTGATCATGGTACCATCATATAAAGTATTTTAATCACTGTATAAATATCATATATATATATATATTCATTATATATATATATATATATTAAATCATAAAATATAAGGATATAAAAATTAATTACATCATTAATGGATTTGTTATGTCATGTGTGTGCTTGAACATTGTTTCCATTTTTTCAAAGTATTGAATGAATGAAAGGTAACTATTAATTAAAATTAAAAAGATAATTATAATTATAATATATATATAATATATATATATATATTAATAAATCTCATCCTCATTAAAATCCTTGTAAAATATAATGAATGTGGAATTACATCACATCGTAGAGGTGGTAGTCCACACGTATGCATTACTGACAATATAGTTTCCCAAAGGATTGTATGTAATGGAGTAGAACATGACATTGTCATTAAATATATAAAACGGGTTTACAAATATAGTATATATATAACAAAATCCATCATAATACCCATCCAATAAATGGAAATTGAAAATGAATTGTATCTCTACGTTGGGACAAAATTAAATACGTACGCATGAGTGATATATTCACTTCCCATTTGATGGGAAATAGAATGTTTATTGGTGTTTTATCAATTATAATATTTTTTTCATATTTAATATAATTATATCATTAATTTATTAAGAAGACATTAATTTTTTAACAACTAGAAGAAAAATTTAGAAGAAAGTGATTTATTAAGGGGATAACCACTTCTTTGAAAAGAATACTTTAGATATCATATAATGGGATATTGGGAGAGTCTATTGGGATGGAAAAAAACTTTTCTATATCTAGGTTAGTCGATAAGAAAAAAAATTGAGAATTTTTTAGCTATAATATAAAAAACATTCCACATCATAAATGGATATTACGTCTTTTGAGATGAATATTTATTTCATTACAAAATCACACCCCTCGATACCATAATAGTTTTGTTCCTTTGTATACTGGGAAAAAAATATTCATATTCATTAATAATATTAAATTTCACCCATTATGATCATCCCCTTTAGTACTGTTACTAAATACGATTCATTATAAACAAGTCAAAAGAAAAAAATGTGGAGATTTCATGCTTGGTAACAGTAAACAAGGGAGATACATAACGATAACATGAACCTAATGGTATGAGTACATTATAATAAAAAATAAAAAATATAACCATAATATCAATGATAATAATCATGATTTAGTGAATAAATATTGATTGTTCATAATACATGAATCGTTAAGAAATCATAGAACATGTTCCATTATTGAGAAACATTAGCGTATGAAATAAAATTATGGAACTCAAATAATCATAATAAATCATTTCTATAATTTTGAAGGATAACATCAACAAATGGATTCACTCCCCAAACCAGCATAGTATTCATGGTTCACATTCATGGTCATCATAGCCAACAATGTCACTTACTGAACAACATTCACTCCCTATTCTAGTCCTCTCTAACTCATGAGATATAAATCATTACCAAATGCATTAATTGGAGATATATGACACACCCATCACATAATTAAAATCATTATTTTATGTTCCATAACATCATAAAATATTCATCACATCATAACCCCTGAAATGAAATGGGTTTCAAAAATATTTCATTAAATAATATCTTCTAGAAAAGTGAGAGGGGTAATTATCATTTTACAATTTCACCATTACATAACCTATGAAAAGATGTTGGATTACTCTTATTTATATCATTGTATAAGTAATAGACGAGAAATATGTTTTATTAATATCACTTTTTCACAATCATAGTCCACTTAAATTAATAAAAGGAATTGTATCCTTGGATTATAATTCTAGTAAATAATAAGTAACCTCAAAGATTTTCATCTTAGATGGGGATATTTTTTGAAATAGGAATAACATAGAATGATTCATGAGGAAAATAATCATTATCTAAAAATAACATTACAATTAATCTTCATAAAATAAGTTTGAAATATATTTGTTAGAAAATAAAAATGAAAACATATAATGGAATCTATAAAATCATTGAAAACTTTTCTTATGGAAAATTTCCTATCCATTTTAATAAAATGAGAATATAAACTATAATGACGTTAATTTTAATTTAAAATTTCATTAAAAATATATATAATATTATTCAATGGAAGTAACCGTTAGGACAATGGAAAAATATTTTCATGCCATACACATTAAAACAAATATTCCTATCTTGTTTTTATTAAAATAAAAATAGGAATTGTTGTGAAAACGACATGATGAATAATTTCAGACCATTTTTTAAAAATTTAAAAAATGGATACAAATGGATTAATCAAAATATTTTAAATATTCTTGAACTGTTTTTGTAAACATTTTTATAAAAAATTATTTTTGATGAAAATGTATTTTCATCTAACCATATGATTTTTTATTAAAAACAATATTTATAGACCGTTGAGTACATGAAGAGAGGATAATTAATAGAGAAAATTTATTATCATTAATTAAAAAAGGAAAATAAAATTCATACGATTAATTAGATATAACACATTATTTTTTTCCATCAGAATCATAGAAATTAAAAATCCCGATAAATGGTGAGGTTGTAAAATAGAATTTTTACAACTTTGGTAACATTAAAATGTAATACCCATGATGTAATATAATTAAAATAAAAAAATAGTCATGATTTTAAATAAATTCCTTATATTACATTTTAATGGGATTTATATACACCTCTTAATAGTAGATAGGTCCATAATATTAACATATGTCTCATTAATGGAAAATGGAGAAAAAAATCAAGTACTGCATTGGAAATTTTGAAACATATTCCCCAATCAAGAATAAAATATAATGAAAAAATAAATATCATTAAATTAGTATAATAAAAAAATAACATTTCAAATGGCCTATATATTCACTACATAAATGAAACAAGGGGAGAATTTTCATATCTCTTTTATAAATTATAGATAGACTAAAATCACATACCTTTTGTCTTGAATTCAATTTTACATGTTAAAACCACTTATATAATTAATATTATTTTTATATTAATATATTTTAAAAAATAATATATATATTATACATATATATGATTTTCGTATGACCCTTTATTACCCATTTATTAATATTTTTTTAAAATCATGTTTTGTGTATTAACTTATTTTTTACATATAGGTTTTTATTTTTTATCTAATAAAATATTATGATGATCATGAATAAATAATCTAAATAATTTAAATAATGTAATAATTATAATATTTATCCATAAATTATAATTTTAATAAATATTATGATAGGGAGTTTTGTGAAATGTTGTACGTTTTTATCATGGAGATGGTAGGTTATACATACAAGTGAGTAACGTTTCCATTTTTCAATGATAATTACAGAAAAGATGTAGTTAATATTTCATCACTATATAATGGTCATACTTTAATTTTATTCCAATATATATACTTATAGATATCATATATTTATGGTGTTGATGAAAATAGAGAGTCACATTTGTTCGCGAGGACAATATCCCACAAATACACGAACGACGTTATCGTCATTCAATGAATGAAATAGTAAGAAAGATAATGACATAATAACATTCAATAATTATATATATTTAATTAATATCATATTATTTCATTTATATCAAAAAAATTATCTCTAATATATTCCATTTAATTATTTAATTAATTATGAATCAAATAACATTCAACTGTTGTAGTCGATGATAGGCTCCAATGAAGTTATCATATCCTCAATTGAATAGATTTTAAAAATAGTAATACATGGTATAGTTAATACATAAGTATATTTGAATAATAAATATCACATATATACTTTATATACATAATCATACCCAACCTTGATATGTGGTAATTTAAAATTGAATTATACTATTTCGCGGGGTCGTAGTCCACCGTACAAATGAATATCGACATCATAACTCATTTGATGATAGAGGAGATGGTTTTAGTTGATGAATTAACATAAAATTACTTATGTATATTTAATATAAATTTGTGATTTTATCATCATCTTTAAATTACAATTTAATGTGGTGGAATATAGAATAAAAATAAAACACTTGTTGAAGAACAATACCAGTACTTCTGGTAACCTCCTTATAATTTTTTAAAAAGCCTTCATGGGATGGATATATGATAAAACAATGAAATATCATGTTAGATAAGTAAATTTATGAATTTATATTTCCATGTAATAGATGGAAAAATGGTTTTAATTTTCGAATGGAAGAGGATATTGGTTGGCCTTTTATGAGTGAGGTGAGTGACACACTTGTATTTTTTACATGAAAATGATGTACAAATTTTTTTCTCAAGGAAAAAATGGAAACAAATGTTCTATAATAAATAATTATTTATTAAATCGTATAAATTTTTTCATAAAATTAATTATATAGAATTTTTTATATTGTCTTTACCCTTCAGATTTAAATTTACCATCCTAGGTAACCCATTTTTACCTTGACCACTATAAATAATTTTTACTATTTTCAGTATTAACTATGCTAAAAAATTATTTTTACAATTTAATATAATATAAATTATCTATATTCCATATCTGGATTCAATTTTTTCAAATTGAATCCACATCTGATAAATAAATTAATTTCAAAATAATCATATAGACGCGATGGGAAAGAATGTTTTCAAATAAAAAATGTTCAAAAGGTTACAAGGTTTTTATATGAAAGTTTAAAATAAAATTTATTCCAATTAACTAAATTGGATTAAAATATATATAATTGAACTATTTTTTAATTTATGACAATTTTATAATATAATTTATCTTTATAATTATTTTAAACAAAATGTTAGTTCTCAATTTAAATTCAATGTTTTCACTATTCATAAATATTGAATCATTTTAGAAAAAACTAAAAAATTCACACTAAGTGAATTTTTATATGATTATTTCAAAAAAATAATTTTATTTTTTCAAATATAATTTATAATAGTTTTAAAAATCTGTTTTAAGGTATGATTGAAAATGATTAAAAAACTAATTTTAAGAAAATATATTTTATAAGTGTACAATTGGATATACTCATATCTCTATCCTAGAAAAGATATAATATCAATGTTAAATATTTTATTGGATATATAAAATATAAATATAATTTTTAGAAATTAAAAACATTATTTTTTTAATTTATAAAGGTGAAATTAGTCTTTTTTCGTAATTAATAGTATTTCAAAAAACATTACATTTTTTATAAAAAGTTTTATTTTAATTACAATTAATTGGTCATGAGAGAATTCATTTCATATACTTTTGTAGGCCATATTTATACATTAATTAGTTAATCATATTCATAAAATCCATTCCAACGACTACGTGATAAAGAAATTATAATTTGTTCATATTAAATAATATAGCATTTAAACACATTGTTGCATGTAATAAGAAATACACTCAGTAATTATTTTTTAGAAAAGATAAAATAATTTTTTTGGGAATTAAATATTATAGCAATTTTTAAATTTATATGAAAAAATCACAAAATATTATGGTGTTACCTTTGAACCCTCATTATATGAAATTTTTCCATGAAAATCATCTCATTCTTACAACCAACCAAGGATATTTATCCCCCATTATATCCTCAGGTTCCCTCATAGAATCCTCATGATAGTTTCTTGAAAAAAAATTACAAGAAATGTGATACGGTTTCATTAAAACCTTATGTATTTTATCCATAATATCAATTATTGTTCATCATAATGAAAATCATGCTCTATAGGTTCGACCTATGAGTTCATTAAATGTAATGGATCAGGTACATACATTCTCGAGAGAGATATATGGAACACATATTAAACATGTGAAAGGTCTTTTGGATTCTCAAAATGATATGTTATCATTCATGATTATTAGAAAAACTATTCTGTCAAATTTTTCCAGTCACTATTAGTTGTTGATTGGATCTGACCTTCTCTATTATCTCATCAGCTAGCATAGGACAAAATATCGTTCTTTATGAAACATCATTCCAGTATATTAGAATTTTAAAATTTTTTAAATTAAGTTATTCATAAGGAGTCATATTAATAATAAAGTGAATGATATTATTGAGATAAAACTCAAAGTGAGGAAGGTGATGATCCCAACAACCATTGAAATCCACCAAACACGATCTTCCTATAGCCTAGAATATTTGAAATGTTACCTATTATTGATTATGCTAATTGATGAAACTCAACCCTATATCATGATCATGTTTAGGACTTCTAAATAAATTTGAGGTAAGAATTGGATCTAGATAAGACACAATTTAATGTAGTACCCTATGAAACCTTACTACATTCTTAATAAATACACTGGTAAGAAGATCAAGTGTGAGATTATCTCTGATATTAATGATGTGTACTAACTTAGTAACATGATCAAATACATCAATTAATTTCCTCAAAATCAAATATAAGATAACCCCTAATGGATTAATGTTGAATTAAAAAAAGTTCCACAAAATTTAAAGAAATAACTCTAGAAATATCATTTTAATCAATTTATATTCAAAAAAAATTTCTTTTTGAAATAAATGTATCAAAAAATATACTTAATCTGATTAACTCCCATAATGTAAAACCACATGTGGGGTGTCTATGACAATAAACATGTGATAGGATTAAACTTATAAATCAATTAAGGGACCCAAAAATCTTATTATAATCATACACGGTGGAATACATGATTCCAAAAAATAATATATTCCATATATATTTGATGATTCTTAAAATTAAAATAACATTAGAGAAAATAATTATAAAACAAAATAATTGAATACAAATAAATAAATACAGAAATCATTTAACTTCACCAACTGAAATGGAATATCTTTTTAGTTTGTAAACAAGTTAATTCATGGGTAATAAAATTGGGATGTACATTTTCCAAGTTTCCACACATTAGATATTGAACTCCTTGAAATTTTTTCACGCTATTAATTTAATTTATATACAGATATAATTTTCCAATACAATTGATATATTCTTATAATTGATTCTACCAACATTCATGACATTTTGGAATCTTAATTTTGTTTATTATATATTAATTACCACATAAATTTTCTTAAAAATCAATCTTTGTCTTATTTGATTATTTTGAAATCTCATAAAAATTCTCCTTGTTGATAATATATTGTGGTTGATGAATAGGAAAAATCCAAATATATTTATCTCTCATGAAAATCCATATTTTTCGTGACATAATAAAATTTTATGTGAAATTCAACGTTAAAACAATTCCTAGAGGTTCCCTCTAAAGACTAAAAAAACTAGAATGAGAACCACTGATCATTGTGGAAAACCTCATAATCCGGTTAAACAAATTATAGGATATATTAATCCTGACACCTTATTTTTAATCTATGAAATCATACTTTTATCCTATGAAATTCATATTCATCGTCTATTTGAATTATTTGTGAATTTTTGTAATGAGTTTGATTATTTCGTCAGCATATCCCACGTGAGTGTCAAAACTATTGTCCAACAAGGCACATTTTCATGCTTCAATTGATATTGATGAGATTATGAATGAAAACATTAGCTAATATATGACTACCTACATATTGGTTAAAATATCCAGTATTATAAATATGGGTTTACTATATTTCTATTATAGAAAAATTATCTTATATATCAAACAATAAATTATTAACATAAAAATATTTTATCACCCATTTATTAAGAAGTCTTCGTAAAATTCACTATTTCATGTAAAAATTGGTTGTGTTTTATATTTTTTTTATTTTTGTATTTTTATAACATTAAAATTGATCATAGTACATTAATATATATAATTTGAGTCATTATATAAATATCATATATATATATTATATAAATTATTATGTTCATACCAAAAAAATATTTTGTACAAAATAATTACATCATACATGGGGAGAGTAGGCCATACGTAAATATGAATGTTATTTTTAGATTTTGAACGATGATATGAATAAATGGTAAATAATAATTCACCATTAAGAAGTAAAATTTTATATCATAAATATCATATATTTTCATTTAATCTATACTTATTATCATCTATATAAAGCGGTAATAAAAAAATCCCATCACCCCGTGGTGGTGGTAAACCCCACGTATCCTTGGTCAATGTAATAATATTCTAACGATATCGATTGTAATAATGTAATTATGAAATTATTACCATATAATAATAGTAATTCATAATTCTAATATATGTTTTTTAGATCCATATTTATAAAAATACCTATAATTTTGAGATGAAAAACAACTTACACCACTATGTGGAGACTGTAATTCGTACATACTCATAAGTGAAATTTTTTCATTCCATGGGATGTAATATATATGGAAATTAGAAATATTTTAATAATAATAATATTTTATTATATTTATGATACTTTAGTTATTATTTTAATATTTTTAAATGTTATTTTGAATATTTGTAAAAAAAAATCATTTTGAATGATTAGTAAAAATTATTACCCTATATTTGAGGAAAATGGTTTGTATCTCCTATTATGAACCATATGGATGGTAATTTTGGAAGACTATAACCTATAGAACAATGAAAATTCTATTTTAATATGTGTGTTTAGGGTTTAGTCTAGCTATATTGATAAATTTGGATTGAATAATTCAGAGTATGTGTGTCACATTAAAAGCAAGGGTGGGTGTAATCCTAGAATTTATTAATGTATTAAATTAATATAATTTAAATTTTTATCTCCATGTTTTCAAAAATCGATACAAAATAATGATAATATGAGGTTGAGTCTAAATCTTACCATCTAATAAAAATTGAAATAGTTTTTGCTATTGTTTTCACAATTATATTTTCCATTACCCGTCCCCTGGGGCCCGTTCCGTGATTACCAGAAGCCCGCCATCCATAGGATTGGGGCTCGCAACTAGAATAAAAAATATTTATACCCATAATGGCATGGAATTTCCTTTAAACCGATACAAACACACAATCCAAGAACATAATAAAAATCAACCATGAAGTAAACAGTTGTAGTTAAATGTGTACTCAAAGTAAAGGGGCAAGAATAGAAGCCTAACCAGAGTGTAAAAGTATAACTAGAAGGGAAAAAAACTCATGGGTCATCAACTTAGGATCCTACATGAAGGGTAGGTATAGCTCACGATCAGTAGTCATTATGTCACGTCACATCAAATGGTCCACATCTAAGAACCGTCCAGTACTGGCTCCCTCAACCTCGATCAACGATATTCGTTATCTGAACAAGAAACATCATGGTATGAGCATATCTCATGCATGGATGATTATAATAATAATCATTAGGGACCCCAAGATCTCCCAAGGTCTCCCAGAGTTCCGTAATAGAAAACCCACACAAAAAAGACCTCCAACACAATGCACGAAGTAGTCAACAACTATACTTAGATATATTCCCATACATATACCTATGTAATGATAATGTACTCATCTCATACATGTGGAAACCTATGGATCCATCTTTTAAGCCATTTTCACAACTGCTCCACAAGGGATGATTACCACAAAGGTAACACTACGAAGGTAAAACAGTGAAGGTAAATGTACCAGAAAGGTAACACCATTAAGAGAAAAGTACCAAAATGGTAACACCAAAAAGGTCACCCCATGAAGGTAAAGGTCCCACAATGGTAAAGTCTCAGATCACAACAAGTATACAACATAGGTACAGAAGTATATATGATTAGACGTATCACAGGATCATATTATTCTATTGAGAGGCTCTAATCTTGACCCACACATGATCGATAGATGCTGACCCACACAAGATCAGTAGGCACTGATCCACACAAGATCGATAGACACTGACCCAAAAAGTATCTCTAAGTGCAGATCCACACATGATCATTAGATTCTTAACCACATAGGATCGATGTTCATTCGTCATGTTCCAGTTAGCCAATATATTGCCACACTAAATGTTCTTGATTCCTAGAGGATCCGTTCATAAATCCATAAGTCTTACCTGAACTACCACAATGTTCCATGATTAAGTATGTAAAAGGACCGCCATGTTGTAAGGGTTCCAATGTGATAGACAGTGAGTCAATCAGACACACAGTCTATGACTTATATGCATTTTAGTACTGAGGGCCCAATTGGATTCGGGTTCGATCCAACATAGATGTACCCCAAATTTCTCCAAAACTCCAACGAAGTATATCAAAAGTACCGTCTCACTCCAACTATGACATCTCCATAGATAGTTCATCAAACGAATGTCTGGTTCACATGTTATTGCACTTTTAGCGAAACATGGCATGGGAGGGTCTGGGTATGGCTAAACTAGGTCTGGGTTCACTCGACCCTGTTCGGATCGTCAAGACCCGGTTCGGGTATGACTCGACCAATCATGATCTCATGCGGGCTTGCTAGGTCGGGTAGGGTCGCGGAGCGGACAACGGATGTAGAGACTCGTAACTTGACATACATGGACATTACATTACTTTTGCAGAATACTTAATACATAAAAAATAGACACAAAAGACCGTAATAGTTTAGTGTCTTTGGAAACATGGAATATAATCTTCTAATCATGGTGAATGATCTTCAACATCTCCCATAATGATCTTCCCCTTTTGTTTTCTTACCTAAAACCATTCTTTATATCCGGGTGAAAAGAAATCATAAAAATGGTGAGCTCGAATGCTCAGTAAGTGTAAGCATGGAGAAAATAAAACAAACCATATACATTAGAACATTAAACATGAACGTAATGTTTAAACATCGAAATCTTGAGCAATGAAATGAATCATGGAAACACGTAAGCAATAGATCATAATAGAACAAAAATAGTGATAAAATAGCTTGTAAATAAATCTTGTAATTATGGAAAAACATTAAGCACATGATATGATTTTCCACAGTAGCCAAGGTATTGTTTCTAAGACCATCTTAGTGGACAAAGTCCCTTTCTGAATCGAGTTCACTCCTCATTCCAGTCCTGTAACACTGAACCAGATTAACTTACAGTTCCAGCCATGTCTTTATCATGAGATATAAATCTTTATCCAATGCATTGGATGGAGATATAGGTCACACCCATCTCATAATGAAATCATTCTTACATGTGCTACAAATTAAACATAAATCATTCATTATAACCCAAATAATAAAATGGGGTTCATAAACATAATATCATCATAACATAATCCATATAAAATAAATGGATATAATTTTATCATAAGAGAATTGAAACCATGTAAATCATAAGGGAATTATACTTGAAACAGACACATATGAAATAATGTCATCTTAGATGGAAAATGATTTTGATAAAACACTTGAAATGAATTCTTAAGGAAAATATCCTTTCTTCTTCAAAATCATTTTCTTTTCAAAAAATTCAATGCAATTTTAAAAGAAAAGGGTTTTTTTGAAAATAATCATGCAATATTGTATAGGAGGAATCATGAAAAGTGGTGTTATAAAACCCTAAAAATCTGTTCATTCTGTATAAGTTAAAAATAACATTCTCCTCTTACTTTTGCCGGAAAAGTCGAAAAGTACCTCGTATGGTTAAAAAAGAATGGTTCCTTACATACCATGTAGTAAAAGTAAAAAATGGTTAAAAAGGAAATTAAACATACATGAAACCATTTTTAGGAAACATGGACATGGATGATAACAACAAACCCAATAAATAATTAAGAATAAACAATCTCGGATAAGAATGAGATTGGAATAGGTATCTGTTACCTTACGTCTGATATGCTTCGTATGTATCAGAACTTCCTCCTTAAAGCTTACTCTTAAGGAAGTAGAGATGGTATTTTGAGAATACCAGAACCCCCAGAATGTTTTTAGGGAAGTGGAGAAGAGAAATGGGAAGGGTTTGGCTGAGCTTCAAGGCTCAAAATGGTGTTAAGAGAAGAGGGAAGTGGTGCCCTTTTTATAAGGGAGGAGAGGGGAACCTTTAGAAAAACTTAAAATATTATTTTATAATAAAGTCATATTCGGTATTTAATTGCTCCAAATTGATTTATTTAGAAGCTAAGGTAGGGATGGGTCGAAATCCTCTCAACCAATAGATTTTAGATAGGTTTGGTTCATTATATAAACCTTATCTTTTAGTTTTAACTCTTAGTTAATTTGATTGACATTTACATTGTCACTTTGTATTTTAATATTATATAGTTAATATACTTACCATATACATCCAAGAAACCCCCAAGTAGTCCATTAATGATACATCTATCATGATATAAGTATCTTGGCCGAACATTAGATTTTTAAGAATATAATAACAATTAATAATATAATATTTGTTTTAAAAACTATTTTATGTCAATTTATACACTATGTTGTAATGGATTTTTGTGAAAAACATAATAGCATGATTAGTTCGATAAAATTTAATTAATTAAATACTAGAACGTCATATTAACCTTGAAAATTAGTGTAATTCATAAAAACTCTCAAATTACATTTATTTGGGTATTTATAACGTCAATTATTTTAATATTTCATTATTTAGATAATTACTGCATCACCATTGTGACATAAATAACATAAATGATTTAATGCTAAAAAATTATAAATAAAATACCATTAGGTAGGAAATCGTTTTATATTTATAATAAATATTTATAGTCGAATTTATCTTATGTATAACCCTATATTAAAAATGATTTAGTTATTAAACATTGATTTTAACTATTTTAACCCTTCTTTAAATAAATTAATAATAAATCTCCTAATCTAATCCAAGTGGAGTATGGAAAATATCTTCTCAATGGTGCTGATCTATTGTTCAGCAACAAGTATATTAGGAAACCCATTGAAATATGGTGGATGTTTCCTCATGAAGGACTCAATAGAATATTGTTCCCTTCTCTTCTCATTCGGAACTCCAGAGTGATTCATAGCTTGCATATGAATAGAAAAATGATTTTCCACTCCATCTCCCATAACATTGGTTTTTTCAAGAGAAAAATAATTGCATTGTCTGTTACATTGATCAACACAGTTTCTTCGAGTTCCAACCATCGTCTAAAAATCAAAAAGAATATTGTGACAGGCAAAACTCATGCTAGGGGAAACAACATAATAAAGGGGGAGTACCTTTGATATCTTATATCTTAGGTTTAATTCTAATATCATTACTGTAATTCTAGGAATATAACCTTTACGTATACATAACATTAGGTACATCCCTAGATATACATTATAAATAGATCTAGGGATCTCACTAGAGTTATCACATCCAAGATTCCAATGGTTAACTAAACCTCCCACCGATACCAACTATAGAGAGCCGAATCTTGATGTACATGGACATTACATTACTTTTGAAGAATAATTAATACATAAAAATAACAGACACACAATACTGTAATAGTTTAGTGTCTTTGGAAACTTGGAATATAATTTTCTAATCATGGTGAAATACCTTCAACATCTCCCATAATGATCATCCCCTTTTGTGTTCTTACCTAAAACCTTTATTTATATCCTGAGGAAAAGAAAGAATAAAAAGGGTGATCTAGATTGCTCAGTAAGGGTAAGCATGGAGAGAATAAAACAAACCATATACATTAGAACATAAAACATGAACATAATGTTTAAACATCGAAATCATGAGCAATGAAATGAATCATGGCAACACGTAAGGCATAGATCAAAATAGAACATCAATCCTGATAAAATAGCTTGTAAATAAATCTTATAATTATGGAAAAACATTAAGCACATGATTCGATTTCCATAGTAGACAAGGAATTGTTTCCAAGACCATCTTAGTAGACAAAGTCCCTTTCTGAATTGAGTTCGCTCCTCATTCCAGTCCTATAAGACTGAACCAGATTAACTTATTATTCCAGCCATGTCTA
Organism: Viscum album; assembly: GCA_963277665.1. Lineage (NCBI taxonomy): Eukaryota > Viridiplantae > Streptophyta > Magnoliopsida > Santalales > Viscaceae > Viscum > Viscum album. The sequence goes on along the minus strand of OY728121.1, from coordinate 1,027,592,797 downwards.
TCTCATTAGATATAAATCTTTACCCAATGCATTGGAGGGAGATATAGGTCCCACCCATCTCATAATTAAATCATTCGTACTTATGCCACAAATTAAACATAAATCATTCATTATAACCCAAAGAATAAAATGGGTTTCATAAACATCATCCTATCATAACATAATCCATATAAAATAAATGGATATCATTTTATCATAAGAGAAGTGAAATCATGTAAATCATAGGGGAATTATACTTGAAACCTACACATATGAAATAATGACATCTTAGATTGAAAATGGTTTTGATAAATCACTTGAAATGAATTCTTGATGGAAATATACTTTCTTCTTCAAAATCATTTTCTTTTCACAAAATGCCATGCAATTTTAAAATAAAAGGGTTTTGTTGAAAATAATCATGCAATATTGTAGAGGAAGAATCCTGAGAATGAGGTGTTATAAAACTGTAAAAAACTTGTTCATGTCGTATAATTTAAAAATAACATTCTCCTCGTACTTTTGTCGGAAATGTCAAAACGTACCTCGTATGGTAAAAAAAGATTGGTTCCTTACATACCATGTAGTAAAAGCGAAAAATGGTTAAAAAGGACCTTAAACATACATGAAAACATTTTTCGGAAACATGGACATTGATGATAACAATAACCCTAGTCAATACTTACGAATAAACAATCATGGATAAGAACGAGATTGGAATAGTTATCCCTTACCTTACGTCTGATATGCTTCATATGTATCTGAACCTCCTCCTTTAAGCTTCCTCTTAAGGATGTAGAGTTGATCTTTTGAGAAGACAAGAACCTCCATAATGTTTCAAGGGAAGTGTAGAAGAGGAATTCATAGGGGTTGGCTGAGCTTCAAGGCTCAAAAGGGTGTGAAGAGAAGAGGGAAGGGTGCCCTTTTTATAAGGGAGGAGAGGGGGACGTTTGGAAAAACATAAAATATTATTTTATAATGAAGTCTTATTCGGTTTTTAATAGCTCCAAATTGATTTATTTCTAAGATAAGGTGGGGATGGGTAGAAATCTTCTCAACCAATAGATTTTAGATAGTTTTGGGTCATTATATTAACCTTATCTTTTAGTTTTAACTCTTAGTTAATTAGATTGACATTTACCATGTCACTTTGTATTTTTATATTATATAGTTAATAAACATACCATATATATCCAAGAGACCCCCAAGTGGTCCATTAATGATAAACCTATCATGATATAAGTATCATGGCCGAAACTTAGATTTTTAGGAATATAATAACAATTAATAATATAATATTTGTTTTAAAAACTATTTTATGTCAATTATTCCACTATTTTTTAATTGATTTTTGTGAAAATCATAACAGCATTATTAGTTCGATAAAAGATACTTAATACAATAATAACATGTCATATTAAAATATATAATTAGTGGAATTCATAAAAAGTCTCAAATTACATTTATTTGGGTATTTATAACATCAATTGTTTTAATATTTCATTTTTTAGGAAATTACTCCATCACCGTTGTGTCATAAATAACATAAATTATTTAAGGTCAAAAAATTATAAATAAAATAGAATTAGGGAGGAAATATTTTAATATTTGTAATGAATATTTATTGTCGAATTTATCTTATGTATAACCCTATATTAAAAATGATTTAGTTATTAAACTTTTATTTTAACTATTTTTACCCTTCTTTAAATAAATTAATAATAATTGTCCTAATCTAATCCAAGTGGACCTAAATGATAATATTTTATTTCTATGGTTGTTTTTGGTAGAATTACACTTATCCAATAGAATTAGGACATGTGTTAGGGTAATAATAATATCATTTTTACCCTTAATTACCCTATTTACTTTTAACCATGGTAAATAAAAGTATTAAGGAACTATTCAGCAAAAATTAGTTTCATCTCATTGAGCCACATTTTAGTCCTTAATATTAACTATTTCTTTCGGATTTTTTAAATTCCACTCAAAGAAGCAGTACAATTATGTTTTATGTGAATTTCCAAATTCTCCTATGAGGTGGGTAAAAGACGGTGAAAAGTTCAATAAAATTTTTATATATCTAAAATTATTATAAAATGACCCCAATTAATTTCATTGAACTTATATAAGTATTATGTATCCATTTTTACCTAAAATAAATTTAAATCAAATAAATGATTATTTAAATAAAAAGTCGGTTTTAACCAAAAACTCTGTGTTTTCAGTATTAATCAAAAAATGAATTTTTTCAGAAAAATACCAAAAATTCAGCCTATGGTATATTTGATATCCCAAATTAAAAAATGATGTCTATTTTTCCTAATTCAAAATATATAAGTGGAATTAATTAATTTAAAATGTAATTTCCGTTATCAAAACAAATAGGGTGTTTTTAAGAAAAATAACTATCAAAAGATCGACACTTTTTTATGCCCAATTTCAATGTGAAATTAATTCCAATGACAAAAATTGTATGAAATGGTAAAAATATATTCTAATTACACTTTAAAACCAATTTAAATGATAATCTAACCATATAAATTATTTCAATGAAAAAAGTTTTTTTTAATTAAAATATAGCATGTTTTTACTATCCATCAAAATATGAAAGTTATCAGAATAATATGAAAAATTTATCCAAAGTAAATTTTTATATCCTGATTCATAAAAGAGTTTTATTTTGTCAAATTGAAGTTATAAACATGTCAAAAATTATATTTAAAAAGGGTGTGCCATCAAAAGGCGGCAAAATACATTTTTTGAAAAATACTTATTTTACCCGAAAAATTTATTTTGTTCTCATACAATATTCTATAAAATGTGTAAGATGAATAATAATAAAATAAAATTCAAAATGTAGTTAATACTATTCATAAGGCTAGTTCATATTAACATTATATCGTTGATTAGGGAAATCTGGTATTGCATACTACACACACTATCGAGAAAGGTCGCGATTACGTGTAATGCAGGCCAAGTCAGGGTGACGTGTATTACAAGACTCCTATGTTGTTTCGTATAACAAAATACAACCATATTTCATTTATACATTAAAAAAATCTATACTTATTGTTGCATAGAATAATTTATACAAAACGAACGTGAAATTTTGTGTAACACGAGCCAAGAATAGTTATGCGTATACTTCAAACTAATACGGTTTTGCGTATAGTGCAAGATAATATTCAATTAACATACAACAGAAGACATCCATGAATAAAAAAAGAATAATTCTAATAAAATATCGGGTTATTGCAAAGGAGGGGCATAGCCCGCAGCGCTCGTGCGGCCTGTTGGGCTCACGCCACCCTACCCACAGAGGGCGCGAACCGATACAGGCACAAGACACTATAGGAATTGACCACTGGAGGCGCATCCCACTGGGAAGATGCCCACCTTAGCGGGAATGAGGTGGGGGGGTTGTTTCCCTCTATTCGGAATTGGAGAAGCAGCACCACAGGGAGCCGGCAGGTCCCCCGCCAGACCCACAAGTCACTGGTCCCGGCCCTCGGCCGTAGTTTCGGAGATGCGGTTATCTTCATCGGCGCGCGACGGCACGCTGATCACCCCCACTCATGGATAGATAGTGTCGTACACCATTGTCCACCACATCTATTTTCCGCATCCATCTCTCTGGCGACGCGCCATTGAGCGAGGCTCCACCTTTCGTGGTCATCCCGAGCCGGCCGCCATCTTCTCCTGCCACAGCTATGGTTGATGCCTTATTCACTGGCGGCGTGTGACAGGGCACCTCTATCTCCTCTAGGGATTGATGTTCCCGGCCACTGTTGTCTCACCCTCTGACGGTCCCGGTTGTCAGCAGTCTTCCACGGGTCACCAGGTGAGCTCTGGTGGCCCGTTATTCAATCCAAATGTGCCAACAGACATCCTAGGACACCCTCTTCGTCACTAAACCCACCGTTATGGGTTTCTTCTATCCTTATTAAATATCTTTTTAAGAATACATAAAGTCTCAATAAAAGGCAGAGAGTTTGAGCCTTGTTTTTTTCCTTGCGCCCTTCGTGTTTTCTTGATAGGAAGACGGTAGTATACTGATTGAGCAACTCTTGAATTTAGGAAAGAAAATAAAACCTAACTCAAGATCATTGGAGAATGTCTGGGTTAGAGGAAGAGTCAGTGTTTGTCGGTTCATGATTTGGTGGCATTCTTCACAGCCCGCAGGAACCAGTCTCATCCTCCATGTGGTTGGAATCATAGTACTTTTCTAGAGTTTCATTTTCTGGGGAAGTTGTGCCAACACTCCTCCCTAAGTTCCATATATATAAGATGGGGAAGATGTGGGTAACTCCATTGGGAGTTTATTAGGTTCATTTAATAATAAACCTTCTTAATTCGTACGGTACAGTTACAAATATTATGGAGTCAAGACAATTAATGGTTTGACATTTCATTGGTCCTGCCACCGCTACTCATCTTTTGGAGGAAAATAAAAGAGAGAAATAAAATAGCATTATCATATTATTATTATTCGAAAATTCTAAAAAAACTATCTTTTTCTCCAAACCTTGTACGGTTGAAGTGAATCCTCCCATTTGGGAATCTCGATTTTGTGGATTCAACGGTGCTCTTATATTTTTAATCCGAGAACCGGTTCAAATGTTAGAAAACACAGCTCGTGCATTTTCTGAACGTACCTTAAAATTGTTCAAAAATTAATTCCAGGCACACCGAGTATTAGAATCATGCACCGTAAAAATTCTTAGACTTGTAATAATTTTATATATTTTAAAAAAAGGAAAATACGTGTCTTTTAATTCTCCCCACATAAGGTCTTTTCATCTATGAATGCCACAACATAGTCTAAGGAATCAAATGGGGGTACTGAGCAAGAATCTAAGCCTCCCACAACGATGTTCTCTCTTGGAGGATCCAATGCTTCCAGAAAACGTGCATGAGAGGTAACGATGATCCACAAACGACCCGCTCTTTTCGATCCACAATATCCAATGGAACCTCCGTAATCGTCACCCCATCATCAAAGTCCATCTCTCCATGGTCGATTACGTGAGAAGGTTCATGCACGTATCTCCTTAGATGGGATATATGATGATTTCGTGAACCCTGTCCAACAACAATGGTAGTGCCAAGTGGTATTCCACCTCTCCAATCCTCTAAAGTAGAAAACAGTTCTGATAATCCTCGGTGACAGTTTGATGGCCCAGAAAAATCATTGTAGTCCCTATCAAGGGGAGACTCACAAGAATGCGTGGTCCCCCTCCTCGAACATATGAGGTATCCATCTCCAATCATCTGAAGACTTTTGTCTACTATGTGTAGTCTTCATCTTCTCTTAGACGTTCTGCACCTTCTTAGTGGTAGCCTATTCCATCTCTGGACCCAGAAGTGATGACTCCCCTGGGCATGTCTTGCATATAGGTGATCTGTAAGGTCAACAATACAAGGCCTCAAATGGTGAAATACCGATGGAGGAGTGATAGTTATTGTTGTTTTTGAACTCTACCAAGGGCTAGTAATTCACCCAACTCTAGAAAAAGTCTAGGATGAAAGCATGAAGAATGTCCTCGAGTGTCAGTATGGTCTGCTCTGTCTGACCATCCGTATGAGGATTAAAGGCAGTGCTCAAACGTTGATGGGTACCGATCACCTCCTATATTCCATTCCAAAATAGGGATGTAATAGGTGAGTCACATTAATAGAAGATATCGATGGTACCCATGAATCCATAAAATATCATGTACATATAGGTTTCCCAATCCCTCTACGGATCCCTTCTCTCAGATGGGTAGGAATTGGGATGATATGGTGAGTCAGTCGAAGATCACTAAGAGTGTTTCATGTCCCCTAGACGTCAGTGGAAGCCCTTCCATGATGTCCATGGAGATACCATCCCACTTCCACTATGGAACTTCAAGTGGATGTGATGATCCTGTTGGAACTGTATTCTTGGCCTTCACTTGCTAACAAGTGAGGTATCAAAAATCAAACTCTGCCATAACTTTCTTCATCCCTAGCCATCTGTGCTAATGTTGGAGGTCCTGGTACATCTTATATACACCAGGATGTACTTCCAGAGGGGACATATAGAACTCCCTCAAAACCTATTCCCATAGAACAACTGGTACCATGGTGTGTCCTCTTAAGAGGATGACATATCCCTACCTTCATAAAATCCATCAGGTTCCAGTCCTAAGGATATCTGGGAATGATGAGCCTTGCAGTCAATGTATTCAAGATATGACTCCTAAAATCCTTTATGATGTGGGGAGTGGATGTCATAGACTGGAGGTAAGCTGCTCCATCTCTATCTATAAAGGATATATGCAAATTGGCTAGTTACTTTGTCGCGTAACTCAGTAGATGTAAACCAGACCACCTGTTGAGTGCATCTGCCACTACATTTCCCTTCCCATGATTATTTAATATCTCAAAGTAATAGTCCTAGAGGAACTATATCTATCGTCGATGCTTTAGGATCATGTCCTTATGTAAGAATATATATTTGAGAATATTGTTATCAGAGTAAATAGTAAACCGCTCACCCATCAAGTAGTGTCACCACATTTTGAATGTGAATACCCCTGCTGCTAACTCTAGTTTGTGGGTGGTGTAGTTCTGCTCAATCAATCTCAAATGTCGTGAAACATAAGAAATCTTGTCTCCCTCATGTATCAGGACATATCCATTTTCTGTCCCTGATTTGTCGTACTAGACCACATACCCAATGACCTATTCTAGAAGTATCAAGTTGGAGGAACTATTTAGTCTATTCCTTAGCTCCTGAAAACTCTACTGGAATCTCAACGTCCACAGAAAGGGCTGTCCCTTATTCTTCAATGGTGAAAAGGGTGATTAGACTCTAGAAAATTTGGGTATGAATCTATGCAAGTACCCAGCCAATCCCAGGAAACTCCTCACCTCGGTCACATTCCTGGGTGTCTCCCAAACAAGCATTTCCTCTATCTTTTCCGGATCTAGGACAACTCCATCCTCTTTGATAACGTGTCCCAGAAAGTGGACCTCCCATATCTAGAACTGGGACTTCGAGAGATTTCCATAAATATGGTGTTCTTAAAGTGTATCCAGAACTATCTGAAAATGATAGACATGATCCTCCTCTGACACTGAGTATATCATGATTTCATCAACGAAGACCACCAAAAAGTGATCGAAGTATAGATGGAATATCCTATTCAACAATCCCATGAACACTACTAGGGAGTTGGTAATTCCAGCATAACTATGAACTCATATTGTCCATACCGAAATCTAAAGGTCATCTTCTACACATCCTCATCTCGTATCCTGAACTGAAGATTGCATGATCTGAGGTTTATCTTAGAAATACTACTATCTCCCATCATCTGATTCAAATGATCACCAAACCTCAGTAGTGGATATTTGTTCATCATATTCACTTGGATCATGAAGTGATAATCCCAAAAAAGCCTCAAACTCCCCTCTTCCATCTTGGTGAACAAAATCTGGGCTGCCAATGGAGAAATATTAGGCCTTATGAACACCTTCCTATGCAAGTCCTCCAAATGTACCCGTAATTCATGAATCTCTATGGGATCCATCCAATATGCTGGATTAGATATTGGAACCTTCTCAGGGTACAAATCAATATAAAAGTCAGCCTCTCTGTGTGGAGGTAGTCCCAGAACATCATCAGAAATGATATCATCATATTGTTTCACCACTATAAGATATCTCAGACTCTCAACATCAACTTCTCTGAGGGTAAGGATATCCAACTGATGTGTGATTGGCTACACCCTCCTTTTGGAATGTCCATATTTTACTACAATGGTTCCATATCACCGGTGAAGGAAAACCTAGTCCCATACTCAAAGACACAGTGCACTTTTCCCTCTAATATATTCAATATGATCATTGATTGTTAATAACCATTCCATACCCTAGATTACATCATAAGGCCACAACGCTGCTACTAGATGATCTCACCTGATGTTCTCACCACCTAGTGTAATCTCACACAACATTCACCAATGTGTAATTATCAAATCTTCTCCCCTAAGAGTCTCTAACCATAAGTGTCGAGCCAATGGCTCCATCAAAATATCTGTGCTCTGAACAAGGGTTGTGGAGATAAAATCTTGAGTGGAAGCTATGAATTTATGTACTTCAGCTAGGGTGGAATAGACATCGATCGAATCTGTAATCATCTCTAAGCACCGTGGTCGTAGGCCTAAGCTGACTGGAGCTATGATCATCCATGTCCCCATGCTCCCTGTGGTCGGGGTGGACCACCTAGATTTGGTGGCGGTAGAACCCCGAATCGCCACCCACTGCCTGCTGCATGGCTAGATCCTCTTCCATGTCCACATGCTACCTACAAACCTCCCCGATCAAATCTCTTCCTCTTCCATGGAGGCCACTCGACCGTCTTCTGGTCAATCGTACGGTGGGTCGGGCAGTCGCGTTCCATGTGACACTGCCCGCCGTACGAGTAGCACTTCATTCTCCTAATCTATCCTCCTATATCATTTGTGCCTCTCACCATAGACCTTCTATCCTATGGTCATCCACCTGAAGTTCTAGCCTGCTTGGGCTCATGTGTCATCCGTCTACTGCCTACTATGGATGATTCTTCTACCTGATGTCTGGTGGTGGATATCGTTGTCATTGCTTTCTCAACTAGGAAGCTTTCTTCCAAAAGTTCTCACTCTGGCACCCCAGCCTACGTCAGAATGATGAGAAATATCATTGATTATATGATTTCCCATAGAAGTCCCTTCACAAAGGTCCGGGACCTGAAGAATGGGTCACGTACCATGTTGGTGGAGTAGTTGGAGATATCAGTTATCCTCACCGAGTACTGGGCCACAGTCATGTTGCCCGGCTATAAGTGCAGCAGCTCCTATACACGCACTGAGCATAAAGTCGCGGGGAAATACTATGCCCTTTAAAGGCCCTCAATGTCTGCCCAGGTGACGGTTAACTCATCATGTATCTGTAGTGTCAGAGTCCACCATCTCCCAACATATCACGCGACGATATTGAAAGCTAGGATCACCATCAAATCAGCTGGTGTTGCAAATAAGCGAAAAACTCTGGGCACAGCCTCAAGCGATTCATTTTCCACAAGCATATCCATATCACCTCGGATCCTTAATGTACTCTTATGCTGAAATTCGAGAAACACAATCATTCGGTATGAGCCATCTTCTGGTGGGGCTTGTGGAAAAAAATACCAAATGGGTAGTGGTGTTGCTAGTACACCACCTGAAGGTTCTAATGTTGTAAGAGGGCCCTGCACCGAGGCCTCATCACTCGATTTTAATCATCAGGTAATCTCTTGGTAATCCTAGATGGCTATCAATGTAGAGGCATCCTGAAGAAAAAACAAGTGTGCCATGGTCAATAAGTTATACCTGGTGAGATAACCCAATAATATCTTAAGAAAAACTTTTCAAAACACACACAATCAGTGTTTTCATGCACTGAGTCAGAAAATCAGAATTCAACATCCTGGTGTATGCATACGTAGACCGATGAACCAACACTGGATTCCAAAAACTGAAAAACACACTCATAACACCTATCACTATGGAAACATTGAAATTATTTAAGTCCTAGTTCATCGGTATAAATGACACCTCAGATACCACTTTGTCACTACCCGCCCCCTGGGTTCAAGCTGTTACTACCCCATGCTCGCATTCCATAGGCTAGGGGATAGAGACTAGCACCAGGAAGGCATATCCCTAGAATGGGAAGGAATTGCCATTAAACCTGTACAATCACACAATCCCAGAACACAACCATAACAACAACGGTGCAAACTAATTTAGTAAAAAGTGTACTCAAACTAATGGGGTCATAATACAATTCCAAATGGAATGTAATAGTACAAATGAAAGAGTAACCAGCTCCTGGATCGTCCACCAAGGATCCTACTTGAAGTGTAGGTACATCTCACGATCAGTATTCATTGTGTCACGTCATGTCAAATTGTCCACCTCTGAAACCATCCAGTCCTAGATCCCTCGGCCTCGATAAACGCTATTTTTGTTCTACAAAAGACACGGCAAGGTGCGGGCATAGCCTGTGCTGGGGTGAGTATGACAATACTCATTAGGGATCTTGAGACCCTCGAAGGTCTACCAAAGTTCTGCAATGTAAAACCCACAATGAAAGACCTCCACCAGAAAGTACGAAGCATAAAATAAGTCTACTTTGGTATATTCCCATACATATACCTATGTTATCATGATGTACATATATCATACATGAGAAATAATTAGGCTCCATCGTTGAAGCCATTTTCACAACTGATCCACGAGGGTGGAATACCACAACGATAACACCACTAGGGTAACACCATGGAGGTAAAAGTACCACGATGGTAAAAGTACCACATAGGAAAACACAACGAAAAAAACGATGAGGTTAAAGGCACCAAAAAGGTAATGACTCAGCTCCCATCAGGTATATAACATAGGTACAAATGTTTAGATGATTAAACATATCACTGGATCATCTTATTCTGTTAATAGGCTTTGCTGTTGACCCATAAGGGATCGATAGATGCTGACCCACAAAGGATCGCTAGGTGCTGACCGACACTGGATCAATAGACACTAACCCACAAATTATCTCTAATCACTGACCCAAACATGATCATTAGATGCTGACCCACATGGGATGGATGTTATTTCTTCACGTTACAGCGAACCACTAGAATCTCGCACAAAGGGCTCTTGATTCCGGGAGGATCTTCTCCTCAAGCCATTGTTCATACATCAACCACCACGAAGGTCCACAAAGAAGTATCCCAAAGGAATGTCATGTGATTAAGGATCCATCGTGACTGACGACACATCAATCAGACGCCCTGTCTAGGCCTTATTATCATTTTAGTACTGAGGTCCCGATTGGATTTGGTTTCGATCCAACTCTGTTGTGCACCAAATTTCTCCAAAAAACAATTGGAGTATACCAAAAGACCATCTCTCTCCAAGGATCCAAGAACGGTATATAGTTCTTAAAATGGACATCCGGTTAAGAATTTATGGCACTTTTATCGAAACTGGGCCTTGGACGGTCTTCGTCCAGTCCGACCAATTATGGACCAACCAGGCCCGTCCCAGTCTGGGTGTCACCGGACCCCACCCAAACCGGCTCTAGATGTCCTGATTGGGCTCGGCCGGTTGGGTCGCGGATCGGACCACTAGGATAGGGCGACCTTACCCATGGAGGGAGTGGCCCACATGGCTCGTGAGGGCCATGCTATGGAGGGCGCGGCCTGGCCCGCTCAGGGAGCGGACTACTGGAGGCACGACCCATTGGTGTGGGGCCCTCCCTTCCTTGCATGTGGGGGGGGGGGGTCCCATTAGGAATCAGAGCGTCGGCGCCACTTGCACAGCCATGTCACCCGAGGGACCCACAGGGAGCTGGTCATAACCCTCCGTTGTGGCAGTCTTTAGCGGTGCTCGATGGCGCACCAGTAACCTCTTCCTGCAAACAGCTGGTGGTGGCCGCCAATGTCCACCGTGGTTATATGTCATAGCCCTCTCTCTGGAGCGGTGTGCCATTGCTCGCCGCTCCGCCTTCTGCGACCGGCTAGAGACAGACATCGTCTTCACCCACCGCATCTACGGTCGTAGCCTTATTCGCTAGAAAAAAACGATGGGACAACCCCATATCCTTTGTGGCCAGCCATTTCCATCTACCGCCATCACCTCTTCCGTCAGCGCTTGTTGTATGTGGTCTTCCTTGGGTTACCGGGTGAACTCCGATGGTCTATTTTTTAATCTGTAGGTACCAATAGACTTCCCAAGATGCACTCTTCATCTCTAAACCCACCATTCTAGGTTTCTTCCCACCCGAATAAATAATTTGTGAAAAAAACATCAAATCTCTACAAAAGGCGGTGGGTTTGTTCCAGGTTTGTTTGGCCCATGCCCTCCGCGTATTCATGATAGGAAGAGGGTAGTATACTGATTCAACAACTCATGAAATTAGATAAGAAAATAAAACCTACATTAAGATCATTGTAGAACATCTACATTTGAGGAAGAGTCGGTGTTAGTGAGTTTTTCATTTAGTGGCATTCGTCACCGCTCGTTGGAACCAGTCTTGTCCTCCATGTGATAGGTGTTGCGGTTCTTTTCCAAGTCCTCGTTGCCTGGTGAAGTCATGCCAACACTCCTCCCCATGCGCTATATAAATAGGAGGGGGAAGATGAAGAGACCATAATCTTGACGTACATGGAAATTACATTAATTTTGTGGAATACTTATTTCATAACAAAAACACATACACAAGGACCGTAATAGTTTACTGTCTTTGGAAACTCGGAATATAATCTTCTAATCATGGTGAACGATCTTCAAAATCTCCAATAAAGATCTTCCATTTTTTTTCCTTACCTAAAACCATTCATTATATCCTGGGGAAACAAAAACATAAAACGGTGAGCTCAAATGCTCAGTAAGGGTAAAAAAAAGAAATATCAATCACATCATATACCAAAGAGCATAACTTTTGGAAATCTTAACCTGCAAAAGAAATCATAATTTCATAACATGGGATAAATCATAGTAGTGAAATGTAAACCCAATAATCATAACTAAAATCATGAAACTTTGTGGCATACACACATTATCATATAGAATCATTTCTTATTAGTCAAGACTCATTTCCATGACTATCTTAGTGGACAATGTCCATTTTTGAACTGAGTTCACTCCTCGTTTCAGTCCTGCTTCACTGAACCGGTTTAACCTACTGTTCCAGCCATGTCTATCTCATGAGATATAAAATCTTTACCCAATGCATTGGAGGGAGATATAGGTCCCACCCATCTCATAATGATACCATTCTTATGTGTTCCACAAAATCATAAATCAAACATCATTGCATAACCCATGTAATAAAAATGGGAATCTTAAACATCGTGACATCATAAAACAATTCATATAAGATAAAGGAATTAATAAATAGAATTCCATCACAACATAATCAAATCAATGTAATAATAAGTATAGAAACAGAACCCTTTATTATCTTAGATGGAATGTAATTTTGATAAAACACTTAAACTCCATTCTTGAGGAAAATATCCTTTCTACTTCGAATACATTTTTCCTTTCTTAACATGTCATACAATTTTAAACTAAAAGAAGTTGATTAAAAATAAACTTTAAAACTTGAAAAGGAATATTCTTGGAAATAATATTTTAGAAATCAATTCATGCCGTATAAGTTAAAAAAACATTCTTCTCGTACTTTTGTCGGAAAAGTCAAAAAGTACCTCATATGAAAATGACAAAAGATTCCATTCATATATTTTACTAAAAAATCAACGAAGGGTAAAATTGGATATAAACTATTGTAGAAGGATAAATATTACATATTGAGGAAACATGGATGTGGATGATAAAATACACCCCCGTAAATACCAAAGTATAAACAATCTCGGATAAAAATGAGATTGTGATATTTTCCTTACCTTAGGTCTGATTTGCTTCGTAAGTGTCCGAACCTCCTGTAAAATTATTTAAAAAATGTTATTTACTTATTACAGAATCATACTTATTTTTATGATATCATATATGGTTCAATTATAACTTTATTTTACCCGTTCTTTTGTAAATTCCATGTTAAAGAGCGTTTTGGGTAAAATCGTTTCATTTGTTGTCCGTGTTTTGACTTGTAATTTTTCATATGATTACTTAGATAATGATTACTTAATTCCAGAATATAAAACATGATTTATATATAATATATATTAAGAATATACATATATATAATATATCAGTAAATGGATGGAAATACCCCGTTCATGGAGACGGTAGGCCGTACGTACGCATGAACGCTATTTCGTTTCCTTATTGAGTTGAATGGAATTAAGTAGATGACATAAATATACACACACATAAATCTAGTATCATTATTATGTCATATTTTTCATGATTACTTATTATATATACTTTATAATCCATCATGAATGGTTAACGTGGAGAATGAATCTCATCGCGCCGTGGAGACGGTAGTCCATACGTACGCACGAGCGATGATATCATTCTCATGATCGTGGAATTGTATTGGAGTGTATGTATACTATTTCATAATCAATATCACTTTAAAATAATCATATATAGTTATTATGTAAACCATTATTCCCATCCATGTAAGGTGGTGGTGGAAAATAGTTTACACCATGGCATGTAGACGGTATTCCGTACGTACGCACACGCGATGATTTCGTTTTCCGTAGGATGGATAAGAGGTCAAATAGGGTTGTTTCATATTTATAATAAAATATATGTATATGAGGGATACTGATGTTATTACCTAATAATGAAACAACTTATGAAGAATAAGTGGAAGGATAAATAAAGTTGAAATAATTGGTAAAGGAAATTACCTCTTCTTTGAAGCGCCTCTTTGAGTCCTCCTCTTAGGGAACTAAAATTGGTCTTTGAAGAAGACCATAACCTCTAAGATGTTTCTAGGGAAGTGGAGAAGATAATTTTTCAGGGGTTGGCCGAGCTTGAAGGCTCAAAGTGGTGTGATTAAGAGACGGAGGAGGTTCCCTTTTATAAGGGAGGAGAGGGGCTCCTTTGGAAAAACTAAAAATATTATTTTATTATAAAGCCAAATTCAGTTTTAAATAGCTCCAAATTGATTTGTTTCTAAGATAAGGTGGGGATGGGTCGCAATCCTCTCATCCAATATAATTTAGACAAGTTTAGGTTCCGATTTTATCTTTATCGTTTATATTTAACATTAAGTTAAATAATTTTACTTTTACCGTGTCTTCTTGTGTTCTTAAACTACAAGGTTAATAAACTTACTATAATCAGCCAAACGAACACCAAGTTGTTTATTATTAATATATATAACCATATATAAGTCATTTTTTCGAACATTAGATTTTTAGGAATAAAATAACAATTATTAATATAATATTTGTTTTAAAAACTATTTTATGTCAATTTTGACACTATTTAGTAATTGATTTTTTTGAAAACCATAACAGAATGATTAGTTCGAAAAAGTTAATTAAATAAATACTAACATGTCATATTAACCATGAAAATTATTGTAAGTCATAAAAAGTCTCAAATTATATTAATTTGGGTATTTATAACATCAATTATGTCAATATTTTATTAATAATATAATTACTACATCATCTTTGTGTCATAAATAAATTAACTTATTTAAAGTCTAAAAATTACAAATAAAATATCATTATGTAGGAAATATTTTTATATTTCTACGGAATATTTATAGTCGAATTTATCTTATGTATAACCCTATATTAAAAATTATTTATTTATTAAATATTGATTTTAACTATTTTTACCCTTCTTTAAATAAATTAATAATAAATGTCCTAATCTAATCCAAGGAGCCTAAATGGTCATATTTTACTCCTAATGTTGTTTTTGGTCGAATTACACTTATCCAATAGAATTAGGACATCTGTTAGGGTAATAATAATATCATTTTTACCCTTAATTACCCTATTTACTTTTAACCGTGTTAAAAAAAAGTAAAAAGGTACTATTCACCAAAAATTATTTTCATCTCATTGAACCACATTTTACTTACTGACATCAACTGTGTGTCTCATATTTTTGAAATTCCACTCACATAGGCGGTAAAATTATGTTTTATGAAAAATTCATTTTTCTTAACTACCACTTAGTGGTTTCACTATTCATCAAAAAATGAAAGTTTCCAGAAAAATACCAAAAATAAATCATAAGATATATTTGATATTATGAACTCAAAAATGATATCTATTTTACCAAATTCAAAACATATCAGTTGCATTAATTAATTTAAAAATTAATTCCCGTCGTCAATACAAATAGCGTGTTCTTAAGAGATAATAACTATCAAAAGATTGACACTTGTTTATGTCTGGTTTAAATGGGAAATTACATCCAATGACCAACATTTTATTAAATTGTAAAAATATATTCTAAATATACATTAAACCCACTCAAATTAATAATTTATCTCTATTAATTATTTCGATTAAAAAGGTTGTTTTAATTAGAATTTAGTAATTTTCACTATTCATCAATAAATGAAAGTTATCCGAAAAGTACCAAAATTTCACCTTAAGCTAATTTTGATATTCCGATTCCAAAAATGAAGTCCATTTTGAAAAATAAAATTTACAAAATTTCAAAAACTGGTTATTACTATTCATAACGGGTAGTTTTAATAATATTTTAATAGCATATTGTTGTTTAGTGAATTTCGTTATTGCGTACTACACACTCTAACGAGGAAGGTCACGATTGCATGTAATGCAAAGAAAGTCAAGGATGGATGTTGTGCAGGATTCTTTTGGTGTAGCATACAACACAAGACATTAATGAAATTAAAAAGAATATTTTTCATAAAATCTCGGGGTGTTACATTCTACCCCCCTTAAAATGAATTTCGCCCTCGAAATTTGTCGGGGTTATAAATGGTTTACTACTCGAAAGTTTCTTTAATATAAACCCACATCGTAAAAAAGAATACCAAAACCAATATTTAAAAACAAAAGTACAAAACTTAACGGTTACCCAAATAAACTAATCACTGGGTTTCCACATAGTTGAAAATATGGATATGGAAGAGAAATCTAACCATCATTTTCTGATGGAGAGTGGTAGAGAACTTGGCTATGGAAAAGCCAGCAATCACAAAGCCATAAATTTGTGGCAATCTAAGGTACCATCTGATTCATCATATATAAGAGCACTAGGACAAAATTTTTGGTTTTCAAGATCATTTCCCTAAAGTTTATGAAATTGGAATTAGAAGAAATACTTTCGTGATTTTGGTGTAGTCTCACCGTTAGTCGTTCTTTGGACAATTTCCACTTCATCTCTTAATGAAATGAAGTTGAATTTGTCATGCATGAAGTGTTAATAGATCATGTGATATAATGATGGGTCATTCCATTTGTTTCAAACAAAAGGTTAGCAAATGTTATCAAATATACATAAGTCCATCTATGGTGAGGTTAATCGTATACGATTCCAAAAATGAACTTATACATCATATATCATACCGCGTAATAAAATAGGAATAGTTTCTACTAATCAGGGACTTCCTGTAGGATAGTGGTAGGTGATAAAGGCCAGTCACACTTCGTTTGTGGGTTCGATTCCCATAGCCTTGTCCGACGCGATGGGCTGTTTCCCATCCTACATGTTGTCCTTTTTCTAATGCTATATTACTATAACATCCCAACAATAATATCGAAAACAATTTCTATCCTAACTTATGTCCAACATAATCCATTCCAATCATTAGGATTTTCTAAAATACTTCGGTCTAAGCTCATAGTATAAAGAAAATGATTACTTGAAATGTCACATAACAATCACGTGAATGCCATCATTTATCCCCCATATATCTTGTTGGTCATATTCTAATCATGTGAATACCTTAATCTTGTATTCTCTTGAAAAAATGAATACCCATTAAACCTCAGTGAAAAAAATGAACGATACAAAAATTCAAAAATTCTATATACTCAAAACATGATATAACCTTCTCCTTATATCAGTCATGAGCTCATGAATACGGTCAAACATTTCATTTTCTCCTTATCCCTTCATTATGCTTATAACATATTTTTTTCCAAAAATATCTCAATCGCATTCCATGGTTACTGGTACCATTGAAAACCACAATAGACCAATACATAAATATTCCAATATTCCATGATACAACATTATTTTGGAATCCCATTACATAAACACTTAATCATTCCACCACATTGTTGTCATATTCAACATCGCCAATAGTGATCGCATGTGACTTCCCTTTGTCCTTTGCCTTAAGTGGTTACTCCTGTCGATCATCACTAACCCTTGGATTAGGGAATTTATTAGCATAATGCCCCATTTTCTTGCACTTGAATCATTGAAGTGTTGGTGGTGCGTTATCTGTAGTCTTTTCTTTATTCACATCATTATAAACCCTTTTTCCATTACTTTGAGACTGAGCTGCTCGATGACCTTATTTTCTACACTTAAAACATTTTCTAGTCCCTTTAAGACAATCTCCACCATGCTTCTTTCCACACTTTGAGCATAAGGAAACATTCATCTTATTTTCACCATTATTCTAAGATTTCTCCTTAAACTCCATATTTTGTTTCTTGTCAAAAATATGAGATGGATAAGTAAAACCATCTTCTATTTCTACCTTGATAGCACAACACACAATTTCTTCATAGATACTGAAGTCTCTTATATCTAATGCCCTTCGAGGATTTGGTTTTAAGCCACTGAAGAATCAATCAACATTACTTTCAGGTTGGAGGATAAAGCCAGATGCATACCTTTCAAGCCTTGTAAAATTCGCTTTGTATATACCAACAGATTCATCATCCCTTTACTTTAGTTCAAGAAACTCCTTCTGCATCTTTGTTCGAAGAATACGAGGGAAGTACTTATTGAAAAATAAGTTCTTGAACTCGTCCCATTCCATGGACTCAATTTCAACTCTTGGCCTCATATTATTGATAAGATTCCACCATTGATCAGCATCACCTTCCAAACGATATACTGCTAATATGACTTTACCATATTTAGAACATTGAATAACTGAAAATATCTTTCCAGTGGTACTGATCCATTGTTCAGCAACAAGTGGATCAGAAGACCCACTGAAAGTAGGTGGACGTTGACTCATGAAGGACTTCTCATTTGGAAGTCCAGAATGATTCATAGCTTGTGTAAGTATAACAATAATATTTTTCACTCTATCTCCCATAACATTTGTTTTTTCAGTAGTACAATCATTGCATTGTCCATTTCATTGATCAACATGGTTCCTTCGGGTTCCAGCCATCATCTGAAACCAAAAAAGAATAGTGTGAGAGGTAAAAATCACACTAGGGAAAACAATATAATAAAGGGGGAGTACCTTCATTATCTAACATCTTAAGTTACCATAATTCTAGTACTACAACCTATACTTATACTTAACCTTAGGGACATCCCTAGACATACCTTAGAAATATCTCTAGGGATCTCACTAAAGTTCTCACATCCTAGTTTCCAAAGGTTGACTAAACCATTCCTCTGATACCAACTATATAGACCCTAATCTTGACGTACATGGACATTACATTACTTTTGCGGAATACTTAGTACATAAGAAAAACACACACACAAGGACCGTAATAGTTTAGTGTCTTTGGAAACTCGGAATATAATCTTCTAATCATGGTGAATGATCTTAAAAATCTCCCATGAAGATCTTCCCTTTTTTTACCTAAAACCTTTATTTATATCCTGGAGACAAGAAAACATAAAAGTGTGAGCTCAAATGCACAGTGAGGGTAAAAAAAATAAATATCAATCACATCATATACATAAGAGCATAACTTTTGTAAATCTTAAACTGCAAAAGAAATAATAATTTCATAACATGGGATAAATCATAGTAGTGAGATGTAAACCCAATAATCAAAACATAAAACATGAAACTTTGTGGCATACACACATAGTCATAGAGAATCATTTCTTATTAGTCAAGACTCATTGCCAAGACTATCTTAGTGGACAAAGTCCATTTCTGAACCGAGTTCACTCCTCGTTTCAGTCCTGCTTCACTGAACCGGTTTAACCTGCCGTTCCAACCATGTCTATCTCATGAGATATAAAATCTTTACCCAATGCATTGGAGGGAGATATAGGTCCCACCCATCTCATAATGATTCCATTCTTATGTGTGCCACAAAATCATAAATCATACATCATTACATAAACCATGTAATAAAAATGGGAATCTTAAACATCGTGACATCATAAAACAATTCATATAAGATAAAGGAATTCATAAATATAATTCCATCAAAACATAATCAAATCAATGTAATAATAGGGATAGAAATAGAACCATTTATTATCTTAGATGGGAAATAATTTTGATAAAACACTTGAACTCCATTCTTGAGGAAAATATCCTTTCTACTTCAAAAACATTTTTCCTTTCTTAACATGTCATACAATTTTAATCTAAAAGAAGTTGATTAAAAATAAACTTGAAAACCTGTAAAGTAAGATTCTTGGAAATAATGTTTTAAAAATCCATTCATGCCGTATATGTTAAAAAAACATTCTTCTCGTACTTTTGTCGGAAAAGTCACAAAGTTCCACATATGAATATGACAAAAGATTCATTTCATATATTTTACTAAAAACTCAATGAAGGGTATAATTGGATATAAAATATTTTAGAAGGATAAATATTACATATTGAGGAAACATGGATGTGGATGATAAAATACACCCCAGTAAATACCAAAGTATAAATAATGTCGGATAAAAATGAGATTGTGATATTTTCCTTACCATAGGTCCGATTTTCTTTATAAGTGTCCGAAACTCCGGTATAATGATTTAAATAATGTTATTGACTTATTCCAGAAGCATACTTATTTTTATGATATCATATATTGTTAAATTATGACATTATTTTACCCGTTCTTTTGTAAATTCAATGTTAAAGAGCGTTTTGGGTAAAATCGTTTCATTTGTCGTCTGTGTTTTGACTTTTAATTATTCATATGATTAATTAGATCATGATTACTTAATTCCGGTATATAAAAAATTATTTATATATAATATATATTCAGAATATACATATATATAATAGATCAGTAAATGGAATGAAATACCCCTTCATGGAGACGGTAGGCCTTATGTACGCATGAACGCTGTTTTCGTTTCCTTATTGAGTTGATTGAAATTAAGTAGATGACATAAATATATACACACATAAATCCAGTATCATTATTATGCCATATATTTCATGATTACTTATTATATATACATTATAATCAATCATGAATGGTTAACGTGGAGAATGAATCTCATCGCGTCATGGAGACGGTAGTCCTTACGTACGCACGAGCGATGATATCATTCTCATGATTGTGGAATTGTATTAGAGTGTATGTATAATATTTCATAATAAATATCACATTACAATAATCATATATTGTTATTATGTACACCATTATACCCATCCAAGTAAGGTGGTTGTGGAATATAGATTACACCACGACATGGAGACGGTATTCCGTTTGTACGCACGCACGGTGATTTCATTTTCCGTAGGATGGATAAGAGGTGAAATAGGGTTGTTTCATATTTATAATAATATATCAGTATATGAGGGATACTGATGTTATTACCTCATAATGAAACAACATAATAAGAAGAAGTGGAAGAAGAAATAAAGTTGAAAGAATTGGTAAAGGACATTACCTCTTCTTTGAAGCGCATCTTTGAGTCCTCCTCCTAGGGCAATGAAATTTGTCATTGAAGAAGACCAGAACCTCTAGGATGTTTCTAGGGAAGTGGAGAAGAGAATTTTTCAGAGTTTGGATGAGCTTGAAGGCTCAATGTGGTATGAGTAAGAGAGGGAGGAGGTTCCCTTTTATAAGGGAGGAGAGGGGCTCCTTTGGAAAAACTAAAAATATTATTATATTATAAAGTCAAATTCGGTTTTAAATAGCTCAAAATTGATTTATTTATAATCTAAGGTGGGGATGGGTCTAAATCCTCTCATAAAATAGAATTTAGACAAGTTTAGGTTCCTATTTGGACATTATCATTTAGATTTAACATTAAGTTAAATAATTTTACTTTTACCGTGTCTTCTTGTGTTCTTACACTATAAGGTTAATAAACTTACTATAATCAGCCAAACGAACCCCAAGTTGTTTATTATTAATATATATAACCTTATATAAGTCATTTGGCCGAACATTAGATTTTTAGGAATAAAATAACAATTAATAATATAATATTTTTTTTAAAACTATTTTATGTCAATTTTCACACTATTTAGTAATTGATTTTTGTGAAAATCATAACAGAGTTATTAGTTCGAAACAAGTTAATTAAATCAATAATAACATGTCATATTAACCTATAAAATTAGTGTAATTTATATAAAGTCTCTAATTAGATTTATTTGGGTATTTATAATATCAATTATGTCAATATTTTATTAATAAGATAATTACTGCATCAACTTTGTGTCATAAATAAATTAACTTATATAAAGTCTAAAAATTACCAAAAAAATATAATTATGTAGGAAATATTTTCAGATTTCTAATGAATATTTATAGTCGAATTTATCTTATGTATAAACCTATATTAAAAAATATTTATTTATTAAACATTGATTTTAATTATTTTAACCATTCTTTAAATAAATTAATAATAAATGTCCTAATCTAATCCAAGTGGGCCTAAATGGTCATATTTTATTTGTAAGGTTGTTTTTTGTCGAACTAACCTTATCCATTAGAATTAGTACACGTTTTATGGTAATAACAATATCATTTTTACCCTTAATTTAGCTATTTACTTATAACTGTGGTAAAAAAAATTAAAAAATTACTATTCACCAAAAATTATTTTCATCTCATTGAACCACATTTTACTTACTAAGATCAACCATGTATCTCGGATTTTTGGAATTCCACTCATAGAAGTGGTAAAATTAAGTTTTATGAAAAATTCATTTTTCTTTAATACCACTTAGTGGTTTCACTATTCATCAAAAAATGAAAGTTTCCAGAAAAATACCAAAAATTAGGCCTAAGATATATTTGATATTATGAACTCAAAAATGATGTATATTTTACCAAAATCAAAACATATCAGTTTCATTAATTAATTTAAAAATAAATTCCCGTCGTCAAAACACATAGCGTGTTCTTAAGAGATAATAACTATCAAAAGATTGACACTTGTTTATGTCTGCTTTAGATGTGAAATTACATCCAATGAACAACATTGTATTAAATTGTAAAAATATATTATAAATATACTTTAAACCCACTCAAATTAATAATTTATCACTACTAATTATTTCGATTAAAAATGTTGTTTTTAATTAAAATTTAGTAATTTTCACTATTCATCAGAAAATGAAAGTTATCCGAAAAGTACCAAAATTTCACCCTAAGCTAATTTCAATATTCCAAATCCAAAAATGAGGTCCATTTTAAAAAATAAAATTTACAAAATTTGAAAAGTGGTTATTACTATTCATAGTGGCTAGTTTTAATAATATTTTAATAGCATATTGTTGTTTAGTGAAACTCGTTATTGCGTACTACAAAAATTAACGAGGAAGGTTGTGATTGCGTGTAATGCAAGGAAAGTCAAGGATGAATGTTTTGCAAGCTTCTTTTGGTGTAGCATACAACACAAGACATTAATGAAATTAAAAATAATATTTTTCATAAAATCTCGGGCTGTTACAGAAGAGGTTGGAAACAACTCTGGGAATTTATAAGGTTTTTTTAATAATTAACCTTCCTAATTCCAACAGTATAGTTACAAATATTGAGGAGTCATTCCAATTAATGTCTTGACATGCCATTGGTCCCGCCATTACAGCAAGTCCAATGGAGTAAAATAATAGAGAGAAATAAATTAACTTTTTTATTTTATTATTCTTTGAAAAGCCCAGAATCTATCCTTTTCTCCCGACCTACTGCGGTTGATGTGAAGCTCCATTAAGTGAATCCTCGCATTATAGATTCAATAGCGCTCTTGGATTTTTAATCCGAGTATTGGATAAAATGTTTGAAAACGCCACCCGCACATTTACTGAACGTACCTTAAAAAAAGTTTATAAATTTATTTTAGGCACACTAGGGCTCAGAATCACATGCCACAAAATTCGAATACTCTTTATAATTCCATATATTTATAAAAATTACACGGAAAATCCATATCTTTACAATTTTTTAGTAGCATCCCCCCATCAACCCATTTAATAATAACCACAATATTAACATTTTCAACACATTACGGTTCATGAATGATAAAATAAATTGAAAGAACCCATAAATGGACAGTTTTTTATGTTATATACCATATTTAGTTTATTTTCCAAAGCCTAGTATTTTTTTAAAATTATAAATATTTGAATAAAATATTATTTATTGTAAAATATTAATTATTGTAAAATTTTATTAATGTATTTTTTGACACATTCAATTAACATGACATTAAATATATCAACAAAAATGTGTATTTAGAATCGTATAGATTTCTGCTTCCCAGATATTCAATATAGATTTTGAAATTATTTGGAAACATTTATTTATTTAAATTATATCATTTTTAATACTGAGATGTTAATTATTTTCTTTTTCTATTAATTGAATAAATTAAATGACATTGTTGCGTAAAAATGTAGAGTAATTATAAAAAACCAACAAATCATAAATAAATTTCCATCATGAAAATAATTTCATTAAACTCAATATAGGCATTTAGACTCGTTAATAACTTTTTTTGTCCTTATATAAACTTATCAGATATATTTAAAACTATTGTAGTGACATTTTGTAACTTTGATTGTTTTAAAGATTATATTGGTCATTTTCAAGTACATGCTCCCATTAAAAGATTCAATTTTAATACTAATGTGATATGGGTAACATTACATTCATCGTAGAAGAATTAATATGGATTATTATGACCCTACAACATAGTTATAACCAGGAATAACATAATTTAAGATTTACCATTGTGATAAATTTTACCGATGTTACTATTAATATTTCATGAAAATTTAATGACCCAATTCACCAAATTTGAAGGAATTGATTATTAATGAATAATTTATTTTATAAAACTCAATGTATATAATTTAAAAAAATTAATAACATAATAAGAGAAAAACGATATGAAATTTTTATTTAAAAAAACTTTTTATTTAAACATAATTCTGTGTGTATTCTTATCTCATGTATATATAAAAGAATCTGAATAATAAAACCATTGATTGAATATAAAATATATTTATTACATTAAAATTATTCATTAATAGTGGATTTTTTAATCTATAATTCATAAAACACCTTACATGGACATTGATTGTTTATGAAAAAATCATTTTCACTATAATAATTAATCATAATTTATTTGATAATAAAATAAAAATTCATTGTTTCATATTTAATATATATCTTTCATAACATTCCTAGACCAACTCAGACATACCCAATTTAATATATTGGTTACAATGGTCATATAACAATATTTTGATAGTAGATTCTGGTTTTTTTGAACTTTGTGTTGCATGTAACACAACCATTAAAAATATTGAATCTATTTAAAAGAAACATAGAATATAATTTCTAGGATTTATATTATCCAAAAAAAAAAGAATTAATTATTTTTTATCAAACATCTATCATGTTAACATTAATCAATGGATTAAAAATGGAAATTTCTTTTCTTCAATACCGATATCATAAGAAGGATTGAAAAATTTTCCTCTCTTCATGTGGGAGGAAGAAATATAATGATCATATTGAATAAAAAATATATACGGTTATAAATTGGATAAAATTATTGTTACATGATAATATTGACATGGAAGGAAAATATAATTCCCATATAATAACAGAGAGTGATGGAGAACATTGATCACAAGATTCATAATAGTCATGATAATGTTACGGACCACAAAACCATTAATCAGGTAAGTGTAAGATGACTATAAATTCTACAAAATTTAATGTAATATGAAAAAAATCATGATACTTTTCCTAATGTTGAGGAAAAAATTACCTTATAATGAAATAACAAAAGGAAATATACTTTCTTAGAAAGAAAAATTTTATCCATAAAATAATTTCCCCCAAAAATATAATCTATTTTTGAAAATTTTGAGTATTTTAGATTAATATTTCTTATCTAAAACAAAAAAAATATTAACTTAAAATGAATAATAATATCCAAAAAAATAAAAAATCAATCCTATTTTCTCAAAATATTTATCAAAACAAATGTTTCTTGAAAAAGTTTTCCAATATTAAAATAATCTATAAAACCTAAACCATAACACCCAAAGTTTAGGATAATACATTCCTTAATTGGTCGACCGGAAGACCCATCGGAAAATTTAAATGAAATTTTAAAACCCACAAAAAATTAATCCATTATGTATCAATAATTTTCTATACAATATATGTGATAAAATTGATCACATATTATTTTAAAAAGTGGTGATTACCATAAATCAACAATAATAACGTACATGATTCCATAAATTATCTAAATCATAATTATAAAAATAAAATATCACATTTACATGTATATTTCCTATAAATATATTTTTTTTAACACAATCATAAATTAATTTATCATCTAATCACTAAGTATGTTCTAGGTCACAAATAGCATCCCTTTTACTTCTTTAGTTTCAATCTTCTATTTTTCTTCAATATACATTATTAACTCAACAACATTAACATATTTGGGAATATAATTCCATCATTCTTGTATTCTCGAAAGAAATACCATTGAAATGAATCACTTTTTTGGTTATCAATACCATTAAACATAGGCTTTAAAATCCTTAGTGAAATAGTAATGTAATAAAATCCTTATATATGGAAGGATTATTTAAACTAGAATATCAGTGATGAAATAATTTTATATTATAATTCTAGAATCCAAATACAGAATCCTTGTATTCATTCTACTTTGGTTGTATATAAAACATAATCATGGCCTTCTTCTATTAGGTCCTTCAGAGGTAGTATCGCTTCGATGGTTCGGACATTGATTTACATAGTAAACCATCTCCTTAATGTTGATACACTAACATTATTTTTTTCTTTATTACCTGTTCATTTACATGCTTTGAACCCTTTATCTTCACACATGAAACTAACATTTTTTTCGTTAAAAAATGTACGTAGGTGACTGTTTTGAAAATAATTACATGTAGGAAAATACATTTGTTTATTATTCTAATTACCTTTTTTTATTCTTCCACCCTTTAATTATCTTGTGGTTATTTATGTCCATATAAATTGAAGAATTATTTTCTATATTCGTAGTATATTTTACCAAATCCTTAAATGATGAAAATGTTTAGGAATCTGAGTGTCCATTTAAAGATTGGATTTAAACTATCAAAGAGATTCTCAATCATGATCAATAGATTATTCACAAAGTATTCATAATTCTTTAATAACCATCAATGATTCAATAATGAACCATTTTGAGCCTTGTGGCATGTATAAAAACTGATTGTCACTTTTTTATTTCCAAAATTCATGGTTTGTCCTCTCCCATATATATAAAAGGCCACCAACTCTCCTCTCCTATGCACAGTCAAAAACGCTTTTTTTTCACAAGAACTATAAATATATATTACTCACATCCATTAAAAATAACAATTGCCTCTTTTTATAATAAATATACCATTGGAAGGCTTTGGGGAAATCCAAATGAAGTCTTCTAAAGAAGAGGTGATGTTCTTAAATGAGAAATTTTATGTGCTTCTTAGTTTTTTAACAACATATTATTATTGAAACAAGATTATATAAAAAATAATTATATTCCATATACATATATGTTATTATGTAAATATAATTACCAATATCCATCTCCTATTCTATCAAATGGGAAGTGAAAACATAAATTGTCTGTATGATAGACTACCACATCGCGAAACAATGTAATTTGTTTCCATCACAACACATAGATTTACGACATAATGATGGATTTAATTTATATATAATATTTTTTCAAATTAATTATATGTAAATACTCATGATATCACTTATTTCTTCGTACTTACTATTTAGTGTTGGATATTATTACATTGCTAATGTGTATGGTTGACTACATCCTCACGAATAAATGTGACTCATTTTACAGTAAATCTTTTCGTGGAAGGTAAAAAGGATATATTTAAGTAATATATATGATATATAATACATAATATTTATTTTTTAAAATTTTATATATTATTTACCTTCCTTTCGTTCCATTAGTTGAGAAAAATGGATGTAGTAATCATGTGTTTGTATGACCAACGGTCTATTTGAACATTGTAACCTATTTAAAAAATTAAATATTAATATAAATACACATATAATGAATATATATTATATATATCATTTTAATATTATATATTATGTGTATCTAATATCAATTTTAATGGACTAATATTATCGAACGAAATCATATTTGAAAAATGAATCAATAATCACTCGAAAAAGAGATTTTAATGATGAATTATTAATTAACAAGTGATATAAGACTAAATTTAAATTATAAATGGATTAGTTTTTATGATTTTTGTTCTACATTATATTTCTAATAATATATTTATTTATTATATAAGAGTTTCAAACATATATGAATGAAGTTAGACCAGAGGTAAGGGTTTGTCATCTCTCGTATACATGTGTGAGTCATACACTATATTCACAACAAGTTCACTTATATAGTATATATAATTTCCCATTTATTTGTTATGTATGAAATTTATTTATATTCATGTTATTTTATGTTTAATTTTAATTAATTTATATCCTACGGATTTTAATTTTATTTCTACAAAAGTTGTATGGGTTTATTTCATAATATCATCATTAATCAGGATTATTTATGTTAAAGTCTCAATTGGTGAAATTATTTTTCAATTCTATCTTAATGTATATATTTCTCCGTCTAATGTGGCTATTCTTCATCTTTTTTATGTAATTGAAAAAATTTCCACACTTCGATAATTATAAATTAATTATATTTTTTTTAAATTTAACTTATTTGTCTCATCTGTCCCAAAAAAATTGTTCATGAAAATCAATGTTTTCTAAAAATGTTATCAAAAATATTATTAAAATTCATAAAATAATTTATTAAATAACTTTTTATAATTTATTTAATTTTAATAATTAAACATAAAAGTAATAATTCTTTTCATTTTTTGAAAGACACTCTTTTTAATGTTTTTACAATTGGGTGAATTGCGTGTTTTATTAATTGTACCAAATGAATCTAATTTATAGCCATCGTGGACAATATTTGTTTTAAATAATTATTTATTATTTTAATATATAATTTGAAATAAAATTAATTTCAAAAATTTTTGTTAACATTTATTTTGAAATATTTTTTCATATTGAAAATTTTATTTTCCAAAATAATGGTTTTAATAAAATTTCAATGGTATTTCAATACATAAATTAGATAATTCCTTTAATTTAATTATGATACAATAGGGTTATGTCGTATGGTTACAATCAATATTATTTCATTGGATGGTTTATGGTCATCTTGACAACGGTTGTACTATTTTATTAACATTATCCAAATTACTCTTCAAGATTTATGATTAGGATTATTTATTTGGTATGTATTAAAAATTGGTATGATTATTTTTAAATATGAATATTTTTGTTGATTTGTTTTCACCCAATTCATATAATGAATTAATTGGACTTCTTATGTGATGAGTGGGGCATCAAATTTTATAGCCTATCGATTCATCAATAATCCTCATGATACAAATCAATGGGCCAAATTAAATGGATTATAACGCATTATTTTAAATTTTATTATGAATTGTATTGAATGTATGATTATGAAGTTTGAAAATATTCATTCACTCATTATGAGATTTTTTATTGATGTACATGTGATTATTTTTTACTTAAAAATCCATAAATTATTTTCAAGTTCATGTGATTATTTATATGATTGTTTTGACAATCATTTAGTCAATCAATATTATATTAAATTTATTGCTCTCATGGAATTTGACTCAGGTATTTACCCTACAAATTGAATATGAATATATATTGAGAATAAAATAATTTTTATGCATTCCTTTACTAAGAATATATTCCATCTCATTTCTTATGTTGTATTTTCCCATGACACGAGGTTGTGTTTTTTGATTAATATATAGGGATATACTTCCGGGAATAATGTTGAATTCAAAGAAAACCATTATGTATTTTATAATTTTTAATTTTAAAATGGATTTTCATGTCTGTATCTATTTTACCATGAATAAAAAAATATTATATCCTTTTGGGTTTTCATTCGTGTATCTGCTGTTAATGTATTAAGGTAACTAATATCCTTAGGATTCTATGGTTGGGGTATTTATAGTTTGTATAAGAGGATTTTTAGTTGAAATATTGGAAACTACATTTTGGAAAACATAACTTAGAGAATATAAACATATGAATTAATTTTAGGATAATTATAACTAGATGATAACATCTTAATGATATTTCATGTATAGATTATGTGGTTTTCTATGTAATACACCACTATATGGAATCTTAAAATAGATATGGTTATTATTAATATATACCTAGGAGTATTATGTCTAAATATGGTTCTTCAGGTTCTACTCTATCTTTATCTAGTACTTGACAACATGCATACATTGTATCTAATTTGGAACTCTTTTGGTATGTACGTTGGTTAATTAAAATTTACATTACATAAAATTATAAACTATTTGAAAATTTTCTTCTGTTTTGAAATTTTTTGATTTGACACAGAATATGAATAATATTAATTGATTATTTATTAATATTCATGTGTTTTATAGTCCAAAAACACCGATTTTACTTCATATTATTAATCAAAATTAATTTATCATATCATGTGAAATTCATGATTAATGTGAACATTTTGGCCCAATTAATCATTATACCATGGATTAAATTAATTTAATGTTTTTAAATTGAGTTTTTTTATATAATTTATAAAATTTTTCAGATCATTTTCAATTTTAGGATCATTAGATGAATCAAAAGGGATAATGTGAATTATTTTAAATGAATGCAGGATATTTCTGGATAA
The DNA here is from genome assembly GCA_963277665.1 of Viscum album. Taxonomy (NCBI): domain Eukaryota; kingdom Viridiplantae; phylum Streptophyta; class Magnoliopsida; order Santalales; family Viscaceae; genus Viscum; species Viscum album. Next base: position 1,027,562,165 of record OY728121.1, on the reverse strand, counting down.
AGCATAACGGGTCTTTGGCACATCAAATAAATGTGGGTCCCAAAAAACAATCCCAATGAAGTTCAAATTTTATCAATATAATTAAAATCATATTGGGATTATTTCATTTAACTACTTACATGGATAGTTAGGTATTATTCAATGAGTTATGGGTATCCATAGTTGACATTTGATTTGTGTACTATATTTGAAGGCCCATCAAACCATCCGACTATTTCAAGCAGAACTTATGAATGGATAATCCAATTTTCCTGAAAATTTGACTGAAAATATAGAATTAATGAAATAAAATATTTGAATTCTATGATTATACCATATTATTTATCATTAATGTCATATTAGAACTGAAAAATGTGGATGAATATGGACGAATTTTCTAGTCATCATTGAAAATGTCCAATTTCCTTTGATTTATCACCATCATATTGACTATCCTAATTAAGGTGGAAGGAATTCATTGTTTGTGGGTAAACCCTAAGTTACTAATATTCCTATATAAAGATCTCTTGGTGAAGGTATTATAATCCATTTTTTATTCATTCAATTGAAATATAATGCTTTCATTTTGTAATCCATTGGTCAATTTTTCTAACGTATTTTCTTCATCCATGTTAATTTTTTAATAACATTTATTATTATTGAATTTATGTGATTCTTAATTTTTTATTCTCTACTTTTCTTTCATACATTGATACTCTTGAGTCATAGTGTGAATTTATTCACACCAACAATTGGGAAATTCCTCACACAATAGAGGAGTGTTCATTTAATTGTTTTTTCTTCAATTCCACCCTCATAAGTATACATCACAATTCCATTGATATAATAGTGTAAATTTAGTGAAAATATCATATGGATAGATCCAATGGAGTATCAAGGGTATGGGTTATATATTATTTAATGATCTTAAATTATTAATTTTGTTCAATATTATTAATGTTCTTCTGAATGAGTTAATCTCTTCATCATCTTTTCCAAATTTAATGATGACACATTTTATTTTCTTGTGTTATAAAATTCCTAAGAGTTATCATTAATGTGATCATATAAATAAATTATTTATAAACCATGTAATTTTTTAGGGATTAAATTGTGGAATCTTGTTTGAAATTATCTCATTTTGTGGATACATCTTGAATTACTGATCCAACGATTTCTATGAAAAAAATACATCCAATATATCCCTAGAAACAACCTAAGATAGACTCATAATTTTTAATGTTTACATTAAAATATGTATTTATTTTATAAATTATATCAATTTTCTTAGGTATATTTGTATTCTATTTGCAATAAACACTATAGTTTTCTACTCCATAGGCAATCCCTCATATAATGTATGTGTCTCTAGGTATATTATTTAGTACCTTGGTATTTTATAGATAATTTTATCTCAAGACAATATTATTCTAGTTTGGTAAATTTGGGTGCAACCAAATTTTATAACTTTTTCTAGGGACCCATTTATGTCATCTTAGAAAATCATTCTATTCTCTCACAATTAACCATTCATTCCAGTATTTCTCTAATCATTCCCCCATTCTAGTTGTGTGTACATTTAAAATCTCATATAATAATATATTTATTCTATAATGGAATATCATAACAAATACCCTATCTTAATAAATGGAATTAATAAAATGGAGCATCAGCAGTGTGAATCACTAAAAGGAGACATTTTTTATGATAAACCATTCATTGTTTACCCCCACCCATTGATATGAATAATGATTTGGATGAGTACAATTTAATGGATTGAGTTATCTCCCTCTTAAGGATGGTTGAAGATATCAATCATTTGGATTTCTAGGATGTCTAAACTCATATACAAAAAATTCCACAAAAAACTTGAAAAATGTGTGAAAAAATGGAGATAATGAATTCAGAAGTTTTTTCATTGAGGACAGAACAAAAAGAAATTAAAATGGTTATGGACCCCCTTTACACTCATACTATCCATTTCTAAATATTTATTTAATAACATTGTTTCAATAAAACCCCTCATACATTTAATGACGAAAATGACATAGGATTACATATAAATAATGAGGAATAAGGAAATGATGGAAGGTCATTAAATAAAAAGAATTATAATATTTTCAATTCAAAATAGAATAATTTGAAATAAAGCATTAAGTATCCTAAAAATAACTCATTTTATTATTTTGTAGAAACACCAATAACTAAACAATTGGATGACATCACAATTTTAGGGTCAATAGCCACTCATGAAACTAATTTTTATAATTTATTGGTTGAAACATCAATTATAAATGAACCAATATTGTGATGAAATTTTGAAAATAAAACAGAACTTTAGTAAAATTCCCCATATTATTATGAATGTGTTAGAAAACACAAGTTGTAATTCTTGATCCATATATCTTCTCTCAACTCTTCCATTATAGAGGATAATTGAAAATATTTTTTAATTATTTAGTTCTCCCTTGAAAACAAAAAACTAGAAAGGAACATTTATGTCTTAGACCAGACTAACTAAAAAATCATGTAGACTATTTATTATATTCCTTCGATTTTACAATTACGTATATAATACATGATTTTAGTTGAATATAATTCTGAAATAATAATCAATCACAATATAGTAGAAATGTAGGAAATATAAGGCCTAATAAATTATGAAATATGGTCCCAGACATGATGGTTGGTCAAACTAGAGAAAAAGACGTTAAACTAAGAACTAACCAAGAGGCAGCATAGATTTTTCATTGTATTTACTTAAATATTGTCATTTTTTTGTTTTTAAGGTATCCCTCTTGGGGTTTCATATGTGATTTAATTTTTATTATTTGATAAGTTTTTTAGCTGAAGAATTATACTATTTTAAATGAAACACATTCCTTCCTTAATTCAAACCTACTATCCACCATCCCCAAGGAGTCCACTTATGAAATTAATCTGAAGTGATCAATTTATTATTGATGAGACATCAACTAAAATCCATGTGATTTTTTCCATGAATTAATTTAAAATAACCTTCTACCCAACATTCATCCCAATTCTAACTATTCTTTTCACTTATTTTTTTTTATCAATGATGGAAATTTCATTTTATGTAGTTTTTAGTGAAAATATGTGATTAATATTTATGAATGAAATTACTCAATTCATTATCCTGGAATGTTTTAATAAATATTAGTAATCATTAAAACAATATTTATTTTTTGAATACATGGATTATGATTTCAATGCATGTTTTTTTCTTGGGCATATTATTTTAGAAATTGTTATGGTACAATGTGATTTTTCACTACTAACAATTCAAAATTTTTATCTAAATTCCCAATTCCATGCCTTTTGGATTTTATGAGTTTGATTGAGTTTTTGGGTAATATTCATCAAATCATTATGGTTTGTGTCACTTTTAGTTTAATTTGTGTATCAAAAAAATATGATGATTACTAAAAGTCATATATTTTTTCTAAATGAGTGTAAATAAAAATTTGGGAATTGTGAATACATAATTCGCATTCACAGAGTTAGTATTTACATCTCTATTAAGGAGAATGTAATTGATAATATGGATGGAATTCAGAATATGGGGATCATGATTCTATTGTTTTATTTACCAGATGTAGTTTTTTAATCTCTATTTTGGTTAGAAAGGAAAAATAAAAAATAAAAAATTGAAGAAAAATTTGAGATGGTAGATAGACATCTTAATTTTTAATGCGATTCTTGACCTAGCACTTAAACTTGTTTCACCTTGAACATGAAATTGGTCCCCATGTATTTTGAGATACACAAAAAATCATCATGCATAATGGAAATTATATGAAATATGAAGATAAATTTGATCAAAGTAGTGGGAATCATCTTAGGATACTATTTTGAAACAATATTGTGAGAAAATATTTTTATGTGATTCATGATTGTTCAGAATGATGACTTTTGGTGAGAATATTATGTTAAAATGTTTTTTAGAAATGGAATTCAATTTCATTTTATTGAGAAATTTTAATATCGGGACTAGAAATAATCATGTTAGGGGTGTGCTTAGAAAATGAAAGAAAATAATATTCACTGAATATATTTTAATATTAACATGTTTTAAAGTTTACAAACACAAAATTTAGAGCATATTACTAATTTAACTTCATTTCTCATCACATGTGCAATTCATGTATAAAATTAAAATTTAGTCACAATTAATTATATTCTTTTGGATTAAATTAATTTCATTAATTTAATTTGATAAAATGAGATATTATTTATAACGTTGTGTGAATCATTTTCTATTTCAAGATCAACAGATTAATCAAAAGAGAAAGAGACATTTTATCCTTGAAATGCAGAAATTTCAGGAGAAATCATTATGGGCCATCGACCAATGAAATTAAGTTAGCGACCACAGATAAATCATAATTAAGCACAAATTTTAACATTATAATGAAGATATTATGTCTTTTTTCTAATTAAAATATATAATGATTTATTTTAAAAAAATTCAAGGAGATCAAGGGAGTCCATTTTGACATTTAATTTGCGGTTCATATTTGAAGGCCCATAAAAGAATTCCACATTTTCTTAAATAACTTCTGAATAGAAAATCCTATTTTTCTGAAATTTTAATAGGTAATAAAGGAGTTCTAGAGAAAGATATTCCTATAATACGATCACCCAAAATTTGGACATCTTCAATGTCTTACTGGACCTCCAAAATGGGAGCTCAATCTGGATGAATTTTCTGGTGATCAATGAAAGAGTCCAATTTCCTCTGATTTCTAACCTTCCTTTTAACTATACTAATTAATAAGAGAGGATTTTATTTTTTTGGGGACTATCATAAGCTCATAATTTTCATATAAAATTATTTTCTGGGTATGGTATTATGATCCATTTTTTATTACATCATTTATAATTTTACGCTATTATTTTCTGTAATTACTTCATTAATTTTACTCATGTATGTTTTTCATTGAAATTAGTTTCTAAATAAATAAATATATTATCCAATTTTTTCTTTTAATATTTATTTATTCCTTCATTATCCTTAACACATCGATTTTTTTGAATCAATTATTGAATTTATTCACCCCCAAAATTGTGAAATTCCTCCCACAATAGTGGAGAATTCATTTTTTATGTTTTTTCTACATTTCCACCCTCGTAAGTCAACATACCATGTCCATTGATAGAAATGAATAAATAAAGGGATAACCCTATTATTTTTATATCCAAGGTAGTATCATGTGTATTGGTTGGATGTTACATAATGATCCAAAGTTCATTAATCAATTAATTATTTGAAGAGTTATATTCTATGAGTTACTGCTTTCTTCGTATTCATCATCTATAATGATAAAACATTTTGAGTTCTAGTGAGATCCAATTACATATTGTTATAATTAATGTGATTCCATAAAATCCTTAGAAATTTTCCTGGGAATGTTTTTTGATTAAATTGGCGAATGATATTGGGAATTATCTTGTTTTGTGGATACATCATGAATTAGTGACCCAACAAATTCTATAAAAAAATACGTCCAATATATCCTTGTAATGTACTAGGGATAGACTCATCATTAATAATTATTTCCATTAAAATAATTATTTTTTTAATATTAATTCAGTAAATTGTCTTAGGTATATTAATATTTCTTTTACAATCAACACCATAGTTGGACAATCCATTTCCAATCCTATATAGAATGTATGTGTCTCAAGGATTATTCTAATATCCTTGTGGATTTATTTCCAAATATTTCATGAAAAAACCATATATAATAATATCGTAAATTTTGGTGCAACCAACATTACAAAAGAAACCATTTTTTAGGATGATATGATTTGTAATACATAAATATTTTTATTTATTTCATGTGTATCACTAGTTTTGGGATTATAAATTATATATCAAAATGATATGATCTATTCTATTGTATTCCATTGTTTTGAAATTGTACCTAAAGGATGAAATGGTATCTATATAAATTCACATACTATATGTTGGGATTTCCCTCTTGGGAAAGATAATGGTTTTAGAGACGAATCTATTGATTGAATGGATCAAATTATAACCAAATTTGTGTATCTGAAACATGTTATTATTAAAAGCCATTAATATATAGAGTATCCTAATTATCTTCTATTTTTTGACAATAATGTTAGATAGAATCATGTTTTAGAAACACATATCATTTTGTGAAACTAGTAATCCAATCGTATGTGGTAAATTGATAAGTTATATATAGAAGATATTTATCACTCAAGGAAGTAATGAAATGGAGAAGGTTGTCATGGATTTTTATCATGGCTCAAAGAATTTTTAACAATAGTTTTAATTGATTTAAAACACTATGGATGATAAAGAAATATAAAAAATGGAATGTAAGTAATTTATCGTAGTATTATTGTAAAATAATTTCCCTCTCAACAAATGAGAGGATATGGAGAGACAACTCCAAAGTATTAGAAAAAAGGATGATTAAAATGTTGATAAATATGAATCAGACATTACAAGTATAGAATGACAGTCTTCAGACTGCATACATAATGTAGTGGGAGTGTTTTCCAATTTAATTGATGAGATAAAACTAATACATTGATGGAAACTAGTCTCCCAAACCTTCCCATAAAATGATGAAATATTATCAAATAATATCATGTTATAGAAATAATTTCCCATGATAAATGTCTTATAATTTAACTATGATAATAATATGATGGTGGAAAGAATATAAATAAAGATATGAAGGGAAAGAACGATTTTCCCACATTTGGTAATTGCGGAAACAAACACCATGGAATTTTCATGATGTAAATTATAGTTTCATACAAGTATAAAGAGAAAGTAACCCATTCTCATTATTTCAATTACATGAAACATGTTTCCAGTGTTACATGTTTCAATATAATGGATATGGGGTACTATACAAATGAATTCACCAATAATCATGCAAATATTACTAAATAGAATTTAAGAGAGTAGATCAATCATATTATATTAATATTATAATGGTGGAAGGATAAATATTATTATATATATGGATTAAAAAATTATTTTCTATATATAATTTATTAAAGATATTCTCAAAATTTATATGTATTTTATGGTAGTTGTTTTTCTATATAGATTTGAACCCATATATTTAATGTTACCGATGAACAAGATATGTGATTTAGTGGAAATGATTTTATTAAACACGTGATTGGTGAATGATATCCCATAATATGTGACTAATAATAATTTTGATAAATATATGTTTATGGTAATTTATTTGTGACCATGAAATTGAATACTGGTTTGATATGTTGTGTTATCTGTACTTGTGTTTACTGAATTTTTTTGACATGTGGATTTCGTTTTGTAATTTGATATTTTTTTATGTAATAAAGAGAAATATATTTTCTTCAATAAATCATATTTTACAAAATGATTTATGGTGATTAAGGTATTCACATATTTGTTATATGATATCAAGAACTACTTTATCATGTTAGGAGAGTATAATGTTATATTGAATAAAGAAAACTATTTACTTCACTTCTAATTTAATTTCAAAGAATTTGGTTAGAAATTTTTGTATAAATTTTTGTATAAAATCATTTTTGGATTGAAAAATTGTAAATTTGGGCGTTAGTGGATAGCTCATGCAAAGTATTTTGGGTTTTAAAAATACCAAACGATCGACATGCATTATTTTTGCGGAACATATGACAAGTTAACAGTTAATTTTATTACTTCAAGCATGAAAAATTATACATGGATACTCGTGTTTTGGAGAAAACTATGATATTTTAGTGGAAATTGATTAATGGATGAAATTATACTTTTCATAAAATTATATTTAGATATATTCATAAACTAGAATGTAATGGAATTACTCAAATCTAGGAAAAATATATTGAAAAAAATATTAATCATAGTGCCTTAATTTGTGAAGAAATGATGGAATTTACATTCACAAAAAATTTACATATTTTTTGACATTAACTTTTTTAGATAATTAACATTCAATTTATGTATGATCTCCATCACTCTCTATAATAATTTACATTTTTCATCCATGTCCATATCTTGACATATCATCTATTTTTTCATAAATATAATCCAAGTAATTATTTAATCTATATTCCATTCATATTTCTATTTATATATTATCAAAATTGTGTTTTTTTAACACTTTTTATGAGGTGTGTTTCTATCAAAGGTATTTCCAAATATCAAAACCTTGATTACTAAGATCAATAATACATTATGAGTAAGAAATTGTTGGGGGGGGGGGTAGAATGTAACACCCATGTAATTTAAAATTGGACCATCATGTTTGATACCATAAATGAAAAAAAATATATTATAACATATTTTTACACCCCAAAAATATATTTTATAATTATTTTTACTTATTTTTTATCCTCTCGATAACATATGGAACATGAAACCCCATGTCAAAATGAACTGTAATATAATATATTAGTATATCATAATTGTTAAATTAAATGGTTATAAATATTAATATCTAAAATCGAATAATTATTTGATTTCAAAATGTATAAAACATAATATTTTCATTACTATTGATTAAAAAAATATAATGGATTATTTTTCAAAAAATATTTACTTTACTAAAAGGTTGTTTCGTGGCACTTTCTTCAAAGATTTTAAACTTGAATTTTAACAATTTAATAAACTTTAATTGAATATAGTTATTTTATTTCTAATATTATACTGTATAGATTAATATATAGGTATTTTTTTAGAATATTCATTAATGAATAATTTTTTGATGAATAATGAAAAATATTTATTTTTACAGAAATCCATATTCTGGTTAAATCTGTTAAATTTTATAAATATGGTTTTAAATTTAAATTAAAGTAATATTAATTAAGTGATAATATAATTATACAAATGTAGGTCATTAAAATGTTTTTCATATTTAATTTTATTATAAAATCATTTTAATCTATTGAATGTTTTTTATCTGATTGAAAAATAAATATGGATTTCTAAAAAAAATTAAAGAAAAGTGAGAAACCATTAGTTCGACCACAAAAGGAAATAAAGGAGTCATTAAAGGAAAATATAATTCTACCACAAAAAACATCCCTAAATAAATTCCAAGAGTTATAGTTTACATATGTGTTAGGTACCTTCATTATAATATATTTGGACAAATAGATTAGCTTGTCATATGACTGGATGTACCCCTCAAGGATAATCTTCCCATTATGGAAACCCCCAACCATGATCTGGTCTTGCATTTCAAAATAGGTATATCAGTCCTCATTTAGATTTATCCTTAAATATCTCCCCATCATTCTAGAAACATCTTCATCAGTATCATTGAGATAAAACACCTGGTCGGCTACTTCTCCATCCAATATCATGAGAAATTCCAAGGAATGTCCAAGCACATCACCTAACATACACTAGTTTTACATCATCTTTTCCTTATTCATTATCCATGTCTTCATTTTAGGTTGTAATGAGGATTAATCCTTTCTCTCTGTATGGATGTACTTCCATCCATCAGTGGAAGCTATGGATTGATCTCTTTTAAAGTCCTAAACTGGATAATACTTATCATAGAGGCCAGAAATGTGGTTAGAAAAAGTCCATTTAAAGACTAAACATGCCAATGGGACTTATCTAATATTAGAATTTGGATACATACATCCCTATAATTCCTTTATCAATTCACCAACCTCAAAATACGTAAAACAGTTAGAAACACTATCCTTTGACCAAGTTCTTTCCAATATCACCCTTAAGTTGCATTCACCAAGCCCACATTTTCTTACCTGTGTGTATGTGACCATGAATTTTTGTCACCTAAATTATATCTCAACTCATTATCTTCCACTTCATTTACCACTCCCTTTTTTGCGTCATTAGGTGTTTATAGAGATGCACTCATTGGGTTCAGAGACTCTATAACAAAACTCCCTCCACGTTCAAGTATTAATGTTTGAAAAATGTAAGCAACTTTTGGTTTAGGGGTTGTGACCAAGCATCATATATTTAATGGGAATCCATAAATGGTTGGTTATTAGTGGTATTAGCTATCAAAACTGAGCCCGCAAACCCCCTACATAATGTGAATCTAATTTTATGTTCTCCAATTGACTACCACACATAAGGAAAACACCTCCTTGAATGGTTTTCATCAGATGTTCATATAGGCTAGGTAAAAATCCACATTCATATACCTTACCAATGTATCTCAAATCCAAATCCATCATCTAGGAATAAATTATCCCCTCCCATGGTTTGACATGATTACACCCTACCTCAATTTTCACAACCACTTTACCCTGATTAGACAGACCATCCACACAACTGGTCACTAAAGCATTTCTACTACCAATGCCCATACCTTTTTTCATACCTTTCTTTACAGACCCACACCTAAAGGAGTTCGATGAGTTTCCAATGTTCGTGTAATAAAAAAAACCTCCCATGATTCATACACCACCTCCTGCCTACAATGAAATCCCTCTCCAGCTGTAATTCAAACAAAAAAAAGGCTTCATTGAAAAATATATTTCGACAAACACTATTGGAATAAAATGATGGAAAGTAGTAGCGGATCTGCTATCAAAACAAAAAACCAAAACTATGAGGTTACCAAGAATCCTAATAATGGAAGGATTATGTAAGGAAATGGAAATGTTAGGAAAAATCCTCCAAATCTCCCCCAAAGGCGAGTCTCACTTCATATGAATGTCAAATGTACATATTTAGAGGTAGAAGGGGAACCCATTATAGTTTCAAGATGTGTGATCCTAGTATTTAATCATATATTCCTTTGATGAAAAATATATTAGGAAGTTCCTCTTATCCAAAAAACTAAGAGTAGCTTTATCCTGAATATCCGAAGGCTAAAAAAAACCATGATTAATAGTGTCCACTAAAGGACTTAAACATGAAAATCAAGAAATAATGGTCTGATTGGGGAGATTTTAGGCTTCATTAAACTCAATTATTGACATAGGATGTATATGTCATCCATCCACAACATGGGAACCATTGGGTATAAGGAGCATTGCGTGAACAATAGAAGAATCTGGGTATTAGAAAATTAGGAAAATGGGGTTTCCACTTCCTTCAAGGAGGACTATGGTCCCTCCCCCACCAATGGGGGATAGACCGACATCGTTACAATGCCTATCACAATGTGGGAGAACACTTCATAGAGCTCCCCCTGAATGTTTTTTCATTGGAGAACGAGTTTTTATCATTTACGCATATTTATTTTTAAATTATTTTGTTAAACATCTATTAATTGAATTTGAAAAATTAATTTTAAATTAATATATATATATATATTATATATATAATAAATGGAACATAATTTTTCATTAAGATGAATAGTAAAGAACATAAAATTTATTTACCATGATTAGGTTTAAAATAGGGTGAACGATGGAAAAAATAAAAATATATGTGTTAAAAATGACCAAGATCAGGTTTAAAACCTATTATATATCCATACGCTGACCATGAATCATACAGGTTTCGATAAATACCCCATTCATGACTTTTTTTCATGTCAAAAAAACCAATATCACTTTTTGTTTTGAAAAATCTAATGTGTTTCAACTTTCGAACTGATAAAAGTCAACTCACTCTCATCTCCTCTTCATATTCCAGAAGTGATTTTTTTCCGCCATTACCTTACCAAATAACTTCCTTAAATCCATCCCAACAACATAGTTTCCTATTTTTTTATAATTAACCCAATCTAGTAAGTCTTTTTCCGAAATTCGATATTATTTTTCCATAGAGGATGTATGATTTTAAAACTCATGTTTTAATTTTTTTTCTTTTTCCAGCTACATCATTTACTATAAAATCCATGATTATAAAATTACCTCATTATATTTCATATAATTAATATTTATTATTTTATATTCATGTTCTATATTCATCTCCTTATATATCAAATAGTAAATGAAACCGTATAAAATGTGTGCGATGGACTACCGCCTCGAGAACCGATGTAATTCATTTTCGACTACCACCTCTCATGGTGGGATATAATGACAGAATATATATATATATATATGTATGTATGTTTTAACAAAACTATACCTCATTAAAAATGATTGCAAATATACCTTTTTAATATCTAATTTTTGGGAGATATTGTAACATCGCTCATGTGTATGGAGAAACATTGTTTGATAAAGCAATGTGGCTGGTTTGTCACTAAAACATTTCAAGGAATGTGACAAGAATAAATTTACTTAATATATAATATTTATATTTATATAACTTCATAAATAATTTGGAAAATGTTATATATTATTTACCATTATTTTTTTCAATATGCTAATAAAAATATAATCAACATTTATATATATGTTTACCCTACCATCTTTATAAATGATGTAACCCATATCTATATTTTATACATTAATATAAATAAATATATAATAAATATAATAAAAATATTTATATATATCATAATTAAAATTATAGATATTTTTAACCATTATCAAATTATGATGACTAAAATTACCAAACTAAAACATACATGAAAAATGCATTTAAAAACTTAAAGAGGGATTATAACAAAGAATTAATAATTAAAAATAAATAAAAGGAAATATGTAAATCATATATTTTATGATATATATGAATATGTTTATTTAATTTATTTATAATAACACAATATTTATTATATAGGAGGTTTAGAAACATATGAAGGAAGTCGAACTTAATGTATGGTTTTCTCATCTCACATTTACATCCGTGTGACATATGTCAAAAACCACATATGAACAATCGATGACATAATTATACAACATAAAGGAATGTAAGAAGGAGGGTATGATATTATAAAATCGTAATGATAATTATTTAATAAAGATTATATATAACCACTAGTACCATATCTATAAAAATTATTAAAAATTAGTGATTGAAAACAAATTATAATGCTATGTGTAAATAGTTAGTGGTACCTATGCATGAGTGATGTATTATCTTTTCATTGGATTGAGAAGAGAAGTAAAATTTTCATTCCATAGTCATAATGACATATCAGTATATTGATGATAATGTAGTTATGATTAATGTGTGGGTAAAACATATTTGACAAAAAATAAAGAAAAAATAAATTTGATTGATATATAAAAATGATTACCTTATCTTTGATATACCATATTTAGGGTTTTTATTTTTGGAAGATGACAGACTCCAATGATTATATACAAATTTTTAGAAGATTAGTAGGGATTCATTTTCGAGTCTAGTTGGATTCGTTGGATTTTATGAATTGAAAAAATGGGTGTCCTTCTATATGTGAGGTTATGGGAATACTAGGAATTTATAAAAGAAAAAAATTAGTATAAATGATGTTTTTATGTCCAAATAGAACAGAAATGATATGTTTTTTTAGGAAACTAAATCCTCAAATTAAATAATATTTTAACTAGTTTTGGTAATTTTTTAAACAAAATTACTAATTTTAGCCACTATTAAATATTTAGACAATTAACACAATATTATTTTTTAAATAATAATTGGAATGAATATTACCATAACACGAAAAAAGAAATATAAATTGACCATGATTGTGGGCTCAACCGTATCCAATACATGTGGATCAACTGAATCTTTTTAAGAATATTAAATAATTGAATATTATAATTTATAGACAAAATCTATATATTTATTATAAACATTATTCATTTAATTTGAATTAAAATATAACAAAAGTGGGGGGGATATAATCCTTTAAAACATCACTAACATGTCATATGGGTCATTAACTTTCATGGTCCACATTTATTCATTGAAATTATGAAAATTTTTTAGAAATAATAATCAATTATTTTCTTTTTCAATTAATTGAATTAATACAATGAAATTTTTTCATAAACAATTATGGAATTATATAATACATAAAATTTATTTAGAAATTTCCATAATGAAAATAATTTCATTAGGCTCAAATTAGACATTTATGTTGGTTTATAACATTAGTTTTTCATATACATACACATTATATATATTTAAAACTAAGGGAGAATCATTTTTTAATATTTACAGAAGTAAATATTATACTGGCCATTTTGAGGGAAAATTATTTAATAAACAAATAAATTTATTTCATAAGGTGATAAATTTCAAATTACCTTCGTATAATAAAAATTATTGTGGAATGTTATGTCCTGATCACTTTGTTTTAACTATGATTAACCTGATTTACCATTAACTGAGATGTTAAAATATACCATGTCAACTGTTCATATTATCCAAAAATAAAAGAGACGTATTTAAAAAATATCAAGACTAAAAATTAGAAATATATAATCCATTTTATTAAATACAATTTCAATAAATAATCGAAATTAATTTTATAATATGTGGGAAATATGGGATGAAATAAATTTTTATAAAAATATAGTTCTAAACATAAAACCAAATTTATTCTTATCACATATCTATTAAAATATATGATGAATTATAAATCATTTTAATAAATATATAATATATAAATATCATCAATATAATTCACCAATAATGACTAATATAATTTATTAACATTAATATACATTTTGTGCAAAAAAATTATTTAAAGAAAACATTTTTTTAATTTCAAATGAAATTTTTGATAAATTATAATGAATTTGTAATTAATGATTTCATATTAAATCATATATTTTTAATAATTATTTTATTCCTATTAATACCCATAAATTTTGAGGGATATTTTTGAAAAATCATATATTAATATTTTAATATTATAGTATAGTCTGTTTAAACTAAGGGTTTCATGTACAATAAGAAATCAATGAAATTAAATTTATCATGAAAGAAACATATAGTAATATTTAGGGGTGTATCAATAGTTCTTTGACATGATTATTTGAAATTTCAAGTATTGAGAGATTAATCCCATGATATCTCTATTCATTCTCATCCAACAATGGAATTTCATGATATCTTGATGCACCTTATTCAAACCTTAGTTCACATTCCATTATGAGGAATTGGATTCCATAATCAGCTACTCCCTCATCGAGGTAGGAACCATAACCCTCCTTTGAACATATATCACATCATCACAATCCACTTAAAATTATATAGATTGGTCACTTCCAGCAAACCATTCTAGAATAACTTATCATTCAGGGTATGCCACTTAATTAATCTTTATTTCCCATTCAATGTCAAAGTGATAACCAATTTAGAAAATTCCATCACCCATTTTTCCTCATATAAATCAACTAACCATTAACTAATAATCTATTCATCTAATATTAACTATATTAATATATCAATAGAATATCGTATTTTTTCCTATTATGATAATTTATAATAACATCATCATTCCTTATATTATAATCTACCCAAAAATCAAATTGTTATTCATACTCCACCCAACTCCTTTATTAATTCTTAAATTCATACTAATAGAAGGTGTAAAAAATTATTTTGTGGGATGTGTATTTGAAGAATAATTCACTAAATTGATACTGTTACTAACACTTCAAATCATTGACTATTTCCTCTAACACAAAATTATACGTAGGAATTATCTAATAATAGGGTTGTAGTTGATGTGACCTAATATATAATATAATTTCAATGTATATCATCATATCCCTTAAACTAAAACATAAGGAAATTATGTAAACATCATAACTAATACATGATTCTAGAAATTTCAATAGTGGAGCTATAATCAATATCTTATTAATCTCCAAGAATACCACTTTACATTTTTCAGTCCACTGAAAAATCACCCCTTCTTGTTATATCCTAACATAGGAACTACAAAATGGGAGAAACCATGAATAAATCATTTTTAGTGTCCCTCCATCATATATAAAATCCTAATATCAAATGTATGTATGATCCATTCCAAATACATCACAACATGTAACTTGTCTATCTCTAATGAAATTTCCAACACAAAGATAAAATGACCAAGAAAACATAAATCTTCTATGTGAAAGTGGTAGTATGAATGTATGGAACATAGCATTTGTGATTGATGTATACTCAATACCATCTCAATATTTCTAACATGTCTCTCTGATTTCAATATGTATAAATAGATATTATCAACAAAATCTATAATAAAGGATTCATGATCTGGATATAAGATCATATTAATGGTATCCATTTACACAACTAGTTCATTTTTCAACTCTTATGTAATGAATTTATTGTAATACACCTCGTATATATTTATAAACACTTTTTTAGGACTATAATCCTCCCTGATATTAATATGGTGGTATCTATATTGACGTTCAATCATAGAGAACCAATAAGAACCCGGATACTAATTAAACAAGTCATCAATCCTCTGATAAAGATATTTATTTCTCATGCTCACCTTGTTCAACTTCTTGTTGAACAAAAATTTACCAAATACCACTATATAAATTGTTTTTAAATATTATAGAAACACACTATAGAGATGTTACTGATTTGATAAAACTAATCAACACAAAATCCATGAGATATACCTTTCTCACATTCATCTCATCCAGTGTCTTTTAATATTGAAAAATAAATATATGTTTTTCCATAAAAAATATTTTCTTCTCCATGAAACACACAAAAAAATACGTATTTCGATGAAATTTTCTAGAAATACACCCTCATAATGGTATACTACCAAATGAAAATTTGAGGACGTTGTTGCTCGAACTACCATATGAACCATCCCTAATGCCTTCACTTTAGTGTAACTTATTTAACCCATGTACAAACAAGATATTCTAGATCAAAATTATAATACACTAGTAAAAACAAGTTTTTATCCCTTAGGTAAAATATAGGATACCCATCCACTATAGTAGTAAATTATTACTAGATAACAAGTCAACTAGTCCATGCTGATAATTACATTCAATATAATGATATTTTCAAATCATAAATCCCACTATTTCATATAACAAGTATCTACCATGAAAAATTATTGAATAATTTATAAATCACCAACTTTATTACTTGTTTTTATCAATTTATATAAATGTTTAATTTAATATAACTATCATGTCATTTCTAATAATAAATATAACATATACAAACAAATAAAATGACATGGGATCAAACAAGAAATATAATATCTTAGATGCGATTGATAACATATATCAAAAATCCAATGGTCATTGTCCCCCATTATATGGATCATGGTTTACTATGTATATAAATCCTACATTATACCATTATTCTTTCCCTTTAGCCCATTTTCATTCATGTTTAATTGAAGTGTTAGGAGTATGTATCCTCTATTGAGGTCCCCCTTCCCTATTTTGTCATGAACTGTACATACCTAGCCTTAAACAGTGCATACTATTGATATTTATATAACTATAAATTACATTCATTACCCAGATAACATTTAGGAGTTATGTTTTAGAGAATTAAGAAGAATTTTACATAGTAAACCAATAAATTATTTATACCCTGTATCTATTTTTACATAAATCAAAAATCTATAAAACAAACCATGACTTCTTATGCTTATATATCTTAACAATTTTATATTTACCTCATCCATTTACAAAATAATACTTAAACTCAATAGAGAACATTTTTAGACATTGGATGAGGAAAAAATATCGGTAAAGGACATAATGAAGGAAAATCATTAGTTATGTGAAAACAAGAAAACCAATTAAGACCCATTTCTCATAAAATCATTTGAAGGTATAAAATCAGTAGGTTCCTTTGTAAATAATTGCAATATCACTCTTACAGTGACCCTTAAAATTAGAATAACTGTATTTTCTACTTCTATCTCCAGTGTACCTGATGCACTGGAGAGATATAAGGGGGCTCACATATCATATCAATATGCTATAATGTGGTCAAAACATCATATACTAAGTTATAATGGGGATAAAATCAACATATATTGATATATAATAGGTATACCCCATAAACATTAATTTCTATTTATCATATCATGTATAAAATAGTAGAAAAATATTTTAAATCCATGAACTAAGCAGGTCAAAATATCAAATTACCAATTTCAGGAAAAAAAATTTATAATATATAAATCATGGACATAAAAATGAAAATTATTTTCTCTGAAAATAAATTAGAAAATATATAATTAAAAAATTAATTTAATAATGTGTCCTTAATTTGGTAGAAACTACTCATGTTTTATAAGCTAAAGAATGTTCGTTTGACTTTTTTAAAATAATATTTAAAGTAGTATTTTTTTTAAAATACAGTCCTCTAAAAAATCATTAGAAGATTCCATTTTGAGAAAATTTGAGTGAATTTAGGAAATTCAATATTTCAAAAATTAATTTACATATAAATAATTTCATAATACCATTTTCAAATCATGGAATTGAAATTATATTTTTTTATAAAATATATCTTTAAAACACTTAAAATATTGTTTTAGTTAAAGTAACCCTTACCATGAGTCTGACAAAACACGTACAATATTTTTATTCCTAAATGATAAAATTAGTATAATTATTTTCATTATTGAAATAATATTTAAATTATATTTCTCCATTTATATCACTTCTTGTCACGTTATAAGAATTAAATAATTATTTATGTTTACATCAAACATTTTGTAGATATTCAGTTCTCGTGTCCAAAGTGTTTTTTTTATGATGTCAATAGTCAATGTGTTTGTTAGTATATTATCATTTGAATAATATTAAAGAAATATTAATAAATATTATACATCTTTTTTTCTATTAAATCCATCCATAACATATGGGTATGAATAATGTACTACGTTACAATCATAGAGATGGTAACTTGTACGTACACATGAGTAACTCTTTCTTTTTCCACTAATTATTATAGAAAGATGTTAAGTATTAGTTATCATACATAAATAATCATAATATGATTAATATTATATTAATAATTTAAATAAACATATATATCATTAATGTTATGTGGTGGAGGAAAATGAATCACATCGCATTGTGGAGGTGATAGTTCTTATGTACGCATGAACGATTATAAAATGGTTATATTCTTGGAAAGGTAAGAATGTAAATTATATATTACTATTAAATTATGATAAATATTTCATGAATATGATAAATAAACATTAATTACATAACTGTAACCATTTCTAGGAGACAATGGTGGAGGAATTATATTGGTTCGTGAGACGATAGTTCGCCATACACATGAATGATGATTCATTTACTATTTGGTGGAAGTGAAGATGGATTTATTTGATGATAATAAAAAAATAAAAACTAATTAATATTATTACTATGAATTTATTTATTAATTAGGTTTGATGAATATTTTATGGATGTTTAAGATTAAATAAAAGAGGCTTAATTTTCTAGAAATGATATATCTTCCTCAAACAACCTCGTTTCATAACATGTTATCAAAATCATGGATATTTTTCATCCAAAAATAAGTTCTCTATAATGTAGGTATGTGTTCTATTAATTTATTTGTTAAGATATTTTTAAAATAAAAATGGTTTTCAATTTTGAGTAATATAGGAGATGAGGTTCCCTTTTATAATAGAGGGTAGTGGCACTCTTGTAAATCATTAAAATATTTAATTAATACAAAATAATTCCATAAAAAAATGGCACCAAACATAATAAGTTATAATATTTTACTATGATGGGTGTAAAAAAATTCATCCAATAAAAATTAGATAATTTTTAACTAATTTGTATTCCTCACATTTTTTGCTTTAACCCTTATTTGAAATTACTAGTTATTGCTTTCATATAATGTAATTTAAACATTAATTGTTAATATAACAAGTACAAAATGAAAAGAGACCATTATTTGAGTAAATAATACGAGTTTATGTCTTTTAAAAAAATATTTCCAAATTTTATTCCTTATGAATTTTATTTCATTTAATATATTATTAATAATTTTAAAATATCCTTATCGTTTATTTCCACAAAATTAATCACTTGACTATAAAAATACCAAAAAAATATGAAATATTTTAACCAACATCATTAAATTATCACTAACAAGTCAAATTAATCAATAATATTTGATGATGTCATTAATTATATCAAATTTTAATTATTTTAATATTTTTATTATCATTTATTTTATTCATCCATTAATTAATCAATTAATGCATCATAATTGTGTCACCATTTATGGTAATTATTTCATTAATAAAAATTAAAAATAAAATTACCATGATGTAGAAAAACATTTTATTTTTCAAAATAGTATTTATATATCAACATATCTCTTATATAAACCCATTTTTAGAATATTTTTCTTCTTAAAAACTAAAGTATGACAACAAACACTTTCAATAGAATATAATAGTATTACGGTTATATTCCCTTCTAAATGGCCATAAATGGTATCATAACAAATACATTAATTATTTGTGACAAATTATACCCATTCTATAATTTTAAGACATGTTTTAGTGTAATTTTTTATTATTTATAATAATAGTTTACCCTTTTATAGGATTTACACTTGACAACAATAATATTTATTTTACCAAAGTCAATAGTCATGTTGTCCCAAAATTAATAGAGACCTATTTACTAAATGTTTACATTCGGATACAAAAACTTTAATCCATTTCTCATTATTCAAGTCATATAAATTTCAAAAATATCATATAATGAAATATTGTTTATCAAATGAGAAAACAAGTCTATAATGTAAAAAAATTCAATAGATTCAATTGATTTTATTTCCATGTTTAAAGTGATATTGATTCTGATAACATAGATTAGAATAAATGATAAAAAAATTAGTCTAATTATTCTTTAAAACCATTCAAATATATAATTTATCTTAATATATGAATTTTACGAAAATGAATTTTTAATTTTCAAAATAGTATTTTGAATATTCATCGAAAAGTGAAAGTTATCAGAAAAATAAAAAAATAAACCAAATTTAATTGTTTTATTATAATTTCAATGAAAATTATTATTTTTTCTTAAATAAATTATTAATGTTTCAAATACTTTATTTATAGCAAGTGCACTAATAAAAGTGTGAAAAACTACAATATCAGGAAAACAATTCTTTTAGATGTAAAAATGGATTTTTTTAATATTATTTCTAGAAAACACAAAATGATAAATTTAAAAATTTTATTTAATATATATATATATATATATTTAATTAATATAATCCAACATGAGAATTTTTTTAAATTATTTATTTTAAAAAAATCTATTCATAAATAATTAGTTTTTCAAAATAACATATCATTTTATTTTTAATGTGTCATAATTTAATATATAATTAATTGCTCACCAAATAATTATATATAAATTTTCAATGTATATTTTAATAATTTAATAAATAATTTTTATTCCAACCACTTTTATGGCTAGGTTATAAGGATAACATTTAAATCATCATATTTAGTTGTAACATTAAGCTCATTGTGGTGCATCATGTACACTCTCAAACATAGTGTTTCTGTATTAAAATATTTGTATGTTACATTCCCCCCCCCCCGACAAAATAATAAATTTGTTCCTTGGAATTTAAACATAGGATAAAAAACTAGGGGTTTAAATTTTAAATTACCTTTGTTGAAAATCCTCATCGGAAATAGGATTAATGAAACACTCCCATTAAATAAAGAAAGGGAAGTAAAAAGGTAAAAAGAGAAACCACATAAGATTATTCCATATAGGAAAACATGGTTATAAAATAAAAAATAACAATCAATTTCTTATGGTGAGTGACTCAGAACAAGGTCTGGAGTAATTTAATAATCACAAAAACCATATATCGTTGATGGGTTAGATGGTCATTAATTTAGTAGTATGATATATATACACATAATGTTTTTTTTCAAAATAATCTTCATAGAGTTATATAATTCTTTTAACACATTTAAAAAGAACACAACGAAATATACTTACATAAAATGTATAGTTTCATTCATTAATCAAATTCCACCACAGACACATATTTTTATCCAAACGATGAGTATTCAATATAAACTTTTCAAACCCAATTAACCAGAATCAACATCTAGAGAATCACCTAATCTTCCATAGAGAAACTATTTATTTCTCATATAATTATAAATTCAATAAAAATGTTTCAAAATAATATAATATAATTACCTAAAATTAATAATCAATTATATGATGCAAAAATACATTAATCTCCAAAATTAAACTATATCACCCAATGATTGGAATATACCATTCAACAAATAACTATCTTTAAAATTCCTCAAAATAATCCAAGCTCAGTTTGAAACCCCAAATTCCAAATTATATGATATCATAGACTTCCAAGAAATATTTTAACATATATCTCCAAATAAAATCAACCACTTTTAATGTCTCATAAAAAAATGTAATTTCCTAAATCACATAATGTTCTACATATGATAATTATTTCCTTAAATAACAAAAATCATTATAATTCCTTGATAATATAATAAATTATACCATAAAATAATTAATCAATTACTTCTAAAATAAAATCCAATAGTTTTCAATTTTCCTGGATTATATTGTTTTCTTAAAATAGTGAATTTCGACTGAAATAACATTAATTACATAATCACCGTATGATTTTTAAATTAAATGGTTGTCTATTTTATAAAAGGTATTTTCCAAAAATAATCATACTCTTCATATGTGAAATAATTTAACTAAAAATATAAATTCATACAAACAATGAATTCATGTAGGCCCTTCATAGGTGATGCACCTTTGTCATCTTTTGTTTATGATTTTGATTCCTCTTGCCTTGGAAGATGTAATGGGATATCCCCTATACTGTATGATATCATTTTTTCTAAAAATATATAAATATTATATCATTACAAAAATACCATAATGTATTAAAATATAACCATAACAGTTTTCCAACTCAAATTCAATCACATTCCATTCATTTTATATCCCAAAAACTACTAAACCATAATTACATCAAAAAATAAACTTTTCTAAAAAGGGTTTATAAAAAATTAATCATCTGATCATCCTGAAAATTTTAAACTCATGATGATATCATCAACTTGTAAGAAAAAATCCTAATATATAAATATTTCTAGACCCTATTCTGATACCTACTATAAGGGCCTGACCTTTATTATTACACATTATTATTGTTTTTAAAACTAGAAATAACATAAATTCCCGAAAATATCATTTAGGGTTAGTGTTTGATGGATTTGGGAAAAATATTAAATAGTAAACCCATACACTACTTATTCATAGTACCCAATTTTTCCATAAAAAATCATTAAAAAAATCATGATTTCTTATGTTGATATATCATCAAAATTTTCAGTTAATATCATTCTTGTCTTAAAATTTCCTTAAACCATGTGAAAAAAGTTAAATATTGGTATGATAACAATGTCTTAGTTACTAACATAATGAAATAAAATTTATTTTCTAGTGAAAATATAATAAACCATTAAAAACTCTTTTCTTATTAACTCATTAGTAATCCTGTAAAGTCTCATACATGTCTTGGGACATCATTACCATATCACTATTACAAGAACCCATAAAAATGGAATAACATTATGGTCTGCTTCCATATCTAGAGTACCCAATGAATTGGAGTGCTATAATGGGGCTCTCCCATCATATGTTGAGCTATAATGGGACTCAACAAATAATACCATGATCTATAATGGGTATCAACCTATCATATCATGATCGATAATAGTGAATATCCATAATAAATAATTTCCATGATCGTAACGATGAAGAAAACCCTTAAAAAATATTTTAAACCAACGATAACAACACTTTTAGATATCAAATAATCACTTTCGTGTAAATATTACTTTTAGAATATAAAAACCCAACACAAAAATATAAACATTTTTCATCAAAAGGAACTATGAAAATTTATCAATAAAACATTAATGTAATAAATCATCATGAAATAGATAGAAACAACTCTTGTCGTATATTTTTAGAAAAACATTCCCTTTGAATTTCATCAATAGACCTTTAAATGAGTATCTTTTAAAATAATGTCCCTTATATAAAATCATAAAAAGGCACCTCTATGAATATATTTTAGTTAATTTCTAAAATTTAAATTTAAAAAATTAATTGTATATATAGATAAATTCATAATAACTATATTTATATCATGGACATAAAAAATTATATTAAGATTATTAAATCATTAAAATATTTAAAATGAATTTTCAGTTAGAGAGACCCTTAACATTATTCTAACTCATCATGTAATATATTTATCATCCAAAATAATAAATATTAGTTAATTATTTAATTGATCGAGAACCTTTTTAATGTTTATTATTCTTTTTATATTACTTATTACCGTGTTATAAAAATTACTTAGTTATTTATTTTTATATCAGATGTTTTGTAGATATTATCTATTTGAGACAAAAATGACATTTTTTATGCCGTCAATAGTATAAGTTTCCATTAGTCCATAATATCTAGAATAATATTAATTTTACAATAATGACTTTTATAATTCAACTATACATTTAACTTCATCCATAATGTATGGATCTTAATAATCATCTACATTACAATCCTAGAGATTGTAAGTCTTACGTATGCATGAGTAACACTTCTATTTTTCAAAAATCATTATAGAAAGAAAGAATGTATTATTTATCATCCCATAATAATCATAATATTAGTAACATTATATTGATATTATAAATATACTTATATATAAAATCCATGCAATTTGGTGAGGAAAAATGAATCACACTGTTTCGAGAAGGTGATAGTCAACACATACGTGCGAATGTCATTATCTTTTATCCGTTCATGGAAATCTAATCACATAAATCGTTTATAATTATTTAATAATGATAAATATTTCCTTGATATCATATAAAATCATTAATTACATCATTATAAACAGTCTTTAGATATGGTGATGCAAAATAAATTATATAGGTTCATGACGTAGTAGTTCACCATACAAATGAAAGATAGTTCTCTTACAATTTGATGGATGTGTAGTTGAATTTATGTTATTATTTTAAAAAATAATCTATAATTTTAATTAGGATACTAGATCTATTGTTTCACAATTGATGTAAAATTATTGAAGGATGTGGAAGAAGAAATTAAATAGTAATACTTTATTAAAAATGACATGTATTCCCCTGACCACCTACTTTTTTTAAACGCATTAAGACCATTGAGGGTCGTGTTATTCCTAAAATATGTTCTATATAATGAATTATGGTATTCTAGGATGTTATTTTGTAATATATAGGCTAAAAACTAGGATATTATACGTGAGTAATAGGTGATAAGATGTTCTCTTGTAAATAGAGGGTTGGGGAACTATTGGATATATTTAAATTATTAAATTAATATATATTAATTTAATAATCCAAATTGATATAAATATACTAATTTAAGTGATAGTTTGATCATGGTTCCAAATAAATTCATCAAATAAATATTGGATTTTTTTATATTTTGAATCATTATCATTTTTATTTAAGCCTTTTTAACCTTTTTAATTCATACTGTGATATCATGTAAATTACACTCTCAGGGTTAATATAATTACTATAAAACAGAAAAAGATCAATAAATGAGTACTTGAGAAAATATAATGAAAGTTACAATTCAGTTTGAATTATTTTATAATTTTTTAAATTTTATATCATTTAATAAATATTAATTAATTTAAAATATTACCAATCTCAATTTCGACAATATTCGTCACTTTCCATTAAAAATTTCAAAGCACTACGATATCTTTGAAAAAAATAAATTTAAATCGTACCTAAATTGAAAAATTCATACATCAAATTTCAGTATGATATTAATTTTATCTAGTTATATTTATTTTAATTTATTAAATAACACTTACTTAATTCTTCTATTAGTTAAACAATTACTATATCATCATTATGTAACCATTTAATGTAATTATTGTACCACTAATTATTATAAATTAATTTACATGATTTAGAAAAACATTTTATATTTAAATATACTAATTATAGTCAATATATCATTTATATGATCCTATATTAAAAATATTTCTATTATCAAAAAAATATATGAAAAAATCGACATTCCATTGAATATAATATTATTTAGCTTATATTATAATACTAAATTCCATAATTAGTATCAATGATGACACGATAATTCTTAATTGGGAATATGACTCATCAAATCAATTCAATACAAGTTTTATAGTAATTATATAATGTTTATAAATTTTTTTACCATTAATAAACTGATTTATCCTTAGTTTTTTGTAAAGAAAATTATAATTATTCTATTCATATGGTATAAATTTAAAAGGGGCCTATTTATTAAATTTTTAACATATTACTCCAAATATGAAATCCATTTTTAAAAATTCATATCATAGAAATTTCAAAAATTAATTAAAAATTATTCACAATGATGGAACTAGAAAACATGAGTTTAAAATAATAATCATCAATTAATTGAAATGTTTTTTTCCAAATTCATATTTAAATTTATACAAAAAACAAAAATTGGATTAATGATAAAATCACAGTCTATTTATACTTAAAAAAAATATTTTTACACTATATATAAATTTTATAAAAACACTGTTTTCAATAAAAATGATGAATTTTTTCAATATTTTTCAAAAAATTAATCATATCAAGAAAATACAAATAATTAATCCAAAGGAAATTTTGATAATTTTATTTTTAAGAATAATGTTACTTTGTAAAATAATATATATTAACGTATCAAAAACGAGATTTTAAACATGTACGCCATCAAAAGGTGGAAAAATTGTCTTTTCAAAACAATACTTCTCTTATGTGTAAAATTGGATTTGTTCATATATAATGTCTATTAAGCACATAAGATTAATTTTAATAATTATATTAAATATATATATATATATATATATATATCATTAATATAATCCAATAAAATTGATTTGTTGATTTATTGGTTTTAAACACATTTTCATACAATTTAATAGTTTTTCAGAAAAACAATTCCTTTTTATGAATGTTTTTAATTTTCATTTATTATTAACATGTCATAAAAGAAATACATATATATGATAAAACCATATTTTAATAATTCAATTAAAAATTTTAATTCCCATCAATCTGACATCTCATTTATAATGGTAACATTTAAATAATTTTATTTAGTTGTTTTTTGAATCATTATGTGGTGTATGATGTTGGCTATTACAAATTCTATTTCATAATTAAAATATTGGTATGTTACATGAAATACATGAAATATTCAATTAATACCTCAAAAACCATTTTCATAGATGTCCGACCATACTATATTGGTGAAAAATCATAGGTTATTTACAATAATTCATTCCAAGGTTCCCTCTCCTCACATAGCTAAATCACCTGATATAACCTAATCGTATATAAGGAGAAAAATAAATCATGTTGTTCTCTATCTTCCTACTACCACCCTCTCATGACCCATATACCATCGAATTCCTTCAATCACAAGATTCCCCCATCGAATTACTTGGGGTTCCACTAATCACTCAACCAATATATGAATAAAGACTCATATTTCTATTCTACTCTAGACCCTTCTCAATATTTTGGGCCTTATAAAGACATTTTCAGTATGTATTTAGGTAAAATCCCTAGGCTAAGCATCTCAGTTCTAGTTAAATGAAAAATTTAAACCTTTAAGGGCTTCTATACCTCATTTAATTCAAAGTGGGGAGTAAAACAAAGATACTATATAATAGGAGTAGAGTATATAGGCATCGATATTGATCCCCATTGAATTTCTATAAACAAATTATCATGATCTAGATTCAGTGTATCTCAAGAGAAATCCTTGAATAATATGTCCTTAATGGTGTCCCACGTAAGACCATCATGACTACTTTCCTAGATCATACCACCCTACCATTTCCTAGAGGGTCCCTATATAATGAATGATTCCATATTCACCCCTTGAACCTCTGTTTCCATCAAATGTTTAAATATCCCATAAATTATAGAATGTGGAATGGCTAGGTATCAAATTATTACCATTTCCAATATCGGGTGTTCAATATGCGTCCTAGTTAAATATTACCATATACTAGGCCCATTTTTATAGGTTTTATTCTGGATAGTGACGTATCATATTTTCTTCCCCATATGGTCATCATATACATTTCCATTGATATTTTTGATCATTTCCACTTTTTTACTCTCATTATATTTTTTCATGGATTTGGTTTAATTGATAATGGTTTGTTTTAATGAAAATACAAAGGATATTTTACAAAAATATTTTTAAATAAATTTTATTTTAGTAAACATATATGATTTTTTGTCCATAACAAATTTTTTATTGGTAATATATTGTATAGATTCTAAGATGTATAGTAATGAGAGTTTTTCTCAAAAAATAATTATGCCATTTGAATTATTAAAATTATGTTTTACATGATATAAGAAAAATAAAGGGTGTTATTTATCTTGAGGGAATTTATTTGTTGATGTCACCCTTATGGTGTGTTTGGATAGTTGTGATGGATGGTCATAATTGTAATTACTTTTTTTGGGGTATATCTCTAGGGTCAACCTTATGGATTTATTTTTATACGTATCATGGTCATATAATGATTTTTTATTATGTAATGTTATTTTTTATATTAAACATGTTTAAATGAGACATTTTATGTTCTGATTTTAGGGTCAAATTGTTTTTATGGTTTTTGTGATGAATCTGTAGTGCTTTTCGCTCGATCATGATCATTAAGAAGACACTTTGGGCCTTATAGAGAGCCAACTTTGTTGATTTTTATAATATCTTTTCAATAGATGGTTCATGATAATATTGAAATGGTTCATATTATATAGGAGAAGATGATGAAAATGATGATCTATCATAATTATTATGATGAGATGTGATGGAGGCCTTTGGTGTTAGATGACGGAGGCCATGTGTTCCATCATATTTCACCTCGATGGTGATTACGATAATTTGTTCGGGGTGGTATGAACTCTCCCAAGTTCATTAGAGAATTCCATATACTATGTAGAGTTGGAAAGGTGGTGTACCACTTAGCACTTCCTCCGTAGTAGGATTGGGTACATGACGTCTTCCACCTATCCCATCTAAAAAGGTATGTTCATGACCCATCACACATTATTGACTGTTTTGAGCTAGACATCGATGATGGAGTGAAATTTGATGAGTATCTAGTGGTGATCGGGGATAAGAATGAGAGGATACATTGAGGGAGATTGATTCATTTTGTGGGACTCTAGTGGTAGAAAGGTTATCTATAAAAGAGAAAATGGGAGTGCGAGGTTTAGATTCATGCTTAGTAACCCTTTATTTTTAATTAGCCCTTATTTTGGATTTTTTGGGAATTAAATCCCAATGGTGGGGAGATATAACATCTCATATATTATGTGTATTATTGTTAAATATTATATGGATTATATATGAGACTAGGTGTTGAGATAACCTACTTTTATGAGGTCCAATTTGCCCAAAACAAATGTTTGAAAATATTAAAATATTAGATAGCACAGAGACAATATTTTCTTAAAAACATAGAATAACTCCCAATTGGTTTACTGGATCAGAAATTTGGAGGCACAGTTGAGTTCATAATATTGTCATTACACTTGGCATGACCTATCATTTGTCAGCTGAGTTCATTTCTGAAAAACATATCACGGGTTTTAAACTAATAAAGTAACTAAATTATTTTATTAATGTTGGGACAAAGTGACTTGTTCATTATGTGAATCCTTATGTAAGCATCCCACGGTTATTCATATAACCATGTAAATTTAGAAAGAACACATAGAGATATATCATTGGAAATCCTTTTTATTAACAACTGAGGATCGATGGTTGATGATGGATGCACATCGATTTTGATTTATCACGCCATTGAATGCAACCCAGATTTTTTCATAATCATTGATCGATCCAAATCGAAGAAGGAAATTTTATTTAATTGGTTTATTTACTGTTCTATATCTCTATGATTCCTTTTAATCAATCAACAACCAAAATTATTGATAGATCGTGCGTATTACGAGATTGGATTTATTCTATGGGATTTATTTGTTCTAGTTTTCTACCCAAATCCTGTAATATTCCTCGTTGGAAATGAATGCTTGGGAAATGATGATAAACATACATTCTTGTTCCTTTATCCTTCCTTACTCACATTCGTCACCATTTTCATCCATGTGGTCCTAGGATGATGACACCTAGTGGTTCAAAACTCGATCAGGCACCCGGATTTGAAGAAAATTGAAAATCAAGGAAGAATTAGAGTAGATTGGGACACAAGGATCATAGATCTATGATTGGGAAGATATTTGGGCATTGGAGGTGAGATGATGGTCTCTAGAAGGAAAAACTGGCATGCCATAATGTCGCATAACGGTGCGGGGCGGTGGACCACATGAGGGCAGCATACCCTCGTGTGGTCGTGGTAGTTGTGGACCACATAGTTCACAGGATTTGGGACTATTGAATAAGTGGTGGAGCACACAGGGTCAGTGGAGGTGGAGGTAAAGTAGGTCGGTGATCCGGGGAAGACCAATTGGCCATGTCAGATCAATGTGTTAGGTCAGACTGGTGGGTCAGGTTGGACAAGAGGCATCTGGGTCGGACCTAGGAAGGATCATAAGAAACTAGAGTAGATCCCCATTGTAATCGAATGGGATGTCAAGACAGATCAAGAAACCATGTGAGTAGTTACCGTACGTCCGGTTCGGGGGAGGTCGACTGTAGTAGTCAGTTATGCAAGGAAGGTGGAATGACCATGACGGTCGCTCCACGGGCAGATGCTCTGTGCATTTGGAGGACTGACTGTTGTGGTATGTGGATTGACTGTAGTGTTAGGGGGACCTACCATGTAGGATAGTCAGTATTGAAAAACAGTTTCACGTTTAGCTTCACTTAAATAGTCATAACTCAATATCATAGTGTCCAAACGATGTTCCATGAGAATCAGCATGTCACTGATTTTCATATAGATGGCTCAAGACTAATATTATTCACCTTATTCATATTTGAGGCTCTTCATTTTCAATTTTTGGACTATTATAGGATGAGTTCATTCCATTGGTCCTTTCTCGGAGGGTACAATGCGACATTAAATCATCATCACTAGATTGATATTCTCACAAGAGGTTGAGTCTCAGATAGGGTTGTGGAATCCCTCTTTGAGACTGGAGCACAATACTCTATCATCTCTAGTGCAGTTTTTGGAATCATTGTGACCTCACTATGTTGGATGTTGATCTTCCATCACATGGCCCACATCATCAGGGTCTTTTGAATTGTTTTCATATGATCCCCTACACACTTGGTTGATCAAAATTCATTTCATGGTATCCCCTAGCAGTTTTGGGTGTGACCCTCAGTCTGTGTATTATAGTCTTATTTGACTAGTACATTATCTTTATTCTGAGCCCAAATTAACATGACCTATTTGTCGAATGTATCTCATGATATCATTTCATGGGAGTAAGATCTCTTTGAATGGGATTTTCTTCGAGAAGAATCCTATTGAAGGAATTTTGTTACGACCAACTGATTGAATGGTTTCTCTACTGAGAATATCTGGGGTTTTCTTTAACTCATGTATCAATTATATAGTGTTACCTCTTGTATTGAGTAAACTATACATGGTGATTCATATTTTGTGTTTTTGGGGTGTCATATTGAGTATTTTTATACTCACCCCAACACAGGTTTTTCCTTCACGTGTCGTGTCTTATGCAGAATGTGGCCCATTTCACATTATCTTATGAGGACTAGTAGTGGGTGGAGAATAGATAGATCAGGGAAGACCAAGGTGTTTACCAAGATAAAACCTTTTACATAGTCCTCTCCCTTTGATATGGTTGGACTCTTTACAGTTTATGTTGGAAGTCTATGCAAAATCTTAGTGGTGGGATTTGTATTTTCCAGAATTACGTTTCCTTTAAATCTAATTGTACCCTAGTTATGGGATCATATATGTATTCATGAATTCTTTAATTGTTTTTATATTTAATCATTGGGTGTCTTGGAGATGTGGGAGTGCATACATGTACATTAAAAAATGCCTCCCATTTATGGGAAACTCCACCTCCGTGCTAGCCACCAGCCCCTGGACAATCAGAGGTGGGATTTTGGTAGACATGGTACTAGAACCACATGGATGGTTTTTGAAAAATTACCCTAGGAATAAATGGAAAGATGAAGGTATCCATAGAGTTTTTTATCTACAATTATATTCATGGATTGAATGCATGATTTTTCAAGTATTATGAGAATAGTGTGAGGATCATTGTAACATCCCAGGTAAATAATGAATATGACCTTTTCATATTTATTAATATTTGTGAATAAAATATTAAATTTACTTTAAAAGAGATTCAATGTTTGATGGCGTACCCAATAGGCAATAACGAGTTTGTTTTAAATCTTACGTTGCAAACTAATATTTTAATAATATTATTTTAAGTGGTAGTTAATGCCTAGTCGTGGTAATGGCGGGAATGAATAGAAATAACTACAAATTGATTATATATGTGTGTTAAATGTTTTTACATTTATCCAATAAATTTTAGAGTCTTACAATGCAAATGAATCAATTTTTTTGTAATATTCTTTACAAGTCGATTAACCGCCTTTTGATGGAGAACCCTTTTTAAATATAATTTTTGTCACTTTTATATGTTATATTTGAAAAAATAAAATATTTATTTTGAATCATTACATCAAAGTTTACTTTTTCGAAATTTTTGGAATCTTTCTGATAAAGATCATTTTTTAATGAATAGTGAAATATGTTGTATTTTAATTCAAAACCTCCTTTTAATATAATTTATTTATAATGATATATTATAATTTTAATTGGGTTAAATGTTTAATTAAAATATATTTTTACCATTTAATCCAATGGTGGTCATTGGAATTAATTTTACTTTGAAATTGGACATAAACAAGAGTTAATCTTTTGATAGATATTTATTCGTAAAAACACGCTATTTGTTTTGACATCAGAATTTAATTATAAAATTAAATAATTCAACCTATATGTTTTGAATATGGTAAAATGGAAATAATTTTTGAATTCAGGATATAAAATATATCTTAGGGTGATTTGTTGGTATTTTTCTGAAAAACATCAATTTTTAATGAATAGTGAAACCACTATGTGGTAGTTAAAAAACTGAAATTTTTGTTGAAACGAAACTTTACCGCTTCTCTCAATTGAATTTCAAAAACCTGAAATACATGGTTTTCATTAGTAAGTAAAATCTTGTTCAATGGGATGAATGTTATTTTTCGTGAACAGTTACTTTTGAGTTTTGTTAACCGTGATTAAAGGTAATTAGGGTAATTTAAGGTAAAATGATATTATAAAAATAAGAAAATATCATGAAAGTTGTCCTAAACTTATTGGATGAGTCATTTCCGACCAATAAAATCCATGGGTAAATTTTTGGGACCCCATGGAGCCACATGGGTATGATAATGGCATTAATAACTTTTATTTAATGTAAAAATAAAAATGTCACAAACATGTATTGTTTTACGAAAACAATTTTTACAAGGGGTTAAACATGTTATCATTTTTACTATAAATATTAATTAGAAAGATAAAAATATTTCCTACAACATGGTAATTTTTTTATAATTTATAAACATCATATAAATAATATTATTTATGAAACAATGATGATGCAGTGATTATCTTATTAATGAACGATTTAAATAAAATGAAAAGATAAGGTAAAATACAAGACATAAACATTTCCAATACCTATTGGATGATTTTATTTAGAACATGGACCACCTTATCCTAGCCTTGAATTGTTTTTGGAGATTTAGAGAAAGAATTTAATTTTATAATAAAATAATAGTTTCAAGATTTCCAAAAGAGCCCCTCCTCCCTCTTATAAAAGGCCCCCACCCCTACCCCCTTACCCACACCACTAAAGCCTTTGGCTCATCCAAATTATACTCAAATAGGCTCCCACGATCCCTATCTTAATCCTATATGCTTTACCTTAGGTAAAAATCTCTTCAACAAACCATTTTGGTTCAAACCAGTTGAAGTTACCTGATTTAAAGTTAATGTCTTCTCTTATTTTCTTTTGTTTTATTTTTCTTCTCCAACCCCTTAAAATATTTTTATTCCATTATATTTTAACAGAAAAATTATCTTATATATACTTGTATGTATTTAGGAAAAGTATAAGAGCATAAATTACACACACCATCATCTAATGGTTAAAGAACATACTGTTTCTATGTGTGGCGAATTACTGCCTCACGAAACAATGATTGTTCAATATTCATTTAACACCTCTCATGGTGGCCATTTAGATGTCACTATATTTAAATATGATATATATTATGATTATGATTTCCTTATGCTTATGTATTTTTCTATTATGTCACACCTTTATAGTTTCCATAATGGGTAAATGCGATAATTTCATTTTTAGGAAGTGTGTACTACCTCCCCCTC
This sequence comes from Viscum album, assembly GCA_963277665.1. Classification (NCBI taxonomy): domain Eukaryota; kingdom Viridiplantae; phylum Streptophyta; class Magnoliopsida; order Santalales; family Viscaceae; genus Viscum; species Viscum album. The sequence goes on along the minus strand of OY728121.1, from coordinate 1,027,527,778 downwards.
AACGTGATTTAAATCATTAATGCCATATGTGGGATATATAAAGGATGGATTTAATGATATTATATATGATATTATAATTTAAATATAATATACCTCTGTATAATTTTGTTTTCATTCCATTAAAGTATGAAATAGAAATGAATTTAGCATTTATGCGTACGTACGAGTTACTGACTCCATGAATAGTGCATTTCATTTATTATCTCCAAATGTTATGTAATATTATAATTACATATAGATAATGGATTTATATGATATATATTACATATAAATGATGAATATCAATCTGTAAGTATAATATATATATATATATATATATATATATCTCATTTAGTTTTAATTCCATTTATATGACAATGAAATGAAAGTAGTGTTCATGTGTACATACGGCCTACTGTCTCAATGAACGGTGCATTTAGTTTTTTATCTAAAAAAGTTATGTAATAGTATAAAATTAATATATATTATATTTAAATCATTAATACTATTTTTGAGATGATATACTCATAACTACATGGTTAATTATTTATAAACAAGTTCATTTTTAACTCATGTACCGAACATCGACAAAAACACCTGATATGAACTCACATAATTAACTAATTAATATAACATTGTAATATTTGATATGAATTGAATAATAAACATTAAATTAGTTCATTAAGTAATTGTAAATTTACCAAAGTTTATTATTCATTAATATAATGAAACGAACAAGACAAGTCGGACTTGATGTATGGGATACTACCTCTCTTAATTTCTATGTACTCTCTTTTATGTCACTTCTTTTAGGCTTCTCTTTATTATGTTAGGAGATGTTATTTTATATTCCAATTTATGTACTTTTTATGTTAATATGATAAATTACCCTATTTTATCTCATAAAATCATCTTTTTTAGTTTTTAAGTGGTGTCGTTAGGCTGTCGAGTTTTCTTAAGGGTTTTTTATCTCACTTTTTATTCCCGTGAGATTCATGCTACATTTGCTACTAATTAATTTTATGTGGTTTATCTACTACGCCTGATTGTATTATTTATGTAATATACTTTAATTTATGGTTATTTACATCGTCATTGTATTTTACTTCTATCAAGGGGTGTACCGTTTGAACGTTAACCAAATTAGTAAGGGAACTTTTCACCCTCCTCTTTTTAAAATTCTTTTTTCTGATATGTATTTTAAATTAAATCTTCTTATGTTGGTATTTGTTCTTATATATCCCGATTACTATAAATATTATTTCCAAGTGATTAGATCCAATTTTTATCTCTCATCAACTCATTTTCGGAATTTTAATGTCACGTCGTTAGGCTGTAAAATTTCTGCAAGGGAACTTCTTTACCCAATTACAATTATTTGGGTTAAACCCGTACTTCTTGATTATGTCATTATATGAATATGTGGTAATGACCTCTGATTGTTTTACACTTAATATCCACTTATATTGGGTGTATTTATATTTGTCACACATAATTTCATAATAGATTTATCCTAAATCTAAGGATACCATCCTTGTAAGGGACTTCGTCTCAATCTCCTTTCATTGAGGAATATATTTTATTATACACAATTTTATTTTATATGATGTATAAAACCCTTTGACTATTAATTTTATTCAAGATTAATCTTTTTATACAAAGCATTTACTAAATGACCAAAGAAATGTTCTTGTCTTACATATGTGGTGACTACGACTTCTCTACCATCATAACCATTATTTGAGTTTCGACTTCCTCAAAAAGACACAATGTTTTTAAAAGAAAATAAATACCACATACCCTTTTATGTATTTTGGTATTGAAAATGGTTTTGATAAAGGATTATTTTATGTCAATATATTTTATATGATATATTCTGATTGAAATGTGGAAATGCTATCATTCGTTTATTTTGGTTTTATGTGTTTTCATTTTAAAATGGTACTTGAACATCTGACGAGGTGTTACGTGATAAACCAAATGAGGGGTGGTGCCATGAAAAGTAGGATGGGTGATTAATTTATAACCTCCAATGAATTGGATATGGAAGTCAGCTGTATGGCTATTCCATTTTGTGATATGTGTGGAAGTTGACCGTATGGTTATTCCATTTAAGTATGTTCATGTCCCAAGTTACCATTACATGTTATGTGCTCTTTATATGGATTTTATGGTAATATTTTTTGTTAAAAAAGTGTAATTAATGATATTTAATTCACTGATGAGTATTTACTACTTCATAAAGGTGAAAATTATTACTTATGATAATTTATTCATCGTTTACTTGATGTTTTGATAAGGTAACAGCTTTCCTTCTTTGTGTATCCCTTACTGAGCCTTTTATGCTCATCCCAAGTTTTTGAAATGTTTTTCCCATGAAATAAAGAGGAATAAGGTCAAGAATGGGAACAAGGAAGTATATACTATCTAAAACATAGAACTAGACATGTTTCTTTTTTAGATTTATTAAATTATGAAAAAATGGAAACTGAGTAGAAGTTTATACTTTGTAATCTTTTGAAATGTAATAGTTATGTTCTAATTATCTAAAACTCTAAACCTGAAAAGATCCTAAAAGTGAATTACTCATATAATAAAATATTATTTAATGTTTTAAGTCTGGGTCCTTATAGTTGGTATTAAAGGTTGGTTTAGATAACTTTAGAGGTTAGGGTATTCATTAAGCATAAGTGACAAGTTGTGTATAACCACAATGGTTAGTATATTAGATGGAGTCATTGTAATTTTTGAAAGTTGTAATGAGTGTGAGATAACTTTGATAAGTATATCATAGTGTTTATCTTCATCATTAGTTCATTCTGATTTTGTTGATATACTCACACTGACATTTTTGGTTTTAGTAAACGAATGGATCTGGCAGGAACCAATGTGAAAATGGGTTTGAAAGAAACTGTGGTGGTTCTCTGATTAAGAGACTGGATGAAATGGTGGATTCAATGAGAAATCTCATGGTTATTCTAAACCAACTATCAGGAGTTATGATTAACCACTTGATCCTTGGTGAGTTCTCTAATGCATCATGTACGAGTGAACCAACTCGATTTGGAATTTCAGTTAATGATTATAAAGGTAACCATTATGGTTTATATGATCCTTACTATTGAGGTTATAATGGGTTACATTATGTTATGATGGAAAATGAAAGGCATGAGATAAACTTGAGGTTAAAATATGTTATGGTTATTTTTATGAATTTATTTCTTTTTTAGGAATGTTATAAAATTAGCTAGTTTTTGAAAAAGGTCAACACACGGACCGTGTGACAACCCGTCGCATTGGACAAAGCTGTGAGAATCGAACCCAAAACCAAAGTGCGACCGATATTTATCACCTAACACTGGGCTACGTGATGTCCCTGGTTAGTATGACTAATTAATTTTAGTTAGATGATTTTATAAATCAGGAATAAGTTGATTTTGGGAAATGATTAACCTATCACGAAGGATATGTGATTAGGCTATTTACATTACAATATGAGACTTTAAGATTAATTGATGTTATTTGGAGATAAATTTTAAGTTTTACCTTGGAAGACTATGTGATTAAATCCATACAAGATTTGGGTTTAAATCTTAGTTTGTATTACATTGAAGAATTTTATGGATATCTTTTTTTATGGTCTTTGTTGAACTTTGGGTATTGACGGAAAAATTTTAGAGATTAAGAGTATCTTTTCTTTTTATAAAGTATTATACTTTTGGGGATATCTGATATTGTACTAAAAATTTTGGTTTTGGTTAATGTATAAAGACATGGAAAATATATAGTTCATCTTTTGTGGATTATGTGATTCTCAAGAAGTTGATTATAGCGCTCTTAATGAGAACAAGTCATCATGAATACTCATTGATTGGAGAAAATATGAGTTTGTGTTAGAAATATAGTAATGGATGAAAGTCAACATTATAAGTAAGTATATTTCCTTATGTTTTAGGTAAGATCATTCCTAAATGTAAATTAAAATAAAACAAAAACATTGTTAGTTAAATATTCTTATTGGGGATTCAAATACCGTTAACCCGTCACAAGTTTGTGGTTTTATGATTTTTTACATTCTCTTAATCATGTTTTCAATCACTCGCCATCAGACCTAGATGGTTTTTTTCTCCTCCATATCCATTTTTCCTACATGGAATCCTATTATGGGTTAACTCGTGAAACCTTTGTACTTATTTTTATTTATTTTAAAGTAATAGTTTACTAACTCTTTTTCTGATGTGGGACATTCAATGAAGTTTACAAGCCAAATTTTAAAATTTCGAGGACGAAATTTCCAAAAGGGCGGAAGGATGTAACATCCCAGGTAAATAAAGAATATGAAATTTTCTTATTTATTAATATTTGTGAATAAAATTTTAATATTACTTTAAAGTAGATTCTATTTTCGATGGCGTACCCAATACGCAACAACGAGTTTCGTTGAAATCTTACAATGAACACTAATAATATAATAATATTATTCTAAACGGTAGTTAACACCTAGACTTGGAAGTGGAAAGACTGAACATAACAAACTATAAAATGATTATATATGTTTGGTAAATGTTTTTACATTTATCCAATAAATGTTAGAGTCTTACAATGTGAATGAATCCAATTTTTATTCTAATATTCTTTAAAGGTCGATTAACCACCTTTTTATAGAGAACCCTTTTTAAATATACTTTTTTTCACTTTTATATGTTATATTTGACAAAATAAAATCCTTCTTTATAATTGGGACATCAAAATTAACTTTGTGTAAATTTTTGGTATCTTTCCGATAAAGTTCATTTTTTTTGAATAGTGAAAGATGTTGAATTTTCATTCAAAACCTCCTTCTAATATAATTTATTTATATTGTTATATCATATTGTTAATTGGGTTTATAGTGTAATTAAAATATATTTTCACCATTTAATCCAATGGTGGTCATTGAAATTAATTTCACTTGGAAATTGGACATAAACAAGTGTCAATCTTTTGATAGATATTGTTTGTTAAAAACACAGTATTTGTTTTGAAAGCGGGAATTAATTATAAAATTAATTAATGAAACCACTATGTTTCAAATTTGGTAAAATGGACATCATTTTTGAATTCGGAAGATCAAATATATCTTAGGGTAAATTATTGGTATTTTTCTGAAAAACATCAATTTTTGATGAATAGTGAAACCAATAAGTGGTAGTTAAAAAACTGAATTTTTCATTTCAACGAAACATTACCGCTTCTTTGAATTGGATTTCAAAAATGAGACATACCTGGTTGTCATTAGTAAGTGAAATATGGTTCAATGGGATGGAAATTATTTTTGGTGAATAGTAACTTTTGAGTTTTGTTAACCGTGATTAAAGATAATTATGGTAATTTATGGTAAAAATGATATTATAAAAATATAATAATATCTTAAAACTTGTCCTACCCTTATTGGTTGAGTCATGGCCAACCATGAAAATCCATGAGTCAATTTGTGGTACCCCATGAAGCCACATGGGTAAGATAATGACATTAATATATTTTATTTAATGTAAAAATAAAAATTTCACAAACATGTATCATTTTACTAAAACAATTTTTACAAGGGGTTATACAAGTTATCCTTTTGACTATAAATATTAATTAGGATGATAAAAATATTTCATAGAACATGGTATTTTTTTTATAATTTTTAAACATCAAACAAATAAAATTATTTATGGCACAATGATGATGCAGTGATTACCTGATTAATGAATGATTTATATAAAATGAAAAGAAAAGGTAAAATCAAAGACTTAAACTTTTACAATACATATTTTATGATTTTATTTATAACATGGAACACCATATCCTAGAAATTAATTATTTTTTGAGCTTTATAAACCGAATGTAATTTTATAATAAAATAATAGTTTTATGATTTTCAAAAGAGCCCCTCCTCCCTCTTACAAAAGTCCCCCACTTCTACCCCTTACCCAAACCTCTCAAGCCTATGTCTGTCCTAAATCTACTTCCATAATATCCCAAGATCACTCTCTTCATCCTAGAAGCTTTACCTTAGGTATAAATCTCTTCAAGAATCCCTTTTGGTTCAAACCAAGGGATGTTACCCAATTTAAAGGTAATGTCGTGTCTTATGTTCTTTTGTTTTATTTTACTTCTAAAAACCCTTAAACTCTTTTTATTTCTTAATTTTTTAATAACACCATAATATTCAAGATACTAGGATTTTGTTATGTGAATTATTTGTGCTTCAACTACACACACATCTATCTAATATTTAATGATGATACTGTTTCTGTGGGTGGCGAATTACTGCCTCATAAATGATGATTGTTCAATCTTCTTTTAACACCTCTCATGGTGGCCATTAAGATTTCACTATATTTATAAATGATATATATTATGTTTATTATTTCCTTATGCTTCTTTATTTTTCTTTTATGACATACCTTTATGGTTTCCATAATGGGTAAACTTGATAAATTTATTTTTAGCAAGTGCGAACTACCGCCCCCTCAAAGTGATTTGAATCGTTAATTCCATATGTGGGATGTATAAAGCATGGATTTAATGATATTATATATGATATTATACTATAATTATAATATATCTATTTATAATTATGTTTTAATTCCATTAAAGTAAGAAATTTAAATGAAAGTAGCGTTCATGCGTAAGTACGACTTACCGTCTCCATGAACGGTGCATTTCATTTCTTATCTCCCAATGTTATGTAATATTATAAGTACATATATATAATGGATTTATATGATATATATTACATATAAATGATGAATATAATTCTGGAATTATAATATATATATCTATCATTTAGTTTTAATTCCAATAATATCACAATGAAATGAAAGTAGCTTTCATTCTTACGTACGGCCTACCATCTCCATAAATGGTGCATTTCATTTTTTATCTCCAAATGTTTTGGAATAGAATAAAATGAATATATACTGGATATATATGATATTTAAATCATTATTACAATTCTGTAGATGATTTACTTATATCTACATGGACAATTATTTTAAAACAAGTTCATTAATGACTCATGTACCGAACATCGACAAAAACACCTAATATTAACTCACATAATTAACTAATTATTATAACATTATAATATGTGATATGAATTGAATAATAAACATTATATGATGTACGTATGAAATTTTAAATTTACCAATGTATATTATTCAGGAATATAAAGAATTGAACAAGACAACTCGGACTTCAGGTAAGGGATCCTACCTCTCTCTTTCTGTTTAAGTACTCTCTTTTATGTAAATTCTTTTAATCTCATTTTTCTTATGTTGGGGGATTTTATTTTATATTCCTCTTTATGTAATTTTTATGTTAGTATTATAAAAGACCCTATTTTATCTCATCAAATCCACTTTTGAAATTTTTATTTGGCGCCGTAAGGGTGTCTAATTTTCGTAAGGGTTTTTTATCACAGTTTTTATTCTAGGGAGATTCATGCTACATTTTCCACTATTTCCTTTTGTGTGGTTTAAGTGCAGTCCATTATTTTACTATTTATTTAATATTATTTTATTTATGGGTATTTACATCTTCATTGTATGATCATTCTCTCATGGGGTGTATGTTTTGAAAGATATGCAAATCAGTAAGGGAACTTAACACCCTCCACTTTTAAAAAAACATATTTTTTTATTACATTTAATTTAAATCTTATTATGTTAGGATATGTTCTTATATATCTTTATTTCTTTAAATATTATTTCCATGTGATGAGATCCCCTTTTTATCTCTAATCAACTCGTTTTCTAAATTTTAATGTGACGTCGGTAGGCTGTCAAATTTCTTTAAAGGAAATTCATTACCCAATTTCAATTATTTGGGTAAAACCTCTAGTTCTTGATTATGTCATTCTACGAACATGTTCGAATGACCTCTGATTGTTTAACGCTTAATATCCACTAATATTTAAGGTATTTATATTTTTCACACATAATTTCATAATTGATATATCCTTAATCTAAGGATATCGTCCTTGTATGTGACTTCATCTCAATCTCCTTTCATTGAGGCATATTTTGTTTTATAAAAAACTTTCCATTATATGGTGTATAAAACCATTTGACATTTAATTTTATCCAAAAGGAATATTTTTATACAATGTGTTTTACTAAATGACAACAGAAATGTTCTTGTCTTACATATGCGGCGACAACGACTTCTCCACCGTCATAACCATTATTTGAGATTCGGCTTCCTAAACAAGAAGTAATGTTTTTAAAAGAAAATAACTACCATATACACTTTTATGTGTTTTGGTATTGAAATTTTTTTTGATAAAGGATTATTTTTTGTTAATATATATTAAATGACATATTGTGATTGAAATGTAGAAATGTTATCATTCCTTTATATTGGTTTTATGTGTCATGATTTTATAATGGTACATGGTCATTTGATTGGTGGTTACATGATAATCCAAATGAAGGATGGTGTCTTGAATACCGGGATGGGTGGTTACGTTATAACCTCTAATGCATTGGGTATAGAATTCGGCCGTATGGCTATTTAATTTAGTGATATGTGTGGATGTTGACCATATGGTTATTCCATTTAAGTATGTTTATTTCCCAAGTTACCTTTAGATGTTATGTGCTCTTTATATGGGTTTAATGGTAATATTTTTTTTACACAAAGGTATGTAATGATATTTTATTCAGTGAAGAGCATTTTCTACTTTATAAAGGTGAAATGTACTACTTATGATAATGTATTCACGGTTTACTTGAAATTTAGGAAAACTAACAGTTTTCTTTTTTGTGTATCCCTTATTGAGCCTTTTATTCTAATCCCATGTTTTTGAAATCTTTTTCATAGGACATAATGTGGAAAATGGTCATGGATGGGATCAAGGAAAGACATGCTATCTAAAACATGGAACTACACATGTTTCTTTTTAAGTGTATTTACATTATGAAAAAATGGGAACTGAGTAGAAGTGCCTACATTGTAATCATTTGAAATGTAACAGTTATGTCCTAATTCTATAAAACTCTAAACTTGAAAAGATCCTCAATGTGAATTATTCATTAAATTCAATATTATGAAATGTTTTATGGCCAGGTCCGTATAATCACTACCTCTTATGGGAACTCTAAAAATTTAATTGAATTTTTTTTTAAATAATATTACAAATATTGTTTTTCCCATATCCCATGTTATATATTAATTTTTACAATTCACATGGCTATATATATGCTTGCTCCATTAATTCTCCACTTGTTGTACCTCTCAAAAATGATTCATAATTACATAGGGGGAACCCTATGGTTTTCGGTAATCATTATCATACTATGAAACCCCACAATAGAGTTCAAACCCTTCCAAAAATTAATAAAAAAACCTGACAATTAACCAAATAAAATAATAACTCATCCAACCTAAAAAAATATATAAGAATAAGCGGTATAGTACTGAAAATTATACATGACCTTATAATGGTCATAATATGTTGATTAGTATATTATATATTAGTATTACAAGAATCACATCATTTTTAGAGTTTGTTAATAGAGATGAGAATTTTCCATTGCATGCATTGATGGCATGTTCATGTTCTAGGGAAGAAATGATTTATATTGATGGGAAAGATTTCAGTTGTGGAACATAGTTCCTTAGGATGTAATGAAATGTGTAGAAGTTATGGCTTCCATGAAGTTATTAGTGATTATAGATGAAAAATATTCAAATTAGATTAGAAACAAATATAAAGTTTCAGAATAACATTTATGTACATCATAATCTTTCATAGTTCACTAAATTATTGTTTTGATGTTGAAAATTAAATATGTAAATGGAGGTTGAAATCATCAAAAGTTTCTCACCTGTAACATTCAGATATTAGTTTTTATTTGATGATTAGATGTGCTCTGATATATTAATTGTTGTCTGATAATGTGTGAAGAATTACTAACACAAACCATGCATCACATGATGGGGTACTTAGTCATAAATCCATGGGTAAAAGTCCTTAGTAAAAAGTCCTCATGAATGGAGTCCTGAAGATACAACATTGATCATTAAGTTTACCAGTGGAAGAAATATCATCATGAAGAATCATTTCCCCTCACACGTTGGACATCATGGACAGAAAACTAATACAAGTCATTTTTCATTTGCATTTTTCATGGTTATCATCCATAATTCTAGATATGGCATGTGTTTATCGTTATAACCAATATGAGTGTATAATCTAATTAATGAATAATGTATTTGTTATCCCATATATATTTGACTGAATTCCCGAACCATGTAATACATTTTTAAATTTTTTTGACATGTTTTTTATTTTTTGTGAAATCTATTTTTTCATGTGTTCTTTCCAAAATAGTTTATATAATATGAAAAACTGGGATATTAGTCTTGGGGAAGGGACATTAGATTTAACGGATTGGGGTATTAGTCTTACCTATTCCATACAACGAGGTTAAAAGGGATAATGAGGTCATTAATGTGACCATAACATTATTATTCAAGATACAGTGTCTGGGGGTATGCTTCTAATGGTTTATTGTTCCAAATACAAAACATTTAATTGTTATCTCATCAACAAAATGAGCTATTTTAGTGGTCAATCATCCCCCATATGATATAGTTTTTGTACCTCAAACCCCGGAGTTGTTCTAGAGATCTATAATTAATTTGGAGGTTTTTGTATTAGAGGTACCATACTTACAATGAGTTTGTAAATATTAGTAATTCATCAACCCTTGAAATGTATGAAGTTCATAATCCACCTATTGATCAAAATTAGTGGTTTATAATCAGCTTATGGGATTTTAAAATAGTGTTGTATGTTTCACTATTGGAGTGTTATGTTGGTGGTTCGTCAACCAATTTATATGTGTGTTGGTGTTATATCATACACCAGAGTTTTGGTAGAATTTTAATATCATTCATATTATGTTTATGATGCCTCATTCACCATAATATGTTTTTTACAATTTTTATATTGTGGATACATCAATAACCAAGACTATTTTTAATTGTGATACATAGATAATTTAATGCTATATGATATTGAATTCTTGTTCACTTTAATTGTGATTTCATATTCATAATCAATAATTTCCATATCATATTCCCACATAATCCTTTTACGGATATTCAATAGTGATTCCATGATCCTGAAATGGGATTAAAGTAAATTATCTATCCTTTAACGGGTATTAATGTTATGTTACAAATTTCAATTTAATTTATACACATGATATGTAAAAATAATTAATGAAACTAATTTAAATGAATATATCTAAAACATAGGTTAGTTAAAGTGATCATTAAAACACAATAAGAGTAATAAGTACTATAATCTCCCATTTTTTCTAACAAAAAATTGAAAGAAAATGATAATCTAGAGTTAAAGAATAAGAACATAAATCAATGTAACTTGTGATATTAAAAATATATTAAGTGAACTCATTGAGTGACTCAATAAAACATTATGAAAATAAATATTTATATTTAATAAATATTTAAATAAATAACACTTCAGAGTGAAATTTTTCTCTCGAATAATGTTAACAAAATTCATAATTTGAAAATACGAAAAAAGAAGAAACATACCTCCATTTATAAAATAATTTTTTCATGAACAATCCCCTTTGATATCAATTAATTTCACAAAAACTCTCCCATTTTTGATTAACTAAATGAAAATAAGTAAATAATACTAAAACATAACTATGAAAATTAGGTGATCGGTTGAAAAAATAAATATAAATAATTTTAAATTCTGTTTCACAAAAAATAATGATTTTGAAAAGAAGAAAACATGATTTTTTTAATAAAATGAAAGTGAGGGAATAAGAAAATAATTTTTAAAAAATAGAGAAATAAATAGTGAAAAATAAAAATAATTATGAGAAAAATAAATTAATAATAAAAGATAAATAATAGAAAAAATGGTGAAATAAAAAAAATTATTAGATAAATAAGTAAATAAAATTGGAAAATTCTTTTTCCATGTTACATTTTTTCCTCTAGAAAATTTTTACCACTATTATTTTATTTATTAATTTAAAATTTCACTGAAAATAAGTCCATTGAGAGAGAAACATACATTGGAATAGCCATTTTATTTTACAATTAATAAAAAAAGACACAAAATGATAGTTAGAGAGGTAAGTATAAAATAAATGTTTTACTCATTAATATTTTATCCTAAGAGAGAAAAAAATAAAAAAAATATAGAGATAAACACATTTTATTGTGTTTAAAATGATTTTTATAAAATAATGTAATAATATAATTAAATTAAATATTCATTGAATATATATTTATTGAATTTTTTAAGTAAAATAAAAAGATTAGTTATTTTAAAATTAAATTTGGAAAGATATCCCTTTCAAAAAACATACAAATAAGAGAAGATAATTTGATCCCCTCAAATGAAAGATCAAGTTAGAAAAATGGATATTAATAATGAAAAATAAATAAATTTCACGTTATGGATTGTAACATTATATAAGATAACTATTCTTAGTTGACATTTAATGAATTCTAAATGATTAAAGGGTTGAGTGGTGGTGAAAATATCAACTAGTTGATATTCATTTATTACAGACTTCAATAAGATACAAATTTTATTAATGTGATCTCTTTTGAAATGGTGCATTATGCCTATTTGTTTATTAAGAGAAAACATAATAGTATTTATAGAGATATTTACATCACAAGTATTGTCAGTCTTAATAGGGATATGGTTAAATGTAATCATTGTGTCTAATAAACTACGTTTCATCCAAATTACTTGAGAACAACACCTCTCATTTGTTATGTAATCAAATTCATCTATATAATGAATAAAAAAGAATTAATATTTACTACTCTACGTGATGAAGGAACATCCTTGATTGTGGAATGTCCCATTATTAATTTCATTATACAGTTGGCATCCTCAAAAATTATCATCAGAAAAATAATTTATTTCTAATTAAGTACCTTTTTGGATAAAAGAGACTAATATTTTTATTTAATTTTATATATTATAAAATAAATTTACATATTTTAAATGATATTATTTTACATTCAATATGAAATGGTCATAGCTTACAAAAACTGAACATGATATCTTGTCAAGTCACAATATGTATTCGTAGACTACAAATCATACATCAATAAAACATATAATGAACCAATATTTGTCCAACATCCAATTTATCCTTACATATTTTACTCATGGGAGTACTAATATCCTTAACATGATCAATTAAAATTCATTTCGATTGGTCATTTGTGTATTTTAAATGAATTTTTACAATACCATCATTTCATTGAGAAATTTGAAAAATGTGATCGAATACGAGTTCACCCACTAATCTAAATTATAATCCCTTTTTAATGAAATTATTAAATTAAAAATATATAAATTCATTAGTAGAGATAATAATCATAACATCAACATAAATTTGAATTAGTAATAAATGATTTATGTTGTTTTAAAAAACTGAATAGAATTTTCCCATTTTAAATGAATTTGATAAATGAAAATGTTAAATAAATTCATACCAATCGTGTGGGGGTTATATTACCACATGATTTCATTTGGTTATTTTAAAAACCAAATTTTAAAATAGATATTTTAAATACTAGGTCATTGTAACAATGAATCATATTTCAATGTTACAATAGTTAATAAAGATCCTTTTATGTCCATTTGAATGAGTTAGAAATTAATATGATTGGGGATTACCAATAATATTTTTATTGATTCTAACTGAGTGAGGGGATAAAAGGGATCACCATAGATGATTCTTACTTCTGGGATATAACCTTTAATAACTAAGTGGCATTATTTATAGTAACATTTCCATAAGCATCTAGCATATTTTTAAAATCATACATGGTGAAAACAATAGGTTACTTTTTAATCAATTCCAAGATACTAAATAAATAATTTTTTTGGAAATAATTTAATTCAAATTGATTGTAAATTGACCAATATTCAACAATATTATAATCATTAAAGTTTTGGGGTTCAATTTGACAGATAGAGGAAATGATTCCAACCATATTTAGAAAACATCATTTTTTTTCAATATCTCAAAATTAGATCTCAAATTAATTTTCATGGAGAGGTTCATTAGATATTTTAGAATCATTAATGAAATATTTTTAACGAGATACATTTTCATCATTAACATCAATAGTTTTAAAATGATCATTTAAAACATCATTATCAAAATCATGTTAATAATTATATTTAGGTTCATTTTCAAAAATAAAATTGTTAAATGTTCCACAATTTTAGTCCTTTAAATAATTAAATGATATTTTCTTATTATGATATATTACTCAAGAATGATAATTTGATCAGATTTAGAAAAAAATAGTATTATTTTGCTCGATGAAAAAATTAATACACTTACAAAAAATAACATGAAAAACCACGAATAATGTTTTTTATTTGTTAAAATTACATAAGTTGTCTTTTTGAGAATTGATATTACAATAAATACAGTGGTGGAAAATCATGAAGTATACATAACCAATTCCCCAATATACTTTGAAAAAAAAATTTAAAATATTTCAATCCATTTAGTTTATAGTTCATTTATTCCTCTCTAATATAACATTTTGAATTGGGATTTTAGTAACAAGAAAATAAATATTTTATCCTTTAGATGAACCAAAATAAAAAATTCAATTGTTATAAAATTATCTACAATGATAAATTCTCATTGAAGTATTTTTGAATCCTTTTTCATATTTATCATTTTTTTAATAAAACATGATGATGTATTTGTAGGCATAATGTTTATGGGTTATGAATAAAGACCATGTACATCCTATAAATTCATAATATTTTTTAATGTTGTGTGCTTTTCATACTAGAATATGTATTTAAGAAGGTCCAAAAATATATACATTAGTTATTTCAAGGAATTTTGAAGATGGAATTCATTTTTTATATTTACAAGGGGTTTTGTATTGATTACCATGTTTTCGTGCTTTAAAAACCATGTAATCATTGAAATTATTTTTGGGGAGATTTACTAATAGTTGATAATGGGTTATATTGATATGTGAGTGTGTGAAATAGTGATAATGAATTTATACCAAATCCATAAATCAATAACATTATCCCTCATAAATTGTACAGTTTGGAAGGAAAGGGATGTTAATTTAATTATATAATAATTTTGAAATCATGAAGTGGAAAATAAATATTTTCCTTTTGATTAAAAATGTTGAAAATATCATTTTTAAATATATTTTAAAACCAAAATCATTGAATTGAACAGTGATATTAAAAAAATTCTATTGAAGAAAAAATAAATATGTTTTTATTATATTTGACTTAGAAAATCTGATGGAACCATTAGTGATTGTCTTACCCTTGGAGTTATCTCTTAGAGTGTCATGGCCACCTTATAGTTTGTAGATTTTATTCATTTTGGAGACATATCTAATTATTTTTCCATTGTTATAGTAATTAAGGTACCATAATGCATCATGGGGTTTTCACATAATACTATTTTACTATATAATTAATAAAATAAATTTTTTACACCCACATATCCATGTGCCTTCTTATGTTACCCAATGAATATTTTGTAATAAATATTTTACTTCCATGAGGTTTTATTTTAATGAAAGTTGTATAAAATATGGATTATTTTTATCTTCCATGTTGTGAATTTTTTCAATCACATTCAGATATTAAATAACCAATTATTTTTAAATAATTTGAAATTTTCTCTTATGAGAAACCACTAACAGTTGTATTTTATGATATATTTATTAAAGTTGTTTCATGGTGAGAGAAACCATGAAATACCCTTGGATTTCTTTGTTATTGAGATACTAATATTTTTGTCATATTCAATTAACCTTTAGTGATGTTCTGTGGAGACATTTTGATGGATTAGATGGTGGATTTTTTTTATGAATAACAATTTAATTATTTATTATTATATATAAATCATAATTTAATTTTAATTGAAGTTTCATTTCATTTTCAATGAGATTGTATTCTTGGAATTATCTAATATAATACTTTTTGAGATAGTAAAATAATTAATAAGTTTGATAAAAACTAATTTCATGTTGATCTCAATAACATTTTAGATCTTCGTAATTAAGGTGAATGAAGGATAAAGATGAATAGAAGAAGTGCCATGAATTGAGAGAAGCAGATGAGGATTATGAAACATCAAGAGGTTTACTAACCGCAATGACTTTATAAACGTGTTCCATATGAATCATATGGATAGAGTTACTCAAATTCAACAAATAATTTGAATTAATAAGTACATTAATGGCACTTCAAGTTGTGATATTGAAATATTTAATTCATTTTTAGTTTTTTATAACATATTTTCTTGGAAAGGTAAATATGGATAAAATTTAACCTTTTATATAAATTAAATTTCACTTCTAGTTCCACCATTAGATTTTACCCTTTGGATTAATTAAATTTGAAGAAGAATAATTTATTATTCTATGAAATATTATCATATTCTAGATCATCACATATAGATTTCCCATCGTTGATATATTTGAAAGAGTTAGTTCCCCCGATGTACTTATATTAATTATCCTCTATTTACAAATTAAATTTCATCATTATATTCAATGTCATCTAGGATCGGATGAGTTCATTGGACTTGATTTTCATCATATCTTTTTCTTCATTAATCGTTCAGACAATTGGTTCCCAAGAGCTTTATACAACCCATATGATTATCATCATGAATCTAACTATATACAAATCAACTCCATGGGAAGTTCTACCATTGTAGATGTTAGTAAACATCTTACACATGATATTAATAGATTCATTTGGATATATAGATAATAATTCAAAATCATGATAATAAATTTACAATATACGGTATGTTAATTCATTTATACCGTCATGTGTGACTTATAATAATATCCAATGTTTATAAAGATTTTTTCATGTAAAAAAATTATAAATCAAATTATATAAATAAGATAATATAATGTATTTATATATATTAAATTTATTTAAATATTTATTTACCATTATGAGTCTATGTTTCTTTATATTTGTTTGTTAGAATGTAATCATGTAATACTATCTTCTAAAATGGGTATGTAGTACTAATGTGAATGGATGGAATTATATTTTTTTAAAAAGAATCATATATGATGTTAATTATTAGAGAATTAAAATAATAATTATATTCTATAAAATATAGATTTCAAAGAAATTATTACTTGATAAAACATTTTAATAATAATAATAATTGAGAAGAATTAAATAAAATGAACAGCATAAACTTATGATAACAATTAATGGTCGGACCAATATGGTATAATGGTGCATTAATTTATATTTTAAAATTTCAAAACAAAAAATAAATGATAAATAAATTAATGTTATTAAATTGATAGAGTGAGAAATGATAAATTTGATCTATGTTATAAAGTTCATTTCAAGGTAATGATGGGATAGTAATTATATAAATATATTTATAATAGTATATAAATTTATGATAAATGATTCATTGTGATAAATAATTTATAGAGAAAAAAATGATAAGGATTATGTAAATATCAGGATATGAACCCTTAGGTCTTCATTTTTTGACTTGACTGGTCAGTGTTATAAAACCATTTGTATTTTTAATGGCAAGAAACTCAAAACTAAAATTTTTTGTTATTGAGAACAATCATTACCTTCACTAGAAGCCAAGGAACCCATCCCCCGATTAATAGGAGTGATATCGAATTGAAGATAGGTAATGAGCGTGAAAATGGATTATTTTTCAAAACCATTATAATACCCCCCCCCACAAATTTCATGAAAGAAATATGCATTTTTGGTCGAGGGATTTGAGAGAAAGGGTGAGTAATTTGACAGATTGAGAAGATAAATATGTATATTTGATTGGATTATCATAAAGCTAGTGATTTAGAAATGTTTTGGTCAGTAGAATGACATTATCATGATATGTTATCTTCTATGGGGCCATGTGAGTGGATTTATATGTTCCAAGAGGAGTGGGAACATTATAGAAATAACTAAATTTCATTAATATATTGAAACGTAACATCAAATGATTATTAAATAAATTAAATTCAATCTTAAACAAGACTGATTGATACCACTATATACTTAGTTGGAACCCACATGTATCATATTGTCAACCTAGAACTCAAGGATACTTGAAGTACTCTACTTAATTGATTATATACTTTTATTGACTTTCTGGAAAAAATCTATTAGAAGGGCTATTTTATGGATTAACTATAGGGGAACCAATATGACTCTAAGAGTGGGCTGGTGGATTTTTTAAATAAAAGTGATGGTTTTGTGATTCTACTGACTAGAAAGATCCCTACACTGGTCAGTCAGTGCATCTTGAAGTAGATCATGTTAAACTATGGCCTTTCCACTTATATCTAAAGGCTTCGATAGATATTCAATAATGATTCCAAGGAATTGAGAGAGGATTAAGGGATATGATCAATACTTCAATAAGAAACCAAAATACAGTTATAATTTTATTCAATTCTAATAATTGGTTATTTAAATAATCAAAAAACATGCTAATTCAAAAAACATATAACCATTAGTGTGTTTTTGTGGTCAATAAAAAATATCAGAGTGATATAGGTACAACCAAAAATATCCCCTATTTATTATTTCATTCCCCACCACATATCACATGTCTCACACCATCATCATCAATTCTCAACCCTTGATTGAAACTTGAGATATCAACCATCATTTTATAATTCATTTAACAGTACTCCAATCGGATTTTTTTAATATATTTTTTATATAACTATATATACACACTTAAAATTGGTTTTTTTATTTATGAATTTATTTAAATAAATATAAACATTTATTTAATTATTTATAAATTAAAATTTAAATATATTTAAATATATATTATCATATAATTTTATATTTAAATTAAATAATTTATATTTTATTTGTTGATATTTTTTATAAATATGTTTATGTAATATATTTGTCAAATATATTGAAATATATTTCTATTATATAAATATATATTATATATTTAATGATAATGATATATTCAGAAATATATATTTATTTAATGTATTTACAAAATAATTCTACAAACATACATACTTATACATGCCCATATTTACACACACCCAAAAATACAAACATTTAAATTTAAATATATATTTCACATAAACCCACACAAATTTATATTTATATTTATATTTTAATATTACATTCGATGAAATATATTTTAATTTATATATAACTATACAGTTTATATAAATATATTTTATAATATATATATTATATATATTATTATAAATAATTATAAAGTAAATTAAAAATAATTATATATTGTAGTTACATAAATATAAATTTATTATTATATAATTCATATTAATTAATTAATATATATATATATATAATATACATCCAACGAACTCTTTTTTGAATTTTTTACAAATATTTGAACATATATATATATATATATTATTGTCACACTATCATTTATATAAAAACATAATGTTATATGTACTGTTGTAGTTGTATATATATATATTAATGATTGCTTATAATTCAAATAGAAAGGATGATTTTTTAATTTAATTAAAATTAGTAAGAAATTTTTATTTCAAATTTTTTTATATACATATATAAATATATTTTAATGTAAAAAATAGAAATTTATTTATATAATTAATTCATTAGATGTACATATATGAAAATATGTATACATCTAATTTTAAATATCATTACAATATGAAAAATGATAAATTTTTAATGCCATTATATCAACATGAATGTAATCCATAATATTAAATTTAGCCTCCACCAAAAAGAGATATGAATACACCCTTTAAAGAAACTCAAATTCAATCAATTTTTCAAAAATTGGTGTACAAAAAAAATACATTCCTATTCCTTAAAGGCCATTTTAACAACAAAATGGGTACTGGTCCCCTCAGCCATTGAGCAATTTATCTTTTCGAAAATTTAGATTTGAAAAGTGTTAGAGATTAAACGGACATATGGATCAAACGTTATGGTCCTTTGAAGTTAAAGTTGTGTTTTTAAATTATTTTTTCAATTAAAAATCATATAAATTATTTCTATCATAGAATTATTATTAAATTCATATTAATAAGTAATAAAGTTCAAATTAATAATTATTATTAATTATTAATCAATTAATAATGCAATTTTCACTTAATATGTTATATAATAAGTGTAATTACATATAAAATACTATATTGTTAACATTTAATAAAATATAATATACTTTTATCAATACAAATATATTTCTCTTTTAATATAAAATATTTATAATATATTATTTTTTTTGAAATATACCTTTTACTGTTTGTAAATAACATGGTTAAAAGTGACCATTATTAGTCATAAAGAAGCACAGATAAAAGTGACTAATATCAGCACTAAATAAAGAATCCACAAAGGGGTGACTTTTTCATTGCTTTTTTGTGATAATAAATGTATCTTTTATTATATTATTTAGATAAATATGATAATGGAAACAATTTATTAGTTATTTTATTAAAATTAATAATGGGTAGGGCATAATATCAAGAATTTTAATGTAGTTAATGTAAACAAAAACAAATATTTAAAATTTCCAAAAGAACTAGGAAATGTAGTAATAAATTACATATCATAAACAATTTATATTTTAAAAACCAATAAGGTTTTATAGGTAATATAATTCCACCTATAAACATTTAAATTATATTTGAACTCATAACGGAAATTATAGTAATGAAGATAACCATGAAATAAATTGGAGGAATAAAAATGCAGTATGGAACATTTTTATATTGCATTATGGTGAAAAAGGATATCTATATGAATTTTTTTGTTTGAATGTGATGATATATTTAAAGTCATGTTATGGTATACATTATCATATATCTTATTCATTAAAAATTTTCAAGAAAATTGGTTAATTAAAAATTTAATTTTAATAATCACTTCTAAGTATATGGAATATATATTTATAAAATGTATGAAATCCTTAAGAGGGTGTTGAATCAGAGTTTAAAAACAACTCTCACTTATTCCCTCCCCAAGAAAATATGTTTCCAAATGTTACAACATCAATAAAAATTATAACATGAAAATTACAAAAATTCAATTAAACTAATAGAAATTTAATAAAAATACCAATATATAAATAAAAAAGGTTTTATAAAAATAAAATAAAAATAATAGTGTATTAGATAAAAACCTAATTAATCCTTCAAATGATAATATTAAAAATTGTCTAATATCATGAAAACTCTCCGGTTTTATCCCAATAGAGTTTGACGATTAGTAACTAGATCCAATTTATAAACATTAATCACTTGGAACTTCACTGATATCCTCATTCAGATGTCTGAAGTTCTTCACCAAGAAGTTCTAAGACAAACATTGTTCATAAAAATTTCTATCCTAGAATTCATTTTCCATCATAATGATTAAGATAATTTCTATAATCAAGAATTATTGAACTTCTCAGAACGGATGAGAGTACATTCTTATACCTAGAAACTCATATATCATAGAGATAAAAAACAAAAATTCTATGACTTAAAATATTTTCAATCAATATTACCATAAGAATCAATTAAAATTATAAAATGAAGAAGTTTTAAAATAAATACCAACAAAAATGAACTATTAAATAGACTAAAAAAATCATATAAAATTATATTGGTGATTTGACACACATATTCATGACTAAATGTTCATAAAATTAATTTTTTTCCATTAAAATTAGTTAAATTTATATATGAAATTATAACAAACATCAACTACAACATCTGTGATCTTTGGGTTTTGTTATAAAAATATTATAAGAATCTATTTCTTTTATACAATTCTTCAATGGGACTATACGTAGTTCTAGAATTTATATTCATCATTCAGTTCACTAAAACATAGATAATTATTTGTTTTATTCTATAAATTCATAATTTAAAAAAATAACTTGATGATAAGTCTCATTTAGAATAATGTGTATTTTAAATTTAAAATGAAATGATAAAAAAAAATTATTATGAATAAAAAATACCCATTATTTTAACAGTCACATGTAATTCCCTAAAAAAGATAGGATTGACAAAAAATATATTAAACCATTTATTAAATCTCATAATACTCCCCAAGAGTGTAATATTTCAAAAACTAAATTAACCCCTTGAATAATTATTAAATTCAAAATCCAATTAGTATTATAAAATCCCAGATTTTATTATAGTAAATGTTACAATTTTAAAAGTTATTTAATATATTATTAATTTTTTAGTCCATAATTCAAAAGGAAAATTTATATAATCATAAAATTTTACACTTAAATAAATTTTCTATAATTTCAATAAGTATAATTTAAATATTAGATACACAAGTGTTATGATTAACAAAACTAAATGATAATAATGATTTATTTAAATATGAATACCCCCACTCATAATTAGACTATATGGAATAATAAAGAAAAATTAATGGTATAAAACTATTTTTGAATGAAAAATTAAATAAATATATGTGTGTGTGTGTGTGTTTTGGATTGAAAATAACTCATTAATTGTGTTTTTTTATCATCCACATCACTCAATAAAATAAAATATATTGTTTTTATTTCATTTTAATTTTTCTAAAAAAATATTATTATTTATGAATAGAGAATGTATGATATGATGGTATATCCAAAATAAAATTTTATGATAACCATGATGAGGTTAAAAAAATTTCAAAAACAGAATAAGTGAAAAAATGATTCACTATATGAAAATTCCATAGCCATAATTTTATATTTCTATTTATGCATTCATTTATTATATTGTAACCATTATTCAATAATGTCATTCAATTATTTAGTATAGAAAAAAATTCATGGAATTAGTTCATTCATTATTAGAGTAAGTAAACGAATATCTTAAAACATAACAAAAGGAATATATTTCTTCACATTTGAAAATGAGATCACTTAAGAAGTATTTTCATTATATTATAATTTAGTTATTTTTCCATGTTATAATAAACCTTAAAAAACATAGACAAAACAATTTTTGTTATATTATAAAAATTACGTATTTAACTTTCCCTACATTGGAATTTTACATTATATGGTTCAAAATTTGATTCAAATAATCTAAACATTTAAAAGGATTAATTTTTGATAAATTTGGGAACAAGTGAAATATCAAAAAATTCTTTATCCTTGGAAAATATTGTTAAAAAAATAATTTTTACAGGTAAAAGTAGGTTGTAAGATATAACATTACAACCTATATACATGAATCTGAAGACAAAAGTCAAACCACTATGTGACCACAAGTGCATCCACCAATCATCAGTGGATAATAATTAGGATTATGGGTTAAAATAAAATACTACTAATATATGTTCCCTTAAAGAAATTTAAATAATTGAAAAGTTAATTTTCAAAAAAAATCTTTCGAAATAAAATTAAGTAAAAAAATTACCATGTATAAAAAATAAATCAGGAAAATATACAACCAAACCAATCATATAAATAAAAATAAACGAAAATTTAATGAGAAAACATATCTAAATAACGAATCTTATTGAAAATAAATCTCCATGATTCATTCCATACATCAATAAATTACTTATAACAAATAAGGAAGTATTTCATTAAAAAGTGTCATGACAAACTTTTTTGACATGTACAATGAATCTTACATGTTTTGGGTGGGTATAAAAATATGATGGATTAATCCAATTCTAATAATTATTATTATGAATGAGAAATAATAAAAAAATTAAAGGTAAATACTACATTTTTAATAAAACAAATTTTTTATAAAATAACCCCCATATAAATATATTTTAAAAACAATCATTAATCAGATATTTATCCAAATTATTAATAACCCATGAATTATGAAAATATAACATAAATAAATTCATTTTCAAATAATTTTTGTAAAAATTTTCCAAGCTCATGACTTTCCAACCAATAATACTTTTATGAAAATAATTACCCAAAAAATATGACTTGTTATATAAAAATACATTTTAGAAAAATAAATAGGTATAGTGTAACATCCTATTACTATTTTCATTTATTTCTAAACCCAGCTTATTGAACTTTCATTGGCTTGGATTCATTTGGGAGTGTTTGGGATGATATTGTGAATTTAGTTGAACATTTTTTTCTAGAGTATAGTTGGCGCATGGTTATCCAAAACAATTAACCCTATTAATCCAAACAATGAAAAATTATTATAGTGGGGTTTGTTATAGTTGGTGCATAATTTGTTAGACTATGCACCCTCATATTAGAAACCAAGAAACCCATTTAAAATACGTGAATGGTTAGTTTTCACAATTTTTCAAACAGTGTGGATCTTCGCAAGAAACCATGATTATAAGTTTTTATTTAATCCGAATTTGGATAAAAAATTTTAACACCCCCCTTTTTAGTCCCCAACAGACTAGAATGACCCACTTCCGATTTATCCCTTAATTGGTGCTGTTAATAATATATTCTATAATATCGTATCCCTCATGGACGTGATTCAATTTTTGAGTATTACCCTTTGTTATTCTCCATGTTAGTTTCCTCACACTAATCCCTTTCTCGTGTGACCACTTTCTTACCCAAAGGGATCAATAGATCATT
The DNA here is from genome assembly GCA_963277665.1 of Viscum album. Lineage (NCBI taxonomy): Eukaryota > Viridiplantae > Streptophyta > Magnoliopsida > Santalales > Viscaceae > Viscum > Viscum album. The sequence continues at coordinate 1,027,503,164 of OY728121.1, read as the reverse complement.
GTTTTTGTTTATGGATATAATACCCTATGTTTTGGAATTTAAAAAATGTTAGGATACCTTTTTCTTGGATTCTATGATCATCATTACTCATTGAAAATCTCGATTATCATTTGGCATTGCGAGATGTGTTGATCTTAAGGTTACTGATTCTGTTACTATGCATGCTTTTTGTTACCTTTAATAGATTTATTTAATTAAAATTGATATAATTAAATATAGTATCTCAATTTTTATTAAATTATTTTCAATTGGTTTTTTAAAACACCAATTTTTTTGATTTATTGATTTAAAACAATGTTTTTTTATAAAATTGGATAACAACAAATTAAATTGAAATATGGTGTGTTTATGGAAGTTTGTGAAATTTAAATTATTTAATTTAAAATATGGATTTGATGGAATTTATTTTAATTAAATTTATGGATTCAATTTTGGGAATAAATATGATGGAGAGTATTGATAAACACAAATTCCATAGAATTGGAGGATTATTGTGAAATTGATGGAATCTTGTGAAAAATTATATTTTGATTTTAATTTTTGAATATTTTTTGTGATATTGAATTGTGAATATATTTAAAATCCTTATGATATGAGAATGTCCTATAAGTGTTTTTGAATGGAATTTATGGGTTTTATTTTTGAAAAAGTCATGTTTTTTATTAAAAACCCTTATTATGGTTGTTAAGTATAAGTTAGAATATTTTAAAGGGTGAATCAGATTAATTTTAATTTAATACTTCTTGATATAAATTGACCTTCATTTATTTTTACTAGAGAACATGATATCCATAGGTAATTAGTGAGGTATTAGGAAAACACACTAAAATTTTCAATGCACCTAAACAAAAAATCATCATGTCACATCCCTTAGGTGATGCTAATGAGTCCTCCTTGGCCTGAGTTCATAGAAACATGTTGACATATTTTATTGTCTCAATGAATGTATATTAACTATATCCTTGACCTGTCATGACTTATTAGTTAATTGAACATGTTTCTTTATTTTTATTAATTCAAATGAATATATTCCATTTTTATAAGCTGTTTTATAAGACTTCGAATTTATAAAAACCATTATATATAAACATCTTAATTTAATCCATTTTTGAAAAGTTTCATTTATTTAGAAAAATTCCAATACTTGAAAAGTAAATCCCATTTTTAATGTATTTAAATATATAGAAATGTAAATAATGAATTTTCTTAATTATGATAGTGAAAATGAAGACATGTTTTTTAAAATTGAAATCATTCATTGGATAACTTAATTTTGGAATATTTTATGGAATCCTTAGGGGGAACCTATTAGGATTTTTATTTCACACCCTACATGTTCCATTTTGTGTCTGTAGATTATTTATTTCCTAGTTTGAGTAGGGGTAAATCACCACTTGGGGGATGGATCTTGCTATAGATCCATGATCTTGGTGATTTGCATCATTTGGGACATGGGCAGTTTTTTGTGGCACATGAATGCACATTATGTTCTTTTTCATATTTGACATATGGTATTATTCTCCAAGTGGAATTCCCATTTTATGCATTAGTAACATGTATCATTTAATTTTTCATTGTTCATGGAAAAATCGTTCCCACATTCATTTTATATGATGTAGGGTGATAGTTGCCACCTCGTGTGGATCTAAATTGATTATCGGGATAACATGGCTCCCATACTAGTTTGTTAAAAAGTGGTATCATAGGGAGGATTATCTTTTTTTCTCAATGATAGTGTGAATTTTTGTAATATAATAGTATTTTAGAGGTAGTTGTGATTGAGTGACTAGCTACATCCCTCTACAATGAACCATATTTCAACAAAGGTGGTAATGGAATGACATTTTGAGGATTAGATCTAGCATTTTACCAGATTTTGATTTTTTAATATTGATATTTTTTGACTATATTGTGGGATTAATTTACCTATTTCTATGATTGTTTTTTAATCTGATGTATTCATTATTTTTAGATGATGTTTTGTAGTATCATGACTCCAACTAAGGAACCTCAGAGGGACATTATCATGATTTTCATCAATAGTTCCTTCACTTGAATCAATCACCATTAAAAGTCTCAAATTATCCTTAATAATATGTGGAGTGGTTGAGCATATTTTAGAATATGGTTTTTTTCTTGGACACACCTAACAAAATCATGTTGAAGTGTGACACATTCATTATAGATGAATCGAGCAAGAGACGGTGGATCATAGTGGTGATGATGAAGAAACTTGAGGGCCTAGAGTGGAATGAAATAAATGTTCTTTTTTCCAACCAATTCTACCCTTATGTAATGATGATCTCCATGGACACTATGTTTTTCAAACACAAGTAAGATGAGATGACCGTACCCGGCTATAAAAACTATTTTTCTATGTCTGTTCCGTATTGACATATGATTATATAAAATGATAAGATTAAGGCTATAAGTTTTGAGTTGGTAGTTCGATAAAATATTATTTCTATGGATTAATTATTGAAGGATCCTTTAAATGTAGATGTTATTGATATATCACAGATGGTCGAGATGGAAGTTGTTTTAATGCCATGGTTATCATGAATTTATTTTTCTCCTAGTGGGAGTGTGAATTCCACTACGAGAATGAGGAAGCGTAATTATTCTCAGGGAAGTTCTCAATAGAAGGATCAATATACCCCTCATGTAGCGCATTGAAGAAGATATATTGTTTTTTACTAGTGTGGAATGTTGGGTAATTCAAATAGGGTATTCACTAAGGCACCCAAGAATTGTGGCTCATGTGGGTGCTTGAGTAACTCATAGTGATTCATCCTCATTTATTCCACTCTTCATAGTTAATAATTTTCAACCAAAACTTCATAAAAATGGTAATTAATATGATTCATGTGAATATAGTTCCATCTACATGAATCTCGAATAATGATTCTTGGTATAGGGAAAGAGTATCTAGACGAAGTGTATACAGGTCCAGTGATCATGAGTGTTACAACTAATGTATCTTTTGAACCAGTGGCTATTTTATTAAACCTTAGTGAATCTCATTCATTTATTACAACATAAGCTGTTAATATTATAAATATTCCTATGGAGGTTTTATCTTATTTAATGGATATTACTATTTCCCTTGGTATAAAAATAGAGAGGGGTCTATGTAGCCTGGTTTGTCTATTTTCTCTATCAGATGGTGATATTTCTTATAATTTTCTGATTCTAGACATGAATAATATTTAAATACATTTATGTATTTGTTGGTTTATTTAAAATAGGGGATGGATTGATTTTTATCTACGATGGGTCTCCATTACTACAACTAGTGGTGGGTAACCTTTCTTTTAGGGGGAACGGAACCCAAGGTCATACAGAGGAGGACTTTCATATCCAGAGTTGTGGGAATTGATATCTCTGTTTTAATTTGATCAGGATTGGTAATCCTTTATTTGTTACCTCCCTCTAGTGGTTTTCGAGTTTCACGATGAGATTCATTCAAACTTCACTATTATTTCTCCAGTATGGGAGGTTTAGTTTTTATTGACTTCATACATAGTATTCAACCAGTATGTATTCCCTCGTACAGTATGGATCCAGATGAAATGAAATAAATAAATTTCTTGTTGGATGATCCTCTTGAGAAGGGATTCATACACCTGAGCATGTCACCTAGGGTGGTGTTGGTTATCTTTACTAAGAAGGGTGACGGTCCACATATCATATTCATTGATTAACGAATTCTAAATTGATTAATGGTAATAAAAAACAACTATTACAAATTATTGGTGATATGATTTATTATTTGAATGAGGATAAGTGCTTCTCAATGATTGATCATCTTTCTGGCTACCATCAATTAAGGATAAATGAATCTAACAATCGGAAAAAAATCCTTTCATAGCAGGTTTGAACAATATGAGTACCTTATCATTCCCATTTGTATTAAAAATTCTCCTAATGTTTTTATAGATTAAATGAATAGTATTTTTCATGAGTACCATGATACCTTCATTATTGTCTAGTGGATGACATCCTCATTAACTCTTTATTTGAAGAGGTTCATGTGCATCATCTCAGAATAGTTCTATGTTTAAGAAAAAATCACATAAAATATTACATGATTTTTAAATGTGATTTATGTATATGGGAATTGATGTTATTGGGATATGTGGTGTTGAAAAATGGAATAATATTTTATCATGATAGGGTGATGGTTTTCATGACTTGGGAGAAACCACTAAATGTATTCATGATTCAGAGGATCTTGGTCTTATTCAGATATTATCGTTGATTCGTAAGAGACTTCACGATGATGACTTCTTTAATTACTATAATAACTCAAAATTGATTAATATGTTATTCAGATGAGAAATGTTAGAGTTATTTTTGTTAATATGAAAAGTCATTTGACTACTCTGCTAGTGGTGACTCTTCAAGAGTCATAACATGGGAATGTGGTATTTGGTGATGAATTAGGTGCAGTCTTGGGACACATTCTTATGTAGGGAAATAATTACCTTGAATATGGATCTCATTAACATATGAAACATGATATCGATTAACTAACCCATTACATTGAACTGGATGATGTCATGGTGTGCTTAAAATATTTTATTATTAACTTTTCAGATAATGGTTTACCATGTATTTGGACCACAATATCATGAGTTATATCTTCTCAAAAAAAATATTTAAATCATTTCTAAAGTAAATTTTTGGAATAACTACTATGTTTAGATTTTTACATCAAATGTAACCTAAGGTAAATTTTGTTTCATAGTATTTATGCCGGAATCATCCTACACATGTTGTGAAATAAGAATAGGAGAAGTGGAACTTGATGGATCTCGTTGCATTTTGACATATAGAAGACCAGGAATTACATTTCATGGTTTCCACGACAACCACTCTGTTTTCATCCACTCTTCTTGAATTTTTAATCCTAAAAAATAGGTTGTTAATGAGTTATATAGTATCATATAATCTGTTAAAGTTGAAAAGACGGTTCGTGATTGGACATTATCCAGTGAGGGCTTTCGTGCTTTCAGAAATGTTTTTTGTAACATCTTCTGAGATGATAGATTTAATGGTGGATTTCCATAGGTCATAGTAGGGAGTGAACCCATGATACTTTGATATATTATATGACATGTGGATGAAATTCCTGTGGGTAGGTGTGAGATGTGGCATTTCTGAGATTATTTTTCATTGTTATACATTAAAACATATTAATGATGGGAACCATAAACCATTAGGTTTTCTTCAGACACTTCCTATCCTTACATAGTGGTTGGATGATACATATAATGTTTTCATTGTTGGGTTGTCTGATATCCAATTAAATGATCATGATATGTGGTTTTTGATTGATATGCTGACAAAATTGTTATACATTATCCCCATTTGTGATACAATAAAAATTTAGGAGTAGGTAAACATATTTGTTAAAGTTATTATTAATTTTTATAGTGTAATTTATGATATATTTTCTGATAGGGATCCTTGGTAAACTTCTCACTATTGGAGATTCCATCATTAGGCACAGGGATCTCATGTACATTTTTTTACAACATATCACCCATAGTCAAATGGATAGAGAGAAAGATCTATAAATATTCTAAAAGATATGATTTGTTCTTGTGTTCTTGACATTGTATGTTTTTGATGATCACATTGATCTAGATGAGTTTTAATATAACAATTGTTTCCATTCCATGATCTGAATGGATCTTTTTGAGGCCTTTTATGAATAGACATGTGAATGTACATTGTGTTGGATGAATATTGGTGAATGTTCTTTAGATTGACCAATAATGGGAAAAGATATAAAAACAATGATCTTGTTGATTCATCAATTTATTTTTATGTCATGTAGGAAGTATAATTCTTATGCTAGTCTTATCTGTATACCTATGGAATTCGTTGTTGGTGACCTAGGGTTTTTGAATGTTTCACTCCATTTGGGACATTAATGAATTGGGTGGAATGGGAAACATGCTCCTTGTTTTTTGGGTCCTTTTGATGTTATTTTGTAGGTGAAAATGTGGAATAAAATTTAGAACTTCCACCACAGAAAATTTCGATACAAAACATGTTCGATGTACCATAACTTTGAATGTATCTATTGGATCCATCTCTTGTTCTGAGATGGAGAGTCATTGTGGATATACCAGGTGTATCTTTTGTTGAATGGAAATTTAGGATAGATTATTTTGAAAACAATGTAATTTATGAGAGGAAGTAACACTCATTCGTTTTATATGAATAAATGGTTCTTATTCTCATGATACGTGGGAGAGGGATGCACTAAAGAGAGAAATTTTTCATTATATATTTTTCTGTCATGGATACTTCTTTGTTGGATTTCTCATGACATAAATATTCTATAGTGGGGCTGTTGTAACTTCATGTTACTATTTTTAGGAATTACTAACCACATATTATTTATCCCTATTTTTTTGTTTAATTTTATATTTTTCATGTTGATCTTTTGTATGTTTTTGAAATTGTTGGGCTAGTGCACAGTTGGCGCATAGTTATCCCAAACTATGCACCCTCTCTAGCTGAACCCTAAAAAACCAGAGTGGGGTTTGGAATGATTGGATCCTGGTTTGATAGAACATTCCCCAATTAAGGAGAAACCATGTTCCCCACATAAAATAGATGCATCTTTATCCCACATGGTCTTTCATATTGTGAGGCTCTACCTAGGAAACCTCGCGTACAAGTTTTTAAATAATCCCAATTTTGAAAAAAAATCACGAACCCCTAATTTTAGTCCCTAATGAATCGAAAAGTCATATAATCGATTTTACCCTCCTAGGGAATCCCAAGTAGTGTTTTTGGACCCTAAAATTCCTCCTTTGAGCCCTTAAAATCATGAGTAATCCCTTTTGATCCTATATCGGTTACTTTTCTCACCCTGATATATATCTCCCATGATCTAAATTTTCCTCTCTAGGGTTCCTTGGATCCTTGTGTTGATTTTAGGGTCAAACACCTTCTATTAAGGATTATAAATCTAGGATTGATCCTTGTTTAACAATATTCCTTGATCATCATTATTCATTGACAAATCCAAATTATGGTTTTACATCGCTAGATCCACATATCCAAAGCTAGTTGGTTTGGAAAACAAGACTATTATTTGTTAACCATTAATTATTAATTTTATTTTTATTCTTTCAATTAATTTTAATTTTTTATTTTGATTAATTTTCATTCAGTTTTTTTTAGAAAAAAAACAATTTCATTGAATTGGGGTGTTCAAAAATGGTTTTTGGTATGAAATTTGAAAAACCCCAATTCCAATGAATTAGGGTGTATTTTTGAAATTCTAAGAAATTAAAATTGTATAATTTAAATTATTTATTTGATGGATATTTTTTCAATTAAATTTTTTTATTTAATTATTGAAATAGTTTTTATTGAAAATTTTCAAATCACTTAATTACATTGAATTGGGGGATTATTGTGAAATTTATGGAATTCTGTTACGAAATTAATTTTTTATTATTTATTTTGTGAAAGTTCAATGTGAAATTTATATGTGAATTGATTTCAAATACTGAAATTTTGGAAATGGCTTCATAATGGTCTTGATAAGAACCTTTGAGTTCTATTTTGAAAAAAATGCAAGATTTGAATTGAAAAACAATGTTATATTTTAAATAGAAATTCACATATTTGAAATGGAAAATGGGATTAAATTTATTTTTAATAATTCATGAAATAAATTTATCATAATTGTTTTCTAATAGATGACACACTTGCCTTAGGTAGTTAGTGTGTTATTTGGATGAAACATTTTGATTTACAACCTTCCAAAAAAAATGCACGACATCACACCCCTTAGGTGATGGCGATGGTTCCTCATTGTCGTGATTTCAATGGAATGCATGTACATATTTTCATGTCACCATGAGTGTGGATTCCCTATATCTACGAACTATCAAACCCACGTAAGCATATGAACATGTTGCTCTCTTTTTTTCATTTCAGATGAATATATTTCACTTTTATAAAATCTTTTACATTCCTTAAGATTTATAATAACTACTTTATTTACAAGTTTATTATCTACTTCATTCTTTAAAAGTACCATTGTATTATAAATATTACATCTACAGAAAAGTATACCAATTTTTAATGTATTCCTATATTTTCACATCTAAAGAATGAATTTTCTGTATTTATGTTTATGATATACTAAAAAGTTTGGATTAAATTTAATGATCTATTTGGATAATTAAATATTGGAGTCTATTATAAAATACTTAGGGAGACACAAATATTCTTTTTAGCTCACACCATACCAATTCCATAGGGTTTTTTAAGGTTGGGTCCAAAGCCTCAATTTATTATTTAATGTAATGACCTCTTTATTGTGGGTAGAGGGAGACCCATTACATAGCTCGAAGGCCCAAGGCCAAGTGGCCTGAATACAAGGCTTGAAAGCCCATTTTTGGCCCAAAGGACCCCTCGGTGAATAGTATTTCTATAGTACCCACGTTACTACAGTACCTGCCACAGTACCCGCCGATGCTACAGTACCCTGTAACAGTGCCTCCACCGCTACAGTGCCGCTGCCGCTGCTACAGTCTAGCTACAGTACCCTGCTACAGTACCCCGAATATTCTTCCGTACCCAGAATTGATCCCGGGTCTTTTGGATGCCAAGAAAGAGCATGTACCACTTAGGTACAAGAACATTGGCAACCAATTCCCTAGTGTGTTTGTAGATTATCTAATTATGCATTTGATTTCGGGTAAACCACGCCTTAAGGGTGGTTCTAAATGTTGATCTATGGATATTATGAATTATGACCATTCCTAATTTAGATATTTTTTCAATTTTTTGTTTTATGGTTGTAGTTATTTGGCCTTTATTGTTATTTTTTATTTTGGTAAATATCTCCCAATGGAGTATCCTTTGTATACATTAATTACTTTTTTACTTTCACATTTGAATTGTAAGAGGAAAAATCATTCCCACTTTCATTTTATATGATTCCAGGTGATAGTCACTAATACATGGGGGTCAAGAATTCCCACTATGATATGTTAGGACTAGTTCCGTTTTCTGGTTACCAGGACTTCAAGGATGGACTATGGAAATTTTTTAATAAATTATATTTTTATAATGCATAATTGCGAAAAAATTCATTTCACAACATAATGAGGACAAATTAAAAAAAAATGGAAAATCTTTTTATAAAAAAGAATCATATTTCAAGAAATGTGATTAATATTATCAAAATAAAAATGGTTATAAAAACATGTTACTTACTAAATTCCTTCTAAAATGAATGGTCACCCCTACATAATGTGACAAACTAGGACAAATCAAGAAAATGGAAAGATGTGTCTTCCACCCCATGACCACCGTCAATAGTCTAGGGTCTGCTGACTATATAATATCTGGAAATATAATTGAAATTCCTTGATCTCTTTTAAAGGAACTATTTTTCATTGTTTTTTGAATATCATATTTTTTTTTACCATGGGGACTGTTTTGGAGACATTGGAGAAATTTTCACAAAAAAGGGGAAGTACATGGTTATAGATTGGCTAGAACAAACTATGAGTCCAATATATAAAATAATAAAAAACTAGTAAAAGGTGATTCACATGGGTGTAAGATGTTTTTTTAAATTAGGATCAATCTATGTAGTAACTTTACAACACCCCTAGTTGAGGTTCAGAATTTTCAAAAATATTGTTCCATGTACTGGAAACCATGTGTCTAGAATTTTAAACCCCATAAAATTATAACAAATCTTTTGATCCTCCAAAAATAAAAATAACTCGACCTAATATAACCCTTAATATTTTATCTCATTTTTGGGGATACTGGATGGATTCAATGGCCTTCTAACATCAGATCTTCAGGATTCGAATCCCAAATTTAATATTTTCACCTCTCCCATTAAGTGATTCTCTTCCTAATTTGTTTCCTCCCTCTATTCAATAATTCAGTCATATTTTGAAGGGATTTCCTTCCTCTATTGGTAATATAATTTTATGGGTTTTTATAGATCTAATATTCTTTATATTTGATCTAGGTTTTGGTTCCATATCTTGTTATTTTTTGGGTAATTGAATGTTCCACGTTAATTTTCTGATTTTCTTTGTCATCTCTGATAATCAATTTTGAGGTATGTTTCTAAATTTAAAATCCTGATTTCTTCATAAAATTATGTGTATATAATTTTATTGTCAAAATTTCTATTATTGGGTAATTTCATCTGGTATTTAATTTGATTAAATTATAATTCCATGTGATAATAGAAAAGGATTTATTTTTTGGAAATATAAAATAAATTAAATAGGATTAATTAATTATTAAATTAATTAGCATAATGATGTAAATATAGAACTAATGGGATATTGAGAATATTGATATAATAAATTAAATATGATCGTGTAATTGGTTAATTTTTCTGAATTTAGATTTTTTGATAATTGGAAAGAATGTATATTGGGCATAACCATGAATGGTTAATGAATTATGTGAATAAATGTTGATAAATTCCATAACGTTGAATTTTTAATATAAATAATTATGGTTATAAAAAATATTTATGAATGATTTTATAATTTAAATCGTATTCCATGATGAGAAATTTTGATAAGAGGGTTAATGTTGATTGACCTAATTAAATGTGATATATGTGATTGATTGTAAATGGGGTATTGGGATAGAGACTAATGCTCCAAATACAGAAAGGGTTCTATAAAATACATTCTAGAAACAAATGAATGCATCTGGATATTGGTGTATGGGTCAGGGACAGATGCTTCAAATAACCATGGGGTGTGAGATAAGAACTGATGCTCCAAATACCTATAGGGGTTTTGACACGACGTTCTAAACACAAGAGGTTGGATTTGGACTACTATTCAAAATGGATGTGATATGAATGGAAATTAAATGGATAATTAATGACCATGGGGTTAAAAATTGAAATTATATATGTGATATTTGATATCAATTTTGGATTATTTAGACTTTATCAAGGGACTATGTAGATATTTATGGGTTGGGTGTCTTCATGAACATGGGAAATTATTATTCTAATTTAAAAAAACCAAATTGTGATAAAATATTTCTCTACGAATTTTACTTTATTACTTATACAATTTCAATCATATTTATTGATTGGATATTATTTTATACATATTTGGTGGGGGAATAATGAGTTTTACTCAAACACTACTGGGTCTTCTAGATAGATACACAAATTGGATTCTTGTTTAAAGTATAGTATAAGAGAAAGATCGCCCATGTTAGATGGGTACGTTGGGATAGATGTTGAATGTGTTAACCCTAAAGAGTGTTAAGGCCATCTTGGTAGTGTTAGTATGTGATTCATTTTGTTTTATATTTTACACTTCACAAATATTTAGCATGACATATATATTGTTTAGTTTTTGATATTGTATTACTATTTTGGTCACCATGAGATAGTAGTTTTATTGAGTTATTGGTTATATTTTTTTTTTAATTTTTATTTTCATCATTATTGGAAATCATTTATAAATGGTGTATATTCACCCCATGATCTATATTAGAACCTCACTACTAGTTAGCAGCCTCTAGCATGTGGGGATGTTCTCTTGAGGTGATCGGAATGATGAGCTTGGGGAATTGGTCTGTGGAACCAAAGTTCGGATGTTACAGACTATTAATATTTAGTCATATCATACATAAATAATGAATCATCCTAATACAAATGTACACATTCACATGGATCTCCACAAAATGTATTATAATTTATTAAATAAATTAATAGAATAATAAGTTCATCCAATACCTATCAAAATCCATCTCCTCATATAGAAATACATAATGATTTAAAGGGTTAGTGATACATTTTCAATTAATTGTATGTTATTTAAACAATAAAAAAGAGTGAAAATAGTCACATCACACAAACAATTTACATTAACAAGTCATGAAACCATACCCACAACGTTCCACAATTCCCCACCCACAAAAATTCACCTTATATCTCCATAATATATCCTCTCGTATTATTAAAAAAATATTTGGTGGAAGATTCCATGAATGTCTAAGTATATGCATACCGAGTAGGACACCCAGTGATCACCAGGAAGAAAATCACCGAAGTAATGTGTCATCTTAAAAACATATCAATAATATTAAAGGATCTAAAAACACCTATATTACTATAGCATTTACTCAATTCCCAATGTACATTCTCAGACACTCCCCTATCTAAATAAGCATTCCATCCCGAGCTTCTATTCCTGAATTCTAAATAATCCTATATTTTCATTCACATAAATTATACCATATGATCAATAATTCATGACTAAAGGTGGAAAAATGAATCCCATAGTGTTTTATTATCTCATATAGGTTCCACAGATGTGTGAAATAATATCTCAAAAATAGATGATAACTTTGCTATAAATTTGTTAAAATAACAACTCTAGTTTCCCATGTCATTGGATGATACATATTCCTATCATTCATTTTCTCCAATGAATTAAATGGATTTCTTAGATAATTCCCAATATCACCACATTTAGGAAATTAAGTAGATTGTTCTACCTTTGGAAGAAAATATTTTACATTTATCTTGTCACCACATTTATAATTTTTACCCAAACCACAATGATACTGCATCCTTATCATATTTTATTGTAGTGTATTTAAACTATTTTTTACATTACTAATCATATATATTTAAAGCTAGTTTTGATGTAATAATATGATATCTCACACTAGATCATTTCCCATTAGGCTTCTCAGTAGGATAATATTTTCATTTACCATAAGATCTATTGTTAACATGATTCAATTATACTTATCCTTTATAAACAAAAAATGTTGTAAATGTGTTTCATGATAAATTATGTTCGTATGATAAATATCCTAAATAATCTCATGAAAAACTCAAATTCAAAATATATTACTCATTGAAACCATCAAAGATTATTTTAGTCCAACCTATGTGAATTTTGTTTCAATCTATAATTCTTTAGGTTGGTACCTCTGATAATTTATATATAAATTCATAAACATAAAATATAACTCATAATGGATATAAATAAGAGTGTGATTTAATAAATAATATACCTTAATAGTGCTAAAATACCTATTCTTTTAGACCTTCTTTTCCTGAATCAGGTAATAATTTTTTTGACACCATATACTCAACTTTTAGGGTTAGTACATCTTGGTACAGTTTTTCTAATTCTTGTATCCACTGAAATTATCATGATACAGATGTTATTTTCAATAAATACATAGAATATCTACAAAACCAAAATTTATTTATTTTAAAATATACATGAAATCACCCCAATGGGTTTCACTAATGTTCTCTAAATCTAATCCCTAAAATAAAAAAACTAATGTTCATAAATAACATAAACCTCCCATGATAAAAACTAAAGTTACCAAATCTAAAAATATATTAATGTTACGTCTTAATAATATTTAAACATTACAAGACATAAATATCTCACATAATATAGAGAAAACATGGGTTTAGTATCTAACAAGACCAGTTAAATAGAAAACTTATTTTACAATACTTTTGAACACCTTACCATAATAAAACAATCCTAGATCAACTTCAACACTTCTCAAAAGTTATTATTATCATCATAACCATGGGACGAGAAATACAAGAATGTGTTTGTTGTAAATAATTTTGAAGGTAAAAAGTTACCAATAATTTCTCAATGGTTCGATCATAATATTATGAGAAAACATTAATAGGTATATAATTCTTATTTATATGTATATGTGACATGAAGATGTCTACATAATACATGAATAAAGGACATGTAATTACAATAGAACAATCTTTTACAATGAGATAATAGTGTGATATAATCATGGAATCATGGAATTAATAAATTATATCATATTTTCAAGGAATAATTTTTTTCTTGTGAAAACATATATCATGATAATATAAGAATATGTCAAGGATAATTATCAAGTATATCTTAGTTGACAGTGTCCCATGGTGGATTGGGTCCACTCCCCGATAATATATTCATAGTTCATGGAGTCACATGGTGTATTTTGGGCACTCCCCAATTACAGTAATATTATCTCAACAATATTAAGTCTTTACCCAATGAATTATGGGGATATATAATTCTATCCCACTAGTCAGATAACATAGTGAACCTAGGTGAACTTTCTGTGCACCATACACGGTATCACATGATAATGAAATATTACCTAGTTCAATGAATGGATATTAAATTCAATGATCACCCACAATATTATTAGAATCCAAACATTTATATGAGAATGTGTTCCACCAGAGTAATTTAATCCATATATGAAGTATAACAATGATAAAAACCATGAGATAAATTTGGGTTTCATAATATTGTCACAACGAAACACCAAAAGTTGTATTATAAAGAATCCAAAAATAATAGGGAAATAATTTTTTTTCTCTTTTTATATTTTAAATAAGAAAAAATGTTTTTTAATATTGTGCTCTAATATTTTAAAATTCATGAGAACCATCAATGATATTTATAAATAAAAATAAACATCATATGGGATGGTCTTGGAAGTGATAGAATACTCTTTTAATAATGGAAATGTGTTATTATTCACCTTTAACCTTGACTTTAACCCTGATGGGTTTCAATAAAATAAATATATTTTTAAATATCAAATCAAATTGAAAATGATTTTATGTATATATCACATACGATGAATCATGAAATAATAATATTCCCTATAGTTAGGTTTATATAATAGTGTTAATTTTTAAGGGAATATAGAACATATATTATCCCCCCAAAAAATATTGCAACGTTATATATGTGAAATGAAAATATACACTGTATATTTAAAAAATAAATTATAATAATATATACTAAATGGGAGAAAATGAAATTTATTGTGTGAACCAAGACTAAGAATGGTAGTTCAAAAGATCCCATAATGTAATAAATATGTATGTTGAAATTATAAAATTTTTAAAAATGTTGATTAAACTTTCATTTATAGTATTTTAAGTATTAATATGTGGATTATGTAGGAAAAATTATTTTACGGTTAAAAAATATGAATGGAAAACATTTGTAGGTAGTGAAAACATCGACATGGTGGAAAAATTATAACTAATAAGAATGTAAATTATTATAAATAATGTAGTAAATTTATGGGGAATAAATTCATCAAGGAGGAATATTGAATAAAAAAGATTCATTTTACGTATATAAAAAAATGGTAAAAATTAAATCATATGGTGGATTAAAGAAGGAATGGAAGAAAGAATTTCAAAATATGACCTTATAGTTTAATCAAAGGGTGGTTGAGTTAAAAAACCCTTAGAATATCACATTCATTCGAATCGAATACCAATTGAAGGTATAATATGAGATATACTAATAAATTCCTTTTATTTGATGAAATTTATTTTGAAAATTAATTCATATGAAAATGATACTCCATTAAAAATAACACACGGTGAATATGTTTCCTATCAAAATAAAATACAATTTTGATAAAAACCACTTTTATTAATACATAACATATTTTAAAGAACTCAAATATGCTAAAAAACTATATTAATAACTTATTTATGTAAATTTTAAATATCTAAAACTATTTATAAATATCAATTTTAATTATTTCAATTATGTATATTAATTTTCTATTTTCATTTTTCAATAATGAATGTTGGTAAACATGAAGCATTCAAACTAGTTTTGAAATAGCAGTGTTGTCAATAATCATTTTCTAAAATTTCACCCTTTACATATCATAAAAGTTACTATTAATTATTTAGTAAATAAATATAATGTTATAGTTTATTTTTACAAAAATATTTATGATGGTTCATCGATATTAAATTATTAATATGCATGCTTCTGTAATTTTTAACAAATGCGTAGAGGTATCGTAATTAATAAGATTGATATAGATATTACCATTCAAAAACAAAAAAAATAATTATTTTTCTATTTATATCATAATTTATTATTAATTATTTTCACATAGACATCTGTGATATATTTTTATGAATTTTTCATCTACGTGGTAAGATTGACCACATCATTAAAATAATTTCATTAATAGATGATTTTGATGATTAAAGTGGTTTATTGGAAAAAAATTAAATTATAAAATAATAAGGATGATATCATTTATATAATTTTTTGGTGTTGAATTCTATTTTATGAGATCTAAAAAAATTATTAATTATCTATAAAAAATTTAGATATGTTACATCATGGAGGTGGTAGTCCACACAATGCACAACTAATAGTATCATTTCTCAATGAATTAGAGGAAAGGTGGATTGTTATTTTTTATTTCATATAAATAAATATGATACATATATGATATTTTTTCATCAATATAATCCTTATTATCATTTAACATATTCTGTTTTGAAAAATGGTAGTCGTCTTTTTGTGGAGGAGGAAGTCTGCACAATCAAAAAAATTACATATCAGTTTTTATTACATGAATAATTAAATGGTTTTTCATATTTATTAAAATATAATAATAATATTTATTATAAAAAATACTAATTTAAATATATAGTAAATTAAAAATTATAATTTAAAAGGTAAACTGAAATAAAAATGATGTTCGTAAGAATGACTATATAAATTGAAACCATTTTGTTTTAATTATGGACTCCACATATATTGATGTCGTAATCCAAATACATTTAACCTAATGATAATGGAAAACTAGAAGGATTATAGGGGAGGGAAAAGGTAAATTTTCACGAAGGGGAAAATCATCGAATGATTTTATGTGGTTGTTAGATTCCCATTTTATACGTGGTTAGAATGAAATTTAGGTAATTATAATAACTGAATATAAAAGGATAATATGTTTAACATGTTAGGTTGCTCCAAAAATTTATACTTCTGTAGTGTGGGGAAAAAAATTTATAAGAACTAAACAAATAAATTTAATTTTTTTTATACATGTTAATATGTCCATTTGACATAGAATCTTCACACATTCCAAATTTCTGTTTCACCATAGTAACTATGTAATAAATAATTATTTTACAGTTAATGAATAATAATAAAATTATCCTCATTACATAATTTGTAAATATTTAATCTAATTATCAAATCCATTTAAATATATAATGTTTTTATGCTTATAAAAAAATTGTTTTAACATTAGCGCTTGTAACACATAATACATTATTTTTAGAAAAACAATATTTTTTATTACAATTTAATTATTGGTTAAAAATATCCACGTATATGATTTAAATGATATATAAAAAATTTATAAAAATATTTGTGGATTCCAAGTCAATCCAAAAAAATATTTTAACAATCTATTATAAAATTAAATAAAAAACCATAATTGTTTTTTTATAAAATATAAATTATATTCATAAAATGAAAAAAATTGGTTTTATAAATCTTGAATAGTATTTAATAATTTAAATTTTTTCTCCTTAAACATATATTTTATAAATGGGACGGATTATAAACTTCCAGTCCTTCATTATGTATTTATAAAATTAATTTTATTGAAAAACAATTATTTCACTATTCATCTAAAAGTTATTTATTTTAAAAAACTATTCATAATAATTTTATGATATAATATTTTTATATTGACTCCAAAAATTTATTTAATTTATGAATTTTAGAATTTTACATTTAAATAAAATCATAAAAATATGTTGAAAGAATATTTTACAAAATATTTACCTTTCAATGTTTATGCCATTCCATGAATTATTTTTTATCAAGTACCAAAAATTTTAGTTTCAATCTTAAATTTATATAAAATTTTATTTTTCATACAAACTATAATATTTATCTATAATATATTTATTCTCTAAAAATAATTTTAATATAAATAAAATTTATAAGAAACTATATATCTAATATTAAGTGATCTTAATTGTTATTTAAACACATTAATTTTAACAATGTATTAGTATTAGAAAACATCAGTATTTTATTTATACATGTATTTAAAAATATGGATACATATAGTTTTTCCTTCCAATTAAAAGGGTAAATCTTAATGGATATATAATGTTTCATAGTTAATTTTTGTTTTGAGTCCTTTCTGGATAAATCTATGGACAATATCTTTATTTAAGGGTAAATTATATAGTAAAATCAGAGGGAACTACTATTCTATATCCTAAAATCTCATGTGTGAACATAAAATTCTATATGAAATTTTAGATCAACACGACTTCTACCCTTCCATCCATTCTCAGTCACTTCTAACTTCCTCAATGCAATGAGAATTATGTAATATACCAATATGGATTTACCCAACACATCACCCAAAACATGCCACAAAGCTCTGAAAAGAATTCTAGATTTCCATGGTATGGTGGAAATAACTATTGAATCCCACTTATCCATTTGGGGTTGGTTTCATTATTTATCTATTCATGATGACCCATCCATGAACTAGTCATCGACCCCACCATGCATGATGTATCTATTGATATAAATATCCAAACATAGTATCTTCCACAATTACTACATGTATATTTCATAGAAATATTCAAATAACAATATCTAAACAATACACATACATGATATTTTATTTTCAAAGTTTATGAGAAACACAAAAAACTATATAAAGACCAGAAATGGATCCACCAATGATAACTCCATGAGGCCACCCTACCCACCATCCTAAAATAACCACAGATGTTAGTAATCCAGATGGTCCCCTAAAAACACAGTTCTCTTTGACATACATATGTCCTGTTAAACAATATATCTATTTTCCTGATGGAAGAGGTAGTGCGTGAGGACTAATTATCAGCATGTTACCCTGACGAATCCATTTAAAGATTTTCTCCATAAACATAAATTACTCAATTTAAAAAATTAAATTTCAAACCCATTCAATTTAAATGAAAAGTTCACTTGAAGAATTTAATTTAAAATATTCTCTAGATTAATATAAAAAATGAATATAAAATAATATGAATAAAAAATGCTCAATATAAATGAAGTGAAACCATATGTAATAGACATGTTATATTTACACAAAAATGGAAAAATAAATTAAAACCTTATATGTGAACCTTATATCCTAAATAGTATTTTGAAAAACCCCATGGGAATCTAGACAAAATAAGGCTCAATAATTGGTCATCATGGACTCTAACCAATGATTTCTAGTATGACTTAGTGCTTACATTTTTTTGAAAAATGGAAATGTATATAATAAAAATGTATAATCTCTCATTCTATTCCATGGTCAAAATAAAAATTCTATGGGAACTCTCATCCTACAAGTCCATATTTAGAAGAACCCTCAGTCATCCTCCCAAAAATAATTCTTAGTCCCTTAGACACCACTATATAGCAACCACATGTTATAAACTATGGTTTTAAATATTTATGTCACAACTCACACTCTAATTTCCTTTAATGTATCAAAAATATCATATAGATAAACATATAATATGTTCCAATTACATAAAACAATCATCACCATAATATTGAAACATCATCTTCTTGGTAAATGGATAATAATAAACACCCTTTTATACATATATGAAACCATAATTCCTCATTGAGGTATTTTTTCAAATACAATCCTTGTGCAGAAAACATTTATTTTTCAAAATCCACATTAAAACCTATAACTTCCAATATAAATAATGTATAACTAAAAATTGTGGTATGGTATGAATAATAACATATTTTTGGATTATTTTGATAAAATCACTAATATAAATCATGAATCTTTGTTAATATTGGAAATAGATCTATAAAAAGTTACACCTTCTAAAAACCAAATCAAAACACATCTCCTTCCAAAAATAGCAGATGAATCGAGTTATAGGAATCCCTAAACACCAAAAACACAATGAAACAACAAAAATCCCCAACCAACAACACTAGGTTCGATGATATACCATTCTAGGTTATCTATATTAGATAACAATTGATGATTCTGGATGAACAAAGGGAAATTAAGAAACAATCAATATCAAATAGGAATATCGTGAAGAAATTTTCCAAATGTAATACAGAATCCCAATAAATATTAAAGGGGAGAGTGATTGTAGTCCATGGGAAAGGGTTCTTACATTATGGGGATATAAATGGGATGATTTTAGCTAAATCCTGACAATAGAAATTGGTATAATATTCTAAATTCTAATGACCTAGATAACCAACATGGTTTTTCCACCATTTTATGAAAACCAAATGCTAACTATATTGAATTCATCCCCTCTCAAAAAATTCCTCATTGATTCTTGAAATACTATCGTGTTTTCAAAAACATTCTCATGTCATGAAAAACCCATTTCCCCAAAAATATTCTCTCATATGGTTATCCACATTGTTACTGAAAATCATGATCAAACCATGATATAGATAATATTTTTAAAAAAAAATTAATTTTTACCCACCAACTCATAAAATGTACCGGAATAATCAAATGAATATAAAAAAATCAAAATAATTTATATGAGTATCCTTGAAAAGTGTCATAATTATCCTCACCATGTCAATATCTACCGCAAAAAATTACTTATGGACAATGAAAATAAATTAAGTGATTCTACTTCTACGTCACAATAATTTCATGATGCCATATGTCATCCTTATTTTTTCAATCATTTCAATTTCAAAACCATATGTGATGAATGTTAAAAAACAAAATAGGTGAATCAATATTATTTCTATTAAAAATTTTCCATTTTAGAAATCATTTTCCAAGACCTGAAATAAAAATTTACCTCTCATGTACCAAATAAAGAATGATGACCCTACTAAGACCAATAATATGGGGGCCAACATTACCACCCAATCAATTAAAAAAAATAACCCTTCTTATTCATGTATTGGTAACATTTTATTTTGGAAAAACAAAAAAAAGATGAATCTCCCATGAACCCTAGAATTTTAGAACACGTCCACAACGAATATCATTAATTAATTGTCTGTCCCACCGATTCTAACCGTCTATCTCTCAGTGATACGTCATGATAAAATTCAACTATGATAAAAGGACCTCATAGAATCATTTCTTGATCAGAGAAGTAAAATTAATATCCAAATAAAAAACAATTGATAACCCATAAAGTGAAATTATCTCTCGAACATATATCTACATTCTCTCCTCAACCTATTGTAACATTATAATGGGAAGGAATATGTAATGACCCAAAGTTTCATTCCCTCTTGATGTAATTAAATGTCTCTTTATGTTTTTATAAAATGTCAACTTCATTGGTTTTATGTTAAGAATTTTGACCGTTTCTAATATAGCCGTTGAACAGTGATCACATGATTAGTAAAAATATAGGGCTTTAACAAATCAAAATTTACTTAGACAAAAGAAGCGATGGCCTCGTCTAGTAGAATTTATCCATACGAAGCCCATTTGTCAGAGCTCGGAAAAGAGGTGGCTTCTTTGGGCTTCTCCCTTGTCCAAGCCCAAGTTGAGCTTCATCTTGTAAAGCTCGAACGTGACCGTCTACGGGAAAAGTGTATGTTTACTGAAATTACCACTCGAGAGATGCTATCCGAGCCACCCCAAGAGTCTCTCACCATCACACACCTTACCCTTAGGTCTTATGCAGCTGTTTCAAGGGGTTATGTAACAAGTAAGTAGTACTATGTTCATGTACATTATTTCTTTGTATATAATAATGAATATAATTTCTAGTCATTTTTTAATACAATGTAAATAGTTTTTAAAGTACAAATAGTTTTTTTAGTTATTATTTAACTAAGAATTCTATTTTATTAAATTAAGGGATTTTTTAATTAAATATTATTTTAATAAAATATTATTTTTATTATGAAAATAATTTTTATTAAATATAAACGATCTTATAATTTTATGAATGAAATTATAATTTTTATTAAGGTTTGAAAGCCATTTCTGTCCAAACCTGTGAATTTTAGATAAATGTCGGTTTTTATTTTAAAAGTGAAAATTAACATATTTAGAAAATTATTTAGAAAAAATAAATGTTATTTTTGGAATCAGGACATCAAAATTATCCAACGGTGAATTTTTCATAATTTTCTGAGACAGTCAAATTTTTGAGTAAAAATTAAATACTGTTTAAATATATAATGTGTTTTATGACATCATAATGACCCAATAGTGATGTAATAAAATAATATAATCTTTATATTCGGCCAATATATGTTTTAAAATTAAAAT
The DNA here is from genome assembly GCA_963277665.1 of Viscum album. Classification (NCBI taxonomy): domain Eukaryota; kingdom Viridiplantae; phylum Streptophyta; class Magnoliopsida; order Santalales; family Viscaceae; genus Viscum; species Viscum album. The sequence continues at coordinate 1,027,481,024 of OY728121.1, read as the reverse complement.
AATGTGATTTTGGGTTTCTTTAACTTACTTTTCAAAGCTTTAATGGACCCCTCAAGACTTATTCAACACCTTTCCTTTTTAAATTAATTTCCACGGTAGTGTTACTCACCTCCACATAAGAAACCCTAATATTTTAAGATTTTCAGACTTTGGCCTTATAAAATATATTTTTCCTCTTCCCTTTGAAAAAGACCATGGGAAAAAAACCATGGGATGGTTTGTGGTTTGGATTAATTTAATATAAGGGGTCCCAAACCTAAATAATAAAGAATTCCCTCACCTTTCCTATATAAACCCACCCAAGATCCCACTTCCTCCTCACTCAAAGCCTTTGGAGTTCGTCCAACATCTACCCTACTCTCTCTAAAATCCTCCCGAGGTTCCCCAAGCTCCCATGAAGCCTCTCACAAACCTCTCTCTTGCCTTTGGAGGCACACTTCCATGTAAAGGTTTTTTCTTCCTTTCTCATTTTTGTCAATTATCTTTAAGTTGTATTGCCCTTTTAATTACAGTTATGAATGCTGGGGTATGGTTTCACACCACCCCCATACTTCCCTCTTATTTTTTGAATTATGGGAGATCCCTTTCTCACTCATTGAATTCCTCCCATGTAAACCCGTTACTATGCCGAAATTCCGAAAGGAACTTCTCTCTCTTCTTTTACATTCAAGAAATAATTCTGTATCATGAATCTAAATTATATTAAAATTGTTGGGAAATGTATCCATATGACCTCCTTAATTTCCATTACATGTAAATATTATGAGGAACCCATTTCTCTCTCATCAACCATTTTTTATGAATTCTTATGTCACGCCGTTACGCTGCAGAAATCGCACCGATTTTCTAAGCCAATGCCATTGTGTAGTGGAAACCATGACCATTTCTCCATCAAGGGTATTCATATATATGCACATTTACTTATTGATTACAATGTTTCATGTATTAATTCCACATTCCTTTATCATGGAATAAATTATACTGTTTTATGAGTCCATGTTTTATGATCCATGTAGCACACTTATGCATGAAATGAAATGTTTAAGAAGGGTGCGCCCTTATAGTGCTCCAATGCATTGGGTAAAGTATAGTACCATGATACATCATGTGCAATGATTTTTGACTCATGATAATTCATGTGAAACTAGGGTTTACTTGTGCTTTATGTGCAATGAGGATTTACTAAAGCTCCATGTGCAATGAGCCTTGGCTCATGCTAATTCCATGTTAAGTGTTGTTGCTACACTTCCATGTTATGATTATCATGCTTTATCATGCCTTTATGTTCATGTTTCTTATATTCTCTATTGCTCTGCCTATTGTCTAACATGTACAGTAATACTCATGTTATTCTATGTGTACTCCCTTACTGGGATTTATAGCTCACCCTTTTCTTATGCATATCCTCAGGTTATCCCATGCAATGCTAAGTATGAGAGAATGTAGTGGTCATGTAAAGGAAGTTTTCAATAAAGATGTTGTAATTCATGTTTTAGTTTTTAGGTAATGGTCCTAATCCCCAAAGAAACTAAACATCTCGATCTTCTTTGATGTACCAAGTGACGTTTTATGTAATAAATCATGTTTAAGTTTGTAATAAAAGCAGGGTTGTAAAAGTTGGTATCAGAGGGTAGGTTTAGTTATTTTTGGGATTTGGAAACCCTTTTAAAGCCATAGAGACAAGACTAAGTATAATAAAAACATCCCTATGTTTTGGTAAGTACTGATTAAGTGGTTTATCAGACAAATACATCCCTGTCTGGATACGAGCAGGTAGAGGCGGCTCTGGCACAGATTTATCCTAGGGGTAAAACCCGAAAACACCGCTTTGAGCTAGACTCGAACGGGAACTGGTGCACGACAACATACCTTGCTGCACTCTTGGTAACGACACTCCTGGGGGATATGTTTTGATAAATTCACAATCTTATTATGAATTCTTATTAAGGGAATAAAATGCACCTAAGAATATATGTTAGAAAGTAGATCATGAAAAGCCTAGATTGAAGCCTATAGACTCATGAGTTAAGGAAATGAAAGATTATTTATAAGTCATCAGCTTTTGTATTTGGATTAATCTTTATGTGTTACCCATAAGATTAATTTTATTCCAGCCAATGTCCATTAATAGGAGGACTCGGGCTAAAAATCGATGCGAAGATCAGTGTGATGACAGTACTAATGAGATGCCCAATCCAATGGGAGCGGGAATCATGATCTTTGTCAGGCTTCTCTCTCAGCTAACTCATGTTTTGAATAGAAAAACGGGTCAAGAGGAACATTCAACCCCCCACCCCTAAGAAAGAATAAGTCACTATCGAGAGCTTCATGAGACAAAGGCCACCTACATTTAGTGGATAATCTGATCCCACGATCGCTGAATAATGGATCAACTCCATTGAAAATATCTTCTCCATCCTTCAATGTTCTGAACAAGAGAAGGTTATCCTGTATTCCTATCATATGGAGGGTGTAGCTTATCAATGGTGTACGTTGATAAAAAATACAAAGCTTGAGGAGGACATCGAGGCGTTGGAATGGATGGATTTCCAGAAGATGTTTTTCGATATGTATTTTCTGCGCACCATCCGGCTTATGATGGAATGGGACTTCATTTCCCTCATGCAAAAAGATGAACAATCTGTTGCAGCGTACAAGGAAAACATTAAAAGGCTTGCACGATATTCTTCCGGCTTTGTCAGTACCCCCGAATGCAAGGTTGACCGCTTCTTTGGTGGGATGAAGCCTAGCTTGTGGAAAGCATTAGAGATCAGTGACTTCGACAACTATGAGGAAATTGTCTGATGTGCCCTCAAGGTCAAAATTGAGATCGGGGAATCATAGGGGATACCATGGGGACAGGAAGCGTAAGGTGGACTTCAATGATGGTGGTTCGATGGATAAATCCAATGGTGCTTAGAAGATCCAGCACCTCACTTGCCAAAAGTGCGGAAAGAAGCACCCTAGAAATTTCCTTAAGGGGATGAGAAAATGATTCAGGTGTGGAAGAGAAGGGCACCTAGCTGTTAACTGTCAGCAAGAAAGACCCACGGTTGCGACAGTGGAGAGTAACGCTCCATTCGAACCTCAACGCGTTGTTCAATGCTAAAAATGCAAAGAACCGGGCCATTTTCAAAATCAGTGCCCTAATCCAAGGGTTTTCAGAGGCGACCAAAAACCTCCAAGGCAGCAAGGACGAGCTTTTTCCATCACTTCTGCTGAAGTGAACCCTGACAGTGAAGTGGTGACAGGTACACTAGTTATTCATTCAAGAATAGCGAACATACTTTTTCATTCATGTTCTACGCATTCTTTTATATCTCGAATGTTTAGTAGAACAATCCCAGCACCACCACAAATCATGGAAGTTAAGATGTCGGTGAGGACGGAAAATTGGGAAATCATTGCATCCCATTAATATAAGTCCTCCCCTGTTATAATATGTGGATTGAATTTCCCGGAGAACCTCGTCATACTTCCTCTGGTGGAATTTTAAGCTATTCATGGCATGGATTGGCTTTCCTTATATAGAGCCGATATAAATTTTCGGGAGAGGGAAATCACACTCCATATGGAGAATCGACCCCAGATTCATTACAAGTGTCAGTATGAAGATGAATCTCTTTTAGCTCCATCATCTCAATCATGGATATTACTGCCTTCTGGGCATGCGTATATGGCTCAGATGATTGAGTCCAAGGAAGAAACCAGCCTTGAGGAAATGCCTATTGTGAGGGAATTCACAGAAGTGTTTCTCGAGGAACTGCCTGGTCTTCCTCCTAGAAGAGATGTTGAGTTCTCAATTGAACTTATACCTGGGGTGCTACCAATATCCAAGACCCTATATATAATGGCTCTTTTTGATCTTGAAGAGCTGAATAAAAAACTACAAGAGAATCTGGATAAAGGGTTTATACGCCCAAGTGCTTCACCATGGGGTGCACCAGTACTCTTCGTCAAGACGAAGGATGGGTCAATGCGGCTCTGCATCGATTATCGTGAACTTATAAAAATAAAGATAAAGAACAAGTATCATCTCCCATGAATAGATGACTTCTTTGATCAGCTGTATGGATCACAATACTTCTCCAAGGCGGACTTGGGGTCGGGATATTATGAAGTAAGGTTGAAGAATGAAGATGTCCCCATGACTGCTTTTCGTACAAGATTCGGGCACTATGAATTCATAGTAATGCCTTTTGGACTCACCAATTCTACAAAAATCTTCATGGACTTAATTAATAGAGTCTTTATAGATTACCTAGACAAATTTGTGGTAGTATTTATAGATGATATTCTAATATACTCTAAAACTAAGGAGGATCATGAGGAGAAATTAAGAACTGTACTGGAGACTTTTCACAAGGAGAAGCTCTTTTCAATGTAAAGAAAGTGTGAGTTCTAGTTGAAGGAAGTCTCATTCTTGGGCCATATCATCACAAGAAATGGGATATCTGTGGATCCCTCCAAAACAGATGCAATTGAGGCATGGCTGAGGACAAAATCGGTAACGGATATCTCAAGCTTCTTTGGGTTACTTGGATATTATCGACGATTTGTGAGAAATTTCTCACGATTGTCCAAACCTCTTACCAATCTAACTCAGAAGGGAGTAATGTTTTCTTGGAGTGATGAATGCGAAGAATGCTTCAAAGAGTTGAAAATGAGGTTTATCACTGCGCCCGTGCTCACTTTACCCACAGTGGGGAACTTTTTTTGTATTCAGTGATGCTTCAAAGAAGGGCTTAGGCTGTGTGCTGATGCATAATGATAACGTGATATCCTATGCCTCAAGGAAGTTGAAAATACATGAGAAAAACTATCCAACACATGATTTTGAGTTAGCGGCTGTGATCTATGCCTTGAAAATCTGGCGGCATTATCTCTATGGAGAGAAATGTGAGATATATACTGACCATAAGATTCTTAACTATATATTCATGTAGAAAGAGCTTAATATGCGCCAGAGAAGATGGATAGATCTCACCAAAGATTATGATTGTTCAAAACATTACCACCCTGGGAAAGCGAACAAGGTGGAAGAAGCCCTAAGTAGAAAGGATCCAACGATTCTATCAATTATGAGAATTGAGAAGGATCCAATCTACTTAGACATGATGAATATGGACATGGGAATCATAGAGAAGGGAACATCATCAATCCATTAACAAATTATTGCTCAACCATCTCTTTTGGAAAGGTTAATGGATGCTCAAAAGGGTGATCTGGGAATTCAGGAAAAAGTGGAAGCTATCAAAAAGGGTAAATCCTCATAGTTTAATGTTAATGAAGAAGGAATTGTTCAGTTTGGGAAAAGACAATGCGTTCCATCAAGTCCGGAGCTGAAGAAGAAACTTTTGTATGATGCACATAGTTCAAATTTCTCTACTCACCCAGGGAGCACAAAGATGTATCGAGATCTCCGAGAAAACTTTTGGTGGGATAATATGAAAAAGGAGATCACTGAATACATATCAAAGTGCTTGGTGTGTCAGCAAGTGAAGGCAGAGAGGCATAAGTCTAAGGGGATGATGAAACCATTGCCCATACCAGAATGAAAATAGGAGAACATCACAATAGTCTTTTTCACCAGACTTGCAAGGACATCCAAAGGAAATAATGCAACCTGGGTTGTTGTGGATCGTCTTACAAAGACTGCACACTTTATTTCTATTCTGGAAGACTTCTCATTGGATCAACTGGCACAGATATATATCAGGTAAGTGGTAAGGATTCATGGAGTTCCACTATCTTTTGTGTCTGGCCGAGATCCAAGATTAACCACAATGTTTTGGATGAGTCTTCAACATTCTCTGAATACTGAACTGAACGTTAGTACGGCCTATCATCCTCAAACTGATGGAAAATCCGAGCGGACTATCCAAACACTTGAGGATATGTTGAGAGCTTGCTCAATGGACTTTATATAAGGATGGGATCAACATCTTCATCATTATGATTTCTATTATAATAACAGTTTCCACTCGATCATCCAAATGGCACCATATGAAGCCTTGTATGGGAAACGGTGCAGAACACCGGCATGTTGGGATATGGTTGGTGAACATAAGCTGCTTGGACCAGAAATGGTCGAGGAAATGGTGGAGAAGGTGAAAACCATTCAACAACATATCAAGGCATCTCAGAGTCGACAGAAGAGTTATGTAGATAACCGTCAATGAGACCTTGAGTTTAAAGTTGGAGACATGGTTTTTCTACGCATATCTCCAAGGAAGAAGGTCATGAGGTTTGGAATGAAATGGAAGTTAAGTCCAAGGTACATAAACCTCTTCGAGATTCTTGATCGTGTCAGGGTTGTGGCCTATCGACTAGAACGTCCACCTACTGTGGCCAATGTACATGATGTCTTTCATGTATCCCACTTAAGGAAGTACATACCGAACCCTTCACATGTAATCTTTTATGAGGTGGTACAATTGGAAGATGATCTTTATTATGAGGAGCAACCAGTGAAGATCTTAGATCGTAGAGAAAAGGTACTATGAAATAAGACAATGCCCCTCATCAAAGTGTTGTGGAGAAACCACAAGTTTGAAGAAGAAACTTGGGAATCAGAGGATATGATGAAGCTGAGTTAACCACATTTGTTTTAGTATGGGAAAAGGAAAATTTTGAGGGAGAAATTTCATAAGGGGGGGGATATTTTAACGACCCAAAGTTTCATTCCCTCTTGATCTAATTAAATGTCTCTTTATGTTTATATAAAATGTCAACTTCATTTGTTTTATATGAAGAATTTTGACCATTTCTAATATAGTCGTTGAATAGTGATCACATGATTAGTATAAATATAGGGCTTTAACACATCCAATTTTACATAGACAAAAGAAGTGATGACCTCGTCCCGTAGAATTGCTCCGTACGAAGCCCATTTGTCGGTGCTCGGAAATGAGGTGGCATATTTGGGCTTCGACCTTGACCAATCCCATGACGAGCTTCATCTTTTCAAGCTCGAACATGACCGTCTACGGGAAAAGTGGAAGTTGATTGAAATTACCACTTGAGCGATGCTATCCGAGCCACCCCAAGAGTCTGTCACCATCGCAAACCTTACCCTTAGGTCTTATGCAGCTGTTTTAAGTGGTTATGTAACAAATAAGTAGTACTATGTTCATGTACATTATTTTTTTGTATATAATAATGAATATAATTTCTAGTCATTTTTGATACATTTTAAATAGTTTTTAAAGTACAAATAGTGTTTTTAGTTATTATTTAACTAAAAATTCTATTTTATTAAATTAAGGGATTTTTTAATTAAATAACATTTTAATAAAATATTATTATTATTATTAAATTAATTTTTATTATATATAAATTATCTTATAATTTTATGAATGTAATTATAATTTTTATTAAGGTTTGAATGCCATTATTGTCTATACTTGTGAATTTTCTGTAAATGTATGTTTTTATTTTAAAATTGGAAATTAAAATAATTAGAAAATTATTTAGATAAAATAAATTTTATTTTTGGAATCAGGACGTCGATATTATCCATTGGTAAATTTTTCATAATTTTCTGAGACAGTCAAATTTTTGAGTAAAAATTAAATACAGTTTAAATATATAATGTGTTTTATGACATCATAATGAACAAATTTTGATGAAATAAAATACTATAATCTTTATGTTCGTACAATATATGTTTTAACATTAAAATATTGTGATTTTGGGTTTGATTAACTTACTTTTCAAAGCATTAATGGACCCCTCAAGACTTATTCAACACCTTGCCTTTTTAAATTAATTTCCATGGAACTGTGACTCACCTCCAAATAAGCAGCCTTAATATTTTTAGAAGTTCGGACTTTGGCATTATAAAATATTTTTTTCCTCTTCCATTTTCCAAAAAACATGGGCAAAAACCATCGTATGGTTTGTGGATTGGATTAATTTAATATAAGGGGTCCCAAACCTAAATAATAATGAATTCCCTCACCTTTCCTATATCAACCCACCCAAGCTCGCAGTTCCTCCTCACTCAAAGCCTTTGGAGTTCGTCCAACCTCTGCCCTACTCTCTCTAGAATCCTCCCAAGGTGCCCCAAGCTCCCATGATTCCTCTCAGAAGTCTCTCTCTAGCCTTTGGAAGCACACTTCCAAGTAAGGGTTTTTTCTTCCTTACTCGTTTTTGCCAATTTTATTTATGTTATATTGCCCTTTTAATTTCAATTATGAATGTTGGGGTATGGTTTCTCACCTCCCCCATAGTGCCCTATTATTGTTTGAATGATGGGAGATCACTTCATCTCTCATTAAATGCCTCCCATGTACACCCGTTACTATGCCAAAATTCTGAAAGGAACTTCTCTCTCTTCTTTTACATTCAAGCAATAATTTTGTATCATGAATCTAAATTCTATTAAAATTATTCGGACATGTATCTATATGACCTACTTAATTTCCATTACATTTAAATTTGATGAGGAACCCCTTTCTCTCTCATCAACATTTTTTTATGAATTCTTATGTCACGCCGTTATGCTGCCGAAATCACACTGATTTTCTAAGCCAATGCCATTGTGTAGTAGATACCATGACCATTTCTCCATCAAGGGTATTCACATTTATGCACCTTTACTTATTGAATATGAAGTTTCATGTATTAATTCCACATTCCGTTATCGTGGAATAAATGATTTTTTTTTATGAATCCATGTTTTATGATCCATGTGGAACACTTATGCATGAAATGAAATGTTTAAGAAGGGCGCACCCTTATAGTGATCCAATGCATTGGGTAAAGTATAGTATCATGATATGTCATGTGCAATGAGTGTTGACTTATGCTAATTCAAGTGCAATGTGGTTTTACTCATTCTTTATGTGCAATGAGAATTTACTCATGGTCCATGTGCAATGAGCCATGGCTCATGCTAATTCCATGTTAAGTGTTGTTGCCACATTTCCATGTTATGATTATCATTATTTATCATGCCTTTATGTTCGTGTTTCTTATATGATCTATTGATATGCCTATTGTCTAACATGTATTGTACTCCTCATGTTATTCCATGTGTACTCCCTTAATGGGCATTATAGATCACCCTTTTCTTATGCATTTCCTCAGGTTATCCCATGCAATGCTAAGTACAAGGGAATTTAGTGGTTATATAAACGAGGTTTTCAATAAAGATGTTGTATTTCATGTTTTAGTTTTTATTTAATGGTCCTAATCCCCAAAGAAACTAAACCTCTTGATCTTCTTTGTTGTACCAAAAGATGTTTTATGTAATAAATCATGTTTAAGTTTGTAATAAAAGCATGGTTGTCATATTATATGGTAGATTAAGTCAACAAATGAAAATTTATCCAATTTATCTATTTACCACTATGAGGAAGAGTTATATTGATAGAATATTAGGTAGATATCATATCCAAATTTCATAGAGTAATGGGATGGGGATGATGGCTAATAAATTCTCTCTATTTCTTATATTTTCATATACAATTGGTAAAACATCATGATATAGAATCATAATCTAACCATATCATTATAGGAAATTATTGCATAATATTAAGGTTATAAAACAACTTCATACTCCTTGGGTGGATGAACCAACTAGAATTATACCCTTCAGAAATCACATCCGTCCTCATGTTCAATGAACCATCAAAGGATTCCTGAAGTATAAGGTAAAATCAAAAGATCAAAAAATATCACGAGGTCTATCCACAATATAGAACTCCTTTAATATACTGAATGTCATGGTCAGATTCCCTCAAAACAAAAAAAACATGAAATAATTAAGGGATAGTCCTAAAATGGGTCAAGGACCCTAGCTCTATGTCTTATTAATTCTCCAAACTCAGATCAACATAAAAAAAACAATTAGACCCCACTCATCCACTAATTATATAACTATCTGGATTGTAAAATTAATACATATGGAATCATTGACCATATTTTTGACTCTTAGAGTATATTATATTTTGAAAAATATATATATTTTGAAGACACTCCATTATAAATTTCTACAAGATTCCCATGACCCTTTTTAAGAAAATATACTTAATGGAACTATGATCTAAATAAATTTCCAACTGCTCCCAAAAGAGGTATTAAATCCATGTATTTAGAGAATTTATGAAACTACATGGGTTACATGTTTTCTTAATATCATTATTTTTTATTTTTTCAATTATTATAGATTGTTTTCTGATTCAATTGCCAAAACAAATTATATTCTGGGAAACATCAAAGTAAATGATCACATATAAGTATGTTAATAATTAATGATATGGATAAATGATTTAAATGGGATAATTTTGTGGGTAGAGATTCATTCATCAAGTCATGTGAGATTCAAATAAAATCATGTTATTGGAGGTGGTTTGGTCTTGAATTAGTGATAGGGTTTAAGAATAGTTTTTGAAACTATGTGGTTATCAGGAAGAAACCATTCCATTGATTTTTAATGGAATAGTATTGACTCCTCAGGTGGAGTATGGTTTATCTAACATTGTAAACTAACAATATTAAATGTTATTATATTATGAAATAGAGAAATCAACCATATAAATTTTTAAAATTTTAAATATCATCTATTATTTATTATTTATTAGCTCTTATTATCCCCTCAACGATGATTTTAATGCCTATACATTCAATTTGTTAATAATCCTTGATAAATTTAATGTATATCATCTATCAATGTTCATTTTCTTAAAATTATCCTCCTTTATGTATATATCTTCAAGATCTCTCTTACCCATGGCATGAAGGAACCCTAATTTGATGCGGTTTTTGGATATAGATGGTTTTTTGAGGATTTTTTTTAATTTATAATAGATTTATTCCATCACGTACTCGATCTCATCATTTCACATAACTATATTTGAAGTAAATGGGTTTTTAATCATTCAAGACGTTGTTGTCTCTATCATAAGATTAATCTATTAGCCAGAATTATATTTAATGATTTATTTTTTTGAATGTGGAATTTGATTAGTTGATGTACATGAGAGGTGAATTTTTGATTGATGTATATAGAAATGATTTATAAAATAGAGGTGTTTGATAGAAATAATGTGGATTAACCAATTTTTTTAACATTCATCACATATGGTTTTGAAAATTAAATTATTGATAAATAATTGAATATTTATGATATAAATATTGTAAATTCATTATGAAATTATTGGATTTTAAGTGAAATGGGTTTTCCATAGAAATTGTATTATAAAAAATGAATTTTTTTCAGGAACAGAAAAATATTCTATCAGAATCCTAGTAAAACATCAACTATTATAAAAAAGAATATATATTTTATATATAATGGAGATATAAATCAGTATGGGGGGTTCCAATGAGGTCATGGATTATTAGTGGGAGGTCGTTATGCAGAACCTTTTTTTTTGAACATTAGAGTAACTTATTCTATCTTGTGGTCTTATTAATTTCAGTTGTGTATGGCCTTGTGTTCTTATTCCCACCTTGGTGTGGTATGTCTAAAGATTCTACATATTTATATTATAAGTTTTTCTTTCATAGATGATAATGATTTTGAATCTCAAAACATATTTATTTAATCTGTGTTTTCCTCATGGATAATTGATATTCCATATTTCATTGTTTACATAAATATGGAGTGTTATTTAAAGAACAATATAACGATTAATTTTATATAGAAAATAATTTATTCCAAGAAGGATTACAAAAAAATTATTAAAAAAATAACTAGTGGATTCACATTGATATACATGGTATAGATTCTATAGAGGAATTCTAATGATATTTAGTGCCCAAAAACTAATTTTCCTTGTGGGATTTGGTAGTCTTGTTCATACATGATACAAGTAATAGGAAGAGCATCATGTAGAGGATTCCTCCCTAGAATGTGGATCCATTTGTTGCATTATAAAGGTGGTGAAAAATAACTATGTCGATATGCATCCATAGGTTTCTAAATATTTCATTTATTGTATTTAGATTTAGAATTTTCTTTTCTCTAGTTGGTTGTGACATTTTTTTGGGTTTCATGACATATTATAAATCATGGATATCTATAAGATAAAATAGTTGTTTCTATCATATAAAATGTCACTTGATAGTGAAATTATTCAAATGCATATGTCTTTAATACTCCAATACATTTCACCAGACCACATTCATCAGGAAAATAATTTCGGGCTTATTGAGGACTAATTCAGTTATCATTATTAGTTGACTTGGGTTGGTTTTTTACAAATGGGAATAAAATATTCAAGATGTCATTAAATCTGAAATGAAATATTTTTATCACACTTATATTTCTAGGGGTATATTATATATTTGAGATATAACTTTCATAATATGAGTGGTAGTGTGGGTGTGTGTTAGTTCAACACAAATTCATGAAAACCCTTAAGTTACCTTGTTATATTCAATAATTCCTAGCATCTTTTTTAGGATTTTAACCTTTTTGGATTCATTTTTATAAATGAAATTTATTATAAAGAAAAAAATTTCTATATTAAATGGGTTTCCCAATTCGTTTATAACATAGTGATACTTCAATAATGATATATATGAATGATTGTGAGGAAGATGTGTTGAAATCCAATTGGTGAATATTCCTATTCACTCGGATTTTTCAATGTTAACTACTCAATAATACTATCTAGTCATTGGTATTATTTGAAATAATCAACTTCAAAATCATAAATTATCAAAAAATCATTTGTTTGTTATATAAATCGCGGAATATCCATTAAATTACATAGAAATATATTTAATCATTAGTGTATGTTCTCCTCACATAGGTAAATTGATATAAAAATGTATTCCATTATCAATAGAACACTACACCAATATGTTAAAATATATTGTTACTATAATACTTGATCATCCTCCAAACAATAGCTTATTTAACGTTATTCTTCAATTTAATTCATATCATCATCCAATAAATTTATTTTGTACATTATTTTTTTCTCGTAAGTTCATCATATTAGTTCATATAGTGCTTTCGTATGATATTCTCCATCTCATTCATTTTATCAAATGATACCAATGTAGACACATTATTTGTTATGGGCCTAAAAATTCTTTCTTAAATATATTATTCAACATATTAGTTTGATTTCATATTTATGACACTCGTATAATATTTTTTTGGTAATCTTTATCCATTATATATCAAAATTAAACCTCTTAAATCTATTCATTTATTTGTTAATTTAATTTAGAATCTCTTGACCCAACAAAAAAAATTCACAAACAAATTTACATAAAAACATCCATTTCAAAAAGTAGGGATCCACTTTAATTCATTGAAAACTAATTTCATTAAAATTAACATATCCTACTCAAACAATTAAATTTTTATTACCTTCAAACAACATTAATGATATGATTTAAATCTGTTTGATAATTTTGATGTAAATTTTTTGCATGAATCTCCCTTAATACATGGAATGAATCATGATCTTCTTCTTTTATTATATGAATTTTTTTGAAAAACTAAAATTCATAACATTAAATAGCAATATAAAATCCTCATAATGGCCTTTGGACCATCTGTCAAGTAAATTCTCATAACATCATCCCATCCCAGGAACCATAGACCATTGATTCTTCATATCCTCTTTGGAATTTTTCAAAATCCATTATCTATAAATATGCTTCGATATATGTCTTTCATTAGAAACCATCATTTGTTTTCATTTGTTAGTAACCCTTTATAAAATTTACTATATATTGTTTCTAATATCTTATTACATAAAATTTATCCTTCTATATGATGAATTGATGAATTATGTCCGATAATTTTGACACAGGTTTTCTTCCTAGTTCTGTTATTCTATTTATCATACTATGACTGATGAATATTCCAACTTATTACCTATAGAATTTGTCTGAGGAAATTCCCCACTAACTTATTTTATGTAATTATATGAAAATAAGTCTATTAGGAACCATCAAAAGGTCTATCTGATGAAACACTATACAACTATTTATCTTGTCTAAATTTGATCAAATCAACCTCAAAATATCAAGCACGATTTCTATATATTATGTAAAATTTAAATTTTTATCATTACCATGTACTCCTCTTATCATTTATCCACTGAACATAGTATTTTAACCTTAAGAAAACATCATATCAAGAAGTTTGTATCAATAATATATCATTAGATATTTTAGTACTAATGATTTTTCAGAAATTCAGATATCCCATGCATCATCAATTTAAATTTCATAAAAAATTATATATAATGAACCATTTGTAGAATTCTTATAAAACCATTCCACACAGCAATATCATTGATTACCTGATACCATTGGACGTCGCTATTGAAACTCAAGTCTATGGTATGGATCCAATTACTTTTTTACACTCAAAAACATCAATAGATATATAAAATAACTTGAACCTTTATAAATTTCATTATGTTTTTATGAATAAATTCGTTATTATGTAATGTAGTGATAGAAAACACATGGACTGCATTTTATATTTTATACCATTATAATATATATAAATATATATGAAAAAAATTAACAATTTGAAACCTTGATAATACAAAAATCGTTTAGGGCAGTTATGATTTTTATATATAACGGGATAAGATAAAATACAATTGACCCAAATGAATGAAGTGATTTCCCAAATAGTAGGATAATAAACAATGAGTCCCATTATTCAAAGCATCCATGGGAGTTCTAATCGTTGGGATTTACACTTTAAAAATACCACGATGATATCTAATAAATAAACTAAGGAAAAACCAATAATTGGAAAAATCTTGCTTATCTAGATCATAACCCAAATAATGTTTTCCTAACGACTCGTAAAAAGCACTACCATTACACACCTTATACTTACGACAAATTCTGGTGTTATAAAGAAAAATCTATCTAAAACCTAATAATTTTAGTTATTATTTATATTTTCATCAATGAAAATATAATTATATTTATACCTTTTTATTAATTATTTATAAATGATAATATATTGAGTTTGATTAAAATTTCATTTTGATATGAAAAAATTCAAAATGTATTTTTTGGAATGATATACTATCATTAAAGAAAAACTTCTGATAATTTCAAAAAAATTTAAAATAAATGATATTTTATGAAAATAAAAATATAATACAATATTTATTTAAATATAAATGATATTATAATTTAATGAAGTCTAATGTAATTTTTATAAGTGTATGAATGTTATTGTTATCTTAAAAACAAGTATTTTTCAGAAAAATTTATTTTTATTTAAAAAATGAAATACACATATTTATATAAATATTTTGAAAAGAAAATTATATTTTTGAAAACCAACATTTTAGAAAAATCCAATGTAGATTTTTTTTTCTAAGATAGAAGATTTTTTCAATATAAATTAAATATGTTACAATTATATGTTATGAATTTTTTCATCATAATAGCCCAAAAGTGGTGTACCAAATACTATAAAAATTTCCAAAAACTAAAATCATGTTTCCATTTTAAAATAATTTGTATTTTATGTTATTTTATTAATGTTAAATAAAATTAATGAATTATAAAATCCTTATAATATATATTGATGTTTTAAAATAAAATTTTTATGAATATGACCTAATCCCATATTTTCAAAGGTATTTTTATTAAAATCAGTCATTTTCCATATGAAATATTGTTGAACACTTCTCTTTGGTAGAAAACATGGTCCTAACCAATGTGGAGGTTTTTTGTTTTGATTATTTATTCCTACAGACTCCAATACCAATGTTCAAAAATTAATAAATAATTCCCATATATTTAACTATATATACCCACAAATCCTCACACACCACTTTTGAAAAATCCAATTCTGATATAATTTTCCATCCATCTCCCTCTCAAAATCCCTCACAATTAATTATCATGATTTTAATGAAATTCACTCATGATTTTTTAAATTCACTTATATTTATGGGATCCTCTAATATTATTTTTTATGATGAGTACATATATTGTATTATTCCTTTTAATTTAAAACTTTTAATGTTGTAATGTGTTTATAGACATCACATTTATTGTCCTTAGGATTTCCATATAATGACAGTACATTATTCTCTCTCTTTAATACCTCCCCAAATCATTTATGGACACCAATTATGTTTTTCAAATTAACCAATGATTTTCCAAGTCAAACTCATGTATTGTGAATACCCATCCCCATTTCCACTAAATGGTATTCATCGAGATATAAATATCTTTAATTTTTTTAATTCCATTTATAGTTATAATGGATTTTGATAAATTGGAATTATATATTTTTATATGAATTTTCCAAAAATTACAAAAAACAAACAACTAATGATCGTAATATATTATTTCCTTTGTAAACATAGAACACGATAATCTAATATAGTGAAATATCTTCTATTTTACCCACATTTATATTCCCATGTAATATTATTCATATACATCACCTATATAAAACCATTCTTCAAAACGTGGGGAGAGGAATCATAATAATTTGTGATCTCGGAAGTTTTGTGAGGGTACGTATGTGAGATACAAAATTATTAAATGATCACAAGGTTATGAGAACTTGATAATAATATATGAAAATCATACATTGCATATCAAATATCATAATATTGAGTCCTGTAATTAAAATTAGATTTTCATAAGAAATAAATCATAATGAAATAAAATAACATGAGTCAGGATATCTTAACATTAGTAGAAGATATTAAATATTGGAATAGTTATAAGCATAGAAAATCAATTTTATAGAAGTCAAATGTCATTTTGAAAACTCATCATGACACTCCATAGGTGGATACACCTAATAGGTGGGACAAACCACCATCCCCAATGGTAGAAGATTCCTCAATGTGGAACGAGTTCACTACCAAACCCATCATAGTAGTTAAGGATCATTCCAAAGAACATTATAGTAGAAAAAGACCCATATTGAACAAAATTTACACCCCATTATAGTAACATCTATATTAGTAGATAGAAATATTTTCCCAATTCATTGTATGGAGATATAGGTTCCACCCATATTTGGTTATAACACAACCACCATAAAATATTTAAAATCATACATATGTGTTTCATATGTTTCTAAAACATTCATCTTATCATAAAATATTTAATGAAATGGGTCTCATAAACTAGTCATTATAAAAATGATATGGAAAATAAAATGGATAAATAATCATTTCAATATTTCATCAAAGCAAACACAGTGGAAAAGAACGTAGGTTTCATAAGAATTTTATCATTGTTTAACCCATGGAAGAGAAATATGATTCATAAAAATCATGTCATCAAAAAAATAAACTATTCAAAGAATCAATAAGAATGATGTATGTGGATCATTTACCTAGTAAGGCATATGAAACCTCAAATAATGTCATCTTAGATGAAAAAATATTTTCATATAATTTTTCTCACATTTCCTAGAGGTAAATAACATTTCAATGAAAATTAATTTTTATAACATAAAATAATATTAAAATAATTTTCATTAATGATAAATTTTAAATCATATAATTGAAAATGATTAAAATCATATTAAAAATTCGTTAAATAAAATACCATTCCTTCATTTAAATTCTCAATTTATAAAATAAACCACTTTTTGAAATCATTTTCAGTGATAAAACATTTATTTAAAATATCATAATTTCCAAAATATTATTTAAAATAGATTCATTGAAAATAAAATTGAATTATGTTAATTACATCTTGAATTTATTGAGTGCACGTGATAATTTTAAATACTACGCATGTCGATCATTTTAAAAACAAATATTCCATTCGATTTTTTTAAAAAAGGATAATTGGAATTGTTTCAGAAAAAAAAGAAAATAAATATAAAAAATATTTTGTAAAAGGTAAAAAGGGTAATTATATAATTAAAAATCAATTGGATAATTAGAAATCATTTTTATGACATTTTTTAGAAAACATTTTTTCGAAATTAAACTGATTTCTGTCTATCCATTGAAATAATGGTAGGTTTTCTTAAAAACACATTCTCAATTATCATAAGTAGTATAGAGTGGAAAAATTAAAATATTAAATGAAACTAACATGAATAAATTATGTTGAATAAAATTAAGAAGTTTATTTTTTAATTAATCATTTGAAAAAAAGATCATAAAGAAATCCTGGGAAATGATGAGATTGAAACATAAAATCTTTACCAGTTTAGTAACATTGAAAAGTAAAACCCATAAAAAAAATATAAAATGAAATCATATATTCCATGAAAAAAATCGTAAGGTGTATTATATACACTTCATAGAATAATATACACACATATCATAACTAATTTCCCAATGAATGAAAAATGAGACTAAAAACCTTACATATTGGTTAATTTTGAACCATAAACCCCCTGAAATAGAGTTCCTCAAATGGATATGTAAACCCCCATAATTTTCATGACTAATGACATAAAATAAATTCATGAAAATTATATACATAAAATAAATTAAATATTTGGTAAATATGGATTGTTCCTCATAGAAAATAATGGTTAGGTGAAATTCCCTTACTTTATGTCTTTAATTCCATCGAAGTCGTTAAAAACTACTCTTCTTCTAGTAATCTCCATAGGTTTCACTAAAAGCATCACAAGGACTGATTTATACCCAATATAAGTGATATAAGATGATGGGATTGATGTTTTTAAGTTATTTATATTGGATTTGGAAAAAGAAAAATGTCATCAATGTTTGAAGTAGAGAGGAGAGGGGGTGGCCTTTCATTAGTGGGGGAGAGGACACACATGGTAATTTTTAAAATAATTGAGTGATCCCACATTTTTCTTAAGTCATAAGGGTATAAAATAAAAAATTATCAAACCAGTTATGTGTAATGGTTCAAATATATACAACTGAATGTTTTATTCAAATTTATATGTCATTTTGACCCCTGTCGTTTTAGTTAAACCACTAATAAGCAAATTTTTACCTCAACTTTCGTATTTCATATTTTCTTCCTTCATTATTAATTTTGGATTGACAATTATTTTAACATTATTAGATCACATAAATTATTCTAATCAGAAATATTTAATCAATTTTTCCAAATTCAATTAACAGTAGTGTCGATGTTTAGTTTATAATTATTCCCATAGACATGATAAGAAATAAGGAATTTAACGTGAAAATGTTCAAAAATTTAAAGAATTTTTAGAAAAAAAAATCAATTTCAATTTGATAAAAACATCCTTTAATGGATTACATATGAACTATTGAAGTAATATAACTTTAAAATCCATTAAAATATTCTATAAATTCATAAATAAATTAAATAAGAATGATAGTTTCAATGAATATTCATTATTTTTTTCTATTAATAAAAACAATGATCCATTTATAAAAGTATGAAAAATTTAACCTAATATAATTTTTTTATTATAATTTGAAAAATGATGTTTTTTAATAAATTTTAAAAAAAATCCCACATATGATCCAATATAGGTGTTTATCGAGAAGTTTATTTTTTATGCATAAGTTTATTTTATAGTAACTCTATGTCTTATAATAATAATCATTGTATGAAAATAAATTTAAATATATTGATATGTTGTCATGAACCGCCTTCACCAAAAGGAGGGAAGGTTCAGCAAATTTCCAGGCTCTTCCTTCTTTAAGTTGAAGGAGAGATAATGACCCCTGAAACCTACCTTCAATAGGTCCCTGAGTGACGACCATCACCAAGGGTACAAAATGACACACTAAATGGAAGGTATCACCCTTTTTTATTTTAATTGGATCGGGAGATATGATAGTAAATCCCACAACACCAAAACTAAAAGTAAAAATACGGAAGAAAATAATCCATTCCCACATGCATGTTCATAGGTAAAGATACAAGTCACAAAACTCCAATGGTAAAAAGATACCAAGAAAAAGGGAAACAACAATAGAAACTAACCAAAATGTCTATGCCAGTACGGTCCCGCACGATCCCTGAAGTCCTCTTGGAAACCTAAAAGTAATTTTATAAACATAGGGTGAGCATAAAAGTATACTTAGTAGGGAAAAAACTAAAGCTCTCATGCACAAGTGGGGAGACGTACTAAAGTCCCATGAGAAGCAGGAAACCAAACACTATCAAGGAGTCTATCCATCCCACTCACCGGCCACACTCCCCAAATAATACAAGAAGTAAGGTAATAGTAAAGAACAAATCATAATTGGGTACCCCACACCACTTTCCTAGTAGTTATTGAAGACATACTACGCATCAGACCAATCCCGCCATTCTCACCGTAGTCCCACTACCACACCCCACATGCACACACCTGGGCTATATCCTCACGCAGTCCCACTGCCAAACCCCACCCGCAAACACCTGGGCCACAACTGTCACATGTAACCATGCCTATAAACACCTAGGACAAAACAACCACAGCCACGCCGGAAGACATCTGGGCTAGAAGATCTACTGCCACGCCCGAAGACACCTGGGCCTCATCCCGAAGACACATGGGAAACCACCTACCCACACACACATGGGCCAACCACCATACTACCCTTCCCGAAGATTATTGGGCTAATAATGGACTTCAGGCCATCACAGTCTGCCTGTAGAGTCTCGAGCTATTCAGGAAAAGGAGCAGAAAATGAGCTAATAACTGGCCACTAATAGAGGTGTTGGTAAAAAAACCCTCCCCCATGGAATGGGTGTGTTTTGAACTAAGTGCTCAACTTGGGTGGGGCGCAAACAAGAAACACAAAACTAAAAGTATATATATAGGTAATAAGGACTCTGCCAAATCTAGGTTTTTCTTCAGCTAGCCTAATGATCACAATCAGCACCCTTGTCCAAGTCACGACTCACATCATACCCAAACCCATTTGTCCCGTCCTTGTTTTCATGTTCATTAGTAATTTTTAAATAATTTTTTGCACCTACATGGGAAAATAGCAAGCATAAGCACAAGCCAAGGGCAAATTACAGTCAAACATCAACTTAAATGGTCACACCTGTTTCACTTGTAAAGTCACATAAAAAAGGGATAAGTGAGATTCCTAAAAGTAATAGAACCAAGGAAAACCCCATGATACTACCCCATGTTACCAAAACCAAGGAGCCAACGGTTTCTCAACAACAAGGATTCCACCCCAATTCGTGATAAAAGCAATGTAACCACACGCCCTCAAATTCACAAACAGTGAAATCAAAACAGCATGGGATCCCATACCCAACAACATCACCCAGAAATCAGACCGTGAATGAAAAAACAACCAAACCACTACCACCAACACAAACCAGGACCATGCCTATATTTTCAGATTTAAAAGATTTAACAGACTCCATGATTCCAATTCCACAGTACTTTAACCGGGTTTATCACAGAAAAGGATTGATCCTAGTGCTTTCAATTTATTTATCATAATATACGTAATTAACCAATTTCCATTACACGACTAACACAAGAGGTTATGGTTTATTAGTGAATATAGAAAAATCACCAACGTCCATGATTTTCAGTGGGTGTATGCCCGCACAATTCAGAAATCATTAAACATGGAAGTGGAGAAAAACAAAGCAGCAACATCGGTCACACCCTCCCCCTAATTCTTTAGAAACTGTTTATTATCTTCATTAAAGTTTTGTTCATCCAATTCTACAAAAACAGTAGCTTACCCACCCCTCAAGATACACAGAAGGGAGAGATGAAGGTGAAACCCTACTTGATTGATCAATGACCGAAGCTTCTCTTCACGCACGAGGAACATCGTGTGCGCAAAATTGTTGGGGTGTGACCTTGGGAACTCAAGGACAAACAAACTAATTGATCACAGGGTGATCAAGAAAAAAAGAAACCTAGGGAGAACCCTTTAGTTTATAAGGACCAGGGATGGTTGAGATACTGATATAAGAACGTGAAACCATGTAAGGAGCAGGGTCATGGGTTGACCACGTGGTTGCACGTGTCATTAAAGGGTCCCCGCCTTTAGGGGAAGTTTAAACCGACACACACCAGGGTGCCTCATTAATGGGAGTTAATGGGCTTGAAAACAAGTGTAAAGGGGTCAAAAGAGGGTTTAAAACCCAATTTGCACAAAAAGGAGGTGATAATGGAAAATTCGTGGCGGTAGGTGGGAGCCACCAGTAGCCTAGAGATACCGGTCGATGGCAGCGACGAGTATCTGAGAACCACCGGTGGCTGGCAGGAACCAGTGGCCGAGAGCCACTGGTAGCTGAGAGTCACCGGTGGATGATAGCCACCATTGGCCGAGAGCCACAGGTGGTTGATAGCGACTAGTAGTCGAGAGCCACCGGTGGCTGACAACCATCAGTAGTCCAATGCTACCACTAGGAGTCACCGAGAAGTTGGGATGGCTTTCTAGACCACCCAGAACACCTCAACATTAGATTTTTACTAAGTAATGGACCTCCAAGAACCCGAGACATTAGATCAGATACCTCTCAAACTATTTTTTCCCTCGACAATCAAAACAACCCAGAAGTAATGAGAGGGTCCGAACAACCATCTCGAAAGATACCTCTCAGGAGTGATCTTCATTGTTAACAAAAAACACCACCCTCTCAAGAACCAAGCAACATACCATGTACAACATCTTAGTCATGTGGGTTGGGGTGTCCTTTCCCCCATGTCAAGATATTATCCTCTTTGGGCGGCACTGACTCACCCGCACGGGTGTAATCGCATCCACCTTCATGCATCTTGATTAGGGGTCCGGTTGTCCCCTCCTCGTAGCCAGGACATTTCACACACATTCAGAGGAAAGGAAAACCACATATTTCATAGGTAACAAGGTAAAATGCTCGACCACAACAAGTATAAATAGAATAGTAAAAAACTCAAAACAACTCTAGGTACTGGGCTCGCATCTATGTTTCCCTCTCCCACGTACTCTCATCAAGCCCACCATGTATCCATAACACACGAACCAGGGGAATAGTTCACCCACGAAGAACCATCTCCTCACGATACTTGATCATCACTGGTCTTTCCACAAAGGTCATGTCGTCCTTGAATTCTAGCTCTTCCCAGCCTAGGACATGTGAATCATCATGTAGATACCGACAGAGTTGGGACACATAGAGGACGTCATGTATCCTCAATAGCGGCGACGATAACAATAGCTGATAAGACACTTCGCTGACCCGCCAGAACACCTCGAAGGGTCCGATGAACCTGTGAGAAAGCTTACTTCCCTTGCCAAACCTCTGTTGTCAACTCTGAGGGGAAACCTTCAAGAACCCGTGGTCTCCAACCTCAAACTCCATGGTCCTTCTCCTGATATCAGCATACGACTTCTGTCGGTCTTGGGCCGCCTTCATCCTTTCCCGTATAAGTTGAACCTTCTCTGTCGTGCTCTACACCACCTCTGAGCCAAGGATGCCCGCCTCTCGGACTTCGGTCCAACACACAGGTGAGAATCATGGACTCCGGTATAAGGCTTTGAATGGAGACATACCAGTGGTAGAGTGATAGCTATTATTGTAGGAAAACTCTACCAGAGTCAAATGTCCCACTCATGATCCTCCTGAGTCCAGAACACATTCCTGTAGCATATCCTCCAAGGTCTGGATGGTGCGCTCTGTATGTCCATCAATCTAGGGATGGAAATCAGTGCTAAGATGTAGTTAGGTTCCAAAATCATGCTGCAATCCTCTCCAGAATCGTGAGGTAAACCAAGAATCCTTATATGAGACAATGGACCTTAGAACTCCACGCAACTGCACCACCTCATCCACGTACCTTCGTGCTAAATAATCCACTGCACTCGACTCCTTAATCTCCAAAAAGTGAGCCTATTTCGTCAACCAGTACACTACCACCCATATGGAGTCTTATCCCCCTTGAAACATGGGTAGTCCCGTGTTGATGTCCATCAAGATGTCCTCCCACTTCCACTGGGGGACATCTAGAGACTGCAGCAGGCCTCCTGGAACTCGGTGTTCAGCCTTCACCTACTGACACACAAGGAAATTGGCCACAAACTCTACTACTTACCACTTCACACCAGAACACCAGAAATATCTCTTTAAACCCTAGTAAATCATGTAAACTCTTGGGTGTATCTCTATGTGTGAGTTGTGGAACTCTCTATGAACCTTGCCACACATTTCCTCTAGAACAAACTGCTTTCCTCGAAAAAGCATCTAGTTCTTACCATCCTCCATTTGTCATTACGGAGCATTGCCCTGGTCAACTCAGTCACACATCACGTCGCACCCTGGGTCTCCCCATTGAGACTCTTCCACTTGTTGAAATAGAGAAGACTGCATTGTCATCTAATACAAACAACCTCTACCGTTATCCATCCTCACATCCAGGTGCAAGGCATCCAACTCCTTTATTGACTTCCAAGTGTCTCCCGACTCTCGAACCACATCCTTCTGTGACCTCATGCTCAAGGAATCAGCCACTACATTCCCCTTCCCTTAAGTGTTGGAAATCTCGATGTCATAATCCTGGAGGAACTCCATCCAAAATCATTACCGCAAGTTTATGGTCTTACTCGGAGAAGATATACATCAAACGTTTTTTATCTGTGAAGACCACAAAGCGTTCTCCAATGAAATAATGCCACCATAACTTTAACGCAAAAAACGACCGCTGCAAGCTCCAGGTCGTGGGTTGCATAATTAAGCTCATGAGGTCATAGCTGCCTAGACTCATAAGAGATCACCCCTTGTCGCTGCATCAACGCACATCTGAGGCCTTACCCTGAAGCATCAACTAACACCTCATACGCCGCCCCTTCTTCTGGTCGTTTCAGCACTGGGGCACTAACCAACTTCTCCTTCAGATAGTTGAAGGCTGTCTTGCACTGCTCACTCCACATGAAAACCTGGTCCTTCTTGGTCAAAGCTATCAAAGGGGCTGCAACTCGGGAGAAATTGGGTACGAACCTCCAATAGTAACCCACCATCCCAAGGAAACAATGAACCTCTACCACATTCTTGAGTGCTGCCCCAGAAACATCCTTCTCATCCATTGATGGGTCCACCGCTACCCCCTCCACGGACACTACGTGCCCAAGGAAGTGCACTTTTAGCATCCAGAACATGCATTTCGACAACTTCCTATAGAGCTGGTGCTGTCGGAGGACCTCCAAAACCATCCTCAAGTGCCCCGCGTGGTCCTACTCTAATCTTGAATAGATCAGGATGTAGTTGATGAAAACAACTACGAACTGATCCAGGTACTCTCGGATGACAGAGTTCATAAGCCCCATGAACACATCCGGGGTGTTCGTAACAATGAAAGGCACAAATACAAACTCAAAGTGTCCATATCTACACTTGAAGGCCGTCTTCAAGATTTCTCTCTCATTCACCCTCAACTGGTGATACCCAGAACTTATGTCGATCTTTGAGAACCATCATGTACCTTTCATTTGGTCGAAAATATCTTCTATCCTCAGAAGATGGTCGCGATTCTTGATCATCACCTGATATGGCCTCCTGTGGTCTATGCATAAAATGAGACCACCATCTGCCTTCTTTGCGAACAAGATTGGAGCACCCCATGGTGACACACTTGGTCGAACATAACCTCTCTTCATCAGATCATCAATCTGAATCCACAACTCATGTAGCACCGAAGGTGCCATCTGGTATTGTGCCATCGAAATCGGACTGGCACCAGGCTGTAAGTCAATCCTAAACTAGATATCATTTCATGGGGGTAGATTCATTACCTCCTCAAGAATGATGTCCCTAAAGTCACTGAACATTCCTGGCACCTCCACCAACTCATCATCTACTGACTCTACTGATAGCTCAGCTAACCAGGAGAGGAGGGGTTCTTCTCGCCTTCTGCCCTTCTGACTTCTCCGCTTGCCGGTGAATGTAACATGCTGGTTGCCTATGTTTGAGAACACAACCCTTCCTCGAAATTAGTCGATCACGACACACATAGAGAATAGCTAGTCGATTCCTAGGATGACATCATATGGTTTTATCTTTAGTAGTAGTAGATCCCTGACCGACTGATGTGGCCCTATCATCAATCTGCATCCTCAAAAAACATATAACAAGTCTTTCTGACCTTATACTGGTGTGGTCAGCAACAGGGGCACAGGGAGTCTCAAAACGTATAGTCCTAGAGCACAGGCTATATGGGGTGAAACGGAGTGCGAAGCCCCAGTATCGAACAAGGTATAACAAGGGTACTAAACAAACTGTTCGTACCTCGAATGACCTCCGGTCCTGCTGGAACTACTGCCCTGTAGCGTGCAACTGCCCACGCACATCTCCTCTACCTCTAGGATATCAGACACCTCCCCGAACACGCCCTGGTCGAGGTCCCTGAGGAGCGGGATGAGGTCGGCCTCCTCCAGCAACGTCTTCCCTCGAAGGAGCGGGAGCTCGCTGCCCCTACTACTGATGTTGGAAGGGTCTAGCTAGAAGCTGCTGCTGGGGTGGGTGTTGGGCATATCTACCACCTCCGTACTGTACTCGGTTCGGGCACTGATTCCGGAGATGTCCATGGATCCAACAGACAAATCACCTCGCTCCTGGGCCTGAAGGAAAAGGGCGAGGTCCGGGGGACCGGAACTAGAACTGCTGTGGCCTGCTCCCTGCTGGTCAGAAACGAGAGGGTCCTGATGCTGGTGTTCTGGTGTTGACAACCTTCCCCTTTGATAATCCCAATTGGATCCCCTCTTGTGCACACCTCCCAGAGCGAGCATCCTCTCCACCATTTCGGCCTTCTTCTAGACCTCCATGTATGTCGGCAGGGTGAAGGGGGTAACAACATACTGGAGGGAGGTTCGGGGCGCCTCCTCTATATGTCTTTCCCGAGACTCCTCATCTGGAAAGTGTTCCGGAGAAAAATGTAGGAGGTCTTTGAAGTTGATTTCCAGTTCCCTTACTGACATACTCCCCCGCTGGAGGGAGAGTAGCTCATGCCTCTTCTCCTCCTTCATCATAGAAGAGAGGAATTCCGCCCGGAACTCCTTCTCGAAATCATCCCATTCTACCTCATTCTCTCTACTCTCCCCCAGGTAAAGCGTCCACCAATGACGCGCTTCTCCCCGCATCTGGATGATGGCCAGAGGAACCCAATACTTAGGCGGAGCCCGAATCAGGCAGAAAGCTATCACCAGCTATTCTAGCCAGCTCTCTGTCTTCATGTCCGAGGTGCTTACCTCATACTTATCGAGGGTCTGTCGCAAGAAGGCTCAAAGCATCATTCGCCACTGGTCATCCTATTCCACTCGATCAGCCCTCTGCGGATTGGCCAAATCAACCTCCTGGGCCTCGATCACCCATACCGCCCGTGGTCGCCTCCTAGGTGCCATAGCTACAATTCAAACAAGGAATTCCTAAGCCCAAGTAGTGAATCATATGGTTCTTAAAATATCTTAAACATCATATTGCTTTAAATTCCCAAAACACCCATGAATCATGAGAATACAAGTCATTATGATGCATGTAACTTTCCTAGGGTCTCTACCCTGTAGTCAGCATTGCCTCACTTGGTCGTTTGGTAGGTCCAGAGTCCATGCATTAGATCACGGGGGCCCTAAAATATTGTGTCCTAGCTGGTCTTTCCTGGCCTAATTCACACACAAAGAAACCCAACACTGTTGCCCTACCATCCCATGCAATCATCATTGTGCCAAA
This sequence comes from Viscum album, assembly GCA_963277665.1. Classification (NCBI taxonomy): domain Eukaryota; kingdom Viridiplantae; phylum Streptophyta; class Magnoliopsida; order Santalales; family Viscaceae; genus Viscum; species Viscum album. Next base: position 1,027,453,457 of record OY728121.1, on the reverse strand, counting down.
CTCTAGACTCCATCCTATCTCTCAACCTGCTCTTATACCATTCTGTCACGACCTGCCTTCACCAAAAGGAGGAAAGGGTCTGCAAATTTCGAGGCCCTTCCTTCTTTAAGCTGAAGGAGAGAAAATGACACTCAAAATCCGCCTTCGATAGGTCCCAGATTGACGACCAACACCAAGGGTATAAAATAACACACTAAATGGGAGGCATTACCCTTTTTTCTTTTAATAGGATCAGCAGATAAGATAGTAAATCCAACAAAACCAAAACTAAAAGTGCAAATATGACTGAAAATAAACCATTCTCACATGCATGTTCAAAGGTAAAGCTACAAGTCACAAACCTCCAAAGGTAAAAAAGATACCAAGAAAAAGGGAAACAACAACAACAACTGCCCCATAGGTCCAAGCTAGTACAGTCCCGCTCGATCCCTGAAGTCCTACTGTAAACCTGAAAGAAGTTTTATAAACGTAGGGTGAGAATACAAGTATACTCAGTAGGGAGGAAACCTAGAGCTCTCGTGCACAAGTTGGGAAACGTACTAAAGTCCGATGAGAAGTAGGAAACCAAACACTATCAAGGATTCTATCGATCCCATTCACTGGCCACACTCACCAAATAATGCAAGTAGTAAGGTAATAGTAAAGAAAAAATCATAATTGGGTACCCCACACCACATTCCCATTGGTTATTGAAGACATCCTACGCATCAGACCAATCCAGCCATTCTCACCGCAGTCCCATTGCCACACCCCGCCCGCACACACCTGGACCATATCCTCACGCAGTCCTACTTCCAAACCCCACCCACAAACACCTATGCCACAACTATCACATGTAACCATGCCTGCAAACACCTAGGCCAGAACAACCACCGCCACACCCAAAGACACCTGCGCTAGAAGATCTACTGCCACGACTGAAGACACCAGTGCCTCATCTCGAAGACACATGGGAAACCACCTGCCCGCACACACCTGGGCCAACCACCACACTTCCCTGACTGATGATTCTTCATCTAATAATGGACTTCAGGCCATCACATCATGCCCGTAGAGTCTTCGGATATTCGAGAAAGGAATCAGAAAAGGATCTAATAACTAGCCACTCATAGAAGTGTTGGGAAAAAAACCCTCCCCCATGGAATGGGAGTGTTCGACACTAAGTGCTAAACTTGGGTGGGGCACGAACAAGAAACAAAAAACTACATGTATATGTATAGGTAATAAACAGTCACCCAAATCTTGGTTTTTCCTTAGCCATCGTAAAGAACACAATCATCACCCATGCCCAAGTCATGACTCACACCAAACCAAAACCCATTTGTCCCATCCTTGTTTTCATGATCATTAGTGATGTTTAAATAAATTTCTGCACCTACTTGGGCAACTGGCCAGCATAAGCAAAACCCATGGGAAAATTACAGTCAAACATCAACTTAAACGTTTACACCCTGTTATCTTGTAATGTCACAACCACAAAAAGGGATAAGTGAGATCCCTCATAGTACTAGGACCAAGGAAAACACCAAGATACTACCCCATGTTCCCAAAACCCAGGAGCCAATGGTTTCTCAACAACAGAGGATTCCACCCCAATTCGTGATATAAGAAAAGTAACCACACTACCTCAAATTCAAAACCAGGGAAACCATAACAACAGGGGATCCCATCCCCACCCAAATAACCCAGGAATCGGCCCGTGAATGAGAAAACAACCAAAACACTACCACCAACACAAACTAGGCCCATGTCGGTATTTTATTATTTAAAAGTTTTAACACATTCCATGATTCCAATTCTGCTGTAATTTAACCGGGTTATCACAGAAAAGGATTGATCCTAGTGCTTTCAATTTATTAAGCCGAATATAAGTAATTAACCAATTTCCTTTACATGACTAACACAAGAGGTGATTATTTATTAGTTCATAGAGAAAGACCACCAACGGACATGATTTTCAATGGGTGTAATCCCACATAATTCAGAAATCACTAAACATGGAAGAAGAGAAAAACAGAGTGGCATCATCGGTCACACTCCTCCCCTTCATTCTTTAGAATCTGTTTATTATCTTTATTAAAGGTTGGATCATCCAATTTTTTAGAAACTGTATTGTACCCTCCTCTCAAGATACAATGAATGGAGAGATGAAGGTGAAAGCCTACTTGATTGATCAACGATCGAAGCTTCTCTTCACGCGCAAGGAACAGCGGGTGCGCAAAATTGAAAGGGTGTGACCTTGAGAACTCAAGGACGAGTAGACGAATTGATCGCAGGGTGGTCGAGAAAAAAAGAAACCCAGTGAGAAACCTTTAGTTTATAAGGGCCAGGGATGGTTGAGATACTGGGATAAGAACGCGAAACCGCGTAAGGAGCGGGGTCTTGGGTTGACCACGCGGCCCCACACCTCCTTAGAGGGTCCCCACCTTTAGGGGCAGTTTAAAACGATGCACACCAGGGTACCACATTAATGGGTGTTAATGAGATTTAAAACATGTGTAAAGTGGTAAAAAGTGGGTTTAAAACCCAATTTGCGCAAAAAGGAGGATCTTCTGGAAAACCCGTGGGGGTAGGCGAGAGCCATAGGTAGCAGAGAGCCACCCGTGGCCGACAGCCACCGGTGGCCGGGAGCCACCGGTGGGGGAAAACCACCGGTTTCTGAGAGCCACCGGTTGCTGAGGGGGACTGGTTGCCGAGAGCTACCGATGGCCAGGAGCTACAGGTAGGCCAAGGATACAGCTAGGAGTCACCGAGATGTTGGGATGACCTTCTATACCACCCAAAACTCCTCAACATCAGATTTTTACTATGTAATGGACCACCAAGAACCCGGGAAATTACATATATAATATATTTTTTCTATTTTTAAAATAATATTCATTAGTGGTTATTTTTTATAATGAAAATTCATAATAGTTAAATACATTAAAACTTTTTTCAAACACTATTTTTGACACAAAAATAAAATTATACTTAAAAAAATGATGATTGAAAAAAAAATTGTGGATTAAATAATATTAATTAATAATTATATTACATTAATAAAGAATATTCTATTATAATTTATTAGTTTATTTAAAATAAATTATAGTTTTACAAAAATTTACATTATTTATCATTCGTTGAAAAAATCTTTTTTTTTCAAAAAATCTCAAAATTTTACCATATGATAATTTAGATATGGTGACTCCAAAACTAGGGATTATTTTTATAAAATTTAATTCATAATATTTAAATTAAAATTTTACCTCCAAAAAATAGAAAAAAATATTTTTTTATGTTTAAATCATTTCATTGATGACAATAATTATGTCACTAAAAAATAGTTAAATAATTTACAATTAATTTAAAAATAAGATAATTTTTTGTAGGAAATTTATATTTATATTTTAAAATGATGTGGATACTACACATGGATAGGTTATTATGGTTATACGTTAATTAATATCATTTCATGTTTTTCTAAAATTTAGTGTTGTGTTTCATGCTTTCCACTGATGAAACTCATTGATGAACCAAACACAATATATATAAAAATATATATTAATCTCATAGATAAAATATTAAAATTAATGGGGGTTACATTATACCATCATAGAATTAATTTCTCCCAAGATATTCATCATGGAAATAAAATTCATATCATTTTAAAATTCTTTTATAGAAATAGACATCGTAAAAAGACTTAATAAATCAACCTGTAGAAAATGAGAATTTGATGTGTAACGGTTTTCTAGAATGACTAAAACTAGGATACCAAATAGGATAAAAAATTTATAAGTGAAATCATTGACATATAATAGATAAATAAAAATAAAATAAAAATGGTAGGTTATAGAAAATATTGATCACAATAATGTCGGTGATCATGTGAATATTAATAAAAACAAATCCATAAAAAATAGGCTACTAATTTTTCATTAATATAATAAAATTGATTGTACCAGAAAAATATTTTATTTCAATATTATTTTATTAGTTTTGTATAATTTTCATGAGAATACAAACTTAAATTAAATCATTCCATTTAATAATAAAAATCTCACCCTCTTTTGAGACTTGATGATTTTTCACTTCATATATTACTCTAATAAATACAAGTGAATTTCAAATTCCAAAAATCATCAATGGATAATAATATAAAAAATACCAGAGAAATCATTCCTTGTATCAATAGATAAAATATAAATAATGTTTAGCACAAGACATCTAATATGAACCCTTATTTATATTGAAAATTGCTATATTAATCTCTAAAACCTCATTCAATTATTAACATAAACCATTTCATAAACGCTTATCCTTATAAACCTAAAAAATAAAAATCCAATCAAGAGAATACAATCATGTTGAATTCTATTAAAACATGGTAATAACATGAATTACCATAAAAACATTTTTAAAACATACATACATCTTCAGTACGTACATTTAACATAAATTATTTGATATATTCCTTAATTAAAAAATATTGTAAACTCTATCCATGATAGCATAATCCTCTTAGTCAACAAATCAGTAATATGTTCCAGGTAAATAAGTACTATCCGAGATACATTATTATTATAAAAAATATCCTTATCCAAAATAAACACTGATTTTTCAACATATGGAACATATTTACTATTACCTTCCCTTAATCATGTGTTTGTTATAATAAATAACCATTCTATTATATCAATTTTTTTCATAATCATCATTTAACAAACTTATTTAAATCCATAACAAATAACATATACTAAACAATCCATACAAATTTTAAAATTCATGTATCCCAATAAAAAAACAAATCAATCCTACCACATTATTATCAAATTATTAATGAGAAATCATCATAATATTACTAAATACCTCTTTATGTTCATAAGTCATCTTTTGTATCAATATGAACAACTATAAAACTATTACTCGTACCACCTTGGTGATTTTCTTTACAGGATTTTCCCTTAGGACATAGATTCATATAATCAACAAACTCCATGTGCATGAAACATTAAAACATAGATGGTTCATTAGTTTTCATCCTCTGCTAATTTATTTGATTACCATCCCATTAATCATATTTCTACATTATCAGGATTTATAACCTACTATTCAACATTTGAATAACCTCTCATCTCCATTCAAGAAATTTTAATAATGCTTCTTTGCTAATTTTTGGAATATGGGAAAGTAAATAATCATATCTACAGAATCTCAATTACAGAAAATATATAGGAACTATATCTTTATATTTTGAGGTGTTCCTGATATTTATTAGGGTTAATGTTTTTAGTAATTTTATACAATTAATATTTGTCCATTACCACAATCTATTTCAATAGGGTCATCATCTCATCTAGATTCACATAAACAAATTGAATATCACTTAAAATGTTGACCCTATTCCTTCAATTTCCTGCCACTAAATAAAACAAGATATCATAGCGTGTGAATAGTAAATAATAGTAAAAAGATGCATAAACATGAAAAATCAATTAAAATATTCCTAAATCATGACACCTTCTCCAATCTATGGAATATTTGGTTTATCCTATTTCATTCACAGTCATATTATATTTAAATCATTTAAATTATTTCATAAAGAGTTTCTGAACATCATAATCATATACTCTAAGAGTAAAAAACAATGATTTCTACAAGTACAATTATCATACACCAGTTCTGAATCGATCCTAGCTCAATGCATTGTTTTCGGATTTTTTAAAACTACGTATATCATTCCTAGAGCCACTTCCAGTTGTATTGTATAGAAATGGATGTTATTTTTTGAAAACACTCACTCTATCCTTTAAGAACATTCCATGAAATTTTCCTAAACATTGAATATTTTTTAGACACATCCTTAATGAAATAATTTTACATATCCTTAGAAATTACCCAATGGATCTCACTAATTTTTTCCATCTAGGTTTCAAAAAGGTTAACTAAACCCTTCCTTTAATTCCACCGATATTAGACAAGGATTATCATATAATGATATTGCATATTTTTAGTCGAATATTGAAATTATTACACTTACACGTGCCTTATTAAAATAATTGTTTTGTGCCTCTATAAACTTGTACATAATATTCTAATATGGCTATATATCTTCAATGATTCCCACATATATTTTTCGATTTATTATTCCTCGTGAATAACTTTTATAAAAGCATTCCCCATAAAATGGGAATGGAAACATAATAAAGAGTGATCTCATATTCTCATTAAGGGTAAAAAGGTGATATATGTAAGAATAAAATGAACATAAAGGTATCATAACATAAGAAAAAAATTTACAACTATAACCAACATATAAAAATTAAATAATATTGAGTACTGGAATAATGATTTAAAGGTGATAAGACACCAATCCCAAATAAAACATATAAAATGAGTCATGAGGTAATGACATTGGAATAATAAAAATAATGGCAGTATACACTAAAAATTAATTTTTTTTATTTCAAAGTAATTTTGAGGAAGAAGAGGGATTCATGAAAAAATCCTAGAAGATTTAAATCATATCAAGACTACATGAAAATCATTTAATTAGTGGTAAAATTTCATTTCAATAAATAATAAGAGATCCCCATATGTGGTAATACATTCAATATGGTATACACCAACATCTATAGTTGTAGTTCATTCCTCATAGTGGAATGGGTTCACGCCTAATGCCATCATAGAAGCCAAGGATCAATCACAAGATCATAGTAGGATTGAAAGACCCATATTATACTGAGTTCATTCCACATTCATGTCTTCTATATTTATTGATATAAAAATCCTCACCGAAATCATTTGAGTAATATATAAGTCCCATATGACATTGTTTAAAACATAACAACAATCACATAATGAAAATAAAATACATTTTTTCCATAAGATCATAAATAATTTATCATATCAGAACCAATGAAAATAATGGTATTTCCAACAAATTTCTTTATAACATAACATATGGAAAATAATCATGTTTCATAATCATTTCATCATTTCTTCAATGAATTACCCATGGAAAAAGAAGATCGTTTCAAAAGTATTTTATCATTTCATAACTTGTGGATGAGAAATTATCATCACAAATATAAACCGTTAAGTGGAAGAATATGAACGGTATCCCTAGACCATATCCCCTGTAAATCATATGTAACCTCATAGAATGTCATCTTACATGGAAAATAATTTTGGAAGTATACTTGGGACAATTCATGGAGGAAAATATGTTTTAATTGATCATCAATTTTAAAAAACAAATATCATTATGAATATAATTTAAATTGAACATAAAATTAAAAATATACAGCGAAATATTTTTTAAATAATTTTAAATGACTCATGAGGAAATTATCTATTCCACTATGAAAAATAAATTTTTAAACATAAATCAATTTTAAAATACTTTCCAAATTAGATTCATTTATTTAAACACAAAATATTATGCAACATATTAAGGAATGATTTTTATTTGAATATAGCATTGAAGCATGGCATAGAATTAGGAAATCATTGAGTGGTAATGAAAGTAGGAAATACAGTTCATTTTATTCATTTTAATAAAAATTATTATTTTCACATTTTCAGTAATACCCAAATGGGAATTGTATTGGAAAATGACATGAATATTATATTGAGTGAATATTTTTTAAAAGTAAACCATGGGTAAACAGTTTTTCAAAAAATAATAGTATAGAATGAAACTATATTAGAATATATTTTTATAAAACATGTTTTTGGAAGAAAATGGTTTTTAGATTGAAGAGAAAAATAAATTTTTGTTTTTATAAAAATATTGTCTCAATTATATTATGTACCAAATAATGTAAAAATGTTATTATTATATGAAAATATAATGAATAACCAAAGAAAAATAATTTTACAGAATTTATTGAGATATGGATCATGATATTTTATCATAATAAATCATAATTATGAATAATATATACATACAATGAGATTGAAACATTTCATCATTACCACTCTAGGTACATTGAAACATAATATCTATGAATAAATAACATTAAATGAAAATTTTAATAACATTTAAATATATAAATTCATGATATAACATGTCACAAGAAGTATATGATCCTCAAAGAAGAATATGTGTTCATATCATAACTTATATTCCTATGAAACAAAATTGACAAAAAAAGACTTTATTTATTTTCTATATTTTAAATCCATAAGCCACAAAAAATATGGATATTCAATTAGATATGTAAATAAAAATAATTTTTATTATAAGAATCATAAAATTAATTCATGTGAATTATATACACCAAATTTAATAAATAAATTGTTAATATATATTGTTACTCGTAATGAATAAAGGTGAGATAAAAATCCCAAATATTAAGTACTGACTTTGGTCAGATTCATTCAAACCTCCTCATCATCAGATATCCTCCTTAGTTTTTCACTAAAATCCATCATAGTATGGATTTATGAAAAAAAATAAGGATTATAGGATATGGGGGAGAATAGTTGATAATTTATTTGGAAAGGGATTTTAAAAACCAATGGGCTGGATGGTGAGAAGAATATAAGAGAGTGGTTGAATTTTAAAAGTGGTTGAGATGGCACACATGGTATTTTGGAACAGAATTCAGTGCTCCCATGGATTTCGTGTCAAAAGGGTCCAAGGTGGATAATTATAAATCATTACAGGTTTAATGGTATAAATAGAGAAATACAATAGTTTTTAATTAATTTTTTTGGTTATATATACCCTTATTATTTTATTTCACACCTAGTAAACACATTATTACCTTAAGCATTTTAATAAATTTTTAATGCATTTAATATACATTTTATTAAAATATAATTTATCAGCATTATTTAAAATAAATTAATAATATTCCATATATATAATCCATTTTTATAAATTCCATTCATATAATTAGAAATTTTATATTGTAATTAATCCCACACATGTAATGAGAATGATGGTTTTGAATGACAAAATATTCAAGGATTACAATGTTTACATATCAGAATTAATTATGGTATTGAGTAAAATAACCCAAATTTTATAAATAGTTTGTTTGATTTAACAAATTTACTGTTAAAATCAACTTAAAATATACATTAACTTTCTAAATAAATAAAACTAAAAGGCATTTGTCAACTAAAATTCAATAATTTTCACTATTCATTAAAAAATTAGTCCATTAAGAAACTTCACAAAAAATAACACTATTATAATTTTAAAATTAATATTTCTAGAATATATTTTTTATAATAAAATTCATTTAGGTGTAATTAAATAAGTTTAAGAAACCCCGTACATGAAATAAAGAAGTAGGTTTTTGAGGGGTTTCAATTTTTAAGCACAAGATGAGTTAATATTAACTCAACATTTATTAAAAATTAATTTGTGAAAATGAAATAAAATTTATCAATATAACATATATAAATTATATTTAAAACATTAATTTTTTGGTATTATTCTATTTAATTAAAATGGAGAAACATTATACACATTAAAAGTATTTTCTGAAAACCCATTTTTTTAATCGCAAACATACAATTTTTCTAAAACTCAATATAAAGATGATTAAAAATAATTTAGTGTAATATATTTTCAATTAATGATTATTTTACTATAAAAAATATTTAATTATTTAAATTAATTAGCATATTGAAAATGATTGATGTTTTTTTAAAAAACGTTTTTATTTACTATTTAATAAAAATTCAATGTTTTCTAAAAAATCTAAAAAAATTTCTATAAAATAATATAAACATGATGATTAAGAATATGATGTTTTTAATATAAAATAAATTTTCCCAAATAGCTATTGAAATATTTTATCATAAAATGATATAGAAATCATTTTTGATGATGAAAATCATATTTTCGGTGAATATAGTTACATTACAAAAAATTTATCTGTTATTTAATATGAATTTACTAATAAGTTTATAATGATTAGAAAATTAATATGTATATTTATAATATTAATTAGTGATTTTCCATACCAAATATTTAATTGATATTTTATACTATTTATATTTCAAAAAATAAATTATAATGGTTCACTGAAACTCTCTATCACGTATCATAGATGCCAAATTATTGTGTGTAACAAAATCTATATAAAAATTAAAATTAATTTTTAAAAAATTCCCAAAATATCGGGATGTTACAAAATGTATATAAAAAATAGTTATTAATTAAAGGACATATTTTTGAGAAATTATTTCTTTTGGTTTATGATATATGTGGCACACAAATCTAAGTAGATGATAGGAATACGATAGATGGGATAAAATTATACAGTCCTCCAATGAATTATGTAATGATTTAATTTCCTGATATACCATATATAGTTCAAAGGAGGTTTCCTTAAGAACTCAATATTATGATTTCTTAGTGTTTATCCTTGAAAAATTAATATGATTTCATTTTTTATATTAATTTCAAATTTCTATGATTCATAATTGATATAATCTTATATAATGACTCATTGATAAAGAATATATTTTTAACCAATATATTTCATAATTTCATGCCACTTTACTATCTTATATTTATTTAAAATTTATTATATGAAAAATCCGTATATATTATGATATATTTTTATCAAATTAATTTTATCTATCTAATAACATATGGTACATGAAAACCCATTCCCAAATTAACTATATTATGGTATACCTTTGTATCTTAGACATTAAATTGGAGGGTAAAATAGTATTAAATTAATTATTAAAATTTTATTTTTTAAAAATGTATAATATGAATCCTTTAGTTGTCAATCTATTAAAATAATAATAATAATCATTTGAGAGTAACGGAAATATATCTTTAAAAAAAATTATTATTTCCCGGTGTTTTTACAAAAACAATTAAATTAGTAAATATTGAAAAATTTTATTAATGAGTTTTATATTAAATATTTAATAAAATGTTTTAGCATTCATATATTATATTTTATAAGCTTTAAAACATGATTGATCTAGTGTTGTGATTAATAAATATATTACTCTATAAAGTGATTTTGCCTATTTTTGAACTTATTTTAATGATATTTTTTATAAATTTTAAAAAAATTAATTTAAAAAATGAACATAATTTTGACCATAATTTTTTGAAAACTATATTATTGTTAAATTTTGAGTTTTTTTAGATGAATAATTTTCTTTGTTGAATTATAAAAAATATTGATATTGAATGAAAACTTCTATTTCATTTAATAAGTTGAGAAAGTAATTTTTTTTAAATATTTATAAAAGGTATATTATTTTTGTTATGTTATAGTAAATGAAATTAAATTCATTATAAATTTGATTATGTTGAAGTTGTATATAAATATCTTTTGTGCATTAAATAACTATCCTCTATAAAACTCTATTTTTGTTGAGCTTATGATTTTAATTTGAAATTATATTATTAAAATTATGTTATAAGAATTTGAAAAAAAAATTATTCCTTATTTGGAAACCGAATAATTAATATTTAGAAATTTCTCCAACATAATTTTTGTTATAATAAATTTTATAATTAATAAAATTTAATTATCATTGTTAATGAACAAACTGCATTAGCATTAGGGGTTAAAATAAATTGATTAGGGGTATAATTACCTAAAACCATGTATCATTTATTTTTTATGGAAATATTTCAAATATATATAATACAAGGTTCTCGAATGGTCCCTTACTATCCATTTTTGGTGTATAAAACATATTAATATTTTATTCTTCTCAAAAAAATTATTGTATGTTCTCGCCCCCACTTCTAAATGGACACCTACTCTCCCCTCCTCTACAAACTACTAGAGACTTTTGTTTTTTCCAAAACCTACGACAATCCATTTGGTACATATCTCCATACTACATATTGCGATTTTGTATAATAAAACCAATCATGTAAGACTTTAGGTATAAACCTAAAGTAGTTTTCATAGAAGTGGTATAGTCTATAGCAGAGGAAAAAATATCATGGGCTCCCGAACAGACGGTCTGCGTTCTCTGCTCCTGAACTGACAGCGGTGGCCTTTGACCAGGTTCCTCCACCTCTGGGGGAGGGACCTCCGCTACGGCGCAAAAGAGTGGAATCTCCCTTTCTCCCGTTCTCCACCCCGGAATTACTTCCATTGTTTCCACAATGTTTCTTGAGCCCTAAGGTTCCAGATCTTCATGATAGACGACCTAATCTTCCGATTTCGGTTGCAGAGTTCAAAAATTCATCGTCTCTTCATAGTCTGAAGAGAAGACCTTCAGTTGATCTGTTTAATAGATTTGTGTTCGGTTCTTGGGATTTTCAAGAGAAGGCAACCGTAGGATTGTTGGACAATATGAATATCTTGATCCGTTTTTCTTCAGATGATGATTTAATAAGGGCCTGGTCGAGAGCCCCTCAAAACTGCAATAAAGTGCGGTTCTACATGTATCGATGGTCGTATTATTTCCATATGATGAGTGATTCACCCTTCGTGGTGGTTTGGGTTTGTTTTCTGAATCTCCCATTACCGTTTCAAAATCCATCGATTTTTAAAATGCTTGGAATCCTACTGGGGATTTATCTTTGCTCTGATAGCTGGACAGTGATGTCTGTCATCCTTTAAACCCTTGAGTGTGTGTGGAGGTGGACGCCTCAAGAGATCTTTTGGAATTAATTTGGATCACCTTAGGTGAAGAGTTTGGTGTAAATAGTCCGTTGTCTATGAATCATGGGTCCATTACAGTTCTGGTTGCAAATGACTCCACAATTCTCTGGAGAAATGTAGGAGGGGGCAAGGGATATTGTCTTCTAGAGGAATGTGAAAAACTGCGATAGTATCATCTTTGGGAATAACATGGTGGTGAATTCATTGGTGGAAGAACTTCACCGAGAACGCTCCAATCGATCCCCGAAAGGCAGTGGTTTATCTGGCATTGCTCGGGTTATCCATACCGATGGTGTGTCCCAGGAAGAAAATGGTGCAGGTGTTTTTTCTTGTTGGCTTGGGTCCACTGATTACATGTGCTGGAAATCATGTGAGGCCGGTGAAACCACTTGCTTTGTCTCCTCATCCGAATGTCCATGATGTATTTGGCAAATTGTTAACTGAACTCAATGGAGTGAGAAGGACAGACATAGTTTTTATTGGTACGGAAAATGGTATGTCCGGCAAAGAAAACATTGTAGGTGTTTCCCAATCGGATCTCAATAAGAAATGTCCTATGGTGCCAGCAGATTGTGCAAAACATGATGTGAATTTGGAGGATAGTAATAGATAGCCTCAGTTCATGGGGTGTGGCTTCTTACAGGCCAACCATGCTGAGGCAGTTGGCTATGTGTCGCCTGCTAAGGAGATGAGCTTGGGTACTCCGAATAACCTTTTGGATGGTAGTGGTTCCACACCTGGAAGGGAGTTACAAATGGTGGGTGAGGGAACGATTTTGGGCTTGATTTAGACCTCAGTTCCCCAATGTATTAGATTTTAAGGTCTATCAGAGGATAATGCGAATTTGGAACACATTTCACCAGGTGAGGGAGAAGGGTATTGCATGATGGAATCCAATAAGAGTGAACATGACCATTCGAAAGAAGAAGTATCAATTCCAAAGAATTGCATGAGTTTCAAAAGGATGAAAGGGATGAAGGACTACTCCTCACTACCCCCACCTTTGGATACCCGCTCAACAAATAAGTTGAATGTCCAGAAGATGGACATGGAGTCTATGCACCACAATGGGCCAGGAGTAAAGGATGAAGACTTGATTCTCCTATTTAGCTCCGAAGATGAAGTGATTGAGTAGGTTTTGATGCTCAACACATCGGAGGAGGAGGCAGGCAGAATGATTGGGATAATTCTAGAGGTGTATCTCAATGAGGAACAAATTTCATGGACTGACAGTCAGGACTCAATTTTGGATGGTGGTTTTAATAGAGGAGAAATCGGTGTTGACGAGTGCATTCAGACCTAGGATCAACTTACTTATGAGTTAGAGAAGAGAATGATGGAGGTTACCAATCTTCAGGATTCATCCATATCATGGAATCTTTTTAGGGAGTGGAATTCAGGTAATCTTATGTTTCACTTTAACGATTCGGTTTAAGCTGTCTGGCTTGGTCAGGCGGATTGGGAGGTTTACTTGTGGATTTTGTGTTTTCATTTGGTTATTCCTATTGTCTGTCTTTGTTTTGAGGCTTGGTGATTTTTTCCATCTCTCTACATGGACCTGCTCCAGAAGGGGATCGGAGCTCAAAGTCTTCACCGATGCGGGCCTTCTGGATTGGGAGAATTGAGAGGGTATGGCTTGTCCATCAGTAACGTGCCCATTCATTCTGTAGGGACTGCTTGGCGGAGGGTCCTGTGTTCGTGAAGGATTATTTTCATGTCATATTTCATAGGGTGGGGCAGGTCCGGTAGATTGTTCTGGTTATTTTCTTCTTGTGTTGTTATTTATTGTTTAGACTGTTTTGTAGTTTCTCACTTTTTCATTAAAACAGTTTTGATAAAATAAAAAAGTAATTTTCAGTCAGCATTATAGTCTACATACCTTCTTTTTTATTACTTCTTATAACTCTTTGAAATATCCATAAGCTACACGAAAATTATAATTTGTTTCACTATACATAAGTATTATTATGAAAATTTAATAACCTATATCCATATCATCTTCCATCAAATGGGAAATAAATCTGTTGATCATTTGTGTTGTGGACCACCTTCTTTTGAACCAATGTAATTTTTTTCCATGACCACCAATCATGACAATATATTACGATGGATTTAATTTATATATATGATATTTATTAAAACATTATACTTATATAATTTTAATATCACAACAATCATAATTCCTTCAAGTATTTTTTGAATCAATAATATCACTTATCCATACGTGTGGACTATCACCTCCATTAAATGATGTGATTCATTTTCCATATAATTTTTACATATATGGTAATAAGAAAATTTTAATTGTTTATATATTATATATATGGTATAATAATTATTCTTTAATTGTTATTTATTATTTAATATTATTTATTTCTAGCCATCAAAAAATGAAAACAACAATCATGGGTACGGACGACCTACAGTCTCTAGGAATGGTGTAACTCATTTTTCTATCAATTATTTTTAAAGGAATTTAAAAATACATATATAGTGGATATACATTATATGATATCATGGACATCACTCTAAATATGATATAACCATCATAAAATTAAAAGGATCAAGACTACCAAATAAAAACACAAATGTAATATGATGCAATTATTAAATGAAACCATTATATAACGATGAAATGTGACGAAATAGTTGATAAAAGGTTAAAATTAAATAATAAAAAGAATTATATATATTATTATGGTTCTATTGTATATTTATCATAAATATTAATTTAATATAATTTTTTTGGATACGTATATACGACGTTTGGTATAAGGTAAGGGTTTCTCCTCAAACTATAACATTCATGAGAGATATGTCATATTCAACACTTTTTGGGTGTTTCATATAAATAAATTTTTGTATTTTATATCATGAATATATTTATAAAAATGTTTTTTAATTATTAATTAAATGTTATTTCTTTCATGGGGATTATAATTCAAAATTGACATAAATAGTAAGGGTTTATTTCATAATATCATCATAATTTAGGATTATTTATATTAAAATACTCATTGGGGGATCATTTTGAATTTACCAATATTAAACACAATATATTTTCTTCTTCAATTATTATTAATTTAAATTTCATGTAATATAACAATTTCTACTCTTCTGTACATGAAATGATTTTTAGAAAAGACAGATTTGTTTTCCTTTTTGGTCAAAAATTATTTTTCTTCCATATCTATATTTTACATAACATTCATTAATGAAATTTTTAACTATTATCCAATGATTTAATGAATTAATTATTACACAATGATTACATTTACAAAGTAGTTCCAATGGAATTTTTAAGTCATTTTTCGAACATAATATTTTTCACTATTTACCAATCATTTGAATGAATCGTTACTTTAACATTCTTAGTATTAATACAATTTCCCATCATAATGGACACTAATTGATTATAATCATAAATTTTAAGATTCCAAAATTATTTACCATGTAATTTTTTAATTAATATTATAGAAATTTCTAGTTTTTCAGATTTATTTTCAAAGTGAAAATGTTG
This sequence comes from Viscum album, assembly GCA_963277665.1. Lineage (NCBI taxonomy): Eukaryota > Viridiplantae > Streptophyta > Magnoliopsida > Santalales > Viscaceae > Viscum > Viscum album. The sequence goes on along the minus strand of OY728121.1, from coordinate 1,027,437,335 downwards.
TTTTCCTTATGTTTGTTTTTATGAAATATTTACTTTAATTCTATTCATCAACAAAAAGAAACCTTGTTTTAATAATGATACAAGGGTGATATGTTATAATAATATCATCATAATTATTTCTGTTTATGATAAATGATTAGTTTTACTAGGGATGCACTATTTTGATACATTCTTCGAATTACACAAGATAGTTAATGATAAAGTGTTTTGATTGGGAAAATTATTCACCTTCCATATGCATGTTTCCAGTACGAATTTTTATATTGATTATATTTCTCACATTTCTTGTGAGGAATTAATTAGGCTTAGTAATTATTAACCATGACCACTATAGACACTCAATGCATTGGTTGGTCTTGTGAGACAAACACAATTATTTATTTAGATGATTCATTCCCCGTTTCTATACGATTTATTTTAAAAATGACTTGAGAATATTTTTATGATGTCCATATTTATTAAGTCCCCCATTACGAGTATAGATATTTATGTCAATATTTTTATTTTTTAGTTATTTTATCCATGGATAAGCCTTAAGCTCATGTAAATATTTATATTTCAATAATTATTCCTTCCAAATTATATTTTCCCTCATGTTATCAATTAAATTAAATTTATATATTTAAAATTAAATGTGTATTATTAAATATTTCATAATGATATCATATGATCTATGAATACCCGTGCAATGCGTCTTAGATCACTCCATTCCTTAGATTCCTTTCCCCAGGATTCCAAGATGTGTATTATGATTAATATTAAACAAATTTCAAAATATAATAATGGTGTTCTCCAAATAATATAATTTTTTATTATTATTTAGAATGTAATACGATTTCAAATATTTCAAATATTTTTCTTATTGTACTAAATTAATCCATTATTTTGGATGTTATATCTTTTATATACTAACAATTTAAAAAATTTACCACTAATAATAGGCATAAAAGGGTTTTAATCATTATTGATGTTGTCAGATCCATGTTTGGTAGAAACATTGGGAACTAGATATAGTAAACATATAGAAGATAACATAATTTCATGATATAGATCAAGGATAATTCCATTCATAGGATAACCACCAAATGTTTTTGTAAGTAATAAATTATATTGATTTCCTAAAAATACATCCCTATATAGATACTATAGGTGGATGTCAATCCAGAAAATTTTAATCTATGAAAAATAACTCTGAAAATGGTGCAATTTTATAAGACTCAATCATCCTTCGTGCATTAAAATGAGTCTTTCTTCACACATGGGTTGACACTCTAGATGTATATGCTTGTTTAAATTAGCATTTTATTTATAATCCACCATGAAGGAATGTAATAGAAGATGATCATGGATGGAATTCCTTAAACCTAAGGTTAAATAGATTACAAAGAAGGTGTAATGACATAGAATTCATGTAAATGTTTCTACATAAATATGATTTTTTCATATGAAAATGTGTTTTTAGTTTTCATTCAATTTCTAGAACTAGGATTAATGAGGTTAAAACATAATGTGATGGAAAATATGTTTACTCTATGTAACAAACTTTTATAATTATTGATGTAAATATTATTGATACTATTATTAATTATTTATTATGATATTTGATTAACAAAAAATAATATAAAACCTCCCAAACAAACATAAGGAGAGTATAATGGAGTATTGGGATAGCTCGATTGATGGTGACTATTATGAAATGAAGTCACAATTTCCTTCCTATATCAAATTTTGAATGAAACACTCTATAGAATGTATCAATGGAATACGAAATGGTTTTATATGTGAATATAATGGCAAATAGAACTTAATAGTGTAGGAGATGTTGGGTTTTTAATGGGGAGAAATAAATTTAATCCAAGAGTTTACAATAATGTTTATTATTTAGAAAAAAATTTATCGTATTAATTATCCAAGTCAACGATCCCATTTCAATGTTTACTATTAGACCAAGGATTGACCAATTATATTAAAATAGTTTAAGTAAAACCATTGAATTATTAATGCATTGGGATATGAGAATTATATATTTTTTAATAATTATCAATATTATTTTCATTATTTGAAATATGAAACATATAAGGAATGTGATACTTTATTTAACAAATATATTTTTTCAAAGAATTTTAATCAAAGAGTTATGGATACTATTATGGATATATGATTTTATGTTTCATCATAAGTACAATATCTGAGAAAAAACATTTTATGTTTTATGTGGTCATAATACATGTTGATTAATAGCACATTGGTAGATAATTATGGTAATATAATAATTGGTATCAGTATTGGTTTTCATGAAAATGTTATTTGGGGAAGAATACCTTTAGTTTTTTTTCACATATGTTTTAATGTGTTAATGTCCTAAAGGGATAATAGGATTATTGATGTTTATGTAATAATAATAATTTAATAATAATTTTTTTTTGGAATAAATAAAATTTTAATAAAAAAATAGTTGATAAAAATTGATTTTTGGGAAAATGTTATTTTTTAGGATATTTATCAGATTTTTGGAAATGTTAATGGAATAATATTAACATTGTTTTAGAAAAAAACTCACATTTTTTGTGAAAACCCCTCTAATTTTTCAAGGGAATAGGGAATGAACCCACAATTGAATAGAAATAATTGTGTTACACCTACAACTATTTTATGTGATGTACATGTCAATATGAAATGGTTTTTACTCAGATAGTTTCATGGATAAATATTAGGATGATCAAATATTTCTTATTTTTTATTATTTTGAGGTGATTCATGATAAATAATAATGATTTTTATTATTATTATATACATATATAACCATTAAGTTTAACATAATGTATTATTTAGGAAGAATGTTATTACATTTTTCAAATTTTTATGCTAAAGGGATTTTGGGATAAATACTTTTGTATCGTATTATGGTGATATCTATGAATTACTATTGTGATTTATATACTAATATATTATATTTTATGAATTTTGAAAGTGATTTTGGTTTTTGTAAATATTTAGAAACATATGGAAGGACATGATACTCTTTTATAGATCTTATGATCCATTAAATGTTACTTTTATTATTTCCAACTTAACAAACATCTTGGATATTAAATTCTTGGAGTAACAATTGAAGGGGGATTTGATCTAAATGAAACTAAATAAGGAAATTATTTTTATAAAATAAAAATATATCAATAAATAAAAATTACAATTATTCTCTATCATTATTGTAAAATAATCCTTAAACACTAGGAAAAGGATCTTGGAATAAAAACGTGACACATTTAAAATCATTATTTTTGGATATAATGGTCATTTTCACGTATAATTGTATTTTGGTTTTTTGGTTGATAAATTTGTATTTATTATTAACTTTATTATGATAAATTATCTCTAGAATTATTATAAATTATTTGGGAATTAAAATTTTATTTCTATAATAAATTTTCAATTCCCATTAATGATTTATTTCTTAGGAACCAAGTTATGTGTAATTCCATATAGACTTCATTATTCCCTTTCACACATATCAAGAAGATATTTTATTTTCCCTTTTAATGATATGAGATTTAATAAATGGTTTTTTCCAATGTCAGAATATTTAATTTATATGTTGAATATAAAATTCATAGGATAATATTTGTTAATGGTTGGGAAACTTTTACACCCAGATATTTAATGATATATTAATTTTAAAAACTAATCTCTTTGATAGCTTGATATACATGTAACCCCAAGTCCAAATAAAAACCAATATAGTATACTATTATAACATATTTTTTTAAATTGGTGGGAATTAATATGACTAACTATATTATGAAAATATATGGTTCACAAATGTATATTATAAATTCCTTATTTATCAAACAATTATGAAAAATGCATTTAAAATTTATAGAAATATATTTCTAAGAAATATTTTTTATTAGTGTAGTGTTTCATTATCATAATAAATTGAATTGGTCACTATTTTTGAATTATTATAAAAATATTTATACATTATATATTTAATCAAATGTTTTATCATTCATCTAATAATTTTTTTATGAATCAGATAATTATTAATCCAGTTTTGTACCTAAATACTATATTTCTCAAAAAAAGAGAATTTGTTTCATTTTTTGCACTTATTTTAAATATATTTTAAGAAATTTTATAATTTTAATTTGAAAAAAATTAATTTTTTAAATCATAATTTCAAAATTTATACATAGTTATTTTTAGATAATTTAATGGAAATATTATGTTTTTTGGGGAATATTAAAAAATACAGATTTTGAATGAAAACACATTTTCATTTGAAGCATATCAAATGTTTGAATTTATTCTAAAACAGTTCTAAAAGTAACATTAGTATGATTAATTAGTAGTAGTTAAATATAGGTCATTATTATTATGTTTATGTTTAATATATATATATATAATATTTTTTTGGATAAGAAAACTTTTCCATTGAAAACAAAATTTTCATCATTCTTGGTTTTTTAATTTTAAATTTTATTCACATTTTTTTAATGTTTAAAAAATATATCAATGACATAGAATCATAATTATAATGATTATTTAATTAGGAAAAAATTATTTTTTATTATTTTGAATTGTAATGACAGTAAATATAAATTACCACAGTTAAGGTTAATACAGTTTAACTGGATGATAAACTAAAAATATGAGTATTAAAATGACATAAGAGCGTTAAAAAATTATATTTAATGGATATATTTTGATCTTATATCATCCACGGCTCGGTAATGGTCCATTTTGGATTCAGTATGTCTGTGAAAAATTTTGTTACATTTTATTCTTTTCGAAAATTCAAAGTGTGGTCATTATCCTACATATAAAAGGACACCCCTCTCCTATTTTCTCTAGAAATAAATAGCCCTTTTATAGAATGATCCTTCCAAAAAAATAATTATATCCTTCTATATATCTTTGACTCCTTTTATTATAATAAAACTAATCAATGATGGAATTAAGTTTAAATTGAAAGTGGTCCGACGATCAGGCCATGTTATTAACCATTAAATTTTATTTTATTTCATATTGTTGCTCCATAAAATATAAATGAAAAATAATTAAATAATTAAATTCTTTTCTCCCTTTATATATAATTTATTATTTTAATAGAAAAACAAATATCCTTCACCACTTCCATCAAATGGGAAATAACATTTTCTATCATGTGTACAACCGACTACTGATTCACAAACCCATGTTAGTCATTTTCCATACCTCCTCTCATGGATAGATATAATTATTGTTTAAATGTATATATATATATATATATATTATTTTTTAAATAATTATAATTTAGGAATTATATAATTTCATATACCATCTTACAAAGCATTCCATTGGAACATCACTCGTGCATACGTGTGGACTACTACCTCAACAATCTAATATAATTTGTTTTTCATTTTATTTCGACATGGGTAGTAGTGAGGATACATTTTATAAACATATTTTTTTACATATTATATTATAATTATTACATTAATTTTACTTATAATTTAACTTTTTTTATTCCATCCATAAAAAATGATTACAACGTCCATTCGTACGTATGGACGACCCTCTGAATGAACTGTGTAGCTAATTTTTCAATCTCTAAATTTTATTGACTATTATAAAATATATATAATGAATTTATATTATTTATTTATAAGGTATAAAATTATATATATGAATATACTATTATGAATTTATGGTGACCGAAACTACCCATGAAAAACATAGTTGAAAAATATATTATTAACTGAAATAATGAATTCCAAAAAAATCCATAAAACATGTGAAAAATATTACAATATAAATAATATAAGTTACTATATATTTAGATATTATTATTTAATATATGTATTGTATATCTATTTTTGGATACCATAGTTTTTGACTTATATGGTGGATTTCAGACTAGTGGTAAGTGTTTCTAATCTCAATTTCACTTCCATATGATATATTCTATATTGAACAGTTATTTATTTTGGGGTGTGTATATATTTTATAGGCCATAGTTTGTAAATAAAAAGGTGGTTGAATTGAGTTCCCAATTATAATAACATCTAAACAACAATTTAAAACATAAATCCCCCAAAATTAGTAAAATACCTATTAAATAAAAACAAAAGAATTATATAAATTTCATGCTTTAAATAATTTCATAGAAATGAGATTAAGGATATTTAAAAATACCTTATAAATATATAAACTTTTGAAAATAATTCTCTTAAACAAAAACAATATATTAATATAATTTAATAAAATATATCATAGTAATGCATTTATTAAGGATATTAAAATATATATGTTTTTCAGCATTGGAATACAGGATAAAAAATAATAAAACACAAAATAGAAATAATAAAGGTGTTTGATCTCAAGATATGACATAATCCCCTCCACTTGTAAATATATATAATAAAAATATATTATTATAAAAACAAATTGATCCTTTACCTGGATCATGTTTTACAAAAAATATTGCATAAGGATATATAGGCACAAAGTTGCTTTTATAGTTTTATGTGGGATGAAAAAAATACTCGGATAAGAAGAACCTCTTCCAAAATTACACATGTAATAAAAATAAACCAGTTTGAGAAAATATCAATTATTATCTGGACTTAACATGGGATGGAGTGTTTATAAGTAAATAGTGTATAAACACAAAATACACAATTTCAATGAATGAACTAGAAAATAAAATGAGTAACGAAAATAAAAATTGATGTTTCTTGTTCACAAAATTTTAAAATGTTAGAGATCATTTAATTTTACTAGTAAAAGAGTTAGTGTTTGTAAAATATAATTTGAATAAAATAATATCACCGTGATGGTTGAAATGTATTTCTATTTTTAGTATGTTAATGTCAATATTTGATTCAGCATATGAAGGTTTTAATATCTATGAATATATTTATAAGGACCCAACCTTAAACATTATATAATATTAAATTTAGTGAATAATTAATATTGATGATCTTTTCAGATTTAGTGCTACAGATAAATAGGATATAGCTATTGCATCTCAAAAAATTCAGAAGTAGACACTTCTTCTCAGTTTACATTTTTTCAAAAAATAAACACACTTCATAACGAAACTAGTCTTGTTCCATGTTTTAGAAAACATGACTTTTCCTTGATACAATCCTTTACCATATTTTTCTTCAATTCATGTTAAAAAACATTTTAATACTTGGGATGAGAATAAAAATCTCAGTAAAGGTTATAAAATATATATATAAAACATTATCTCATCAATAAAAACAAATAAATGAAACCATACTTTTTAATCATAACATTCCTTATGAATACATATGATTAATTAATAATACACAGAAATCATAAATCATAATGGTAACTTATGGAATCTATAACATACTTAAGTTTTAAATATAATTGTTATATAGGGTGTTATATTTGGAATACCCATCATAGTATCTTCCATAAATCTCTTTGCAGAAACATTAATGTTTTCCTCCATCACGTTACCCATTGCATTGGAGAGCTATCTCGGTCTCACCCAGACTAGGTTTATTATGAAACCACTCGTATATGTAACAAATGACCAATAACCATAACATATTCATAACACATAAAAAATCATAAAAGGAAAGATGAAATTTTCATACTGCAATCAAAATATATCATTTGAAGATTTTGACATAATCAATTCTTTTTCAAAATATGTTCTGAATCATATAAAAATTTAATGAAGAAATTTTTTAATCCAAGTGTGCCATACCAATTTCAAAAATGTAAAAGTAATTTTAATTTCAAACATTAATATCCATATAAATAAATACATAAACCCTTTTTTAAAACATCGGTATTAATGAGAAAGATTTAGAAGAATAAATCATTAAAACAATACTTTAGTTAAGGTGTTCTTAACCAAATGAGAGACGCATGAATAAAAATAATGGAGGAATAACATTAATAAAAGTTTATAATATCATAAGAATAAAGAGATTCATGATATAATATGTCATGGGGTAGTATAATGACCATATAAAAGTGAATTGGGGTATAACAACAAATAAGTTTCAATGAAATATAAATTTAGAACAAAGTCCCCTAAAAAGATCGTATCATTAGATTAAGGATAAATCAATGACATAATTTTGTGTGATAAATATTAATACACCAAATATAATTGGATATTATGTATAACTAAATCATAGTTCATTCACACATATTCCTAGCATGAATAATCAAGAAGAAGAAGATTAACCCAAAGAATTGAAATTGGGTTAAGAAGTTTTCATACCGAAATTCAACAGCCTAACCGCGTCACTTAAAAATTACTAAAATGATTTGATAAGAGAGAAAACGATTCTATAATTAGTCGTAAAAAATGAACATGAATAAGGATATAGAATAACATATCCCGACATAAAACATTGGAAACTAAAAGTCATAACATGAATGAAGTCTTTTAAAAAGAGGATGGTGAAAGATTTCCTCACCGAATTGGTAACTTATGAAACATACAACCCATGAAAGAATGATCATATAATGAAGATTTAAATAAAAATAAATTAATTTATATTACAAAATTAATACAATAATGGGAAGTACATACACCACAAAAAATGTAATAGTGGAAAATATAGCATGAATCTCAGGGAAAAAAAGTGAGATGAAAACCCCTTTACACGTTTTAATCAAAAGAGTCATAAGGTTAAAAGCTATTAACCAACAATTTAATCATAGAATAACATGAATATAAATAGAATCATGATAATATATATCAAACAGATGTACCCAATACACCACATGAAATAAACAATTAGTGAACAATGGAAATCTCACGAAATTAAAAGTGAGATAAGAAACCCCTTAACTCGTGTCCGACTTGACCCGTTCGATCTTTAACCACATTAATAATAAACTAAAGATAATTTATTATTAATAAAGAACCTTTTTCAGGTTTATTTTTCCTTTTATACCACTTATTACCATGTTATAACATTATGGAATCATTTATGTTAATAATGGTCATTTTGTCGATATTTGGTACTTGAGTCAAAAATGAACTTCTTATAATTACAACGTGATCATGTGGTATAAATTCCATTATCTCCAGAATTATATTCCTTATTTTGATATCATATATAACATAGATATTTAGTATATATATGTATTTATAATAGTACAAAACATTTTGAGGTGTGAGACGAAATGCACCGTTCATGGAGATGGTATGGTGTACGTGCGCATTAACGCTACTTTAATTTCTATTTCATATTTAATGGAATGAAAACTGAATTATAAATAGGTATATGATAATTCCATTATAATATCATATATTATTTCAATAATTAAATCCATTATAGGTTCCACATATGGCATGAACGAGTCATATCACTATGAGGGAGCGATAATCTTCACATCCTCAAATGAAATTATCATATTTACCCATTATAGAAACCATAACGATATGATATTAATGAAAAATAAATAAGTATATAGACAATATAAATATAATATATATCACATTTAAATATAGTTACATCTTAATGGCCACAATAAAATGTGGTAGGAGAAGATTGAACAGTCATCGTTTCGTGAGGCACAAGTTCGCCGTCAACACAAACAGTATGTTCATTACCCATTTGATGGAGGTGTGTTTATGTGTAGTTAGAATAATTATAATAAAAATAACCTAGTCTATTGAGGATATTTTTTATGTTTTAAAATAATGTTATAATAAGAGTTCAGAGGTGTTTTAGAAGTAAAATAAATGTAAATAATTTTAGAGAAGACGTTACATATAAATCGGGTAACTCAATTTGGATTGAACCAAATGGATATCTTGAAGTGTCTAATGCCTAAGGTAAGGCTTCTCGGTGGAATAATGTGATGTATGGAGCGTAATTGGTAAGATTTTGGATGATCCAAAAGTTTTTGAGCGGTGTGAGTAATGGGTTAGAGGTGAAAGATTTTTATAAGGGAGAGGAGGGGCTCTTTACGACTGTTTGAAAATATTAATTTATTCTATAAATATTTTCAGTTACTAATGGTCAGAAACTCATTAAAGTAGAAGATAAGATGACTCTTGTTCCTCATCCAATAATAATTAGACAGGTTTTGTATATTTTTCTAATTTATATAATCTTATTTATTTAAATCATTCATTAATGAGGTAAACATCACATTATTATTGTGTCGTAAATAATTTTATTTATTTGATGTCTAAAAATTATAAATAAAATACCATGATGTAGTAAATATTTTTTTTCATAAAAATGAATATTTATAGTCAAAGAGATAACTTATATAACCCCATGTAAAAATTTATTTACTATAAGTTATATGTTTATGTCATTTTGTCTCTACTTTAAATAAATTAATTTAATGTGTCATTATCACTCTTAAGAGGATCCATGGGGTCCCAAAATCAACCCAAGGATTACCATGGTTTTGAAGGTATCAACCAATATGATTAGGACACATGTTAGGGTAATTTTACATTATTATAATATTGTTTTTTCCTTGAATTATCTTATTTACCTTTAACCGCGGTAAATAAAAGTCCAAAGTAACTATTCACCAAAAAATATTTTCATCTTATTGAATAAAATTTTACTTACTAATAACAACCATGTATGTTTGAGTTTTTATATTCAATTCATAGAAGCGGTAAAATTTCATTTAAATGAAAAAGTCGGTTTTTTAAATATCAGTCTGTGTTTTCACTATTCATCAAAAATTGATGTTTTTCATAAAAATACAAAAAATTCAGCAGAATCTATATTTGATATTTTAAATTTAAATATTATACCTATTTTACCAAATTCATACATATATATTGAATTAATTAATTTAAAATTAATTCCCATTTTCAAAACAAAGAAACATGTTTTTATGAAATAATAATTATCAAAAGATTGGCACTTTTTTATGCCCAATGTCAAAGTTAAATGACTTACAATGACCAAAATTAGATTAAATGGTAAAAATATAATCTAATTACCCTTTAAAAGAAATTATAATGATAATATAACTATATAAATTAATTATATTAAAAGTCAGTTTTGAATTAAAATATAGTATTTTTTCACAATTCATTAATAAATCAATTTTATTAGAAAAATAAAAAAAAACTACCCAAAGTAAATTTTGATGTCCCGATTCTAAATAAGAATATTAAATTCTCATATATAACATATAAAAATGATAAAAACTATATTTAAAATGGTTTCTCCAACAAAAGGTGGTAAACCACCATCTTCAAGAATATTAGAGTATTTATGCTTAAAATTAGATTCATTCAAATTTTAAGCCTAAAATTTTATTGGATAAATGTAAAAAATTTAACAAAAATGTATAATCATATTTCAGTGAGTTTTTTTCATTCCCTCCATTAAAAAAGATAGGTGTTGACTACCATTTAAAATAATAATATATTATTATTTTTTATTATGAATCACCATTGTTTGCAACATCAGACTTTGGAGAAACCCATTTTTGTGTGCCAGGTACACCATTTCATATAGACTACCCTTTAAAAAAAGTTAATATTTAATTCAAAAATATTAATAAATATGAAAATGTCAGATTCATTATTTACCTAGGATGTGACATCCTTCCACCCATTTGAAAATTCCGTCCTTGCAATTTTAAATTTGGTCATGGAAAGTTCATTAAAAGTACTACATTGGAAAAAGAATCAATAAAACTGTCACATTAAAAGAAATAAAGAGAAGTAAAAAGGTCACCCGATATAACCAATATTAGCATTCCATGTTTGAAGACATGGATATCGAAGAGAAACTAACACTCATAGATTAATATAGAGTGATATAGAACTTCATCGTAGAAAGTTAACCACCACAATACCATAAATTTGTTGTTAGGTAAAAGTATGATGATAATAGAGAGCTTATTACATTTTCCTTTAGGATCATTTTTACAGAGTTGAATAATTTTATTAATAACTAGACTAAGATCATAAGGAAATATACTTTCTTTTCATGTACAGTGCCATCCTTTAATAAAATTCTACCACAATCTTATCTTTTCTCCAAATGGTATGCATTCAGATGACTTGGTCACACCTGAAGTGCTAGAATTAACTTAGAGAGTATCAGATAATATAAATAATTTTAACCATATATTTCCATTATCTTTAGACATCAACCAAAAACCAAAATTGGTTAGTACAAGATCAGATAATTCCCTAAAGGACAATCCTTTATAAAAAAAATACTACCCTAAAATTCAACCAAATTTACCCAATGTTCATGAAAGATCATTCCATATTCAATTATCCATAAAATTATTCAAAACAATCCAACCTAATATTGAAACCCAATACTCAGAAGGATTTAATCACATAGTCTTGCCCAGAAAATCTTAACATTAATCTCCAAAATCATTGACTACTCTTAATGTATCATACTAAAGTGTAATTAACCTAATCACATTTTCTCTATGATAGGTTAACCATTTCCATAAATAACCAAAATCACCTTATGTATAAAAAAACACATATTCATCCAAAATAATATTTCAACCATTTCCTAAAAAGTGAATACCCCTAGTATTTTACTTTTCATGAGCATATAGTGTTCCCAAAAGAAAAAATGTCTTCCAAAATAACCTTTATCACTTAATCACAAAATCATTTTCCTATACTAAGGATATATTTTTGATAAATCATAACATCCCAAATCAACTTATTCTTGATCAATATTATCCATTATCTAAAAATATTTTGTCATACTAACCAGGGACTTCACATAGTGTAGTGGTAAGCGATAAATCCCAATCACACTTTGGATGCGGGTTCGATTCTCGCAGCATTGTATGACGTGACAGGTTGTCACACAATCTACGTGCTTCCTTTTTCAGAAACTGTATAATTTTATGAAATTCCTTAAATATTTAGATAAATCTCTTATAAATAACCCTAACATATTTTAACCACAAATTTTAGCTCATACATCGCATTTTCATCCTATAAACTAATAACCTGTTATTTCCATAAAAACAAAACATCATATGAACCCCTAAGATTATCCATTATGTGCACACTAGAAAAGATAACTATTTCTTGAATAAATTTTTTAAATATTAACCTTCATGGTTACACATACTAGAAAAACTCTTCCAAATTAATCGCATCATCCATATATCCTTAATACTTTTAAGTATTTCACAATCCTAATATGTACCATAATCCTGGACTCCCTTATATGTAGAATTTTTAGTCATTAAAAATTCTTCCTGATCCATTATCCTTTCGTTTCAAACATATTCTATAAAAAATCATTCCTACAAAAAATATCATTAATCATATACTAAGATTTAATAATGTCAAAACATCAGCAATGAAATAATTTATACCTTTCATTGGTCCTTTTTAGTTTCTTCATGATCAATTGAAATGGGATTAGAAATTGGTAAACATATATTTGTACGATTCATTTGATCCCATTCCCAAACCATCTACGTAGTATATCTATTTGTATAATTTTCATGAGCACCACATTTTAAAAATTCAATTGATCCTTTAGAAATAACTTCATTCCCTTTCCTATATTCAACTGGACGCTTCCTTTTTCCATTGAATGTTCTTTCTTTATGACCACCATTACCACATCTATATCATCTTCTCATCCCTTTTAATAATTTTCCAATGTTTTTAATTCCACATATTTGACACATATGTTTTTAAATATACATACCATTAATATTATTAACTGATCATCGGTAGGGATTAGTTTTCTATATATATGATTCCTTAAAAAATCTCCAAGGTTCAAGAGGGTCAATCATGACTTCTGATAGTTGGTTGAGAATAACCACAATAGTTTAATTGAATATCCCATTTATTTTAGATTCATATTCATAAAAATATCACTTTTTTCACAACATCCATTGTTACTTTTGTTCCTACTAGATCCATCAACTAACTAAAACCAAAAAGGTCAGTTTGATTACATTAGTAAAATCATCATATACTGTCTTATGAGGTGGGTACTAAAATAAAATTGTTCATGTTATCTTAAACTCATTAGATTTATATAAATAAAATATGACTCATTACAATATGAAAACAGTTATTCATATGTCACTTATGCTTAAATAACACCCTAATCTCTAAAGGTATCTTAACCGACCATTGATACCATCTATAAGGACCCGACCTTAAACATTCCAGAATCATTAATTAATGAATAATTCACATTGAGGATCTTTTCAGGTTTAGTGCTTTAAGGAATTAGGTCGTAACTATTACATCTCCAAAAATAAAAAAGTAGGCACTTCTGCTCAGTTTCCATTTTTTCATAAAAAAACTCATAAAATAATGAAATTTGACTAGGTCCATGTTTTAGACAGCATGAATTTTCCTTGATCCCATCCTTGACCGTATTCATGTTTATGTCATCTGAAAAAACATTTCATAACATGAGATGATAATAAAAATCTTAGTACGGGTTATCAAATAAGGAAAGAAAACATTAGGCCATAAATAAATAAAAATCAACGAAACCATAATTTTTAATCATAACAAACCTTATGAAATCATAAGATTTATTAACAATACATAGAAATCATAAATCATAAAGGTAACTTGTGGAATCCATAACATACATACATTGTAGCTATCATAGCTATATAGCGAGTTCAGTTTGGAATACCCATCTCAATATATTCCCTAAATCTCTTCGGAGAGATATTATATTTAACCTCTGTCACGTTACACAATGCATTGGAGAGATATTTTGGGCTAACCCACCCTAGTTTTATCACAGAACTACCCATATATGTAAGAAATACTAAATAACCATAACGTATTCATAAAACATAAAACAAACATAAAGGAAAAATAACATTTCCACATTGAAATCGCAATATATCATTCCCTGATATTGAAATAATCAATTCATTATCAATCCATTTTCAATACCATTTAAAACATTTAATAAAGAGATTTTTGAATAAATGTGTCCCATACCTCATTGGAACTTTTAAAAGGAATTTTAATTTCGAACATTCATATCCATATAAATAAATCCTTAAATCCTTTATTAAAACCTGGTTATTAATGAGAATGATTTATAAGAATAAATATTAAAAAAATACTTTAGTTAAGGAGTTATTTAACAAATGATAGACGCTTGAATACAAATAATTGAGGAATAACATTAATCAAAGCATGTTATATCATGAGAATAAGGAGAGTCATGATATAATATTTAAAAGGAACGTATATATGCTATATAAAAGTTAATTGGTGTATAACAACTAATAAGTCTCAATGGAATGTAAATTGAGACAAAGTCCCTTACAAAGATCATATCCTTATATTAAGGATAAATCGTTGGAAAAATTATTCGTGACAAATAATAATACACCGAATATAAGATGATATTAAGTGTAAAACAATCATATTTCATTCATAGATATTCCTAACTACATAATAATGAAGTAGAAGTTTTACCCTAATGAATTGAAATTGGGTTATGAAGGTTTCCCACAAAAATTAGACAGCCTAACGGCGTCACATTAAAATTAATAAAATGAATTTATTAGAGATAAAATGGATCTATCATCACATGGACACAAAATGTATAGAAAAAATGATATAAAATAACATATCCTTACATAATAATGTGGAAATTAAAATACATTACATAAATTAAGTCTTTTAAAAAGAGGAGGGTGACAGATTCCCTCACTGATTTGGTAACTTACGAAACATACACCCCATGAAAGAAGAATCATACAATAAATATGTAAATACCAATTAATTAATGTATATTACATAATGAATACAATCATGGGAAGTACATACACTACACAAATGGAAATAGTATAAAATATAGCATGGATCTCACATGAATAAAAAACGAGAGGGAAACTCGTTTCCAAGTTGTAATCAATTGATTCGTAAAGAAAAAGTTAATAAACTCCTAATTATTCACATAATACCATGATTATAAAAAGAATCAAGATAATATATATCAAATTGCAGCACACAATAAACCACATGAAATAAATTAGTGGTGAAGAATGGAAATCTCATGAAAGTAAAAGTGATATAAAAAACCCCATATCTCATGACTGACTTGACCCATTAGTTCATTAATCTCCATAATAATAATATAAATTTAATTTCTAATTTCATAATAACCTTTTCAAGTTAATAATTAATTTTATATCACTTATTACCATGTTATAAACATTATGCAATCATTAATGTTAATAATGGTCTTTTTGTCGATATTTGGTACTTCTTTCAAAAATGAATATATTAGAATTACAAGTAGTTCATGTGGCAAAAGTTCCATTATCTCCAGAATGATATTAATGATTTGGATATCATATATATCATATATATGTATTATATAAATGTATTAATAATAGTACATAACATTTGGAGGTACGAAATTAAATGCACCGTTCCTGGAGATGATAAGTTGTATGTACACATGAACAGTACTTAAATTTCGATTTCATATTTAATGGAAGTAAAAATTAATAATAAATAGGAATATTAATACTTTTAGGGGGTGGTAGTATGAACATTCTCAAATAAAATTATCGTATTTACCTAAAATGGAAAACAGAAAGGTATGATATAAATGAAAAATACAAAAGTATAAAGAAAATATAAATATAATATATATCACATTTAAATGTAATTCCATATTATTTTCCACCATAAGAGGTGATTGGAGAAGATTAAACAGTCATCGTTTCTTGAGGTTGTAGTAAGATTTCCACATAAACAGTGTGTTCATTACCCATTATATAGAGTTGTGTGTAAGTGTATTTCAAATCCATCTCATAAAAACTACCCGATATATTCAGGATACTGGTGTTGTTATAAAATAAAGGAATAAAAAGAGTTCAGGGGTTGGAGAAGTAAACTAAAATAATATAATTTAAGAGAAGACGTTACCTTTAAATTGGGATACTCACTTTGGTTTGATCCATAATGATTTCTTGAAGAGACGTCTACCTAAGAAAAGGATTCTAGGTGGAAGAGAGGGATGCATGGAGCTTAATTATTCTGGGGATTGATTATCAATGTGGCTAGAGTTGTGTGAGTAATGGGTTAGAGGAGAGGTCTTTTTATATGTGGGGGAGGGGCTCTTTAACAATGTTTATATATTTTATTTTTTAATATAATGATTTTAGGTTTCTAAAGGTCCAAATCTTATTAAAGTATAAGATAAGATGACTCATGTTTGAAATAAAATAATCTGATTAAAACTGGACAGGTTTTGGATATTTTTTTTAAATTTTTATAACTTATTTTTTAAAATCATTCAATAACGAGATAAATACTGCATCATTATTGTGTCATAAATAATCTTATTTATTTTATGTCTAAAAATTAAAAAAAATACCACGATTTATGAAATATTTTATCCATTAAAATGAATATTTATATTCAAATATATGACTTAAATAACCCCATGTAAAATTTAATTATTATAAGATATATGCTTTTGTCATTTTTGACTTTACATTAAATTAATTAATATAAAGTGCCATTATAACTCTTAAATGGCTCAATGGGGTCCCAAAATCCACCCAAGGATGCCCAGGGTCGTTAATGTATTAACAAATAGTATTAGGGAACAGGTTAGGGTATTCTTATAATATTATAATATTTTTTACCTGAATTACCCAATTTACCTTTAACCGCGGTAAATAGAAGTCAAAAGTTAATATTCACCAAAAAATAATTTCATCTTATTGGCCCACATTTTACTTACTAATAAAAACCATGTATGTTGAATTTTTGAAATTAAATTTACATGACAGGTAAAATTTCACTTAAATGAAAAGGAATGTTTTTTAACTACTACTCAGTGTTTTCATTATTCATCAAAAAAAGATGTTTTTCAGAAAAATACCAAAAATTCAGACTAAGCTATATGTGATATTATGAATTCAAAGAATATTCCTATTTTAAAAAATTTAAAAAATAGAATTTTCTTTAATTAATTTAAAATTAATTCCCGTTGTCAAAACAAAAAAAATTGTTTTTGAGAAATAATAACTATAAAAATATTGAAACTCGTTTATGTCCAATTTTAAATTGAAATTAAATCCAATGAACAAAATTAAATTACATGGTAAATATATAACATAATTTAACATTAAAACCAATTAAAATGATAATATGACCATATATATAAATTAGATTAAAAGGCAGTTTTTAATTAAAATACAATATTTTTCACTATTCATTAAAAATTAAATTTTATCAAAAATATATCAAAATTAAACCCAAAGTATATTTTGATGTCCAAATTTAAAGAAGAATATTATTTTTTCAAATAAAAAATATAAAAGTGAAAGATACTATATTTTAAGAGGGGTTTCCATCAAAAGATGTTAAAATGACATTTTACATAATATTAGTGTTTTTATGCTTAAAATTAGATTCACTCAAATTTTAAGCCTCTAAATTTTATTGGATAAATGAAAAAGAAATTAAGAAACATGTATAATCATATTGTAGTTAGTTCTGTTCATTTCCTCTATTACAACTGCTAGGTGTTAACTACCATTTAAAATAATAATATATTATTATTTTTCAATATGACTCAGCATTGTGTGCAACATAAGAAATAAAATAAACCCATTTTTGCGTGTCAAGTACGCCATTGAATATAGAATCCACATTAAAATAAAATTAATATTTAATTATAAAATATTAATAAATTTGAAAATGTCATATTTTTTATTTTTATGGGATGTTACAGTATCAGTAATCTTATCAGTACTATTGACTATAAATAATCAATATAGAATTCCCCACCGTATACACATTAGGGAGTTCTACATAATTTATGTGCCTATATGTATAATTATCTACTAGGGAATTCATCCTCATTCTACTCACAAAAGTAGGAATGTCACACTTTTTCATAAACCCATCCATAGAGGAGTTTGAGAATAATATATTTTTATTCTATATGTGGCTTGACAGCATTATATTTTATAAACTAGATATATGAATATTAATTTTGAATAGTAGTTTTGATAAAAACTATAATATACTGGGAGTATATCTCTGAATGGTATATTTACTATAGTGGTAGCTGATCCCTAATAGTAGATATATTATGGTTGTAAATCCTTTATTGTAGTAGATCATATAAATCATTTATGAGATAAGTAGGTATCTCATCCTAGAGGTATCGTCGTCGAATGATAGCATAATCTATTGGTAGTACAATCCAATGGTTGATATACTAATGGTGTATTTCATTATTGGTAGATATATTAGATATAGATATATTAGCAGTAGATATTCAGGTGTAGATCTACTAGAGGTAGATCATCAACAAAATATTTTTCAATTCTAGATCATCAGTGGGAGATTATCAATATTAGATCTCCTGAACTTATGGTATATCATTTTGATCTAATTTTATATCTACACAATTCCATTCATTTTACAATGTTACGTAGAAAATGATTTACTATCATAGAACATCAATATTGGTAGAAATTGAATAATCTTGATTTTTGTTCATTAAAATCTAGAGGATCCAACAATATCTCCTATTTGATGATAAAAAATCATTTCATTGGTAACCATGTATATAGAAATCATATATATAGAAATGTATAGATGAATTTCAATGGTATTTTTCATTACATTCTAAAGTATGAATAGTAGTATAACCATATAAAATGTCTTTCAAATATAATCCCCCTATTTTGAATATTAAAAAGATAATTAATTAAAATAAAATGAATTTTGTGATAGAAATAAGAACGAAAAAGTAAATTCATTAAATATAATATTCAAATAATATATTCCAAAATTTAATAAAAGTAAAAATTACAATCCATATTAATGAATAATCAAAATCTCAACCTCTCTTATCAGGATGGGTAGAAGGAACCACTAAGTCTTTTTCTAATCTAGTGATATGAGGTACATATGTGGAAATTGATTTAGTAAATTTTTCTTCAGTAAGATCTCAGATGAAGAAATTATTGAGATAAAGAACATCCTCAATTGGTGACATGAGAAATATTTAAAACTAATAAGACATTAGTAATGATGAAGGTACAGATGTGAGAGAATACATGGGTATAGTTTCATGTGAAACCACTGCAATCAAAGATTAATAGAAAAAATACTTTATTAGGTTACAAATTTAAGGATTATTCCACTACTCTCAATTTCCCTGATAAAATCAATCTTCTCCTCCAAGAAAATATTTAGAGAAGGGTCCAAAACGATTTTTTGACTAAGGTTATCTTTTAATTCCATAGAAAAAGGAGATATCAATAGATTCTGAAAATGATTCATAAAATTGTAATTGATCGCATTCATTGCATATATTTTGTAATGGTAATATTTTATGGATTTATTTATAACCTCAATATCCAAACAATCTCCATTCTATCACACTAAAAACAATTTTTTTAATATGAACACCATGGACCATTATCTTATATTGTTTATCTTGAAGAGGGGTATAAATATTACGTGAGAAATCATTTCATTCCTCTATCACAATGGAATGAATCTCACTAGCATATAGAAAATAAGATAGAGGTGTGGAAATAGATGTTCAATCATAGGAAGAAGATAAGGATTTCATCCACATTAGAAGTGGTGTCTATCTTGGATCAAATATTTCTCGCATGCCATTAATGATAATATTATCTTCCTCTATCTCATCATCTAACCGCCTATTTTCAATATATATTTTTTCATTTTCAAGAAAATATTATTATGGATATAAGAAATTACTAACTCCAAAATTCATCGATTATCATCTTCACTCAATAGGTCTTTCTATTGAGGTGTGGATCTGTGAATCCCATAGATATATAAAATTTTCCTTACTATAAAAGAATCTAGATCATACATATTAAAATTACTATAATTTATATTATCATAAGGTATAGTGATTTGAATCCTACATTGCATATCATAGGGATCCTCTACATTTACATGTTCAACATAATGAATATCCGAGGGAATGAATTCCAACTAGCCAGATCCATCTAATTACTCTACCAGATATCCCTTAGTACCATTTTCATAAATATTAATTGAAATTACACCATGATTATGTGGATTACAATAATCATCACCACCATCATGGTATTGTTATACTAATTCAGAATACTCAATCCCTAATTGAGAAGCTAAGGGGGAATTCACCCCCTTAATATGTTATCTCTCATGGTATCTTTTAGAAACATCCACAAAAGGTCTATTAGAACCACCATTGGTACCTAAAATTATATAATTGTAATCTTCATATCCATCTATGTCCATAATTTATGTAGGCACACCCTGTGTTACATTTTCAATTTTGACATTCAGCATCGACCGACTCAACATTGTCACTTCTGGAAGCCTGATCTTCTAATTCAACATGATGTTCTCTTGGAACATATTTTTGGAAAATATAAATATTATGATATGATGAACTATGGTAGGGATGTGATTTATCTAAATAAAAATAATGAAAAATTACACCATTACCATTAGATCCATCAGACACATCTGATATTTCAAAAAAAATCATTTGATATCTCCGAGAAAGATATCTCATCTTGTTCATCCCCTATGAATTCAACATCCTTGGAATATATCCCTTTAGATAGTATAATGTTTTTATAAGGAAGATGAATAGATGCACTCAGTGGTCCATATATCTAAATTGGGCATTTTATCATAGTGGGGTCCATATTTTCTACAAAAATATCCACTTCTTCTATAACATTGGCTTCATATTCATCATCTTATTCGTCATAAAATTAAATGAGAAATTCAATTAGATAAAATATATAATCGACCATATATTTATTTCTAGAAGGGTTCATCAAAGGATTTAAATTCTCATAAATCTTATATCATTTTCCACCCAAATAATCAACCAATGGTTCTAATTTCTATCCATCCACCTACTGGTAAATTGGAAGAAACAAAAACCAACAAAACAATTTATGGATTCGTCACCTTTATACACTAAAACAATGGCTTCTAATATATCCAAATGAAACTTTGGATTGATCATGTACTATGATATCAATGAGGTATTTAACATCCCCAATATGTGGACCATAAAATTTATCTAATTATTGTACATATATCATTTTCTCATATGAATTATGAAAAAAAAACATTTTTGAACCACATGACTTTAAAATACCTCTTACAATGATAAAGCCTTAGTTGAATAAATTTAAACAGAAATATACATTCCTCAAAAATAACTAATTCAATGGTTCTTAATGAAATATTATTTCTATAAATCCTGAATAGAGAATTATCATATATGATAAAATAAATATTTCAACAATTGAACATTGGAAATAATCATAAATACCTCTGGGAGGAACACCGAGGCACCAAATCCATTGTTTTTATAAAAATTTATCTTTTTTCCATCGACCATTCTTCCAATGAAATCTTTCTTATCCTCAAACTAGTACCGTATAATTTTATTATAACCATGAACCAACCTACGATAAAATGATCCATAATTAATCAAAAACCATTTTATCTATCATTGGTCCGCCATCATTTTCAACACTAATGAATCTCTAAAATATAACTATTCGCCATCTATGAATTTCTTATTAATAATAACTCATGTCTAGAGTTGTGGGTTCTTCTCTTCCAAAAAAGATTTCCTACTTGATTCACCTTGTGATTTCTTTGAGGGACATGATCCTTTTGGTGATTAATCAGAGGTTTATTTCACCATCACTGTATTTTTTTGTGGTTTTACGGGATAAGGGTGAAGGTAAATTTCTTTAGGTCAATATATAAAACAATTTGAAGGATTTGAAGTAGGTTAATGAGAGTGGGTTCTAAAAAAATTATAATCCAATTATATAATTTCAGGATTAATAATTAGAAATTGTAATAAATTATTCTTATATAATATATTAAATATATAGTAAAAAAATATTAGTGGTATAAAATTCAAATGTTAAATCTCCAATTGTGTATCACCAACAGTGGATTACCAATAGAAAATTTCCAATGGTGAATCACTGATGGTATATCACCAATGATGTATCACCAAAGGTGTATCACTAATGGTAGATAACAAATTTTGGACCACAAAAAGTGGATCACCAATGGTACATCACCTATTTTCCACTAAAAATAGTGTATCACAAATTATGGATTACCAATAGTGGATCACCAATTTTGGATCACCAACAGTTGATCACCAAAGGTGGGTCCGAAATAGTTGATCACCCATGGTGGATTAACACAAAAAAGAAAAACTATAGTTAAATAATTAACTAATAAAGTTAGTTTTTAGTTCATGTCTTATATAGATTAATATCCCATAATTCAAATCCTTTGAAAATATATCATAAATATAATTTTCGGTTCCAATTAATTCGAGAGTTATATAACATTTTTGGAATTCATCTCTCAAAAACTTATTTTCTATATCAATATGTTTTTTAGAATGATATACAAGATTATTAGATATATTTATCACACTCGTATTGTCACAAGTTATAGGGACATTTATAAATTGGTATCCATAGTCTATTAATGATTGTCTCATCCATAGAATCAATTAAAAATAGCTTCATATTTCTATATATCAATCATAAATAGTAGATAATGTAATAACAATTTTCTTTTAATAACACCATGAAACTAGTTAAATTTCAAAAAAGGGATACTTTCCTCAGGATCATTTTTTATATATCATAAAACCATAAAAACATCATCTAAATAACTAAATAAATAAAATTACATTCCATGAAGAAAAAATAGTTAAAAAATTATACATTAGGTATTTAAATATTATTTTGAAAAAAAATAAATGTGACTCTTTTGGATTTCCATAAAAATAGTAAATCATTCAAACACTAAATACAATATCTAAAAAAATTATAATTAAATATAAAAAAAATATAATTCTTCTTAATTGGTTTGACTAACTTATTTTATAGTTTCATCATGTTCAATTTTACATGTTTTACTCATGAGTGTATCTCTACTTTTGTGGTATCCATACCAATTGTTTTAGGATATTTTTTGAACATACAATGATTTAAAATAAATCTATCATCAATAGGAATTGACTGAAAACCCAAAATTGAATTTTAACCCACACATCCACCTCATTTCAAATACTTTTTTTATTAGTTTTTTAAAAAAATTTAAAAAATATATTCTATAATACTTAAAAATTATATCATCAACATAAATTTGAAATACTAACAGAACTTTTTAAATTAATTTTTAAAACAAAGTGGGATTATATATTAATGTTTAAAAACAATTATAAAATATAGAAGTGTTAAAAATATCATACCATTCTCTATGACCATATTTTAATAAATATATTTATTCCGTTAATTTGAAAACATATTTTTTTTATTATGAGGATTTTGGAATGCTAGTGGTTGTTCACCAAAAACATCATCAACTATATAACCATTTAGAAATTAACTCTTTACATCCATCAGATATAGTTTGAAATTAATATATTCTACATAGGAAAGTAGTAAGATAATGTATACATGTTTTTCTACTGGTGAAAAGGATTCCTCATAGTCAATACAGTCTTCTTGATTATACACATATAAAAACAAACTGTCTTTGTTCATATATTTCGCTACATACTCATCAACATTATTCTAAACATCGCATTAAGTAAAAATGGACATATTTCATTATGTTTATACACTAGTTCGAATACATTATTTCATTCAAACATATTTAGTATTACATTGATTTTCCTTTCCCAAAATTCATCATTAATTTTTTCATTGATATTATATGGTTTAATTTTTGATAAAAACCTATTATGTCAAACCAGATTTCAATGAAAATTTCAAGTTTATGTTCCATTATCTTGGTATCTAACTAAACCATATTATAAATGATATATATGAGTCCTAGTGGTTATTTTAAATTAAGGAATTAATATTTAATAATCCTTTATAGGTTCTAGTTCTTATTGTTCATCAAAACCGGATAAGTTATTTATATATGTTTTGACATAATTTCCACTAGTTTTGAATATTTTCCTTGACATGAAGGGTCATCCTCATGATTTTATAATGTGGTTTGATGTTAATTTGGTTCTACCATAGGAAATTTTAAATATATATTTTCTTTAACAATAATATCCCATTAATTATAAACTATGTAATAATTACTAGATGATGAATTTCTATGAATTAATATTTCATCATTCTTGTATAATTTTATTCAAGATCATCCTTTGTATTACAAATGAAGTCATTGCATTGAAAAAAATTAATTATTTATCCTTTTTATTTCTTCCATATCATATTTCATAAGGATTTTTCTTCAAATTTAGTTTTATATGAAACCTATTTTTTATTTAAAATGTATATCTTATAGATTCTATCCAAAAATAAATCGGTAGATCAATCTTATTCAACATGTTCAAGGAGATATCTTGAAATGCTCTATTTCTTCTTTATACTACAACATTATATAATGGGGTTCAAGATGCCGGAAATTTATTGTTCTACCCATGTTGTGAGTATAGTGATTTAAAATGTTTACTTTTATACTAATTTCCATGATCACTTCTTATTTTCCAAATTATAAGGCCACTATGATTTTCTAAAGATTTATAATACTTACCAAGGGGTTGAGTAGTTGAAAGTCAATTAAATGATTTAAAATTTACTTTCTAATCTCTTCCATTTTAAAATGGGTTACATTATTTATCATCTAGGATTTATATTTTAGGTAGATAATTTAATAAATCTTCAATAGATAGTTATATGAGAGAGTGTCTGTTGTGATGGCATAGTCTTATATGCCAAACCAATGATTCTTTATCAAAATAACATAGACCTGAAACATTTTTAAAAATCAAGGCATCTAAATTAACAATATATATATATATATTATCATTTATTAAAGGCATAAAAAGTAAATTATCTCTAGAATGACAAAATTAAGAAATATTTTTGAGTTTTACATGGAACCCATCATCAGATAATTATGATATTCTTGGTATATTATATTTCAAACCATCTATAAGAAATAATTGTAAGTTAAAACAGTGTTAGAATAAATAATTTTACCAAGTCCAATTATTTATCCTTTAGAATTTTCACTAAATGAGACTTAGCCACAAACTTCTATGATTATCGTTTTAAAACAAGAATCATGTCCAGTCATATTTCTAGGGAAATACCTATCCAGATAATATAATTTCTTTATATGGTATTCAATATGGTATAATATAAAATTGGATTTAAAAAATGATAAAATTTGTACCCATATTTATTTGGGTCTTGAAATTATAATAATACTAGAATTAAATAATTGTTTCATTGATTTAATATAATAATAAAATAATATTTCAAAAATAAAGTCCTTTTTGGTCTAGATGATAAGAATTATTAATAGAATTAATTGAACTAGAGCTATGAATAAATTTTTTTAGTAATACTTTATTTTCAATATCGATATCTGATTCCATTATTATATTTAAAATTTTTCTACATACCATGATTATGAGTAAGAGTTCTTCTTCCATGGGAAAACCTATCACAATCATACATTAAATATTCACTGGAAAGTATTAACATATTATTTTCTTTTATGAATTGAGAGTTTGTTTCACATTCTATAATAAGACCAACTATAAAGTGGGAAGATAGATCATGATGATTATTTAATTTATAAATTTATCTTTTAAATCATTGAATTCTTTCTCCAGTATATTATAGTAATAAAATATTTGATCCCTTGAAATATTTTCCTTATAATTTTCATTATCCTAAATGTTTGAAATATGAGTTAGATATTCAAGAAAATATTTTCATACATATAATGTTTTTGTTTAAAAACACATATTGGATTTATCATTGTTATCCTCTCTATTTGAATCTTCTTCAATTAAACTATATTCTAATTCACTATATGTTTCATTCATGTTATTATCATATATTTCATAATTATCTTCATATTTTTTAATATAATTTTAAAAAGGAAAATCAATGTTGACGATCCATTTTCTCTGATATTCATAGAAAACTATTTAAATACTGAATCATCTTCCTTCTAAAATTTCCTCAATTTTCGTTTTTCATACATACCTCAATCATTAGAATTATTTAATAAAATCTTCTTTTTGTATGATATTTTAAAACATCTATAATAATTTTCCATTCCCACATCACATTCAACAGGTAATTATTTATCTATTTATATTTATGAATTGATATTCACTTTTTATTCCAGGGAAGTAATTTTGAAAGCTATAGGATTTTATTTTGGTTCATCCACTTCTTATTTGTTTACATACTATTACCCTTAATCAAAAATAAAATTTCTAATATATTTCATCACTAGAAGTTTACTACTATCACATGAATACAATATTTATAATGATATTCCCTTCAACATATTTTTTTAAACATGAAAATTCTCATAACATGATCCTTTTAATTAAATTTATTTCCTAACCCATTCATCATGTTTAGTCTTTTATTGAACCTCAGATACATGTTAGATATAGATTCATCGGGATTCATCTTAATGGTATAGAATTTTATAATGTATATAGTTAATAACAATTATTTTATCATTTGATGTTAATTTATGAGAAGGGTCTACTATATTCAAAATTTAAAAAGAAGTATAATATGTATATATTATATTAAATTTAATGTCACCTAATGAATAATATTATGTATATATATCTGTAAAATTAGTTTTATATGTAACTTTTCTAGAATAACTCCAAGTAACACTGATAGTTTTATTATTTTCAGATTTATCTTTGATTAATTTTTAAATATCAACAAACATACTATATAAATAAAATTTTATTTACATATTACATTAAGAATAATAATTTCCATTATAATAAGGAGGTATTATTTGTGGTTATTTTTCTATGTTATTATGTATAAAGAATTAAAATTAGATATGAATGAAATTTGGGATCTTCAAAATACATCTAAATGAAAATTAAAATGATGTTCAAAAAATCCAGTGATTAAAAATGTTATTCGGGGATAGTATCTCAATAGGGATGGTGAATTGAGTTCCAGGTTGAAATTTATATTTAAAAAATTATAAAACATAAATACAACAAATTAATAAAAAAACCTAACTAATAAAAATAGTATAAATTTAAAAATACGATCATTCAAATAATTTCGTAGAAGTAGGATTAAGGATCTGTAAAAAATTATTTTAAATTATTCAACATTTCAAATTATTTTACTTAAAAAAACATATTATAATACCATAAATTAAGACTAAATTAAAAATGCAACGTTTTTAAGTGTTTTTAAAATAGATACTAGTTTAAA
Source organism: Viscum album (assembly GCA_963277665.1). Classification (NCBI taxonomy): domain Eukaryota; kingdom Viridiplantae; phylum Streptophyta; class Magnoliopsida; order Santalales; family Viscaceae; genus Viscum; species Viscum album. The sequence continues at coordinate 1,027,409,042 of OY728121.1, read as the reverse complement.
CATTGAAATACAAACAAAACAAAACTAATAGAATTCAAAACGTAAATAAAACAAGATGTTTGGTCTCAATTTGAGACATAGTACCGAAAAGATGTAAATAAACATCATTGATGTATTTTATTATAAAAATAAAAACATACACAAGCTAGTTAATGTTTTATGATCAACAATGCATAAGTATGTTCAGGCATAAATCTCCCACCATGGTTCTATATGTGGTTAAAAATATACCAGTTCATACCTGACATCTTCCAAACTTATTAGAGGGAATGAAAATAAAATATTTTGATATATTAGAATGTATTACCATGTTTGAGAATATGAGAAAATTTGTAATGATAAATAGTGTGAAACATCATGATTGTCCATTTTATTTAAAAAACCAACACAGAAAAATATTAGAGATAGGACCAAGTGATGTTACTCGAATGGAAAATATTTCAATGTTTAGAGTTCTCTGAATTTTTCATGGAAATGATGTCAAAAAATTTTCTCATAATTTTTATAAAAATATAGAATCGTGATGTTATTAAAATCCTTCTACATTCAGCCTAGAAATTAATAGAGTTGATTATGTTATTGGAGGGTGTAATATTGACCCATGTATTACTATTATATCACTATAATGTGTATATTGGATCAATAATTAATTCCCCACCATACACATTTAATATATTTCTACATAATTTATACATTTTTAGGTAAATTATCTATTGGTGCATGCATCCTCTACCAACGAAAAAATAAGGAAGATCATAATTTTTCTTCAATCCATTTATGGAGTAGTTTATGATTTGTAATTCATTAAAATACTTGTGGATAAAATTCATTACATTAAATAATATATCTTTTGGAATATAAAATTTCAATAATAGTTTGAACAAAATTGTATAATTTTAGTGGTAGATATCTTAACTGTAGATTTACATTAGCATCATGTGATCACTGATGGTGGATCTATTCATGTGGTATATCAACTATAGTTATAAATAAATTTTGGTGTTAGATGAGTTGTGAATTTTTATTATCCTAGTGGTAGCATCATATAATGGGAACATAATTTGGTGTTAGAATAATATAGAATTAAATAGATTCACATCAGATCACATTAGTAGTAGATTCGATATTGGTTTACATGTCAGTGACAAACCATTATGTTGGAGTTGGTGGCCTAGAACCAACTACATTGTACTCTATTCATTAATAAATTCCTTATCACATCTTGATTCTTCTTATACATGAAAATGAATGTGATAATGTCATAAGGATAATAGTTTCATTAAAGGTTCATAGCATATCCCTGCTATGATGACAACCTAGAAGTGCCATAACACTATTCATGAATATATGTTCTTTGGCCGGATGATGTTATTTAAGGGACACAAATAATACAAGCCATTAGGGATGAGGACTCATAAAAAATTGAGGAACCTTCTCATGTTGTGCGCTCTTGGTAATATCCAGGAGGATATTTTGTTAATGAGACCCGCTAGTAGGAAATCCACATTTCATAGTTTCATTGGATGTTCAAATCTGCAGACATGTGTATTGGTCCATATACTTGAATATTTTTATTAACGGGTGTTACAACTCGTGTACATAGATGTATTGATGAATAATATGACAACACACTGTTCACAGTGGGGTAGGATATGTTGGGTGTGTCACAAGTAAAACTAAATTAATAGATAATGGGAGAATGGATTTGTCCCTTCTATTCTATAACAGGAGTAGATATCTCAGGACATTTGATGGAAATGATATAGCCTAAATAAATCAATGGCCATGGTATGGAATGGGAGTGTACAATTCTGGGATGTCAAATAAAGAATAATCGAGCACATGGGTTGATGGAACTAGCATGCAACCCGCTTGATTCGAGATATCGAGTTAAACGGATTATACTACACGGTAATCGTTTGTAGGAGGTGACACGTCATTGAGGCATTAACTTCGTTCTCTATGGGTGTGTTGGCATGTTTCTAGGCGCTATCCATGGACTTTATGCATGCTCTACCTAATTCCACAAAAAAGAGGCCTAGAGGGTCACACAATAAGTTTTTCCAAGTATCTTTGTAAAATATTAATTTAACATGTTAAATAAAGATTATTCCGAATTTTGGTTTAATAATTATTTAAGGATTTTTATCACATTTATTTCGAAACATGTTATTTGAGAGAATATATTGTGGGTGAAATAATATATTTATTAGCGAGTAATATTGTGATATTTATTTTATAAATAAATATCCATTATTCAAGGTCTTATAAATGTGTTGGAGGAAATAAAGATAAATGTTAAAATAAAAGTACACATCATGTATATTAAATATACATGTCGTGTATTTTTCTGGGAATTTATGAGATATAATATTATTTATTTAATTAAATAATAATATGTGTAATTCTCTATGCACGTGTCTGGTAATAAAAATAATAAACTATTATTATTAGTCATTTGTTATTACAAAGAATTAAATTAAATGAATTAATGATTTCGGGTAATTAATTCATTTTATTATTCTATTTAATTAAAAATACCAATTATATATTTATCTTTAGCCTAGAAATTTGGTTGTTGTTGTTCACAATATATTTAGAAAACCTCTAAAGTAAAGAGTGAATTATTTTTCCACAAATAATTCTATCATGCAACGAGAGAGGGAGATCCTCCTCCAATAGATGAAGGATATCGAATGCGGACATCTCAAGTGAAGGATCTTCCGAGCTATCACCCGGAGATCCCTTCGGTGATGTCCATAAATACGTGGAGCATGTGTGGATCACCACTAGAGGAATCCAACAATTGGATTCTATGATGCAATTATGGATCACATCAGATCATGACGGGAAACATCAATGGAGAAACAATTCCATCAAATTAATTTTTTTCAATTAATTAGATTAATTATAACAGACATATGATGCTCCTATAAATGGTTTTGGGACTCTCCTATTTCTTTTTCTTTATTCGTTCTATTCTAAAGATTCTTAATTTTATTATTTTGATGGATCTTAGATTAAATGTTGATAATGCTAAAATTAAATATTGGTACACCCACCAATATGCTTCTACTATTCTCGGAACCTACAAGTTGTATCTGAGGGGTCATATCATTGATTATAATTTTTTTCGTTGATGATTTATGCAATTAATAATTTAGTTGTTTCAATAAATGTTAATCATTCTATAAATATGAATCTCAAGATATGTTCCTCCCCTCTTGTTTCCCGTTCACCATACTGAAACAAATTTTTCTTTTATTTATTATTAAAATAAAATAGAGGATCTCATCAAGATGTGCCAAACGTTCCTGGCCATACAACACAAGGATACACAACATGTATTCAAAAGTACACCCTGTGTATTCTAGGTTCAATTCATTTGATTGGTCCTCCAAATCAGGCCATGTAAATGGATCATTTCTATGTATTTATGACACCGTGTGTTGACCAAGAACATGTGGTACTCTGTTTCCAGATTACATGCCATGTGGTCCACAAAACACGGCGTGTAGTCCCATCAAGCAGGGGTTGGAACGTGTACCCCGTACACGGCTTACCCAGCTGGAAACTGTGTAACGTGGATATGACACAGCGTGCATCCCACTGAACACACCATGTACTCTGAAATTTCTGAAGTACATCTACACGCCATGTCCATGGGCATGTACTTCAGATGGACGGAGAACAAAAGTACACGCCGTGTAGTCGGAACTACACGCCGTGTACTCATCCAAATTACACAGATTTATTAAAATTTATTATTATATTATACAAAACCTTAAGACATGTACCATAGTGCAGGCCTAAATATGTGGCAAAACACGTGATAGGTGTTATATATATATATGTTTTTAATTTAAAAATCAACATAATACTCATTTATACTCATTGGGTAGTTAATAACTAGACTTCACCGGGTTTCCTCCATGATACAAGTTACGTATAAAGATAATTTTAAATGAATTTATTTGTTTAAAATTATGATGGATGATAATCTCACAGAAATTCAGAAAAGGGTTTATGATATAAGGATTTAGTAATTAAAGATAATAATTGATTTGAGCATGATATATCTTAAAAAAGAACAATTAAAGAATTGAATGCTAGTTTTATTTATGCGTAAATATCGTTCCATTCATGGATGATCATGAGATAGACCATGACATTTTTATGTGAATGGTTTCTTTTAATTTATTAATTTAAATTAAATTTGTGCCATACAACCCTTGTCCTCATTAATATGTAGGGAATATGCGCTCAAAGTTTATTTTATGTAAAAAACCAACTTTTACCCCTCACTATCATGTGAGATAAATTCATATCTAATGGTTGGAGATCCCAAGCCTGTTGAGGCGGATCAAGTCAAGATCCAAGCTGAATCCAATCCACAACGATACAAAGGTGGAAAGGTGGAATGATGTATACACGAACCCAAAAGGTTCATGGTGTTTCTCCCCTATGTCTTGGGTTAGATTATCAACTACTAGATAAACTAACCAATAGAACAAGTGAAAGATCATGCCATTTATTTAATTTCTGTCAGTTTCATGGTTTATTTATTGTGGGTGTGTTGTCGCGATCACACAATTAATGAATTAAACTAGAAAGCAAGATATAACTAAAATAATTTCGACTTATGTGTAAATATTATCTTAGACATGGTTAATCACTTAATTATATCCCACTTAACAATAAAAAGAATTTAATCATATATGATAAAATGGAAATTTACATATAAGGATAAAATCCATCAAATAAATATTAAGTCGGTATAACCTTTCATAATCATGGTTAGAATCGAACCACAATTTAAAATCCTTGACCAACCATAGTTGGGGTTCATTCAATTATCGGGGAATTCTAATTCATGTTTTTGGGTTGACATGACATGGTTCACATAAAGGTCTGACTTCCACAGATGTACATGGTGTGACCAAGTGGCAATGGTTGATGAAATCCAAAATAAAGGGATTTCAGGATTTGGGAGTCCACTCAGCGAATCAAAGAGCTATGCGTTAATGCATTTCAAATTTGGAAGGCCTACCTAAAACCCTTCAAGTTGCGTTACTAACCCATGTTGAGGTAATGCGAATGGAAATATAGATCCTTGCCACTATAATATTCAAGGAACCAAATATTTCAATTTCAATGGTGAGGGCTATTGGATTTCGATAAAATAGTGGGAGGGTAATATGTATTAATTTATTTATTTTTCCATGTTTTATAATAAATCACTAGTCCTTTGCTCATCATAATTTGTAAACACCGAAAGAAAAATGACTTCAAACGTATCATTGTGAACCATACTCGAGAAGGAATTGTTTCTCACTAGCACCAACTTACAAGAGTGGTAGAGGCATTTACGCGTCATCCTTTTCCATGTAATGAAATTGAATGAGCTAGAAGACCCTATTCTAGTTGTGCCTGGAAAAGAGGCCACAGATGAAGAACTATATCAATATGCGAAACATATGGATGATGCCATATATTTCTAACGTTTCATGTTATCGTCCATATCTAATGAGCTCTTAAAGAAACATGATAACATGGATGTGTATAGTATGATGTCTCACCATAAGGATCTCTACCAAGAGACGACAAGACAAAGAGATATATGAGATCTCTAATGCTCTATTTACAACTAATCTTGTGAGTCTGTGCCAGCTAGGACTCATGTAGTAAAGCTTATTGGCTACATTGAACAAAGGGACATCTTAGGGATTAAGTTCCCGATGAGTTGCATACAGATCTCATCATATCATCACTTCCAAAGAACTTCTCTAGATTTATTATCAACTAAAACATGAGGAACAATGAGAAGATTCTATCGGAATTTCTGACTTTAATTCTCCAGGTATATAAGGACATGGGGCGCGACAAACCTATAGTACATATGGTGAATATGAAAACAAAGCACAAGGAAAATGGGACAATGACTTATAAACAGTCCGAATCCCCTGAGCACCATCCCTCCAAGAAGGGTAATATCCAGTGGCATGACATAGATTGGGAGGTGGTATGTTTTTCATGTGGAATGAAATGCCACTGGAAGAGGAATTGCACTTAGAATAATGGGGACACTAAAGGTGAGTTCATTATCGAGTGTAATCTTTCTATTTGTATAAATTGTATATTAGATATAGATTTTTGGCCTTCCATCTATATTCAAATGAGGTAACCATTTAGATTTAGAATGATTTCTAGAGGAGAGGTGGATCATCAAGCTGCTAATCGCGTGAGGCTGGCTACGTTATCCGTTGGAGATTACCACCTCCCATTGCCGACTGGGATGATTTTGGTTTTATATAACTGTTATTATGTGCCTACTATTAATAATAACCTAATCTTTGTATCTTGTTTGGATATGGATGGATTTTTTTTCGAGTTTAGAAATAAGGGTTTTATCTTTTCAGAGAACAACATATGTTATGGTATGGAACATTTGAATGATGGTTTTCATGTTTTAAATTATGAAAACCAAATGTTGGAAATCAATAACAAAACAGACTCACATGATTCATACATCACCCTATTGTGGCATAATAGTCTCGGTCATGTAAACGAGAAGTGGTTGACAAAGCTCTACCAAGATGGCAATTTAGAATCTACTGAGAAAAAACCACTTGATAGATGTCACACTTGTTTAAAAGGTAAATTGACCAAGCCTCCTGTCGGTGGAAAGAGTGAAAAAACCACAGAGCTTCTAGGATTGGTGCACATAGATGTATGTGGACCATTTCAAGTAGAAGCTAGAGGTGTATATTCTTACTCCATTACATTTACTATTAATTTGAGTAGATATGGATTTTTCTACTTAATGTGGTATAAGTCAAAGTCCTCAATTAAATTTATGGAAGTCAAGAATTAAGTAGAGAATCATCTTGGTAAGAAGATAAAGAATCTTTGATCAGATCAATGTGGAGAATATAAGAACAATGAGTTCATCGATCTACTACGAGAGTCTGTGATTCTATCTCAGATCACTCATGCTAATACAATACAGTGGAATGGTGTTAGTGAAAGGAGGAACTGAAACTTGTTGGACATGGTGAGGTCGATGATGAGTCACATAGATCATCCATTATCCTTTTGGGGATATGCGTTTCAAACTTCAACATACACATTAAACTGGGTACCTACTAAGGTGTAAAATGGAATTCCCTTAGTGTTATATAATGGAAGGAAACCCATTTTTTCTCACAAACGTGTATGGGGTTGCGAGGCATTTGTCAATGGATTCATAGGCAACAAACTAGAACCCCGTGGAATGAGGTGTATCTTTATAGGATATCCTTGGGAAATGAAACGATATAACATATATAACCCTTCAGATTAGAAAGTGAATGTCGGTAGATAAGCGATATTTCATGAGAGGGAGAACATACTCAAAAGGGAAAGTGGGAGAAAGATTAACTTTGATGAAGTTGATTCTCATGATACACAGGAGTTGGTATAGGAACATGTTCTATAGGTCCCCATGGAAGAGCTTCCAGAAACACAAGTACTGCGTAGGAGATCAAGAGAGGTAAGGGAACTACAGATATTTGGATTCCTGGTCACCGAGGATGGTGAATCATTATTGTTGTACAATGATGAACCGATCTTCTATAAGGAAGCATTATAAATCCCAGAAGCTATTTGATTTCTAGAAGTTATGAATTCGGAGATGGATTCCATGTATCAGAACCATGTTTGGGTTCTGGTCGATGAGCCGGTTGATGGAAAGAATATTGGATACAATTGGGTATTCATGAAAAAAATGGACATGGAAGGTCATGTTAGCACCTATAAAGCAAGGCTAGATGCTAAAGGATTTAGACAGCATCAAGGAATTGACTGTGATGAATCCTTCTTGCCAGTTTCCATATTTAAATCCATTAGAATCATACTTTCCATAGTAGCTTACCATGGCGACGAGATTTGGAAAATGGATGTCAAAATATCATTCCTTAATGGGAACCTTCACAAAGATGTGTATATGACACAACCAAAAGTGTTTGTGACACTAGGTAAAGTTAAACGAGTTTCCTAGTTGCAGAAATCCATTGATGGATTAAAGCAAAAAATCTTGTTCATGGAACATTCGATTTGATAAAGCCATAAAGGAATTTGATTTCATTAAGAATGAATGTGATCCATTTGATTATATGTGGTGTAATGGGAATCTGATCGTTATCCTAGTAGAATATGTTGACGACATATTGCTTATTGGAAATGATGTACCAGTCATACAGTCAGTTAAGGACTGGTTGACCATGTGTTTCTCCATTTACAACTTGGGTGAATCAGCCTACATTCTAGGTATCAAGATGATTCGTGATAGATCCAAGAGGCTACTTGGAATAATTCAATGTACATGCATTGACCAGATACTAATGATATTTAGTATGGAACAATCCAAGAGTGTATTGGTTCATGTGTCACATGGCCTGCATATTTCTATGAAAATGTGTCCTCAGACACAACAAGAGAAATATAGAATGGGTATGATCCCATACACTTCATCTATAGGATCCATCATGTCATACATGTTATGTACTAGGCGTGATGTTGCCTAAGTAGTGAGGATGGAAGGCATATATCAGCCAGATGCAAGAGAACATCATTGGACTGCTGTTAAGACTGTCCTTAAGTATATGTGAAGAAATAAGGATATTTTCCTAGTGTATGGAGGATACAGGGATATTGTAATCAGAGGGAATGCTGATTCTTCTATTGAAATAGATCAGAACGATCTGAAGTCATAATCTAGATATGTTTTCTGTCTCATTGGAGGAGCTGTGAGCTGGAAGAGTTCAAAGCAGCCAATTGTCACCGATTCTACAGCAGAGTAAAAATATATAGAGTCTTATGATTCAAACAAGGAATCCATCTATATTTGGAACATTTTCTAGGAGCCTGATATGATTCCTAGTAGTAAAGATCCTATCACATTGTATTGTGATAATAATGAATCGGTGGATCTGGCAAAAGAACCAAGGTCACATCAACAGATAAAGAACATCCTTCGAAAGTATCTCCTCTTGAGGAATTTAAATCCAAGGGGGGATGTTTCAGTGAGTAGAGTGTCCATAGAAGACAATGTGGCGGACCCAATAACTAAAGGCTTATCTCAGCAAAAGCATGAATATCATGTGAGAGCTAGCTAGTTAAAGGTTGTTAGCTGGTGGCTCTTGTCCAAGTGGTTGTCTGTAGGATTTGGTGGCATAGAACTAACTACTTTGAACACTATTCATTAATAAATACCTTATCACATATTTATTGTTCTTATGTGTGACAATGCATGTGATAATGTTCTAAGGATAGTTGTTTCATTAAAGGGTCATAGTAGATCTCTCCTATGATTAGAACCTGCAAGTGCCATAAAATTATTCAAGAATATATGTTATATGGCTGGATGATGTTATTTGAGGGACACAAAAAATAAAATCCATTAGGGGTGAGGGCTCATAAAAATTTGAGGCACCTTCTCTTGGTGTGCGCCATTGGTAATATCTAGGAGAATATTATGATAATGAAACCCGCTAGAAGGAAATCCACATTTCATTGTGTAATTGGATGTTCCAATCTGTGGACATGTGTATAAGTCCTTAAACTTTAAGATTATTATTAATGGTTATTACAACTCGCACACTCAGATATATTGAGGAAAAATTTGATGACACACTGTTTGCATCGAGGTATGATATTTTGGGTTTGTCACGAGTAATACAACATTAATAAATATTTCTGAGAAAGGATTTGTCCCTTCAGTTCCATAATGGAAGTAGATAACTCAGGCCATTTGATGTAATTGATATATCCTAAATAAATCCATGGCCATGGAATGGAATGGGAGAGTTAAGTTCTGGGAATTCATGGAAAGAATAATCGAGCACATGGTGTATTTTCACTTGCATGGAACCCGTTTGATTCGAGATATAGAGACAAAGGGATTATATTACACGGTAAGAGTTTGTAGTAGGTGACATGTCATTGCAGCGTTAACTTATTTTTCTATGGGTACCTTGGAGTGATGCAAGATTCTAACCTTGTACGTAAGGTAGGCTCCACCTAATGCCACTGAGAAAGTGTCCTAGAGGGTCACACACTATGTGTTTCAAAGTATCTCAATTAAAAATTAATTTATCAACTTAAATAAAGATTATTCCCCATTGTGGTTTAATAATTATTTAAGGATGCCTGATCGCATTTATTTCGACAATAGTTATTTTAGAGAAGTAATTGTGGGTGAATTAATATATTTATTAGTGAGTAATGTAGTGATGTTTACGTTAGAAATAAATAGCCATTATTCAAGGCCTAATAGATGTGGTGGAGGAAATAATGAGAAAATGGAAAAATAAAAGTACACGCCTTGTATTTTTCTGTGAATTTATGAGAAATATTATTATTTATTTAGTTAAATAATATTAGTTGTAATTATCTAGGCGCATGTCAGGTAATAATAATATTCATCAGTTATTATTAGACATGGGGTATTACTAAAAATTAAATGAAATGAATAGATTATTTCGGGTGATTAATTCATTTTATTATTCAATGTAATTAAAAATCCAAATTATATTTTTCTCATTAGCCTAACCATTTTGTGTTGGTTATACACAAGAGATTTGGAAAAGATCTCATGCTACGAGAGAAAACGTTTTCCACCAAGAACGCTCTCAAGCTATGAGAGATAAGTCCTCCCTCACCAGATCAATGCGATCAAAGGAGGACATTGCAAGCGAAGGCTCTTCTGCGCTAGCAGCCAGAGATCCCTTAGGTGACGTACAGAGATATGTGGAGCACATGTTTATCACTGCTAGAGGAATCCTGCACATGGATTCTATGACGTAATGACAAATCACATAAGATTGTGACTAGAAATATTTACGGAGAAAAAATTACATAAAGGTAATTCTTGGTAATTAATTATATTAATTATAAAAAACATATGATGATCCTCTAAATTGTTCAGGGACTCTCATCATTCATTTTCATTCTTCGTTCTATTATGATGATCCTTCATTTTATTTTCTTGATGGTTCTCAGATTGAATGTTGTGAATGCTAAAATTAATGATGGGTACACACATGAACGTGCTTCCGTTGCACCCGGAACCTACACATTGGTGGTAGATCAATCAATGGTACATCTCCAGGGGTACATCTTTCATTGGTAGATCATCAACAATAGATCTCTCAATGGTAGATCTTATATGCTATATCTTTCAGTGGTGGATCTTCTTAACTAAGGATAGATCATTTTGAAAAAATAGTATATCTACACATTACAAACCTTGTTCACAAGGTTATATTGAAAATGATTTACTATCATACAACAATGATATTGTTAGAAAAATAATGATCATTATTTGTGATTATTAAAATAATGATATTCCATAATATTTCCACACTAATATGTTATATCACAAATCTTTATATCTTAATATTTTTTTACAGATTAATTTAATGTTATTTATTTCACAATAATTATGATTCAAAAGTTACCAAAGTAGTAATGGTTTATTTGAAAATATCATCATTATAAATAACTGTTTATGTTATTGTCTCCACTGGATGATGCATTTGTATTATTATATCATAAACCTCATTTATTTTCTTATCAACTAGTTTTTCATAAAATTTTCATGTAACAGTACAATTTCCTTATATTGGTACTTAAGGTGATTGAGAAATTATTTTATCACAAGATAACATTATTTCTCATTTCGGTTGAATTTTTTATATTCCGTATCTATAATTGTATATAACATTTTTTAGAGAATACTTTCAATATTCATTAAAGAATTATTAAATACATTTTTCATCATATATTACATTTACAAAATGGTGAAATATAATCTTCATGTCATTTTATGAATATATTACTTCTTGAATTTATTCCTAAAATGTGAATTGAATATATATTTTTACATACGTGGAATTAATTGAATTTTATATCATTATAACAACACATTTCATTGAATATTACATTAAAAATATCTTCTATTATATTCAAAAAATATTTCTTCCATGTATTTTAGAATATTTTAAAGAAAATTATTTTCAAACTAAAATTGTTTTCCCCTATGATGTTTTAAATTTTTTATGGTATTTATATTTAACAATGACAGTTACATTATTTTAATTATGATCCCATAGGTATATGTTATAATGATTTAATATTTATTATTTATCTAGATGTATATTATGAATTCAATTGGGGATGGACTATTTTTATTCAATTCTCTATATAACTTCAAATGATTTATGATTTTGTTTATTTATTATAGAAAATATGATCATTTTGTATACTATTTTTTAATAAGAATTTATACATTAATCATTCCACTCCTATTTCATATGAGTAATGAATTATATATATTTTGAAATGGTGATCTCATTCTATAGGCCCTCCCTGCATCAGTATGTCTCGCATGAAAAACTGTCTTGGGTATTCTGTTGAGGCCTTACACATTGGTGTTTGATATCTTTGAAATATGATAGGATAGTTTGATTATGATATCAATCATTATGAATTCCATCATTATGTGAATAATTTTCAGTGTTCATGTAAATATTTGATTAGTTTGGATATCAATGAAAAAGGTTCAAGATCATGTAATTATTTATATTGAATTATTACTTCATCATTTATTCCCACTATATTATTGTTCATGCTCTTATTATTAATTAAATTGGAATTGTTTCAAAACATTTTCCTTGACATCCTAATTATTCCATTTTTTTGTGATATATTACATTGTATACATGAATTTATTACAGAGATATGATCACTAATTTCATATGTTTCCTTTCTCTAGGATTCTGGTAAGTGAATTATGATCAATATATAGTTATATTATTATGGAAATAATGGTGTGATCAATTATATTAAGAAAATTTATTTAATTTTTTCAAATGTAATGTATGATTCATGTTGGTATATTGTTTTGTATTAGTAAAAAAATTAATTATCATCTCGGATGTGATCACTTGTAATTAGTACAAATATAATAAATTAATAATTGAATTTGACAGACTTTGGTAGATGAATTTACATAAAGCATTAATTTTTTCCAATGTGGGATCTATAGCTGACATTCTTGTTATGTGCATCCCGAGGTTATCCTCTGTAATATTTGAAATTCAATGGATTTTAAGGTCATGTTTTGGAGTTTTTAATTAATTTTACTATATACATATTTCATGTTATTAATTTTTTTTCTCATTACACAAATTCACTAGGACTCTCAATATTTTAGGTTTTTATTATTTGTATATATATGTAATAAATTTTGTAATAAGTTGTATTATGGATATGGTTTGCTGTAGTTGGAATCAGAGGAATGTATAGATTTTTTTTAGAATTTGGATTTGATAATATTAGTGAAGGACAGATGTATAAGTTTAAAAATTGTAAAACAACCTTAAATGTTGATAAATTATTGTGTTATTTGTTTCCAAGTCAAAAAATACATGATTTGATACTGTAAGTGAATCCGGATCTTCCATAGTATTACCTAGTGGTTACTACCATGAAAAAGGAGAATTCAGAATTGAATTAGTTTCCAACTAGTTCATGATGAAACAACCTTTTGTGAACCTATTTTGAATTACACATATAATATTAATTATTAAATTAATCATCTCTTTAAATACCATTATCAATCAAATATAAATACATATAGAATTTTATTTTATGAAATAGACATTATAAAACATTGAATGAAAACTACAAGTACATAAATTAATGAGGGTAAGCAATTATTATGTTATCTTATAAATTTTTATAGTTCCCCTTTTATTTGATTTATTTTTTGGAAATTATAATCCATAATATTCCTAAAATTATTTCCAATGTTTGGAAATATGAGTACCTAACTCAAAAACCAACATGAAGGATAATGTGATGAATGCCCAAATGATAATCCTAGCTGAATTGGAAAAGTAATTATGAACATTAGGAAAATATATTCTCAATTAACTATATTTTTCAATAGTAACATCATTTAAGAGGAACACCCTCAGAACATTATGAAAGGGAAAGTACAATTTACACATTTTTTTGAAAAATGCCACAAAATTTATTTTGGTCTACCAATCTATTAATCATAGATCAATAAATCTGATCAATTGAATATATCTTCTCTAACTTCTAATATTCTATGAAAGAGATGGTCACAATGAATGTTTATAATTTTGAGTGGGAAGATGAATAATGGGTATTTTGAGAAAAATACAAATCTAGAGGAGAAGATCAATGCAGTTTAGTTGAAAGACATCAAGAAAATGTTTTTGGACAAGTATTTTCCTCAAACTCACCAAATTAAAAGGAGAATATATATCATATAATCATGAAGAAGGATGAAAAATCCATTGGGGTATTTGATTCAAACCTCACAAGTATTTATGATACACGTGATTCATTTTTTCATTATCCTTGAATGAAATGTTTACCACATAATACATGAGATAAAGTCGATTCAATGAAATTATTTTCCGATTAATGTATTTTATAGCTATGATGAAATTTTGTAATTTACACAAAAAAGTTAAAAAAGGGAGATCGTTTCATATCTTGTGTCTCACAAGCAAGAAGATATGAATTTGAAAGTGAATTCTAAATCATGTTCTGAGGAAGATAAATTTCATGGGGTAATGAAATTAAAACATCCCACTTGTCAAAAATGAGGGAATAAACATCCATGTAAATTCATGAAGGGGGAAAGGAAATAATTTTTTGTGGGTATAAAGAACACCTAGCAATTGAATTCCAATGGGAGGAACTGACCAATGTTATAGAAGTAAGGAATTATCTATTCAACCATCATCTATTATTCTAATGATTAAACTACAACAAATAAGGGAACAATTAAAATCAATGCATTATGCCAAGGGGTTTCAATGATAAGTCATTAAAATAATCTCTATATACTAGATGGAATGGGATATATTATTTCATCATAACAACTAAGGTGGATCCTAAAAATGATGTGGTGATAGGTATTCATTATATACATATTTGGGTAGTGAATGTACTATTTTATTCTTATCATATGCATACATTCATTTCACAAATGTTTAGTTGAAATATTCAAACTCTACTATAATTCATCTAACTATCTATATTAGTGAAAAAAAATTAATTTCTAACAAATTTCATCCTAGGTAGATATCTCATCCTCTATAAATATTATTTGGGTTAAAAATTCCATCAAACCATCTTATACATGCTTCAACATAATTTAATGCAATTATTGATATGGATTGAATTTCTTTATATAAATACATTAGATAGTTTTTGGACAAATAAATAAAACTATGTATCATGAATCACCCTAGTATTCTATATATGTTCAATTAGGAGAATTGATCTCCTTTGTTTTCATCATATCAAGAATAGATATTATTTCCTTTTGAGAAATAATATCTAGATTAAATGAATCATAATATGGAAAGTATAATACTTGATAAAATGAATATTTTATTAGAATAGGCTGATGTGTTTCCTGAATAACAAATATTATTCTACTAAATATGAGGTTTAATTCTCAGTAGAGATTATACCTAGATATTTTCTGATAACCATTAATATATATTAAATTGAAAATTGTTATTAGTAAGTAAATATGACGAAAATGTAGGAGAATTTGGATAAATGTATTATATATCTAAGTGATTCACCAGGGGTGTGTCAGTCATCTTCATCATGATGAAGGGTGGGTCAATGTTCCTATGCATTTATTATTGTGAGCTCAAAAATATAATGATAATGAACTAATATCATCACTTGTAAATTGATTACATTTTCTAATAGATACATGGAGCACATTACTTCTCTTTGTTGGAAATTGGTTGGGATATTTTCATATAATATAAAATAAGGTGGACATACCAAAGAATTTTTTCATGAAATGTAATGTAACAACTAGATAATTATAATTCAAATTGGAAATTGAATTACTCATTCTATCTGTATGTAATTAATTAATACAGTATTTTGGGTATACCTCGACAAACTTTTTTTTGTAATTATAGAATAAATTGTTATATTCTCCAAAATAAATAAGGAATGTGAGGTTAATTTGAATACCATACTGAAGTGATTTTTACAGGAAATATTATAAGAAAATTATATTAAATACATATTTTTGGTAGGTAAAGCAAGATTCATAGAGAATGTTATCACTAGTAAATAGATAAATTCAGATCCTTCAAAAACATTGGCATTAAAATGATGTCCCTGAACAACATCTATGATATAGATTCAATGATTCAATAGATTTAATGGGTACTGTGGTAAATTTTTAGATACATATTATGATTTTATATCCAAAAAGAAAATTAAATATGAATAGAGTGATCATTTTTATGACATATGAATGATAAGAGAAATTTAATGAGTAAAAGAAGTGGTAAATCGCTGAACTTGGGACATGAAATAACCATTATTATGGATGGATTTGTGATCTATATTGATGATTATAAAAATTTACTAGATTTTTTACACATGAATGTGTAAAAACTTATAGCATATTCCTCTATATAGTTAATGGTCTGTGTGAAAAATACCCAAATTATATCTATAATTGAATAAATGATCTACACAATAAATATTTTGTGGGATTATCCCTATGAGGAAATGTTTTTCATATATAAATATAATAAATTCCCCATTTACATATTCCAAAAAAATTTATTCAATATGCTCCAAGTAAAGGTGGTTAGAGATGATGAAGGATTATATTTATTCAATCCAACCCATCCTGGATAGTCGAACAATGTCAAATATTATCTGAGTAGAAAGGTTCATGCGACCCAATAAATAATGAGGATTAAAAGTGATCTAATTATGTTGGACATGAAAAGTAAAATTATTCGAATAACAAAAGTATCATTATACTATCTTTCTTAGATAACTACCCAACTATCCCTTCATGGTAGGATTTAGGAGGCCAAACTATGATTATGAGTTGAACCGAAAAAGGTAATGAATATTATAGAGTTAAAACATTCCATAGATTGAGTTATAAGGTTTGGATCACACATATCTATCCCATAAAAATTTTATCAAAATATATAACATATAGATGATGTACAAATATCATCCTTTTATATTAATCAAGGATGAACTCAAATGTATAATTTTTTGATGAAAAAAATATGGTGCGATAATATGAAGAGAGACATTGAAAAATTAATATGCTGATGATTTTTTTAAAAATAAGTCAAAGATAAAAAATATAAGTGTACGTTTATGATAAAAAAACATAACATATTAGTATGGAAATTAGAAAACATAACCATGTATTTTTTGTGTAGGCCACCTCGGTACATATAATGGAAATATCTCTATCATGGTGGTAATAGATAGTCATAAAAAGCTAATGAACCCCATTAGTATAAAGGAATATTTAACTCTTGAATAAATTTATTTTATGTTTATATATATATATATATATATATTGGAAGAGGTAAAACTGTAATAAGTTTCACTATCCAATGTATTTGATCGAGATCTAAGGATCACCTTGAGTATACGACATCAAAAAGTGTTTGATATGGAGCTCAGGTTCTATCCTTCAAATCTCCCTCAGCTGCATGGCCATTATAAATGAGCTATTAAAAAACCTAAGGAGATTATATGGTCATGTTCAATGGATATCTAAGTATTTTGGGATCAATGACTTACCCTATTGGTGTTTTAATATAACAACAGTTTCAATTATAGTATTTATATGGATCTTTATGAGGTACTGTGTGGGAAAATGTGTCAAAATCCATTATGATTGTATGATTTTGTAAAGATAAATATTATGACATATAATATTATCACATAGAATAATGTGATGTTTCCAACTATGAAACATCATATGAAAGATGTAAAAATTTAACAGAAAGGCCATAAAGACAATAATTAATGAGTTATATAGTTTTAGATAAAATATTAGGTGTTAATTATATATCACAATGTAAGAAATTCATGAGATTTTAGGATAATGTAAATTGTAGTCAAAAATTAAATGACACCTATAGGATCTTGGATCACATCAAAGCTATGGTGTAACACCCCCAAAATTCTAATAGAGTAACTTTTATTCAATAACCTGTATGAAACACAACACAAAATGTTGAAAAGTGTATAACCTCTAAAGACAATAGGGTATATTTTAAATTTATAATAAAATTAATATAATATAAATATTTCAAATCATTCAATACTGAGTTAGATTACAACACATACAATAATGAAATTATTTGATAGCATGTTTTTCAAATGAGACTGAGTTTTACATAGATGAAATATATTATTAAAACATTATTATTTAATATAATAAGTTATAACATATCCATTAAATGATTACATATATGATGGATTAAATAACTTATAAAAATATATGGTCAATTTCATTGGTTAGGAATTATTCAAAAATGAATACAAAACCAATTGAATATAATTGAATGGTTTTTATAAAAAAACAAATTTTATGCTCCCAAAAATAAATTTTGTCAAAATAAATTAATTTAATTTCTTTTAGAGAATTATATTAATAAAATTTATATATTCTATATTAAATGAAATAATTTTTTCCAGTCATTCAATATATTTTATAAGATTAAGAAACAGACAAAACCGAATATTACACAAAATTTTTTATATTTTTATAAATAGGTTTTCCTACATTTAAATTTAACACTCCTTTTAAGAAATTATTTTTCACATATATAATTTTAAATTTTAAAAATATACTTATTTTTTGAAATTATAATACCAGAATTATATTATCATTGTTTTTGGTATTTGTTTGTGAAGTTTCATTTTTTGATGAATTGTAAAAAAATAAATTTTAATTGAATTTTTTTTTTCAACTACATCATTTATATAATTAATATATATATTATTTTGGGATTAAATAATATTTAGTTCAATTATACCCCTATTAATCATATATGGTAAATTGGAATAAATTTAAAATTGAATTTGGATATAAAATCATTTGAAGCTTTTGAATTTATTACATTAAAATACCACTTTTTCATCCCATTTATAGGATTAAATTTAAATTAATGAATTCCACTAATGTGATTGGAACATTAAATAATTGATTTTGTGTTTGGGATCTGAATTATTTATAATTTCCAATTATTTCAACACACTTTTTTACTAAAAATATAATTTAATGTAATTTAAATTATTTATAATTGTTACGGTAAAATTAATCAAAACATGGGAGTAAACCATAAACATAAGGTCCAAAATTAACTTTAAACATGTAAGAAACCTATTTTATGGAAATATATTGACCATATACAGAATATTACAAAATTATGATCATTATTGGTTGAAAATGATGTAAGGTATGCCTCTCAATACTATTTATTATTTTATATTTATAAGAATGAAACTCCACCTCCTCTATAAAAAGGCACACACCCCTACCACTTATTCACACATTTCAATCACTTTGAATCATTAAAACCCTACAAAATATCACATAATCCCTCCCCTAATCCTAAAATCTTCACATAGGTATTACTTCAATCTAATCATGCCCTTTTCTATAATTCAAAAAGAGTTACCCGAATTAGAGGTGACATACTTCAATAATTACTTTTGATCCATTTACCATTCCAACACTTCAATTGTTTTTATATCATTATTATATTATAAACTCACAATATCGAATATAATAATATTATATTTTTATATTTTTTCAAAAAACAATATCATACACATCCATCAAATGGGATACACAATCATTGATCCCTTGTACAACAGACAACCGCTTCGCGAATCGATGTCTTTCATTCATCCATTTACCATATTACAAGCATGAAATAGTGCTCTGTTTCTTGGTTATATATGATAAATATATTATTTATAATATATTTATGATAATTTAATTTTCATATAACACATTCCTCCATGCATTCCATTTTCTGGGAATATTGTAACATCATTTGTGGTCATGTGGACTACCGCCTCTTCAAAGTGATGTGATTCGTTAATGCTATACATGGAATGGGTAAAGGGTGTATTTATTTAACCCGTGAAAAAATAAGACATAAATTTTATTCAAGAAATTATTATATATATATATATATTTCATTTAATTTTTTCCTTCAAATATGAAAAAATAAAAGGATGTCACGTTCATGCATACATACGACATTTCATCTCCAAGAACTGTGTATTTCATTTCCTATCTCCAAGTATTTTATAATTTTTCAAATAAATATATACTGAATATATATGATAATTATATCAAGTTTTACATTCTATAAATGATGAAATCCATATCAATGTAATAATATTAAAAATTACCAGTCAAATCATTCTCTAAAAACAGAATTATTAACACAAAAAATAGTGAAAATAATGAATGACTATTTACCAACAAGTAATAAGATATCATAAAAAGGTAATATTTGATATCACAAATAAGATAATGGTTCTGTAATATGTTAATATAATTTTTAAAACCATTACATCATATGGTAATGGACTTTCATTGAA
The DNA here is from genome assembly GCA_963277665.1 of Viscum album. NCBI lineage: Eukaryota > Viridiplantae > Streptophyta > Magnoliopsida > Santalales > Viscaceae > Viscum > Viscum album. Next base: position 1,027,388,531 of record OY728121.1, on the reverse strand, counting down.
AAAGGAATCCCATGGGATCAGTTTCTAATATAACTTTTACTTTCATGAGGCATATTCCATATTCAACACTCACTTATTTCATATGTTGTATATTCAACCTCTATTGAATTTTATATCATGAATATATTTATATTCATTGTCTGTAATGTTTCATTTTATGTCATTCATTTATAGAGAGTATTATTCAAGAGATACCATGTGGTAAGGGATTCCGTCTCAATTTAATTTCATTATGAAGTATTGTATTGTAATCCACAAAAAATGTTTTCTATGGTGTATATACTGTCTTTTTAAAATTTATAATCGTGAATAAATAATTATTCAAGGTTTTTTTAGTTTAAATTTAAATTTATTTGTAAGGGTATTTAATCAAAACGATAAAAATTTGTAAATAAATATCATATCCCAATTCATTTCCTTTGGATTATATTACATCCACATTATCATTAATATTAAATGATTTTATATAATTACATAGACTATCTATTGACGTATTTACACTTATTAGGTTGGTATTTAAAATTGATACACATAATCGATTCATTTTTTAATTCAAATTTCTGTAGTATGATCATTTTAAGAGATTATATCATAATCATATTCTAATAAAGATTGTCTGTTATTGAAAATACAGCAATAGATTATATATGATCATTGTAAAATGAACTCTATTATTTTTTTCAACTCATTTGTTTCATTGTTATTTTCAATTAACAGAACCATTTTAACACAATTAGGTACCAAAAATGAATTTGAATATTTTTTTCAATAAATTCCATCTTCATTTCCCTCTGTAATTGGAGAACATGCTTTATTCTAAACAACCTATTTTATAAAAAGTTATAGAAATTCTTCTTTTCCAAAATGATTAATTAAATAAAATTTTTCACTTTTTATCTATTACCAATGTTTTCAAATTAATATTCTTTTCACAATCTGAACTCGGAACATTTCAACCCACATTAACATGAAATAAGAAACTAATTTTTTACGTGAATGGAATTACACACAACCATTTTATTGATTCATACTTTGCAATTGTAGAATGGTAATTTTTTTTGGAAAATGTTTCTAAACATTATTTTCATTGAAAATCATATTAAATATTTTCTAAATTGAAATTGATATTTTCTCAGTTTTTTGGAAAATATTTTTTATAGTATTTCCATTCAATAATGAAAACAAACCATTATTTCACTCATCTTGGGATCTATTTGGTTGATACCATACATATTATTCCATCAAATTGTTTATGATTTATTTTTTAATGGATAGTATTGAAATTAACTTACATTATTAATATTTATATTCCCCGTGAAATATTCACATTCATGTAATAATGGTACATAAAATTTACCCGAAATGTCCATACAATTTATCATGGATATTATTATTTATTAAGCTACATTCCATATTTTACATATGATGTGTAATTGGTAGTTATTTGATTATCATGGAAAATACTAGTAAATAAATATATTTTAATCAATATATATAATTAATACAAAACATTATATATGAATAAAATCGATTATTCCAACACATAGACAGTTCTTCCATGAACAGGATTCCACCATATCTGGATCTTGTTCCATTAACACACCTTCCCAATCATAAATAATGTAAATAAATAGTTCAATATTTCGTAATATATAATATTTTATTTTGAAATCAAATACTCATTTAATAAATATGATAATAATTTTCCCTAAAATTACATGATATTTCATTGGAGCACATTGATAATGGAAAATAATGTAATTACATACACTATATATAGATGTTAATATGTTAGTCATAATAATATTCCAAATAACATTATAATATTATTAGGATAAAATAACTTTCATTATTATGTTTTCAAAAACTAGATACCACTAAAATAGGTGTTAATATTATCTTTAAATAATTCAACAAAAAAAATAATTAGAAGTTCCATATGAAACATCTCATAATATTAGAAAAAAAATTTCTAAATTTTATATAATTTTAAGGTATGAATTTATTCCATTTCAAATTAATTTTCATCTCCTTGGATAAAATTTCAAATGTTTATTCATTATTCTATTTGAATATGGTATTGTCAACATAAAAACACAAAAAAGTGAATCCTCTTAAATTTCATTAATGTATAAGTTAATATCAGCTATTAATTTTGTGAAATAATATTTCATGAATGATGTTTCATGATTAGTATAAAAATATTTAGGATCCTTCTACGACCCATACAAATCCTTCTCTAACATTCTGAGGTAAATTTCATCATTTCCAAAAAAATCCATATGGTTGTTCAATATAATATTCTTAATCAATATAACATCCATGTAAAGGTGATTTCATATCCACATGAAATATCTTATGTCATTATTGTTAAGATATTTAAATAATTATTTTGATAGTTTCAATCATTACTATTGTTGAAAAGGTCTCATGAAAATCAATGCCTTCAACTATTGAGTAACCTTTTTAATATACTAATTACTTATTTATATTCAAATATCCATTTTATTTAACTTATTTCCAAAAAAAATATTTCCAATTTCATTATTACTTTATAACTTTGAAACAAGTTCCCATATAACAGTATTCATAATCTCATAAATCTATTTATGCATTCAATCAATTCACTCTTGTTGATCTAATCTATGTTAATATATTTTGGATCAACATAAGAATAATGGGTATTATTTTCCACTAAAATTGATGTTCATGAAGATTGATTATATTTTCTATGATCTGCAATGTTTCTTGGACTTATAAATTCTTCCTCATCCTATCATGAGGGGAATGAAACATTTCCTCATCATTTGAGATAGTAATGTCTGAATCAACATTTTTTTTTAAATTCAATATTATTTCTTTTTTCAAGAACACTATGATGTTGTTTCTCTATAACTAAAATACCATACATTTATTCAATATCTATAATTTTATATGAAACTTTATTATATAGTATTAAATTACATTTACGTCTTCATTATAAAAATTATTTCATATTTGATTTTTATAACACCTTTATCACCTATCATTAGCAGGGTATGGAAGTGAGATTACAAAATAAATACTTAGATAAATCTAACCATGATATTGACATTTTTCATTGATAATTAAAGACAACCAAATACCCCCGGTTATTTCAACCATTTGGATTGATTGTAAAAATCTAATAAGAAGTAATATAATTTTTTTTTCATGTAGAAGCATATATTAAGAATAAAAAATGTTTCTACAATATCTTTCCTTAAAAATATGGATAAATAATATTTTCCGTCAATATAGTCTGTTCCATCTCAACCAAAAATTAATATCAGCTTTCAGTAAAACCATTTTCATATGTGTATGGTGGAATTAACTCATGATGTTTGATATTATATTGATGATAATATCTAAATATTCCATTTGTGTGTTTAGCAGCATTATATATTAAAATCTATGTCACCCAATATCCACATTATTTTCAAAAAAATTTAATAATCCCATTAACATTATGAGAGTCTAAAATTAATGTTTCAAAAAATTAATACTTGTAATATGATTAATGTCATCAATAATGAAAATAGAGTATATGTCCCCATTTTTTTATTTCCTTATCATGGGATTGTGAGTAATAGTGTATCATCTCTAGGGTATGAGTTGAATGTGTCTAATCATTCATAGTTACAAAGATTAGTATTTTACCCTTACATAATATGGAGGAAAATAAATTCCATATTATATTTATTTTATTAATATCTTTAATAAATTATATTTTTACTAACTTTCTCATTTTTCTCTAACACATATATCCCAACCATGTATTCCATACCTAATTTCGACCTATCATGATAAGACATATTGAACTCTATGAATCACTAATATGAAATAATATTCCCTTGATTCATTTTCCTTTTAAACAAATTGATTCAATTTATTAAAAAAAGATTATCTATTGAAAAAAACATCATTACCTTAATCATAATGTTTTGATATACTAAAAAAAGGTGTTTTGGCCTGTTAATAAATAATAAACTTCATGAATTAATTTTTTTTCTAATGTTATAAGTCCCAACACCATTCATTCAATGCATCAAAAAATTTCCAAAATTCACCATCCATTTTGTTGAAAACATTCAAATTATTAAATTTCATTGAATCTCCATCAATATCTAGATAGAACCCATTATTTAATATCCATGGTCATTATTATTTATTATATTTCAGAGTAGTTTAAACAAGTAAGAATTATCCTAGGGTTTTTCATCATTATCATTAGACTTTTGATATTTTTCTTCTCTTTTTCATGTATTTAACATTACTATATATTTTTCTACTGAAATTGCCTACTTATAATATCCATTACAAAATATAATAGTTCATTGATTATACTTTCCATCTTCATACCCACATTCTCTAGTTTTCATCTATTAGTGGGTTGATATCTCCTAAAATAAAGCCTCCAATTTTTACATCATTTATTTTATTATTGATTACCTAATAAAATCATATTCATCAAGTTATCAGGACCTCCACAATACTAGAAATTTATAAATAATTCATATCATTATTTTTCATTCGCATGATGTTTATTGATGTGTGCGTTCTTTTCATGATCTTTCATAGCATCTGAATTAAATATTTTAGTGTACCAAATGGGTTTTAACATATTTTGATCTTATTATTTTGATTATATTTAATATCCTCCATATAAATATCTCTATTACGAGATCATTTTGTTTAGGTTTTGTAAGATTATAAATTTTAGTACATTTAATTCATCTTGTTTTGGATACATACATGTATTTCTTAACATTCATTTCCATATAATAATATTCAACTATGTTTTTACCATTGTGTATTTTTGTGTTTTTATTTGATGATTATAATTATAATAAGATTTAGAACATTATAAAATGGTGTTTTTATATTTTGTTTCCCTGGTAACCATCAATTTATTTTATTATGATCATAATAATTCAGTTTCACGTTTAAATTTTAATAAATAATGATACTAAGGTTATTATTTTGTTCAATTAACTTCTTCATATCATAAATATATTTTATTAAAAAGTGGCATTTATAGAAGAAAAAATTCATCAATTTTTTTAAAATATATAATTTCTCAATAAAAAATCCCCATTTCAAGTCTAAAATTATATTCAATGAATTCATTAAACAATATTTTAATCATGATCTCTATCTGATTTTATTCTTCCACACTAAGTTACTAATTTCATCTCTAGTGAACTTTTTATCATTTCATTTGTAATATATAAATTTTAGCAACATAATTACTATAGTTTCCATCTTTATGGTCATTATCATCATCTTCCTCACATTTGGAAATTTTTTTATCTCATTTCAATAAGAGAAATTCAAATCCATTCCATTGAATAATAATTTGATATTTCAAAAAATTGTATCAAAATGATGTTTTTGTGTGTATTCTGGAATATTTACCATCATGGAATGGAATCAATTAACTATTGATAATATTATAAACATATATGGCCACAATCTAGTTCTTTAATCTCCACTAAATATTCAATGATGAGAAATTATTCGTTGATAATAATTTAGAGGAATAATCCTGATAATTTTTTATCACTCAATGTTAGAGGGGGTGAATCAGTGATCTTCATTTTTTATAATTTTTTAATTACGAAACAATTGTCAACTCTAATTAGTGAGAAATATAATAGTTGTAAACGACCAACCTAGAATACCCATAAGAACAAATTTTTTTCTAAGGTTCCCTACTCAATTACAATATTTAGTCCATTTCATGGTTTGAAAGTAATATAAGGCCACAAAATGGAATATTAAATATTTCTTTTAGTGACTATATTATGCATGTTATATCATTTCACATGTGTTTCAATATAGACAATCTAAATGGTAGGAGATCCTTACAACAATAAATGATATAAATTTTTTTCGTAACCACAATTATAATCATTAATTATATACATAAATATATTTTTATTTTTAGACTTTCAATTCATCTAAACTTTCACTTATGTAACTATCTTCTTTACATTATTTCATTGAAGTGATCATGAAATTTCTTCAGTCCTTTCGATACATCATACATGTTCATCGAATAATTAAATCATGTGCATCACTCCAATATTCGTTATTTGAGGTATTTGGCTACTATTACCAACATAGAACACTATAAATCTAATAGTATATAAATTATAGTAATCCAACACATAATTATTTTAATTTATGAATCCCGTATTCACACTAGTGAAATGATAATTACCGATATGAAACATTATATGTTATCTACAGGACTAATTAATCCTTGATATTTTTCTCCTATAAACACTTCAATTTGGTAGAACATCACCAAGTTACCAAATATTATAAAAACCCTAGATAAAAATACACACAATTATAATGTATGTGTTCCTCCACAGTTTATGAAATAATATATCCAATGAAATTATAAAAAATTCTACCATAATTCAATGATTGACTACCTTCAAAACTATTTAAAGATATCTGTAAAATTGTTTAGTTAAATCTCCTGGTGATCATTATTCAATAAACATACATATGAATTAGGGATATTGAATAAATTTCTCTATAATTATTAAAACAATGGTCTACCAACTCAACATTTCCCCATTTAATATCATTATCAAATCCTCATAATTTGGTCGAAACCATTAATCTTATAAATAATAACAATACACTTCTAATGGATGAACCTCATACCATTATTATAGAAAATATATGTAACAATATCTCAGAGACCTTTTTTAGACACTTCCTTTGGTTGATTACATAAATCCATGATATTTGACTATTTACTTCTTGTGCAATCCTTTGACAAATAAACATTTTTTTTATTACATCTATCTTTCCATTACAAATTCATCATTCCAACTAATGACTTAATGACATTGGATGATCATTGTAAAAAATATTCAATCCACACTAATTTGATTCATATCATGGAACCCTAATCAATTAAATTGTCAGTAGTTGAAGGATATTCATTATCCAAAAACATTTCCATGTATTTTTTTAAAATTTAATGAAATCAAATTCTAATAAATCATAAATAATTTATCTCTAATAGAAATTCATACATATTTATGTTATATCCAAATCTATTCATAGTATCCTAAAAACAATAAAACAATCATCCATTAATAGTCAAACATTATAATAATTGAACATTTAAAAATTATCTACAGATTTGTTGATAGATAACCTCAGTCTATAAACTTTCAAACAAACATCATTATCATAATTTTGAACACACACATAGACCATGAGTTCATTCAGTACCCACGATGTTTGGATCATTCGTATTATTAAATAAAAAAGGATTTCATATTCATTAAAAAAATGTTCAATGGAACATTGTATGAATTATTAGAAATTAATTCTCTTTAACCCACTTTTTGACGACCTCAAAATATTGCATTCCATATGCTATAATCAGTATGATGGTCTTTGAATGATAACATTTTGATCTCATCAACATAAATTGATTAATCTTTTGAATAATTTGATGATATTTATATTAAAAAATTAAACCCTTTATGAAAACCTTCTTCAATTCATCTAATCTCATATGGATTCTTTGAAACTCCTTAAACCATCGTTGACACAATAATTTTTAATGATACCATCTATATGCCATGTCCCCAATGCGAAATTTGATCAACGAGTGTACCATGATAAAGAATTAAATTGGCAGTACCAATTGATCGTTCATGTTGAAAATTGACCTGTTAATTGGATGAATAAATTAAATGGATTTAATAAAATTTCCACATTCTAAAAACTCTAGATGTATCCTTTGTTTGTTTCTCCACATATATACGTGAATTTTCGAAATAGATGTGGTTGAAATATATTTTGAAAAAAATTCTCATGAAATATCTCACCTTGATAACATATATAAATCAATTAACTCTAATGTTCTATCATGATATATTGATATTAGTGAATTCATTTGTGTTCATTTATTTAGATAAAGTTTATTTTTCCGCCTTGGAGTATGTAAAATAATTTTCTATGTTATTGAACATGTCTCTGATTCTTTTTTCCAATGAAAATATCATGTAGTGGATGTTAATGATTAATTATAGGATAGATAATTATTCAATAACAATTATTATGTTCCTACACACCTTCATGTGTGTTGTGGATCAGGAACCAATAGTTGATGAACGTATAGTTGTGAAGAAAATGCACAATAAATTATCATGGATGGTAGGTGGTGTCTAGAGTATAATTTCTATCTTGAAATGGAATCTTGGTGTCCATTTCAAAGAGAGTAGAAACCATGTATTATAAAAATCAAGCGAGAGTCATGTGATTTATTAATAGCCTGGAAGAAGGGTTCACATAAAACATGAATATATATTAGTGACTAGGGTGTATCATATTTGTGGTAAATCAGGTCATCATCGGTATTTATATTCTAGATCATTCTAAATTAGTATAGAATTAACTGTATTCGATGAGGGATCTTAGTTTAGATCTATTTCCAAAAAATGGTTGGATCTCAACACCATGATAAGAGTGATACTAATGATGTGATGAATGGGTAATATGGGGATTAATTTCTATATATGACTGAGTGTGTACCACTTTAGACAATGATATGGCCATTAACAATTATAGCTATGATGTATATTTAATATTATATGTTTATAGACTTATTCAATAGATGTTATAATCATTCTGGTATCTCAATTACAAATATCGATGTGTTGGGATTGTTATTAGCAAATATTCATTTCATGATGAATATTTACACTAATCTATGAAATATGTTAGATCCGAATTTTAACTTTCTAAAATTTTAGGTTATGATTCCTGTCCAAGAAATCATATTTGATTTTTTAGTTTTTGATTATTAAACATTTGATCTCATAATATAAATGTAATTTATTATTATATATAAATCATAGATCAAGTTCCCACGTGATATGGTATAGTTCCATTCTTCTAATGGAGTTAATGGTTTATTTCATGGAAAGTGGAATACTAGATATGTGACTATATGGGTCATGTCCCCAACTTCTAGGATGATCTTGTTCTATTTTTCTGAGTTATTTATTAATTTTTTAACCCACACCATAATGGTCATTTTCCTATAGTGGTGTGTAAAACCCCAGGTAAATAAAGAATATGAAATTTTCATATTTATCTATATTGTTGAATAAAATATTAATATTACTTTAAAGGGAACTCTATGCTCGATGGAGTACCCAATACGCAACAATGAGTTTCTTTGAAATCATACGTTGCACTCTAATAATAAAATAATATTATTTTAAATTGTAGTTAACACCTAGCCATTGTAATGGTGGGAATGAATGGAACTAACTAAAAAATTATTATATATGTTTTTTAAATATTTTTACTTTTATCCAATAAATGTTAGAGGCTTAAAATGAAAATGAATCCAATTTTAAGCATAAATCGTCTAATATTCTTTAAAAGGTTGATTAACCGCCTTTTGATGGAGAACCCTTTTTAAATATACTATTGACAATTTTATATGTATTATTTGAAAAAATAAAATCCTTCTTTAGAAGCTGGACATCAAAATTTACTTTGTGTAATTTTTTGTTATTTTTCCGATAAAGATCATTTTTATTGAAAATGTTGCATTTAATTAAAAACCTCCTTTAAATCTGATTTATTTTTAATGATATATTATATTTTAAATTTATACTAAAGTGTATTTAGAATATATTTTTACCATTTAATCCCATGGTGGTCATTGAAATTAATTTCACTCTGAAATTGGACTTAAACTAGTGTCAATCTTTTAATATATATTATTTCTTAAAAACACACTATTTGTTTTGACAGAGGGAATTAATTATTAAAATAATTAATGCAACTTATATTTTTTGAGTTTTTTAATATAGACATCATTTTTGAATTCGGAATATCAAATATTGTTTAGGGTGAATTTTTTGTATTTTTCTGAAAAACATCAATTTTTGATGAATAGTGAAACCACTAGGTGGTAGTTAAAGAAACAGATTTTTCGTTTAAATAAAACATTTCCACTTCTATGATTTGACTTTCAAAAATCTGACATACATGGTTGTCATTAAGACTTAAAATTTCGTTCAATGTGATTAATATAATTTTTTGGGGAATATTAACTTTTAAGTTTTATTATTCGCGATTAGAGGTAATTAGTGTAATTTAAGGTAAAAATAATGTTTTAATAATATGAAATGACCTAGACACATGTCCTACCCACATTGGATGTGTCATGGCCGACCATGAAAATTCATGGGTCAACTTGGGGACCCCATGGAGCAACATTGGTAGGAAAATGACATAAATAACTTTTTATTTAAAGCTAATATAAAAATATCAAAAACATGAGTTCTTTTAATAAAAAAATTTTAAATGGGGTTATACAAGTAATATTATTTACTGTAAATATTAATTATAAATATAAAAATATTTCCTAAATCATGATATTTTTTTAAAAAAATTTATACATTAAATGAAATAAATTATTTATGACACCATGATGATGCAGTGATAACCTCATTATTTAATGATTTAAATAAATTGAAACGATAATCTAAAATATAAGACCAACACATGTCAAAAACCAATTGGATGGGTGCATTTCAAAATCCTATCACCTTATCCTCTAAATATATAATTTTGGGACATTTAAAATCCGAAAATCATTTTATAATACAGTAACCTTTTATAACATTCAAAGAGTGGCCCTCCTCTCCTATTATAAAAGACCCCATCTCTACCACCTTACCAACAACTCTCAAGACTTTGGCTCGGCCACAACATGCCCATATTGTATCTACACATCCCTATATTACTTCTAGAAGCCTCACATTGGGCAGAAGTATTCCCAAGTAAGCCTTTGAGCTCAAATCAAAAAGAGTTACCCGTTTTAAAGGTAATGGCTTCCCTAGTTTTCTTTTGTTTTATTTTGCTTCTCCAACCCCCTAAACACTTTTTATCTAGTTCTTTTGTAATAAAACCAGTAACTTAAATATACTAGGATGTTTTTATGAGGATTATTTGAGCTACACTAACAGAAACCTCCGAATAATGGTTAAAGAACATACTATTTCTATGGATGGCGAATTACTACCTCACGAAACGATTATTGTTCTATCTTCTCATACCACCTCTCATGGTGGACATTATGATGGAACTATATTTATTTATGATATATATTATATTTATTTCCTCTCTATTCTTCTGTATATTATATTTAATACATACCATTATGCTTTGCATGTTGTGAAAATGTGATAATTTCATTTGAGGAAGTGTGGACTACCGCCCCCTAAAGTGATATGACTCATTCATGAAATACATGGAATGTATAAAGAATGAAATTGATGAACTTATGGGATATATAAAACATATATATTATAATGGAATTATAATATATATATATATCTCTCTCTCATATAGTTTTAATTCCATAAATGTGCCAAAGAAATGAAAGTAGTGTTCATGCGTACGTACGGCTTACCGTCTCCATGAACGGTACATTTCATTTCTTATCTTCAAATGTTATTATTATTATAATTACATATATATAATGGATATATATTTCGTATATTACATCTAAATGATGGATATCATTATGGAATTATAATATATATATCTCTCTTTTAACTTTAATTCCATTAATAAGACAAAAAATGAAAGTAGTGTTCATGCGTATGTACGGCCTACCGTCTCTCAATGAACGATGCTTTTTAATTTATTATCTCCAAATGTTATGGAATAGTACAAAATGAATATATACTGGATATATATAATATTTAAAACATAAATACTATTCTAATGATGATGTACCTATAACTACATGAAAAATTCTTTTCCAACAAGTTCATGTTTTACTCATGTACCGAACATCGACAAAAACGGCTGATATGAACTCACTTTATTAACCAATTATTATAACATTATAATATAAGATATGAACTGAATAATAATATTTAAAGGATGTCATTATGATATTATAAATTGATCAAATTTTATTATTCAGGAGATTAAAGAACGATCGAGTCATGTCGGACACGAGCTAAGGGATCCAGCCTCTCTCTTTCTTTTTAAGTACTATCTTTTATGTCATTTATTTTAAGCTCATATTTCTTATGTTTATGGATGTTATATTATATTCCACATACTGTAATTTTTATTTTCATATTATGGGAGAACCTATTTGATCTCATATATCCATTTTTGGATGTTTTATGTGGCGCCGTTAGGATGCCGAGTTTTCGTAAGGGTTTTTTCATCTCACTTTTATTCCCGTGACATTTGTGCTACGTTTGACACTATTTATTTTGATTGGTGTATTTGCTACCCATTATTATACACATTGTGTAGTATAATTTCATTTATGGGTATTTACATCTTCATTTTATGACCCTTCTTCCATGGTGTGTATGTTTCGAAAGTTACCCAACTCGGTAAGGGGACCTTTCACCCTCCTGTTTTTAAAAGACATCTTTTGTTATGTATTTTAATTCACATAATATTACGTTGGGATATGTTATTATATATCCTTATTTATTTAAATTTTATGTCCACGTGATTAGATACCATTTTATCTCTCATCAACTCATTTTCTGAATTTTAATGTGAAGATGTTAGGCTGTTGGATTTCTGTAAGGGAACTTCTTAACACACTTTCAATTCTTTGGGTTAAACCTCTACTTCTTGATTTTATTATACCAAGATTATTTGTGGAATCTCTATGTTGTAATTTCCACAAACCATTGTGTAGATATACTATTTCTATACATAATCATCTCATTGATAAATTCTTACGAACTTGCATGGGAAATCATAACTAAATCTCATTTCATTGAGTTAAATATCTATGTCATTGGTTTTGTTTTTACAAGATTATGTGTGAATGACCTCTGATTATTTCACACTTAATATCCACTTATATTGGGTGTATTTATATATCTTACACATAATTATGTGATAGATTTATCGTTAATTTATGGATACCATCTTTATAATGGATTTCATCTCAATTTACATTTCCATTGAGACTTCATTGTTGTTATGAACCAATTCACTCATATATGGTGTGTATAATGTCCTTTGACATATTATATCATGAATAACTTTATTCTCATGATATTATAAATCTCGGATTAAATGTTATTCAGAAATTATTTGTATTCAAGAGTCTCTCATTTTGATAAAAACTCTTTAAGAAAAATATCTTTTTATATGTTTTAAAGATTCATTATTCTAAATCATTATCTTTAATGTCCATGTTATAAAAATGGTTTTCAGTTTTTATTTATATGGACATTAATGTTCTAAAATTATAATTCCAATAAAATCTTCAATGTGGTATGGGCCACTTTTATTCAAAAATCTCTTTTAAATGGTTTTTGAAAATGGATTGATTAATTCAATACCTTGGAATTACTTATTGTGATTGCAAATGAAATGTTGGTATTGAAATGTTTATATTTTCAATATTTTATGTGTAATTAAGGCACTTGGACATTTTACAGGTGGTTACATGATAAACCATATGACGGGTGGTTCCATGAATACCAGGATGGGTGGTTACGTTATAACCTCCAATGCATTGGGTATGGAAGTCAGTCGTATGGCTATTCCATTAAGTGATATGTGTGGAAGTCGACCATATGGTTATTCCATTTATGTATGTTTATGTCACATGTTACCTTTATATGGTATGTGTTCTTTATATGGGGTTTTATGGTAATATTTTGGTTACAAAAGGGGTAAGTAATGATCTTTTATTCAGTGAAGAGTTTTTTTGTACTACTTCATAAAGGTGAAAAGTATTACTTTGATAAAGTATTCTTGGTTTACATTTTGTTTTAAAAAACTAATAGTTTTCCTTCTCTGTGTATCCTTTACTGGGATTTTTATGCTCATCCCAAGTTTTTTAAATTTTTTCCACATTACATAAAGAAGAATAGGGTCAAGGATGGGATCAATGAAAAACATGCTATCTAAAATATGGAACTAGACATGTTTTATTTTAACAGTTTTTATTTTATGGAAACATAGTATAAGAGTATACTTTGTAATCTTTGAGATGTAATAGTTATGTACTAATTCTATAAAACTCTAAACCTGAAAAGTTCCTCAATGTGAATTATTCATTTAATTCAATAATAAGTAATGTTCAAGGTCGGGGACTTATAGTTGGTATCAAAGGTCCGTTTAGATAACTTTAAAGGTTAGGGTTTTCTATAAGCATAAGTGACATTACCATAATTTCTAGGATTTCATAAAGAGTAATAGTTTTTAGATAATTTGAATGAGTAAGTATATCATAGTGATTATCTTTTACATTAGTACATGATGATTTTGTTGATATACTCACACTGACATTTTTAGTTTTAGTAAATGGATGGATCTAGCAGGAACCAAAGTGAAAATGGGTTTGAAGGAAACTGTGTTGGTTCTCTGATTAAGAGACTGGATGAAATGGGGGATTCAATGAGAAATCTCATGGTTATTCTAAACCAACTATCAGGAGTCATTATCAACCACTTGAACCTTGGTGAGTTCTCTAATGCATCATGTACGAGAGAAGCAACTCGATGTGTAATTTCAGGTAATAATTATAAAGGTAACCATTAGGGTTTATATGATCCTTACTTTTTAGGTAATTATGGGTTACTCTATGATATGATGAAAAATGAAAGGCATGAGATAAACTTGAGGTTAAAATATTTTATGATTATTTTTTAAGATTTTATCTCATTTTGGGGAATGTTTTCAGAATTATGTAGTTTTGGAAAAAGGGCAACACGATGACGGTGTGATAACCCATCGCATCAGACAAAGCTGTGGGAATCGAACCCACAACCAAAGTGCGACTGATATTTATCGCCTACCACTAGACTAGGTGATGTTTCTGGTTAGTTTGACTAATTCTTTTTAGTTAGATAATTTTAGGAATCAAGAGTATGTTTATATTTGGTTTTCTATGGAAATTATTAACCTATCATGGAGGATATGTGATTAGGTTAATTACTTTTCAGATTGAGACATTAAGAGTAACTCATGATATTTGGAGATAAATATAAAGGTCTATCTTAGAAGACTATGTGATTAAATCCTTCAGAGATTTGGGTTTTATTCTTAGTTTTTATTACTTTGAAGAATTTTATGGATAAATGTTTATTGAATGGTCTTTGTTGAACATTGTGTATTGTTTGACATATTTTGGAGATTAAGAATAGTTTTTTTATAAAGGATTATCCTTTTTGGGTATTATCTGATAACATAATAATATTTTTGGTTTTAGTTTTAGTTATGGTCTAAAAACATGGGAAGTATATATTTCTCTTTTTTGGATTAGGTGGTTCTCTAGAAGTTGATTATAGCTCTTTTAATGTGAACATGTCATCCTAAATACTCGTATTTTGGAGAAAATATGAGTTCATGTAAGAAATCTAGTAAGAGTTGAAGGTAAACATGAAAATTAAGTATGTTTCCTTATGTTTTAGTTAAGCTAATAAATAAATTCCTCAATGAAATGTAACTTAAAACAAAAATGATGTCTGTTAATTTTTCCTACTGGGGTATCAAATACCGTTTAACCCATCACAAGTTTGTGATTTTCTGGTGGATAACTTTCTCCTAAACATGTTTTTTATCACTCTCCCTAGGAACATAACCCTTTGTTTTCTCTTCCATGTATATTTTTTCCTACATGGAATCCTAGTATGGGTTAACTCGGGTGACCTTTTTACCTCTCTTTCTATAATTTAAAGTGATATTTTTACTGAATCTTGTTCCAATTTGTGATTTTCAGTGAAGTTTCCAAGCCCAATTTTTAAAATTTATAGATTCAATTCCCAAAAGTGGGGAAGGATGTCACACCCTATGTAAAAAAAGAATATTAAATTTTCATATTTATCCATATTTGTGAATAAAATATTAATATTACTTTAAAGGGAACACTATGCTTGATGGCTTACCCAATACACTACAACGAGTTTCTTTGAAATCTTAAGTTGCACTCTAATAATAAAATAATATTATTTTAAATGGTAGTTAATTCCTAGACGTTGTAATGGTGAGAATGAACGGAACAAACTAAAAAATGATTATATATGTTTTTCAAATATTTTTACTTTTATCCAATAAATGTTAGAGGCTTAAAATGCAAATGAATCCAATTTTAAGCATAAATCTTCTAATATTCATTAAAAGGTCGATTAACCGCCTTTTGATGGAGAACCCTTTTTAAATATACTTTTGACAATTTTATATATTGTATTTGACAAAATATAATCCTTCTATAGAATCTGGACATCAAAATTTACATTGTGTAAATTTTTGTTATTTTTCCGATAAAGATCATTTTTATTGAAAATGTTGCACATTAATTCAAAACCTCCATTAAATATGATTTATTTATATGGATATATTATATTTTTAATTTATATTAAAGTATATTTATAATATATTTTTACCATTTAATCCAATTTTGGTCATTGGAATTAATTTCACTTTGAAATTGGACTTAAACTGTTGTCAATCTTTTAATATATATTGTATCTTAAAAACACAATATTTGTTTTGATAGTAGGAATTAATTAATAAATTAATTAATGCAACTTATATGTTTTTAATTTTGTAAAATAGACATCATTTTTGAATTCGAAATATCAAATATAGATTAGGGTGAATTTTGGGTATTTTTCTGAAAAACATCAATTTTTTATGAACAGTGAAACCACTACGTGGTAATTAAAGAAACTGATTTTTCGTTTAAATAAAACTTTTCCACTTCTGTGATTTGATTTTCAAAAATCCGGCATACATGGTTTTCATTAATAAGTAAAATTTGGTTCAATGAGATTAAAATAATATTTTGGTGAATAGTAACTTTTATGTTTTATTAATCGCGATTAGAAGTAATTTGTGTAATTTATGGTAAAAATAATGTTTTAATAATATGCAATGACCTAGACACATGTCCTACCCTCATTGGATGTGTCATGTCTGACCACTAAAATCCATGGGTCAACTTATGGACCCCATGAAGCCACTTTGGTAGGAAAATCACATAAATAACTTTGTATTTAATGCAAAAATAAAAATGTCTCAAACATGTGTTGTTTTACTAAAACAATTTATAAATGGGGTTATACAAGTCATATTTTTGAATATAAATATTAATTAGAAATATAAAAAGATTTCCTACATCATGATATTTTTTTTATAAATTTTAGACATTAAATAAATTAAATTATTTCTGACACCATGATGATGTAGCGATTACCTCATTATTTAACGATTAAAATAAAATGAAATGATAATGTAAAATATAAGACCTAAACATGTAAAAAACCTATTGGATGGGTGTATTTCGAACTCCTATCACCTTATCCTAGAAACATATAATTTTGGGACCTTTAAAATCCGAAAAGCATTTTATAATAAAGTAACCTTTTATAACGTTCCTTGAGTGCCCCTCATCTCCTCTTATAAAAGGCCCCCACCTCTACCACCTTACCCACACCATTCAAGACTATGGCTCTACCAACCCCTGACCATTGTGTGTCTCCACATACCTCTCTTACTCTTAGAAGCCTCACATTGGGCAGACGTCCTCCCAAGGAAGCCTTTGAGCTCAAATCAAAAAGAGTTACCTGTTTTAAAGGTAATGTCTTCCCTAGTGTTCTTTTGTTTTATTTTGCTTCTCCAACCCCCTAAAATCTTTTTATTTATTTCATTTGTAAGAAAACCAGTATCCTAAATATATTAGGATTTTTCTATGAGGATTATTTTAGTTACAATAACACCCACCTCCGTCTAATGGTTAAATAACATAATATTTCTGTGGATGGAGAATTACTACCTCACGAAACGATGATTGTTCTATCTTCTCATACCACATCTCATGGTGTCCATTATGATGGAACTATATTTATTTATGTTCTATATTGTATTTATTTCCTCTATATGATTATGTATTTTATATTTAATACATACTTTTATGCATTGCATGTTGTGCAAATGCGATAATTTCATTTGAGGAAGTGTGGACTACCGCCCCCTCAAGTGATATGACTCGTTCATGCAATACATGGAATATATAAAGAATGAAATTGATGAACTTATGTGATATATATAACATATATATTATAGTTGAATTAAAATATATATATATATATATATATCTCATCTAGTTTTAATTCCATTAATGTTCCAAAGAAATGAAAGTAGCGTTCATGCGTACGTACGGCTTACCGTCTCCATGAACGGTACATTTCATTTCTTATCTTCAAATGTTATGTACTATTATAAGTACATATATATAATGGATGTATATGTCATATATTACATCTAAATTATGGGTGTAATTCTGGAATTATAATATATATATCTCTCTTTTAAGTTTAATTCCATTAATATGACAACAAAATGAAAGTAGCATTCATTCGTACGCAGGGCCTACCGTCTCCATGAACGGTGCTTTTAATTTTTTTATCTCCAAATGTTATGGAATAGTAAAAAATGAATATATACTGGATATATATAATATTTAAAACATTAATACTATTCTGGATATGATGTACCTATAACTACATTGATAATTATTTTCCATCATGTTCAATTTTTTACTCATGTACCGAACATCGTCAAAAATGTCTGATATGAACTCACTTTATTAACCAATTATTATAACATTATAATATGTGATATGAACTGAATAATAATATTTAACGGAGGTCGTTATGAAATCATAAGTTGACCAAATTTTATTATTCATGAGATTAAAGAACGATCGGGCCATGTCGGACACGAGGTAAGGGAACCAACCTCTCTCTCTCTCTCTAAGTACTCTCTTTTATGTCATTTCTTTTAAGCTCATCATTATTATGTGTGGGGATGTTCTTTTATATTCCTCATACTTTAATTTTTATGTTCATATTATGAGAGACCCTATTTGATATCATAAATCCATTTTTCCAAGTTTTAAGTGGCGCCGTTAGGCTGCCTAGTTTTCGTAAGTGATTTTTCATCTCACTTTTATTCCCGTGAAATTTATGCTTTGTTTGCCACTATTTCCTTTGATTTCTGTATGTACTATCCATTATTATACACTTTGTGTAGTATAATTTCATTTATGGGTATTTATATCTTCATTGTATGACCCTTCTTCCATGGGGTGTACAATTCGAAAGTTACCCAACTCGGTAAGGAGACCTTTCACCCTCCTCTTTTTAAAAGACATATTTTGTGTAATTATGGTACTTGGACATTTTACAAGTGGTTACTTGATAAAAAATATAACGGGTGGTGTCGAGAATACCAGGAAGGGTGGTAACATTATAACCTCTAATGCATTGGGTATGGAAGTCGGCCGTATGGCTATTCCATTAAGTGATATGTGTGGAAGTAGACCATATGGTTATTCCATTTAAGTATGTTTATGTCTCAAGTTACCTGTATATGTTATGTGTTATTTATATGGGTTTTTATGGTAATATATTGGTTACAAAAGGGGTAAGTAATGATCTTTTATTCAGGAAAATTGTTTTTTTACTACTTCATAAAGGTGAAAAGTATTACATTGATAAAGTATTCTTGGATTACTTATTGTTCTAAAAAACTAAAAGTTTTCCTTCTTTGTGTATCCTTTACTGGGATTTTTGTGCTCATCCCAAGTTTTTGAAATGTTTTCCACAGGACTAAATGATGAATATGGTCAAGGATGGGATCAAGGAAAGAAATTCTATCTAAAACATGGAACTAGACATGTTTCTTTTTACAATTTTTTATTTTATGGAATCATAGTAGAAGTGTATACTTTGTAATCTTTGAGATGTAATAGTTATGTCCTAATTCTCTAAATCTCTAAACCAGAAAAGATCCTCAAAGTGAATTATTCATTTAATTCAATAATAAGTAACATTTAAGTTCGGGGCCTTATATGGTGAGTGAGCGTCCTAATGTTTTTCTAGATGATTTGTTTTTGTTTTCACCCTAGAGGGAATTAATGATTTTTATATCCTTTATTTCTTGGTTGAATCCCATTTCATTAGCCTCCTACCATATGAATCATATTGAATTCAGAGAAATTAATTTACATCTTCATGATCATGATGACAACTGATTCATTCCTCTTAGCATTTCAATATGGAAATAACAGATACTCTGTTAAAATAAATGGAAGACTACAAATTTGTGATTACTATTAAACACACCACTAGGGGATGGTTAATAAAAAATATCCTAGTACATATATTGATGTTATTTTTTATCTATTCAAGGGAGATAAAGATAATTTAAAAATGAATTTGAGATAATGGAACCATTATCATAGTGTTATAGAGGAATATATTCCCAATACATTGTTTAGGAGTATGTAATGGAACAATGTGTATCTAGTTTCTTCTATACTAATTCTCCTATAGTGATTATGAATTTGACGAATTAAACCATCCATCACATCATGTATTCATGCATTGTTATCATTGTGGGTGATATCATTTTTTATTCTATATTGGAATGGAATGAATATAAGAACATGAATATCAAACAAGGAATCCAGAGAGAACATCATATATATGTAAAAACAATCCAATCTCAAATTCTACATTATAGATTTGAAATTTCAAGGAAATATGATTTATGTAAAGGGTTCTATAGTGGTCTTCAAGAAAATTCAAGTTGTTAATCCTTATATATGGGTGCAGTTTTTTCAATTTCTAGGGGAGACATGTTGTAGTTTATTTCTCTTTATATTTACACCCTCATGAGTATGCCTAACATATTCATGACATTGAGCTAGCTGTAGTGATTCTTGCACCTACGAAATTGTGCCATTACCTTTTCATGTAGAGGATTATAATATATTAAAACCAAAAGATTCAAATGCATATTATCAACTAGTGGGATATAGAAATATAATATGTTCTGCGTGGAGTACATTAAGACCATTTATTTTGGTATTTGTTAATCCCATGGAAAAGAAAACATGGTGGTGGGCTCTTTGAGAAGAATGAATCTGACTCATGCATTGATGGAATAAGTGGAACAATGATGTGTGTATGCATTATATGTTGAGGTGAAATTGGAGGAAGGTAAATATGATAGACATGAATTCAAATATTCTACATAGGCTGGATCCACAACAACAATTTTATGATTTTTTGACAGGATTTCTAGGATGGATTCCTATAAGAAATAGATTTTAGTTACGTGAATCTTTTTCAAAAACACCATAATAAATACAGCATATGAAGTGTACTTATTTCTGATGTTTCATTGCAAATAATAATTATACCTGATGAATATTTATCCCCATCACAGATAAGATCATAATTTTTTGAAAAAATTTATCAGATTACAAAATACATAGAAATTAATTAAATATTTTAAAATATTAATATAGTAAAGAAAAAAGAAAAAAATTCGATATATAGTAATAAAATTATTAATAATAAAATAAAAATAGTATTGGGTTGATTTTTATTACATCAAATTATTGTGAATAGGAAAATGATGTGCACAAGGAATAACCTTTAAACTCCTTCTCTATCCCTATGAATAATGAGAAACACAAGAGATATTTCTTCAATAAAGATGAATAATAAATCAAGAATAACAAACAGAAGACATTAGATTAACAATTCTAGTACTTTAATATCGAATGGAATTGGTTGGGGATCATTATAGCATGTGTAATAATTTTGTTCATGTTATATTTATTGTATAATTTAATTATATATTTATTCTCTTTTATGTGATAAAAATATATTTGTTTATGAATAAAACATTAATTCAGGTATTTAATAAATATTAAGGAGTTAAAATTTACCACGACTAGTCCAGTGATAAAATAATTATTTCCAAACTTGTAAAAATTATTTATCAATTTTCATATGCTTCCACACAAAAAAATTATAATATTTTTATTATGTGGAATGTAGTTTATTAATGGTTTTAAATTTTATTTAATGGATGTCAGGAAAGCAAAAAATATTTAAACCTAAATCTTAATCCTATAAAAATAGTATTGGGTTGATTTTTATTACATAAAATTATTGTGAATAGGAAAATGATGTGCACAAGGAATAACCTTTAAACTCCTTCTCTATCCCTATGAATAATGAGAAACACAAGAGATATTTCTTCAATAAAGATGAATAATAAATCAAGAATAACAAACAGAAGACATTAGATTAACAATTCTAGTACTTTAATATCGAATGGAATTGGTTGGGGATCATTATAGCATGTGTCAACGACAACTATAGTTATTTTATCACTAGATCCTTTCTATGAAATAAATTTGATTCGAAAGGATATTTTTCAGAAGATCAAAATCTGTCAATGAATAATGTTCTTAAGACCACATATTTATTAATTTATATGTAAAATAAATTAATTAAAAATTATATGCACAAACTTCTTTCTTAGGGTAATGGGAAATAGTTATTAATATAAATTTTTATATACCACCCAAAATGGAATACTTATGCTACACATGGAACAAACATGTGGTTCTAGAGTTGTCACATTTAAATTTATAACAATTATTTTAATATTGATCTATGAATAATTGTGGATATATTTTTATTTCTTGTTCTTATTTATTTAAAATGATTTGATTTAGCATGATTTGATATATTAATAATTTTCGTTCAATTATATTCATTTTTCTAGATTTCAAAGGGAAAACAAATAATGATAGGTGATTTAATCTGAAACTACAATATTTTTGGATATTAATACAGCTATACAATACATGTAATAAAATGTAAAAATATTGAACTCTAGTGAGATACGTATGGATGCACTTAGGGATAAAAGTAATGCCACAAATCATTACACATGGTGTATGCCATGTGTTGTCTGACCAACCTGAAACATAGTTATCAGATTACACAACGTATATCACTGTACAAGCAATCAATCCTAAATTGTTTAATATCATAAATAAAATAAACTTTGAGTTCATTATATATGATATATAACACGTGATACTAAAACCCTAGATTATTAATGACATACAGTACATGTATAAGGTGTACGTGGTCTGTAGATCCACAATTCCCATGTTATAAGAACACATCGAGTGACTCAATATGAAAAATAGAGAGGCAAAAAAAATATACATGACGAATTGTTGGATTTTCCATATCGTGTATTCCATTATGACACATGTCAAAGTCCTAAATTTATATCCCTAACAGACAGAAATAGGTGCACATGATGTGAAATAGTTTTTTACACATTGTGTAATCTAGTCAAGGTACATACTGTAGACCCAATCATGTAACCAAGATACACGGAAACTGCGAAAAAATAGTGTAGCTAGATGTACACAATTTTTTATTCTCCCAATATTTGAAATAATTAAAAATTACATTAAATTTTAATGTTATGGGATTAAAAAAAATTTCAATAATTATACCATCATTTTATGTTTGACATTATATATATTCCTATAAAAAATATTTATTGATCAATTAATTTATTTTAATAAATTTTTTACTATTTTTTCCTCAGTTTATTGTCCATGAATTCTATAAGTGATGGGTATCTTCAATTATGGATTGGGTTACCATTATGGTCAAGGGGAATTAATTAATGAAATCATGTAGATCATAATAATAATTAATGAATAAATAAATCAATTCTAGCAAGATAATTTTGAGTATTCATTTCATATATGACCATTCATGATATTGACCAATACCTTTGGATGTGTTGGATGTTTTAATATAATTTATCTTATGGGATTCTAATTATTTAATATTAAATTAAATTATTATATATGAGTCATCTCTCCCTACATTATTATGTTAGACTTGTGTGTCCAAGGATATTTATGTAATCCAATTTTAACCAATCTTTTGGTTCCCCCCTCATGTGTATGAGTCATAAAAAATTTTAATTAACGGAGGATCCTAATGCTCATGGAGGTGGTTGATGATGGAACAATTTATATTCCATCATTAGTGACACATATGAGGATAGGTGGAAGGCTGTAACTCAATCCAGGAATGAAAATATGAGTAATTTCCTCTTTGTATAAGTTTGAATTATTGTCCACTCCAAAAATAAATCGTTAGATAAATCACATGAATGAATCATTAAATTTTTATTTTACTTCATTTTAGACAATTATTTATTTTTGGGATGAATGTTTTTGGTCATATAGATAAATGAATTGTTGTGAAAAGACAGAAATTATATATATGAATTTTTTATAATAATTTTATCCTACATGGTTAATTAATTTTTTTTCACCTGAAAAATACTAAATAGACAGGTAATGAATAAAATAAGCTAAATTTTATTTATAATAAATTCAAATACCTCAATTATATATTAACTCATAGTTGGACTTGCATTACATGATTAGGAATAAATATCAATGGAACTAAGTGTTTTTCCAAACATTGTTGGGACACATTCTTTTTTATAGAGAGTTATTATGATGGTTTTCATTTCACATAAAAATATTAAATCAAGAAGAGTATCCCTTTCTAGACATGGTGTAATTTATATGGAATTGTTGAAGTGATCCATGTTAGGATTTCCGGATAGGGGTGTAAACTCAATGAATCACGATGTTGTTGTCCTGTGGTTGGAAAATGCCTTCTTACCAATATACATACATATATCTTTCCCAACCCTTGGTCGTGTTAGGTGAATTGAAATATTGATCATTTCCACTATAATTTCCCTAATAATATACATTTAGAGAATAATGGTTAGGGATATTAGAACATAAATAAATAATGGGATATTTAATAAAAATAATTAATTTAATATATATCACACAATCTGTAATAAATTAAATAACTAATATTATTCCCATTTAATTTTTATAACAAATGAATTTGTCATCACCCTCAGTATCCCAAAGATCAATATTGTAGAAAGGCAAAATCATAACTAGAAATAACTTCCATTAGTTGTTTAGATTCCACTAGTTTGTACTACACCATGAAAATAATTAATAAAATCTAGAATCCTAAATTCATGATCTTCCTATAATATAGGAATGTGATGAAGATTTCATATTCTATGAAAATAATTTGAGAGTGTCAAAATTCCTTTCATTGTTTGATGATTTAATATATGTCTAGTGAATGCATGAAGTTTCATGAAAACATTGATGTTTATAGAATGATTGAGGACATCTATTTTCATTATTATGATATAAATAGAGTATAATAGTTTGAGAATTAAATTGATATATTTCAATGAAATATTGGATAAGGTTTCATCTTTTCCTCATGTAGTCATGATCCTTGGCTACATTGAGCTACTGGAGATTTTATAGTTTAAAATCCATGAGGAATTGGGAACCAAACTCATTCATTAATCACTCCCTCAAATCTTCAATATCTTTTTTTTGTGAATTTTAATTCAAATGACATTGAGAAGTCTCTTTGAAATATTTTTACTCTTGGTCCCTATATAGATAAGTATATGAATCCTGGAAATTCTCCTATACTAATGGTGAGTAAATAGAAAGGACAAATGAAGATATATAAGAATAATGATTCTTTATGCCTATTTAAGAAGAAGATGATCCAGGGGTATATAGGGGAACAAAATGATGTTATTTTAGCATATGGTATGAAGGTCCTCTTAAAGAAAAAATCACTCATCCTATGATGTAAGGGAAAGATTCATGTGTATTTGTTATCAAGTGCAATTTATCAATACAAGAATGAAGATGAAAACCATCATGGTAATAAATTTACGAATCAATGCTCAGACCATGGTGGAGAATATCTAATCAAGAATTCATTGATTACATAATAGGTTTTTTCATAATATCCCAACTCAATCCTCCTTACATACCTCAATGGAATGGTGTAAGATAATGGTGGAACCATGCCTTATTGGAAAATATGAGATTTATGATAAGTAATTCAAGTCTTCCGTTATAATTTTATGGATACTAATTAAAAAATGTTTCATTTATAAAAAAATAACTACAAACTATATCAATAAATATCATTAAAAATAAATTTTGTAGTGGATTGATAACCATGTTATCAAATTTACATGTTTTGGGGAGTGAAGTATTTGTTAATGCCTATTCAGGTAACTAACATCAACCGTACGGCATAATGTTTTACATTATAGGATACCCCATGGAAATAAAGGGATATTACATTCATGACCAATCACCACAAGGTTATAGTGGAAATAAATTCCATATTCATTGTGCTGAAGAAAATCTATAAAGGAGATCGTGGGAGTGAGATATACTTTTATGAAGTTGAGGCATAAGGAACGCAGTAGTTTGAAAAAAAATAGATTCTACAATGCACCATGTAAGAATAAATTATTCCATAGAATCATGTACTTTATAGGATTACTAGAGATGATAGAAAATAAAAATTACATGGTTTTCTATTAATCTAGGATGGTGACTCATTATTAGTTGATAATCATTATCCTTTATCAAATAATGAAGAATTAAGTGGGAAAAAAATTTCCAAAAATTATTTTATAGATAATGAAAATATGTGATCTGTATGTCAATAATCTTTTTAGTGGATGTGAGGTAATTTAATTAATATCATATTTTGTTGAAATAATACTCATAGGATATGAAAACCTGTATTACAATCAAGTAAGGTATGTTTGAATAAATTAATCTCAATGAAGGGTATTTTTGTCGTTGTATATATTCTTGGTATTAAGATCCATCATGATAGATTCTTTAGGTTGTTGAGCCTATGTCAAAGTACATTAATTGAAAGGATAATAAAGAGACTCAGTATAGAGAAATCCAAGAGAGGTTTCAATCTATATTCAGATGGAATTCATATTTCTATGAAAATGTTTCCTTAGACACATGTGGAGAGATACGTAATGGAAATTATTCAATATGAATTAGATATTGTGTCATTGATATTTATTATTATTGTAATGAATGATGTATTTATAGAATAATACACTTTCATTTCTTTTAATATTTATTAATAATATATTAATTTTATGTTTTTGGTGATTCTTTTTCTGATAGCATACTCAACACGTAAAAACGGATTTCTCTAAAATCTTATTTTGAGGTCAACATTGAGTTATAACGAAAAATAATATTGTAATAATATTATTATTTTAAATTGTAGCTAAAACCTACCATTGTAATTGGGAGAATGAATAGTTTCAACTGAATGAAGAAAATATGGTTGAAACATGTTTAAATAATGATTAATTGGTTTCCTCAATTTTATATATGTAAATAAAAACCAATTGAATATAAATGATGTTTTTTATAGAAACCTATTTAAAAATAGAATAAATGTGTTCATTAAATCAAATAACCATTTATGGATTTTTATTTAATGAAAAATATATGTTATATATTCAATCCAATGATTTAATTTCATCTTATATGTTTTCTAGTTATGATATTAAAAAAATCTTGTTTTCAAATAAAAGAAGTATTTGTCGAAAAATGTGGGTTTACGGCCATTTAATAGAGAAACCATTTTATATTTAGTTTTCGACACCTTTATATGTTATATTTCACAAAATATACTTATTATTTTGAATAGGGACATAAAAATTTACTTTCGATGAATTTTTTATTTTTTATTATTACTATCATGTTTTGATGAATAGTAAAAACAAGCTAAATTTTAAATGAAAATTAATTTTTCAATAGAAAAAATCTGTATGGTTAAATAATGTTATTTAATTTTCATCATGTATAAATGTAATATATATTTATCATTTAATTATATTTTGGTCATTATAATAAATTTCACTTTTAAATTGGACATAAACACATGTTAAGGGTTAGATAGTTTTTACTTCTTAAAAACATGTTATTTAGTTATTAATTTGCGAATTAATTTTACATTAATTTCGTTAAATTTTTTGTTTTCATTTTTTAATAATGGATTTAATATTTGGAATTAGGAGGTCCAAATTCTTTATATAAGTACCATTTATTTATGTACTTTAGGAATAATATTTTCAGTAATTATTTTTATTTACC
Source organism: Viscum album (assembly GCA_963277665.1). Classification (NCBI taxonomy): domain Eukaryota; kingdom Viridiplantae; phylum Streptophyta; class Magnoliopsida; order Santalales; family Viscaceae; genus Viscum; species Viscum album. Next base: position 1,027,360,540 of record OY728121.1, on the reverse strand, counting down.
ATTTTTCAATGGTAAATTTGGTAAATAAGGGTAAAAAATAATATTATAATAAAACTAAGCCACCCTAACACATGTAACAATCCAATTTAATGAGATATGTTCAACCATGGGAATTATTGGGTCAATTTTTTGACCCCAAAGAGAATCTTGGTATTGATAATGACATGTTATAATTAATTATTAAATGTAAAAAAGAAAAATAACAAAAAATATATATATTTGTAATAAACCAATTTTATATTGGGTTGATTAAGTGATATATTCGACAATATATAATAATTAGAAAGGTAAATAGATTTCCTACACCATGATATTTTATTTTATTTTTGGTGACTGTATAAAAATAAATATAATTATGACATAATAATGATATAGTGTTTGATTCATTAATAATGGATTTAAATAAATGATATTATAAATATCGAAATAAATATTACTTGACATAATTAATATCAAAAAAGAATTATCTAGGTTAAAATAACATGTTAGTAATGAACCAATGTTTTTTTGATGTAATTGTGTTGTTTTGAATTTTTTTAAAAATTCGTGTATGAATATTTCCCAAAATTGACATAATTCATAACATTAAATATAAAATAGTATATTAAATGATATTAAATTCATTAAAATATACTATTTGGAGAAATGGTTAATATATTTTCAAATATGTCATAAATGAATAATTTGGGGTAGTTTGACATGATATGAAAATTATAATAACCCACAATGTTTAAATAACAAGATATTACTATAAGATAAAAAAGGGTAAAAAGGGATAATCAAAAATGATAAGGGATAAAAAAAATTTAAAAACAAGTCTAACAATTCTAGGATGAAGGTTATTCAAACCAATATCATCTTATAGTTGAATTAAATGCGTTTTGGAAGATTTTTAATATAACTATATCTTATAATAAATAAATATATCAAGACTTTCCAAAAGTACTTCTCACCTCTTCTATAAAATGTAATTTATTCGTCTATTTATTTAACAGTTAAAATCATTTTAGTTATCAAAAACTCTTTCCAATACTATTCATATAATCCCTCCCTTCCTCCTAGTATCCTTCCCCTTTTCATTAAGAAATTCAATAATGTCTTTCAGATCAAATCAGTAGATGTTGCCAGATTTTGAGGTAACGCCTTCTCTCAAGTTCAATTGCTTAATTTTCCTTATCAACTCCCTATGATATTAATATAAATTAATTACATAACAAAACAGGTACCATAAATATAATATTATTTTTTAGAATATGGATTATAACTACACTTACACACACCTCCATCTAATGGGTACAAGCATATTGTTTCTATGTACGGTGAACTACTGCCTCACGAAACGATGATTTTTCAATTTTCTCCTACCACCTATCTTAGTGGACATTATAATCGAACTATATTTATATAAAATATATATTATATTTATATATTCTATATTATTCTTAAATTTTTATTTACAATATACCATTATTCATTCCGTTATGTGTAAATATGATAATTTCTTTTGATGAAGTGTGGACTACCGCCAACAAAGTGATATGACTCTTTCATGACATACATTGAAGGTATAAAGTTTTTAGTTAATGAAATTATGTTACATATATAAAATAGGTATTGTAATATAACTGTAATTTTCCTATTTTTCATTTATATTTCATTCATTTGTTATGATAATGAAATGAAAGTACCGTTCATGCATACGTACGACCTACCGTCTCTATGAACGGTGCATTTCATTTCATTATCCCCAAATGTCATGTACTAATATAAATACATATATACTGGATATACGTGATATTAAAATTATTAATATCATTTTTTTGATGAAGAATGTTTTTCCACATGGACAATTTACATTACACAAGTTCATTTTCGACTCAAATACTGAATATCGACAAACTGACCCATATGAACATAAATAGAAATGTAATTTTTATAACTTAATGATATGTAATATAAAAATGAATAATAATCGTGAAATGTTGTTTTGAGTAAATTATAAATAATATTATGTTTATTATAAAGGAATATAAATAATGAATAAGATAAGTTGGACTCACGGTAAGGGATCTTTTTATCCCAATTTCCATTCTCTCGAAAAATCTTCTGCATATTGATTATGTTGTGCTATGATTATGTGAGAAATAAATATTGATTTCCATTCTTATATTTATACATTACCTTTTTTTCATATATTGAATAAACATAATAGATAAATTTTATTTACAAAATGGTCTTTCAAAGGGAATATACCACCCTTATCATTTAACACACTACTTTAATGTTATTCTTTTTTAATATCTATTTTATTATGTTGTGATATGTCATTACATATCCCCATTATTTTCCATATAATGTAAAAATGATAAGATAATATTTTTATCTCATCAACCCAATTTATGAATTTTTTTTGATGTCGTTAGGTTGGATAAATTTCATAAGGGAATTTCAAATCTCAATTTCTACTCATTGGGTTTTATGAAAACATTCTTCATTATATTATGCCATGACTTTGGGTGGAATCTATTTTTATTTATTTAGGTTTTATTTTACACTTCCCTTTATTTAGATATACTATTTCTACACATAATCTCCCCATTTATAAATGCTTACCTCATTTATATGAACATTCTATGGAAAATCATAACTCAATTTCCATTCATTGAGTTAAATATCCATGTCATTGGTTTTTTTTTCAAAGAATATGTGTGAATGAACCCTGATTGGATTAAAATAATATACAATTATATTGGGTGTATTTATATTTGTCACATATAATTTTTTCATTTATTATTCCTTAATATATTGATATGATCTTTTTCAGGTATTTCGTCTCAATTTACATTCCTTTTAGTCGTATATGTTATTATGCACCAATTAAATTTTATATGGTGTGAATAATACATTTTGAAATATTATTTCATGAATCATCTTATTCTCATAATATTATATGTTTTGTTTAATGTTATTCATTAATTATTTCAATTTAAGCATTTTCTCATGTTGTATGGAATTCTTCAACAAAAACATCATTTCAAATGTTTGAATGATTTATTCCCATAAATAAACATCATTAATGACCATGTTTTCAAAATGGTTTTATGTATTTATTTATATGGAAATTAATGTTTGAAAATGATTATTACCTTAAATGTTTAAAATTTCTATGGGACACATTGATTAAAAAATATCATTATTAATATTTTTAAATGGTTTTGTTAATGGATTGAATTTTTCAATGTCATGATTTTATTTCTTGTTATTGATGAGTGAAATGTTGATAATTTCAATATTTTATGTGTCATGATTATTTAATGGTACTTGGACATTTGATGGGTGGTTACAAGATAAAACAAATATGGTAGATTCAATGATAATCCACATGTGGGTGTACCCATGATAGCTCTCCAATAAATTGGGTAACGTTATGGAAGTAAACATTATGGTTTCTTATAAGAGATTTAGGGAATAAAAATTGATGGGTATTCCAAATTTAACAATTAAGGTTACTCCCTATGTAGCTGAGAAATCTACAATGTAATTATGTTTTGTATTCCACAAGTTACCTATTATGATTTCTGATTCCTATGATTTATTCATAAATCTTATGATTTCATGAGGTATATTAAAGAGATTATGTTTTATGAGTGAAAATAATGCATTCATTTATTTTTATGTATTCATAAAATATTGTTTTCATTACATTTTATATAAACCTTAATGATATTTTTATGTGCATTCAATATTTTTGAAATTATTTTCATAGGGTATAAGGAAATGTAAGAGAATGGATTATTTCATGAAGATTTTTATCATGAAATGATTTCCTGTTTTATTTATGGAGTATTATTACATTGAAATTTTTTGATAGAGTATAAGTGTATACGTTGAAATATTTGTGATGTAATGTAATAGATATGGCCTCATTCAATAATACGCTAAGCCTGAAATGATCCTCAACATGAATTCACGAATTAAATCAAGATTATGTAATGTTTATGGATGGGGTCGTATAGTTGTTATTAGAGGACAGTTTGGATAACATTAGAATTTAGGATGTTATCTTGGTATAGGTAAAAGATCCCATATAAGAAAGAGGGTTATTATCATATGGAAACTTTTGGAGGTTTACAGTAAATTAGAATTATTGGATAAATATATAAACAATGTAGATATAAAAATTTTGATGGGTTAGAGTGATATAAAATATTTTATGTCATATTTCCCCAATAGAGGAATTTTTTTTTATAATAATAATTTGCTTCTTATTTTAGTTTTGTTTCTTTTTAGCAGATTAAGAATTATATTCAAGAAGTATGGAAGAGACCATTAACAATATTCTTCTCCCTCCCAAATGATCAGATAATCACTATTATGGAAAAATAATGTTCGAATGATTATGAAAGCATATTGACTATTCAAATCACCTACATGAAATTGTTTTAGTTATCCAACACCTACTAATTTCTAAAATCAGTTATGGGTCATGGTATCTTTATCATATGTTTTCAAGATCTCAACTTTTCCAACTATTTCAAATAGTGAAATTACAGAAGTGGAGTGCATGTTTACTTTATGATTATAGGATGCCCTGCTGAAAGAGATAGGGAACATACTAATGATCATGTTATCTTAATTCAATGTATGATTTATTTTCATATCCATAATGAATGAATAATATTTGGATAAATATTTATAAATTATTGGGATATTCGATCTATAGGAATGATGTATTAATAAATAAGGTGTAAATTCATAGTTAATGGAATATGAAGATCACTGAATGATTAAGATGTCTAAATATAATGGATTCAAGAGTTATGGTTTATTATAGGACGATGAAATTTTTAAATGTATTAATACTCTTTTGATGATGGGATTACATGGGATGAATTTGTCTTGTATGTGTATCCTTGGAGTTTGATATGTGAAAATGTTATTCCAGGATGATTATCTTTTCTTGTGAGGATATAATGTATTACCATAGGGATTTATATGATCTTTTTTTGTGGAGATTAATGGTTATCACATTTTTGGATGAAAAAACGGTATTAGATAACATTTGAGGAAAAATATGGATATGGTTATTTTTAGGGAAATTATCCAATATCTGATAATGTTATAATAATGATATGGTTTTAGAAAAATGACATCCCACAGGATTGGTGACAACCCATCGCGTCTTCCATGGTCGTGGTAATCAAAACCAAAACTGAAGAACGACATGGCCACATCACCTACAACTATACTACGTGAAGTCTCTGGATAGTATGGTTAATTTTTTTTTTGATAAATAATTTTACACATCAAGAATTAGTTGAATTTGGGAATTTATGATACATCAAATGGATATATTTAGTGGAGGAAAAATATTTTCCTATTATGTGATAAATGTTATTTTGTAATAAGTTCACTCATATGGGAGCAATATATGCATATGTAAAATAGAATACATTGGAATTTAATTTTATGAGTAACAGTTGAATATTATTTTAGAAGAATATTTGTTTTAATTATGGAAAAATCGTGATTTGGGGTGTTTTTGGAAATGATTAACCTATCATGGAGAACATTTTATGAGGATAATTTATTTCATGTATGAGGCTTTTAGAGGGGTTGGTGTTATTTGGACATAAATTTTATGAAAAAATGTGGAAGATTATTTGACCAAATCATTATGAATTTTTGGTTTCTATCTTAGATTGAATTATATTGATGAATTTTAAGGGCAATTTTATATTTAATTTTATTTGATGTACTTTGTGTATTATTTTTTGAATTTTTTAGATTAATATTAGTATTCATTCTATAAAGGATTATCATTTTAGGGTATTATCTGATCTTGTAATGACCATTTTGGGTTTGGTTAATCTACAATAATAGGGGAAATATATAATTCATCTTTTGAGGATTATGTGAGTCATTAGAAGTTGAATCCTCTGCTTCATGTGTGACCATGACATCTTGAATACTCATCGTTTGAATAAAAGATGAGATTGTGATAGAAATTTATTAAAGGATGAAACTCTACATGGGAGGTAAAAATATTTTTGTAAGTTATTAGTAAAACTCATAAGAAAATTCTCAAGTTTTTGAAAGTGAATGTAAAAAATAAATGTTGTCTATTTACTTTTCCAACTAGGGAATCAAATACCGTTAAACCCATCACAATTTTATGGTTTTCTAGTAGTTATCTTTCTTCCGATCATGTTTTCTATCACTCCCCATCAAAACTTTATGGTTAGTTTTTTCATCCATATCCCTATTTTCCTACATCTAAACTTAATATGAGTTATCTCATGTGACCTTGGTGTTTCACTTTATTTCTTTCGAATTGACAGATTTATTGACGCTTTTCTGATGTGGTATTTTCAATGAAGTTTCCAAGCCTAATTTTTAAATTGCGATGATGCAATTTCCAAAAGGGGGGAATGATGTAATGACCTAGGTATTTATAGAATAATATGTTTTCATTTTTTTAAATATTTATCCATAAAAAATTATTTTTACAATATAGTGGACTCTTTTTTTGATACCATACTCGACAGGAAACAATAGGTTTCTCTGAAATCTTACATTTCACAAATAATTGAGTTATACCGAAAAATAATACAGTATTAATATTACTATTTTAACTGGAAGTTATTTCCTAGCCATTATAACTATGGGAATGAATATTTTAAACTAAACTATGAAACTAGGGATGAAACATGTTTAAATAAATATTCATTGGTTACCATTTTTTTATAAATGGAAATAAATACCATATTTAATATAAATGATGTGTTTTATGAAAACCTATTTAAAAAGAGAATAATTGTGTTTATAAAAACATATATCTCTTTATGGATTATTAATTAAATAAAAATATTAGTTATATATTTAATTAAATGTTTTAAATTCATATTATATGTTTTCTAGTTATTATATAATAATAACTTTAATTTTTCCGATACATGAACTATGTTTCTAAAAATGCAGATTTACCACCATTCGATGGTGAAACCATTCAATATTTAGTTTTTGACACATTTATATGATATATTTGACAAAATGAACTTCTTATTTATAATAGGTACATCGAAATTAAATATTGTTGAATATTTAATATTTTTCTGATAACTATCATGTTTTGATGACTAATTAAAATATGCTAAATGTTGATTGAAAACAACATTTTCCCATTTAGATTATTTGTATGGTAAAATCATAATATTTAATGGTTTTAAGGTGTAATTTAGTTTAATTTTATCCTTTAATAAAATTTGGTCATTCGATATAATTTTACTTTTAAATAGGACATAAAGACCTGTCAATATTTTGAGAGTTTTTTTTATTCGGAAAACATGTTTTTTGGTTTTAACAACGAGAATTAATTTTAAATTTATTTTCACAAATTCATTATTTTGAATTTTGAAAACGTTATTCTATATTTTGAATAATAAGTTGAAAATTGTGTATATATGTACCTTTTATTTTTTTCATTATGAATAGTAACTAAAGTAATTATTTTTATTTACCATAGTTTAAGGGTACATCTGGTAAATAAGGGTAAAAAATAATACTATAATAATATTTAACTAATTTAAAACATGTCCTAATCCTATTGGATGAGTTATTTCCGACCATGGTAATTCTTGTGTCGATTTTAGGACCCCATGGAGCCACTTGGGAGTGATAATGACATTTTATAATAATTAATTTAATGTAAAGAGAAAAATAACATAACCATGTGTTGTTTTAATAAATCAATTTTTATATGGGGTTATATAATTGAACATTGTGACAATAAATATTAATTATAATGAAAAATTTACTTCATACATCATTATATTTTATTTATAATTTTTAGAAATTATATAAATATATTTAATTATGACACAATAATGATGTAGTGTTTGATTCATTAATATTAGATTCAAATAAACTATATTATAATTATTTAAATAAATATTATTTTATATAACTAATGTAAACCACGAATAATATATGTAAATATGACATTTTAAGATTTATTCAATGTTTTTTTAATGAATCATATAATTATGATTTTTTTTAAGTCAAGTATGAATTCTGTCCAAAATTGATATAATTCATAACATAAAACATAAAACAGATTATTAAATGATATTAAATTTATAAAAAAATTATGATTCACCTAAATGGTTAATATATGTCCATATATTTCATTAATGACTTTTGTTTTGGGTTTTTTGACATGATATGGTAATTTATATAAACCACAATGTGTAAATAATATGATATTTCTATAAGATTAAAAAGGGAAAAATAAGGGTTAAACTAAATAGATAAGGGTCAATAAATAATAAAAAAATTCCCAAAAATTATTTTATGGTGGTTATTCGAATCAACATCATATTATCTTCGAATTGAATGAGTTTCGGACCATTTTAAATAGATATAAAATTTAAAATAAATTAATATTTCATGACTTTACTAAAGAGACCATCACCTATTCTAAAAATGGAAATTCTTGTTCTCTTTATCTCACACATCCAAAGACTTTGAGTTTGGAAAATAATTTCCCAATACTATTAATGGAATCCTTACCTTCCTCGTATAATCATTACCATGGGAAGGAGGCAATTCAATAAATTCAATTGGATTAAATCAAAAGAAGCTACCGGATTTTGAGGTAACATCTTCCCTCATGTTCCATTCCATTAGTTTCCTTATACTCTCACTATAATTATTTTATTATTTTATTTAGTAAAAACAACAGTATCATAAATATACTAGAATTTTTTAAGAGTATTATTAGAACTTCATCTACACACACCTCTTCTAATTGATATGAATATATTTTTCTGTGTACGAAGAACTATTGCATCACGAAACGATGATTGTTCAATTTTCCCCTACCACCTCTTATGGTTTAAATTATGATGTAACAATATTTATATATGAAATATATTATATTTATATTTTCTCTATGATTATATAATTTTTATTTACAACATTACTTTACGATTTCCATAAATGTAAATATGATATTTTCATTTGAGAAATTGTGGACTAATGCCCCAGTAATGTGATATGATCTATTCATACCATACATGAAATGTTTAAATGTCATAGTTAATTAACTTATGTTACATATATAACATAGATATTATAATTTAATTATAATATTCCTTTTCATCATTTATTTTTAATTAAAATATTATGACAAACATAAGAAAGTAGCGTTCATGCGTACGTATGACCTACCATCTCCATTAACATTGAATTTGATTTATTATCTCAGAATGGTATGGAAAATTATAAGTACATATATATAGGATATATGTGATATTTAAATCATTAATATCATTATTCAGATGATGGAATTTTGACCATATGGGCAATTTACAACATACAAGTTCATTCTTGACTCAAGTACCAAATATCGACAAACTGACCGATATAAACATAAATAATTAAGAAATTTTGTATAACATGATTATAAGTAACATAAAATGAATAATAAACCTGAAAATGTTTTGATTAATTTATAAATTAACCTATATTTATTATTTTGGAATATATAGAACAGACAAGACAAGTCAGACTCAATGTAATGGGACTTCTTAATCCAATTTTCGTTCTTCGGGTAAAAATTCAACACTTAGATTATGTCCTGATATCATTATGTAAGAAATAAATTTTTATGTCCCTTCTTGTATCTTCCCATAATATATGTGTACATATAGTTATTACACATAGTCGATGCATTTTATTTACAGAATGTTATTTCTAGGGGAATCCACTATACTTCTATTATAAAGCACTCCATAATGTTATGCCTTTTTAATTTCTATTTTATTAGGTTGGGATATGTAATTAAATATTCCCCTCACAATCCATATTATGTAAAAATTTTGAGAGACCCATTTTTATCTTATCAACTCATTTTATAAATTTTTAGGTGATGCCTTTAGGCTGCCGAATTTTTGTAAAGGAATTCCTAAACTCAATATCCACTAATTAGGTATTACACATACTTTATTGAATTTATTATACGAATATTATTTGTGGAATCACTATTTGTTTAATTATATCATGATTTATACTTCCCATTTAGTGTATATACTATTTCTACACATAATCACCCATTGATAAATTTGTACGTCATTTATATGAACTTATTGAAGGAAATCATAACAAAATAACCAATCATTAAGTTAAATATATGTGTCATTGGTTTTTTCCAAGAATATGTTTGAATGACCTCTGATTGTTTGATAAATAATATCCTCATATATTGGTTGTATTTATATTTTTCACACATAGTTATTATTTTTTCCATAATAAAATGATTCGATTTTTGTAAGGTATTTCGTATCAATTTACCATCCATTGAGACTAATTTGTTGTTTTTCACTAATTGATTTTTATATGGTGTTTATACTACCATTTGACATATTATATCATGATTATTATTATTTTCATGACATTATAAGTTTCTTTAATGTTATTCATTAATTATTTCTATTGATGTATTCTCTCAAGTGGTAAGGGACTCTTTAACTAGTATATTGTTTAAATTTTTTCAGATATTTATTCTTCTAAATCTTTATCATTAATATACATGTAATCAAAATTTATATAAGGATTTATTTATATGGTAATTATTGTTTTAATATGTTATTTCCATTATAATATTCAATGTGGTATGGGACACTTTCCTTCACAAATCTCTTTATTAAAATTTATAATTGGTTTAGGAAATTGATTGATTGTTTCAATATATTGAATTTATTTCTTGTGATTGATGAGGGAAATGTTGATAATTTCAATATTTTTCGTTTTATGATTATGTAATTTTATATGGTTATTTTATTGGTGGTTATGAGATAAACTAAATATGGGTGGTTCCATGATAAACCTAGGGTGAGTGACCAATTGATAGACCTCCAATGAATTGGGTAATGTGATGGAGGTAAACTTTAATGTTTCAACTAATAGATTTCTAGAATATACTATGATGGGTATTCTAAATGTAAAAATAAATGTTACTCCCTATGTAGTTGTGAATTCTACAATATATGTATGTTATGGATTCCATAAGTTACATTTCTGACTTATGATTTCATTTAGTTATTCATAAATCTTAATATTTCATAATGTATATTAAAGAGATTTTTTTAGGGGTGAAAATTATGATTTAATTTATTTTTAACTATTCATGGAGTAATGTAGTCTTTCATTATTTTGTAACCATTTCTGAGATTTTTAGGATCCTCCCATGTTTATGAAATGTTTTTCACTAGTAATAAAGAAGGGTAAGATAAAGAACTAATTGAAGAAGATTGTGTTCGAGAAAATAATTTTTTTTTAAGTATTTTTATTATTTTGAAAACAGTGGATAGATTATAAGTGTCTAATTTGAAATATTTAAGATGTAATTTAATAGATACGTCCTAATTCTATAAAATTATAAACCTGAAAATATCCTCAATATTAATTATTGACTAAACTCAATATTATGTAATGGTTAAGGCTTCTGAGTTATAATTATATTTATTATTATAGTTGTACCTTCATATTGAGTTTGGTGGGAAGATATCTAGCTAATTCAGTTGACTTCCATTCAGTGAAATTCAAGACTATCCAAATGTATCTAATGTGTATAATGTATTTATTCCGAGTCTATTGGGGAGTTGATGAACTATTAATTATAGGATATGTGGATGTTGGATTACAAACTAATAAATACATCATGATATCACAAAAGGGTTAAATAATCACTTTGAATGGAAGTGATCTGAGTTAGAAGAGCTCAGTATAAGTTTTAGTCATAAATTGAATAGTGGAGTCAAAATATTTTGTGGTTTCAATAGAAGATATGTAATTTTTATGGATTCGCATCTTCATCCAATATCATTAAATGATACCAATAAGTAAAGATCCCATTACAACATACTCTTTAATTATATGTCAGCGTTTCTCAAAAATGATCCATGGTCACATCAACAGAGGAACCATAAACTTCATAAGTTCCATCTATTGAGGGTTTTTTCTCAGATATGTGAGGTTGTATTGAATAAAATTTATATAGAGGAAAATGTGTAGGACCCCTGGACTAAATCATTAACATAGTTGACACACGATATTCATGATAGTTGAAGCAGACTGAAAGTCATAGGTTTTTGGCTATAGTCTACATGGGATTTTATTATATTTGGATTCATATGAAAAACTTATTATACTTTGATTACAAGTATTTTCAATGTATTGAATATTAATTAAAAGTATTATAATTTAATTTTCATTGTTCTACATTCAAATAATTTAATAATTACCTAGTGTATTTGTCTCATTAATACCGACATAGAGGTTCTACTCAATGGTCTGAAACGTGACGTGCCATTACAATATTAATAATATAGTTATTATGATGTATAACATACTATTATGGGATAGATAATATATATACCACAAAATTCGATTACTCTTATGTTGATAAGGCTAATTCACACGATGCTCAACCTTGGTAATATCTAATATTTGAAGTTATGAGAATAGACCTGCAAGTATGAATTATACATTTTTTCATTGATTGGATATTCCAATATACTAGCATGTGTAATGGTTCGTAACATTCATATTATCATCTATGAATTCCATGACTTTCCGACAAAGATTTTATAAAAAAATACGCCAAGATATATGTTTTCATCTTCTACGGTTTGTTGGGTGCATCATGAGTGACATTTCATTAATTGATATTTCAATGAAGGATTTTACATTCTATATTTATGAATGTTTCTATCTTGGTCCTTTTATTATAATATTTTCATTTACCAATTTCCACACCCATTGTGTATCGATATTTTTATTTTAGATAGTCAAATAAAGATATATCGATAAAATAGGTTGAGGAAAACATCACCAAACCTACTTGATGAGTTATTAAGAAAAAGGTGTTATATTTCACTATAATCATTCAAATATGGTTTCCATCATTGTAACATTATGATCCTTCAATTGGGTTCCTTGACTTGTTTCTAGAAATTAATCTTGGACTTTTGGTAACCACAACTAATTCCAATGAGAATGATTCATAAAAGGTCATGGAATAATTATTTTGATTATCATGATTATTTACTTTTTGAATTTAATTAATAGAAAAAATACTATTCCCAAGACTATGGAGTAATTTTATTCAAGCTATATTAATTAAGTAAACTATATAAATATATATTCTCTAATATTTTAATAAGAAATATTATTTTATGAATGAAATTTTGAATAGGTTATTTATCAAAAACTACAGATTTCAAAATGAAAAAAACTATGCTTATTGTTAAAATAATTATTTACAATCCTATAAATATTTTTTTAATTATTCAATGTAGGCACACCAAAAAATAATAATAATATTATTATGTGGAATGGGGTTTATAAAAGGTATTAAATTTTATTTAGTGGTCTTTAGAAACTTAAATAATATTCCATCCTAATACCTAACTCTATAAATAGACAATAATGTCTATTGTATATTTCATCAAAGAAATAGTGAATAGAGAGTTATTTCACACACAAAATTCTCTATCAACTCATCATTCTCTCTAGTTTTAAAAAATGTGAAATAAATGAGGGGATTATTTAATAACATAGACCAAGAAATGTAGAACGAACAACAGAATAAATTTAATTAACCGTGCTATCACCCGAATATCGAGTGATGATTCTAAAAGATCATTGTGGAATGTTTGGATCATCTCAAGAGGGATTCTATCACTAGAAACATTGAAATGATTGAAACATGAAATTCTCTTTTTAGATGATCAATATTCATCAATGATGAAATATAATATGTCCATGTATTTATTTTTTAGTTATAGAATAAATTAATTGTAAATTCGACGTCCAAGATCCTCTCTCATGATTTCAAAAGACATATATTAAAAAAACTTTTTTTATATCACCCACCACGACATGTTTCTGTTGTTCCTGGAACAATCAATTGTTACACTATTTTAATAAAATAAAATCTTTTCAAACAATATTTATAATTTTCATGAAAAATTTTAGCATCAACTGGTATTAGGGGATGAGGATCATCTAAACGGTTGGGGGGAAATCATAAAAACACAACATGCAGGATATCGCCTATAGCCAAACATATAATTATCTCTCTAAGATTTATGATGACACTCCTCCACCTAATCTCATAGAATTCTCTACATCATTTTATATGTACTTTATAACATTTCAACATACATTACACCAAATGAAATTGAATCTACAAGTGAACTATTCTAGCCATATGATGGAAAAATAATAGTATATTAAGATAAGGTAGGTTTCAGTAATAAAATTATATCAGTCACCCCTCTAATCGTGACACCCTGAATAGTCACATATATCAAACTCCCTCTTTAAATCCGGACAGACCCACAGTATCTACGTCAATATCATCTTGAATATCTTGGGACTGATAATTATCATTCTCATTCATTTCGTAAAATTATAACATAAAATTAAAATTAAAATATAATTTATTTTAATTTATTTTAAAAATTATATTCCAACAAGATGACACTATTTGTAGTAGAGAAAATACTCTATACTAGGACTAGTGTACATCTTCTAAAAAGACCAAAATTTATGTAATAAATTGTTTGTAGTGGCCTATAAAATGTATCAATAATTTTACATTTAATGTATATATAAATTACTATATAATATTACTAAAAATATTTCATTGATTTATACAAAATTTATATCTCTATTAATTATGTGTCATATCTAACCTCTCCTATTTTTGATGCCTAGATAATATCCTCTTAAAATAATTATCTCATATCCATTGGACACAAAATTTAACCCATTCATATTATGTGATATATTTAGCTTAATGAGAAAATCACGAAAGGAAACAAACATTAATGTAATATATATCCATAAATAACTTCCTCGGGTTATGTAAAAACCAATGAAAAATTTGACATATAAAAATCAATCATGCCTCTATTGTGGGTTCTATCATGCTATCATTGATCAGATACCGTAAATATTATAGAAAATTAAAAATAATAGTTTAGATATTCAATAAATTTAAAATAAAATATATTTTTTATTAATTTAAATATGATAGGTTAAACATATGATATTGAATAGTAATGGATTCCTAGACCTGTGACACCCATTGTAGATAAAATCAATTTCATATATAACAACTAGCCTTCCCTGTAGTTAAATATCGATAAATACAAATATTTAAAAATATAATATGAATATTATTAAAATTTTTTATAAATACATAATTTAAAATAGTTTCATTATGAAATTAAACATATATACAAAAATGATGATGAATTTCTTTAGATGGATATCATTTTTGAATAGGGATCTAAATCATCAAACTATCTAGGTCATCCTCTCTATTAATATTCAGTTTTATATTAGAATCTAGTCTTTTATAATAATTGGGCTTAATATTTGAAAGCTAGATATCAATGAGAGAGTGGAATAGAAATTCATGTCCACTTATGGCCATATGAAAAAAATAATCATATATTTAAAAGTCAATAATCAATATATTAAAAATAAAAATTTAATAAATTCCACAATGTATAATTTTACCTTTAAATTATTGTTAATATTTATTTAAAAAATAAAAAAAATAAGTACCATAATATAATAATTACCTATAAATGAATATAGTAATCATTAAAATAAATAATTTTCAAGAATGATTTCAAATATAAAAAACAAATGAACATTATAATAATTATACCTACAAATAATTTTTAATTGAGAGGAAGACATTAAGAACAAAAAATTACAGACATTACTGATAGAAGGGAATAAATCATGGGGACAATACTTTTCCATCTAAAACAAACAATATTAATATTAGATAATAGTTATTACAAATATCAATTAAATATAATAATATATAACAAAATATAATACATTATTTTTCATCTTCAACAAAATACTTATCTATAATTGTGTATTCCTCTTAATCATTAGCATTGTCATCTTCCATATGACATTCAGTTTTATCATCCCTTATTACATCATTAGCATTATAAAGGTCATCAAACCTTAATGGTGCTGATTAATCACATATATTTATATCTTGTCAATTAGAATATATATTTTTGGATTTTTCTTGAAAAATATTAATATGTTTCACATCTATAGGACCATTTAGATTTTCAAGAAACTTGTTGTCATGATATTTCATTTTTTATTACATGCCACAAAAAATTTAAATACCTAAAAATTGAATAGTAATATGAATAATAAATTTTATGTAATTTATATTCCAAAATAAATTTTTTATTTGAGTAAAGATTAATTTCATAATTGATGTCAATAAAACATTTTTTTAGGTTCGCACAATCCTTAATTAGTATCAAACTGAAAAAAAAATTAAAAATTAAAACATATTTTTTTCCTAGATAGAAGAACTCATTTATTTTATCTAGCATTCCATGAATGTCAACTTCACATTCATTATCATATGATCCATTCAAAAAACACTAATATTACTATATTTCCTTGAATATCTATATATGTAGGTATGAAATCAAAATCATTTAACTATATTTCCATTATAATAATTTACCAAATTCGATAAAAGTTTTTTAGCACAAAAAACCAATTATAACTTTTTTATTCATGTTTTTGTGCTTGAAAAATATTATAATTATAAATAATATAGGTCATTGATAAAATCTTTTCTTATTCCATCATAAATAACATAAATTACGTACATTTAGAAAAAAAATATGAATAATTCTATTTCTGTTGTTATCTAAGAAAATTTGTTTCTATTTGTATATTTTTTGATAAAATCATCAAATCGTCTCTAATAAAAACAATTAGAATTAATTTATGTACTAAATGTATTTAAAAAATATTAGAAAATATATATTATTGCAAAAATCATTGTATTTTGTCCCAATTGGGCGGAACATATGTATGAGATCTTTATTTTACTTCATTTAAACTCCATCATTTACAAAAACAACCTTAAATAGTCTCAGGTTGATTAAAATTTTACAATTTCTGGTATATGAATTCAAAAATATTTTCCTCATTTAAACTCATGTAATTATCATATGAAAGATATTAATATTGGAAAAAATATAAGACATTTTTTTAATTTCCACCTACATGTATTGTACTACAATTGATCATTCAATAGAATATTTCTTACATACTTTATTTTCAATTTTTCGTATGTCTCTCAAATGGGTATATCCATAGTAAATTTACATTCCCTCCATATTAAAATTCATATGGAACATCAGATGTAAAATTTAACATTTCATTAAAGAAGGTTGGTGGGAATATTTTCTCAAATTTACATAAAAATAAAAAAAACTTATATTTCCAAAAACACTCAATGCATCATAATATGCTATTCCAATACAAATATATCATAATAAAAATTATTATGTAGTTAACACATCCAAAATTGAATAATTCCACTCCCCTTTTAACCGATAGTGTATAGTTTTTCAATTATTTGAAGATATTCATTTATTTTTAACGTATTTATATGTTTATTTCTGATTTATCGAGGCAAATTAGATGCATAACCACTCGATAACCAAAAATATAAAATCAATATATAGATAAATAAATAATTTTCATTATACAGTTTCTAAGATTCTTTTTTCCCTAAAATGTGTATTCTTTCATATTAAAATAATTCATGTCCATGATTCATTCATATTTGCGAAATATCAAACCATTTCACTACATTCTATTTTTTATAGCAGGTGATTCTAACATGGTATAACATATATTACTACAACAATTCATCTCAATAGGAAAAACATTAAACATAGATGAACAAACAAATTAGACCAATCGTGATGGTCCCAAAAAGTAATCCACCTTCTTCAATTATTATTTCTTCAAAAATAATATATTATTTACTCATTTATAGTTAGTCTAAAATTAATATGTAGTAATGAATGAATGATTTACTTTAGATTAATTTCAGATAAAACTAAGTGAATTTTTCCTTAGTCATTTCTTCATTCTTTAATTTTTTTATTCCATAAAAAAGGGTAATTCCAAAGAAAAATTATCTAATTAAAATCAAAATAACATGTATTTGTTTCATTGAAGTCCATAAATACATTTTTCTCAACCATGTAGTGTAGACGTAATTTTTACAATTTGTAATCCATCAAGGTAACATAAAACACACATAAAATTCATTAACTATTTTAATTAATGTAACAATCAGTGTAATATTCTGATCAATAACTATATCATATATAGTTACACTATTGTTATATAACTAAATTAACTCATCATTTACTATGTTCAAATAAACATTAATCGTGTTATTTAGTTTTCTTAGAGTTATTTATTCCAAATATATATTTGGTTATTTTATTAACATCCAAGGATTTATGTTGTACACTGTTATTAAAATAGACCCCAATAATATTGAATTCCAAAGGCATAAAATGGATGAAACTATTATTAGAGTGACTCAATTTAATATTTAAGGGTTATAAATAAAAATCAGAATGCACCTAGTCAATTTTTTTTTCAATTCTCATTATCAAATTAATGATTTATAATTTTCTGTGGGAAATATCTAATTAGTCACTTTTAATCAATGAAGTTGTTTTGGAAGCCATAAAATAACGTTGTAAACAAGGTATTATTTGATAATAAATTAACTTTTTCATAGGAAATATGGAATTCCCCTATTACTCCAATTTATACCTTAATTATTGAAATGATGGAAAACTATCTAACGATTCGTATTCCACATAATATAAGATTCATTCATTTTAATATGTACAGATCTTCTGATAATTGTGACCCAAATTATGGATTAACATCTTACTTTCGTATAAACAAATAGGAAAATTATTTATGTTAGGAAAACAATATTTAAGAATAAAAATATTTTACTGAAAAAATATATGTTTTAACATATATAATTTTTTTAAAATAATCAAATTTTCTTATTTGGAACCCTTGATATAAGGAATCATCATCTGAAATAAAAAAATTAAAATACTTATATGGTTGCGATTAAGGATTTTGAATATCATTTAGAGTTGTCGATTCTAGAATAAATAGTACAAAATCCTCATGCACTAAATTATAAAATGATGGATCTAGACTGAAATAAATTTTATTTATAATGTATGTCATTTTATATGTTGACACAAGATATATAATCTTTCTGAATACATAAAATTATTTAATTAATTCCATCATTTTCAAATGCATAGAAACACTAAAGATCACATGTCATAGATGGACATTCAATTGTTCCTTTAGAAATAAATTATGAATATAAGGATAACAATGATATAAATGTTTCAACACAAACAATTTATACTAGATTTAGAGAATATCGAAGAGGATTTTTGTGATGATTTATCCAAGAATGATCTTGTAATGGAAACTAGTTTCAACATCCTTATAACTGAATTATCAGAAAAAACAATAATAAGAATAACTGCTACACATTGTCAAAAATTATAAATTATTATTACATTTAAATTATGGATAATTATGATTACTTATTAAAAATTCATACAATATTTTACTAATTAATTGTAATACTAATTATTCATTACTAATTTCTAAAAATATTTATTATCTAATAGTAACTTTTTTTATAATTATCACCATTGTTCTAAAAAAATAATTAAAATTTTAATAATAACATATTTTTTAATTTTTTTTCATGTTACATAAAATAATCAAATTTTTTACTAATATTTATTAATTATTAATAATATTTAACAATTTTTATTAACCTTTAAAACTTATTAAAATAATTAAAAAATTACTATAACAATTACTAATTTTTAATTATATTCCTTAATTACTTTAATTTATTTAATAACTAATAATAAACTATTTGATTACAATAAAATTTACAATAATAATTTGAAACTTTTAATAATTATATAAATTTAATTATACTTAATTAAATTTATTATATTTTTTTCAAAATTTAATAATATTTTCAATTTGTTACAATTTTTTTAATTAACCCTAATAGTTGCTAATTATTACTAATATTTAATAAAATTTATTTATTATAAAAAATAATGTAATGATTATATGTAATTTTATTAATAATTTTTGTAATTTTTTATAATTATTATAATTTTTTTATAATTACTTATCTATTTTATATTTTTTTACTATCTAATAATTATTTTTACTATCTATTATTAATATTTATAAACTTTTTTAGATTAATAAAATTATTTTTTAATTAATTATAATCATTTATTCCTTATTAAAAATGGTTAATAAATATTACTAACTTTTAATATTTAATATAATTCAAATTTTTTTAAAATTTATAAAAAATTATCGTACTTTATACATATTTACAATATATTCATAATATATTTTAATTAAACCTAAAATTTTCTAAATTTTAAAAATATTGTCTACATATTAATTATTTTATTATAATTTATTTAATAATTTTTAGTAGTAATTATCAAGTATTACTATGTTTTCAAAAATTATTTTAAATGTTTTAAATTTTTTAATTTTTGGAATTTTTTTACACATTAGTACATAATTTATAATAATTATTAATAACAATGTTTTTATCAAAATAATAATTTTTTTATTGTTATTAAAATTTTATAAATTCATATAGTTTAATAAAAAATAATAATAATATAAGAATAATTAAAAATTAATAAAAATATTATTTGATGATTTAGTATTTTCTTAAAAATATAACATTTATTAATAATTTTTTATTCATTAATACATTTTTAATAAGTATTTTTACCTTTTAATAATTTTTAGCATTTCATTCAATTTAACAACTAATTAATAAATTTTTACTAATTCTTCAATATATTAATTATCTAATACTCACTATTTATTAATTACAATAATCTTTTTAATAAATATTTTTAAGGCATTATAACTAGCCTAAAATATGGGAATAAATCAAATACCCTATGTTTAATCATCTAATATCATTAATTGATGAAATGTCCGAATAAAATGATTTATATAATAAAAAAATAAAAAAATTGTTGTTAACATATTTCTTATATATCACACATACTAAAAATTTGAACATAAAAAGAATCATATTTTTAATCATATATATTAATCATATGGGGTCACTATGTTCAAATGATATAATCCTATATCTATAATTATTCATATCTCAAACTATATCTATGATCAAATATCTAGTAATAATATGAGGCTTCAAAAACCATGTACCTTAAGATAAAATATAATCTAAAAAATGTCAAAAAAATGTGATTAATATTAATTCAATCTTGAAAGTCATGGAAAATACCATTCAAAACATATTTTGATATAAAATATATATTAAAATAAAAATATGTTAAAGTGACACAATGAAAAATCTCTTCAATCTAAAGGATAAAAATCACGTAAACAACCAACAATCAGGTTGAATTAGTCCATGTGGAGATGGAACATGTCCCATTGATGGTGGAGACCATAATAGTGAAAAATAAACCTACATTAACCCTAAATACAAATTAATCAATAAAAACCATGATAAAATTTTAATATAAGGTTTTCTCAATCGAATTGTAGCTATAGCACATGTAAAGTCACAATAAAGGATGGAAGAGATAAGGGAAGTCCATAATTGGGAGATTTGAACCTCAAAATAAATTATGATGGATTAATTTTGTGGTTTTATGAGTTATGGATGCATGACTGGGGGTGGCTTCGTGAAATGAAAAATTAAATCAGCGGAAGAGAAGTGTGTTCACGTGTTTTTAAATAAATGTTTTTTGTAATTGGGTAATATTGATGATCTTTCCATCACTAAAAAATATATCAGATTGACTTTTTTCAATATGCATCATTATACATCTCTTTTAATAATGTTTTCATGAGAAATAGTCTTAGATTATGCAGTTCATCTTTATTATTCATTTCAAATAATGTGTTTTTGGTGACATACCCCATTTTCAATCAAATAATTTATTATTTCCAATTATTTGTGTTGGATTAAAATCTATTTGAAATTTCCCATCTCAAATGGAAAATTTTCTAGTAGTGATCACTTATGTATGTTTATATCCAACATGGATATTTGGAGGGTGTGGATTTTCATTTCATTAGAAATAATCATTTTTTGGGAGACCTCAGGTGAGGTGTATCTGTCTCTTGATGGAGTGATTCAATTACATGGTTGGATTGTTTTTTCAGTGAAATTTTTTTTGGGATTTAAGGAATATGGGAAATGATCAAATTTATAGATGAACCCTATATATTACATGATGTATCATGATATCTAAAATTGTTACTAGTGGCCGATAATGAGGTAATTTTTTGTGAATTTTGGGTCTTATTGGCCTATGTGTTAGTGAATTATGTTAGAACGTCATAGTGATTTACATTGGATAAAAAGATTACCCATTCTAGTGTCGATATGGGATGTGATATTATTGGAATTTTATATTCTCCTACCTAAGACACCAGTTGGTGAGGATTTCATATGGGTTTTTTTGATCGAATAATAAAATATGCTCATTTACTACATATCATGATGTCGATGATGGTAGAGGATCATAGAAACTTGTATGTGTGGGATGTTTTTGGACACCATGGTGTTCCATTGAATAAAATTGAAAATAGGGACTCTCACTTCACATCTAATTTTCAAATTGGGTTCTATGAAGTGATTGGTTTTTCAATTAATGAATTCCATAACTTATCAACCCCAGATTGGTGGATTGGCTGATCTATCCATCCATATTCTTAAATAAATGATTTATCATGTGTTCCTGACTTCATTGGATCATAGGAGAAACATCCTCTCTTATTAATGATTTCTTATAAAAATATTTAATAGTATTCGATCTGCAAGGCACTATTTTATAGGTTTGTATATGAGGCCCCAGAGATTACCACTTTTTTGGGAATATGTTGGATAATAGTACAAGGATGGACTGATAATCATCAATGAGATGAAATATATAATATACTTGATCAAGAAGAGGTACGTGACATGTTAGATTCTCGAAATTTCTTATGATGATTAACATCGCTCCAGATTTGTTTTTGATATATCACTATGTGATTTCTAATATACCTTTTAACAATTTGATCTTGTTTTTATCAAATATGTGATTCAATAATAAATCAAATTTGGAGAATGAGATTTTACCAATAGGATATTATATATATTGATCATAGTTTTTGGAACCTTGGAACAATCCCTACAAAACTATGTTATTTTTTCATTAATGGTTTAATGGATACGACTTGGTTAGAAAATTATTTGTCTAACTATGTGGCTGAAATGTGTTTCTAGTTTTCATCTTCCTAAAAGAATGAATTACCTCAATTACATGTTCAATTTTATTTATATTAACTTACTAATTCCTCATTAGCTTCAACTATACACTCTATGGTGCTCAATAGGCTTGTCTATTGGAATCCTTATTTATCCTTGGTAATATTTAGTGGATATTGTCATTGTATTTTTTGGTTTTCTTCTAATTTCACCTATTTTCTGTGAATATAATCTTTAGGTATAATCCCATTGTCTGGATAAAACCCTAATTCATTTTTATATAAAGGTCTAGAGGTTTATATGTGGGGAATTGATGTTATTTTATAAATCAAGTCTCATAAGGATCATATCTCCTCACTTCATATGACTCTTTCTGAAGGAAATTATGTGCTCATCAGTCACGAGGTTGGTTTATCTATCCTATTTCATAACTTGAGGAATGAGTTATGTTATTTAAATAAAATTGTATATGAATTTTAAATTTTGTGATTTGAAATAAATTAAATGTAAACTTTTCGTTGAGGGTTACAATTTTTTTTAAAAAATTGTGCTTTTTATGTAAACCACTATGGTACACATGTTGTATTCGCTAAAAATTATATAACAGTTTTCGGGAAATTGAAATCGTTTGACAATAATTAATTATTTATGATATATATATAGATTTTTATTTTATTATATGTAATTGGAAATGAAATATATTTTCTATTTAAATTATTTTTTGAAAAAATAATTTGTTTAAATAATGGAATGATAATGTATTACGACATCAAGGATACATTTGAGTAAGTGTATGAAGCATGAAATTTCAAGACAATGTAGATGTATCTATCACTATAGGTGGTTCCCATAGATCATTGTTTTTATTGTTGTTACCCATTTTGGGGATCCAATCTTCATCAACATTTGTACTATGTTTGGTGGGATAGAGGTCTTGTTTTTTTGGGTTTTGAACACCATTTTTTTTGTGATTATCACCATGGTGTTGTAAGAAAGAATTACGTGAATGATAATTTTAGAATATTATTTTCCACATGATATTAATATTTATTCTTAAAACCTATTTAATTTCATCTTCTCAGGCCTCATCTATAGATTATATATTATCTTAGTTTATGAATTTAAAAATGGAATTTTCTAAAATGAAAACCAAAATATAAACTTCATAGAAAATATTTTTCCTTTATAAAGTATTTAAATTTTTTTTGATAATTTTAAAATAAAGTCATGTTGACAGATATTATATAGATTCAATAGTGGTATCCTTCTGAGTATTAGTGATGAAACATTACTTCGTTCCATTTGGTGTCATTATCCTTATAAGTGTAAGATACTAGTAATGGGATGATAATAATTTATAGGAAAACTACACAGATCATATTACCAATTAGTTGGTTGTGATATTAGTGACATATATTCCCATGAAAATAAATCAATGGGTATCTTCAGGATCTAGTATTTTGTTCTTAAAATTTAAACCATGTAATATAGTTGATGTATGTGAAGTTTTTTGTTTGGTTGTCTATGAAATATGTTTTATCACATATATATGGATAATAATATGTTTGTTTCTATTATATCATATGAATTTTGATGGTGAAATAGTTCCTCTATGTTTTTAGATGATACCTTGGTGAATGTCTCCTTCCCATAGTAATTGTGTGCTTTTATTGGGCCCTATAGTGGCCCAATTAAAGTGACATTATTGGTTGGACATGGTTTTTCTATTACATCATACATCATCATTTAAGAATTTATTCCATGGGTGGGGTTATAACTCTAATTAAGGTGTAATATAAAAAAAAAATATTACCTGTGAGGGTATTTCTGAATCCAAAAAAACTACAACCCTACAACCAAAGAATAAAAATGCATAAAATATCCCTTCCCAATATTCTAATGAAACTAGAATGGATATGATGTCAATAATACCAATATACCCTGAAAATAGTACTATAACTTCTCATTACAATGATTCTATACCCCTTATTGAGTTAACTCTCCAAAGGGGGAATCTAGACTAGATATGTCCAAAAAATATATCTAGTTATTTTATGATAATCCGATAATTATAATGATACAAAAACCATTATTATGTATCTCCCATGACATGTCCTCTTGGATCATATAGGGGAACCTTAAAATCCATTTCATAGAAATCACATGGTTAAAAAACATTACATCATGGATCCATAACATGATGTTAAAAATCCTTGGATGCTGGTGATGCTAACTCAATCCTCTCAAAACAATATTTTGATGGTCTCCATCATCCCACTCCTTCTTGGTGTACACCAAGATATCATCAATAAATAAAAAATGAATTAGACGAAATCTTAATGAATGATACAGTTCATCACATCTGTAAAGGAAACATGAAAATTCGTTTGTCCAAATTCACTAAATATATATATGTAAATTCCCCTTACCGGATCATAATGGTGGTCATATGAATCGGTCATTCGGAGACCCAAAACAATTGATACCCGACCTCATGTGGATTCTTAACAACAACCAGGATCCCCATAGTTGAAAAAAAATATTCCAATCGATGAAAAATTATGATAATTCTTAACCCTATGCCAAATATTCTTTGGATAGTCTATGATAATTTGGAGTCTCCCACCTTCTTTCATTGAAAATAGAATGGGTGAATCTTAATAAATACATGGGAAAGAATAAATCCCTTTCATTTAATGTCCCACTAAAAAAAATATTAACTCTATCAGTAATGCTTGAGATATATGGAACTATGGTATGGAGATGAGGATGATTATAGGGATAAGATCTATGGTGAACCCATGATATCACTGTGGAAGAACCAATAAGAACCATTCAGAAACACCCTTGGGTACAACTCTACAAACACTAGATAGTGAAAAACTAAAACATTATTTTCAATATTGAATAATTACCAAGATAAAGGACATGAAATTTACCTTACATATATATAAATAGGACCTACCCTTCATTACCATAGATCCCACTCACCTTGTAAGTCATTATTTCTCACATAATTAGATTGATACTAGCCCTTATAATGATAACAGACAATAAGACTATTGAAAAAATCGTCTAGAATATATCGATGATGATATCAATAAAATCATGGACCAACATAAATATTTCCTACATGACATCAATATCTATAAATAGGACATAAAATTATGTCCATATAAAATCTATCTCTTTATTTATTTAATTAAATCTACATAGATTCCTCACAAATGGAATCAAAAAACTCACATAACCAAACTCTCATGAAAATTCAATGATAGGAAGGAATGGTAAGAACCCATACCAAACTAGGTTAACCCACTAAATGATGAAATGAACACCATACTACTAATAGTATGTTTCATAGATTTGAATACCTTAAGTGAAATATATCATATATAAATACATTCAAAAAAATTCCCGACCTAATTCATCCAACCTGGGTGAGATCTCCCATTAGAATAAGTGTGATATTCCTCACCCATATAAATATATTATCAAACCAATTAAACCATAGAAAATGAATAAATACTAAACTCACCAATAGGTAAGTATTGAATAGTATCTTAAGAAGAACCAAACACCAACACCATGGGAACATACTAGGATCCATTACGAAATGATGTTTTTTATATCCAAACATCTCATAGGGATAACAATACATAAATCTACTTATTTGAGAAACCACATATTATGAACATGATAAATTTATATTTCCCTATTCAATAATACATATAGGTTTATCCCTATTAAACTTATTTCCATATCATGATCTCTATCTAACTCCATTTTCCAAACAAATCCTACATTGATCGTTCTTCCTTAATAATTCATCATCAACCATATCTTACTTACACAAAATAAATAACTTTCAAATGGCTATGTATAATATCTATCAATCAGATATCATCCTTCTTACCCATTTCAAAATATCTATCCCTATGTCATCCATTTGTGAGATTATTAGGATAAAAATTAACTAAATTAGGAAACCATGTATAATACATCATCACTGATTGGTATCCTTTCCAATTCAACATTGAATCCGGGTACTTCACAACGATCAACATATTCACGTATAAACAATTATTAAATTCATTTTTAAGATGGTTTGGCTGCTATCCTTATTCATATTAACATTATCCATGTATTCCCACAAATTCATACCAAGAACCAGGTAATTTTTAACATTTCTAGGGTTATCATGAAATGAATGTTGAACTTGATCCATTTAACCCATTCTTTCATCTCCTAAGTCAAATTTTCAAAATTGAAAACCATTAGAATCTACACAGTAATCATTCAAGAATGATCTATTATACATGTATAACCTCTTTGACCCTCTTGGCCCAGTTAAAAATAGTTTGTATCATTAATTCTATTAAATCATGATCAACTATGGGAGTCTCTGAAAAAATACTTTACAACACTATACATTCATCTAGAAGAGGTCCTTATGGGAGGGATTACTTATAAAACACAATGTTATGTCTAATTCAAACATATTTGAATATAAATAGACGAAAATTAAACAATATTAAATCCTTATAATAGTCCTTAATCAAAAAAAATTATTATCAACAATTTCAAATGGTGAACGAGGGAAAACATCGCAATATTAATGATTTTTCTTCTAGTCCCGGTTTGGATGTTTTTCTGGAAAAATGTGTTCCAACCATGTCTAAAAATACCATATCATTATAGATATATAAAATCTAGCTCTACATAGTTGTTACTAATCTTTTGCCAAAAATGTAATCCTTTACCTTCCTTCTCTGTTTCGTCCAAAAGATAAAAATTTCTCAAAACTAATTATGGTTTCTTCCTAAAACCTATATGCAATGATCAAAAACATAAAATATAATTAAAAAACTATAAATAGGTTTTATTTTTAAAATAAATCTTATAAAATCCAAGGAAACTAATGCATTCAAAATATATATAGCTATAAATTAAATACTATGAACCTACCCTGAAGCCCCATTGGTCATAACTTCTATTAATCATTATATCCTAAGCCAAAATAGGGATAAAAAGATTATTTACAAACTATATCGGGCTGACCCATCACATCATCAAAAAAAATGCCAATGTCCAGATGAATATCCACGCTCATAATGAGCTGATGAAAAGAACCAGGGCATCATACATAATTGTTTGGGAATTGATTCACAAAATAATAATATGGTATGAATAATCCACTAATTATACATTCATTACAATAAGTATGAAAAACATGGTATAAATATAAATATAATTTTTCATATCAAATAATATAAGAATAGGTCAAAAATCATCACATCATAATGTGTAGAAAAGACATATAAATGATATCCAATGGTCACAGTAAACATGAAAAAACAAAATGGGGATAAATTAAAAAATTATACACATGATATATCTCCTTGAGACCATAATATCTACCATCCCAAAATAACCATAGACAATTGGAATCATGAAGATTCATTGAACTACATCGTGACTAGACCCTTACATATGTCTTTTAAAGGAAGGTTTTCATATGCGCAAACACATATTAAGGTTGTTAGTGATAAATAAAAATGGGATACCACTATAAGCTGGGTAAAGTAAATATATTGTTAAATACAATACTCTACATTAAAAATCATATTTGAAACCCTTTAACATTGGAAAAAATTTCATAAAATGAATTTATTTATAATTATTTCTTTAGTTTTTCCTAATCTAATTCCTATTTAAACAATATGAATAAATATGTCCTAGTATAAGAATCCTGGAATCTAACTAACGGGGTCAATAATTACTTATTATAAGACAATATTCTATAAATCTATGAATTTATGACAAGTGTGAAATCCCTAAAAGTTTTCCATTTGCATAATACAACATCCATGGAAAATCTCGGACCACATGTCTACATTTATAGGATACCACCATCATCCTATAACTTGTCATATTTGTCAATTATATTCCCCTCCTTAGTTATTACCTAAAAAATTCTATTTTTTCAATTGTATAAGTCACAAATTAAATACATTGGTGTCCATGTTTCCACAAATTCCATCCACAAAAACACATAATAAGTGATATTTTCATAAACCAAACAATACTATAATAATAATTCAGCATCCAAATTGTAAAAAAATTTAAAACCCCCTTATTAATCAAATTTAAAACCCAAATTTTCCTAGAGAATATTTTTTATCTCATTATATTCTTTTAAAACTCCTAATTTTTGAAAATCCTTATTAAACCAGTTAATATACGACTTATTTTATGAATACAAAAAAATTAATATGTTGTTAGAAAAAAGACATATTTATTGAAATTTTAAAAAAATATATGGGAAATAAATAAAAATTGATAACTCATGAAACAATTCTCTTAAATAAATAAACATAAAAAAACCAAACAATGACTTGTTGAATTTTCCAAATTTCACTTGAATCGAAGGAGATGATACCCCAAATACCTAAAACACAAAGAACAACATAAAACCTGATCATCAACCCTAATATTGTATATATATATTTAAAGAGTTCAATTATTAAAAAATAAAGGATAAAAATGTGCAATGAATGATGAAATCAAGATGAAACAAGCCTACCTAAAATAAAATCATATTGTAAGGAATCCTCACGATGGAGATTCTAGGGAGGGGCATTTCCAAGAAGTTTGTCTGGTTTGTATGAAATGTTTGAAGCCTATGAGAAATT
This sequence comes from Viscum album, assembly GCA_963277665.1. Taxonomy (NCBI): domain Eukaryota; kingdom Viridiplantae; phylum Streptophyta; class Magnoliopsida; order Santalales; family Viscaceae; genus Viscum; species Viscum album. Next base: position 1,027,330,564 of record OY728121.1, on the reverse strand, counting down.
AATTCCTCTATGGCTTATGAGCCATGTAATAATTATGCCTATGGGCCTTGTAACCGTTCTACCTCACCTATTGAAAGGTGGATGATCATAAAAAAGGAAGGCCTTTGGGCCATTGTAGGAGGTATTTTAATGAATCTCATGAAGAACCAATGGTATATAGTTCCTTGGACAAGGGTGATGTTTTGAATATGAGGGGATAGATATTATAAGATTTTATATAAAAATAGATCAATTAATATAGTAAAATAACAAATTTTTAATTACATAGGAAACATTTACCATTTAGGCCCAATATTTGGAAATAAAACTGCTAACTATGTAGTAGTTACTAAATCCCATAAGAAACAATGTCCTACAGTTTTTGGAAGCACCTTCTGGGTTGGAATACTATTATAAACCCATTAATGCAGCCCAATTTCCCCCAAAATCCAATATTTTATAGTTAGGTTCATTGATACTACTAACCAAGCACTGGGGACTATTTTTCCAAAATAATTTACTTTTGGTATCCAACTCCAATAAATTCAATGAATTAACAATCATGTAAATAAAACTAAAAAAATCATACTAGTGGCATCAAGAAAACCATATTACCCCCCACTATTCCACTATAATCCCCTATAATGTATTCAAGTCTCATTATACAATAACATGTGTGGCCACATTAAAATCATTGACCCTTCTCACTACCATTTCAATTTTGATATAAACACCACACTACCAAAGATCATATACTGACAAAAAATACCATGGATCACCTTTTAATTATAAGGCAATATATGTACATGATACTCATTAAAGATGGTATTATTTCTATATCCATATCTTCAAACATTTTTTTGATATAGGTATGGTTTTTACAACATCAACATAGATACATGAATGTAATTTAAAATTGAGGTTACATGAGGAGGATGTCGAATTTATAAGATACCCTCCCATGAATAATATCTACCTAAATTTAAAAGAAATAATGTGGCTTAATTTTTTCGTTATTTCCTATAAGATGATGTCAATGTCAAATGAAAACCGATAGAAACACTTGATCAATAACTTTAAACTCTAATAGGTGACAAATATGATTATAATATTATTTATAATGACTTTGAGGTACCATTATCCTATTTCAGATTGACATCTGTTTATCTATCTTCTTTTTTATGAGACATACAACCAATAAGTAACTATGACCCTTCCTGTGACAACATGAATATGAAAAACAAGAACACCAAAATAACACCTCAAATGGGAAAATATTGACATAGGTTTTGTAATTATTTATGCATTAAATCTAAACCAAGGACAGAAAATTATCCCATGATCCTCTGAAGTCAAACACGTATGTGTGGTGAATATCATCAAGAATCTTTATGTATTTATCAGTCTAACAATACATATATGGCTGATAAATAAAAATGAAATTAAACTAGGTTCTCAAGTACATTGGAATACTCTTTCATAACAAAGAAGTGCTATGAGTATGTTGGTTGGAAATACATGATGAAGGAATCCCATATGTCCTAATCATCTATTACACAAACTAGTTCCAATGATTCCTCAACATAGTCAACTACCTAATGGGGATGAAATGGGTATATTTAGCAAAAATTTATATAATCATGAAAAATTAATCTTTCCTTATATGATTATAATGTTCACAGATCAAAATATAGAATGAGTTATTTCCACACATCCACTTCAGAATGGGACGAGGATAAATCATCACAGTTTCACCCATATGATTAGTGTTTCCCCTATAGTAGATAGAATAATATGATAAGAAATCATTAACTGACAATCACATCCAATGAAATGAATAATGATTCCTCATAGTACAAAATATCTTTTTAGGCCCTAGGTGGAAAACAAAATAGATACAATTATCCCATGAATGATCTATTTTTTCTATACAAAATGAATAACCATCCACTTATTTAAAAACAATATACCATTAGGGTACGGAGTCCAAAAAACTAGGGTCTTCACACTATTGATAACTCTATAAATCTACTAGAAGTCAATTTCTTATTCCTATTCACAAAAAACTCGAAAAATAAGAGAATGTTTGAACTAAAAAATCTTTAATGATTTTTTTCATCCACTTGTATATATATATATATTAAAAAAATATTTAAAACTTAATAATCCAATAATTCTATAAAATCCTGGATTTATAACATTGAACTCGATGCAATGGTTACTATATTCCCCACCCTATGGATATATGCGATATCAAAATAAATGGTCTGAATATACTCCACCCAGAATCCCTTTTTGGGGTTTAATTCCCTATGTCATGAATGGGATACTTTTTCTCGTGTTGGAATAGCTAATGAAATCCATAAACCACTCCATGATCATATTGCATCAACAAACACCCCAACCATATCCTAAAGCATGTTAATACAAAACATATCCCTACCTAGTCTCTAGAATTATAAAAATCAAATCTGATATCAACCATCCTTGAAAATCCTCAAATGAATGATGACACTTCTCACTCTAATAAGACATCATCCCTTTTCAAGTTAATGATATCATTAGCTATACTAACCTATAAAATATTTAAATAATGTTATAGTAATATCAAATTAATTAAAAAATATCATAATCCTTGAAACATTCTTTTGTTACCACTAATAAACGACTAGTTGGAACATCTGAGGATCCATTGAAATACCATTCCTGAAAATCACATGGTCTGAAAACATTAAAAAATGGATCTACAATAGGAATTTATGGACCAAAAAAATACATGTGTTTATCTATTATTTCACCCAAAAAATACTAAAATGGTCTCTATGTCCCTCCTCCATTATGGATTCGACAATATAACACCAACAAAAAAAACCTTGAAGGATTCAAAAATGAAAATAATGAAGTGGTTCATTAAATACACAATGATTCTTACATAGCTATTAGGGAAAATCATCATCACCTACTCAAAATTACTATATCGGATCAACAAGGTGGATTTACGAATAACCTAATCCAAAAAACTAAATTAGTGATACCCTAACCTTAGGATTATTTCCATAAACCACCAAGATCCTCTAATTTGATAAAAAAAGATCATTGATCCTAGGTGATGGGTATTGATTCATAAAAATCACATAATTAATCATATTATAATCAATGAAAAGTATATGACTTCATACACCTTCTATAAAAATAAAACATGTGATACCCATGATAACACACTAGGATGAATACATTCCTTTCATTATGTTCTTCCTTTTGAAATTTTAACACCTTTAACATAGATATACTCATTAGATGCGATTATAAGTATTTGAGTATCATTTTAGAGAGAATATAGATAATAAAATAATCCTATAAATATAAAAAAAATCTAGAAAAATCATATATAAACACAAAAATGAACTGGTCCATAGACAATGGAAGACAACCATATTAACCCAACCATAACAAATTAAAGAAAAACCCCCATAACTTACATGAAATTCACCCCACATCCAAAAAATTTCTTCATTCATTCCATTTCATATGATCTCACAGACTCTTGAAGACATAATTTCTCATTTAAATAGATGGAATGAATACCCTATTTCAATTATAGACAATGTATGCATTGAATCTAGTTATATAGAACCTACTAATGATGTGATTGAAAACATTCTTATATTGTATAATGAATGCAAATAATCTTTTCGCATCATCTACTAAAACATGAAATTCATGGATCCTAAAACATTTTTCATTTTTTATTCACAATGAGGGGTAAAGTTATATAAAAAATCAAATCATCACCACTCATATAAAAAATCGTCATGAAACATTAATGAGATAAATGAATGGTAATAACTATTACAAAACATTGGTAAATCTGTATAAGAAAGAATTCCACTACACAACTCAATGAGTCCACCCAGAATTCAACGTCATGAGGTTCCATATCCATTAAATAAATACATAAATATTCATTCCCACCCTAATAGTTACATAAATAGTATGTTATCCGTTTAGACAACGAGATTTATTCGACACCCTTATAATAATCTAATCACATATGTGAGCCACTAGAAAATATATAACTGACTCCACTCCCCAATAAGTATTTCTTATAAATGAACTGAAGATGACCCTAAAACCTATATTAAAGGAACATCCTAATGGATCTAGGAAATATAGTTTCTGAAATTCATAATTCCCACACTAATAAAATGTCACTAAAAACTCTTTTGATGTAGCCACAATTGCCAAACCTGATGAATGTTGGTCACGCTAACCACTTATCTAAAGAGCTTTATCCCACTTCCTTCAATCAGATGATGTGATTTGTATAATCCAAACATTTAGAAAACCCAATGGAGACAATTCATCCCGTCAATGTATTCCTCAACTATAGAATCATTATCAACTAATTCTTCATATGTTTATAGAAAAAAATGAAAAATCAACATTTTGATGTTGTCCTTCAGACCCATTATAAACCACATAGACTTAAGGTAGACATTCATACTGATATCAGGAGGAAAATAAGATAACACAATAAACCATGTTGCATACCCCATCACTGAATATTATCCACACAAATTCATTATGAAATTAATATCCATCACCACACTCAGCATCATTGGATAAAACTACTGATAAAACCCCATTTTGGTAGTAATCTAAGTGAGATCCTCTAGATTCGTCAATTTAACTGTGGATTCGCAAAATTTTATTCCATTGCATTATAATATATAAGTGGAAGAGAAAAAAAATCAATCTCTTAGTGTTCATAATGAAATTTACTATTCAGATGACCCATTCCATCAATTCCTCAAGCACTAGTTTAGCATTATCATAATGAATAATGTGGTTGATTATACCTTGTAAACTCCTAATTGTAGTAAATTTTCCATGTTTTACCTCTTTCAATCTCATTTCATAAGGAATAAATACATTAGATAAAAAATAATCCTAAAACAGGATTAACTAAAGGATTAAAAAATATAACATCCTCCACAACACCATAACTTTTTCTAGAAGAGTCCCTTCTATGAAGCTTTGTCTACAAAATAAAATATAATGACTAATTGAATACATAATTTATCCTCAATAAATACAAAAAAACCATATCAATCTCCTATAATTGGTCTCATATAAATAATATTAGACTTAAATATTATTACAAATAAATAAGGTGTGAAAACCATATGTCTGCATTATGCATGATATGGCCATTTTGATTGAAAACCCATTCTCTATTAATAAGTGAAAAAAAAGAATATTACAAACCTAATTATTTAAGATCAATATTATTTATACTAATAATCTTCTTAAATAGTGTTCCTCTTATTTTTATTCTATTTCACAAAAAAAAAAATCAAAGACATATGAAAATCGCTAATGTGGTCTTCCTAAAACCAATATACATTGATGAAAATTTAATTTATCATAAAAGCATAATTATGAGTTCAAATTTAATACATAGATCTTAAAAAACCATGGAAACATGAAATTTATAATTATGATTTGTTGGATATGAAATCATCTAGACCTACATCTAAAGACCAAATGGTCATTTCACTTGTCTACCACTGACCACCAAACAAAGTGGTCTATGATACAATTTTATTAGAACCATCATTTGTCAAACTAACAAATCACATTAACTATTCCATGATAAATATTGATGTATATTCTAGATCGACATGGAATATTGAAATGAACTAGTTCTTCATATATAACCATTTGATAACATTTTCTCCTATGAAAAACCTTGAATGATCCATCCAAAAATTGGACATCCATGAAAACTTGTAAGAATCCTAAAAAATTATAATAACCAGATAATTTCATTTATATTTTATTTTTTAATGGTCACTATATTAGATATCATAATCCACACACAACCCCATTCCAAAAAGTTATATGAAATAATATTAATTAAATATAATTTTTATAACTTATCAATTGGATTGATGAGTATGAATATGAATAAATATAGTTTTACATATATATTCAATGTGTTTCCTTAATATAACTAATGAATTTAATTAATAAAATTAATATCCATATAATATTTAAACTATGATATCCAAAAGGATAAATTTATTTCATATTTTAATGGTACTTTTCATAAAAAATAAGTATTATTAAATTTTTGTGATCATATACTACATAATAATTCTTAAATTGTATAAATATTAATTTAAATTATTAATATAATTTTTTTAAAGAATTATATAAAAATTATCTTAGAATGGTTATTTATTTTTCTGAAATGATTTAATTTTTAGTTGATAATGAAAAATTTATATTTTTTTAAATGTGTTTATTCATTTCATTAAATAATGTATTTAAAAGTCTAATTTTATTTTAGATTTGTTTTTTATGTAAAATGAGATCTATTTTTTAATAAAAGTAAAAAATTTCACATGAATAAATATTACTTTTATTGGTAAATGATTATTTATATAATAAAAACGCTTTTTCTAAAACAAATACATGAAAAAAAATTCCATTTAATTTATTTTTAATATTAACTAACTATGAAGGGATTAAATGAAATTTATATTATATATAAATATATATATATATTAAATGAAATTTAGATAATTATTAATACTAGTATATATTTAATGCAAGATCCCTATATGCCTGAAAATTTCATTTTCCTAGAAATTTTCCATTCATCGATTTTTTGGTGTTTAGTGTAAAATTATCTTATACATTTATAAAAAATGAATTTTAAAAAATGTTCATTTTTTCGGAAATAATAATTATTATTTTTTTAGTACGCCCCTTTTATTTTTATGAATTTTTAATAGTATATATTGATAAATATTTCTCTATTGTCTGGGGTAAAATGGGATAAATGTTGTTAAAACTAAAAAATAGTGAATTAAAATCACCCATACCATTGAAAATATTTCATTGGAATATTTTAATTATTATAACCCTATTATATATTGAATGATATGACTATTTGGTGCCATTTTTCATTGATAACAGATATATTATTATTTTAAGTAATGGTTAATTCAAAACAGTCACTCTAATTTTTACCACATATCATCTATATTCGCATAGAAATAATATAATGATTAAAATTATATTATATTATTTTTTACATTACCAATTTTTATATATTTATGTCATTTTATAATTTTTGAAGATGATATAAATATCATAATTTCGTACACAACATGTGCATGATGAGTGTTCAAATAATATAAAATCAATGTAAAACATATTGAAATCATTAAAATTTAATATTGGTTGGAAGAAAAGTAGACTAACATTATTTTAATTATCAATAATAAGGATTAATTTAAGGTTAATGAGGTTATATTTTAATTACATTTCTATATTTATGCCTTTAATGTCGAAATATGTTAATAGTTATGAAAATGATGTTAATTCTATTTTAAGTTAAATAATATTTTATTAAATGATTTCAAAATTATAAAAATGTAATGATAGGTCAATGGGGATGTAATATGGTATAAAATTTAATCTATTGACCTTTTTTGATCCAATTTTCAGCTTATTAGATAATTAATATCCCCTTATGAAGGATAATCTTATTTCCATTATTAAATTTAAAAAATTTCAGTGAAGGTATTAAACCAAATGGTAAGTATTAAAATTTAACATATACACATAAAAGATTTTTATCTAAAGGTTTTTTAAATTATTTTTATATTATATTATAATATTTTTCCACTAGGTACCACTGTCCAGAGAATTTTAATTATTATTTTTAAATAATTTAATTAATTCCACATTTTTTCTATTCTGTCACTATAAAAGGTCACAACATATCCTCTATTCATCACCCCACCTTGAGAAATTTATGTTCGAACAAACCAAATAAATATATCCCCAACATCATTAGAATAATTATAATGGTTATGGAATTCAAAAAACACCAAGCCTATGGTAATTAAGAGCATATATATAAGAACTCTTTCAATGAATTGGTAAGCAATTATAGAGAATAATTATATTTTCTTTCATGGAATACTAAATTATATTGTGAAATAACTATTACATTATAATAAATCCATTATATCACTAATACAATGATTTTATTGTGTATATTGATTATTTTTTAACCATATCATTATCAATTAATTTGGAATTAGCATTTTTTCTCTTATCTATGGGAGACTACTGCATCTCAAATAGATGTAATATTTTTTAAATTTCTGCATCAAATAGATGTTCACTTGTATAGAAATAATGAATATAAATTAAATTTACAAAGTAATTATAATTAATTTAATAGAATATTTTATCTAATTCATTGTTTATACACCTATTAAAAATTATAACATCACTCGTATATATTTGTGGACAACCACCACCATGAAGATATGTAATTAATTTTTAATGAATTAATTTTTGTATGTTTATAAACATTTATATAAAAAATATATATTAATTTTATATCATGATTTAAATTATAGAGAAGATATATCCATGATCTTTTCATAAGGAAAATATATTTTTAATAAAAATGTTGATAAAAAATTTTTATTAGTCGACAAAAGAATAATAATGACATATTGTAAACAAATGGATGCTAAGATGTTATAAGGAAAAATATATGAAATTTAAAATATTTATATTTTTTTATATGATTTAAAAAAAATTTAAAACTATTATATATGAGGTCAAACCATCTTCAAATATGTATAATGATGAAGCATGAGGTTTTTTAACATATTTTCCTTTCATTGTGATATATGCCTTCTTTATTGAGTATGTTTTTACATGGTTATGTATGGAATTTTCTATGATTAATTTATTTCATAATTACCAATTTATTATTAGGATTTAAAAAGTTTAAAATATTCACATCATTAATTTATTCTCCCATAAGAATTTATAATATTTTTAAAGTATGTCATCTTAATTTTTACTATATTTAGGAATATTTTGTATTATACAAAAAATTTCAATTATGTGATCGATATACTACAACATTAATGATTACAAAAGAAATTTATATTTATTAATGGTAATTAATGTTTCAATTCAATTTTACGCGTTCATGATATTATAGTTTTAATGTTACCAATTATATAATTATTTTTCATAAAATATAAATTTTCAATAATTCATATATTTTTATTGTAGGAATATAAGAACCTATCATTTTTAAGATATATAAAACATCATATCCAATATTTCATTAATGATTTTAAATGTTCTATTAATAATAATATTCCCTTTTAATATGTATTTATGAATGAAAAAATTTATAGAAATTTAGATCTCACATCACTTTTTAATATGGTAAATATTTTTTTAATGTCCATATTTTTCAAAATAGTTTAATGAAATTCAGTTAATATTTACTCACATTATTAATTAGGGACATAATATTTTCTCCCAAACTACTTATATGGTTTTAAATAAATCATTATAATTTTTCATGAATGTATAATTTTCAAACATTCTTTATAAAAATACATAATAAAATTTTGTAACTTATATAGAGTTATTATATTTTTCGACCCCCAGAAATATTTTTTCTATTCTGAATACTCTGTTATATTTAAATGATTTTAAAATGAAATTTATTAAATTAAAATTTAATTTAACTTTTTCATTTAAATTTTTTTTTTTGTTCAGAAGACATGATTTAACAATAAATTATTATTTTCAGATAAATTAAAGGGAATCTCCAATCTCTTGATTGATTTTCATCCATTGAACTACTCATGAAACACTAAATTTTTTATGATCATATTTCACTAGATAAAACATTTACCTTCCAGATCAATATACATTAGATCATAGAAATTGTTTCTTATAAAATCGTATTCTGTTATTATATATTGTGTTTTACAATGAATGTTATTTGACTATTTAGGAAAATATTTATATTCCAAATTCATTAATCAATAGTGAATTTTTTTTATATTGTATATTCTTTATGAAATAAATTTAGCACTCAATATATGACTAATTTATTGGACATTCAGTTATATTTGGGTCCCACTTATAGACATCCTCTTAATGCATAAACTAGTCTCATATGACAATCTAGTTGAATATCTTCATTAAATATTTTTTTTATACCTTCCCATATTTAAAAATATAATCAAAGAAGGACTTAATGAAGATGTCTGACATTATGAATTTCCTTCATTGAGAGTAATATTTTTATAATTCATTACATTTTTACAGAAATATTAACAACGGATGAATTTTTTCTAAGGTTGTTGATTAAATGGCATTTGATTCAAATTATATTCATTATTGTCATGACCCCATCACCACAAGGTCTACTAATCCTAGGATGGAAATGTGAGAACGAAAATAGTGACCCCTGATTCCCGCCTCCAGTATGCCTCGAGTTGGCGACTATCACTAAGGGTATAGTAAACACACAAATTGGTGGAACTACCCTCAAAGTGAAAACATGAGAAAGAGAGAGATAAGATAATCACCAAACTAATCCAAATCAGGCTACAATATAAAATAAATCCCTTTTACCCATATATATTGTCATGGAAAAATACTATAACTGACAGGGAAAACTGTAAGTAGAATGTGATAGTAAAAACAATAACAACCATGAAGCCCGAAGAGCTCATTCAACCCCATGCTTGTAGTAATGATCCTGATATCCAACCTTCTCCAACTGACATGAAAAAAAGTTTATATATATGTAGAGAGAGTATAATAGTATACTTAGTAGGATCATCCTTGAAGCCTCGCATGAAAAATTAACGAAGGTGTGGTAAAGCACAGTAAAACAAAAGTGAAACTAACTCATCACCTAAATATGTATACTATGTTCCTAGCCTCACAATGGCTACTCTCACCAAGTATTGAATAAAAGCATATATAACATAATAATGAATATCAAGGATAGCCTAATACCACTTAACCACTGGTTTTCCGTTTTTCCCAAACATTGCATGTCCTAAGAATCTTTCCCAAAAAAGGATTTCATGCAGCCACCTGGGTGTTTCACCACATCATACACCCCGTGCATCAAAACCACCATATCCATGTAACCAATGAAACCAGGTAGTTTCCATGAGCCAATACATATCTCATAATGTGTATCATACATCAGGTATTATACTTGAAGCAATTATAGTCCATACACTAAGTAAATATCCTCAAGACATCAAATCCTATACATGTTACACATATAGTAGTCCGTAGGAATCTATATCAATAATATATGCATGTGAATAACCACAATCCATTACATCCCTATACATAAATATATGGGGAAAACAAACAGTTGAGCCAATCGACACAAGTAACTGCTATGAAAAGTGACTGGGGCCAAAGGGGGAAGATAGCCATCGATCCTCTAACCAGAATATTGGGGAAAACACCCCCAGGGCTCAGAATCCACGAGGTGTTAGTATCCCTAACTGATGCGGTGGTGTATAGTAGAGAAATAAAAAAAAATATAGAATATACTATAGGTCAAACCACACAATGGGAATAACATAGTCTTTGACTCAACTACATCTAACATCTCTTGGACCCTAGACTTCCACTACTTATACTAGGTATCCTATAATCACATAACCATTTAAACATATTTATTATATTACATTCTTCCCAATTTATCAGTTTCACTTTACATTAATCAATTCTGTAAACATTAAATACCATTAACAGTTCCTTGTCATATTTTATTATAATCACACCTAAGTTTCATTCCCTATAGTCATAACAAAGAAAATTCTAGAGCTTCTTAGAAATATTACCATAGCATTTCATCCTAGAAAGCTCAACCACCATGGGTTAACATCATTTGTTAAATCATTTATTAACAACATTATTACTTTCAAATATTTTGAGGAATTCTACAAATGTAATCTAAGCTACTAAACACAAGAGGGATCAATATTTTGGTTAGATGAACTACCATTCAAGTCTTTTCCACCTATAACAAGAGTCTAGACCCGTCCTCCATTGAGAATCTAAACAATGAAATCATGTGGAAAACCCTGCATGTCTTTTCCCATTTTTAGAAGGAGAGTAAGAAAGGAAAGCTGCTTTGAGCAAAGAGGAATGTAATGTAGATAAAAAAACCCAATAAGATTCACAAAACTTCAAATCATTCACATCCAACTTGTTTCATCATCTCAAGTGTCCTCCCTGACAAACACAAGCATTAACCAATGAATTTCACCTACCTAAGAATCAACTTATTCCACAACCAAGAGACCTCCCTTCCTCCACATATCACAATATCCATCCAGGATCACATCGATACAAAAGTTGTAGGAAACAACCATCATATCAACTAAGATATTGGCCCTTAAATAAGGCTTTCATCCTCAACTTGCAATGAGCTCTCACAACACCAAGAATTATGCTCTTGGACTTTACAAGAAAAAGGGTAACACAGAACCCAATGAGTAATTAGTTTTTTATTGAACTACTAGATTGAAAATCAATATTTAATTAACTAGTGCATTAATAGTAGGTTATTACTATGGGAAACCTAAAAATAATTCTATCATAGATATAAAAAATAATTACACTTGATTACAACACTAATATGATTATCATAACAACTGGATTCATTCACAAACCTCTTTAACATTGACCAAAATTACAATTAATCCCATTTTTTATTCTTTACTAATTTCTGTCATGAACAACATTATTAGAAAGGCAGTCATAGATATCACACTATCTAACATAAAAAAAGGAAATAACATACTATTGATACCAATTTATTTATTCAGTTCAAATATTTATTATGTCAACTCCATTGTGGTCCAGTGGATAAATCATGATTACTCTCTTAATGCATGTAAAAGAATACAGAAGAAACGAATCCCCTATCTCAAATGGTTATTGTAGTTATTTTTATGAGAATGATCCACATAATGGATTACGATCTACTACCCCATGAGAACTCCATCCACTGGAGGACATTGTGGCATGACTGCAGTAATTGACACCCATGAAAACTCCATCAGAATCATGAAAATCACATTTGATAATGTGTAAAGAAGAAAATAGTTATAAATGGATTAATGAAAACGCAGAACGAAGGAAGATCATAACTTCAATTGATGACGGATCGATACTTGCTGCTTGTACAAAAATCGAGGGTGTGCATGTTGTTGGAAGAAACATCATGGGGGAACGATCAAAGGATTAAGGATCAATCACACTACTCCTATGGGAATATGGAATGGTTCTAGCATCTCTCACTAGGGAATGAGAAGGTAGAATATGGAGGATGATATATCGTCCCTTTAGAAGATTTACAGAGTTTTAGTTTAAGATACTCTAGATTTTTAATTAAAATAATAACACATTAAACCACACAGTTTGACCATTTAAAGGAATCCTGATCCTTAAAAAATAATTATAGTAGTTATGGTCATTGAATTGGCCTTAACATACTTAAAACAAGTCCTTGAAGGTGTTTTACATCAATGAAAATTTCAATGGGGTGAAACTGTAAGAAGCTAGAAACATTTACACCTACCGACGCTGGAAACATTTTACACCATCCAATGCTAGAAACACTATTCACTGAACAAAAAATTTGTAAAAGTGTTGGGGTTAAGAAACAATGACATCCCAGAACACCATAGAAACCAGATTTCATTAATGGAATGGACCAGAGAGGTCTGGGACATTACATGAGATACCACTAAAAACATTCTCGCCCTCGAGGATTCAAATCCAACCATAATGGAAACAAAAAATTAGTCTGAAAAACACCCCATCAAGATACCTCTCGAAAGACATAAAGCCAAAAAAAGTAATAAAATAATGTCATCTCATAAACATGAATAGTCTATAACCACAAAACATACATTATTACATGAAAATAGTTAAACATCAATAAAATATGGGTACTGAGCATGTATCTGCAACTCATGTTCCCAAGTACTCTCTTCCACACAACTATATTGCCACAAGACACAAACCAGGCGGAAAACCTACCCATGAAAAATATTCTCTTTATAGTCTAAGATCTCCATTTTTCACTCCTCGAAAGATGAATCATCGTCAACATCGATCAAGGGTCAACCGATGATGTGAGATTCATCATGATGATAATGACGAAGGTATGACACATGAAAACATCGTGTATCCATCTCATTTGTGGGGGATGCGCTACTCCCAACTCCACCAATCCAACATGATCCAACACCCCTAAAGGCCTTTCAAACAAGGGAGATAGATTACTCCCACAATAAGTCATTGAATACCCACGTCGTGGAGTCACCTTCAAAAACATGTGATCCCCAAAATAAAACTCCAAAGGTCCCCTCCTTTAATAAACATATGATTTCGGACAATCATGTGTTATATTCATCCTCTCATGAATCACCTCAACCATCTCTGTCATACTCTGCACTAGGTCTGATTTGATAATTTCTAACTCTCCAACCCCAGTCTAGCACAATGGAGAACTGGAATATTGTCCATACAAGGATTAAAATGGAAGAATATTGATAGTGGACTGAATACTATTGTTGTTAGCGAACTCCACAAAGGTTAAGCACCTCATACATGATCCTCACAAATCCCGGACACAAGAGAGAAACATGTCTTCTAGAGTCTGGATGATCCATTCTATCTCACCATCCATCTCTGGTTGAAAGGAAGTGCTATGTAATATGTGTGAACCATAAGAATTTTGGAGAACTCTCCACACCCTATAGGAAAATTGATCATCTCGATGGGAAATTATTATCCTTGGGTCTCCCGGATGCCTCACCACCTCCTCCAGATACTACATCGACAAAACATCCAATGAGCTCAACACCTTGATTGATATTAATTGGGATGATTTTGTTAAATGATCCACTACAACAAAAAAAGTGTAATTTCCTCCATGAGCTCAAGGTAAACCATAAAAAATGATTATTGATGTGTCCTAACATTTCCAATGAGGAATATCTAAAGGCTGGAGAAATCCACTGGGGAAACGGTGCTCAACCATCACCTTCTGGAAGACAAATCAAATATACACAAACTCTAAAACTATAGGCTATATCCGAAGACACCAAAACATACTCCTCTAGGCCCCGCACATCATTATCACGCTAGGATGTACCGCTAAAGGTGATCTATTGAACTCTCTGAGAATGGTCTCATGAATTTCCAAAGGAACACAAATATGTCATTGATAAAACACTTAGTGTTGTTCATCCTCAGCCCAACCATCGGGGGATACTCCAAAAATAGATGGGTCTCTCCAGACCTACACCTCTAGATCTCACAACTGAGACTCTTCTACCAACAACAACAGAGATGACTGCACCATCATCTGCAAAAGTCATCCTTTGGCCCCAACATCTCCCATATCGATATGTACTGCTGAATTTTCTTTCATCACAGTCAAGTAATAACCATATTCTCATACTTTATCACTACGTGACTTCCTCCTCTGCGAATCATCAATAAAATTCCCCATTCTTGGTGAATATGATATTTCAATTTTTTATTCCTGTAATAACTCCATCAACAAACGTGAACACAAGTTAAAGTCAAATTGGGAGAAAACATACCTCATGGTCTTATGATCGGTGGAAACAAAAAACTGATCGACATTGAGGTAATGTCTCTTTATCTATAAATAAAACACCACTACCCCTAACTCCAGATCATGGGTGACACAGTTACATTCATTGGGATGCAACTATCGAGACCCGTAAGAAACAACTGATTTCTTCTCTATTAGAATAAATCCTAATCCAAAATGAAATGAATCACAAAAAACATCAAACTCAACACCCTTTGTTAGATGAGAAAAAATTGGAGGGCTTACCAACATCTCCTTAAGATACTCAAAAGATTCCTAGCACTGATCTGTACACACAAACACCTGACCCTTTCTGGTCAATGTTGTTATAGGAGTCACATCCCTTGAGAAATCTGCTACGGCCCCCCTGTATAGCTTTTGATACCAAGGAAACATCACACCACTGCATCTATCATGGGGATCACCCAAGACAAAAATTCTCATATATTTGAAGGATCCACAACTACTCCCGATAGGGACATGAAACTCCCCATCAAATGAACTTCTTGAGCCCAAAACACACACTTAGACAACTTCCCAATAAGTTTCTGTTGACAATGAAGACACAAAATAGCATGCAAATGCAATGCATGATCCACCTCAGATTCGTAGTACACAAGGATGTTGTCAATGAAAACCCCCATGAACATATCCAAGAACTCACAGAATACAATGTACATCAGTCACATGAACACAGATAGATCATTCTTCACACTGAATGGAATTACAACAAAATTGTAATTCCCATTACGACAACACAAAAAAATATTGAGAATATACTCATCCTTCACACACAAATGATGATATCCTGACCAAAATTAGATCCTCAAGAACCATATTTCACCGTTTAGTTTATCGAATAAATAATTAACCATAGTAGATGATAACGATTCCTCACATTCAATTTGTTTAAGCGAAGAAAATCGATACACACCCACAAACAGCCACCAAACTTCTTCACACAAATAAATGGTAAAACCCATGGTGACACACTCAGCTGTAAAAAACCACATTGTAACATACCGTCAGGCTATATACAAATCTACCATAACTCATACGGAGCCATACTATACAGATATATAGAGATGGGAGATACTCATGGTTGTATATCGATCCCAAACTCAATCTTTAATCTAGGGGGTAATGCTACAACCTCTTATGAAAAGACATCAGGGTATGCTTCTACGTCCCCATGAAACACCAACTGCTAAACATGTGAAAAAATAAACATCCACTAAACCATCAATGATGAAAAGGAAAAAATGAACCTCTAACCCATCTGAGGGTCTCCCTCTCCAACAAACACCATCGGCTCTCCATACATATTAAAGAACACTACCTGCCTCCTGAATCAATCCATGATATCCTACACTGAATTCAACCAATCCATGCTAAGTATGAAATCATATGGTTATATCTGTAAACATAGAAAATCTCCCATATAGCGGTGCTACCCCATCACTAGATCATAGTCTCTAAATACATCAAATAAGTCTTCCCGACCTCCAACTATCATAGTCAATGCTAAGGGAAATGGAAGCCTTTCTAACTCAATTCCTAATGAATGGACAATGGTAGGTTATATAAAGGATTTGTTACTCCTGAATAATGAAAGGAATCAACCAAATTAGAAAACAAGAAAAGGGTTCCTCGAGGATGTCTCGCTCGCCTGGAGCTAGCAATGCTCAAGCATGAATCTGACCATGACCTCTCTAACCCTGATGATTGCCACCACCGTGGTCATATTCCTATCTCTGAGGACTTTGAGAATCATAGGGTTTTTTTATACCTATCCTATATTCTCTCGGCTAATCCCATGTTCCAGTAACCTACTACTACTACCTCTGATGGAACTACATCAATGGAGGAACCTGGAGAAGAACAACTACTGAATGATGACTGCTCTAAATGGTCATGCATTGTCACTGCTAATGACCTCATCCTCAAAATGTAAAAAATCACCTGATCCCTTGGAAAATTCCTAAAACATGCTTCCCCTAGAGAAATGAGATGTCGAGGGATTGGACATACCCTTGGCCGAACACAAACTCTTCTACCCTGAAAACTGGGATCCCCAGACCACATCTATACTTTGTGAGGAATCATGATGACTCCCCCCTCATGATGATCTGGTCATGTCCAATGTTCGCTTGTTGGCCTATACCCTTGTCAGCACCTCGAGATATGTCTTCTGTATAAATGGGGTGACATGGCATTGGATCTATAGATCAAATGACTCCTCAAAATACCTAGGACTTGCCTCCTCATCTAGATATAGGTCCAAAGAATATCATAAATTGTTCTTCAAAAGGATTCAAAAAATATCACGAACTGTTGCTCCCCTATCAAAGGGTAAGATGGTCCTAGAGACTGGATGGCTTCAAGGTCAATGAATGAAACTTGACTATGAACGTGTCTCAAATCTTCTCCCAGAGATTTCCAAAAACTCGTGATCCCTGAGGAACAAGTACCGCCACTTCCTCACTACGCCATGCAACATCATCATAACAGATGACTTCATGTGCTCCTTCTGAGCACATATCGAACTGAAGGCTATCTCAACCTCATCTAACCATTCTTCCATGAATGCTTATGAAATAGAGCCCTCATACTTCTGCAGACTCTAGGAGTAAAACTCTCATAGTGTCCTCCAATATTTGTCGTCGTCATTATCCTTTACCCGGTGTTGATCAATTGGCAAAACCTACTGGACATCTTCTGTATGAACCTTATTAGGACGTCGAACCAGATCAATACCTACAAAATGACAACACTTTTAATATCCTAAACCTATAATATTGAAGAATGAACATTAATTAATTAGTTATTTTCTTTTATTCAGTTTTGGTAAACCTATTCCATGTTCAACCATTCAAACATAGGCATAGAGAAGAATAACGTCGGATCCTTTCTTAGGTATCTACCCTGCAACTAGTATCAACTCATTTAGTAGCCACAAAAATCATAAACGTCTATTCAACAGATAATAGGGGGACATAAATGCCGATGTCTCAGTTGGTATCCAGTGTTCACATCACTTTTTAAACATGAATGACACCATTTCCCTACCAACCCCTGGAACTTCACGTCAGCCTAACACCTAACTCTATCCCATACCTTAACCAGACCTCTGATACAACTCTGTCATGACCCCATCACCACAAAGTGAACCCCTCCTAGGATGGAATTGTGATACTAGAGATAGTGACCCCTGAGTCTCTCCACTAGTAGTCCCTAGGTAAATGACAAGAACGGAGGGTATAGTAAACACACAAACGGGATGTATTACCCACTATGAGAACACATGTGAAAGAGAGAGATAAGACATACACCAAACAACTCCAACTCAGAATTCAATATAAAATAAATCCCAAGTACACATATGTAATGTCATGGAAAAACTACTACAAATTAAAGGAAAAGGTGTATGTACCATAAGAATGTAAAAATATTAGTATCCATGAAGCCCAAAAAGATCCCGCCACCCCAAGCTAGTAGTAACTTTCCTAATCTCCAACCTGCTCCAAGTGACCTAAAAAAAGTTTATATATACGTAGGGTGAGTATAACAGTATAATCAATAGGATCCTCCCTGAAGCCTCTCATCAAAACGTAACGAGATCATGCTAATGGACAGTGAAAAATAAGTGAAACTAACTCATTAACTAAATAGGTATACTATGAATATAGCCTCACCATGGATACTCTCACCATGAATCACATACAAGAGTATATTATATAATACTGAAATTCATGGGTACCCTGCTTCCACTTCCCCACTGGATTTCCACTTTTCCCCAATGTTGCATATCTTAGGAATCTCACTCCAAAACGGATTTCCTATAGAAAAGTTACAACTGGATCTTGGGGACAGCAAAGACACCATGCCTTAACATGGCTGTTAGGTCGTGGCCCTCCATGTACCACCATTTTCCCCACACACACGCCGTCCCCACCCTCAGTGTAACATCCCATGTAAATAAAGAATAAAACTTTTGAATGTTTATTAATATTTGCAAATTAAATATTAATTTTACTTTAAAGGGGACACTATGTTTGATAGCATACCTAATACGAAATAGCGGGATTCATTGAAATCTTACATTGCACACTAAGAATATAATATTATTATTTTAAATTGTAGTTAATGCCTAGAAATTGTATTGGAGGGAATGAATAGAACTAACTAAAATATTATTAAACATGTTTTTTAAATGTTTTTTCATTTATCCAATAAAAGTTAGAGGCTTAAAATGTAAATGAATCTAAGCATAAATACACGAATGTTCTTTAAAAGGTCGATTTACCGCCTTTTGATGGAGAACCATCTTTAAATCTAGTTTTGGTCATTTTTATATGTTCTATTTGATAGAAATAATTTAATCTTTAGTTTTTGGACATCAAAATTTACTATGGTTAAATTTTGAGTTTTTTAGATATCGTGCATTTTTAAATTAATAGTGAACAATACTGTATTTTAATTTAAGAGTGCCTTTTAATCAAATTTATTTATATTGTTATATTATCTTTTTAATTGGTATTAAAGTTAAATAAGAATATATTTTTACCATTTAATCTAATTGTGGTCATTGGAAATAATTTCATTTTGAAATTGGACTTAAACAAGTGTCAATCTTTTGATAGTTATTTTTGTAAAAACACGCTATTTGTTTTAACAATGGGAATTAACATTAAATTAATTTCTTCCACTTCTGTGTTATTAATTTTGAAAAATTGATTCCATATTTGGAATCAGTAGGTCCAAATTGTGTAAATAGGTATCTTTTATTTTTAGACATTTTAAATATTTACATTAGTAAATATTTTATTTACCATTATTAAAGGGTAAATATAGTAAATAAAGGTAAAATATAATATTATAATAATATTAAATTACCATAACATGTGTCTTAATCCTATTTGCTAATACATTTCCAACCATGGCCATTTTTGGGTAAAATTTGGGACCCCATGGAGACAAATGGGAGAAATAATGACATTTTATATTAGTTAATTTATGTAAAGAGAGAAATGACATAAAAATATATTTTTTAGTAAATAAGTTTTTACATGAGGTTATATATGTAAACTTTTTGAGTATAATTTTTTTTTGAAAAGCTAAAAATATTTTCTACATCATGGTATTTTTTTTTAATTATTGGACTGCAAATAAAATAAATGTTTTATGACACAATAATGATAATATATTTACCTCGTTAATAAATTAATTAAATATATATGATTATAAATATTAAAACAATATCCTAATCTATCCAATTATTATTGGAATAATTTATTTCTTCCATAAGTCATCATAAAAATATTATTAACGAATATTTTCCTTTTTGAAACCGAAGATGAGGTTATAATAAAATAATCTTTTCAAACATTCCTAAAGAGGACATCCCCTCCCTTATAAAAATCCCTCACTTATAATCAGTTCCCCACACCTCTCAAAGCTTTATTTTTCGGCAGTCCTCTACTCTAATAATCACCCAAGATCCCTCTATTCAACCTAGATTCTTTTCCATAGCCAGAAAACACTTCATGAAACCCTTTTGGTTCAATCCAAAGGGAGTTACCCAATTTAAAAGTAACGTTTTATCTTAAGTTATTTTGTTTTATTTTAATTCTACATCCCCCTGAACTCTTTTTATTCCTTTATTTTTTAAAAACACAAGTATACTAAATATACTATGATTTTTTTGTTATTATTATTCTAACTACACTTATAGACACCTCCAACTAATGGGTAAAGAACATAATGTTTCTGTGGATGGAAAACTAACGCCTCACGAAACGATGACTGTTCAATTATCTCCTACCAAATCTCATGGTGGCCATTATTATAGAACTATATTTATATATTATATATATAATGTTTATGTTTTCTTTATGCTTCTATAGTTTTCATTTAAATCACACCGTTATGAATTCCATAATGGGTAAACATGATAATTTAATTTTAGGAAGGGGGACTACTGCCCCATCTATGTGATATTACATGTTAATTCCTTATGTGGGATGAATAAAGAATGGATTTGATGATATTATTTTAGATATTATACTGGAATTATAATATACAAAAGTATCATTATATTTTCATTTTGTCAAATACGGAATGGAAATGAAATTAGTGTTCATGCGTACGTACAACTTACTGTCTCTATGAACGGTGCATTTCATTTCTTACCTCCAAAAAGTTATTTACTAATATAAAAATATGTATATATTGGATATACATGATATATGTGATATCTACATCATTAATATCATTCTGATGATAATGGATATTTGACCACATGGAAAACATGTAATTATAAGGTGTTCATTTTTACTCCAATACCAAATATCGATGAAACAACCATTAATTAATTAATTGATTACATAATGATTATAACATGTTAATATGTGATATAAAAGGAATAATAAACTCGAAAAAATTTCCTTTAGAAAGTATAAATTAACTTTATCTCATTATTCAAGAAATTAAATAATGATCGAGTCAAGTTAGTCCCGAGGTATGGGAACTTCATAACCCAATTTCCATTCTTTGGGTTGATCTTCTCTATCTTGTTTATGTCATTAATTGATGATGTGAGAAATGAATTTTTATATATTATCATGTATCTATAATTTATTTATGTGTCATTATAGTGAATACACATAATCAATCTATTTTATTTATAGAATGATCTTTGTAAGGGACTTCGTATCAATCTACTTTCATTGAGGGATATTTTGTTTTATTCTCTATTTTATTTTATATGGTTTATAAATACCTTTGAAATTTTATTTCATTCAAATGGAATATTTTTCTATGAGGCATTTTATGAAATTAACAAAAGAATATTTCATTAATGTAAGTGGAGGCAATGACCTTTTCCACCGCCGTGAGAATTATTTGGTCTTTTGGAACAATGTTAGAGCACAGATCATATGTGTATTGCAGGAGCGATGAATGCCGATGTCTCCTTCATCATCTTCATATTCATCCTCACACCATCTCCAATGAACGATTGAGGTAGGGTTTGTTATTGAATATACTTCTTCATTTTACGTTGATTCAATATTCTTGAGCTGCATGCTATCAGTCTAATGCAGAGGGTGTGGGGCAAACGAACACGACCCTATCCCTATGATTATTTGTTGTTTGATCTGTTCTCCACATGAGAATCTTTGGGTTGAGTGTAACTAGTCCTTAACGTGATATATGAAAAGGTGACGTCTCGGGACACAAAATGATTTCATCGGACTGACGAACGGGCCACCAAAGCTCACCCGGTGACCCGTGGAAGTCCGTCGGTGACTGGAACCGGCATGGTATCGGCGGAATCCATAACACCAATGGGCCATGATAGTGGCGGCGAACAACTGTGCTAACGAAGGAGGCTACATCCTGTCAGCTGGGGAAGAGGAGGGTGGTCGTCTGCACGTCGGCCGACTGCGTGGAAGCTGGGGTGGCACGCATCCACTCCACCGGAATCCTTGAAAACTGGGAGTCTATTAGATGAACTATTTGTAGTGTCGGAATCCATGGATCGATACAGTCATTTTGGTATGAACCACTTGAGTTTTAGATAAATTTGGAGTATGACTGGGTTGGATTGAACCGAATACAACCGGACCCTCGGAACGGAAATGCTAATAACTTATAGACAGGGCATCTGATTGAAACACCTTCAATCGTGTTGGGTCCCTTATGATGTGACCGACATTCGTGATACTTTTTCAGGGGAAATCATGTAATATGAAGTATTGACCGAATCCTTTAGGAGTGGATCCTCCCGGAATCAAGCATGCTTAGTTCAGGAACCCTATGACTGGTTGTACCTCAAGAATCTTAAGATCTTGTCTGGGTCAT
This sequence comes from Viscum album, assembly GCA_963277665.1. Classification (NCBI taxonomy): domain Eukaryota; kingdom Viridiplantae; phylum Streptophyta; class Magnoliopsida; order Santalales; family Viscaceae; genus Viscum; species Viscum album. Next base: position 1,027,307,199 of record OY728121.1, on the reverse strand, counting down.
TTTCGGATCCTGTGTGGGTCATCATCTACCAATCCTGTGTGGGTCATCTACAGATCCTGTGTGGGTCATATTCAGATCTTGTGTGGGTCATCATCTGATCCTGTATGGTTCTGCATGTACGGATCCTTTGTGGGTCATCTTTATATCGTGTGTGGGTCATCACCAGATCCTATGTGGTTCATGTTTGATCTGGTTTGGGTCAACAACAGAGAATATCAAAAAAGTAAGATGATCTAGCAATACAGCTAATCATCTATACTTCCATACATAAGTAATACCATGTGTGAGATGAGTCTTTACCTTTGTGGTACACATCTCTGTGGTGATACCTTTATTGTATTCTTCTGAATGGAATTAAATTTGTGGTACATACCTTTGTGGTGTAACCTATGTGGTATTCTTTCCATCATGGAATAGTAGTGATTTTAGATAAAGAGTTGGGCCTTGTGTTTCCTCATGAATATTATGTGTATACTTAATAAATTATGTATATGTAAGGGAATATTCATAAGTAAGGATTACTATTGTTTTCGTGCCTTGTGATTATGGTAATGATATGTGGTTTATCCATTGTTGATTCTGAGAGACCTTCATGGGTCTCGAGGTCCCTACTAAGTATTTTTATACTCACCCCTCCATGGGCTATGCATGAACCTTACTATGTCTCATGCAGAAATCTGGCATCATTGATCGGGGATTAGGGTTCCTGGACTGGAGGCTGCTCGGAGGTGGACCATTAGACGAGACGTACCACAGAGATGACTGTTCGAGAGTTGTACCTACCCGTCTGGTAGGATCCTTGGCTGGTGTTCATAGAAGTTGTTTTCAGGTATACTTGTACTTTCCAGTTGGGCTTGTATTCTATACCCTTTACTTACTATACTCACACTATTTACTATATAGTTTACCTTGTTCTTGTATCTTTCTATGTTCTTGGATTTTGTCAGTTTTTTGGATAAAAGGAAATGCCTTCACTATTTTAGCAATATGTCTTTCCGGTGCTAGACGCCCACCCCTGGCCTATGGAAGGCAGGCATGGGGTAGTCATGGAACGGGCCCTGGGGAACGGTTCATGACAAATTGGTATCAGAGGAGTCAGTCCTACTGGAGAACATGGACTCTGATCTTTTGATTCGGAAATAGTTTTAATTGTAATGTGTGTGGTTTTCTGTTTGGGGAATCCAGTGTTTGTGTGGCGACTGACGTATCCATACAACAGGACCCTGACTTCAGATTCCCGACTCAATGCATGAAAACACTATTTGTGTGTTTGTTTTTGAAAAGTTTTTTTGTGGTATCTTTGAGTTAGCTCACCAGTTATAACTTATTTACTTTGGCACAACTATTTATTTTTAGTATGCCTCTAAGTAGTCTGCCAGCCGGGGATCCATGTAAAGTCTGCGATGACCGCCCACCGAGCGATGAAGCTTCAGTGAAAGTCCCCCTTTTAGCATTTGTAACATCAGGTGGTGTACAAGCATCACCACTACCCGTTGAGAAGCTGATTCCACTAGCCCCTGCAGTAGAGTGTGAAATCTGATTGAGTGCGTTACATTTGTTACAACATCAGAGGCCACTGGCGTCCCGGGGAAAGTAGGATCCAATGGAAGCTAAGGGCTGGCTAGAGGTCGTTGTCAGAGTTTTCTGACTAGTAGGGACACCATCTGATCTTATGATAATCCTTGCAGCCAGTCTTCTTCAGGAAACAAAGTGGTTATGGTGGGGATTGATTCTCATGTTTCACGACAAGGTGAATCTCATCTGTGCGGACTTCGAGAGACTTTTCAGGGAACTGTTTTTACCAATGACCTTACTCTCAGTGCTTATATAGGAGCTTCTCCACTTGCAGTTGGGAAACATGATCGTGGATCGGTATTCCGAAATCTTTACTGACCTTATGTGCTACTCCACCGATAAGGTGCAGGACACATTCATCAGGGCATGTAACTCTGAGAAGGGACTTAAACGGTATATCAGAGCTTCAATGGTATCTCTCACCATCCCGATTTTGGAAGGGGTGTTAGAGAGAGAACTCATGGTGGATATATTCTTTGCAGATGCTTCACTGGCAGCGAGACCCATCATCGGACATCAAGTAGTAGAGTCATCTAAAGATGGTAGCAGATAGACGACACAAAGGACCAAGATGACCAGACCTACAGGTGGACGACCGTAGGTTACAGGGTCGGCTGTGTGGGGCTCTTGAGAGAGAGAATGACACATGGGGGACAAGCAGTGTTACTCATGCGGCAGGCATGATCACATGGCTAGTGACTGCCCGACCAATCGTATGGATGACTAGAAGATGGTCAGAGGACCGCCTGGGTAGAGGCGACGATTCGATCAAGGAGGAATGTAGGAATTAGGAATATGTGTAAGAGTAGATGGCCATCGAAACGGTGGTGGACGACGATTCGTGGTTGTACTGCCACCACCTCCAGGTGGTCCATGTCGACCATATAGAGCATGAGGACATGGACGAGCTCAGCTCCATGAAATTGTGGCCAACGTCCATGGAACTCTAGAGATGATACAATGTAGGATCTACATCTACTCCACCTTAGCGTTAATACTTATAGACATAAGTTCTAGTCACTCTTTTATTTCCACAACCCTCATTCAGTACTCAGTGTTTCCAGTGAAGCCATTGGCTCGATCCTTATTTCTAGAGACTCATACGAGAGAGGATTCGACTATTACACACTGGTTCTGGCATTGTGAGATTACTCTAAGTGGCGAGAGCTTCAGCTGGGATATTCTAGTAGCGGCGTCAAGGCCATACGATGTCATATTGGGTATGGATTTGTTATCTTTATTCCATGCTTAGATCGAATTCATTAGGCACAATGTTCGGTGCGTCTGTGAGGATAGGACCAGGTTTTCCTTCACCAACGAGAAGGGAACCATTGCAGTATAAAAAGGACTAACCCTAAGGAGGGTGCAGCTGATCACTTCATAGTAGGATAGTCATACCCTTGGAGCAGTTGATGTTGAGTGTCTAAGCTATCTGGTTGTTGTGGATGAGTACACTGATGTTTTCCCTGATGATGTTTTGGGTCTACCTCCTCGTAGAGAGGTCGAATTTTATATCAACTTGTACACTGGGATGGCAGTGATATCTACACCAGAATACCCGCTAGCAATCATGGAGCATTTAGAGATGCGAGTACATCATGTGTACATGTAGAGGAAGGGTTTCATTAGGCCGATTGTTTATCTTTGGTCATCCCCGATTTTGTTCGCCATGACAGAGGATGGGAGTTTGAGAATCGATGTGGACTATAGACGCCTGAACTAGGTGGCCGTGAAGAATATGTAACCACTACTGGGGATTGACGATCTCTTTGATCAGATGAAGGGAGCAATGTGGTTTTCGTAGATAGACCTCAGATCATGCTATCACCCGCTCAGGGTACGAGAAGAGGATGTGCATAAGATGTCATTCAGATGTCGGTAAAGACACTATGAGATCATGGTTAATCCATTCGGTGTGACCAAATCCCCATCATGGTTCATGGGATTCATGAAAAAGATCTATTATCCATACCTCAGTCGCTTTGTGGTACTCTTCATTGACGACATCCTGGTATACTCGGCTATATAGGAGGAGCATGCCAATCATCTACATATAGTTCTAGACACACTTTGAGAGCACCATATTTATGGAAAGATATCTATGTGCCAATTCTGAATCCGTCAGGTTCACATCATGGAGCACGTCATCTCAGAGGCCGGTGTTGTGGTGGATCAAGTGATTATTGAGGCTACACTTGCTTAGGATCCACCCAGGAATATGACGGAGGTATGGAGTTTTCGTGGTCTGGCTGGTTACTACCGAAGGTATATTCCAGACCTTTATAGAGTTGTGGCACCCTTATCAGATTTGACGAAGAAGGGGAAACCCTTCGTGTGGTCAGAGAGATTCCAGCGGAGTTTCCAGGAGGTGAGGCAAAGACTAACGACTTCCCCCATATTGAGGCTACCATATGAGGGTGTTGTGTACGTAGTCTACTACGACGCATCAGGGAACAGGTTTGGATGTGTCCATATGCAATAGAGAGCATTGATCGCTTATTTTTCTCAACATCTGAGATAACATGAAAAGAAATATGTTACCCATGAATTGTAGTTAGAACCAGTGGTCTTTGCCTTCAACATGTGGAGACATTACATTATGGGAGAATGTTTTATATTCTACTGTTATTACAAGAGTCTCAAGTAATATTCTCCCAGATGGACCTAGCAGCTTTGGCTTTAGTTTCTCCAGTACTAAGACTTCGAGATATTTTATACTCATGGGAATGGGAACGTAGTAGAAAATGCACTCAGTAAGAGATCTGGTATAAAATTTCTAAGTGAGGCGACGGAGTAGCTAGTCTCTTTATGGATATACTACGTGGATTGAGATGGAGCTGATTATCTTCAGTCTCTCATAGTCACTTCCCCAATCCATCAGCGAGTCACGGAGGCATAGCATGGGGACACTGACCATGAGGATCGACGTTCGCAAATATCCATAGGAAATGAATCTAATGGATTTTCTGAATGTGTGGATCATTTGATCCTCTTCATTGGATGTACTATGGCACCAGTGGATCTACAGGAGCAAGTTTTGAGGGATTTCCATACGTCCCCTCTAGCTGTATATAAAGGAGTGGATAAGATATACAAAGACCTCTGACATAAGCACTGGTGGTTAGGAATGATGAAAGAAGTGGCAGAGTTGGAATCACATTTCCTCACTTTTCAGAAAGTGAAGGCAGAGCATCAGGTTCCAATGGGTTTACCTCAGCTACGTGAGGTGCCTTAGTGGAAGTGGGATGAAATTTCCATGTACATAGTGATTGGACTTCCTCTAATGTCCATGGGACATGATTCCCTCTGGGTTATCGTTGAACGTCTCACCAAGTCATCCCAATTCATATATATTAGAGAGCAGGGATTAGTAGAGATTTTGGGATGCCACTACGTATAAAAGATTTTAAGGCTTCATGGAGTGACCTTGATGATTGTCTTTCATCGTGATGCACATTTCACTTTAGGGAAATGGAAGGGGTTGCTAGATGCATTCGAGACTCAGCTTCGATTCCGCACTGCCTTTCATCCTCAGAAAAATGGTCAGATAGAGAAGACCATTCAGACCCTCGAGGACATGTTTTGTGCTTGTGTCCTTGATTTTGGATGCAAGTGGGAGGATAACTTTCCCTTGAGATAGTTCGTGTAAAAAAATATCTATCACTCCATCATCTGTATGGCACCATTTTAGGCATTGTTCAGTCGACCTACCAGATCACCTATATGATGGACTGACTCAGGGGAGTTAGCACTCATGGGACCCAAGATGGTACGGGCTACCATAGAGAAGCTGCAGATCATTCAGGAGCAGATGAAGACTGAACAGAGTAGGAATAAGTATTATGCTGATAGGAGATAGAGACCTCTGGAGTTTGAAGATGGTGACCATGTATTTCTACGGGTCTCACCTCAATGTGGTTTTAAAAGATTTGGTTGGGGCAACAAGTTATCTCCTAGGAACATAGGACCCTTTCAAGTCCTCATTAGATTTGGTGAGGTGGCATACCACCTAGACCTTCACCCTATGTTTCATCGGGCACATGATGTTTTCCACTATCCTAGCTGAGGAGGCACGTGCATGATACTTCTCCCATCATTGAAGTGGGCGAGCTGTACATCGAGGATGAGGCTTCGTTTTTGAAGCTTCCAACAGAGATTGATGATCGATAAAAGAGAGGATTTCGTGGGCAAATGATACCTCTAGCACATGTACTTTGGTAGCACATGAACCTCTAGGAGAGAACATGGGAGAGGGTGGCTCAAATTCGTGCTTAGTACCGCCACTTGTTTACCTAAGTTTTGTTGTGGCTTTCAGGGACACAAATCCTTGAGGTGGGGACAATGTAAAGACCTGAAATTATTTTCCATGGATTTTCAAAATTATATTGACATATTACGAGTCTGTGAAATTTAACAGACTGTAATTATGTGGCCTGGAGTGGCTAGAATGAATTTTTGACCGTTCATTATGTATGTTTAGTTAACATGCGAGAAGGAATTCATAACTTTTGAACCAGTTCTCGGAATTGATATCTGAGTACACCGTTATACTCGCAGCACCTATTTTTTCTTAAGGAGTCCTTAAAATCAACCACAGTGGGTCGAGGGTGGAAGATAGAAATCTCAGTTTTTACGGTAAATAAATATAAAATAATAGTTTTTTTTTGAAATCTCTCCACCATGTTATGAATTTTTGTGGGGACCACCAAACCTTGAAACCCCTCTTTTAATGTGGTGTAACTCTTGTAAACCCTCTCCCACTTTATGAGAAATCATTAATTGAACAATTAATGAACTCTTAAACCTAATTTTTGGGATTGGATCCTCACATATCCTTGAATTTAGAATAGTTTGAAAACGGTTTTGCTAGAGAACTCTCAGTTGAAGAACATCCTCCAATGAAGAACGAATCTCTGGATCAAGAACGTAGAACCAACGTTGGAGGAAAGATTGAAAACTTATTGCGGGCATGACGAACACATGCATCAACTTCATCATTTTCATATTCTTCCTTAGGGAATTTTCAATGAACGATTGAGGTTGGGTTTGTTCTTGAATATTCTTCTTTTATTTATGTTGATTCAATCTTCTTGAAACTCATGATATCGGTCTAATGAGGAGGGTGTGGGCCAAAGGAACATGGCCCGATCCCTATGTGACTTCGTTGTTTGACATGTTCATCATGGGAGAAATGGGGGGTTTAGTAGAACTTGACCTTGACAGGATAGATGCAAAGGAAACATCCTAGGACACACAATGATTCCTTCAGATTGAAGAACAGGCCACTGGAGCACACCCTGTACCCGTGGAAGCTTGCCGGCGACCAACGCTAGTAGCTTACAGGCGTTGGCCGGCCACATGGAAGTTGGGGCAGTGCGCGTCCGATCTTCCGGTGTTGGAGGTCATGGATTCCAAGCCACGGTAGCGTGCCTAGAGGGTGCCCGACACCAGACCATCCACGGAGGCAATAGCGGCGCACGCCGTCACGGCTGGAAGGGGAGCCTGCCAGAACCCCGGACGGTTGCGTCAGACCGATCAGTGCATGCTCCAGTGTGTCCTGCATGAAAGTAGGCAACACCATGGGGTGCCTCCAGGTTGGGTAGAACCGAACAACCCTCAGGCTATTCGAGAATCCTGGGGGGCGTCTCACCTGGGTGGCGGCTAGGGTGGGCCCTGCCCAGTGGGCCACTCTAGTGGGCCGCACCCAATGTTGGTTGGGACGTGTATATCGGTATGGGCCGCCCCATTTGCGGGACAAGATGATCCTGGATCGGGTTGGGTCGGACCAAACCATGGCCCATCTAGACCAAGATACGCCTTTTCCCCATATCATGACAACCTAGCATCTGTTTGACGATCCGTTTGTGGCGTTGGAATCCATGGATCGAGGCGGTCCTTTTGGTATTTTCCCCATGTGTATTGGATAAATTTTGAGTATGGTCAGGTTGGATCGAACTCGAATCCAACTGGGCCCTCGGAACAAAAAAAACTAAAAACTTACAGAGTGGGAGTCCGACTGAAACATCGTTTGTCATGTTGGGTCCCTTATGATGTGACAGACATTCATGATACATCTTAGTGGGACTCCGTGTCATTTGAAGTATCTATCGATGGATTGAGGAGTTGATCCTCCTGGAATCAGCATGCTTAGTGTGGGAACCATGTGGCTATATATACTTTAAGAATCTTCAGATCCTTTGTGGGTAATCTTCAGATCCTATGTTGGCCAAAATCTAACGATCTTGTGTGGGTCATCTAAAAATATTGTTTGGGTCATCTTCAGATCCTGTGTGGGTCATCTTCAGATCCTGTGTGGGTCATCATCTATAGATCTTGTGTGGGTCATCTTCAGATCCTGTATGGGTCAACAACAAACCTTTTCGATGAAGTAAGATGATCTAGAAATAGAGTTAATCATCTCTACTTTTGTACTCAAGTTATACTAGGTGTGAGAGGAGTCTTTACCTTTTTGTTACATTTTTTGTGGTGATTCCTTTATGGTATTATTCTTTGTGGCATTACCTTTGTGGTACATACCTTCTTGGTGTTACCTTGGTCGTATTATTTCTTTCGTTTAACAATTATTCTTTTGGAAAAAGAGTTGGTCCCTGTGTGGGTCATCTAAAAATCCTGTGGTGGTCATCTTCAGATCCTATGTGGGTCAATAGCAGATCTTATCAACGAAGTAAGATGATCTAATAGTATAGCTAATCATCAATACTTTCATAATTAAGTTATACCAGGTGGGAGTTGAGTCTTTACCTTTGTGGTACACTTCTGTGTGGTGTTACCTTCATGGTATTATTTTATGTGAAATTACCTTTGTAGTATATACCTTCTTGGAGTTACCTTCATGGTATTCTTTCCTTCGTGGACCAGTTTTGCTTCTGGCTAAAGAGTTGGTCCTTTTGTTTCCTCATAAATGATATTGGTATACTTTATAACATAGGTATATGTATGGGAATATACCTAAGTAGGGTTGAATATGGTTTTCATGCTTTCTGATTATGGTATTTCCTTGTGGTTTATCCATATTGGATTCTGAGAGACCATCGGGGGTCTCGATGTCCCTACTAAGTATTGTTAAAATCACCCATACACGGGCTACACCCGCACCTTGTTGTAACTTGTGCAGACGATGAACAACATTGACCGAGGCTGAGGGTGCCAGAACTGGAGGCTGCATGGAGGCATAACATTTGATGAGACGTACCATAGAGTCGACTATTCGTGAGTTGTACCTAACCATCAGGTAGGATCTTTTTCATGTGTTCACATGAGCTATTTTTATTTTTACTAGTTTGTTACATTTGGGCGTGTATTCCAACCCCTTTACTTACTATACTCACCCTATTTATAATATAGTTTACCTTGTGCTTATCTTGCAGTGTGCTAGGATTGTGTGGGTTTCCAGGTTTAAAGGCAATTCCTTCCCTATTTTAGTGATATTCCATTCAGGTGCAAGTCGCCAACCTCTGGCCTATGGGAGGCAGGCTTGGGGTAGTCACGGGACATGCCCCATGGAACGGGTCATGGAAAGACGTCCATGCAAAAATGTAACAATCATAAAAAAATACTAAAATAACCAGATAATTTAATTTATATTTTCCTTTTTAATGATCATTATATTCTATATAATAATCCACACAAAACCCCCAGCTTCAAATAACTATGAAATAATATTAATTGAATATAACATTTATTAATTATCCATTGGGTTGATGAGTATGAATAAGAATAAATGAGTTCTGAAATAAATTTAAAAAGTGTTTACTTAATTAAAATAATAAATTTAATTAAAATATGTAATAACCATATTAAATTTTTATTATGATATCCATAAGACTAAATTGATTTTTTGTTTTAATGTTACGTTTATTTAAAAATTACTAATATATCTTTTTTTGTGTTGACATTATAATATATTATTCTTCCATTTTATAAATATTAATTAAAAAATTATTATCATATTTTAAATTCCCGTTTAATTATTATCTTGGAATGATTTGTTTATTATTTTTTTGAATTTTTATTATTTTTTAGTGAATACTAAAAAAGTACAATTTTTATATAATAATGATTTCATTTCATTAAATAATGTAATTTAAAAGTCACATTCTATTCTAGATTTGGATTAATAGAAACAAAAGATAAATTTTAATAAAAAATTAAAAAATTTAACTTGAATATGAATTTTTTGGTATAAGTTTATTTATACGATGAAAACTATTTTTGTAGAATAAAATTTATGTACCTAAATTGTTTCCATATTATTCAATTCAGATAAAACATAACTATGAGTGTTTTAAATGAAATTTATATTATATATATATATTTGAATTCAAATTCATATAATTATTATTACTATTAATATATTTAATGTAATATCACATTTTCCAGAATAATGAATATTCCAAAAAAAATAATTTTCATAATTTTTTTGGTTTTACTGTTAAATTAAATTATACTATTTATAACAATTTTACTATATAAAATGTATGTTATTTTTTGTAATAATATTAATATTTTTTGAATATTTTAATCAGGACAACCCATTTATATATTGTATGATATGACAATTTACATCCCATTTTCATTGATCACATCCTTATTATTAATTTTCATAATAGAGAATTCAAATTTTTCACACTATTTCATGTGACATATCATATATCATCACATAATGATAGTATAATTGTATAAAAAATATACAATATAGTTTTTACATAATTAATTTAAATTTATTGAATATATTTTCAATTTTTATGGATGATATGATTATCATAATAGCTTACACTACAAGGACAGTGTAATTGTTGAAGAGTAAAGAAATAAGTGTAAATGACCTTAAGAAAATAAAAAATCAATTTTTTTTGATATATATATGTTTAACACGAATTTAGCGTTAAATAATAATGTATAAATAATGGTTAATGATATTATATTTTAATTGTATTCAAATATTTATTTATTTAAAGTTTATATATGATAATACTCATTTAAAAGACGTTAATGGTATTTTATGTTAAATAATATATTATTAAATTATTCAAAAAATATACAAAACTATAAATAGTTCAAGGGGGATTCAATATGGTTTAAATTCCATCAATTTACCTTTATTGACCAAACATTTAACATATATGTGAATTTTTAACCATTTAAAAAGGAAAATCATGTTACCATTGGTAATGTAAAAAAATCAATGAAGTAATTAAACAAAAAGATTATAATTCAAAAGCAACATATATTTATATATATTTTATAATATTAAGTTTGTTTAACGTTTTATTATGTTATATTATTATATTATTCCACCACATATCACATTTAATAGAAATGTATTATATTATATTTAAATTATTCATGTAATTTCATGTATTTCCTTTCCTTCACAATAAAACGGAACAACCTCTCCTCTATTAATCACCCAACCATAAGAAATTGAGCTTCAAAAAAAATATCTCCCCAACAAATTTATACTCATTATAGTGGTTATGGATTTAAAAAACAATATCCATGGGGTTCTTAAAAGAAGATATATGGGAGCTCTTTCAGCGATTTGGTAGTCATTTTAACAGAAGAGTTTCATTTTTCACTTATTTTACTAAATTATATTATTGAATACATATTATGTTATAATAAACCCATTATATCTCTTATTGTAATATTATATTCTGTTTTTTGAATAAATTTTATCTATATCCTTATCTATCAAAAGGGAATCAACATTATTGCACATGTGAGTGGAAGACTACTACCTCATGAAATAATGTAATATTTTTCAATCAACGCTTCACATGGTTCTTCATAATTATGGAAATAATGAATATAAATGAAATTTAACAAATAAATTTTATTAATTTAAGGTATTAGAAAAACAAATTCAATACCAATACACATGTCAACAAATGATTACATAACTTATATATATGAGTGGACAACAACCACCCTGATGATATGTAATTCATTTTAATGTATTAATTCATGAATGATTATAAAAATATATATATTTAATATATGTTACTTTTATATCAAGATTTAAATTATATAGATGATATATCCATGATATTTTATTAAGGACTAAAAAATTAAAATCAAAACATAGATGAATTTTTTTTAACTCGTAATAATAATAATAATAATAATGAAATACTGATAACAAATAGCTGATAATATGTTTTAATTGGAACTAATAAGAAATTAAAAATATGTATATTTTCTTAATAAGAATTTATAAAATAGTTAAAAATCTTTACACATGAGGTTATGTCTTGTTCAAATATATTAAATATTATGGTGAGGGGTTTCTTAACTTAATTCGCTTTCATTGAGCTATATCCCTTCATTAATGAGTTTGTTTTTCCAATGTTATGTATGGAGTTAAAAATGATTTATATATTTTCTAGTTACCATTTTATTAGGTGGATTTTAATTTTTTTTACAATAATCACTTCATTGATTTATCCTGTATCATAATTTACCTACCGGTATTCGACAATATCTAGGAACAAGGCCATGATGAAGATGTCCAACATTACTAATTTCCATCGTATTGAGTAATATTTTTATAAATCATTATATTATTACACATATATCAATAATGATTTAATTTTTTCTCGGGTTATTGATTAAATGGAATCTGTTCGATTTTATTTACCACAACATATGGATTATTACATATTTACTCACGATAAATTTCACTCTACGATTCCAAAACTATGTTTTTTAATATCACCCTTATTTATTCATTTATCGGTACATGAATAAGGAATCATTTATTGAGTTCACGTTTGAAAAATATTTACTTTTACTATGATTTATATTTCTTAAAAATGTTTAATTGGAATCCCTTATGAATATGGTACTTCAATACTTCTATAATTATTGATCCTTGGTGATGTGATCCCTTTTATCTAATTCCAATATAATTATGTAGAAAACGACTATGATTTACAAGAGTATAGTTATTACTTTTTGTATCCAATAATGATAAATATAACTCTTGATAACTAGATTTTGGAATACACATATTAATGAACATAACCCTAAGATGGATTCTATGGTTAAGTATCTCTATATATTAATATAATATATCTTTTGAAATATAGATATTGTGTGAGTTTCATAAAATATTAATCCCTATAAGGATATTAGGATGTGTATATTGCTTTGGAATATGTACACCTAGCAGTAACAACCATAAAAGGGGACGATTTGGTATAAACTTGATCATCAAAAGTTCATGATAGGTTTCATATACTACATTATTGACTAGATATTACTAGGGAATATGATTGGGTTGATTCACCACCAATTTTTGAACAATTACGATTATTAAATGGATATTACCTATAGCATCCTATGATATTCCGTAGTAATAAGTGAATAAAGTGATGTTTCGTGGTTTGATAAGTCTAAGCATGGTACTCAGTGTAAATTCATGGATACCCATTTTGATGTATTTTATGATGAATTTTTAATGTTATGAGCATATTTTCAAAGTCATTTATCATAATACAACCCATTGATTTAGAATTTTTTAATGAAATGTTCAACTGATGAAGAAGGATTTAATATTTACTAAATATATATTAAAATGTATAGATAAACATTATTTTTAAAATGATAATTGATATTAATATGGTTAATTGGGAAAAATGGGTTGTCATATTCTGGGAAAATATTATTTATTATATAGATAACCATTGTATTATGCAATGATTATGATAATAGGGACTAATATTTTTTAAATGAAACAGAATATATTGGTAATATTATATTATTATGTAAAATTGAAATATTGTCTTCAAAGATAGGATTTTATTTTAAGAATAATGGACGATTTTTCATTTAGAAATATATAAGATTGTATATTGGAAATAGGTGACTCTACATAATTATGTGATAAATTAGCTTATTTTAAGGATTATTTCTGGTTGAATTTATTTTTTTAGTATATGATTTTATTAATGATTGATGTTTATTATAAATAAATGTTAAATTTTTATTAAATGAATGTATGATCAAATAATTATAATTTTCTGGGGTTTTAAACATGTACAATAATATATTTTGAGATCATAAAGTTAGTTATTTATGGAATTATTTATGAATAACAATTAGGGTAGTTGTTGAGGATTTAGTGGTTATTGTAGTATTTCGATGTATGTAGGTTCCTTAATATTAGATATTATATCATCCTCTACTAACCATTTTAGTTATTATTAAGGGATAATAAAATAATGAATGATTCTTCATTCATTATGGATATTATGGTCAATTAAATGATGATTTCAGTTATTCATTCCTGAAAAAATTCATCCTGATCATGATTATGCACATAGAGTATGAAATAATAATTATTTAATTAGGTTAAATTATGTATGTTCATTTTATTATCATTTTATTTCCCATTAGAGAAGAAATTTCTCAAAATCAAGTAAATTGAAGGCAAATCAATAATTTTATGTGGAATATAACACTCTTATACCAATGTAAATTTTTAAAAACTCACATTAAATTATAATCCATATAGAAGAAAATTTATAACATGTATCCTTGTTATAACATAAAATTTAACATCATGATATAATATATATCATATTTTATTAATATTATTTGATACAGTTTGTTTATAAAAAGAATAAATTAAATTATTTGGATAATGTTTCTATGAGGAGGGGATAATTTAATACACTGAACGTTTATTTTATGCTTTCTACTGAAAATTTATCATTTATGTGAGATTTCTCAACATGAAACACTATGCATAAATTAACCACAATATATAATATTAAAATGTATTTTTTATAACCTATTTGTTGGTTTAGAGGTTTTGAATAGGAATAGAAAAATTATGAAATATATATATTGTATCTCTTTAATATGAATAATTAATTAAATCATGAAATTTAACATTCATATATTTTTTACATTGAACATAACAATAATAAACATATTTTGAACTTCACAGTAAATTTTCATAATTTTTTTTAAATTTTATTCAGGTGTATTATAATTAATTTCTACCACTTTTATAAATATTATTTTTAAAAATTCAAATAATTTTTGAAATAATTATTTCAATATTATATTATGGTTTAATGTTTCATTCAAAAAAAATTCAATGAATATAAAAAATATATATATTTAAAACTGTCATTTAGTATATTTAAATAATGAAATATGAATGTAAAATTCTAATTTATATTTTTTTTTAAAATTAAATATATCATTTTAAATATGAATAAGGTAAATAATTACCTTTTAATTTTCATTATATATTTTTTAAAAGTTTATTTCTATTTATAAAAATGCATTTTTTAACATAACTACTTTCAGCGCATAATGTTTTTAAATTTTAAATAATTAAAATTATCCATACAATTTATTTATTGACTATAATTTTTTAACATACAAACATATAAATATATATGAATTTAAATTCATATAATTTTTATTACAAGACACTGATTTAATGTAAGATCGTCTAATGCTTGAAAATTGAAATATCTTGAAAATACAATTTTCAACATATTTTTTAGATTTAATTTAAGATAAATTTATACCTATTATATAAATTGAATTTGATAAAATATATTCCATATTTAGAATCATGATGTTTAAATTATAAAAATTTCCCCTTTAATATTTCTGCATTATCAATATTATCCATGGAAAATTTTTTCACCTTATAAAAGTGTAAAATTTGATAAACCTCGATAAAAATTTAAAATATGGCATCAAAATCATCTATAAAAATAACTATTTTTATTATGTGAGATTTATTTTACCAACCCTTTATTTTAGTCATTTAGATTATAATTTGGCTCCCTTTTTCATTAATAATTCACATATTATTATTTTATGTAAATGAAAATTCCAAAATATCAATCTTTAGATTTTAATTTCACTTATATTTTAAAATTGTGAAAATAAGGTTTTATAAATTAATATAAGGGTTTATTTTTAAAATAATTAATTTATTTTTATTTTTTAATTTTATTTTTCATTGTTATGTATGTTATAATTTCCTCAAATTATGACACAATGTTTTCACTATTATTGTGCAAGTAATAGAATAGTAAATGTAAATAATTTTAAACTCATAAAACATAATATTTTTAGGCTGAATAATTATTTTATAAAAAAATTATTGTAAATAATAATATATATTTGATGGTAAGGAGATTATATATTAGTTAAATTCCATAATTTATGTATTAGATGCCAAAATAATATGAATAATTCATCATATATCTTTAATGGTATTTTATTTTAAATATTATATTATTATGTTACTAAAAAGTCTAAAAAATCATGAATGTGGACAAGGGGATGAGATATAACATAAAATTCCATTCCATAAACTTGTGTGTGATATTTATTACCTTAAAAGTTATTTTTTTACAAAATAAGAATAACTATTTTTTTACCACCATTATACATTAAAAAATTTAATAATGGGGTAAATCCAAAAGACAGGATTTAAAATTCCACAAACAACGGTAAAATTATTATTTTTGAAAATGGTATCAATCATAAAAAATATTTTATTATAGTTTATATCTACTTAGTTCCACCATCACAAGAATATGGATATACTATATTTAAATCTATTATATAATTTCGTGTCAGCGCATTCCTTAACTATAAGTGGAAACCACATCCCATCTATTTTTCACACCACCAAATGGGGTGAGGAAAATATTTCTTGTAATATAAGAAGCTATTATGAATTTGGGAAATCCGAAATCTTGTGAGAAAACTATTCACGGATTTAAAATTAATAATTTATCTAGAAACACAATATAGCTCATCCATTCCACATAATGAACATGCTAAGTGGGAATGCCACTCTTCATGGAATTACATCAAATTAAAATTCATTTGTGGGGTGAGGTAAAATTTCATGACCCTTGTAACCATGTTTTCTTTGGTATCACAAATCATGAATTCGATGTCCCCCAAATAGTTTTCAATTTTACGGGGGGATGCAGTGAAGTCGTGGCCTCATAAATGAAAATCAATTACGATGTGATATGATCTCCCTACTGCCACACAAATGGTTTCTATTTTAGTGTGATGGTTTTATTACTCAACCACATCATGCATGAAATAATACATTTCATTCCATTTATTATGGGAAAATGAATTTTTCTGATGCCTTATAAATTTAGGGTCTTTAAGGGGATGCGAGGATGAGAAATTAAGAAAACTATAGACGTATTTTATAGGTAATACACCTACCTCGTACCTTGGATAAATAAATTAGAGATACCTTAAAGAATTCATCAGAAAATTACAATCTTATCCATCTTAAAAAGAAATATCCTTGCCCATGCGGAGGAATACCGCCATTGAGAACTCTCCCTTCAGATAAAAACACACATTACAATCACATACCCATCATAGAAAACAAAAGTATATGACATTCGATACACATATTGTCACAACCCATCCTCGGGGCCCATGCCGTGACTACCCCAAGCCCACCTTCCATAGGCCAGGGGCTGGCGAATAGCACCAAAAGCGTAAATCCTGAAAAAGGGAAGGCATTGCCATTATATAAGCAAACAAATAAAATAGAGTACGTAAGCTGATGTAAACACTAAGTAAATTGTGTACAAAAGTAAGTGCTGGAAAGTAAAAGGGCCAGTATACAAACCCAACTGAATGTACAGTACAACTGAGAATGAATGTACAATAGCTGAAAAGTTAATAAGCAACCACCAAGTCATCCTCCCGAATTCCCACCTGAAGGGTGGGTACAGATAGTCTAGTCGGCTCCTCAGGTTCGGTCGTCCGCTCTGAGTACATCCCACCAAGTGTTCCACCTCTAGGTACCGTCTTGCTCCATAGGAATCCACCTCGATCAGTGATGTCTGTCGTCTGCATCCAACAAAACGTAGTGTGCACATAGCCCGTGCATGGGTGAGTATACGATACTTAGTAGGGACCCCGAGACTTCCGAAGGTCTCCCAAAATCCATAAAGGAATAAACCACAAAGGAATAATACAAACACGATGTATCAACCAACTCTACTTAGGTATATGCCCATACATATACCTAAGTCATCAATTCCAATTCGGCTCCAACATCCAAGCCCAATTATAACCCAGTCCACACAGGAAAGAAAAACCCAGTACACACAGGAAATCTAGTCAATCATATCGATGGTAATGATTAAAAGTCAAGACTCAGCTCACAGAGTTAAACTATTCATGAAGAGGGATGGAGATGATAGATGTTGCCTCTAAATCATCTCCCCTATCGAACCCAAGTCGGATCCATGTACAGAAGTCATCGCTGCCGAACCCACGTTGGATCCCTGTACAGTAACCATCACTGCCGAATCCACTTAGGATCCAAGTACAGTTATCATCGATGCCGAACCCATGGAGGATCCTAGTGAATTAGTCATCCCTATTGAACCCACAAAGGATCCATGTATAGTCATCATCGATGCTGAACCCACGGAGGAACCAAGTACAGTCGTCCTCACTGCTAAACCCATGTAGGATCCAAGTAAAGTCTTCATTGTCGTCGCAGTCGCAGCCATCTTTAGGGTTCCCGTACACATCACGCTTGATTTCAGGAGGGTCCTCTCCACGATCCAAGGGGTTCGATACATCAATTGTCACGAAGTCCTGAGTTGATGTATCACAAAGTTTTATCTCGACAATATGAACTCAATGTGATAGAGGGTTCATCAATCGGATGCCTGATCTTAGAGATATTGGCTTTTCCGTCTCAGGGCCCTGTTGGTTTTTAAGCTAAAACCAACCCGACCATACTCTAGATACAACCAAACCTTAACTAGAGGAGGCCAAAAGAACTATCTCACCAAGTTTAATTCAACGTATTTTACGACACATCATTCGGACGTCCGGTTCTTAAGTTATAATCGTTTCCGCACCAAGGGCTTGGTTTGTTTCGAGTTCGATCCAACCCAGAGGTACAAAAACTTCACCGAAACCTCGAGTTTAATATGCCGAAACAACCGTCTCTATCCGACGATCCCTACGCAACCGATGGTACGCAGATCATAGGTCTGCAACCCACGATATGGGTGTTTGAACGAACCTAGTCCGAAAATAGTGGGTCTGGTCCCAGTCCGACCCTGCCCAATACCCCCTGGGTTGGTCCAAACCGGGTTGACCCGACCCGGGTCCGGGTCCGGCCCAATTGGGCATGGCCCGGCCCGCTGCCAGCCTAGCCAATGCAGCCTATGGCCCGGCTCGAATGTCGTCCACGTCTCGGCGCTGGCCGAGCGGGGCGCAAGGGGCGCGACCCTTGTTTCTGGAAAAGGCGGACCGAGTGGGGTCCACCCTTGATTTTGGTCGGGGGGGGGGGGTTGCAGCACCCCGTTTTCCTAGTAACTGTCGGCCGGTTGAGCTGCCGCGGTACCCTTCAGGGTCCCGACTCCAGGAGACGCCGGTTGTCGGTGGTCTGGCCGCCCATGCCTGGTCCGTTGCAACCTAAGGGCTGGGCTTGTCTCACCGGCACGGCGCGCAGGCGCCGCGCACCACCGTCGCGGCCCGCTCTGGTCGTGGTCCTCTTCGTCCCCGCGTGGTGCAACCACACCACGCCACCTTCGCCTTATCCATAAATGAAGATCAAAAAGAAAAAGGGGACGAGAATCAGTTGTGTTTGTCCGGTCTGATCTCTTCCTGTTATGATGATAAAATTTGGCCAATTCTTGAACAATGAAGGATGATGATTAAACATGAACAAAAAAAATTAACCCCTACATCGGTAAAATATGATGAACGCTGGTGTCACGGTTGATGGCATCGCGAAGTGATGATTCGTATACGTTGACGGAGAGTGTCTAAGGAGGAAATGACGTATCCCCTTTTTTTCACGGAGAGAACATTGAAAGGTGTGACATCGTTGGCGAGTTCCTGCGTCGGTGTCTCATCCCTTGTTGTGGAGGAAGAAGAGGACGGAGTAACCGGGGTCACCGAGTTGATTTTATTCATCGAAGAGATGATGTTATTCATTGAGGATAATGTTCTTCGAAAGAGAAACATACTCATCCTTTTTAAACAAGAGATCCCACCAATTTCTCCCAACCCCAAATGTGTTAAAGTAAGATAATAGACTAATGATATTATTTTATTAACACAAGTAACTTAAATTTGAAAATTCAAAACACATAATCAAATTAATTAAAGTGGTTTAATTAATTAAATTAAGGGGTTGGAATGTGTTAAAGATGGAGACAGGAGGAGGTGAGTGGTCTCAATTTTAAGGTTAGTTGAAAAAATAAAGAAGGGGGGTTTAAGGGGTTATGGGGGATAACTAGTGTAGGTTACGTGTGGGATCCACAACACAAATATCCTCCCATGGGAGGTTATGTGGGTGTAGGCCCACCTTAATCTCCTCTTGGGAGGAATTAAAAAACCAATAATAAAAATAAAATTGTGCCACCAATTTTATTTGTTTAAAACTATTTCCCTCCAAAATTAATTCTCAACCCGATTAAAACACAACTGCGGTAAAGGTCCCCTTAAGCGATTACCAGAGATACGAGTTCATCGGTGCCCTCAGAATTCGATTCCGAGTACCGGTTAAAAAGATATAATAACCCACTCAGTCGTTCACTAAACGTACCTGATCTAAAATTCAAGAAAATTATTCCATGCACACTAGGCCTCAGAATCATGTTCCATCAGAAACATCGTAATCGTAAAATTCCAATGTATTTAAAAAAAATTCCTTGAAATTTCCGGGTCTTTACACATAGGGTATTTTTCATTCACACTCTTACTACCATCATTCTACATTCTATTTGGGCCAATATTGTCCACTTCAAGAACTATCCAAATGACCACTTTCGACCTATACCATAATATTTGAGTTCCATCATAGATAAACACATATGGACTCCAGAGTCATTTACACTATGTATAGGGCACATTGTCATGTCCTCACATCCTATTAAGGATTAATATATTAAAAAAAGTCTCTCATTTAACTTCCCCACTAAGAGGGGTCCTCACAGTTGTCATAATAATTTATTATCATTGTAACTAGGACATAATTCTAAGAGGAATAGCCATCAAATTTCCCATTTATGAATGTAATGGGAACCAATTATCTTCCCTTTTTCTTAGAGAAACTATTATAACCTTCTATCCTCTATCCTATAACATGAAACATGGAATACCGCCCATAGTAATCCCGGAGAATTTATTCTGTGATATCTCATACTATTAATAACATCACCCTCATCCACTAGTAGTTTAAAGCGAATATTCACAGTGACAGATCTTCCACTTCCTTTTGTTTTCTCATTGAAAATAGGTCATGTGGTCATAGAGGTTAGTGGTTTTCATAACACATGCACAATCAAATATCTGTATGTAGTCCTACTATTATGTATAATAACGAACAATGATTCCATCCTCTCAATTTTCAATGTTCTTTGTGAGGAAAATATTTGGAGTCATATATTTCAAATATGTTATCTTTTTCTTCCGTCATTGGTATAACCCCCAACATTTCCGAACTGTGTGATATTTAATTCATTTCTAAAAGGGATAATTATTATGCATCATTATGATTCAAAAACAACACCATATACTCAACCTAATCTTCTCTATTACATATTCATAATAGGGTAATATCCAACATGGAGGTTCATATACCTTCCTTATATATCAATCATCATACATATTGTTCTATATTCTCAGTAAGATCAAGCCCCCAACCATTGAGGTTATATTGTATCATGGTTCATTTCACCTTATCCTCATCAACCCAAATTCACAATGTTTGGAATTAATTAGTGGTCAATATATCCTATAAAATTTACTAGAAAGGTTCACTAATTTGTTAATCCCATATCATTATTTTCTTGGAATTTTCAACCACTACATCCACACTGCATGGTAGTAAACTGGATGGTTTGGTCCTTATTACATGACCCTAAATTGTATAATGTGTCCCATTAAGTGTACACAAACTATATATTTTATGATTCCCTTCAAATGGATATATACAAAGCCCCAATTATGGTCTCGATCCTGATATCTCATCTATAAAAATAATCCCATTTCATACTAAACTAAACCCCCACCCCCCCCCCCCCCCCAAATATGACATTATATTGTGATCCTTTAAATATTGAATTACATTGATAATATTGAAACATGGTGGATAACATTTGATATATATAAGTGGATCCCTCAATATATAACCCTAGATACATAAATTTTTCTACATTGATAGAGAACTTTTGAAAAATATAAATTTTTTCCATCATTAATATATTTTAATAATTAAAAACATGAATGGTGGAATAATTTATTTTAGGTTTTATAAAATAATCATAAATATTAATAAAATATATTAAAGTGACTAGGAGTAGGAAAAAAATACCCCAAAATCAGGTGATGAGTCTAACATCCCATCATCTTGACCAATGTGAGGTCCTATGAATTATTGGGAAAATTCATTAATGATAGTATTCGTTTGGACATAAGTACCATAAATCATCATGGATATAGGAACCGTTTGGTATTTTTGGTTCCACAAATAAACCCCATTGGAGACTACATAAAATGGTATGTGTAAGGAATGTGGTGGCTCAAAATGAAATATTATAAAACCATACACAGACCCCCAAAATTTACTGATATACAACCAACATTTGTCGAAAACAAAAATTGTAATGCTTATGTGAATCCATTCATTATAAAAAATATTTTTGTTCACCAAATCTCCTGACCATTTTTTGTACTCCCAGAAAATTAAAGTTGCCTAGAAATTGTTATTTTAAGATTATAAATTACAAATTCATTCATTTATTTTAATTCATATTTAATGGGGTTTATTTTTATGTCTTATATATATTTCATTGTGATATTTTACATCATATATATTTAATCCAAATAGAATCCAACTAGCTAAAAAATATCTTATCTTTCAGTTGCAGAGGTCAAGTTATCATATATCATGAGGATCCTATCTCCAACATAGTGTCTCTAGCATAAGGTATCAAACACATTGGTTATGGTGTAGCACCTCATTGTACCATCTCATCCTTATAATATTCCCAAAAATACTCTTGTATATGGATCCCCAACAATGATAGACCAAATGATTTTTTGTAGAAAAGAAGAAGAAACCACCCATCACTATGTCAATTATTTGGGAGCCTTTCCCTAGAATATAACAAAAACTTCTTCCCTTACATTTGTGAGGTAGATCAAAAGGCTTCTTGGGACTTCATCTTGACACCACTAATGTCAACATGAAATTCTCAATCCATGATAAAATTCCCCTAATTCTATACGGTATCATGTCATCATCTAGATGAAGATGTTTCTATAAGGGATGTAGATCATGTCATTCATACCATAGAACATAGGATAGTGCACCAAAGATGATAATAATTCTACAATGAACATGATTATATCCATGTTAATACCAGCAAATCCTACCAACAAAACATGGTGAAATGCCATGACATGACCCAAACACTTGCTCACATATATCAGGTCTTCCAACAATGTTTGGTAGAAACTACCAAACCATGTTGGAACTCCATGAAAATTAACATTTGGAGACCTTATATCTCTCCCACATGACTAATTACTATAGATAAATCTCATGGATATGTTTATTATATGATCGGGCATGCATTAATTGTCCAATTATAGAATGGAAATATTTTCTCATTCAAGCTGCATATGTTTTCCCTTATATACTAAAATTATTGATCGAGAGGAATCTATTCTTGACCACATTACAGAATCCATATAGGATATAATGATTTCATCAGTAGTGGAAAGGATTGGAGAATACAACCCCACCACCACATTTTATGTGGTCCATAAAAATTATAAGATGATCACTCAGGAGTCAACATATATTAATGTTCCCATAAATGAGGGTATTATAAATAATTCTATGATAATTAGACATCATGATTGGGATAAAAAACACATTTTGACTATATATTATTGGTCCAATTCACTCGGATTTCATGGGGAGGAATATATCCCTTCCAAAAATCAAGAACCTCATAAAAATTTTCTGATGGTAGCATGAATGTTACTCAAGAAATCTCTAAATCATAAAATTAAATATCCACAACATGTGAATCAAAATGACCAATGGATAGATTATAAATGTAAATATTACTCAATTTTAACATAAATCCAATGAAATGCCCAAAATATCACTCTAATCATTGATAATGTTCTTGAGTCCATTATTATTTTACTAATGGTAACCTAGAATTCCGTTGATTCATCACCTAATTACAAAAATTAGTAGCTATATTTTGGAATGTCACTAGAAAAATGTTCCTACAAAAAACATTAGAAGCCCTCCCAAAAATATATTACATTAATTCCTCAATAATTTTTTTAAAGTGATCAATTATGAGAACCCATTTCATGATGAGTAATGAAGAAACACTACTTGTGTTCAAAATAACGAACTGAAATATAGTCCTCTCGTATCTATCACCCATATTTATGGTCCTCCCCATGATACACTCCACATGATTCCATCCCGCATTTGGAAATAAAGTCATACTGTTATTAATCATGTGTATTCCCATTAAACTCATACATTGATATCAGATATTAATGGATGAATATTCTTTACACACCCAAGAACCATAACTGTTTGTTGTTTTAGGATACTAGATTCACTATCTTATTATTTTCTAAATGATCTTCACTATATAAAACAATGATCTATCGATTCTGTACTATTAATAGAAATACCATACATAAAACCATTTTTCATAAAATAGGGAATGGAAACATAATGAATAGTGATATTAAATGATATGTATCGGTAAACAATGGATATAGAAATATAACATGATTATATGTGTATGAGAGAGTGATAATAACATTTGAAAACCACACCCTAACTATCATAAATCAGAAATGCGAGTCCTGAAATAATTCATTGATGTTCATTCGGAATTATTTATAATGTGATTAAATAAAATTACACTATAGAGTATAACATTGGGATAAGATATGTATTTCTATAATATAAATAAGAATGTAAATTCTTATTCCAAGGATATCCACAAAGACATTCATGACATGTTAGGATTGGGAAAACTACTCATGCACCTACTTTAGGCTTCTGATAATATCCTATTTACTCTCTTTTGGGAATTGGATAAGATCCCCTGTAAAAATTGATGACATATAACATTAATCCATACAAAATTAATTAGAGGTTGATACAGTTATCACCCATCACAAAATCCTTACATTAATTTTACAAAAAATAGTAATTCATTTATCATAACATAATCCATATAAATGAAAATGGTTTTATAACCATCTCTTCAACGTAATCATTAATCATCTGGAGGAAGAATGAGGATTGTTCAACTAGATCATATCCCCTGTAAAAATAAAGGATTTCATCCTAGATGAAAACTTATTCTAAAAGATCAATAGGAATATTTCTTGAGTAGAATATGCTCCCAAAATTATGAAATAATTTATAAAACATAAATAATTTTCATAAAATATTTCAATTAAATTATTCTCATAATTGTTAAATTGGAGCCTTAATAATCATTTAAAACATTTCTTGAGGAAAATATCCATTAAAAAAACTTTTAAAAACTAAAAATTCATCAAAATATTATTTAATAATTTTTAATGAAAAAAAATTAAAACATATAATATAATATAATAATCGTTTATTGGTCATGATGGAAGAAATTATTCACATGGCATACATGATTATAAAATGATTTCGTTCACATTTTTGATAAAATACAACTGGAATTTAATACGAAAATGACATGAATATTCAATTAAAAAACATTTGAAAAAATAAATCATGCACAAAAAATTATTAAGTAAATCATTTTATTTATATTATTTTTTTAGAAAACAAGATTGTGGAAGAAAAAGGATATTCAGCCAAATATGTGAAATAAACTTAGTTTTATTTAAAAATGTTCTTATATAATATTAAATAGATAAAGTGGGGAAAACAATGGAAAACAAATATTCTCATGAAATAACTATAGGAAAATAAGATTAGGTATTTTCTTGATATACGTATTAGAATATTTCATCAACATAATTATAAACATAAAAAATCTTGATAAACAATGAGATTATAACATGAAACATTTACCACATTGGTATATTTCGAATCACAATACATACTATAGTAAAACATGGAAGTAAAAAATTGATTTTAATGAAAATAATTAAATTCATGATTTAAAAATTATATGGGGAATCATATAAAACATAAAAAATAAGAATGGAGCATAACATAATGTATTTCCCAATGAAGAAAAATCCATACAAAAAACCTTTACTAATTGGGTGACATATAAACCATAATCCACAGTAAAGAGGAGTAATACAATTCATATGTAATGAAAAATAATTTTCAGGGTAATAACAATGAAATACAATCATAGGAATTATATAGAACAAATTAAACAAATAGGTGGTGAATATTGCATGTCTCACACACAATTAAAAATTATCATAGAAAACGATTACCTTAAGTATCTACATACATTATATATAATAAAAGCACATGTATAATAAATATAAGTTTAAAATAAATATATTATAATACCATAATTATATATATCATAAAATATATTATTTACTTATGAATTTTTATTACATTTTTATTATAAATTCCATGTTAAAATCACTTCTTCGGCAATAACTACATCTTTTTTTATGTATGTTTAGATTTTTTATATTTCATTCCACCTAAATTGATCAAGGTTACATTATATACATAATGATAACCATGATATTAAAATCATATATATTATTTATATATTTATTTATCATAATCCATAAATGATAGAGAAGTAAAATGAAATATACAGTTCATGGAGACAGCAGGTCATACTAATGCATGAATGTTGATTCCATTTACCTAAAACAATAAAATAAATAAGATTTAAAAAAATCAAAATAAATAATCATTTTATTTCATATATATAAAATATTTTCAGTAAAAACATCATTATTAAATTCCATATAAATCATTAATGAATCACATCGCTCCATGAGGTGGTAGTTATCCACACCCTTGGGTGATATGGTTAAATTACCATGGAATGGTGTGTAAGAAGGTGTATGTGATATATTTAAAATAAATGTGTAATTATGTAACATTTATCTTATTTTTTAATTAAATCTATCTAAATTAAAATCCAAGTAAACTGAAAATGAAAAATACATCACATCGGTTTGTAAGGTCGTAGTCCACCGTACACATGAATAATGATTGTGTATTCATTTTATTGAAGTGGATATTGATATAGGATGTTAAATTAAATAAAAAATGTAAATATATAGGATATATTGGTTTTAATATTTTATCATATTTTGAAATGATTTAAATGAGTTATAAAAATAATTAAAAAAATTCATCATAAATAATATTACATCTTTTTTGGACAAAAATTTTTGTTTAACTTAAATACATCCTATAATAGATCCATTATCTCAATGATTCCTATAATATTTTTGGATGTAATTATTGAAGATACTTTTTTGTAATTTTCACAACTAAATAGATTTCGTAATGTGAATCGGATATGAGAGGGGATGGTCTTTTATAAGTGTGACGACTGCAACACTTTTAATTCTTGAAATGAAAATGTGTACACATATTTTTAACATTACAAAATACCACAAATGATCCATTGTTTAATAATATGTTATATAAGTTCTAAATATGGTCCTAAAATATGTTTTAGACAAATTGCAATGTAATTTTACCCCTTCTCTTTTTAGTTTTACCCCCGGTAAACCTGTTTTGAATTAAACTTGGTAATTAATTTTAACTATTTTTTACATTTAATTGTGGAAGAATATTATGTTGAAATTGGTAGATAATATAAATTATAATTATTAAAAAAATAATTCAATTTTTTCAAATTCCATTCCCATATGAGGAAAATTTAAATATAAATTTAATAATGAAGAGGCGAAAAAATGTTATTTTCTAAAGAAAAAATATTCAAAAATATAAAATGTTTTTATATATAAATTCAACATGAAATTTATTCCAATGATGTAAAGTGGATATTCATATATATTATCTAATTATACATTTAGGATCATTTTATATAAAGTTTAATGTTTTTATATGCTTTTAATTAAATGAGAATTTAAAAAATCTTTTTTTTAAATATTCATAAAACAATTATCTATTAATAAAACTCTCCAAAATTAACCCATTGTTAATTTTTACAAGTTCATTTAAATATAATGTTTACTTTTAAAAAAATTACTAAAATAGACAATAATAATATTGAAACAAGTTCACAATTTGTGTAAAAATTGTTTTTCAGGAAAAATACATTTTTAAGCATTAAATTGGATTTATTCATATCCCTTCTCCAGAAAAGAATAATTTTTCTTTTAACATTTTATTGAATATATAATAAATTAATTTCATTAAAATCATTGAAAAATTTGATTTTATAATTTATTAATATAAAATGAATTTGTTTCATAAAAATAAATTTTCAAAAAATATATATTCTTTATTTTTATAAGGTTATTATTATAATTCCTAATTATTTTCTAACCATTAAATCATTTTATATAAATTAAAAAATGATATAGTTTCATAATTGATTTAATTATATTCATACATTCCATTTAAATTGCATAGTGATTACAAGCATAATAAATAATAAAATTTTAAAAGTATCCCATGTTTTGTATAAACTTGATGTTCCATGTAATAAAATTTAATATTTGTGGTGAGCATAATACAAGATAAAATTAGTGTTTCATGTAACAAAAAATATGTAATAGATTAACATTATTCGAAAATATAAATATTAAAAAATATCTCAGTGTGTTACACCTCCCCATGACAGAATTCACTACAAGTGTTCTACTGATAGTAATAATTTATATCTATAAGAAGGTAATCTATTTACTAAATAAATTATGATAATTACTTCATTTCTTGAGTGACATAATAATCTTATTCCAGCTATTCAGGAAGAGTTACAATTGAAAAGTGATATCCTTTCTTAGATGGAACAAATATCGAGGAAATTGCCCTTTTCCAAACCTCCCTTGGATCGTTATCCCTCCAACGTAATGAATGATATTCCCCCTAATAATAAAATTTACAACTAGGTGGATAGGAAATTCATACTTTGGCACGATTAAGAGGTGGAATCATCCATGTAATATGATGGGAATACATTTATGATTAAGAGATAATTGTCCATAAATAAAATAATTTTCAATTATTATCCATTATCTTCCCCTAAATAAACAATTATAGAGGTGTTATCAGACCAATGATTACCTAACATTTATTGGAACCAGTGGAAAAATTAGTCATGTAAAAGATTAATTTTTTCTTTATGGATGATATGAAGTTTTTTTATGGTTATTGAAGAACATAATCATCTAATCAATTTAACAACCCTTCCAACTAAATGATGCTTGAAACTAGTAAAACCTTAGATGTGTGTCCAACATGAATGTCTTAATGTAATAATAATTTTACATCCATTGATCTCTAATGACCCACCCAGTGATCATGTTATAGGTTGGTAAATTAAATATCATTTAACTTCTACCATGTCCCTAATAACTAAATCCCATCAATGATGATTCCATGTAATATCACTAAATTTTGATACCCTTAAATAAAAGGTAGTATTCTTAAATGTAATTATCTCATAATAATCATAGAAATGACATTCTTAGTGTGGTGAAAAAAATTAAATACCCATGTATAAAGAAAATGTGAATGTTGAGAAATATTCTCACATAGTTAAGGCAAATCATCAAACAAAAAAAATCATCAAAATAAAATATATCTTGTGAGTATCATACAATGAACCCAACACATGTGGAATGAATATTTATAATATCAAAATGCTAAATAGATTATTCAAAACCACAAAATTATAGGAGCATCCCCAACAATTAGGTTTGGGGATGATTTAATAGAAACCATCCCTATAAGGATAAAAAATCCAACCTAGGATATTTAAATAATTGTATAGTAACATCACAGCCCAGATGGTATGAGGAATTTTTACCTCACCCTCATCCCCCCATTTAGGTGGACCACCATAAGGTGTACTCTCCTTTTCAACGAATCTCATGACCCAAATTCCACATTGGGGATGCATGTGTTTAAACAATGATTAATCTCCCATTGAATCATCCTTTACCCTGGTGGCTCCAATATGTTATTTTCAGTTAAGGATAAGTCCCCTTAGTGTTATCAAGAAATGTAAATCTATATGGTGTTCAACTGCTTGTGAAAATCAGAGCTCACTTGAAATATATCCCCAAGACTATCATATCTCCTATCATTATGATACTAATGATATACCTTCCTTGAATTATGATTTGATTAATGTCATTACTACCACCCATGTGGATTCTACAGAACATGTACTCAAAACAATGTAAAAAGGTGTATATTTATATCTGAAATTATGCCCTCACTAAATTAATTGATGGATGCTTGATTACAAAATCCAGAGGATCTCTATAAATGTGGAAACTCCCTCTTATTCTCTACCACCACATACACATTGAGCATCTACCAAACCAATGGGTAATGGGGTGGCCTCATATCAACCAACACATGAAAAAATTAAATCTATCCAACTTGAGGAAATATGTTCTCTATTCTGGAATATATGAAGGTGGTAATAAATATCAATGTAATATTATATAGAGGGACCATTAATACTAGGAATATTCTTCACTAAAAGCATTATTTCACCCTCAATAAAACCATACCTCATGATTGTTATTTTTAAATGAAAAAATAGTGATCAAAAAAATATAATGATCATGGGATATTTTAAACCAATATACATATATTCGATTAAATTGGTATATTAGTGGTTTCCAACTAATTCAAAAAAAATTGAATCAGATTTGACAAGTATTCATGGGACAATCTATATAGGTTATCAACCAAGTGTACATGTAGAACTACTAAAACTAGGAAAAAATAATATTACCCCTATTGAAGATTCTACTTAGTTAAGCATTTCTCCATGCTTTTCGATACAATTGATTCAGTGGCGAGTTTATTGGGAACTTGTGGAGGATGATATGAACTAGTACAACTATAATGAAATCCTTAAATATAATGGGTGGATTAAACTCTCACAAAAAAAACTTTTTGATTCAAAAATTTATATCATTAAATGGATTATTTGGTTCAAAATATCATTTGATGCACATTTTTTATTTTTGTGGTCCCATAATGGGAACCAATGGGATGTAAGGGGAAGCCAGGAATAGGTGTTTTACATTGAAAATAGAGTGATTGAACATAATATACTATAAAAGTATACAATCCATATTGATTAGTGGATGTGAATATCATCATAAAAAATTCATATATTAATTAATATCTGATCTAGAAAATGATAATATACCTTTACCTCTCATGTTGAAAGCAATTATAAAATGAGAGGGGCATAGATTTTATCTCCATGTGGAAGGGTTTTACTTAATCCTTAAAATCACAACATCCTCAAGATGTCTTTTTTTTCATAAATTAAAAACCATTGTAATGTGATATGAAATACCACTATTCTAGAAATGTATCCAGGTGGGTTGTTATATGTATCCATAGTTGAACAAAATATAGAGGATTCTATGTTGTGAAATAGAGAACAATATTGACCAATATAAATATATTAGGGAATGATAACTAACATAGAAGAAACCATGTCCCTCACGAAGAAACTAACCAACATACCAGATCATGCACGATATCCAAATAATTCTAGTGTATAACATTATCTTGAATAGAAATACTTTAAACAATACATATGTTGATATGAGAGAACTGGAAAAAATCTCCAAATATTTAAAAAAAAATAGAAAAATTACTACTTCTGAGATGATAATTCTCTAGTTTAATTAACAAAAACCATGGGAAATTTTTTTGGGGCTTTCAGATCCTATGAGGCTAAATAATGTTTATTTCATTGATTTCTGGAATTTTTACAAATCTTCGAATAATATTATGCCACAAAAATTGAGATTTTTTTCCTTTGAAATACATTCTATGAAATATAGTTGATTTTTTGAATGTGAAGGTTGGTAAAATACCAACACAAGTGAAATTAATTTTTTCTAACAATATACAATATTTAAGAAAATTTCAATATGTTTTATCTTTGGGTGAAAAAATATTAGTGTTAATATGACTAGGAAAACAATCAATAGAAGTCATGCTATCTTAATCAACAATTAAACAACCCCATTGTGCCCTTATTTTCTTCTTCTATGATGTGGATATCCCATTGGAACCATATTCCCCTAAGGATCAGTACTCCATGAACAAGCATAATAAATGATGAAAAAAATCATGTATTGGAAGATGAGCATTCACAAATGCCAAATCCAAACCTACCACACATGGATTTTATAAGTCTAATCATAAAATTATATTCACAATTCCATCAATTAGTTCCAGACAGGAATAATATTCATCAAAATAAAAATTAATATTAGGGTTTATAAATTTCATTCTAAGATTATGTCCATTCTATGATGATGAGAATCCTCACAAACTCTACTCCATTATGACAAATCGGAGAACCACTGGTTGAGGCCACATAAGGCAATGAGGAAGGGTATAATGTAGTCGTGGCCAAACCATAAATTATGTACACATCCCAAATATAGGTTTTTACACGTCCAACACTCAATGATGACAACTCCATCATGAATGGGAATATTAGGTAATGTTTTCTGCATTTTCGATGAATTTTTTAGAAAATATTATTTTTGATGATCATCAAGAAGCGTTGGAATCATCTAGGTATCCCATATTTATAGGATTACTAAAATGGAATAAAAAAACAATATAAAATGCTCCCTCAACATAAGCTCAACAACCCATATTTTAACCCTATTAAAGTGAACAATCAAAGTGCCTAATAAAAGATATGACTATATAAGAAGATAGAAACCATTGACTAGAAAATATGACATAGAGAAGTAGTTGGACATAGTTCTAGGGATGTATTCAATTATGGATTCTCATATCCTATTAATGTATCAATGAGAATCCCTTACAGAGACCCCAATAATCCCTAAATATTTTGAAGAATAGGTCACTATTTATTAGGTATACCAAAAAAATAGCAAATGGAATGAACTGAAGTAATGACTTTTTATGATCAAGAAAATGATGATTTGATGCAAGGGACCATAAGGCCCTTATATGAGCAGGTAGACTAGAAAACATTGAAATATGATGATATTTGAGAAATAATTTCATAGGATTCAAGTGCATTCCAATCTCAACAAATCCTCGGTTTGGATATACAATAGGTGAAATGTCTCTTTCTCTTATGATTATTTATGGGTATGACAATGGTGACCAAAATCTGACTTAATGGTTCATGATTAGATCACAATATGGGGACATGATGTTTGACTCTATCTTTTTGGTCATCCAAAAGGATTCAACCATCAATTTCCTTTGTGGATGGTCATATATGCCCCAACATGTGGAAATACCTTAATCATATAACAAATACATCATTTAATACATCAATGGTTATAGTGGTAAATTACATGGTGATAAATTCCCAATACAATCATGTGAAACTAAATATATCGATTTAGGATTTTACCTAATGGAAGGAAAATAACCCATGATTAATTATATTTCACAGGTTAATACCCTAAACCATTTTTAATGTAATTATTCATACCTATTCATGAAGATCAGTGCTGAGTATGTGTATAACATTAGAAAAATAGGAAATGTGTGTTTTAAATTGGTGAGGTACTCATCAACCCTCATAATATCAGTTAGCTACACCATGATTTACTAAGTAGATCTCACATCCTCTAATCAGTGGAGATGCTTTAGTAGAAAATATTAATTAATTCTACCTCTAAATTTAGAAAACATTACCATCATCATCTAAATCTAAACTAATTATCAAATCACCATTAGATAATGGATACATTTATGCCTCTAATTTTGGAAATGTTAATCATTCTATTACCTATAATGATCCCCCTTCATCACTCATCCTTCCAGACATGGATATAAAGGATGATGAGGAGGAATTGGAAAAGGAATAGGAAGGTGAAGAGGAGGATTGATTCAATGATTCACTACATAATTTAGGGAATGCATCTCTCTAGTTTTCAATATTCTATGATAATTAAAAAATGGTACATAAGAAGATATGTTGCCTACATAGAATAGTGAATTTATAAACATTAGAATATAAAAGGTATATACGTACTTATTAAAATAAAATTGATATATTTATTTCTATAATTATATTAAAATTACATTCCATGGACATGATGTGGCCTCTCACCATTTAGGCCTTCCATAAGTTAATAATATTTACAAGCAGGCAGACATGGTAAGAAATATGATTAATTCTTCCGAAGATGATCTCGAATTTGATATGTTCTTCATATAAAAATTCAATTTTGGTGTTTAGTGACCAATAATGGTTCTCAAATATACTTCAGTTTATGAAATATATTACATGAATTACTCAATCATTGTCTTAAAGTGATCAATTATGAGAACCCATTTCTTGATGAGTAATGAAGAAACACTACTTGTTTACAAAATAACGAACCGAAATATAGTCCTCTCGTATCTATCACCCATATTTATGGTCCTCCCCATGATACATTCCACATGATTTCATCCCTCATTTGGACATCAAGTCATAGTGTTATTAATCATGTGTATTCCCATTAAACTCATACATTGATATCACATCTTAATGGATGAATATTCTTTACACGCCCAAGGACCATAACTGTTAGTTGTTTTAGGTTACTAGATTCACTATCTTATTATTTCCTAAATGATCTTCACTATATAAAACAATGATCTATCGACTCTGTACTATTACTAAAAATACCATATATAAAATCATTTTTCATAAAATAGGGAATTGAAACATAAAAAATAGTGATATTAAATGATCAATATGGGTATACAATGGATATAGAAATATAACATGATTATATGTGTATGAGAGAGTGATAATAACATTTGAAAACCACACCCTAACAATCATAAATCAGAAATGCGAGTCGTTAATTAATTCATTGATGTTCATTCAGAATTATTTATAATGTGATTAAATAACATTACACTATAGAGTATAACATTGGAATAAGATATGTATTTCTATAATATATATAAGAATGGAAAATCTTATTCCAAGGATATCCACCAAGACATTCATGACATGTTAGGATTCGGATTACTACTCGTGCACCTACTTTAGGCTTCTGATAATATCCTATTTACTATCTTTTGGGAATTGGATAAGATCCCCTGTACAAATTTATGACATATAACATTAATCCATACAAAATTAATGGGAGGTTGATATAGTTATCACCCATCACAAAATCCTTACATTAATTTTACAAAAAATAGTAAGTCATTTATCATAACATAATCCATATATATGAAATTGGTTTTATAACCATCACTTCAACATAATCATGAATCATCTGGAGGAAGAATGAGGATTGTTCAACTGGATCATATCCCCTATAACAATAAAGGATTTCATCATAGATGGAAACTTATTCTGAAAGATCAATAGGAATATTTCTTGAGTAGAATATGCTCCCAAAATTATGAAGTAATTTATAAAACATAAATAATTTTCATAAAATATTTCATTTAAATTAATCTCATAATAGTTAAATTGAAGCTTTAAATATCATTTAAAACATTTCTTGAGGATAATATCCATCAAAAAAACTTTTAAAAACTAAAAATTCATCAAAATATTTTTAAATAATTTTTAATGAAAAAAAATTAAAACATATAATATAATATAATAATCATTGATTGGTCATGATGGAAGAAATTATTCACATGGCATACCTGATTATAAAAAGATTTCGTTCACATTTTTGAAAAAATACAACTGAAATTTAATAAGAAAATGACAGGAATATTCAATAAAAAAACATTTGAAAAAATAAATCATGCACAAAAATGTATTAAGTAAATCATTTTTTTAATATTAATTTTTTAGAAAACAAGATTATGGAATAAAAAGTATATTCAACCAAATATGTGAAATAAACATAGTTATATTTAAAAATCTTCTTATATAATATTAAATTGATAAAGTGGGGAAAACAGTGGAAAACAAATATTCTCATGAAATAACTATAGGAAAATAAGAATAGGTATTTTCTTGATATACGTATTAGAATATTTCATCAACATAATTACAAACATAAACAATCTTGATAAAAAATGAGATTATAATATCAAACATTTACCACATTGGTATATTTTGAATCACAATACATATTATAGTAAAACATGGAAGTAAAAATTGATTGTAAAGAAAATAATTAAATTCATGATATAAAAATTCTATGGGGAATCATATAAAACATAAAAAATAAGAATGGAGCATAATATAATGTATTTCCCAATGAAGAAAAATCCATACAAAAACCCTTTACTAATTGGGTGACATATACACCATAATCCACAGTAAAGAGGAGTAATACAATTCATATGTAATGAAAAATAATTTTCAGGGTAATAACAATGAAATACAATCATAGGAATTATATAGAACAAATTAAACAAATAGGTGGTGAATATTGCATGTCTCACACACAATTAAAAATTATGATAGAAAACCATTACCTTAAGTATCTACATACATTATATATAATAAAAGCACATGTATAATACATATAAGTTTAAAATAAATATATTATACTACCATAATTATATATATCAAAAAATATATTATTTACTTATGACTTTTTATTACATTTTTATTATAAATTCCATGTTAAAATCACTTTTTCGGCAATAACTACATCTTTTCTCATGTATGTTTTGATTTGTTATATTTCATTCCACCTAAATTGATCACGGTTACATTATATACATAATGATAAACATGATATTAAAATCATATATATTA
The DNA here is from genome assembly GCA_963277665.1 of Viscum album. Taxonomy (NCBI): domain Eukaryota; kingdom Viridiplantae; phylum Streptophyta; class Magnoliopsida; order Santalales; family Viscaceae; genus Viscum; species Viscum album. Next base: position 1,027,270,645 of record OY728121.1, on the reverse strand, counting down.
TTTATATATTTATTTATCATAATCCATAAATGATAGAGAAGTAAAATGAAATATACAGTTCATGGAGACAGCATGGCATACTAATGCATGAATGTTGATTCCATTTACCTAAAACAATAAAATAAATAAGATTTAAAAAAATCAAAATAAATAATAATTTTATTTCATATATATAAAATATTTTCAGTAAAAACATAATTATTAAATTTCATATAATTCATTAATGAATCACATCGCTCCATGAGGTGGTAGTTATCCACACCCTTGGGTGATATTGTTAAATTACCATGGAATGGTGTGTAAGAAGGTGTATGTGATATATTTAAAATAAATGTGTAATTATGTAACATTTATCTTATTTTTTAATTAATTCTATCTAAATTAAAATCCAAGTAAACTGAAAATGAAAAACACATCACATCGGTTTGTAAGGTCGTAGTCCACTGTACACATGAATAATGATTGTGTATTCATTTTATTGAAGTGGATATTGATATAGGATGATACATTAAATAAAAAATTTAAATATATAGGATATATTGGTTTTAATATTTTATCATATTTTGAAATGATTTAAATGAGTTATAAAAATAATTAAAAAAATTCATCATAAACAATATTACATCTTTTTTGGAAAAAATTTTTTGTTTAACTTAAATACAACCTATAATAGATCCATTATCTCAATGATTCCTATAATATTTTTGGATGTAATTATGGAAGATACTTTTTTGTAATTTTCACAACTAAATGGATTTCGTAATGTGAATCGGATATGAGAGGGGATGGTCTTTTATAAGTGTGACGACTACGACACTTTTAATTCTTCAAATGAAAATGTGTACCCACATTTTTATCATTCCGAAATACCCCAAATGATCCATTGTATTATAATATGTTATATAAGTTCTAAATATGGTCCTAAAATATGTTTTGGACAAATTGCTATGTAATTTTACCCCTTCTCTTTTTATTTTTACCCCCGGTAAACCTGTTTTGAATTAAACATGGTAATTAATTTTAACTATTTTTTACATTGAATTGTGGAAGAAAATTATGTTGAAATTGGTAGATAATATAAATTAAATTATTAAAAAAATAATTTAATTTTTTCAAATTCCATTCCCATATAAGGAAAATTTAAATATAAATTTAATAATGCAGAGGCCAAAAAATGTTATTTTCCAAAGACAAAATATTCAAAAATATAAAATGTTTTTATATATAAATTCAACATGAAATTTATTCCAATGATGTAAATTGAATATTCATATATATTATCTAATTATACATTTAGGATCATTTTATAAAAAGTTTAATGTTTTTAAATGCTTTAAATTAAATAACTAAAATAGAAAATAATAATATTGAAACAAGTTCACAATTTGTGTAAAAATTGTTTTTCAGGAAAAATACATTTTTAAGAATTAGATTGGATTTATTAATATCCCTTCTCCAAAAAAGAATAATTTTTATTTTAACATTTTATTGAATATATAATAAATTAATTTCATGAAAATCATTAAAAAAATTGATTTTATAATTTATTAATATAAAATGAATTTTTTTCATAAAAACAACTTTTCAAAAAAAATATTTTCTTTATTTTTATAGGGTTATTATTCTCATTCCAAATTATTTTCTAACCATTAAATCATTTTATATAAATTAAAAAATGATATAGTTTCATAATTGATTTAATTATATTCATACATTCCATTTCAATTGCATAGTGATTACAAGCATAATAAATAATAAAATTTTAAAAGTATCCCATGTTTTGTATAAACATGATGTTGCATGTAATAAAATTTAATTTTTGTGGAGAGCATAATACAAGATAAAATTAGTGTTGGGTGTAACAAAAAGTATGGAATAGATTAAGATTATTCGAAAATATAAATATGAAAAAATATCTCATTGTGTTACACCTCCCCATGAAAGAATTCATTACAAGTGTTCTCCTGATAGTAATAATTTATTTCTATAAGAAGGTAATCTCTTTAATAAATAAATTATGATAATTACCTCATTTTGTCAGTGACATAATAATATTATTCCAGTCATTCAGGAAGAATTATTATTGAAAATTGATATCCTTTCTTAGGTGGAACAAATATCGAGGAAATTGTCCTTTTCCAAACCTCCATTGGATCGTTATCCCTCCAACGTAATGAAAGATATTCCCCATAATAATAAAATTTACAACTAGGTGGATAGGAAATTCATACTTTGGCACGATTAAGTGGTGGAATCATCCATGTAAGATGATGGTAATACATTTATGATTAGGAGATAATTGTCCATAAATAAACTAATTTTCAATTATTATCCATTATCTGCCCTCAATAAATAATTATAGAGGTGTTATCAGACCAATGATTACCTAACATTTATTGGAACCAATGGAAAAATTAGTCATGTAAAAGATTAAAATTTTCTTTATGGATGATATGAAATTTTTTTATGATTATTGAAGAACATAATCATCTAATAAATTTAACAACCCTTCCAACTAAATGATGCTTGAAACTAGTAAAACATTAGATGTGTGTCCAACATGAATGTCTTAATGTAATAATAATTTTACATCCATTGATCTCCAATGACCCACCCAGGGATCATGTTATAGGTTGGTAAATTACATATCATTTAACTTCTACCATGTCCCTAATAACTAAATCCCATCAATGATGATTCCATGTAATATCCCTAAATTTTGATACCCTTAAATAAATGGTAGTATTCTTAAATGTAATTATCTCATAAAAATCCTAGAAATGACCTTCTTAGTGTGGTAAAAACAATTAAATACCCATGTATAAAGCATCTGTGAATGTTGAGAAATATTCTCACATAGTTAAGTCTAATCATCAAAAACAAAATTCATCAAAATAAAATATATCCTGTGAGTATCATACAATGAACCCAGCACATGTGGAATGAATATTTATAATATCAAAATGCTAAATAGATTATTCAAAACCACAAAAATATAGGAGCGTTCCCAACAACTAGGTTTGGGGATTATTTAAAAGAAACCATCCCTATAAGGCTAAAAAATCCAACCTAGGATATTTAAATAATTGTATAGTAACATCCCAGCCCATATGGTATGAGGAAATTTTACATCACCCTCTTCCCCCCATTTAGGTGGACCACCATATAGTGTACCCTCCCTTTCATCGAATCTCATGACCCAAATTCCTCATTGCGGATGCATGTGTTTAATCAGTGAGTAATCTCCCATTGAATCAACCTTTACCCTGGTTGCTCCAATATGTTATTTTCAGTTAAGGTTAAGTCCCTTTAGTGTTATCAAGAAATGTAAATCTATATGGTGTTCAACCGCTTGTGAAAATCAGAGCTCACTCGAAATATATCCCCAAAACTATCATATCTCCTATCATTATGATACTAATGGTATACCTTCCTAGCATGATGATTTGATTAATGTCATTACTACCACTCATGTGGATTCTACAGAACATGTACTCAAAACAATGTAAAAAGGTGTATATTTATATCTGAAATTATCCCCTCACTAAATTAATTGATGGAAGTTTGATTACAAAATCCCGAGGATCTCTATAAATTTGGGGAGTCCCTCTTATTCTCTACCACCACATACACATTGGGAATCTACCAAACCATTGGGTAATGGGGTGGCCTCATATCAACCAACACATGAAAAAATTAAATCTATCCAACTTGAGGAAATATGTACTCTATATGAGGAATATATGAAGGTGGTAATAATGATCAATGTAATATTATATAGAGGGACCATTCCTACTAGGAATATTCTTCACGAAAAGAATTATTTCACCCTCAATAAAACCATACCATATGAATGATATTTTTAAATGAAAAAACGGTGATCCAAAAAATATAATAATCACAGGATATTTTAAACCAATATACATATATCTGATGAAATTGGGATATTAGTGGTTCCCAACTTATTCAAAAAAAATTGAATCACATTTTACAAGTATTCATGGGATTGTCTATGTAGGTTATCAACCAAGTGTACATGTAGAACTACTAAAACTATGCAAACTTAATATTACACTTATTGGATATTCAACTTAGTTAAGCATTTCTCCATGCTTGTCGATATTATTGATTCACTAGAGGGTTTATTGGGAACTATGGGAGGATGATATGAACTAGTACAACTATAATGAAATCCTTAAATATAATGGGTGGATTAAACTCTCACACAAAAAAACTTTTTGAATCAAAAATTTATATATTTAAATGGATTATTTGGTTCAAAATATCATTTGATGCACCTTTTTTATTTTTTTGGTCCCATAATGGGAACCAATGGGATGTAAGGGGAAGCCAGGATTATGTGTTTTACATTTAAAATAGAGTGATTGAACTTAATATACTATAAAAGTATACAATCCATATTGATCAGTGGATGTGAATATCTTCATAAAAAATTCATCTATTAATTCATATCTGCTCTAGAAAATTATAATATACATTTACCTCTCATGTTGAATGAAATTATAAAATGACAAGGGCTTAGATTTTATCTCCATGTGGAAGGGTTTTATTTTATCCTAAAAATCACAACATCCTCAAGATGTCTTGTTTTTTCATAAATTAAAAACCATTGTAATGTGATATGAAATACCACTATTCTAGAAATGTATCCAGGTGGGTTATGAGATGTATCCATTGTTGGACAAAATATAGAGAATTCAATGTTGTGAAATAGAGAACAATATTGACCAATATAAGTATATTAGGTAATGTTAACTAACAAAGAAGAAACCATGTCCCTCATGAAGAAACTAACCAACATACCAGATCATGCACGATATCCCAATAATTCTAGTGTATAACATTCTCTTGAATAGAAACACTTTAAACAATACATATGTTGATATGAGGGAAATGGAAAAAAATCTCCAAATATGTAAAAAAATAGAAAAATCACTACTTCTGAGATGTTAATTCTCTAGTTTAAATAACAAAAACCTTGGGAAATTTTTTTTGGGGCTTTCAGATCCTATGAGACAAAATAATTTTTATTTCATTGATTTCTTGAATTTTTACAAATCTTCGAATAATATTATGCCACAACAATTGATATTTTTTTCCTTTGAAATACATTCTATGAAATATAGTTGATTTTTGGAATGTGAAGGTTGGTAAAATACCAACACAAGTGAAATTAATTTTTTCTACCAATATAGAATATGTAAGAAAATTTCAATATGTTTTATCTTTGGGTGAAAAACAATTAGCGTTAATATGACTAGGAAAACAATCAATCGAAGTCATGCTATCTTAATCAACAATTAAACAACCCCATTGTGCCCTTATTTTCTTCTTCTACGATGTGGATATCCCATTGGAACCATATTCCCCTAAGGATCAGTACTCCATGAACAAGCATAATCAATGATGAAAAAAAATCATGTATTGGAAGATGAGCTTTCACAAATGCCAAATCCAAACCTAACACACATGGATTTTAAAACTCTAATCGTAAAAGTATATGCACAATTCCATCAATTAGTTCCATACAAGAATAATATTCATCCAAATAAAAATTAATATTAGGGTTTATAAATTTCATTCCAATATTATGTCCATTCTATGATGATGAGAATCCTCACAAACTCTACTCCATTATGCTAAATCGGAGAACCACTGGTTGAGGCCACATAAGGCAGCGAGGAAGGGTATAATGTAGTCGTGGCCAAACCATATATTATGTACACATCCCAAATATAGGTTTTTACACGTCCAACACTCAATGATGACACCTCCATCATGAATGGGAATATTAGGTAATATTTTCTGCATTTTCTATGCATTCTTTAGAAAAGATTATTTTTGAAGATCATCAAGAAGGGTTGGAATCATCTAGGTATCCCATATTGGTAGGATTACTAAAATGGAATAAGAAAACAATAGAAAATGCTCCCTCAACATAAGCTCAACAACCAATATTTTATCCCTATGAAAGTGAACAACCAAAGTGCCTGATAAAAGATATGACTATATAAGAAGATAGAAAACATTGACTAAAATATATGACATAGAGAAGTAGTTGGACATAGTTCTAGGGATGCTTTCAATTCTGGATTCTCATAACCTATCAATGTATCAATGTGAATCCCTTACAGAGGCCCAAATAATCCCTAAATATTTTGAAGAATAGGTCACTATTTATTAGGTATACCAAAAAAATAGTAAATGGAATGAACTGACGTAATGACTTTTTATGTTCATGAAAATGATGATTTGATGCAAGGGAACATAAGGCCCTTATATGAGCAGGTAGACTAGAAGACATTGAAATATGATGATATTTGAGAAATAATTTCATAGGATTCAAGCGCATTCCAATCCCAACAAATCCTCGGTTTGGATATACAATAAATGAAATGTCTTATTCTCTTATGATTATTTATGGGTATGACAATGGTGACCAAAATCTGACTTAATGGTTCATGATTAGATCACAATATGGGGAAATGATGTTTGACTCTATCTTTTTTGTCATCCAAAAGGATTCAACCATCAATTTCCTTCGTGGATGGTCATATATGCCCCAACATGAGGAAATACCATAATCATATAACAAATACATCATTGAATACATCAATGGTTAGAGTGGTACATTACATGGTGATGAATTCCCAATAGAATCATGTGAAACTAAATATATCGATTTAGGATTTTACCTAATGGAAGGAAAAAAACCCATGATTAATTATATTTCATAGGTTAATACCCCAAACCATTTTTAAAGTAATTACTCATACCTATTCATGAAGATCAGATCTAAGTATGTGTATAACAATAGAAAAATAGGAAATGTGTGTTTAAAATTGGTGAGGTACACATCAACCCTCATAATATCATTCATGTCACTACTGGAAAAATGGGTATTTGCGACGGCTTATTTGCGACAGGGATAAATCTCGTCGCAAATAGTCCCGTTTGATACTTATTTTGCGACGAGGGAATTTGCCCGTCGCAAATAAGTAGTTATTTGCGACGGGTTAGCTTTCCCCGTCTCAAAAGGACTGACGCACTTTGCGCGCCAAATCGCGGGAAAGTTAGTTGCGACCGGCGGTCACCGCCCGTCGCAAATAACTGGCGGCGGTAAAAGATATTTCCGACAGGAATATACCCACGTCGCAAATAGTATGTCGGCTGGTTATTATTTGCGACGGGTCCCATCGCAAATAACTATTTAACTGTTGACCGTATTAAATGAGGGATAAGGTATTTGCGACAGGTACTATCGCAAATAGACCCGTCGCAAATGATCTAACCTATAAATACCCCCATCCATTTTTTTCATTCATTCTCAAACTCGATCTTCTTCTTCTCTCAAAACTCTATTTTTAGTGTTTAGCGTTTGTTAAGTTTAATTTTTTTTCCGGAGTTGATATTGATGTTTTCAACAGCGATCAGAGACCATCCTCAGATCAATTTTAAAGGTATTTATGTTCATTTTAATTTAATATTTATTTTAAATTTTTTATTAGTTTCAATTATTCTTAATTAGTTGTAATTTAATTATGTTTACACTGTTTTTTTACTAAATAAATTTAAATTATTAGTATTCATTGTTCATAGTTAATGGTACATAGGAATAATTAATAATATTTTCCAATAATTAGGAATAAATGCTAATAATTAGTAATAAATACCAATAATTAGGAATAATTAGTAATAATTTAAAATAATTACCAATAATTAGTAATAATTACCAATAATTAGTAATAATTACCAATAATTACCAATAATTAGTAATAATTAGTAATAATTACTGATAATTCGAAATAATTACCAATAATTACTAATAATTTCCAATAATTACCAATAATTAGTAATAATTTCCAATAATTACCAATAATTAGTAATAATTACTAATAATTACTAATAATTAACAATAATTAATTATAATTACTAATAATTAGCAATAATTAGTAATAATTACCAATAATTAGTAATAATTACCAATAATTACCAATATTTAGTACTAAATAGTACTAACTAGTAATAATTACCAATAATTAGGAATAATTAGTAATAATTACAAATAATTACCAATAATTAGTAATAATTAATAATAATTACAAATTATTAGCAATAATTAGTAATAATTACCCATAATTAGTAATAATTACAAATAATTGTCAATAATTAGTAATAATTACCAATAATTATCCATAATTAGTAATAATTACCAATAATTATCCATATGTAGTAATAATTACCAATAATTATCCATAATTAGTAATAATTACCAATAATTATCCATAATTAGTAATAATTACCAATAATTATCCATAATTAGTAATAATTACCAATAATTTACTAATTACCAATAATTATCCATAATTAGTTATAATTACCGATAATTACGAATAATTAGTCATAATTTACTAATTACTAATAATTTTCCATAATTAGTAATAATTACCAATAATTAGTAATAATTAGAAATAATTACCAATAATTTGTAATAATTACCAATAATTTGTAATAATTACCAATAATTTGTAATAATTAGAAATAATAACCAATAATTACAATTAGTTAGAAATAATTACAAATAATTATCCATAATTAGTAATAATTTCCGATAATTATCCATAATTAGTAATAATTACCAATAATTACCAATAATTACCAATAATTAGTAATAATTGGTAATAATTTGTAATAATTACCAATAATTACCACTAATTAGTAATAATTAATAATAATTACCAATAATTAGTAATAATTAATAATAATTAAAAATAATTAGTAATAATTAGTAATAATTACAAATAATTAGTAATAATTAATATAATTAGTAATAATTACCAATAATTAGTAATAATAACCAATAATTAGTAATAAGTACCAATAATTAGTAATAATTATCAATAATTAATAATAATTATCAATAATTACCAATAATTACCCATAATTACCATTAGTTAGAAATAATTACCAATAATTATCCATAATTAGTAATAATTACCGATAATTATCCATAATTAATAATAATTACCAATAATTACCAATAATTACCAATAATTATTAAAAATTGGTAATAATTAGTAATAATTACCAATAATTACCACTAATTAGTAATAATTAATAATAATTACCAATAATTAGTAATAATTAGTAATAATTACCAATAATTAGTAATAATTATTAATAATTACCAATAATTAGTAATAATTAGTAATAATTAGTAATAATTAGTAATAATTACAAATAATTAGTAATAATTACCAATAATTTGTAATAATTACCAATAATTAGTAATAATTACAAATAATTAATAATAATTACCAATAATTACCAATAATTACCAATAATTACCAATAATTACCAATAATTGCCAATATTTGCCAATATATACCAATATTTACCAATAATTAGGAATAATTACCAATAATTACTAATAATTACCAATAATTAGGAATAAATACCAATAATTAGGCATAATTACCAAAAACTAGGAATAATTACCAAGATTTAGTAATGATTCTTAATGAGTACCAATAATTAGTAATAATTATCAATAATTAGTAAGAATTTCCAATAATTAGGAATAATTACCAATAATTATGAATAATAACATTATTACATTATTAGTATATTTTATTATTAATATTAAAATAATATAATTTTTTATATTATATACAATTCTCCTTTCATCTGTGTGTTTTCTGTCTCCACATATAATATTTGTATGTGGAGACAGAAAACACACAGATAAAAGGAGAATTGTATATAATATAAAAAATTATATTATATTAATATTAATAATAAAATATACTAAAAATGTTATTATTCCTAATTATTGGTAATAATTCCTAATTATCGGTAATTATATGAATAATTACTAATAATTAGAAATAATTACCAATAATTACCAATAATTAGGAATAATTGCCATTAATTACCAATAATTACCATTAGTTAGAAATAATTATCAATAATCAGGAATAATTACCAATAAATAGGAATAATTACCAATAATTACAAATAATTACCAATAATTAGGAATAATAACATTATTACATTATTAGTATATTTTATTTTTAATATTAAAATAATATAATTTTCTATATTATATACAATTCTCCTTTCATCTGTGTGTTTTTTGTCTCTACATGTAATATTTGCATTCTTTTTCAAAATTATCAACCTACTCAGTAATGGAGAGGTGAAAGTGAATGCAAATATTAAATGTGGAGACAGAATGTTAAACACACAGATGAAAGGAGAATTGTATATAATATAGAAAATTATATTATTTTAATATTAATAATAAAATATACTAATAATGTAATAATGTTATTATTATATAATTAATATTTATGAAAAAATAATATTAGTACTGTGAATGTAATAAAAAAATTTATATAATATTAAAATTATCAATATTTGTAACAGGTTTTGCTTTATTCTCATCATATTCAATTCTTAAAGGGACAATTTTTAGGTCTATCTTAATAAAAAGTTTGCGTTAGTCGTGTATGATGTAAACTCTATAATTATACTTTCTTGAGTGTTTTTTCTTACAGATTATTCAAAACCGGTAATGCTTTTATATTTTATTGAAAAATATAGAACAATGAGGTCGTCACCAATCATTATTGGGTGACCGCATATGGATAAATCAACATATAAATCCAAATGGTTCTGGTTTAAATCCAGTATATGTAGAGGGTGTGGAGACTTTTTTATCATTTGCGGCATCAAATCCAGAATTTGTTTCAGAAGGAAAAATAAAATTCCCTTGTAGAAAATGTGGATTGAGAACGTTTAACACGTTTGACAAAGTGGGGGGACATCTCTTGCGTTTTGGTTTTGAACCAGATTATGTTTTTTGGTATCAACACGGTGAACGCAGTTCCAGAGCAGGTGATACCAACTTGATTCTGGATCCATCTCGGTTTCAAGATTTAGTACATGATGTTGCAGGTTCATCTGTTAAACATACAGAAACTCTGGCTGATATGGCTTTAAATCCTAAGTTGGCACCGTCTGAATTTTATGAGTTGTTGAGGTCTACTGAGGATGCATTATATCCTGGCTGCAAGACGATAAAATTAGAAGCAGTTGTAAAAATTATGGCTATCAAATCAGATAACGGAATGTCAAACACCTGTTTTGACCAGATATTTTCATTGCTTAAAACACTGTTACCTAATGGAAATGTTTTGCCTGCAAATTACTATGAGAGTAAGAGGCTGGTTCGAAATTTGGGACTTACTTGTTAGATGATTCTTGCATGTTCAAATGACTGCATTTTATATTCTGGGGAAAATGATTCATTGGATAGTTGTCCCACATGTGGGCAACTGAGATATAAAGAAGGAAAACATGGGAAGTCTGGTTTGATTCCTGTAAAACAGTTGAGATATTTTCCGCTTACATCGAGACTTCAACATTTATTCATGTCTAAGAATACAACAACAATGATGTCATGGAATAAAGAGAATATTTCAACCGATAAAAGCTTGAATCATCCAGCTGATGGTGATTCATGGAAACATTTTGATAGAGTGCATCCATCCTTTGATTTAGAAGTTAGAAATGTTCGACTGGGCCTTTCCACTGATAGAGAGTCCCCGACAGGAGCAGGAGCAGATGCATCAGCAACAGCAGCAGTATGAGGGGGAGCATCGACGCCAGCAGCAGCTGTATGAGGAGCAGATGAGTCGGTGGCAGCAGCAGCACCAGGAGCAGATGGAGTACATGCGCCGACTGACTCATGTTTTAGGGATGGAGTTTCCTCCACCAGCATCTGCAGATCCCACCCCCTCCCCCCCCCCCCTCCTTCAGATTAGAGTTTGTTTTTATGTTATAAAGTTTGTTAAATCAAAATATGAATTTTTTTCTATTCATAGTTTCTGTCTCATTATAAAATATTAATAATATTATATTTTGAAATAACAATATTAATATGAATAATAATATTATTTATATTTTATAATATTAAATTATATATATATATTAAAATTTTATAATATTATAATTTAATTATATTTTTTTCTAATATTTGAATTATTTTAATAATTGAATGTAAAATAATTCTATTATTTTTATATTATTTAAAATAACTTATTAATATTTTTTTTATTTATGAATTATAATTCTAATATTATTATATTAATTAAATCATCTATTTATATTCTATTATTTTTTAATTTTGAATTATTATTCTATTATTAGTATATTAATTAAAATAATTTATTAATAATTTATTATTTTTATTTGTGAATTATAATTCTATTATTATACAAATTAAAATCATTTATTAATATTTTATTATTTTTTATTTTTGAATTATAATGGGATTATTATTATATTAATCAAAATAATTTATTAATAATTTATTTTTTTTTATTTTTTTTATAGTATTTGCGACGGGATACTATGCCTGTCACAAATAGTATTATTATTATATTCATTAAAATAATTTAATAATATTTTTTAATTTTTTTTAAAAGATAGTTATTGCGACGGGCCCCATCACAATTACTATTTTAAAAGTTTTTACAAATATACGGAGCTAAACCATGATTTACTAAGTAGATCTCATATCCTCTAATCAGTGGAGATGCTTTAGTAGAAAATATTAATTAATTCTACCTCTAAATTCAGTAAACATTACAATCATCATCTAAATCTAAACTAATTATCATATCACCATTGGATAATGGATACATTTATGCCTCTAATTTTGGAAATGTTAATCATTCTATTACCTATAATGATCCCCCTTCATCACTCATCCTTCCAGACAAGGATATAAAGGATGATGAGAAGGAATTGGAAAAGGAATAAGAAGGTGAAGAGGAGGATTGATTCAATGATTCACTTCATAATTTAGGGCATGCATCTCTACAGTTTTCAATATTCTATGATAATTAAAAAAAGGAACATAGGATGATATGCTGCCTACATAGAATAGTGAAGTTATAAACATTAGATTATAAAAGGTATATACATACTTATTAGAATAAAATTGATATATTTATTTCTATAATTATATTAAAATTACATTCCATGGACATGATGTGGCCTCTCACCATTTAGGCCTTCCATAAGTTAATAATATTTACAAGCAGGCAGTCAAGGTAACAAATATGATTAATTATTCCAACGATTATGTCGAAGTTGATATGTTCTTCATATAAAAATTCATTTTTGGTGTTTAGTGACCAATATTGGTTCTCAAATATACTTCAGTTTACGAAATATATAACATGAATTCCTCAATGATTTTCTTAAAGTGATCAATTATGAGAACCCATTTCTTGATGAGTAGGGAAGAAATACTACTTGTGTTCAAAATAACGAACTGAAATATAGTCCTCTCATATCTATCACCCATATTTATGGTCCTCCCCATGATACATTCCACATGATTCCACCCCGCATTTGGACATCATGTCATTGAGTTATTAATCATGTGTATTCCCATTAAACTCATAAATTGATATCACATCTTAATGGATGAATATTTTTTACACGCCCAAGGACCATAACTGTTTGTTGTTTTAGGTTACTAGATTCACTATCTTATTATTTCCTAAATTTTCTTCACTATATAAAACAATGATCTATCGACTTTGTACTATTAATAGAAATACCATACATAGAACCATTTTTCATAAAATAGGGAATGGAAACATCATAAATAGTGATATTAAATGATCTGTATGGGTAAACAATGGATATAGAATTATAACATGATTATATGTGTTTGAGAGAGTGATAATAACATTTGAAAACAACACCCTTACTATCATAAATCAGAAATGCGAGTCCTGAAATAATTTATTGATGTTCATTCGGAATTATTTATAATGTGATTAAATAACATTACACTATATAGTATAACATTGGAATAAGATATGTATTTCTATAATATATACAAGAATGGAAAATCTTATTCCAAGGATATCCACCAAGACATTCATGACATGTTAGGATTGGGATTACTACTCATGCACCTACTTTAGGTTTCTGATAATATCCTCTTTACTCTCTTTTGGGAATTGGATAAGATCCCCTATACAAATTGATGACATATAACATTAATCCATACAAAATTAATTGGAGGATGATATAGTTATCACCCATCACAAAATCCTTACATTAATTTTACAAAAAAATAGTAAGTCATTTATCATAACATAATCCATATATATGAAATTGGTATTATAACCATCTCTTCAACATAATCATGAATCATCAGGAGGAAGAAAGAGGATTGTTCAACTGGATCATATCCCCTGTAACAATAAAGGATTTCATCCTAGATGGAAAATTATTCTAAAAGATCAATAAGAATATTTCTTGAGTAGAATATGCTCCCAATATTATGAAATAATTTATAAAACATAAATAATTTTCATAAAATATTTCATTTTAATTAATCTCAAAATTGTTAAATTGATGCTTTAAAAATCATTTAAAACATTTCTTGATGAAAATATCCACCAAAAAACTTTTAAAAACTAAAAATTCATCAAAATATTTTTAAATAATTTTTAATGAAATAAATTAAAACATATAATATAATATAATAATCATTGATTGGTCATGATGGAAGAAATTATTCACATGGCATACATGATTATAAAATGATTTCGTTCAAATTTTTGATAAAATACAACTGAAATTTAATAAGAAAATGACATGAATGTTCAATTAAAAAACATTTGAAAAAATAAATCATGCACAAAAATGTATTAATTAAATAATTTTATTAATATTATTTTTTTAGAAAACAAGATTATGGAAGAAAAAGGATATTCAACCAAATATATGAAATAAACATAGTTTTATTTAAAAATGTTCTTATATAATATTAAATAGATAAAGTGGGGAAAACAGTGGAAAACAAATATTCTCATGAAATAACTATAGGAAAATAATATTAAGTATTTTCATGATATACGTATTAGAATATTTCATCAACATAATTATAAACATAAAAAATCTTGATAAATAATGAGATTATAACATCAAACATTTACAACATTGGTATATTTTGAATCACAATACATATTATAGTAAAACATGGAAGAAAAAATTTATTGTAACGAAAATAATTAAATTCATGATTTAAAAATTCTATGGGGAATCATATAAAACATAAAAAATAAGAATGGAGCATAACATAATGTATTTCCCAATGAAGATAAATCCAGAAAAAAAACCCTTTACTGATTGGGTGACATATAAACCATAATCCATATTAAAGAGGATTAATAAAATTCATATGTAATGAAAAATAAATTTCTGGGTAATAATAATGAAATACAATCATAGGAATTATATAGAACAAATTAAATAAATAGGTGGTGAATATTGGATGTCTCACACACAATTGAAAATTATGATAGAAACCCATTACCTTAAGTATCTACATACATTATATATAATAAAAGCACATGTATAATAAATATAAGTTTAAAATAAATATATTATACTACCATAATTATATATATCATAAAATATATTATTTACTTCTGACTTTTTATTACATTTTTATTATAAATTCCATGTTAAAATCACTTTTTCGGAAATAACTACATCTTTTTTTATGTATGTTTGGATTTTTTATATGTCATTCCACCTAAATTGATCAAGGTTAAATTATATACATAATGATAACCATGATATTAAAATCATATATATTATTTATATATTTATTTAGCATAATCCATAAATGATAGAGAAGTAATATGAAATACACAGTTCATGGAGAAGGCAGGGCGTACCAATGCATGAATGTTGATTCCATTTACCTAAAACAATAAAATAAATAAGATTATAAAAAATCAAAATAAATAATCATTTTTTTTAATATATATCAAATATTTTCAGTAAAAACATCATTATTAAATTCCATATAAATCATTAATGAATCACATCGCTCTATGAGGTGGTAGTTATCCACACCCTTGGGTGATATGGTTAAATTACCATGGAATGGTGTTTAAGAAGGTGTATGTGATATATTTAAAATAAATGTGTAATTATGTAAAATTTATCATATTTATTAATTAAATCTATCTAAATTAAAATCCACGTAAACTGAAAATGAAAAACACATCACATCGGTTTGTAAGGTCGTAGTCCACCGTACACATGAATAATGATTGTGTATTCATTTTATTGAAGTGGATATTGATATAGGATGTTACATTAATTAAAAAATATAAATATATAGGATATATTGGTTTTATTATTTTATCATATTTTGAAAAGATTTAAATGAGTTATAAAAATAATTAAAAAAATTCATCATAAACAATATTACATCTTTTTTGGACAAAAAATTTTGGTTTATCTTAAATACGTCCTATAATAGATCCATTATCTCAATGATTCCTATAATATTTTTGGATGTAATTATGGAAGATACTTTTTTGTAATTTTCACAAGTAAATGGATTTCGTAATGTGAATCAGATATGAGAGGGGATGGTCTTTTATAAGTGTGACGAATGCGACACATTTAATTCTTGAAATGAAAATGTGTACCCACATTTTTAACATTACATAATACCCCAAATGATCCATTGTATAATAATATGTTATGTAAGTTCTAAATATGGTCCTAAAATATGTTTCGGACAAATTTCTATGTAATTTTACCCCTTCTCTTTTTAGTTTTACCCTCGGTAAACCTGTTTTGAATTAAAATTGGTAATTAATTTTAACTATTTTTTACATTGAATTGTGGAAGAAAATTATGTTGAAATTGGTAGATAATATAAATTATAATTATTAAAAAAATAATTCAATTTTTTCAAATTCCATTCCCATATGAGGAAAATTTAAATATAAATTTAATAATGCAGAGGCGAAAAAATGTTATTTTCTAAAGAAAAAATATTCAAAAATATAAAATGTTTTTATATATAAATTCAACATGAAATTTATTCCAATGATGTAAAGTGTATATTCATATATATTATCTAATTATACATTTAGGATCATTTTATAAAAAGTTTAATGTTTTTAAATGATTTTAATTAAATGAGTATTTCAAAAATCTTGTTTTTTAAATATTCATAAAACAGTTATCTATTAAATAAACTCTCTAAAATAAACCCATTGTTAATTTTTACAAGGTAATTTATATATAATTTTTACTTTTGAAAAAATCAGTAAAATAGAAAATAATAATATTGAAACAAGTTCACAATTTGTGTAAAAATTATTTTTCAGGAAAAATACATTTTTAAGCATTAAATTGGATTTATTCATATCCCTTCCCTAGAAAAGAATAATTTTTATTTTAACATTTTATTGAATATATAATAAATTAATTTCATTAAAATCATTCAAAAATTTGATATTATAATTTATTAATATAAAATGAATTTTTTCATAAAAATAACTTTTCAAAAAAAATATTTTCTTTATTTTTATAGGGTTATTATTCTCATTCCTAATTATTTTATAACCATTAAATCATTTTATTTAATTAAAAAATGATATAGTTTCATAATTGATTTAATTATATTTATACTTTCCATTTCAATTGCATAGTGATTACAAGCATAATAAATAATAAAATTTTAAAAGTATCCCATGTTTTGTATAAACATGATGTTGCATGTAGTAAAATTTAATATTTGTGGTGAGAATAATACAAGATAAAATTAGTGTTGTGTGTAACAAAAAATATGGAATAGATTATCATTATTCGAAAATATAAATATGAAAAAATATCTCAGTGTGTTACACCTCCCCATGACAGAATTCACTACAAGTGTTCTCCAGATAGTAATAATTTATTTCTATAAGAAGGTAATCTCTTTACTAAATAAATTATGATAATTACCTCATTTGGTGAGTGACATAATAATCTTATTCCTGTCATTCAGGCAGAATTTTAATTGAAAAGTGATATCCTTTCTTAGGAGGAACAAATATCGAGGAAATTGTCCTTTTCCAAACCTCCCTTGGATTGTTATCCCTCCAACGTAATGAAAGATATCCCCCATAATAATAAAATTTACAACTAGGTGGATAGGAAATTCATAGTTTGGCATGATTACGTGGTGGAATCATCTATGTAAGATGGTGGGAATACATTTATGATTAGGAGATAATTTTCCATAAATAAAATAATTTTCAATTATTATCCATTATTTTCCCCTCAATAAATAATTATAGAGGTGTTATCAGACCAATGATTACCTAACATTTATTGGAACCAATGGAAAAATTAGTCATGTAAAAGATTAATTTTTTCTTTATGGATGATATGAAATTTTTTTATGGTTATTGAAGAACATAATCATCTAATCAATTTAACAACCCTTCCAACTAAATGATGCTTGAAACTAGTAAAACATTAGATGTGTGTCCAACATGAATGTCTTAATGTAATAATAATTTTACATCCATTGATCTCCAATGACCCACCCAATGATCATGTTATAGGTTGGTAAATTACATATCATTTAACATCTACCATGTCCCGAATAACTAAATCCCATCAATGATTATTCCATGTAAAATCACTAAATTTTGATACCCTTAAATAAATGGTAGTATTATTAAATGTAATTGTCTCATAAAACTCATAGAAATGACCTTATTAGTGTGGTAAAAACAATTAAATACCCATGTATAAAGCATCTATGAATGGTGAGAAATATTCTCACATAGTTAAGGCTAATCATCAAACAAAAAATTTCATAAAAATAAAATATATCCTATGAGTATCATACAATAAACCCAGCACATGTGGAATGAATATTTATAATATCAAAATGCTAAATATATTATTCAAAACAACAAAAATATAGGATCATCCCCAAAAAATATTTTTGGGGATTATTTAACAGAAACCATCCCTATAAGGATAAAAAATCCTACATAGGATATTTAAATAATTGTATAGTAACTTCCCAACCTAGATGGTATGAGAAAATTTTACCTCACCCTCATCCCCCCATTTAGGTGGACCACTATAAGGTGTACCCTCCCTTTCATCGAATCTCATGACCCAAATTCCTCATTGTGGATGCATGTGTTTAAACAATGATTAATCTCCCATTGAATCATCCTTTACCCTTGTGGCTCTAATATGTTATTTTCAGTTAAGGCTAAGTCCCTTTAGTGTTATCAAGAAATGTAAATCTATATGGTGTTCAACCGCTTGTGAAAATCAAAGCTCACTCGACATATATCCCCAGAACTATCATATCTCCTATCATTATGATAATAATGATATACATTCCTTGCATTATGATTTGATTAATGTCATTACTACCACCCATGTAGATTCTACAGAACACGTACTCAAAACAATGTAAAAAGGTGTATATTTATATCGGAAATTATGCCCTCACTAAATTAATTGAAGGATATTTGATTACAAAATCCCGAGGATCTCTATAAATTTGGGGACTCTCTATTATTATCTACCACCACATACACATTGAGCATCTACCAAACCAATGGGTAATGGGGTGGCCTCATATCAACCAACACATGAAAAAGTTAAATCTATCAAACTTGAGGAAATATGTTCTCTATATGAGGAATATATGAAGGTGGTAATAAAGAACAATGTAATATTATATAGAGGGACCATTTCTACTAGGAATATTCTTCACGAAAGGAATTATTTCACCCTCAATAAAACCATACCTCATGAATAATATTTTTAAATGAAAAAATGGTGATCAAAAAAATATAATGATCATGGGATATTTTAAACCAATATACATATATCTGATGAAATTGGGATATTAGTGGTTCCCAACTTAATAAAAAAAAAGTGAATCACATTTGACAAGAATTAATGGGACAGTCTATGTAGGTTATCAACCATGTGTACATGTAGAACTACTAAAACTATGAAAACATAATATTAAACCTATTTCAGATTCAAATTAGTTAAGCATTTCTCCATGATTGTCGATACTATTGATTCACTGGCAGGTTTATTGGGAACTATGGGAGGATGATATGAACTAGTACAACTATAATGAAATCCTTAAATATAATGGGTGGATTAAACTCTCACACAGAAAATCTTTTTGAATCAAAAATTAATATCATTAAATGGATTATTTGGTTGAAAATATCATTTGATGCACATTTTTTATTTTTGTGGTCCCATAATGGGAACTAATGGGATGTAAGGGGAAGCCACGATTATGTGTTTTACATTGAAAATAGAGTGATTGAACTTAATATACTATAAAAGTATACAATCAAAATTGATCAATGGATGTGAATATCTTCATAAAAAATTCATCTATTAATTCATATCTGCTCTAGAAAATGATAATATACATTTACCTCTCATGTTGAAAGCAATTATAAAATGAGAGGGGCTTCGATTTTATCTCCATGTGGAAGGGTTTTACTTAATCCTTAAAATCACAACATCCTCAAGATGTCTTGTTTTTTCATAAATTAAAAACCATTGTAACGTGATATTAAATACCACTATTCTAGAAATGTTTCCAGTTGGGTTATGAGATGTATCCATAGTTGAACAAAATATAGAGGATTCTATGTTGTGAAATAGAGAACAATATTGACCAATATAAATATATTAGGCAATGTTAACTAACATAGAAGAAACCTTGTCCCTCATGAAGAAACTAACCAACATACCAGATCATGCACGATATCCCAGGAATTCTAGTGTATAACATTCTCTTGAATAGAAATACTTTAAACAATACATATGTTGATATGAGGTAAATGGAAAGAAATCTCCAAATATGTAAAAAGAAAATAGAAAATTCACTACTTCTGATATGATAATTCTCTAGTTTATTTAACAAAAACCTTGGGGAATTTTTTTTGGGGCTTTCAGATCCTATGAGACAAAATAAGTTTTATTTCATTGATTTCTTGAATTTTTACAAATCTTCGAATAATATTATGCCACAACAATTGAGATTTTTTTCCTTTGAAATACATTTAATTAAATATAGTTGATTATTGGAATGTTAAGGTTGGTGAAATACCAACACAAGTGAAATTAATTTTTTATACCAATATAGAATATGTAATAAAATTTCAATATGTATTATCTTTCGGTGAAAAAAAATTAGTGTTAATATGACTAGGAAAACAATCAATCGAAGTCATGCTATCTTAATCAACAATTAAACAACCCCATTGTGCCCTTATTTTCTTCTTCTACGATGTGGATATACCATTGGAACCATATTCCCCTAAGGATCAGTACTCCATGAACAAGCATAATCAATGATGAAAAAAATCATGTATTGGACGATGATCTTTCACAAATGCCAAATACAAACCTAACACAAATGGATTTTATAACTCTAATCATAAAAGTATATGCACAATTCCATCAATTAGTTCCATACAGGAATAATATTCATCCAAATAAAAATTAATATTAGGGTTTATAAATTTCATTCCAAGGTTATCTCCATTCTATGATGATGAGAATCCTCACAAACTCTACTCCATTATGCCAAATCGGAGAACCACTGGTTGAGGCCACATAAGGCAGTGAGGAAGTGTATAATGTAGTCATGGCCAAACCATATATTATGTACACATCCCAAATATTGGTTTTTACATGTCCAATACTCAATGATGACACCGCCATAATGAATGGGAATATTAGGTAATATTTTCTGCATTTTCTATGCATTTTTTAGAAAAGATTATTTTTGATGATCATCAAGAAGGGTTGGAATCATCTAGGTATCCCATATTGGTAGGATTACTAAAATGGAATAAAAAAACAATAGAAAATTCTCCCTCAACATAAGCTCAACAACCCATATTTTAACCCTATGAATGTGAACAACCAAAGTGCCTGATAAATGATATGACTATATAAGAAGATAGAAAACATTGAGTAAAATATACGACATAGAGAAGTAGTTGGACATAGTTCTAGGGATGCTTTCAATTCTGGATTCTCATAACCTATCAATGTATCAATGAGAATCCCTTATAGAGGCCCCAATAATCCCTAATATTTTCAAGAATAGGTCACTATTTATTAGGTATACCAAAAAAATAGCAAATGGAATGAACTGAAGTAATGACTTTTTATGATCAAGAAAATGAGGATTTGATGCAAGGGAACATAAGGCCCTTATATGAGAAGGTAGACTAGAAGACATTGAAATATGATGATATTTGAGAAATAATTTCATAGGATTAAATCACATTCCAATCTCAACAAATCCTCTGTTTGGATATACAATAGATGAAATGTCTCATTATCTTATGATTATTTATGGGTATGACAATGGTGACCAAAATCCAACTTAATGGTTCATGATTAGATCACAATATGGGGACATGATGTTTGACTCTATCTTTTTGGTCATCCAAAAGGATTCAACCATCAATTTCCATCGTGGATGGTCATATATGCCCCAACATGAAGAAATACCTTAATCATATAACAAATACATCATTTAATACATCAATGGTAAGAGTGGTACATTACATGGCGATAAATTCCCAATAGAATCATGTGAAACTAAATATATCGATTTAGGATTTTACCTAATGGAAGGAAAATAACCCATGATTAATTATATTTCATAGGTTAATACCCCAATCCATTTTTAAAGTAATTATTCATACCTATTCATGAAGATCAGTGCTGAGTATGTGTATAACATTAGAAAAACAAGAAATGTGTGTTTAAAATTGGTGAGGTACTCATCAACCCTCATAATATCAGTCATGATAGCTAAACCATGATTTACTAAGTAGATCTCATATCCTCTAATCAGTGGAGATGCTTTAGTAGAAAATATTAATTAATTCTACCTCTAAATTCAGTAAACATTACCATCATCATCTAAATCTAAACTAATTATCATATCACCATTGGATAATGGATACATTTATGCCTCTAATTTTGGAAATGTTAATCATTCTATTACCTATAATGATCCCCCTTCATCTCTCATCCTTCCAGACATGGATATAAAGGATGATGAGGAGGAATTGGAAAGGGATAGGAAGGTGAAGAGGGGGATTGATTCAATGATTCACTTCATAATTTAGGGCATGCATCTCAACAGTTTTCAATATTCTATGATAATTAAAAAAAGGAACATAGGAAGATATCCTTCCTATATAGAATAGTGAAGTTAAAAACATTATATTATAAAAGGTATATACATACTTATTAAAATAAAATTGATATATTTCGTTCTATAATTATATTATAATTACATTCCATGGACATGATGTGGCCTATCACCATTTAGGCCTTCCATAAGTTAATAATATTTACAAGCAGTCAGTCAAGGTAACAAATATGATTAATTCTTCCAAAGATGATTTAAGTTGATATGTTCTTCATATAAAAATTCATTTTTGGTGTTTAGTGACCAATAATGGTTCTCAAATTTACTTAATTTTACGAAAAATAATGAGATGATTATAGTGTCCATCAACATTATAGATCTCTATCGGTATTGTCTACAAATATTTTCCCGATTCTGATTATAGAATATACGATTGAAGGGAAAGCTGGTTACCAATTCCTCTCCTTCATGATGGCTATTTAGGATATGAACATCTCCAAATAGCCCAAAAATATTAAGAATACTATTTTTAGGCCACTATAAGGGGTATATTATAATTGAGTGATTCAATTTTACCAAAAGGTCGTCAGTTCTATATACCATTGTTCCATTCATCACATCATTAAATCTGTTGTGGTAAACTATATAATGATCCACATAAATAATCATGTGGTGAAATATCATCATGTTTTTTCCATCATTCTTTCCTAATATCATCTTCATCACGATGTGACAATATAGCCTATAGATGAACCCCTTGAATTGTGCATTAATTATTATTTAGGGAAACTTTATTATCTTCATAGTATATCACCATGGAATAAAATTTCATCCTAAAAAAAATTTATATCCTTTACATTAAACCTCCACAAAACAATATTTAATATAGGGGAATACATGCAGTCACATCCAATAATCGATGCACTATCAAAAACCTGGTAAGAATGTGTTTTCCATTTACCATGTTGATGACATAGGGGGTCACATATTAGTGTACTGACTACTTTCAAGAATCATTCAGCAGTGGTAAGAACTATATTTTGAATCCATTGGTGAAAAGAGAACCTATAAATGGAAACAATCTCACATAACTTGTGACGTCATTATAGAACTCAATGGATGATTTCCTCAACATAATTAATGATTTTAGAGATGCAAATAGTCTCAATTTTCACAATCAATCCATGATAAATACTGAGACTCATTTTTAATATTTTGAGAATAAGTATCTGGAAATAATTCACATAGATAAAAAAAAGGCACTACCAACAACACTATGTTGTCCATTTGATATCTTGAAATGACTCACACTAATATATTCTAAACATTAACATTTTGTCTAGACATTTTGTGTGGTGGGGAAAAATAATGAAGTAGTTAGATATTTAGTTCAATTATCACTATGAAATAAAGGCCCAAGATCAAGGGTATTTATTTTTATAGAATCACTCATCAAATGAAATTTCTATGAATAATAACTATATGATGATGATATATTTAATGTTTCGGGATCGTCAAAAAAATTGGAGTAGTATTTTGATGACTCGTCTAGAAGACCAACCTAAAAAACAATTAAATCTGTGAGCTCAATATATATGAGATTAAGGTTCATTATTATCTCACTAATAAGGGATATTATTCAATATTACGTAATTTTTTAAGAAGTTGGTAGCAATAAAATTGTAGAATACTAATCCATCATTATAGGCACATAATGATATCATTTTTTATTCATAGTATCTTGTAATAGATCAAAAATATCAATTCCACAACTATAGAATATAAAAATAAAAATGATTTGATGATTCCCAACATAGAACACCTCCAATGTAGGATCCTTCCATCCAATAGATTTGGAAAAGAAAAAATTTACAGAAAATCAGTCAATTTTACATTCTATGATAGCCCGAATGACTAGAATGTCTATTATAAATGATAGTTTGATGGTGTTATCCTCATATCAATCAATGGAGAAGATATTAATAATATTATGATGGAGGTGAAAGTCTATGAATTTTTTTCCCACTAGTAAGAAACCATGATTTCTAAAAAAAATCACGAGGCTTGGATATTTATAGCCTTTGATGACATTTGATTTCACACAATTCACCAAAAGTGTCATTATATTCATGTGAATGAAAAGTTCATACACATACCCCTGTAGTATTTCTATACATCCAAATACTCTTAGATCTCTATATAGGGAATTGATATCATAGGGATATACCCACCAGATACATCCAAGAAGATTAAGAATATCCTAAACTCTATATTCTTTCTCTCTAAGTGGGACAAATAAATACCCCTCAATGAATTTTTAAAAAAACATATAAAATTTCATGAAATCCAAAATAAATTTCTTGTTTTTTCCCTTATAAGATATATATTGACAATGGAAACAAATTTTGTTCAATGAAATTGAATAC
Source organism: Viscum album (assembly GCA_963277665.1). Classification (NCBI taxonomy): domain Eukaryota; kingdom Viridiplantae; phylum Streptophyta; class Magnoliopsida; order Santalales; family Viscaceae; genus Viscum; species Viscum album. Next base: position 1,027,245,121 of record OY728121.1, on the reverse strand, counting down.
TTTTTAACTATAGTATTACATTGATTCAAACCAATCATTATGTTATCAGGAAGTGTAAAATGGCAATATAAAGGAATCAATCAAAACTCAATTGAACATAGTCAAGAAAATGGTGGACAATGATAAGAAATCATGGCTTGAAATTATTATAAATACATTGTGGTAATACTGTAAAAAACTCATTTTGCTACTCTATATACCTCATATTTTCTAGTATCTGGAAAAAATAATGGTTTTTCTATTGTTTTCTATTTCACTTTAGTATTCATTTCCAATTTTTATCAATTTTTTATAGATGTGTTGTCCCATAATCATTTGGAAAAAATTGGATGGATCCATGAGATGAGAGGATGTACCTTATATCACATAGAGGTTCTCCAAACTCGTATATGACATGATTCTAACAAGAAGGATTTCCTCCATTCATTCTGATAAGGAGAATTATTTTTTCTGCTCTTGGTGTTGATGATACCTCATTTGAAACCTATAATGCTTTAACTAAAAAGGGAACATAAATTTTTATTCCACATGGTTTCTTCAAATTCTACATATTCATTGATCACCTTGAATGATTAGTGTATAATATCAATAACATGAAATATTTGTCAATAAATAATTCATGTGATTGCCGATATCTTGTCATAGTTATATGAACCAAAACTAAAAGAAACAATTTTTCCATACATCATAGTGCTAATTTTCTTGGAGGAGTCCTTATAACATGACCCCTGAAGGTATGACCCACACTATCATCGTCACAAGATGTTCGATTCTATGAAAATTTATTTCTTATAGAGACCCAACCTCAAATATCCTAGAGTCTATGTGTGTTATATATAAAATTAAGATGATTAAAACGAATCAAGCCCATCATTGCAGATCAAATTAGTCATCTTGGTTAACTAGATTCACAAATGAGCATTTTATTTCTAATTACCACACTAATTAAAACATAATAATAATTATTCATTGTAAACCGAAATAAATAACATGGAGGGTAACTATAATACATTTCAAAAATTTGTGCATATCATTCATGGTACGCTTCATGGAATCCTTTGGAATGAAACATAATAAGTGGGAGTTAAAATTATTTGAAAGGGTATGTAAAATGGAAGAAATAATGAATCAATTATAATAGTTTATATAGAAAACTAAAAAATTGAACACACAATCCATATAATAAATAAACTGAATGTATGTACACAAATTTTTTTTTGAAAGGTAATATCTGTAAACACATTCCATTTAAATGAAAAGATATGGAAATATAAATATGGAATGGTAAGAAACTAAAACACATTCCATCTAAGTGACTGAAAATGAAATGTTTCCATAGATATGTCAAAATGAAATCTCATGGATGAATAATAAATATAGCCTAAAAATTATATACACCCATAAATATATAAACGAAAAATCTAATTGATGAAAAATAACTGAATATAAATTAGGGAAGTTCTTTTTTATTAGACATCGTGTTTCCTAGGTACGTGGTACCGTTATTGTCAAGACCATTCAAAATATGGTTTAAAAAATGCTAGGTAAAAACCCATCTATGTAATCTATCAAAATGACTCATCCCATTAGACTACTAATGCATCGAGGGGATATATATATATATGTTCCCCACCCATGCCATACAATTCCAAAACATTTTTAATATATTGAATAATCAGTTTAACAATTTTCCTTTACAAATATCCATATAGTTTAAGAGATAGATATTTATCAATATTTACCCAATTTTTCAAATTATTATCAAAGAAAACCCAATATGTAAACTGGTATATGGTTTAGACAATAGTAATATCCATGATAAATGATATAGATAATTAGTGAAATTCAATGATAATAGGAGATCGAATATTTCAAGTGGAAAAATAAAATAAAGGAAGTGAATGATAATACATTCCTTAGAAAAATATATCATAAACAATCCATAGGACTATTAATTATGTTATTAATAAAACTTATCCCAAGTGGAGTAAAATAATCTGTTGATATCATTTATCAATATAAATATTACCAAATGATCATTTAAAAATATTATTGATGAATTTTTTTTTTATTGAAAACTCTTTTGAAAAACATTTTCATTGAAAATGAATTAAAAAAATACATTTTCTATAAAGATTAACCACAAAAAATGTAAAGTAATCTTTGAAATAATTATAGAGGTTTAATCAATACATGATGTAAAAGGTAAATATGACATTACTTTTTCACGATAAAAAGGTAAGAAAATTGACTTGTTAAAAAACGGAGAATAAAATTACAATGAAGGCGTTGGTAAAAGAAATAAAAAATAAAAATATATTAACCAAATAATAATAAAATATTTTTTGTGTTTTTTTAATAAATATTGGCTTTTATAAGAAAACATGTTCTCTGACAATGGATAGAAATTATGTCGAGTTTCACTATGTACTTTTTAAATCTCCTATGATTTCTAAAGAGTCTAAAACGGTAATAATACATTAAAATGATCATGAATAAACAAATGAGTGAAAATTTAATGTTTTATTAAATTATGTTCATAAAATTTCATCAAATGGAAATACCATTTAAATATCTTTAATGTTGTTAGTGATGAAAATAATATTTAAACATTTTAATGTGTCTCGTTCCACTGTGAAAAAATTTAAATAATAAACCACTTGAAGGAATAATATTAAAGGAATTATTATGATACAATTAACTTAAAAAAATATGGATATAATATATCAAATGGTTCGTTAGATACACCACACTAAATATGTAAGTGGTTTACTTGTCTATTATCTCACAGATGTAAAAAAGGTGAGATGAGAATCCCTTACCTTGTGTTTGTTTTAGGGTAAACATCCTTTCACATAATGTATAATAAACTTATGTTATTTTTATAGTTTCTTCATAACCTTTTACAAATTTATCCATACTTTTATTTCCATTATTATTATGTTTTATAAAACTACTTAATAAATTATGTTTACATTGGTTTTTTAGTCCAAATTCGGTTTTTGTTTGAAAAAATACTTTGGTAGGCCAACAAATGTCAAAGGGGAAAATATATAACATACCCATAATAATAGTAATGATCTAATTATCATATTTAAAAAAAAATATTTTTAAAATCAATCATTAACTATGTTAATGAAAAATGAAACAACATTACAATCATGGAGATGGTAGGCCTTATGTACGCATCAGTAATATTCTAATTTTTCAATGATTGTTTGGGAAATAAGTTTAGTTGAATTATATATTTCCTTAATTACAATGATATCATGAATAATATTTTATTTATTCATATATAATATTATATAAAATTCTCTTGATTTATATGTAATGACATCGTGTTAAGGATGCGGTATTCCACACATCCACGAGCGACATTATCATTTTTTTGTCCGTGAAGGGATAAAAATGAAATTATATACATATATATAAATATATCCTAACAGTTAATAATTTCTTGAATATCATATATATTTTTTGTATGAATCATATTTTCAATTATAATCATACTTTATAAATTCCAAGGATTCTGTGAAAGAACAACATCACTCTGAGGGGGTAGTAGTCTACACATCCTCAAATGATTTTATCGTATTAACCAAAAATGATATTTTTATGGTTATTTATTGTAAATAATTAAATAAGATTAAAGATATAATAAATATCACATATAATATATATAAATAGTTTTTCCATTATTATTTTTGATAATAGATGTTAGAAATGAAAAAATGAACAATCATGGTTTTGGGAGGTAGTAGTTTTCCATAGACAGATATTGTATGTTCATACCAACTAGATGTCGGTGTGTGTAGGTTTAGGAATAACTATTAAAATAAAAACATCCTAGTATATTAATAATACTGTTTTTTATATGTATGCGTAGAATATGTTTAGTATTGGAGTTTAACAAGTGTAATGAAACTAAAAAGATTGAGATAAGACATTACCTCTTAATTAGGTAATTAATTTCGTGTTGAACCAAAAGCTTCCTTGGATTACATTATTCCCAAGGGGAGGCTTCTACGATGGAGAGAGGGAGGTTGGGAGACTACATTTTTAGATTATGGATCATCTAATTTTTCATGAGTTGTGTGAGGATGGGGGAGGGGTGGTGGCCTTTTATAGAGATGGAAAAGGAAAAAATTGGAATTATTGGAAAAAAAGTAAGGTGTAAACATGGTATTTCCAAAAAAATGATATCAAAAATAGAAAAAGTCTATAATTGAAGGTTTATGGAGGAATAATGGATAAACAATGGGTGTTGGAAAAGTTTTTATGTAATATGAGTCATTAAATATAAGGAATAGTAAATTTGAAGCCAAATTACACTTTAATCATTATAATTAATTTTAATAACTTCCACTAATCATTTTGGTCAAAAATTATGTTATTTTATTATACATAAATTTTCATCATGATTACAAAGTTGTATGTCAATTTTTGAAATGAAAATAACATAAGTGTAAAAATTATGATTAATGATAATCTTATAGAAATATGGTGAAACTGATTTTGTTATAATACTGATGAAAACATTATTGATTTTTTAATTTCAATTTTCATGTGAAATTGATTGTAATAAAATATATTTTTTTAATATATTTTTTTTTATTTTAATTTTAAAAAAATTAAAAACCTAATATAACACTAATAATTATTTAAATGAAAATAAAATTCATTACTAAATGGCAGTATTTTTCACTATTTGTCAAACAATGATGTCTCTCATAAAAATAACAAAAAATAACCACAAACAAATATAGACATTATAAAATAAATAATGATATTTATTTTATAAAATTAAATTTATATCAGTGTCAAAATAAATATTTAAAATGGGTTCTCCTTTAAAAGTTGGTGAAATATCATTTATAATAATAATTTTTTTTATATGTGAAATAGGATTTTTTGTTATATTATTCATGTGAATCCAAATGGTTAAATATCAAAAAAAAACTATTGAATATATTACATATATTTTACATTAAAATCATTCACTAATTGTAATATGATTTTCTTATTATGGTAAAACTCCTTTGGACACATAAAAATAATAATATTTCTTTTTATATCCAATTATTCATATTGTCATTTCTCATTAATTATTATCTAATGAATTCATGGTATACCGGAGTAAAAATAGAAATTTAATAATTTAGTTATTACTCTTCATAACAACTAATTTGACAACTTGCATATGCCATATTATATTAAATTATAATATTTAAATAATACAATATTATTTGGTGAAACATTGTCCTGCATGTAATGAAAGATATCAAGGATAGCCTCTCCTGCATGTAGCAGCAACTATTTGGTAAGGCATCTCTTGCATGTAACAGATGCTATCGAGGATGGTCTCTCCAATATGTAATTAATGATAACTTTATTCTACATGCATTACATGAAATACCATGTGGTAAATTTATTTGAAATAGAAAATATATAGTTGGGTTTTAGGATTTTATATTCCCTTACATGTTTGGTGTATTTTTTGAATACACACTATTTAATAAAAAGTTATAATTAATATTTTTAGGGTGTTACATTCTCTAAACATTCATTAAATTATGTCCTTGGAATTTAAACTCGACCATGGTTATAGATTGTTTGATACTTCATTTTTTTCAAATCCTAAAACATGTGACTGGTTTGTAAAAAATCCTCCAAAAAAGAGATAATGGGAATTTGAATGATCACATGGACTACCATGTTACAAGGTCTTTACGTATAAGAACATCCGTGGAGTGTACAGATAAAATCTTGGTGGAATGTGTGAATATTTATCTGGAGTAAATGAGGTTTTCAATCACATAAAAGTGATTGATCAATAGAATGTTGAGGGCCTCAAACACATAAATTTTAGATTCTTTGGAAAAAAAATTTCAACATAAATTTATTTAATAGGAATCAATTTTTTTAAAAGTCAGTTTCCTAATGTTGGAAAATACATTAATTGACCAAGAATATATGGAAATATTCTCACTCGATAGGTTTCAATTTTATATAAACAATAATAAATTTTTATTCTTCTTACATCATAATAAAATTCTTCCAAAAAATAAATTTTGATTCATGATGAATTAAAATACATTTTTAAATGATCTTAAGTCCCAAAAAAGTGAAAAATCCAACTATTTTACATTAACTATAATAAAAAACAATACATTTAATAGATTAATATATAATCATCAAAATTTATTATATTGTATAATCATTAATTTTTAGTAAAAAAATTATATAACTAAAAACAATAAAAAAATTAACAAAGACATTACGCAGGCCAGTGGTTGTTGTGAAGTAGTAATTATCCTTCATTCATGGGTTCATGTCCTACGGCCTTCCCAAATTTGATAGTTTGTCACCAAATATTCAAGTTTTCCTTTCCTAAAGAAAAATCAATATAATTTCTAAAATGAATAAGATGAATATCATTTAAATAAGGTTAATCACTAAATATAATTTTAACTATGGGTTTCAAAAAACACTCAATACATAAATAAATTATCCTTTTAATTTCACGTAGGTGCTTCTTTGGACTAGGGATTATCCTTAATATCATTCATTTGATTTCTAAACCATGAATCCTTATCCTCAGTATAAAACACATTATGATTAACCTATATTATTAATTAAAATTCTTCATAATGGATTGTGAATGAAAGGATTATTATCCAAAATAATACTCTAGCAATGTCAAATGAGGTGCGTAGTAAAGCTCGTTGTCATGTACTTATATTTCCTGAGTCATGATCAGAACACCTAGTAATAGTTATTACATCTTAATATATATATTCCAGAACCACATCTTCTTGTACTGTCCTGACCTGGATTTATTGCTTGGAATACCCACATAATCAATATATTATCAAAAATCTATGGTGTTCTTCTATGAATATCATTAAAATCTACCTTAGGGTTGTGTTCTCTAACCTATTTTTTCCAAGATATAGTTTCCAATGCTGTTACTAAACATCTTTTAATACCAAATGTAGTGACCCATCCCCAAATAGCCTAGAGATGGTATCTTCTATCAATTACATTGGAATGATTATAAGGAATCACACCCTGAAGGAATGATCTATTTTTTGTTATTGGAAAACCTATTACATAAATTATTATTGGATTAGATATGACTACACAAATTTAAAATATTATTTTTTTCATCTTCATAATATTTATATAAATAAAATATACGGTAACTATATTCAATTTAGTAAATCCATCCATGTCTTTCCTAGTATGAATCATGGATATCTTTGGAAAGAAAAATAATACGGTTGATCCCAAATTCTTAGTAAGGGTAAGTATAGTGGAAGAAATAATGGATCAATGAGAATATTCAATATGGAAAGATAAATAATTGAACACAGAATCCATATAATAAATAAATAGAATGGATGTTCATAAATGATATAGCATGGTAATAAATGGAAACACATGCCATTCATATAACTAGATAAGGAAAAGTAAATATGGGATTGTAAGAAAATAAAAAAAATTACATATAAACAACATAAACTAAAATATATCCCTGATATGTCAACGAAAAATCACATGGATGAATAATTACTGAATATAAATGAAGGAAATGATTTATTATTGGACACAATGTTTTCTGGGTAAATAGTACAATTACCATCAAGACCATTAACATGATTTTTTACAAAATGCTTAGTGAAAACCCATATTAGGAGGCTAAAAATGACTCGCCCCATGAGACAACAGATGTAGTGAGGGTCTACTTATAACCACTCGATAGTTATGTCGCACCAGTCCAAAACATTACTCATTTATCGAATAATTTATTTCACAATGTTCCTTATGAAATATCATTATGGAATATGAGATAAAAAACTATGTATATTTTCCTAAATAATCTAATATTTGTTAAAGTAGGAAATATATGTAAAATGGTAAACGGATTAAGAAATACTAATATTCAAGAAAATTTATATGGATAATTAAATAAAATTCAAAAATCAAATGACATTCAATATTTCAGTGGGATAAAATAATTATTGGATATGACTTTGAATACATTACATGGAAAAATCATAAAACACCCATAAGAAGATTATTTATGGTATTAATAAAACATACCCATTGTGGATTAAAATAAAGGGTTCTTTTTGTTTATGAATAGTAATATTAAAAAAACATTTTCCAAACATTATTCATGAAAATATACATTTTATTTGAAAACCGATTGAAAACCCTTTTCATTGAATGTTTATTTAAAAAAATATTTCCATTCAATGTTTAACATTAAAAAAAGAAAAGGAATCTTCAATGGAATGAAGGAGGGTAAATCAATTCATTTCGTATAAGTTAAAATTGTCATTTCTTTTATATGGTAAAAATTTAAGAACAATGAATTGTTTATAAATAGCCAATAATATTCCCTTAAATATATTTTTAAAAGAAAAAAATGGAAAAAATGTCTTTACCAAATCATTTTAATTTTTTTTAATTTAAAAAAACACGTTTTAGGAGAAAACTAGTTCTCTAACTAAAGAGAGAACTGATGTCGTATTTTACAAATGCAAATGTTTTAAATAACATAGAGTACCAATAACTGGAATAATTATACTCATATGTTAATAATTTCATGGATAACCCTAAGAGAGAAAAATAAGGTTATATTGAAAAATAATATGATGATTTCCTCAACTGGAAATACCATTGAAATTTTTTGAATATTTTTGTTGAGAAAAATGTTCTTTAAAAATTCAAAAGTGTCCCATACAACTATAAAACATATTAAATTACATAACTCATGATGGAATAATATTAATTGAAAGGTTAATATTCCCCCAATGAAAAAATTATTAATTATATAATATATAAAAAATTCAGCAGATAACTCATAAAAAAGATAAAAGTGGTGTACATGACATTTCTCTCAGAAATGTAAAAAAGTGAGATAAGAATCCCTTGCCGTGTGTTTCCTTTTGAACATCCTTTCAATAGACATATAATAAAATTATGTTAATTTTTTTATTTCTATTTATCTTTTTTCATATTTATCTTAAAATTATTTCACTTATTAATATTTAGTATTATAATACATAAATATTTTGTTTTATATTTGGCGTTTTGAACAATTTCGTTTTATATGTCAAAAACCACCTTCGTAGGTAATCTATGGTTAATGGGGTCAATATATTAAATATAATAAATAATAATTAAAAAATAATTATCATATTTAAATATAAATTATAATTTTAAAATCAATAAATAAATATGGTTATGAAAAATGAACCTGTATGACAATCATGGAGATGGTAGGCCCTACGTATGGATAAGTAAGGCCCTCATTATTCAATAATCATTATGAAAATAGGTTACGTTGAATGAAGTCGTTGTCTAATCTTCATAATCTCATATAAACCATAATATTTAATCATATATACTTATATATAAAATTGTCGTGATGTAAAAGACTCACACAGTGTTGAGGAGGCGGAAGACCACTCGTCAACCACCGACATTATCACTTTTTACTCAATGAAATGATAATAAATAAAATGATAATAATATATATGTACATATGAATGTAATTATATCATTAATATATTGGTGATATTTTTTATTAATCCTATTTTAAATTAATATCATCTTTTATCCATTCCACGAGTCATGTGAATGAATCACATCACTTTGAGGAGGCGGTATTCCACAATTCCTCAAATGATGTTATCATTTTAACAAAATATGGAAAATATAAGGATATGTTTTGAATAATAATTACATAATAATATAGAAATAATAAATTACATATATAATATATATAAATAGTTTCTCCATCATAATAAATATCTTTAATGTTGGAAATTGAAAAATGAACAATCATTTTTTCTTGTGGCAGTAGTTCACGATACACAAAAATAGTCCGTTTGTTACCAATTATATGGAAGTGTTTAAGTGTAGTTATAAATCATAAAATAGAAACATGCTACAATATTTATAATTCTGGTGTTGTTATAAAATAATAGAATAATAATATAATAGGGGATTAATTATTTAAAGGAAACTAAAAAATCATGAAAGAAGATGTTACCTCTTAATCCGTTAACAAAATTTGGTTTTAACAAAAACCATTCATGGATTACATTATTCCCAAGGGGAGTCTTCAAGGAAAAGGAGGAAGATATTTAGAGAATACATGGTCATAGGATGGATGATCCAATGTGTCTTGAGAGGTTTCATTAATGGGAAGATTTGGTGGCCTTTTATAGGGAAGGAAAAAAAGATACAATTGGTATTATTGAAAATTTGTAAGGTATGCCCTCGTTACTACCTAAAAACCCAATTAAAATAAAAAAAATCAATAATGGAAGGATAAAGGAGGAATTACACACAATTGAGGGGTGATAGAGAAGTTTTCTGGTCATTTGGGCCCATAAATATATGGTTTAGTCCATTTTTAATCATGATAACACCATAATCATTATAATTAATTTTATTCACTTTCTCTAATAATTTTGGTCCAAAATTAAGTTAATATTTTTAGAAAAAAATATATATTCTTAATTAAAATGAATAATTTTGTTTTTCTAAATTTCAAATCACATAAGCATTAAATTAAGATTAATATAAATATTGAAGAGATATAGTTTAACTGGATGTAGTAGAAAAATGTTCAAAATACTATTGAGTTTTTATGTTAAATTTCATTATCAAATCGATTATAACCAATTCATTCCCATTTTTGTTTCTCATTATTTATTAAGTAATGAATTCATTTTATATTATCATAAACCTGAATTTTAATAACACAGTTTTTAATACTAATAAAAACAAATTTAATGGCTAGTTTATATAATATTATATTAAAAATTAGTTTTATTAATAAATAGATATTTGATGAAAGTCATTTTTTTGGGTAACGAAAGCGATTAAGGAAGGGAGATCTTGTGTGTAACAGAATCTATCGAGGATAGTCTCTCTTTCACGTAACATATGATATCGAGGAAGGTCCCTCTTGCGTATGACTCTGGCTAACTCAATTTTTTTTCATTACGAGCAATATTATGTGTTTAAGTTATTTAAAATAGTAAATATATAGTCTAATCATGTGATATTTTATTCCATTACGTCTTTGGTTTTTCGTGTCATACACACCACTGAATAAACAAATATTTTTTAGAATTTCAAGGTGATTAATTTAGTAAATTAAATTAAAATTTAATCTAATTCTATTATTTAAGAATATGATACCTATGAAAAAAACTATGAATCCTCATACAATAATATTGATATCAATCACATGATATTATTTCATGAACACATACTCATGATTATTGAATAAGCCCTACATCCCCAGTTTTCATCACATTATTGACCCAAAAGGTCCTTATTGAACGACCATAAATGCCATAATCAGTGGTCCAAGATGAAAGACTATAAAAATAACTATTAAAATATTAAAATTAAGATGATAAACTAAATCATTGAGGCCCCCACTCGCATGAAATAATACTACATGTTTCTTTGGCATTCCCTAGGAGGGCATCTTCTTCTCATGTTAGTCTCTCGATTCACAATATTTAGTTGAACATCCCCCATGGGATATAGTAAACCCTAATTGATCCTTATTTTTATACCAATCATATCCCACATAGGCATAAGATTATTTTTTGGGGACATCTCACATGGTTTGTTCACTTTGAGGTCCATGAACAATGACCCTAAACTATGTATATCTCAATTAAAAAAAGATCGTATGATGTGATACCTCATACCATATATCCATATCAGTTAACCAACATCCTAGTTATATGATTCCATACTAAACATATCATTTACTCACAACAATATTCTAAACTACATGGTTATCATCCATTACAGATGTTGTTAAAATGCAAATTAATGTGTCCCTCACCCGAAAGTACCACCATTCCAGATGCCGATTTCTTATCAAATATTCTCCATAGAAATGTTTTTGGAATGATCCTTATTTTGAGAAGGTATATAGATACATATGTGTTCCTCAACCTATACCCAACCAAAAATAAATAAATTAATCCCATATAAGTGAACCAAATCATAATGGGAGAGTCCAACATGAGGTATCAATTTCATTAATAATCATCTGTTCAAAAAATTCACCTCTTGCTATATAATTTTTTTAAAAAATGGTTCAAATTTCATCCATCTAGATCTATGTGTGAAATAGTTGTCCTCTAAATGAGATATGTAGTTTCATCTATATCCAAAATTATGGCCAATCCACAATATAACAAAGATAATTAGTCATCACCTAAATAATATGGTCGGTGCAAGGAATCCATTTACATAAAAACTATACCGGGGTTGATTTTTTTCTCAATAACATATTCATTATCACATGTATTGAAATTTTTTGTGCTGGTGTAATTTAATAGGGAATTTTCCTGCACGATTTACATACATTATCTCATGTAAGATTAAAAATGGTCCTGGTAGAAATACCTTAAAAGGAACGCCACATCCTTCCAGCATGATGCTAAACATTAGGGAAACATACATGTTATATGGCATTAAACTATGTGGTCCAAATTCATAATATAAGAAGTATAATATATTCATTATTGTTTAACTCACATGAGAGGACTATCATTCCTATTTTTGGTATCCTATCACACCATAAAGTCAGAACTATACATGGAATCATTCTCATCCAAATGAGATATGTAGTGATGCATGAATCTGTCATTTTAGGCTATCCCATAAACACAACAGTAGTTATCTTATCCTATAGATGATCTATGTCAATGTATGAAATTCTCCACTATTTTATACCCACATCGGTCAAAATACAAACAGTGTAATACAAATATCTTCCTTTCAAAAATCACACTTCATTTCATTGGAAATATAGATCCCCATAACCTTCTTTCCACTATCAGTGATAAGATAATATAAGTCTAATTGAAACCATTGTTTTAAAAATGTGTAATATACCCAAATATGTATCTTCATAATAATCATCCAAATTTTTTCTATCAACCATAGTTACCCATATCACCAAGGGAACCCCTTTTACCATTGTACTCCCTAACCAAACTGTAGTGGGAGATATATTTTGAATTTGTTCTATGATCATACCATATGTGCGTGCCCAGTATATTTTTTTCATTTCCAAAAAAACCCAATATCTTGATTTATTACTTCTTCCACCTCCATACAATAATTCATGGATTGATATAGAATATTCTATTATCCATTTCTGCATAACTACATTATTTAGGGGATGATGTGTCCACTATAAAAAAACATTTCATGAATGTCCCATCGAAATACTCCTTAAATTACGAAAAATAGAAAAAAACTGAAGAATCTTCCAATCTCTCCATGTTTCTAAAACGGAGAATAGATTATGTGATATTAGATATTTTAGGGGAATTTTTATGGGGTATATGATCATACCATTATGCAACCAAATCCAATGAACAATTTATTGAATTTACATGACTATAAACTATTCACTGTGGCTTCCACTATGTAGTATTTTCATAAATAAGGTTCATATCTTTTTCATGAATAAATATCCTTGAACTACATGTGTCTTTAAAGTCATTTCAATTATATATTTAGTTCCTGCAGTTTTATTTATCATAATCCCATTAGCCATAACTAAAATAATGTGTCTGATCATTCTCTTTCATATGGTCCCAATCAGTGTAGGGAAATCCATTATGGGTTTCATCATAACTAAATTAATGATTTATGAAATGAAACCCCCTCCATATACACAAATAAAATTTACATGGTATGTTTTCTTTCCAGATACAATGAAAACCCCATTCCTTCATTCATACATGGTCACATTAATCACAAAATCTATACTTCGTAGTCTTCAGAAATTTGAATCATATTAAACCTATAATTCCTATCAGTAATAATATAATATAATCATATTTGGAACCTTTGTTTGTAATAGTAATAATATTCCAAAATTTGTCTTTACATAATACGCCCCAGTTTTTCAAATCAAATAGAGGAACCTCCTTCCTTAAAAAAATAGTTCCATATTTGTATACTATGATTGTATCATAAGTAAATCCCCTTCTTGAACATGGTTCGTGATCATCCATTACATGTTTCACTCATGTAATTTCTTATGATCCCAAATTTCTTAGATCATGACATTAAAACCTCCCTATTAGCATCCAAAAGATATAGAAACATTCATTAATGTCAATCTCTATTCGGGTATCAGGTGGAAAAATAAATCAAACATAAATCATGAATAACATTGGTCCGTCATGTAATATCGTAAACTACCAAATAATGGTGATATTAATCTTTTCATGTTGAAAAATCACAAATGTAAAACATGAGAAAATGTCGAGTCCAACATGCTATGAAGGAAGTCCATATGATATAAGCAATATCGAGTAGATGAAATTAAAAAGAAAAAATTAGCCAATCTAAAAACTCTATTTTAAAAACTAAGAAAAGGGAGTGTGATTCCCATTATGTATTATTCCCATTAGATTTAGGAAAAAAATTGGTAGAGATAAAAAAAATATACAATGTTACTGGGGCCATCTTATGACACTAGAAATATTCAAATTATGCTTTCTAGGTTCTTCAATCTTATAAAAACATTTAGAAATTTGAATATCTATTAATTATTTTCATTTAATATATCGAAAAGTTTGATTCATGATTATTAAATGATTAAAAGTGGAAAACTATTGTTTTATATTTTTGGTAAATACAACTTTAGACATTTGTATGTCATTGTAAATGAAAAAAATTACTTTTTCCTAATTTTTTATAATCATGACCAATGTAGTTACTCATAATTCAAATGATTTGGGATATATTGAAATTGTCATTCCAAATAGAACATGTTCAGAGTTATTCGACAAAATGAATATTAAAAAAATAAAGATAAAATAAAACATAGAATTACCGTGTATCCCTTCATTTGAAAAGAAAATTGGAAAGAGGAATTTCCATATCATTGAGTATTCTTTTTAAAAATGACTAATTGGAAACAAAAAAATATATTCAATATGAATTGGTAGTTTTTTTACAATTTTTCTAATGAATTGCGTGAATATTTGACTGACTGGACATGCTTGGCTCTCTTCTCAAATTCTACTTCAGTCGATGGGTGTGTTTTTCTAACAATGAAATTTATAATTATACAGTTTCCCAATGTGTTCTAGTACTGTATTTTTTGTCAAAAAATGTTTCCGTCTTCCAAGATACATGACCCTCATACTCTCAAAGTATATAATTGGTAATGAAATATTTTCAACATGATTTACATTCTTGACATCTATGGGTTGTAACTCTAAAATTGCATCATCCAAAATATCCACATGAATGATGATAATATTAATTTAGAAAAAATATTATACAATATCCAATAACTACTCTCGATAGATGATAACATGATGGATACGATTTTTAAAATTCCAGTAATAAAATCCACCAATCCCCAATCCATGAAAATATTGATGAATATTGTCTACCTTGTTGACATACTTCATTAGTAGTGTCTCCATGATTAAACAATGATCTTTGATCAAAGCCCACTTCCTCCCAACCTGATTTTCTAATGTAACATTGTGAAGAATATTTTGTTCATTCACTTCCAAAAGGATATAATCAAGAATCAATTTCCTTGAATATGGGATTTACCTGATCAATAATCCAATTGTTGAAAAGTCCTCCATAATCAATTTCCATTTAATTTTGGGGATTGATATTATATGAATGAAATGTACTATTGAAGTTCCATATAGCTATTTTTCACGTAGCATTGATATTGAAATGATAAAAAACAAGGACTAAAAATTATGGGTCTATAACTCTTATTATATGAGGGAAAGCATAAGATGAAGCTCCCCCAGAATTCTTGGAACATTTAAAAACATGGATTTGTACCAAAAAAATTAGTTTTGGATCCATTATATGTGTGGAACATGTATAATTAAGTTTTTTATTCACTCACCAAATCATTTTACCAATCATGCCATCTATATAGAATTTTACCAATGATTTAGCACAATCCCATGAAAAATTTGTTGAATCATCCATTAAGGAAAAATTATTTTTGTGCCAGAATCCATACACATCGACGAAAACCAAAGACGATTTATGATGGATAGATGTGATCCACTCTTAACCCTATGGTGATGTAATGATATAGACTTTTTTAGACACACTAATTTTGGCCCAAAATAATAATAGGAATAGGGTTCACAAATAGTTCATCAATCTGATTTAGATACAATAAGACTATCTAAAAATTAGAGAATGTAGGGTCATTCTTCTAATTCCACCACCAATTATCTATATCCAATCTAAATGGGACTGATTAAAGAGAATAATAAAACCAAAAGGAATCCCATATCACCTCAATAAAACTATTAACATCTAGGGATTTATGGTGAATAGTAGAAATGTTATGTAAGATGGGGTGAAAAAAATGAGTAATAATCATGGTATAATAATAATTATAATATTGATTGTGTTCCATCTTATAACCATATAATAATATGAATAGACCATTAATATGCTATATACACCTTTCCTGACATATATGACCCAAAAATACTAATGAATGAGAACGGTTTTGGATAGGAAAGTTGATAGGTTCTCACTCTGCAAACATATATACCATTAGTAATGTGATAATCCTTACATCAATGAATGAATCACGATATTGGAAGTTCCAACAAATCATAATCACGAAAAAAATCCTTCCATCCCAAATTCTTAGGGTATAATTGGATTGATCATATAACCCTCAATAGTATGTTCTACTTCCCTAAGAGTAGTCATGTAAAATCCTATAACATATCACGAATAATTTGATAATTGTGTCATGTTATACTAAACCTAATGCCTCACCCCTGTCATGAATGAATAAATTATTCAAATCAATAAAAAAACATGTGAATATATGTGTAGTGGTTGACGAAATGACTTATATACTATAATTAATAGATCTCTCTCTAATGGAGAAACTAGTTCAGTATCCATCCAATTATTATCCACACGATTAAACTAATCATTAATTTTAACAGGGATTCTGATCCCCCATCTAATAGATACAACACAAATTTTTCCTAACATCACCATGCAGATAGTGAAAGGTATTGGTACTATAGTAATGACATATATCCAACATGAGAAAAATAAAAGTTTGAAAATATATTGTGAATTGGGAAATGCATAGAACCATGTATAAACTAATTCTTCACATCATTTTAAAAAATATATTAAATTTGATGCACCCAGAATTCCCATCCTTATTCATTAGAGAATCTCCCTCTAGGATGTAAATCCCTCATTTAGCTAGGCCCTCCCTTAGAATCATCTCTTGTAGTGTCAAAATGGATGGAAATTATTGAATATTCTACAACAGAGATTTTTCATGGTTATTCTAGCTTTTTAGAGTATATAAGGAACCATTAGAAATGAACACATTCCCTTGACTCGATTTTGGAAAATTAGGACCCACAAAAGAGATATTCCCTAGAAATCAAATCAAGGGACGTTCAATATAAACTAGTAGAATGTTTTGATGATTTCTGGAATTTGAGATTCATCACATTTCCTAATGTTTTATATGGGTAGTTTATCAGAACATGATAAAGTCTTTTCATCATGACCTATTTATGATAGATACCAAATAATTATAAGATTTCATATTTATCATTGTATCGAATCTTCCATATCATATCGAATAATATCTAGAAAAAATGTGTGTTATGTGGTATTTATTCGACTATGATGAAATTTGAGTTAATATAAATGAAAAAATTATAATGAAACATGATATTTGGTTCATATAAATACATGATCCTTGATGGTAAGGCATCAGTCGGTGGGAAAGTAATACCACAATGTGAATTTCTATACAGGATGGGTAGTAAGATGTAATATGAGGATGAGTCAAAAAGCACCTTTTGATCCCTATATACCAAATAAATCATACATGACACATTTTTATGGACCTCTTCCTTCATATGGGTCCTTATGTACAATTAATATCACTCAATGTGGCCATCTTCATTCATGTAATAGCCTCTTCTTTTTGTCCATCGGACCCCATTTGGGTGTAGAGAAATTTTTGGTCCAAGTATGGTTCATATGGATTGTGTGGAAAATATTTTGAATTTGGGAAATCCATAATCATATCACAATAATTTTTATGGTGTTAAAATAAATAATGTATAAAAAATCGAAAACAATCACACTACTTGCACATAGAACACATGCTATATAGAACAATTTCTCTACACGGAGTTCCTTTAAAATAAAATAATTTAATGGGAATGGATGTCATATCATTCCCCCAAAATAAATGGTAAACATATGATGTGGGTTGTGAAGTTTAATCCCCTACAAATATTTTCCTTTTTCATGGGGGGGTTATATCACACAGCCCGTAAATGAAATTATCATACAGTGTGAGATTTTCACCCTTTCACATACCAGGATGAAAAATGGGGATATCTCATAAAGGATACTTCATGGAAGGAAAAATCCATCAATCCAAAATTTAAATATAATTGATCTCATGATGGATTCCCATTTTGGTGAAAACCCACTTTACGAAAGGACTCCCTTCGGGATTCGACACCCAGCATTGAGAAAATCTGTATGCAGAATGGAGAGTCTATAGTGTATTATTCCTCCCACTCTCATTTTATTAATTCTACATATTATTCTTCCCCATATCATCCCATTCACAAAATGTCCAATAGAAATAATGTTCCCCATACCATATACTAGGAATTTCATCATTCATACCTCCACCATGGCTATCAGATTCATTAAACTAATGAAAAAGAGACATCAGCATGACCCCCATCAGAACATGTATTCTAATGGTAAAATATGTACCCCATTTACCATACCTAATAGAAATAATCCAAGTAATTTTCTCAATAAGGCATTTTTACAGTAACTAGGAAGTCTTCCTTTGAGGAAGTACTAGGGAATTATCTATTTTTGGCTGTGAGGGGAACCAATTACCTTTTCCTTTGATGAGGGCCACTCATTTGACTTTCACTCTACCTCCAAAAAAAGGATAACTTGGAATAAAATTTTTGGAATACCAATATCAATTATTGTATGATATATTTCACCATTAATGTCCTCATCCTCATCCACTAGTGAATGAAGGAGATTGTGTGAAATATTAGATCATCCACTTCCTCCTTTTTCTCAAACCAATCAAGGCTCATCTTGTCTTAGAGGTTAGTGGTGATGACAAAAAATACATGAAAAAATATCCTCAAATTTTCCTTCTTATATATTTATTCCCCAACCCTGTTACCATCCTTTAATATGGTCATATTCACCATGATACAAACCGTTGGAGGTCCATATTCCCAATGAACTATCCTTGAGAATCCCTTATAAGTGTATTACCGAATATTTCAAAACTATGTGGGATTTAATTCATATTCAACTGGTGTTCCTAGGAATCCTCCATAAGGTTCAAACCCAAGAACATTAACTCACCATAATATTCTCTAGGCCATATTCCCTATATGTTCATATCTTACTTGAAGGGTTATATGCCATATCACACTTATCTTTCATCATCCCTATTTTCCATTTTCCTAGAATGATGAATCCCCCTCCTCGGAGACTATATTCCTTCCATGTTCTTTTCATGTAATCCTAATTAACACAAATTAAAAATTTCGTTCATTTAATTTTATAGTTATATCCTCATCTAGTTTAACCAAAAAGTGTCAGTCCTGCATAAGTACCACCCCAACCATTATAATGAATCTTCTTCCTAGACATCCTCGATATAGGACACTGAACTACATGGTTGTTGATTACGAAATTTTTGTCACACATTTCCCATTATATTGTTTGGGTAATCGTAAACTCATTGTTAAAAAAGTGTTTACTCAATTTTTTTCCCAATGCATTTGAGTATCATTATTATAAAACACTGTATTTTCCCCATACACATAATATGTTTTAATGTTTCTAAAAATATAAATACAAATTATATATAATGATTAACATAATGAATATGTATCTAATATTTTGTACTCACCTTTACCATACCATAAGTGAGATATTATACATGTCTCCCATACTGAATAATTCTTTCCATTTCGACTGATACTAGTGCCAACAAAAATCAGACTAATAGTAATAATTTTTATCATAATGATGATCATAATTATTTCTATTAGGATAACATATATTTTCAATCAAAATAAAAAAATACATGTTTTTAATTTAAGGAATACTTTTATCAATGTACTGGTGTTAACCAATATGATGTTGGATATTCAGATAGGCCATTTCATTATAAGATTTCATGTTCCAGTTATCTGAATCCATTACAAAATTCTAAAAAAATATATTACTCTTGGGAGATCAATATGACTACAAGGATGATCCATATAAATACTAGGTCATTTAAAGTTTTTAGAAATTATTGATACATTTCAATTTTTATCTTACATGAGCTATGATATTTTCATTGCATAAACACCTTGTTCTTTCGTTTTATAATTTTTCATAGTTTTGGACTTATATGGAATCCTTATAAAGTTTGTTAATATAATATCTTTATTATTTTAATATATGTACGATCATCATAATGATCAATGGGTTCTGATTATAGGAAGTCAATAAATCTCATCCTTTGTATTGACGGCTAACGGAGATATTAAGAAAGGGTTGATCATCATATAGATGGATTCTGAGGATATAAAGATAGATAAATTATAATCATTGAAATGAGGGATTTACATCGTAAGGAAAGTCATACATTACTATTAGTATAAAAAAGTGGACACTGTTTGATTGGGTTATAGACTACAATTCTCATAAGTTTAAATTAGTTATCTATTTAATAATGTAAAATAAATTCTACTTTTTCTTGTTATTTTTTATTTTTAGATGTGTTTGTTCCATTGCATGTAATATTAATTTTATCTTTTATTAAAAATTATACTTTATTGTTTTATTTTTAAATCACTGATTTTGGTAGTAATAATAGTATGAATAATTATATCTATTGTGATTAAGATTTTGTATCAATTTTAATTAGAAACATTAATACCTAAATTTGCTGGATATTATAATTGAAAAAGGGCTACGTCTGATAACCCTATAGATAGAGGTATTGTTTTTTGGTTTAATTATATTAAAGTATGTTTTTTAAATAAAATCCACTAACTCTAGTATTTATTTTCATTTGAGAATATCATAAGATCATACAATTGGTATCAGAATCATTTAATGGTTTTTATAATAATAATTCCAATAATTGGTTTTAGTGACCTGTCAAGATCTCTAAAATACTAAAACAAAATATTGTTATTGGGGAAGGATTCAACTAATGATATAATATTTCAAGTTTTTACTTTATTAACAACTAAATGTCTATTAATTTGTTGAGATAAAAATTATATTTAATTTTATTTTCAGTAATGTGTATATGTGTCAAAAAATCAATTTGATTATAAAAATGGATGTTCTTAGTTTTGGTTTAATAGAAAATCTAAATCCTAACATTCCAACTTTCTTTTATGGTGATATCTATGAGTACTGTAGAGATAATATGACGACATTTGGAATAAACACTTGGGTGGAAAATGTTTTCACACTGACTACATATTATAAAGTTCAGGATAAGGAAGTCACGTCTTTTAATCATTACAAAAATAAGGAATATCAGTAGCATTAGAGTGTATGGAAAACATTGTAATGTTCTATGAAAATTACAATATATAGTAATATATCATTTATAAATCTACTAAAAATATCTACAGAATATAATAATAACTCTTTTTGGAGCTTCAATAAAATTAGAGAATATGATATCTTTATTAAGATAAGATTATCAAGATTTTTATTTAATACCTAGAAAATACATTTGTAAGATGAAATAGATGTTTATGAAAATTAAAACTTGTTATCATGATATAGGTGAGAATATACATGATAATGTAATACTTATGGAGTTGATAATTGATATTATTCCCTAATATGTGTCAATCCAATATATTTGTTATTGACGATATTTGGTAATTTAAAAAACATACATTAGATGATTTCATTGGAACCATTAAACAATACTGTTGTGGACTCAATAGAGGTGAAGAGAATGAAAAATTTAGATTTGTTTCCATTGCTACAACATCTACCTTACCCAATAAAGTTGAATATGATGTGAAATTCGTTAAAACATCAAAAAATACCAATTTTTTAACCTAATTGATGTACACATAAATATTCATATTATTAATTAGAAAACATTGATATATGGATGTGAAATATTGGTGGAAATAAATATTTACAATACAGATATAAAATATTTCATAAGGATCGAAGTGATAATAAATATGAATTCAATTGATATAAATCAAAAATGTTGGACAGATCAGGCCAGATTATCCGATGTTGATGATTAAATATAGAGAAGAAAAGAATTTATTAATGAATTCAATTTAAATTTACAAATCTAAGGGAAGGAACGTTCTAAATTCTAGTGAAACATGGAGTGACAGTGGAGGTGATTCATCTTAGAGATCATCTGGTAATTAATATTTTATATGGTGGAACATATGTATTTTTTTATAATGATCCAAAACTAAATCATTGTTTCATGGGAAATGTAAAAACAACATATGGCCTTACTAATATGTCCTTAAGGTTAAATTAACTCGATGATATGGATTCAATACATTATAATGAATAATAATTCTCATTTAGTGAAAATAATACATTACCTTATTATATTGATGTTTCTCATTTTGCCATGATATTTGAAAAATATAGTTGAAAAACATGTATGAAATGGTAATGATAATGGAAAACATGTGAAGGTTGATTGTTTCTAATTAATGAAATATTAGATCATTATAAATATCGTGATAATAATAATTATGAAAAGATATTATTCATAAGTATTTAGGAAAAAATGTTTCTAAAATGATATTTTAAAAGTTATTTTTGATAATATTAATTACCAAATTCATACTATTTAAGATAAGAATTTATTTGTAAAATAAATTATGAAATATCATGATTAAATATCATTTTTTCAATTATTTACAATAATTAATAAAACAAAGATAAAATATAAACAATAAATACTCTTCATGGTACTAGTTTCAGAATGGTGTTTTCAAATAAAATCGATTTAGTAATAATTTCATCGTTCCTAAAATTCATCCTTTTTCCCACGACGTGTCAGAGTGGTGCCCATTGAAAAAATAATTTTCCATTAAATATATATCAATTCATAGGTTTCAAAAAAAAATGTTTCTAAATAGATACGTAATCATAAATTTTTTTCAGACATTATGAGACCTAAGAATAATTGTGTGTTTAATGTCTAATATTTTTGTTTTTTGTAAAACAATGATAGTACCTACAAGTAGAATACATGGTATGTGAATAATGAATGGTCTAGGAATATTATTGGTGACAATTATTTTAGTGAAAATAAAATGATGATGAATGGTGGGAAAGTAACATTTGGAAATAATTCTCAAGGAGATATTAACAGAATAGTTAAAATTTCTCTTATTTTTAAATAATTTATTTAAAAATATTTTATTTGATAAAAGTTATATCATATTAAAGCTCCACATATTTCAAGAACAGCTGCATAATATTTTTTCAAATTCCCTTCCTTCCGATATATTAGAATATATTAAACAGAATCTTAGAAGGATAAATGTAATGAATCCATTAATATTTACTTCTTTTTTATGAATCTACTAACATTATATTACTCCATTTCCTAGTAAGAGTACATTTTATTAATTAATTTCAAAAACAATTTATTTTCTAATATTTTAGTTTTTCATAAAATTTATATTGAAATGAGTTTTACCAACCCAATATTGTTTATAAAAGTATTTATAGTTAAATTGATGTAATGTACTTATAGACTATAGAAATATTATAATATTTCCAAACTCAAAATTTCATAAAATGTTGTCATTTTAAGAATATTTTCATAGCCGCTTTTTCCATTCTAATACTATCATAATATGAATTGTATTAAAAATTATCCTAATTATTTTTTATATTGAAAAATTGTATTTAATATTTTGAAGACTACGGTAATAAAGTAGTTTATGAAAATAAATATGAAAAATTATTCCAAATAATGAATATTTCAACTCAAAAGTTATGCTTATATTTTTTTAAAATTTTCACTATCTCATTAATTTAGTTATTTTTTAAAAAAATTATTATATTATTTTTTTTATAAAAATTTTGTATGTTATTTATTTTTTTTATAATCCTATTCATCTTCAATATCAATATGATAAAAAAGTCTAATACTTTTACAGATCAAAATTTTTAAATCTTTTTCATATTAATATCAAACCTTGGATCAGAAATAAATGAATCTAAAACGATATCATTTTAATGAATGTGGAATCTTCTAAACTGAAAACTATATAATGAGGGATCCCCCATATCCCACAACGATTGTTCGAGGAATTTTATCCAGAGATGATGAACCCTTCATGTTTCATAGTCCAAAATATTACCTTTTTTTGACTCATCGGTCTATCTCTTGATCAAATAGAAACTGAATATATTTATAAGAATTTTTTTTGGGAATGTTTAGTAATATTATCGTATAATGATAAATATAATTCTCCTATGAGAGATGTTTTTGATTTTTATTTTCTGGAATCAGTCTTCATGGAAATACCATATAAGAAATTTTATAATTACTACTCAAATCATTATCATGATATTTAGGCCTCAGTTTAATTTTTAAAGTATGATGGAAGAGAAAATATTTCTTTTCCTGTATATGGGAACACATATCAGTTATCTTCTATGAAAACATTGAGTATTTTAGGAGTACCCTTAGAAGGGGATGATTATCATAACGATATGATTCAAGGGGATTCTCTTTATATTAATAAAGAAAAGGGAGAATATTTTATATTTTATCATTAATAAATAGCTAGGAAATCCTAACACCTAACTCCAAAAAACTGCGTTTTTTTGTATAGATGAATTTTGTCTCCATCCATGGAAGGGAGATCATGATACATTAAAAGTTTTTTATGTTTTGGAATGTTATTTTTAGAGTACATTATAATGATACTTTTGGTGAAATTCATTTTATTAATTATGGATAATATAAATTCTAGATCATTTAAGTCAAAAATAATAAAATTTCCATATTTTTTATAAAAATTGGTTGAAAACTGAATGACAGTTATCAAAATCACTAATAAAATTAATATGATAATAGAAAATAAATAATTTATCATTGAATATATGATGAACATGAATATGAAGTTTTTTATGAAAATTCTAGGAATTATTTTGATAATGTCGCATGAACTGCATTAGAGGAAGAACAACCATTGAATCCAAAAACATTGAGACGAAAATGAAAAGGAAGGAAAAAAATTATCCACTAAGGAATTAATTAAATATAAGATTGTCTCAAATGATGTTTTTGATGAATGGATAATAAAGAGAGATATTAAGATGTTATGGGATCTAGGGTCAGAATTTACACTAGAGAGGGAAAAATTTTAAAAATATATGCCACTGAAACTCCATAGGAAGAATCCACATAGAAGAAGAAAAAAGTGAAAATTTACATAATATCATAAGTAAGAGATTTTTTTGTGAGGAGAATAAATGGAATAAGATAATGTTGATCTACTAACTTCTTAGACCAATACATTGAATCTACGAATGAGATTAACTTTTCATGAATCTTCTATTGCTCATATCGATGTAGCTTCAATGGATGATAAAGTAAAGGTAAAATTTCTTCAGGAAGAATCAGTGTCGGTCATTCCTGAGGGAGAATAGGTTGAAGAACTAACTAAAAATGGTTGTTTATGAATGTCTAGATAGCTCAAGGAGGAGCATAAAAAATTAATCAATAAATATTTTTATGGAAATGAATAATTATAATTGAAAGAAATGAAGAGGAATATAAATATAACAATGAATTAATTGATGAGTTAATTGGAGAAGAAGTAAATAAAGGATAAGAAAAGGATGAAGTAAAATATGGGATTGAATGAGATAATATTGATAAAAATTGTACTTAAAATGGATCACTGGAGTTATCATCCTCCTTAAGAATTACCCTCTAAGGCCAAAAAATAAGATATGTCAGATTTCTCTGCAGAAGAATCATAATAGTCATCTATAAAATATTAACAAGATCAAAATACAAAAGAAAATATGATCAGAATGTCAATTTCGACAATGATATTGATATACATGAATAATATGATAACAAGGAAGGTGATGAAAATAAATCTTCCAAGAAAGTGGAAAATTTAATTTCAATGTCTTATAAAAATAAAGGCAATCAATTTGATGACAGATCAAGTTGAACAAAATATCATGAGGTTCAATAGAAATATTTGGATTCTGCTGAAATAATTTTTTTGGAACGTTTTGAAAATATTTTCTATGGGTAAAAAATATTAGAAGGAATAATTCCATACATTCCAAGGATTGAATTAATAACTCAACTAATTCATGATGGTATTCATTACACATCTGATTCAAAAAAACATCTAATAGAAAAGTTGTATAGAATTGAGTCTCATTTCAAGAAAAATCAACAATATTCTCCAACTCAATAATCCTCACACAATCGTATTGTTAAATTGTATCCCACAGTTAATGCTGATACAAATTTAATGATGATAATTTTGATGATTGGAAAATCTCAAGATTGAATAATCTAAATCATTCAATCAGTTATCTAAATACATGGAAAATAGGGTGATATTTGTGGATGATTTTAGATATTCTTCTAATAAAATAAATAATGATGTTAATGCTCTAAAATATAAGATTAATGATATTGAAATAATGTTGAGATGGCTGAATTTGGTTGATGATGAACTACTAGTACTGTAATATCAGAATAATAAATTTTTTGAGAATGTTCAGACTCAGGAAGAATGAATAGAGAAGATGGTGAAATACCAACATGAGTTTAAGAACATAAAATAATTTTTCAGTAATTTTGTGAATAAAAATAAAAAATATTACATTTAAACTCTCACTGTATTAGTTATGTTAATATGTTGAAATATTTTTTATAAATGAATTACATCATAAACCAATATTTATTTCTCTAAATTTTTTCCAATTCCAAATTGGTTAATGTTCCTACAAATATTCTAGGGATGATTATGGAATTAAATTAATTATTTCATATATTTGTTTCCACTTATCTAACGTTCCTATAAATTAAATCCATTTCCATACACATTTTGAAAATCAAGAAGGGGGAAATTTTATAGAAAGGGCGATAATCAATTACATGAAGTGATTATTTTATAAAATTGATGTTTTTATAAAAATGGGGAGAGATATTTTAAAGGGGAAGAACATGTTAGTGGGAGATTTTTTTTAATGATGTTCTATTCTAAAACTTCATCATATTTACAATTCTATTCTGAATATTTATAAACTGAGGGAGAGTTAAGGTTTTAATGAATAAAACTGAGTACAATGTACTTAATAGGAAAACGAATAAATGTTTTTCAATGTTGTTAATTCATTTATGTTTTAGATATTGTGATTTCCAAAAAGGGGGTGTTGTTGAGTTATTCTGTATTTCTTTCTTTCCATTCTATTAGTATTTGAAATCACAATATATTAATTAAAACATGTTTACTGATTTTTATGTCCAATGTTTTTTCTATATTTCTGTAGAAAACATTATATTATACCATACTACAATTAGGTATTAATGTATTGAAAAATAAAATATTATATTATACGTTATAATTATCATGATATGTATGTGTTTGATAAATCATCATCATCCTTATCTGACTAGATGTATGAATTTTTTCATGTATCTCGTACAGACATAATTCATGTTAATCAGACTGATACAGATACTGATAAAAACTAGACTAACACTCATAAATGATATTATAATTACAATCATAAAAAAGTCATTTGGATTGAAATATTTTTCTAATAAGAATACATAAGAATTGATTCTAATGTACGGAATACATATTAAACTATAATGGAGGTATCCAATACAATGGTGGCCATTCAGTTATGTCATATCATTATGAAATTTTAAAATGTCATGTGTCTAATGTTGTTTTGAAAAACTAGAAAAACTGTGACCATTGGGAGATCGGTATGGCCATTGGAAGAATGACTATAAATACCAATTCATTTGAAGAGTTTGGAGTTGATTAATTAATTTTCAATTTCTAATTATGTGAAAAATCTAAATATTTCTTAACAAACACACAATGTTATTAGTATTTGAAATTTATTAGAGTTTTGTAGTTATAGGGAATCATGATCAAGTTTATTTTATTTAGATCCTTATCAATTGAAATATAAATTAAATCATCATAACAAACGAGGGATTATAAGGATATGAATAGAAATAATATGATCAATTGGATCGAGGAATTTTGGGGACAGTACGGAAAATCCTATCTTTGTATCAAGGGCACCATGGATATAAAGATAGGGAAATTCCAATTATCATGTCAAGGGAGTTACATGGTAAGGGAGTAAAAATGTTTTTGTATTTATAAAATAGGTGGTATATAAATTCTAGGTTATATACTACCATTCCATTAAGGTTAAAATTGTTATATATTATATTTCATGAAATTCAGTATTACCATTTATTTCTATTTCTTGTTTTTAGAAGCATTTATCCCACTGCATGTAATAACAAGTTCATTATAATATTAAACATTCTACTTTGTTTTATCAGTACTACTTTGATTTCAATAAAAAAATATTCTTATTAACTATATCCATTGTGATTATGATTTTCAATATGATTTAATCATACATATTTTGACTCTGATTATATGGTTCCAATAGTTCTACTGAGGGCCTAGTCATACCATTCTACTTAAATTGTTATCATGCTTACATTGTTTAAATAATTTATACTATATTTTTAAACTAAAACTCACCCCCTCTTATAATTAAAGACACTTGAGAAGATAATATGAGACAATAATGGTTTGGTCCTTGTCTTATGACCCTAAAAGTTACAAACAATACTGTTATGATGCAGCGAACTATTTGGGCTATATATCCTTTTACCAAGATATATAGGTATCCATTATTGTGGACCCAATACTGATATCAATTCTCTTACAGCCTACCAAGACATCAATATAATCTAGAATACACAATCACGACTCTGTGAACAATAATCCATAAAATAAATAATTACATAGTAAACAATAAATGGAAATTTATCACCTGTTATATATATTGGTGGATCTATGAATTGAAAATGATGGATACCTATAGATGTTTCAATTGATGAATAGCCATTGATACATACAAATGGTTACTTCTGTATGTATATTTTATTAATTGAACATGCGAATGGTGACCCGTTTTATTTTATGTTTTATTAAAGGTTCATGAATATTAATTATATATACAAGAGATTCATAAGGTCTTCAACATTTCCCTCCAAATGTGCGTGATGATCCTGAACTCCAATCCTATAGACCAATGTTAGTTCTTAATCATCATTGGGGAAAATATTTGAATGAAAAAATGCCTCTAGAATTTGTGTCCATAAATCATCATGGATATGGGATCCATTGGGTATTTTTGGTTCCATGAATAAACCATTCTATAAACTACCATAAAGGGGGAATGGAATGAATGTGTTGGCTCAACACGGAATATTTTGACATAATACTCAAACCACCAAAACTGACTATTGGGCATATGGGTTTCATCCAAACACACAATTCGTTATTTTTCATGACCAAAACCTACAAAAAAATATCCGCAAAAAATTATTCATGTTATCGGGGTCATATTATCCAAAATAGATCAACGGCTTGGTTCTTATGATTGTATATAATGTTTCAATTTCATAGAATTAGTGATAATTGTAACAGAAAACTTCAATTTATCTTCTTCTTTATCCAAATTAATTTATATAAAAAGTATTCCAATCTAATAACACATGTGTATTCCAAATAAAAATATTTTTCTAGGTTTTCTTTATAAAATTTATCAATATCCTTCTCTAAAAAATCTTTAAAAAACCATCAATCATGTATATGGTGGACTACCACCTGGCAAACCTATGTATTTTGTTTTTTGATAACCTTATCACATGGAAAATCATAATTAATGAGAAAATGAATTTATTCGATATTTCAAACATAATTTTTTTCATTAAATATATTATATTATCTATTTACTTACCCTTCAACATGTTATTAAATGATGACATCTATTGTATGTTTTTGTGGGATACCGCCTTAACGATGTGATTTGAATAATTATTAATGATCTCTCTTCATAGATGATTCTAAATATTTAAATAATAAATATGTATAATTTTTAAATAATAAATCAAATTATAAAAATGATATAACAATGATTAAGAAAAAGATATTATAACTTCTGAATAAAAACATAGTGGAAAAATAAAGCAGTTGACAACCTAAAAATTATAATAATGAATGAAAGTTAACAAACATGTAATAATATATCCTAAATAGATCATATATGATATTATAATGATTAATTTATTTATGGAACTAATTTAAAACATGTTTAAAACTATTATTGATGAGGTTAAATGATGTTTAGATATGTTAAATCATGACGTAAGGGGTTTTTGAACTCAACATACTCTCATTGAGTTATATCACTTATTAATTTACAATGTTATACTTTGATTAAATGTAAAATAAACTATAATTTATATATTTCGTATTTCCACATTAATAATGTGGTTAAAAATTATTTCACATATCCATTTAATTTACTAATTTTCAAATAAAAATTTATGATTCTTGTATGGGATTTTGTCTAAATTTCAACACCATTGAGACATATTATCATTCAACTATTTGGAATATTTTGTATTATTCATGTATTATCTATGTAGGATCATTGATATATATCACATGAATCACTACTTAATAAATGTAATTTATTGTTTCAGCTCATGTTTACTATTTCAAGGTGCTACAATATAAATATTCATAAGTGGTAATAATTTTTTTTCAATCTAAATTTTAATGGATTTACAATATTTTTTGAATTTATCTAATAAATTATCCATCATAAAATCCATATATTTTACTTTCACAAAGATATTAAATGAGATTAGAAGTATTATAACATCTTTTACTCTCCTTGAAATGTAATCAATAAAAATAAGTTCTTGAAATAAAATCATATCTTATTTTAATTTTTAATAGGGTATATTTTTTTCAATGACCTTTTTTTGGAAATGGTGTCAAAAAATACATTTTTATTTAATAAAATTATTTATTATGGACATATAATTTTATCCATTACTATTAGTTATAATTTTAAATTACTATTTTAGATCATTTGAGTATTCCTATTTTTAATTTCTTTATAAAAACACAAAAGGTATAGTTTTTTCAACGTATATGGTGTTAATTGATTTTCCCACATACATAACAATTTTATTCTATTTTGATTTGTTTACATGATTTCATTGGTTTGAAATATTAAAATATTTAATTTTAATTTTTTTTAAATATTTCACTTCCATTTTCATCAATACTCTAAAATACATTATTTTTATATATAATCTAATTTTTTATGAATTGATTGAAATATTCCTTATCTTGATTATTTTTGTGGTCAGTGAATTTTACATTAAAAATTATCCTTTTTTGATAATATTTCACTTGATTATAAATTAATCATTCATGTCCATTGTAAATACCCGAAAATTTCATGGAAATTTTTTTTGTAAATACGTTGGAATTTTACGAGTCCACGAAATCTAACGGCACGTGATTCCGAGGCCCAGAGTGCCCGGAATGATCCGTCGAAGTATTGTTAAGCTTAAATTAATGCACGTACGCAGTTTTCCTGAAAAAATGGAATAACTCTTAAATGGTTACTCAAATTAGAAATATGAGTGTTCCATTGGGCTCATAATGGCAGGTTTACCCTAGGCGTGACTTATGTTTAGTCGGTGCAAGCCTCCTGTGAGAAAACCCAAAAATGCCCTAACCGTAAATATAATAATTATATAAAGTTATTTTATTTTTCAAATGCTTATAACTCAAAAATGGTAACTCGGATTAAAAATCTGAGACCACCGCTGAACTAGTCAGGGTATGCTTTATTTAAGCAGATATAAACATTGGCCGACGCGTGCCACCTGAGAATGGTAGTTTTTGGCCATAAAGAAAATAATTAACTGACATTATGTTATTTTAAAATTCATATCATCTAAATGGTAACTCGGAATGAAAATCAGAGAGTACCATTGAGTTCGTTGGGGCGTGTTTCTCCTAGGCAGAGCCTAACCATGACTGCAGTGGGTCGAGGGTAACTGATAATAATTTTTTGAACTTTTTTTGTGTAGATTTAGTAAACATGTGAGTGGTGTTATATAACTTTTTAACTAGAGCACAGAATTTAATTCTGGGGGCACCATTAAACTCACAGCGCCGGTATTCACTTATGATGACTTTCTCCTCAATGATAGATTATCAAGAATAAAATTTAGTTTTCAGCTTATTATAAAAAACATAAAAAAATAAAGTACAACACTTTATTTTTTTTATGTTGCCATGTGTTGAGTGAGTTAGGTAAAAACTACCCTTTGGTGTTGGAGGTGGGACCGCCACACCCTAACCTCCCTTTTAATATGGAGGGAGAGGAAACCTCTCAACCCCCATCAATTTTTTTTATTTGTTGATGTGAAATAAATTGTTGTTAATTAATTTTTTGTGTCATCATAAAAAAATTAATTGTTGTCAATTAATTTTACATGTCAACATAAAAATTAATTGTTTTCAATAAATATTATGAGTCAACATAAAATTAATTCATGTCTTTTTTTCCCACAGGCTATGAGGTGAAAACTTCTTGGAATCCTCCAATTTTTATTGTGCCCACACACCTCTTAAATTGTTCCAACATAATTTAATTCACCTGAAACCCTTATTAAATTAAGTAACCACATCGTAGGAATTTAGGAAGGTTCCCAATAAATGAACCTTCATAATTTCCATGATGGTTACATACCTCTCCACTTCTTCTATATATATGTATATTGGGAGAAGGTTTTGGGACGGCTTCACCAAGCGACGAAGAGATGGTAAAGTATCATGACGCCCAACACTTGGAGAAACTTATCCTCTCCAATGAAGAACGCGAAGAATATCGACGATGACCTTCCACGTGATTCTTCTTCAACATTCCTTCCCAAGACACCTACCCTCTGCAACGTCCTCAAATAACCGACGCAGCTCGGAATTGGGGACGTGTGGGGACACGACGAATGGTGGTCTTCATCTTCTTCCTTCCTCGACTCCGCCAACGAGCGACGAACAAGAGGTAGGGGTTTTATTTTATTTAATGTATGAACATTTCCCATGTTCTTCCTTTCTCTCAAAACAAAGAACGGTGGTTGTCGTGATTCATACATGGGAGAACCCATTGCTACCACCCTAAACGCGAAGGGTCCAGGCCAAACAAACATGGACCGACCCCTCCATTGTTCTTTTTTTGATGAATCCACGACGGCATGGAAATTAGGTGACAGCGATGAAGACGACGAACAAAGGTCGCGCTACCCGCGACCTTCGTGAACTGCCCCACCCCCA
Source organism: Viscum album (assembly GCA_963277665.1). Lineage (NCBI taxonomy): Eukaryota > Viridiplantae > Streptophyta > Magnoliopsida > Santalales > Viscaceae > Viscum > Viscum album. The sequence goes on along the minus strand of OY728121.1, from coordinate 1,027,211,513 downwards.
TGCCCCCTGTCGGCGCACATCTAGCGCCCTGCACCCCTGCCATTGTGCTCATGTTGCCCTACACCCCTCCCGGTGCGAACCAGACACCCCGCACCTCTGCTGGCGTGCTCTCGGCACCCCGCACCCCTTCTGTCGCACTCCCGGCTCCCCGCACCCCCTGCCGGTGCGCTGCCCGACCCCTACTGCGGCCTGCCCGATGCACCCGTGGTATACCCGGAGTCCAACCGGCCCGCCCGCGCTCCGTGTGGCCCGCCTGCTGGCCTCACAGCCACCGGCCTGCTGAGGCGACCCGCGGAGCCCGCACGGTGTCACTGGCCAAACCGTCTCGGTCTCCCGGGCCGAGTTACAATGACGCCAAAGTGGAGACAATCGGGTCGAACCGCACTCGTGGTCCGCTGGGCCCGGCCCAGCGGACTAGGTCAAAGTCTCAGCGGGCTTACCCACCCAATGGGCCAGGTCAGACCCAGTGAGCTTGAGCGGGTCAACCCAGACCAAGTCAGCCCAGACTGGGTTGGGCCGAGTCGGTCCGATCGGGTCAGACCAGACACGGGCCCATTACTGACCCTTTACCTTCTTGGGCCATATCTTTTGCACTAGTCGTCTATTTGGTGAACCGTTAGTGACAGTGGTATTATTAGAGTATTGTCGTTCCTTTGAGATTTCCCCATTGATGTTCGGGGTATAGTTGACCTACGGTCAGGTTGGTTCGTACATGAGACCAATCAGGCCCTCGAAACTAAAATGCTAATAACTCACAGACCGGGCGTTCGATTGATGTGTCGTCTGTTGCGTTGAAACCCCTATGATGTGGCAGAACTTTGAGATATTTCTTCATGGTATTTCGTGACACATGGAGTATCGGCTGGTGGCACGTGGAGAGGACCCTCCTGGTGACGAGAGAGCAGATTACAGGGACCTAGTAGCCGGCTGAGACTTGACGACTGCGGATCGATCGACTCAGAGTGATTTGAATGGCCTAGTTGGAGAGCACTTGGTTGTAGCAGCAGACCCATGGGGGAGGAGCTCTTGGTTGTAGTGGGCGACTCGCAGTACACGAAAAAAGGAGTACCTATGTATTCTATGAGGGGGAACACTTGGTTTTAGCCGGAGATCCATGGTGGAAAGCGCATGGTTGTAGAAGCTGGCCCACAATATTCGACAGGTGGAGAACTTCAGCAGTCCATGGTTAGTGGGAAGGGCTTGGTTTTAGCGGCAGGCCCACTATACTTTATATAGGAGGAGTTCTCCAGCATCTGTGGTTTCAACCACGTGAATAAAATCCTGGTTTAAGCTGAGTCAATAACCATTGTGTTTTTCCTCAAGATTGAGATGGGTTACATGATAACGTAGGTATTTGTATTGGCATATAACTAAGTAATGGTTATCCGTTGATTTCATAATTTGTGGTTTATCTTTGTTGGATTTGTGGGACCATGAGGGTCTCAGGGTCCCTACTGATTATCGTCATACTCACTCCTACATGGTATATGCCCGCACCTCGTGGTGTTGGATGCAGACGACAGACAGTGTTGACTGAGTCCGATAGCGCCCAGATAGGACGGTACCCGGAGGAGGACCTTGTGACGTATCGGTACACGGTGGAGTCTGACAAACATGGAGTGCTGAGGAGTCCATCTATACCTACCCTTCAAGTAGGAACCCCATAGGATGACCTAGGATCTTCTTCCACCCTCTAGTTGTTTTTCACTTTTAGGTGTACTTGTTTTCAGTTTTATTTGTACTTTAAAGTTGGGCTTGTATTTTGGCCCCCTTCATGTTCATTACGCTTGTTTTATAGCTTTGCATAGTGTTTGCTTCAGCATATACTCTGGTTGTGTTTCTTTACGTTTTATAAAGGCAATACCTTCCCAGTTATAGGGATTTTTGACTTTGGTGCTAGTCGCTAGCCACTGGCCTATGGAAGGCGGGCTTGGGGTAGTTACGACACAGGCCCCGGGGGACAGGTCATGAAAAATTGGTATCAGAGGAGTCTGTTCTACTGCCAAACTTAGGACTCTGATATTTCTTTTTGTAAATCAATAGTGTTAAGGTTACTAAGTGTGTTTTCAGTTTTGGGAGTCCAGTATTGGTGCGGCGGCCGACGTATCCATACACCAGGACCCTGACTTCTGATTTCTGACTTAGTGAATGAAAACACGGATTGTGTGTGTGATTTCAAAAGTTTTCTTTAAATCATCTCAACTAGGTCAGCTCACTAGGTATATTATTTTGACCGTGTCACAACTATTCAGGATGCCTCCACACAGACAGCCAGTTAGAGTTTTGAGATAGTACTCGATGACGGCTCACTGAGTGACAAGTCTCTGGTGCAGGGCCCTCATACTATGTTGGAACCTTCAGGTAGTGTATCGGCAGCACCACCACCTGTTGGGCAGTAGATGCCATAAGCCACATTGGGGGACGGTGCACCCTGACTGAGCATGTTGCACGAGTTCCAGCAGTATAGGCCTCCGTGGTTTCATGGCGACAGAGATTCCCAAGCAGTAGAAGACTGGATGGTGGTGATTACTAGAGTTTTCCACCTACTTGAGAAACTTGTATAGAAGATTTTGATCTTATATACTAGTATTTTTCAGTGAGTGACATGGAATGTGGCCCACTTAGTGATGAGGTTTTGGTACGTGCATCGTTTCTGAAGATTTTATCTTTGGGAAGTGTTCCATTGATATCACTACATGTTGGTCAGAAGACACTACCTGTGGTACCGGTAGAGGACACATGTAGGCTTTGTTCCTTGCATGTATTTCAAAATCAAATACCCCTCAAGTTCCGAGGAAATACCGACTCACAGGTGGCTGAGGACTGGCTTGGGAAGGTGGCTGAGAGTTCCCTAGAACTTCTACAGCTTCGATAGGATGACATGTAGGTATCTGAGTGTTCATCGAGGCGAACCAATCATTCCTGGTACATGATTAATATGATACAAACAGTTTTCAGGGCTCATACATCCAAACGAGACATGTTTAAGGACATCCGATCTAGCACTATTCCACTATGTACTCATACTCATGTTAGGGTTATATAGAGAATCAATGTGGAAAAGTAATTAACTAGTGCCAGTCTCTGATACTCGAGTGTGTAAAATTTTTAGGGTAGAGGAAGATTTATGGATAGATAAATTAGTAGGTCAGCAGACGTAGAAGCAGAGCTAGGAATGCAACATGAGGTATTGTATATTTCGACATGTTACAACCACCTGCCTTTGTAGTCCCCACCAGGCTCAGGGAGGTGGAAGGAAGGGGAAGACAATAGCTGCACGCGGTCAAGGAGTGTGACCCAAGGGCTCTAAGAATGATTCGAGGTACGGTCTGTGTATAATACTAGTTGTCGTATCAATAGACATTGGTACTAATCATTCCTTCCTTCCACGAATCTTATTCCAGACCTAGAGTTTCCGGTTAAACAATTGACTTGACACTCACGTCGGGAGATACCTTTGGGAGGAGACTCGATAATCAAACTTACGCTGATGGTGTGATCTGACCCTCGAGGTGAGAGTTTCAGTTGGAACCTCTAGGTAGCAGTGTCGAGGCCTTATAACATTAGTTTGGTTATGGACAGGGAAACCACAATTCATAAACAGATTGACTATATTAGGGAAAAGGTTGTGGTTTATCTATAAGTTTGGGATGAGGTTTTCCTTAGTCAGTGAAAAAGGAAACCCTGGAAGCACGAGTTAAACTTTTTCTTAGGAGGGTGTGGCCGATAAATCTTGAGTCATCCAACCTTACCCTTGTGGCAGTAGAAGTTTCAGTTTTCAGCTTATAATGGGAATGGCTTGAGTTCCACTCAGACTATGACTTTGATATTGTCTATACTACTGGGAAAGGGACCATTATAGCAGATGCTCTGAGTAGAAGGTCTGGCTTGCAGCTGCTGAGTGAGGAAGCAAAGCATCTAACTGCGACACATATATCCTTTGTGGATAGAGTTGGGGCAGGCATACGTCATATGGTAACAGGAGACGAATACCACTGGAGTTAGAGGATGGAGACCATGTCTTTCTACGAGTCTCACCTCGATGAGGTCTACAGAGATTTGGCAGAGGCAGCAAGTTATCTCCGATGTTCATCGGACCTTTTTAGGTCCTCAGCAGAGTAGATGAAGTGGCTTACCGGTAGGCTCTTCCACCTCAGTTGCACTGGGTGGACGATGTCTTCCACACATCTCAGTTGAGAAGATATGTGCATGATCAGTCCCACATCATTGACCACGGGGAGATGGACATCGATGATAGGGATACTTTCTTGGAAGTTCCAGTGGGGATTGAGGATTGATAAGAGCGGGTCCTGTGTGGATGGTCGATTCCTCTAGTGCGCATTCACTGGCCGCATGGGAACCTCCAGGAGAGCACATGGGAGTGGGAGGCTCAGATACGAGCTCAATACCTCCTTTTTGTTTCCCTAGAGTGTGTTGTAGCTTTACGGGGACATAAATCCCTATGGTGGGAGTAATTTAAAGACTCGAAAATTTAAAGGAAATTTTTTTCATATCTACGTTTGAATTTTACAAGTCCGCAAAATCTGACATCGCGCGATTCCGAGGCCCAGAGTGCCTGGAATGATCCGTAGATGTTTTGTTACGCTTAAATTAACGCGCCTAAGAATTTTTCCTGAAAAAAGTGGAATACCTCTTAAACGATTACTAACATAAAAAAAATCTGAGGGCACCGTTGTGTTCAGTATGGCTATTTTACCCTAGGCGTGACTTGTGTTTAGTCGGCGCATGCCGCCTGTGAGAAAACCGGAAAATGGCATAACCATAAAAAAATAATTAAATAAAGTTATTTTTTTTCAAATGCTTATAACTCACAAAAAGTAACTCGGATTAAAAATATGGTACCACCGCTGAACCCATGAGGGTATGATTTTTTTAAGAATATACTAAATTTGGCCGGCCTGGGCCACCTGAGAAAGGATGATTTGGAACGTAAATAAAATAATTAAGTGACAATTATTTTATTGTAAAATTAATTACTTATAAACAGTAACTCAGATTGAAAATCCGAATGTACCGTTTAGTTTGTTGGGGAGTGTTTCTCATAAGAATAGTCTAACCATGACCATAGTGGGTCGATGGTAACTAATACTAATTTTCCGAACTTTTTTTCGGGTACATTCGGTAAACGTGCGAGCAGTGTTGTATAACTTTTCAACCGGAGCTCAGAATCAAATTCTGAGGGCACCGTTGAACTTGCAGTGTTGGTATTTGCTTAATAATACATTCACCTAAATGTAATTTTAGCGGGAATAAATGTTAGTTTTTTCTTTTTTATAAAGAATTAATAAAATAAAGTACAACACTTTATTTTATTTTTATGTTTCCATGTGTGGAGTGAGTTATTTAAAACCTCCCCTTGGAAGTTGGAGGTGGGACCACCACACCCTAACCTCCCATTTAATTGGGAGGGAGAGGAAACCTTTCAACCCCCCATCAATTAATTTTATCTGTCGACGTGAAATAAATTGTTGTCAATTAATTTTCTATGTCAACATAAAAAAATCAATTGTTGTGAAATAATTTTATGTGTCAATATAAAAATGAATTGCTTTCAATTAATTTTATGTGTCAACATAATATTAATTCATGTATTTTGTATTGACACAGTCTATATGGGGGAAACATCTTGGCATCCTCCCCTTTTTACTGTGCCAACACACCTCTTAAATTGCGCCAGCACAATTTAATTCACCCAACCCCTTTTTTAAATTAATTAACCACATCGTTGGAATTTAGGATGGTTACTAATAGATGAACTATCATAAATTCCATGATGGTCACAAAACTCTCCCTCTATCCTATATATATGGAGCTTGGGAGAAGGTTTTGGGATAGCTTCACCAAGTGACGAAGTGCTGCTAAAGTATCATGATGCCGAACACTTGGAGAAACTTATCCCCTCCAATGTAGAATGAGAAGAATGTCGATGACGATCTTCCTCATGATTCTTCTTCAACTGTTTTCCCCAGATACCTACCCTCCGCAACACCATCAACGAACCAATGCATCTCGAAATTGGGGACGTGTAGTGGACGCGATGAACGACGGTTGTCATCGTCTTCCGTCCATGACTTCACAAATGAGTGATGAAGAAGTGGTAGGGGTTTTATATTATTTAAAGTATAAAATTTTCCCATGTTCTTCCTTTCTCTCAAAACGAATAAGGGTGGGTGTTGTGCTACATACATGCGAGAACCTATTTCTACCACCCTAAACGCAGAGTGTCCCGGCCGAACCAACATGGCCCGACCCCTCCATTGTTCTTTTTGTGATGACTCCATGACATAATGACAATGAGGCGATGGAGATGAAGTAGGCGATAAATGGCCGCGCTACCCACGTCCTCTATGAACTACGCCACCCGCGTGCCCCCTCTCGGTGCGCAATCGGAGCCCTGCTCCCCTACCGACGCGCTCCCGGTGCCATGTGCACCTGCCAGCACACACCCGGGTCCACGCGCCCCTGTCGGCATGCTCCCGGCACCCCACGCCCCTGCTGGCAGGGTCCGGGCGCCCCGACCCCCTGTCGGCGCGCTGCCCTGCTCCTACCGTGGCCTGCACGGTGCACCCACGGCCTGCCCAGAGTCCAGCCGGCCCACCCATGCCCCGCGCGGCCAGCTCGCTGGCCTCCCCGCCACTGGCCTGCTGAGGCAACCCGCGGCGCCCCCGGGGTGTCGCTGGCCAAACTGGCCTGGTCTTCCGGGCCGAGTTACCGAGCCCCCAACGTGGGGACAATCAGGCTAGACTGCCCTCGTGGTCCGCTGGGCTAGGCCCAGCAGACCTGGTCAAATACTAACCGGGCTGACCCCCCCCAATGGGCCAGGTCAGACCCCGCTTGTCTGACCAGGTCGACCTAGACCGTGTCAGACCAATCTTAGGCCCATTATTGACCCTTTAACTTCTTGGGCCATATCATTAGCACCGGATGTCCGTTAGGTGAACCGTTACTGAAGCCGGTATTCTTAATGAATTGATGTCTCTTTGATATTTCCCCTTGGAAGTTCAGGGTATAGTTGAGATACGGTCAGGATGGTTCGTACACGAAACCAACTGGGCCCCTAGGACTAAAATGCTAATAACTCACAGACTGGGTGTCCGATTGACGAGTCGTCTTTTGCGTTGATACCCCTATGCCCCGGTGGGCCATTGAAAGACTTCTTCATGGGATTTCGTGACAGTTGTGTATCGGCTTGTGGCATGTGGAGCGGACCCTCCTGGTGATGAGAAAGCATATTACAGGGACCTAGTAGCTGGCTGAGACTTGATGACTACTGATCGATCGACTCGGAGTGATTCAGATGGCCTAGTACGGAGCGCTTGGTTTTAGTAGCTGTCCCACGACGGAGGAGTGCTTGGTTGTAGCGGAAGACCCGCATTACTCGATAGAAGGAGTACCTATGTACTCTATTAGGGGGATATCTTGGTTGTAGTGTCACACCCATTGTGGGATGCGCTTGGTTGTAGCAGTAGCCCCATATTACTGGACCAGTGGATTATTTCAGCAGTCCAAGGATGGTGGGAAGCACTTGGTTTTAGTGGCAGGCCCACTGTACTCAACAAAGGAGGAGTTCTCCAGCAGCCGCGGTTTCAAAATTTTTAATAAAATCCATGTTTGAGCTGAGTCAATGACCTTAGTGTTTTTCCTCATGATTTAGATGGGTTACTTGATAAATTAGATATATGTATGGGATTATACCAATGTAATAGTTATCCATTGATTTCATACTTTGTGGTTTATCCTTGTTGGATTTGTGAGACATTGAGGGTCTCTGGGTCCCTACAGAGTATTTTTATACTCACCCCTACACGGGCTATGCCCACAACTCATTGTGTTGGATGCAGACGACGGACAGCGCTGACGGAGGCCGAGAGCGCTCGGACTGGACGGTACCCATAGGAGGACCTTGCGACGTATAGGTACAGGGTGGAGTCTGATGGACATGGAGTGATGAGGAGGCCATATATACCTACACTTCAGGTAGGAACCTCGGAGGATGACCTAGGAGCTTCTTCCACCCTCTAGTTGTATGTCCATTTTTAGTTGTACTTTTTTTCAGTTGTATTTGTACATTACAGTTGGGCTTGTATTCTGGCCCCCTTCATTTTTAGTACGCTTGTTTTACAACTTTTATTAGTGTTTTCTTCCACTTGTACTCCAGTTTTGTGTGTTTATGTTTTATAAAGGCAATTCCTTCCCAGTTATATGGATTTACACCTTTGGTGCTATTCTACAGCCCCTGCCCTATGGAAGGCGGGCTTGGGGATTTTATTACATGGGCGCCAGTGGATGAGTCGTGACATCCATATCCTTTTTATAATGGATATTGTTATTTCAGAAACACAGTATCATTTAGACCTACAATATTTTTAATTGAATGATATTTAAAATAATGGGGAAATATTGATATTCTATATTCATTCCCTGGTAAAAAAAATTTGATAAGGAATATTTTTTAGTAAATAAATTTAACATTTGATATATGATGATGGGATTGGATATGTAGTTATAGGCGGGGTCTAGTGGTATATACCTCCTTGATGTATCAACATGTTTTATAAGAAATCTTAGATGGATAAACATATTTAATTTGTTTTTTAGTGTTAACCTAACTGTATTTGATAATATCTTGGAAAAAGTACTTGATCAAGATGTCTGACATTATAAATTTCCACTATTGAGAATTATGTTTTTATTATCCATGATATTATAGCACTAATTTTTTTCATAGATAAATTTCATGATGATTTTATTTGTTATGTGTAACTTTATTTATGTAATTTACCTCCACATATTGATTATAAATTATTTACTCATGATATATTATATTAAAAATTATTCATAATGATCTATTGATACCTCATTTATTATCTTATATTCCATAGGTTATAGAAAAGGTTTTATTGAAAGTTTTCAAGGATGTTGAAAATTTTCATTTAAAAGGTTTGATATTTTTTTCCAATGTGTTATGAGAATTATGTATATATCTTTTTCTTCAATTTTAATACTCTAATCGATCATTAGTGATGTGATAACTTGTAACATATTCCAATTTAATAATATAGACAGAAAATCTGGGATACTGGTGTTGAGGTGTTATATATTTAAATATCCAAATAGAGTATACACAATGATGACTAAAAATATATATTATAAACATCATCAATTCAAAAATCTAAAAAATACTTATAACAAATATCAAATGGTAATTTTATAAAAAAAACTCAAAAATAGGGATGAATACCCAAAAATAATCCACACAACAAAATTTCAAGAGAACATTGTGTACATCATCCTAAAAGACAATGTATGATGATAATCTTGAAGGGACACTGATCAACATTCTGTATGTACTCATTCTGTTATCCTGCAAAACATAGTAATCATATGTCCAATGGAATATATAAGGGGTGATGAAAAATACAAATAAGATACTACCATGAATATCTATAAGTCCTTTCTCTCAAAAAATCAATAACATTATTTTCAAAATAACATTTAATAAAATTACTATAAAAAATTATTTGAATCATTTCATTTAAAATATTCCATATGTTCATCATAAAAAAATAAATTTAAAAAAAATGAACAAAAAACTCTCAATATGTATGATAAAAAACAATGTGGAGTAGAAATACTCAACTCACCTAGACATGGGAATAATATTATGAAGGAGTATAAGTATCATCATACATATAAAAGGTTGTTTTAGGAAAAATGTAATGAGATTATAAATTAAACAAGGAACATGAATTAGTCATCCTAGGATTTAGCCAATGAGGTCATCCATTACATAGTATATGACACATACTACTTGTTTTATAATCATAGATTACAAGTGAGGAAGCTCTAATGGTAACACATAAGCCTTTCAAAACAATAATGTGCACTCTCGGTCCACTCAGGGGAAATACACAAACACAAATCAAATTGAAATTACATAAATCGAACAAACCAATCATAATCAAACACCATCCACAAGGTAAAGACATTTAAAAACCCCATTTTAAACCCCATTTTAAACCATACATTCTAAATGATTCATTTTATCAAAATCAATCCTTTTATTTAAATAAATTCTTTTTAGAAAATCTCATTTCAACACTCAAATATCCAAACTATTTCAACAGTCACAACAAAAAATGGGGCAGAAATTAATAATATAATAATTTCTATGAAGTTTGATAATCAAAAACCAATGGCCATATAGAATAAATGGTATTACATAAAAATGTTCCCTCAAATAAAGACACATATTGGACACAAAATTAGAACACATCACCATCACAAAATACAACATGAATTGAAGGATGGGAGTCCAGACACACCTAAAACATAATAAAAAAATAAAACCCAAAAAGAAACTCATAGGGAGTCCCTTATAAAATTATTGAGATTCCATATTCCATATATATTGATATATAAAGATGAAAAGGAGTAAATTATAGAGAATAAAATAAAAACCATGGATTCCATAAATAAAATCACAAACGTATGTAGGGAATAAGATCATGAATTAATGTTGTACAACTTATAGGCTTAGTGGAATGTTGTGTTCATGATGGGGGATAGATGATATGGGGTAAATACCAATTAGGGAAAAATAAAAAAAATACATTTTAGTAATTAACTAGATAAATCAAATAGTTTAGCCGCATTGTTAGGGAACGCTGTTCCAACCATTCATAGTTCACAACCTCCCCCCAAAAAAATTTATAGTTCTCAAAGAAGTAATTTTTTTTAAAACATAATAATGACATGTAAAACCAAACAATCCACGAAAATAATATCATTTATGTTAGGTTAATGACTAATATTAATGGTTATATTGGGATTTTTTATCCATATAATTATATTATCAAACCCATAAACCTATAAATTCTATGAATTTATTTATAAGAAAATAAAACATCAAAAATTCCTACCGGTGATCCAACAGGTTCCACAAAAGGGATCAGAAATAATGTGACCCTTAAAATGCATACATCTAATGAAATATTCATACATGATAATTTAAATATATATCAGGAATTGAATGATGGGGCACTGTAAAACCATATCATGAGATACCATAAAAGGATCTATCTAAAATAGGAAACCAATAAAACATCAGATGAATAATGAACAAAAACATCCAGAATAACACATATCATAATAAATGGTCATACATAACATCTCATAAAATATTAAATTTTGTAGAAATCAGGATATTTAGTATACATTAGGAAATCCATGTCCCATTTTCACTCCACCAAGGAACTATGTTTCCACATGATACAAACCAATGGAATATCATTCTCAAACAACACCATCTATAGATGGCCCTGGGTCATTGTAGTTAATTTATCAGTGGTCACATCATCCGTAACATCTATATCTCTATATTAAATAAAATGAAGATCAGTTTTAAGATACCAATGATGCAAGGAAACATCAAATATGTCATGAATTTGGATCATTTTCTAGGGATGTTCTAATAAATACGCAATAGCTCTAACAAGTCCCAATTCAATGAAATGGAAAAAAATCATAGAGATATCAAAATTCCTTGATTGAACCATCACATCCCATGATGAGGAGATACCTTCATGAACCAATAATCTAAAAAATTGAACTATACATCCCTCGTACTGTGATTATCATATGAATTATTACTATCTTGGCCCATAATAATTTTTATTTAGAGTAGATGCACATTTTCTTCTATTCCCATAATCTATTCTAGAAAAATAATTGATAAAAAATTGTTCACTAACACTTTTGAAATCATAATTATTGGATATAAATATATTTGAATATGGAAAACACAATGTTAGAGTGGAACCTCATATTTTCTGAAAATAAAAATAATATTATGTAACTCACCTAAAAATTCCAAACTATAGAATCAATTTTTAAAATAAATTCATTATTTTATCCATCATTTACTCAATAAGATTTTGGTTTATAGATGGAATGTATTAAAATGTCAAAAAAATTATCACAAAAATAATACTTTTTACCTCTGAAATGATTATTTGTGAAATTAAGATCAAAATCAAATATGAACATCTTTGGGAACCCATTAATCCTCACCACCTCCTCCATGTGTTTCCTTATCAAAACCTACACTGATTTTAACTACATATTCACAATGATGTGGGATGAAATTATTAGGTAATCCAAGATAATAATTATATCATCAAAACACCACATTTCAAGGGTAAACCGAGTGATGAATTCCATTGATATTCCCTCTCACATTCAAAAGCGAATTTCATGATGTTGGCGAAACTCCAAAATAAATATGATTCATATATGTTACAATTTGGAAAACGAAGCACTATGAAAAAAATATTAAAATTGATCACATCATGGTATACCACAAAAATATTCATATCATGGAATGATACATCTCTTCCACAAAAGGGCATACCCCCGAAGAAAAACATTGGAACTAAAGATGTACCATGTCATGTGTCACTAATAGAAAAAATATCCATATAGAAAAAAATATATGATGGTGGCCATACATAAAGTAACCCTCCATATAATTACTTCTTACAACATGATCTCCCCACACCTATACTCTAGAATACCTAATACGAAGCTCTTCCACTATTTGAAAAAAATTATAACACCGTCATCAATTAATAAATACCACACTAATTTTAACTATTCCCATTTCATGGTGTATTAGTGAATGCTCCATCAACACTGTCCAAACATCACTATACTAAAGAAAAGAATCACTATGAAATTTCATTCTCAATGAATCATCCACAATATTACTTTTTGTTGGTGTATATGAAATATCAATGTTATAATATCACAATAATTCCACACACACCTTATATTGAGATTTTCTATCATACTCTAAAAAGATATACCTCATGCTAATATGATCTATGAAGACTGTAAAGGATCAAAAAGTATTAAATTACATTATGAAATAGCGAAAACTAATGTTTTCGGATATCAAGATCATGGATATAATTATTTTATTAATGAGGTTGTTACTATCAAGACCCATAAGATATATCCATTAACTGATGCATCATATTGGAACCCAATATTAGACAAAATTTGCAACATCAATCCCCAAACTCAACGCCCTCCACCAAAACCGTATAACCTAAAAACTAAAAACAATATCCATTAAAAAATCAAAAGAATGTTGAATCTAATCAATATACAAAAAATCATGATCCTTTCTAGTTTAAGCTATCATAATGGATGTAACTTAACATATAATTGGAAGAGACCCCCTTTAATAACCGGAATGACCATGAATTGTTCGCTCATCTGCAGAATTCATAGGGTGTACTCATGAAAAAAACCTATTCCATTGTACTATCCATCAATACCCCATATTATTTGATGAAAACCCCTATTTAATGGACCTCATACTCTTGGAACTCATACATCAGTATCGTCCAAAATAGTTGATGATAAGGAAGAACTCCAAAAATATATTTAAAATTTTCATGCACTAACATTGAGAAAATATTTTTATTGAATTTTATTATCAACATCCATGCTCATTATTTTTTCTTCGGTTGAATTTCCATAAATTGTTAACATTTTTTAAGAATTAATTAATTTCGCATGGTATAAGAATTATTATTAAAAACTAAATAAAAGATATTCATAAGTACTTTCAATCAAAATAGAGGTGTTTCACATGTTTAAAATATGGTTTTCAAAAAAAGGGATAAACAATACAGGGTCCCAAGTGTATCATGTACGAGTCAATCAGTTTTCACATAGTTTGGTAAATAGTTCATTCAAACCATATTTCTTTTATATAAATTTATAATATATAAACTTCTTTTCCATATAACTTTTATTTTATCACATAGGAAATCACCTCTCCTCCTATTGAAATCTAATACATTATGGCTCACTTTTTATTTGATTATCCTCCATATCATGAAAATTTTATAGAGATTCCTCACGTTTTAAGATTTATTTATCCTTGTAATGAACTCCTATTCTCTAATACTCCTAGTTTTTACATGTTTCTTAATTTTCATTCTTTATATAGTTCATAGATACCTAGGGAATCCCCATGAAACTATTTTTAATTGTCACCATCATTTTCCTACTTTATAAATTCATGATTTATTTATATTAAAACATTATTTGAATATGATTATGGATTTCATAACAATGAAATGAGGGTTTCATGTAATGAAATCGTATTCTACCTTGTTTTTAATGTTGTAACTATATTTCACCCATATACACACACACACAAAATGATTCATAAAATACCTAAGCGATCCTTATAAATGCATTATAAAATTCTAAGATATTTTTAGCTTTCAAAAATATTTCATTATATTTACATGATTTTAAAGGGTGTGATTGGTTCTTTGGAAAGGGTGTTCAAAACTATAAAAAAAATTACTTATTATTTAGTATTATTTAATTGCTTTTAGATGTTTTTTATAACTATAAATTATTATATAATTATTATGTCGACTATATTTACATATAAATAATTTATCATTTCGAACAGACACACATGGAATATTATATTTCCTTTGTTTTAAATTAATGTAAATTTCCATTATATAAGATATTCGTGTTATATTACTATTCTGGATGAATAAAGGTTTTTTTTTATATTTGGTTCTATGAGGGAGAAGTATTTTTAGGATTTCGTATTTTTGTACACCTTTATATATTTAAAATTAAATTTTTATTATCATTTCATATTTGATCAATAAAATTTTAGTCATCAGGGGACATCTATAAATGCTAGTGGAATATATAAGGTCAAAAGTTGTACTATCATAGGACTTTGTTAAGGATAGTATCCCTAATTATTGATTTTAACATACATTTGAATTTTTCCAATGGTTATTTCAGGTAGGGTAAGCCTGATCATCAGGGTTTTTGGAATTCATCAGGATTTGTTATTTTGATTGATATTGATTTAGTTATTTATAAAATTCACCTCTGCTCCATGGTTCCTATAATTTCTTGATTTTAACAGTGACAAGATGGTCAGGTTGTAATATATCTTTTTTATGAGTTTTAGATTTTCTTATTTTTATGATTCATTTATCTCATCATATTTATGTATTTAAAAATGAACACTAGAATTTCCGTTGACTAAAATAAATTTTTTTATAAAGGTTTTGGTCCATTTCTAATATTTTTCACATTTATGGACATTTATAAAGGAAAAATATTAAAATGTATAGCTTCTGTCTTTTCAAATTGTCCTCTTTAAAATGATAAGGTTCATTTGTTGGATTTTGACTCAATTGGAAATTCTTTCATTTTTACATATACATCAAACTGACATTATAAGGACATATTATTAACATTGGTGAATTGGGTGTGTATTTGACAGACCTATTAGGAATTAAATATTATAGAATATATATTAAAATTTTGCGTTCATGATTCCTTTTTTACTTGTTCAAGGAGAATCTGTGGATTTAGGGGCAGATGCTGACCTGTGCAGTCACATGGAGATCGTGTTTTGAATTTTTGTTTGTCTCTATTTATATTGTATTTATATTGGATGAATTTACCTTCTTGTAAGAGATCACATTTAAATGTTTATCTTTTTTTCTTAACAATGTAATTCATTTATGTATTAATCATTTTTTATCTCAAATTATATATATTTTTATATCTATTTTGGGAACACGAAAACATGGAGTGATAATGATGATAATAAAAAGTGTATATCTACGTCAATTTACATTCTTGGTGAAATCATTCCAATTATGTCTCCTATGATTCCCATGGCACATGTATATTTCCAAAAAGTATCAAGAACTCTCATTGGGTATGTCCTGAGAATGTATATGAGCCTAGTTCACGAGTGTCCTGGATTGGTTCCTGACACAAATAAGATATAGTCCCCTCCTAAAACTCAAGGAACATAATTATTTTATTGACAACCGCCTCGACAAATTAATCTATAGATGCTGAATGTGCTATAAAAATCAGTCCTAAGAAGATTAGAGGATATATCATAACAATAAATTATATTAAATTGTACCAATAAATACCGTAAGGATATAGGAATGTAGTCTCATGTGTATGCTCATCTATCACATTCATATTATGATATGTTGATCATAAATTGATATTAGGGAACTAGGTAACTCCCATCGATTGTTAAAATAAATATTTAATTTATGGATGATGATAGTAAATATTCAATTTCACATTGTTAAAAATAATATAACCAATACAGAAACATTAAAAATTAACAATTTTTTCTTAAAAAATCATAGAACCCCATGAAAATAGAAACAGATGAATTAATCCACAATGTAGAATAAAATCAATAAAAATATGATTCCTTAATAAGTTAGATGGATGCATCCAATATAGATATATCGTTATCAAGGAGTCATACAACTACAAATATATGTCAAAAATGATACCACATAATGGGGGTAATGACATAGCCTCTTTCTAAGATGCATGAGGGAACTCTACTATACCCTAAGGAATCATGGTTGAATAATTGTCTACTACATAGAATATCATCACAGATATCAAGGATGGAATGGAATCCACATGACTTCATCTAATATGTGCATCTATTTACCCAACAAGCATATACTTCTCTCCATCTTCACCATAGAATAAAATGAAAATCATGTTGCAGTATACAATAACCTATACCAAATTGAAACAATACATGCTATGGATGATGTCATATGGCTATCTATGTGATCATAACATGTCTTACCAAGAGGGATGTTTACCTAGAGTCAATTGCCCATCCCTACACACATTACATATGCTATATCAACCTCCAACTAGGGCGGTAAACAAAAATGGAACTATAATCCAGTCTTCCTCAACTCACAATGTGTGGAATAGTGTGTGTGTGTGACATTGAAATTCATAAATCCTGATTTATAAAATGAATACACCAAATAAAATATATACAAATAATAACTCACATGACATAAATATCAACATTTGATGAAATCTATATGGAATTTATTTATCCAAAACCTAATTAATGACTTATATATCCCAAATAGTGAACACCACCATGTCCAAACTCTTCTAACGATCCCAAAATATGACTAGTATCCTGAGTTTTTCCTCTTCGTCCTTTTTTTCCTCTTTACAGATTATGATCATGAGCACCATATTTTTGTTTCAACCTCATAAGATACTTCTATAGTGACTAAACCTAAAAATGGTGTAGAAAAAATTTGTAAATTCCATTGAAGATTAAACAATAATGATTTTGATGAACATGAACTCAATATGAAAAAATATCAATTCATGATCCATTAGTAAAGGTCCGATAAATTATTTCCATAGTGAAATAGGATGAAGAACGCTAGTCATGAATCTCTATTCTCTATATCATTAGATTAATATGGAATTGAAAACTTTTGAACATGGATATGGTCCATGTATTCTCATGGTGATTCCAATAATAAGAAAATTATATCTTATTGAACACCCAAAAAACAACATATTCTATCTCCAACAGCATGAGATACATTAGAAACACGAACAAGGTGACCAGGAATTTGAATCATAGATTCATAAAAAAAACCGAAACTATCCCTCTTAATATTAAAATATATCTGATGGTCTAAATAATTGTTTAGTAGGTTCTTATATTGGATACTAAACATGGTATTGATGAAATTCAGTTATTTTAAATTAAGAATTTACCGCTCCAAGGAAACCATTACAGATGAAGAATTAAATGCAATTGGAAACTAATCATCGAATTTATCAAATGTAATGGAGAACTCCCTATAATCCGTTGGAACAAAAAACAAACCTCGACATTTTCCCCTCAAAACATCACATCATCCAATGGCACCTAATACTACATCTGAGAAATGATCACACTAAATTCATCTCCTTATCCTCCAAAGAATTCATATTTTTATAATCCAAAATCGATCACTCAACCAATATTAGACTCTTGATTTAAAACTATTAGTGTTTTCTTCTCAAATTTTCAGAATCATAAACCTCTTCACCATGGAGATAGTCTTGATATCATAATAAAAATAAATATCATGAAACCATTTGGTATTGTTACATGAATCTATTCGTCCAAAAATTAGACGTTAGGGACACCAAAATAAATATGGATAATTTATAGATAATTAATTGATTGAATTTAAGAAATATCAATTTTTCCCACCAAATTTTAAAAAATGGAATAGAAATTCATGATTCATGATTCATACATATGTATATACCCAAAAATATGAATCACTACAAATAGAATATTCAGTAAGCTTAAATGTCCTTGTTTCATATCACATAGTACCAAAAATACCCATTTTATGAATATCCACACTGATTTATATCATATACTAAGATACATTAACACTTATATCATACCAAAACATACAATCCTAACAAGTGACTACCTTAAAACTCCATCCCATTCCGCAAATATTAGATCTAGTAGAATTATTACAAGACCCTACATGACTGATACCCTTCCTTAGTTGATAGTGAATAGAGGGACTAACCCTGAAATCCTACCTCTATTAATCCATGATTTTATGAATACTAATAAGGTTATAAAATTTATATAATTTGGTGGAAATATCCTATTATATAAATTTATGGACAATGGATAAGATGATATCCAGCAAATAATACCATCACATTGATTAATAACCATATTAATACAAAAATTAAATGCCATTGAAAATGATAAATTATTGAATGTTCCAGAAGAAATCCTAGGAAGTATCCAAAAAATAGATATCTCTTTAACAACCACTCATAGCATGTAATGGCCAACATGATCAAACACTAACTCATAATATACTAAAAAAATAGTTTATATAACATGGGATGAGAATTTATGTATACTTAATAAGATCCTACTTGAAACCTATGATATAAATTTAAAATATATATACCAGATCTTAGTGAATTAACCATGAATCCACCTCATTTCCTATGTGGATAAAACTATATCCCATCCGCAGAAGGATCTCTTTAGAAGTATCACATAGTTCTAATAAATTATATATTAAAATTATATTCATTAAAATGGTATGTATTATTTAGTGCCCCACTGGATATTGACTCTTAGATGCCAATGAAAAATATACTAAATTATAATCCCTACCATAAGTATTTATAACTGCTTGAAAACATGTAACATTTATTTTTTCATCCCATTATTAAAATTACAACCTCATTATTGTCATCCCATCTAAAACCATTTAATATGTCCAAATGCCCTACTTCATAGGACCCACCAATTATATGATAATCTTTGAGAATCCATGATTGTACACATTTGAGAAACCATAATGACTATAGTCAACCTACAAGTATGTGCTATATCCATAACCTACTACTACCGAATATACATGTATCATAAAACAAAGATCCATCATATTTATTAAAGATATGTATTGTATACCCTAATCCATTAAAGCCTAGATTTTCATAAAAGTCATTCTATGTTGTAGGGAGAGCATAATTATGGGGGAATAAAACTATTCATTCCCTTTCTAACTGGGATATTTGTGAAATCATAGGCACCAAAAACATTTGGAAATATTCTTCTCATCTAACCCCAAAATTTTAGTAATTTTAATAATAAAATAAAAATAAAAATATATAAAAAAACAATAATAGGGGAAACTATCTATCCGTAGACTCAAATACAATATCATCCTACATGATAGTTTACATCAGCTGCTATATACTAGACAACATGATCACATACGTGCACAAACCCATCAAGATTCATCATCATAATTAATTTTCTCTTAGTAATAATGAATTAATATTCATTAATTAAATCCAATAATTAATAGTTTTTTATTTATTTCATTTCAATATGACATAAATTAATTATTAACATTAGAATTTATATATTTACATCCCAAACTCCTAGGATAATTTTTACCAACAATACCATTGTATCCATTATTCAATATTACAAAATTGGTCACCCATATGATCAGCTGATTATTACTTAATTTACCATTCCATGATATTTTTAATCTAGTACTCATCTAACGCTACTACAGTGATATTCATCCATAGTGCATAAGGCAGATATAACAAGAAGTAGGAAGCATAACAAATAGCCAATTGAAAAAAACAATAATGATGAAATCGTGCATGATAGAAATTCATGATATAAAACTAATACTAAAGTAACCATAAACAATTATCAAAAAATAACATGAAAGAAATGAATTTCCCATCTATTAACCTTCACTATCAATATAGAAATCAAATCTAACTCAATAATATCCAGCTAGTAAGCACCAATCTAATGTAATGTAATCCATCAATTATACAAAAAAAAGCCACTCCTTCAAAACATAAAATGGTGATACAATCATAAAGAATAAATAAATAAATAATTATTGTTTTCATGAAAACTGATTAGAAAAATATGTCCATAAATCTAATTATCATAGGCATAAAAAACTAGACACATCTCAAGAATGCCATAAAATTCTTACTTGAAAACAACATTTCATTTATGAAACGTAATTTAATCAATTCCATGTGACTAGGTTTAATAAAAAAATCCTATCATTCTCATATAATAAATGATAAATCCAACCATTAACATTCTTCAGTATTTGCATTAATCATCATTATTTTGTATTAGAGAATGATAAATCGATGTAGGAGACTCTTTCATTATTTAATTAATCAATTTAATTATAACAATTATTAAAATATTTCAGGCATATTATCAATGAAGTTAAATAATAAAAATAATTTTAGAAAAGATATCACACTATCTAAGGAATAAAAAATAAGTCTCGAAAATATAGCGAGAACATATGTGATCACAACATTCTTATGATTCCCTCTGAATTCTAGTTTTTATATGAAATTTTCATTATTCGTATATAAACCAATGAATCCAAAGCATTATTATTTCACATATCAACATTAATGTGATCCATAATGAATCTTATACCATTACATTGAGAATTAAATGTTATTCATGAAATAATAGAAGGAATATCATATATGTTTATCCCCCTTTCCCACATAGAATTCTGGATTAATATAAATATCCCACAATGGAACCTTGAAAAAACAAGAATAGAAAACCCCATGGTAACTAATGAAAAAATATGGAAATATCATAAGAAAGGATAACAACACACATTAAACCAAATAAAAATGTAGAAAAAAATATCATATAACTAATAGATAATCTATTGATTCCATTGGATAAATCCTTTATAATCTATCTTCATATATATAAAAGAGTACCCCATTTCACCTAGGGATAAAAAGAAAATAGAAAAATATTTTGAATTTGAGAAGAAGACTATATTTACATAGAAATAATTTTTACAATAACATAACCCCCTTAATGAAACTGTATCCCCTATTATTTTAACCAAAACTACTTTACAACACAGTTGGGCCCTCTATAAATGATATATCCTACGGAATCCACAAAAAAATAAAACATTATATCCTTGAAATTCCAAAAAAATAGGTTAAGGATACCACATAACCTACACACCACAATATATATGTCCCCGATATGGAAAAGACAAGGAAACCAAATACAGAAGCCTCCACAATGTAACATATTCCTATGTTACCATTACATTAGAATCAATACAGAAACGAAATCCTTTCATTTTTAGACCCCATGTTGTATGGCCAATTTTTTTACAATCCCTATCTCTAAAACTAACCTCAGCTATATCCCTCACGATTACCTAACAACCACCTCTTATAGTGGAAATTTTATCTCGACACCCTTTCTATCATTCCATCTATTCATAGACATCTCCAACCTCCAAAAATTACCAAATATGGGATTAGGAGAAATTATTCGTCTATATCCCCATAAATATTGGTTCTAACATGGTATCTATAGAATTTCTATAATTTTATTCATTTAGAAACATCATCCTTTTCATAGGAACTGATGGATCACATTGTCAATTTCTATCTTAAAAACCCCATATTGATAGATAGATTCTCCAATTCTCACATATTCCATGGATTTAATTTTCTTTTTTATTTCTCTTTCAATTTTTTGTATTTTTTTCTTATCTTGTAATTATTGATGTGGAATTACTAAACAAATGAATGTTTTTCCCCTTACCTAATAATTCACATGACTAAATTTACTAAATATATTAAATTTTGATCTGTAATTTTTTTTGTAAATGATAAATATCCATGATGGGAAATATTTAATTCATATTCCATCTTATTTTCTATTCATTGGTGGTATATTTTTGTATTTTTATATTACATTAATTATTATAATAATATCCTTTTTATTTTTTTGATATCCTTGTATGTTAATATATAATTCAAAAACATTTTTTCTGTATATTTTACATCTTTCACCTTAAAGATAGTTCTTCCAAACGGAAAATAATTGGTCATTCATCCATATCATGGTCCGGAGTATGATATTTTTGGTTAATGGGACATTATTTATCATGATTCCTAAAAAAGAGGTTTATCTTTCTTTATACGGACACATCATAGTCATTTCATTTATGTATCATTATAGAAGACCATTTTTTCCATAACATGTAGTAGGATTAATGCTAGTGAATTGATTAATTAATTATTTAATTACATAATGAATTATTTTTATTTATTTGACTATGTGAATTTTAACCATATACATGTCAACATGGTTAATGGGATATCTATTCAGGAAAATATTTCATTAAATCACTCATAGTAATTATATAAGCCATAGAAGCTGTATATTTTGGTTATATTTTTCGGTGTGTGCTATTCATTAAAAACTTTTATCAATATTGTTTGAATAGATGTTATATACTTTTTGTAAAATGGATAATAAAAAACTTCCAGATTAAATAAAATCACAATCATTGAGTTCCTCATATAACAATTTTTCTAGTAGAGACACTTAAATAATTCATAAATAGATCACATGTCCTTCAATTATTTTTGAGTATATCAATATATCATATCCATATACAATAATAATTTTTGAATGTAATCCTTAAATAATCAATTAATCATGCCATTAAACATATAGGTTCCCTTTGTTGATCCATAATGAATGACTATGATTCAATACTTCCCAATATATCTTATAAAAATGTATAATTTGTATATCAACCTTCTTAAATTTTAATTAAGGATAATGAGTATGCATATCAACATTTGAAAAAACTTGATCCACTTGATGTTGTTAAAATAAACAATTAGTTCTATGATATGTATAATTCATGCTAATAATAATGGTATAAATTTCCATATAATCATGGAGTAAACTCAAAACCCCATTATTTTTCATAAGAAATGGACACGTACTCACTAAGGTGAAATAAAAGGGAATATGAATCCAATATAAAAAAATATCTTTTTTTCTATTCTTTCATTCATCCAATTTCACTTGATTCATTCTACAGGGAGAATTATATATGGATTTTACATTGTGTATATGTTCAATGGATAATTATACATTATAATCATGTGGATATCTATGTAATTACTCAGGAAATTCATAAACATATTCATTATAATATATACATTATATATTCTGTTGATATTTTTATCAATCATAGTATCATCTTATATTGGAATAACATTAAGATAATCCAAAATTTGTTGATCAAAAATAGACTATGGAAAATTAGTCTGTCCTTTAAAAATAAGGTTTTATAATATAGAATCACTATTTATAATCTCCTTCAATTGAAAATAAATTCTTTTATTATAATATTATAGTAAATCGATCAGAAGAAATATAATTAATTAAATTACATTTATAAGGAAAAATTTTCAACTAATTATCATCATTGAATTTTACTATACACACCCAATGTAAATTGATTTGAAAAATTATTCCACTTGGAGTTGAAAATAAAAATTTAATTATTAATGATTTATAGTATGATTCATTGTTTTTAGAAAACCATCCTGAAAAAAAAAATGAGTGTTTAGTTTCAGAATCAAATTATATATTTTATAACATTATTTTTTTGATTAGTGTGCCCACTATCACATTATTTGGAACCTCAATCTCTATTGTGGTGTTTATATAATCCCCAACATTATCCCTTTTACTCTTATGGGGTATATTCCCCTAATTCATGGGTATTTTATTTGAATAGTGTTCCATATTCTTAAAATTAATGATTTTGAAATTAATGGATTCTATTTTTCATTTTAACTCATAATATTTTTGGCCTTTACCATGACACATGATGTCAACTCTGAATTCATTCACGAAATTCCTTGGTAGTTTATTTTCAAAATCATTTCATGATAGGAATTTTTTCTTCTCTCTAATAATTTATTTAATGATAACAAGCCCTATTTATAGTTTTTAATGAATTAATCTATGTGATTATCATTTAGAAATAATGGAATCATATTATAATCTTTTAATTACCTTAAATAATCATTTAATAATCTGAATATAAGTATTAAATCCATGGATAGAACATTGAATAACCATAAAAATCCATTTACGAGAAATGGAGGATCCAATAATGTAAGCATTAAAAAATAGGTTTCACCAGCTTGTAAGTGGAAGGGATATTGGAATTCACATCTAGTATAGGTCCACCAGATACTCAGTGGATGAGAACTGGCTAGTAATTGTAGCTGAAAATGTTATCTCCTTGAAGAATTTCCTAGTCAAAATTACTATGTATGATCACTAACTATTAATTATGTTTAAAAAGATTCTAGAAAGAAGCAGGAATTCCACTATGTACTTAATATAGTCTATGAAAAACCAGTGGTGTATTATAGTATACTATGATTTTAAATTATGAAAATTTTTATTAATAGCATTTATACCATAAAACACAAAAATTAAACAACATAGGAAATATAATTCCATAAATTTAATATTTTAATATCTTTTAGAACATGAAATGCTAAGACTTATTGAACATCAATATATTATACCATTATAAAATTTCTATTAAATTATTATTTATGATTGGTAATATCTAAATTATTAAAATTATGGATATCATTCTCATAGAAATAAAAAAATTATCATTTAAAGTAAAATGAAATTTCTAAAGAAAAATGATTTTTTTTTGAAAAAAATTTGTAGCCCCTTGCTCACACAAAATTTAATATTTATTATCTATATAGTTTATGAAAAATATTTTAAAAAAATATTTCATTTACAAAATCGTAATCAAAAAATTTTATTATGGTAAATTTTTAATATTATTCTGAAAAGTTTTATTTTTTCATTTGTAGTTAAAACACAAATTTATATTGAATAATGTCTTTTAATTAAAATAATTTATGATGTTAAATTATATTATTATCCTAAAATAATGCAATATTAGATCAATTTTATTACATTAAACCTAATTTAGGACATTGGAAACAATTTCATATTGAATTTTGATATTAACACAATTGATGCTTATGTAAATTATCTCTTTGTGAACTGGTTTTTTATTCACATATATGGCTAAAATTTTATGTTGGATTATTCCACTTATGTGAAATAAAAATTTGAAAAAATGTATATATAATTTGTAAATATAATAATTTATATTTTTTTATATTTTTACTAAATTTTTAACAATTATGAATAGTACATGTTGTAAAAATTAATTATCATGGTTATGGTAAAAACTTATTTACCAGGGGTAAACTAAAAATATTGGGTTTAAAATTAACATAAGTCATTTAAAAAGCCATTTTTCATAAATATTTAGACATTAAAAATTCAATTGATCATGAATTACCCATTATGGGGGATTTATTAATGATAATAACATGGTTTTAATTGAATAATTTCAAAAACTCCATGTGTGTTTTGGCCCCCACTTATTTGATTCCACTTGTATCCTACCTTATACAAACATACAATAAAATTTGGTAAGAAAATACCATCTCAAATCACATAATTAATCCCTTCCCAAAATCATAAAACAATTTTTTAATCAAAAAATCTATCCAAGGATATCATTTGGAAATATCCTATAGAAGTTATTCAATGAAGATGAAACATTCTTAAATGAGGGTTTATATTTCTTTCTTCTTCCACCTCATTAAAAAATAGTTAAACAATTATAGTATGGTAATTTTAAAATCATAATTTTGATCATATGTTATTATGTTATGTTAATGATATACATCCATTTCCACTTCAATCAAATGGGAAATGAAATTTTTCATTATATGTACAGATTATTACCGCATCGCGAACCAGTATAACTCAATTTCCATCTCCAACAATAATGGTGGAAAAAATTGTGGATTTAACCTAGAAGTATTATATTTATTATTATATTGTACTAATTTAATTATAATATCACATATAACACCTTACTTTCTATGTTATTTTAATTTAGATAATGTTACTTATGTGTAGGAAAGACTACCACCTCTTGAAGTGATGTGATTCACTTTAAACATTCTCTATACAATGAATGATTATATGGATAATTTAATGAATATATTTGATATATATTACATTATATTTATTCATTATAATTAATATATCACCCATATTAATACTCCTCCATACATTATGGTAATGATAACATCACCAGTGAGAATATGGGTGTTACAATAACCACAATGTGATTTGATACCTTCTCCATGTTCAAATTTTAATAAGGATTATAATAATTTTTCAAAAAAATGATATTTAAAACATTAAAATAATTTTGTACATGATGGATATATATCCAATACAAAAAAATTTGATCATTCATGAAAAAAAAATGCATGCAAAAATAAAGAACTCAACATCTAAAACATTGAAAATAATGAATGATAATTACCAAATGTGTGATAAGATTTTATAAGAGGATCATATATGATATTAAGAAATATGAATTTGGTTATGATATAATTAAATTATTTTATTTAAAAAGTATACAGGGTGATAATGTGCATTCATCCAAAATGAGGTATGAGGTATGGGATTTCGTCTCAATTCCCCTTTATTGTAATTTTATTAAACTAATATCTTATATATAGTGTTTATATTATTCCACTAACATGTAATATAATTATTTATTAATATTTAATGGTATTTAATTATTCACATTAAATTATTTCCTACAAGGGGAATTGAATTGAAATTACCAAGTGGTAAATAATTCTGTAAATCAATTTGTTTTCATTGGGTTATATTACTTCATCATTGGAATTAACATTTCATTGTTACGTATGTAACGTATTTACATTTTAGACATAAAATTTATTCATTTATTAAACCTAACTCAATGTTATCATTTTCTAAGTGTTTATTTGAAAATATCATTTTAATCATGATTGATTGTAACACCCCTACCCCAGTTACCCAGAGTCTGTGCATTATTACATAACATTGGCATGATCACAAGAAAGATCAAGTCTCGAAAGACCGATAAGTTTAGTACCCTTGGAAACAATAGATATATTCATAAAGTTTTACATTACATCATAAAAATGAAAACTACAATGACATAGTGTCCATATTCCACACTCTTATCCCCTCATACTATCCCTGCAGGTCATTAATAATTTACTCTTTCACATCCTGGGAAAAATAAAACAGAGAAAAGTGGTGAGCTCAAATGCCCAGTAAGGATAACAATATAGCGGAAACATTCATAAATAAGAATAAACAATTAAGGCAATGTATAACTAAAACAAAAGCTTAAACATGAAATTCAACATAGTATGGAAAAAATAAAATGAAATAATGCCATTTACTTATTCACATGGATATTATACTAATCGAATAATCACATGCAATATCAGTAACCACTTTCATAATGATGGAATGCATAATGCCACACTATCACAACCACATTCCAAGACTACAAATAAGATTTTGTCATGGCCTTGTGCCAAGACACTAGTTTCTCTCATAATACCTACTGATGCATCGAGGAGCTATAGTAGGCTCCACCCGTCACATATTAAGTCCAATGCATTCCTCATATGAACAGGTTTAGACATAACATAAACATTTGTATTAAAACTAGCATACGAAATGTAAATACTTTATCCATAAACCATGAATGGAATAAAAAAACACATCCACAGTCAAACATATCACAAAACCTTCAATACAATATTGATTTTTTGTATCATAATATATCAACTTCAAATAAGCATAAAATCCATCAAAGGATATTGACATAGATGAAATCAAAACTCTTTTTAGAGAAATATCACTTTTTATTTTGAAATCATTTAAGAGAAATAGAAAAAATGTTCATTGAAAATATTCTTATAAGCTTGTATGGGAAGCTTCGACGATTTTATAACGGCGTAAAATAGCCACACCCGCCGTATAAGTTAAAAAAACATTCTTACTGTAATTCTGTCGAAAAGGATAAAATAGACCTTGTTTTGAAAACGATGGAAAGATTCCTTTATAAACCTCTTATAAAAATTCAAACAAGGGTATAAATAAATTTAACCCACATTATTGTAAATAGTAAAAAAAAATTGAAATACATTTTTAAGATACATGGATGTGGATGTTAAAGAGATCACAGTAGATTATTACGTATAAACAATCTTGGATAATGAAGAGATTGCAAAATAAACCCTTACCTAGTACTTTTTCTTTTTTGGGGGTAGTTTAACCTCATGTATAATGGTGAAATAATCGTTATTAAATTATATAAGAATCATATACATTAATATGATATCATATATGATCTTTTAACCTTGATTTTTTAATAATATCTTAGTATTATCGTTGTTTCGGGTGTTAACTTACTCGTTTTCTTTTATATGTTTTGTTACATAAGTCATGTTTTTCATGGATAAGTTGTATCATAATAATATCCATAATGATATTAATTCCTTAGATACCATTATTAATCATCATATTAGAATTATACTTGATTGGATACGATGGAGAATGAATCTCATCGCGTTCATGGAGACGGTAGTCCGTACATACGCACGAGCGACAATATCATTCTTTTGATATTAAAATAATATATAATTGGATGATATATCATATATAAAGAATCATTATCATGTTATATTTATTATTTACCTGAATTACACATCATTATTATACCCATCCAAATAATAATTTATTGAATAAAAATTACACCACGACGTGGAGACGGTAAGTCGTACGTACGCATGTATGGTGACATGTTATTCAATGGATGGATATAATACGGAAATATGGTTGTAAAATGTTTATAATAACATCAAAGTATATATAATATACTGGAGTTATTATTTTAGAATGTCAATAACAATGAAAGAAGAACTGGAAGAAGAAATGAACTTGAAAAAGGGTGGTTAAATCATTACCTCTTCTTCGGGTTCTTCCTTTTGATTTGATCAAAAGGGCTCCATAAGTTGGCTTTCTGACTAAAGGAAGGCCAATAGGATGAATTTAGGGAATCTGAGAGAGTATTTGGGTAGGGGTTGGCCGAACCAAAAGGCATTTAATGTGTGAATTAGTGAGAAGGGGGAGTGCCCTTTTATAAGAGGGGTGAGGGGCACCTTTGGAAAAGCTAGAAATATTATTTTATAATAAATTCATATTCGGATTCTAATGGCTAAAAAGTGGATTATTTAAAGGTTAAGGTGGGGATGAGTCTAAAATAACTCATCCAATAGAATTTAGATAGGTTTGGGTTACTATATTAACCTTATCAGTAAGTATTAACTCTTAGTTAATTAGTTTCACTTTTACAATGTCTCTTTGTATTTTTATATTATATGGTTAATAAACATAATATATACATCCAAGATACCCCCAAGTGGTCCATTAATGATACACCTATCATGATATAAGTCTCTTCGCCGAGCCTTCAATTTTTATAAATTTAATATCAATTAATAATATAATATTTTTTTTAAAAACTCTTTTATGTCAATTTTGACACTATTCAATAATAGATTTTTGTTAAAATCATAAAAGAATTATTACTTCTAAAAAAGTTAGTTAAGTCATTTCTGGAATATCATATTAACCTAGAAAATTATTTTAATTCATAAAAAGTCTCAAATTATATTTATATGGGTATTTATAATATAAATTATTTTAATTTGTTCACTATTATTTTAATTACTACATCATCATTGTGTCATAAATAAATTAAATTATTTAATGTTTAAAAATTATAAAGGAAATATCATTATATAGGAAATCCATTTATATTTCTAATGAATATTTAAAATCTAATTTATCTTATTGATAACCCTATATTAAAAATGTTTTAACAAATAAACATTGATTTAAATTCTTTTAACTCTTCTGTGAATTAAATAATAATAAATGTCCTAATCTAATCCATGTGGACCTAAATGATAATATTTTATTCATAAGGTTGTTTTTGGTTGATTTAAATTTGTCCAAAAGAATTAGGACATGTGTTAGGGTAATATTAATATCATTTTTACCCTTAATTACCCTATTTACCTTTAATAGTGGTAAATAAAAGTAAAAAGATACTATTCACCAAAAATTATTTTAATATCATTGGACAACATTTTACTACTTGATATTAACTGTGTCTCTCGGATTTTCGAAATTCCATTCACAGAAGCGCTAAAATTACATTTTATGAAAAATTCAGTTTTTTTTAACTACCACTTAGTGGTTTCACTATTCATAAAAAATTGATGTTTTTCAGAACAATACCAAATTTTCAACCTAATTTATAATTGATATTCCAAATTCAAAAATGATGTCTATTTTAAAAAATTCCAAACATATAAGTTTCATTAATTAATTTTATATTTAATTCCCGATGTCACAACAAATAGCGTGTTTTTAATAAACAATATATATCAAAAGATTGACAATTGTTTATGTCCAATTTCAATGTGATATTAATTCTAATGAACACCATTGGATAAAATGGTAAAAATATATTCTAATTATACTTTAAAACCACTAAATAATATAATTTATCACTATAAATTATTTTGATTAAAAATGTTGTTTTTAAGTATTTTTCACTATTCATACAAATTGGAAGTTCTCAGAAAAATACCAAAAATTCAAGTTAGGATAATTTAGATATTCTGAATCCAAAAATGAAGTCCATTTTGTAATATAAAATATATATAATTTCAAAAAGTAGGTATTACTATTCATTACAGCTTGTTTGATTGGATGTGGTGTGTTAGAAGTCGATGTTGTGTACAACACACGCGATCACATTATTCAAAGAGAAGTGTACCGTAGAAGCTTGGGGTGTTACATTCTCCCCCCATCAAATAATATCATCCTCGAAATATCTAGAATACTACCACATGAAAAGACTCTGGTGGTTCTTCATCATAAGTTCCTATGGTTCCCATGTTTCCTCTTCCATCTTATGGTTTCTCCACAAAACTTTAACAGACACGTCATCCGATTTCTTAGTACGTGTTCTCTCCTATCAAGAATCTTGACGGGATCTTCACAATAAGAAAAATCGGGTTCCAATTCTAATTCCTCATAGGTGAGTACATGGGTTGGGTCTGGCATGTATTTCCTCAACAGAGATACGTGGAACACATCATGATCTTTGGAGAGGCTTGGCGGCATTGCCAATCGTTAAATACAACCCCAATTCGTTCTAGAATTTCGAAAGGTCCGATGTACCTGGGACTCAATTTACCTTTCTTACCAAAACTTATGACTCCCTTCCATGGAGATACCTTCAGGAAAACATGATCACCAACTTGAAATTAAAAATCCTTCCTTCGATTATCAGCATAGCTCTTCTGCCTACTTTGAGATGCATTGATATGGTTTTGGATTACCTTATCCTTTTCCATCGTTTCCTCCACCAGTTCTAGGCCTACATGTTTTCTTTCAGCAACGTCATCCCAAAAGGTTCGTGTGGGACATCTCTTTCAATATAACGCTTCATATGGTGCCATCTGAATACTCGAATGAAAGCTATTGTTATAGGAAAATTCTACCAGAGGTAAATATTGATATTACATACCCTGAAAGTCAAGTGAGCAGGATCTCAACATGTCTTCTAAGGTTTGAATAGTTCGTTCTGATTGTCCATCGGTTTGAGGGTGGTAGGCATTGCTCAAATAAAGTTCAGTATCCAAGGCTTTCTGAAGACTTTGCTAGAATCTTGAAGTAAAACGAGGATCACGATCAGAAACATTCGATAAGAGTACTCCATGAAGTCTCACAACATCATCAATATATAGTCTTGTTAGACGTTCCAGTGGTAGATCTTCTCTTATATCAATAAAATTTGTTGACTTGGTAAGACGATCAACAATGACCCATATTGCATCATTCCTTCTTGGATTCTTTGGTATCCCCCTGACAATGTCCATCTTAATATTTTCCCATTTCCAATCCGGTATGAAAAGAGGATGCATGACTCCTCTAGGCTGTTTCCTTCCAGCTTTCACTTGTTGACAAACCATACATCTTGACACAAAATCAGCAATCTCCCTTTTCATGTTGTCCCACCAAAAATGTTCCTTCAAATCTCTATACATTTTTGTGCTCCCCGGGTGTATAGAGAAATTGGAACTATGAGCATCATCCAGCAATTCCCTTTTTAGATCAGGTATATCGGGAACACAAATCTCTTCCCGAATTTCACAATTCCATCTTCATACACAAAGTCTCTCAATCACCCATCATTCACATCTTTAATATTCTTTTGAAATTCTTCATCATCAGTCTGCGAACTCTTAATCATTTCTTGTAAAGATGTTTTGGCAACCATTTGAAAAAGAATCGATGTTTCACCTTCCATGGTTGTTCCCATGTCCATCTTCACTAGATCCATGAAAATTGGATCCCTTTCAATTATCATATAGATCAAAACTCCAAGGTATTTTCTACTCAAAGAATCTGCCAAATTTTTTGCTTTCCCCGGGTGGTAGTGTATCGTACAATCATAATCCTTGATTAATTCAAGAAATCTCCTTTGCCTCATGTTGAGTTTGTTTTGTGAGAAAATATACTTCAAACTCTTGTGATAAGTATAAATCTCACATTTTCACCATAGAGGTAGTGCCTCCATATCTTCAAAGAAAATATCATTGCTGCTAACTCGAGATCATGTGTATGATAGTTTTGTTCATGAAGTTTCAACTGTCATGATGCATAGGCTAACCCTATCATTCTACATAAGGACACAACCAAGTCCTTTCTTCGACGTGTCACTATAAATAACGAACCCATCATTCCCCGATGGTAGAGTCAATATATGAGCATTGACTAATATTGTATTCAGATCTTTGAAACATTTTTCACACTCTTTTGCCAAACTAATTTAACCACTTTACGTGTGAGCATCGTTAATGGGTTAGCCAATCGGGAAAAATTCTGGATGAAACGTCGATAATAACTTGCTGAACCAATAAAACTATGTACCTCAGTTATACTCGTAGGTGCTGGGCATTCTTGGATTGACTTGGTCTTAGAAGGATCAACAGATATTCCAACATTAGAGACAATATGGCCAAGAAAATAAATCCCCTGAAGCCAAAATTCACACTTGCTAAACGTCCAATATAATTCATGTCTTCTCAGAGTCTTGAGGATAATGAGAAAGTGTTTTTCATGATCTTCGTAGCTTTTGGAGTATACCAAGATATCATCAATAAATACAACCACAAATGCATCAATATATTCCTTGAAAACTCTATTCCTCAGATCCATGAATACAGAGGGTGCATTAGTCAATCCAAAATGCATTACAGTAAACTCGTAATGCTTGTACCTGGTTCGAAATGTTGTCTTCGGAATGTCTTCCCTCTTCACACACAACTGATGGTATCCAGATCGAAGGTCAAGCTTTGAAAATTATTGAGATCCATGCAGTTGGTCAAATAAATCATCAATGCAAGGTAGGGGATACTTTTTCATTATTGTTATATCATTGATCTCCCTGTAGTCAATACATAACCTCATAGATCCATCTTTCTTTTTAACAAAAAGAATAGGGGATCCCCATGGAGAAATACCAGGGTGAATAAATCTATTATTACTGAATTCCTCTAGTTGTTTCTTTAGTTCAACTATTTCTATAGTGGCCATTCTATAAGGGGTCTTCAATATAGGCCTAAATCCAGAAATTAAATCAATGGAAAACTCAACTTTTCGTTCTGGAAGATGTCCAGGTAAATCATCTGGAAACACATCTACATATTCTTTAACAACAGGTACATCTTATATTTGAACATTCATTTCCTCACCCATAGTCATTTTATTATCTTCCACCCCAATAATGTAATTTAGTTGAGCTACTAGGGGTGGATCTAGATAAGAATTAGGTGGTGACGATTTTTCTCTAAATATAAGGTGTTCCTTAT
The DNA here is from genome assembly GCA_963277665.1 of Viscum album. NCBI lineage: Eukaryota > Viridiplantae > Streptophyta > Magnoliopsida > Santalales > Viscaceae > Viscum > Viscum album. The sequence continues at coordinate 1,027,177,280 of OY728121.1, read as the reverse complement.
CATCATCATCAAGAATCTTAACCTCTTTATTCTTACAATAAATCTTCACATCATAGTCCGAAAGCCAGTCCATACAGAGGATTATATCAAACTCAATCATAGGTATGACGATGAGGTCAGTAGATAAAGAACATTTATGTGCTCTAATGGGGACTGATTCACAAAACTTTTTTGCAATGATACTCCCCTTAGAAGTTTTAACTGACAACTCCCTTGTTAAATCAAATAGGAAATATCTAATTTTCATAGCAAACTGTGAAGATATGAAACAATTCAATGATCCAAAATCAAATAATGCATTTGCTAAACTTGAGGAAACCAATAAATTACCTGCCACCACGTCTTTCAGAGCTTCTACCTCAGCAGTAGTGATAGCATAAGCTTGGCCTTGATCCCTTGGCCTTTTCTGAGGTAAGTTCCCCTAACGATTAGGACATTCATTTGCATAATGTCCCATCTCCCTGCAATTGTATCATTGAACATTGGTAGCTTCCTTCATCACTTTTCAATCATGAGCTTGGTGGCCTTTTTCACCACACTTGTAATAGACACCCATTCCCTTCAAGCATGTACCGGGGTGTTTCTTCCTGCATTTACTACAGGATGGATATTCAACATTTCCCTTATTCCCCTTATTTCCATTCCCAGATTGATCAGCAGATCACTTCTTCTCTTGCTTTTCATTAAAGTCATAAGACTTAGAGAATTCCTTTTCGGTCTTGATAGCACATGAGACAATGTCTTCATATGCCGAGAAGGATTGTGAGACAAATGCTCGATGGAGAAATTCTTTTAACCCATCAAAGAAAATATCAATATTACTTCTTGGTTTATATATATAATCTCTAGCATACCTTGCTAACCTTGTAAATTTAGCCTCATACTTTGTGACATTCTCATCCACCTTTTATCTCAGACTCAGAAATTTCATTTCCATATCTTATCGATGGTCATGAGGAAAGTACTTTTCTAAAAATATATCATTGAACTCCCTCTATTATATAATTGATACTTCATCATCTTCCTTCGTGTTTTCAAACAATGACAACAATTTATTAGTATATCCATTGAGGCGGTAAACTGCCATGATAACTTTTTCTCTTTCACTACTCCCCAAAGCCTGATATATTTTCTCTAGACAATTTATCCATTACTCACCTACTAAGGGAATTGTACTCCCATTGAACGTTGGTGGTTATTGCCTCATTAATCGGTCTAACATTGATCCTCCATGCTGCGGATCAGGGTGCTCCATACGGGTAGGGTTACTATTCATAACCTGAGTGACTTGTCCTAGTATGGTGATTAGCTGATCGGCACCAGTTTCATCACCAGCTCCACTATAATTATCTTGAGCAGGAGGGAAATCCCTACATGGAGTGAGTGCATTGATACTTTTTCCATTTCTTCCACTAGGTGCAATTTCTAAAAAATTTCATAAACTAGATCAGTTTATGAATCAAAATACATAATTCCATACTTATACAACACTTAACATAAATTGAACTATTTATGGATATAATCAATAATCATAAAAAAAAATTTCTTAGGATTTATATACTCATATACCCTTCATAATGATTTGTAATGAAAATGAGATTTATCCTAAGCATATCCCCCGAGAGTGTCGTAACCAAGAGTGCAGCATGGCCCGTTGTCGTGCACCAGTTCCCATTCGAGTCTAGCTCAAAGCGGTGTTGTCAGTTTTTACCCCTAGGAACATTTGTGCAAGAGCCGACTCTACCTGCTCGTATCTAGACAAGGATGCATTGCTCTGAAAACTCACAAAATCTTTACAATACCAAAATTCTAAGAAGTTCTTCTATACTAATCCTCAATGTCCATCTTAGGTCTATGTGCTCTAATCAGTGTTTATCTAAATCTAGCTTCCAAGGTTTGTACTAAACATCCTCTGATACCAATAGTAACACCGCGACCCCAGTTAACCAGATTCAGTGCATTATTACATAACATTGGCATGATCACAAGAAAGATCAAGTCTCGAAAGACCGATTAGTTAAGTAGCCTTGGAAACACTAGTTATATTCATAAAGTTTTACATTACATCATAAAAATGAAAACTAAAACAACATAGTGTCCATATTCCACACTCTTATCCCCTCATACTATCCTTGTAGTTCATTCATGGTTTACTTCTTCACATCCTGGAAAAAATAAATCATAGAAAAGGGGTGATCTCAAATGCCCAGTAAGGATAAGAATATAGAGGAAAAATTCATAAATAATAATAAACATTTAAGGCAATGTATAAATAAAACAAAATCTTTTTAAACTTGAACATAAACATAATATGGAAAAAATAAAATGAAATAATTTCATTTACTTATTCACATGGATATTCTACTAATCGAATAATCACACGCAATATCAGTAACCACTTTCATAATGATGGAATGCATAATTCCAGACTATCATAACCACATTCCAAGACTACAAATAAGATTTTTTCAAGGCCTTGTTCCAAGACACTAGTTTGTATAATGAGACCTACCGATGCATCGAGGAGCTATAGCGGGCTCTAACCGTCACATATTAAGTCCAATGCATTCCTCATATGAATATGTTTAAACATAACATAAACATTTGTATTAAAACTAGAATACGAAATGTAAATACTTCATCCATAAACCATGAGTGGTATAAAAATAACACATCCATAGTCATACATATCAGAAAACCTTCAATAAAATATTGATGTTTTGTATCATAATAAATCAACTTCAAATAAGCATAAAATCCATCAAAGGATGTTGACATAGATGAAATCAAAACTCTTTTTAGAGAAATATCTTTTTTTTATTTTGAAATCATTTAAAAATCATAGAAAACATTTTCATTGAAAATAGTCTTATAAGCTTGTAAGGGAAGCTTCGACAATTTTATAATGGTGTAAAATAGCCGCACCCACCATATATGTTAAAAAACATTATTACCTTAATTCAGTTGAAAAGGTTAAAAAGGACCTTATTTTGAAATCGACAGAAAGATACCTTTATAAACCTCTTATAAAAAGATAAACAAGGGTATAAATAATTTTAAACCATATTCTTGTAAAAAGTAAAAATGTTTTGAAATACATTTTTAAGAATCATGGATGTGGATGTTAAAGAGAACCCGGTAGATTATTACGTATAAACAACCTCAGATAATGAAGAGATTGTGAAATAAACCCTTACCTTGTACTTTTCCTTGGATGGGGGTAGGATAACCTCCTGTATAATGGTGAAATAATTGTTATTAAATTATATAATAATCATATACATTAATATGATATCATATATGATCTTTTAATATTGATTTGTTAATAATATCTTAGTATTATTGTTGCTTCGGGTGTTAACATACTCATTTTCTTTTATATGTTTTGTTACATAAGTCGTGTTTTTCATTGATAGGTTGTATCATAATAATATCTAGAATGATATCAAGTCCTTAGATAACATTATTAGTCAAAAAATGAAATTTATACTTGAATGGATGCGATGGAGAATGAATCTCATTGCGTTCGTGGAGACGGTAGTCCGTACGTACGCACAAGCGACAATATCATTCTTTTGATATTCAAATAATATATAATTGGATGGTATATCATATATACATAATAATTATCATGTTATATTTATTATTTACATGAATTACTCGTCATTATTATACCCATCCAAATAATAATTTTTTGAATAACAATTACACCACGACGTGGAGACGGTAAGTCGTACGTACGCACGTATGGTTACATGTTATTCAAAGGATGGATAGAATATAGAAATATGGTTGTAAAATGTTTATAATAACATTAAAGTATATAAAATATACTAGAGTTATTATTTTATAATGTAAATAAAAATGAAAGAAGAATTGGGAGAAGAAAAGTACTTGAAAAGGGGTGGTTAAATCATTACCTCTTCTTCGGGTTCTTCATTTTGATTTGATCAAAAGTGCTCTATAAGTTGGCTTTCTAACTAAAGGAACGCCTCTAAGATTAAGTGAGGGAAGTTGAGAGATTATTTGGGCAGGTTTTGACCGAACCAAAAGGCTTTTAATATGTGAATTAATGAGATGGGGGAGTGCCCTTTTATAAGAGGTGTGAGGGGCACCTTTGGAAAAGCTAGAAATATTATTTTATAATAAATTCATATTCGGTTTCTAATGGCTACAAAGTGGATTATTTAAAGGTTAAGGTAGGGATGGGTAGAAAAACACTCAACCAATAGAATTTAGAAAGGTTTGGGTTACAATATTAATTTTATCATTATGTATTAACTCTTAGTTAATTAGTTTTACTTTTACAATGTCTCTTTGTATTTTTATATTATATTGTTAATAATCTTACTATATACATCCAAGAGACCCCCAAGTGGTCCATTAATGATAAAACTATCATTATATATGTCTCTTGTACGACCCTTATATTTTTATGAATTTAATATCAATTAATTATATAATATTTGTTTTAAAAACTCTTTTATGTCAATTTTGACACTATTCAATAATTGATTTTTATAAAAAACATAACAGAATGATTAATTCAAAAAAAGTTTATTAAGTCAATCCTAGAATGTCATATTAACCTATAAAATTATTTTAATTCATTAAAAGTCTCAAATTATATTTATTTGGTTATTTATAATATCAATTATTTTAATTTTTTCACTATTATGGTAATTGCTACATTATCATTGTGTCATAAATAAATTAAATTATTTAATGTCTAAAAATTATAAATAAAATATTATTATGTAGGAAAGAATTTTATATTTATAATGAATATTTAAAATCGAATTTATCTTATGTATAACCCTATATTAAAAAAAATTTAGTAAATAAACATTGATTTTAACTCTTTTAACTCTTCTTTGAATTAAATAATAATAAATGTCCTAATCTAATCCAAGTGGACCTAAATGATAATATTTTATTCATACGGTTGTTTTTTGTCGAGATATACTTGTCCAATAGAATTAGGACATGTCTTTGGGGAATATTGATATCATTTTTACCCTTAATTACCCTATTTATTCTTAACCGTGGTAAATAAAAGTAAAAAGTTACTATTCATCAAAAATTATTTTCATCTCATTGAACCACATTTTACTACTTAATATTAACCGTGTCTCTCGGATTTTTGAAATTCCATTCACAGAAGTGCTAAAATTACGTTTTATGAAAAATTCAGTTTTTTTAACTACCACTTAGTGGTTTCACTATTCAAAAAAAATTGATGTTTTTCAGAACAATACCAAAATTTCAACCTAATCTATAATTGATATTCCGATTTCAAAAATGATGTCTATTTTAAAAAATTCCAAAAATATAAGTTTCATTAATTAATTTTATATTTAATTCTCGCTGTCACAACAAATAGCGTGTTTTTAATAAACAATATATATCAAAAGATTGACAATTGTTTATGTCCAATTTCAATGTGATATTAATTCTAATGAACACCATTGGATAAAATGTTAAAAATATATTATAATTATACTTTAAACCCACTAAATAATATAATTTATCACTATAAATTATTTTGATTAAAAAAGTTGTTTTTAAGTATTTTTCAGTATTCATAAAAATTGGAAGTTCTCAGAAAAATACCAAAAATTCAACTTAGGATAATTTCGATATTCTGAATCCAGAAATGAAGTCCATTTTGAAATATAAAATATATATAATTTCAAAAAGTAGTTATTACTATTCATAATGGCTACTTTGATTGGTTGTGGTGTGTTAGAACTCGATGTTGTGTACAACGCACACTATCACATTATTCAAAGTGAAGCGTACCGTAGAAGCTTGGGGTGTTACATTGTTTATAATTCAATTTAGATTGAAGGATATTATTTTCTAATTGTATAAAAATTACCATTAGTTTTTTAATTATCTATTTATTCATTGTTTTTTCATGTAATAGTACAATTTTCCAATCATTGATATAAAAAAATGAATAAGAAATATTATTATTAAAATATTAATTAATTTCTCTCTTCGATGGAAGAATAGTTTTTACCAAAAACCATGTTATCTTAAAATGTTTCAAAAAATGATTTTATACTTTTTAAAAATTTAATATATAAATTTTGAAACATTTTAATTTTTTTTATAAAATTTAGGGGAGTCATCATGTTATTTTAAAAAAAATTCTCATTTTACTTTTACCAAAAAAAATTTAAAGGAATCATTAATTTAACATGAATGAAATGAATTGAATTTCCATCCATCTTGACCAATAAATGTTTTAAAGATTCATTAAAAATTTCAATGGTTATTTTCAATGAATTTTTTATTCAAAAGATATTTTTACCTTTTAAATTATAAAAATTTATTTTTATTGTGAAAATATTTTTTTCCTAATGAATTATTTTAATGATCACTTGATGTTATATTTTTATCAACAACAACAAACCTTTATTTTACTCACAAACCAATTAAGATATATTATATTTATTCGATAACTATTTGTACTATTGATGGTTAATGATAATTTAGACCAAGGAATGTATTGTCATTCATTTTATTGATTCCTTTTTGACATAATTAGAATTACAATGGAATGTTATATTTTCATTAAGAATAAGGCATTCAATTTCAAATAAATATAAATATAATTTATCAAGGATATATTTTTTTCTTAAACAATATATAATTTCTAAAAAAATTCATATATAATTAATTCTATTTTATTATATATGTAAATAATGATAAATATTTATTCATTATTCAATAAGTATATTATATGATAAGGCCCATTATTCATAAAATAAATCTATTATATTATATATGATGAATGAAATGTATATTCGGTGATAGGTGGGGACTCGAATTATATTACTTCTCAATATATTTGTATTCTCTTATGCTGAATGCGTTATCTAGAATTAAACATGGTTCTTATTATTTTTTAATATTTCCTGTGAATGGTCTTGATAGTTGAGCATTCACAATTCATGATATCATGACATCCAATAATTATGAATTTTCCCATTAACACTTCAGTTATTATTATCGCTGTATTTTTTCAACAATCATCACTTTGGTTTCATTCTATGGAATGCGTTTTCAGTTATTTACTCTACCTTATTGATTATTCATTAACTATTAATGATATTCATGTTATTTAATCGAAATGTGTGTTCTGTTAATCATCATTCCATATTGGCTATTCCATTTTAATTCATTATAAAAAATGTTATGTAAAATGAAATTTTGTTTAGTTATTTATGTTTTATAATCTATTATGACCTAACAATTCATAATAGTATTGTAATTTATTAATTGGAATGTGTTTTATATTGTTTAATTTTTCATTTTTACTTGGCTTATCGATTTAGTAAATAAAACATTGATCATAACAATTATTTAGAATTTTTGTTCTCCTTTTATTTGTTTCAAATCCATAGAATACATGAAGTGTGCTATGAATAATATTAATGGATATTCTACAGGTAATAATGATATTATCACATAAATTATGTTGTAATATATATATTAAAATGTAATGAAATAATGAAGTATATAATTAATACCAATAATACTAAATTATTATTTCCTTATGCATGATCTTCCTAGTATCTTATACCAAGTAATAAACTATACATTGGCTCTAGGATACTTGGTTTTGGACTTTTATTGTTGGTATTATTGGAATTTTTTAAGAATCCATGCTACCTATATTAGGTAATACAAAAATTATGGAACATAACAATATGATAGAATTTGAGGACAATTATATAAGAACATACTATAGATTTTTAAAAGTAATTATTATGTGGTTATTAATTTCAATAAATTTATTTTTGGATACTACATTTAGGCATGTTTTTGGTATAGATGTACCTTGGGGTAATAAATATGAAAAAGGATTTTCAGTCATGACTTCTTAATTACCAAGTTCACAATGAAGAGACATAAAATACACATAGAATGATGTATTTTAACAGATGAAGACCAAAAAATGACATAGATTGTACCAAAGATTCCTATGATTGAAAATAATGGGTCATATTTTAGACATTCTATAAATGATTCTATGGTTTTCCCAATTTTATTTTTGTTACTCAGACTATGATTTTTCATTTTAGTTATTGGATAGAACCTAAAAGAAACATTTTAAAATTAAATATGGAGGAAAATGATGTGAATATGTGTTACCATAGATGTTTATTATTGAAATTAAATATATCATTATTATTAAAAATAACATATACCAAAATTTGATTTAAAACCATTACATTATCAACTCTTATACTCACCAATGATATTAAGGTTGATGTTCCCTAAGATACTGAGTGGTGGGGACCATCGATGAATGAAGGATCTATTTTCTTTAGGTCAAAATGGGAAAATAAAAACAAAGGAAAGTCCATCAATATAATGGTAACATGTTTTATATATGTAAATGAAGGTAAAAAGGAATTAATTTTAGAGTAAAAATAAATAATATCGTGGAACGAAATAAATTTCATCATAGGAATCCATGTATAGTTTTTTTCATTAATGTGGGTAATATTGGAATCATCTGAGTAAATTCACTATTTTAATGTTTTTCTCTAACAACATAGAAGGATATATGCTGAAATAAAATGGATTATATATTTATTTATTGGAATTATTTAATTTTATTGTATTATTATTTCCAATGTTATTTTTAAAAATAGTTAATCATATGAGGAATATTTTAATCATTAGTAGTATATATATCGTTATATATTAATGATTTATATATACCATCTTGTGTTTATGAGCTAAAAAGTTATAATATTTTCAATGTAAAAAACACCATTTTCTAGTTTTTATATGATGGGAATCAATAAATATGATGTATATTTTATAAGACAAATATGGAATTAAAAAACATTGGTTTAGTATATGTTTTAGTTATTATGTTATTTAAGGATGAATGACATTACTCTTCTGGGAATAAGATAAATTTTATTTTTACCCTTTAGTGTTTATATTATAACGAGTATTGTGGAAATTATTTTTTTTACACAACAAATGTGTTATAGGAATTATATTAATATGGTTTTAAAAAACACACTACCCACATCACGCATTACACCCCATCACATCTAGAAAGGTTGTGGATCTTAATCCAATAAACTAAGGGAGATAAGGGTTAACACCCACCACTGTATTATGATATGAATTTTCTAATATATCATTGAGATTATTTAAAATATTTGTAGAAAAAATATTAACAATGAAGAAATGGTGTTGATATTGATATTGATATTTAGATATTAATGTTTTATATTGGATAACTTATGCAAATAATTTTGGTTTTAGATAATTTCTAAGGATTGGAAGAAGGACTCATCACTATTTTATAGATCTTTCATTCTGTTAAATGTGATTTTTTGTATGACAATAAATATATTCATTATTTTATATTTATTTCATAGAGTATGTTATTAATATAAATTTCATTTAGGAATAAATAATGAATGAAATTATTATTATGAAATCAAAATATATCAAATATTTTTATTTATTTATATTCATTGATAGTAAAATTAGTCCCCATCATTAGTAAAAAGATCATGACAAAAAATGTTATCCAATAATGTTCATATGTGATGAATGAAATTATCTTTTAAATAAACATAGATATAAGGATTTTTAATTCTCCACATTACATTGATCATTCAAATTCTAATGATAAATTTCCTCTATGATTATATATATTTACATTTAAAATTTTCTTCCACATCTACAAAATCAAATTCCACCAATGATTTGTTTCAGGGAACCTCTTAATTTTTTATTCCTTATGAACATTTATTTTACATTTCACTCATATCTAGAGGAATATTTTTATCTATATTATGAATATTTCTTTATAATATTAGTATATCAAAATGTAAAAATCTTGATTACAAATAATGAGTTTAAATTAAGCTGATGAAACTTATTGAATGTATGGAGAATGTAATATCATATGATTTTAAATATATAAAAATTTGTTTTATAGAAAATAGGTCACACAAAACTAATCATAACCGACCCATGAAATGTATATTTTTAAATTTAATTTTTTCGATATCTTGAAAAATATGTAACACTAATAGTAAATGAACTATAATATAGAATGTAATATAACAGAACCCTTAAAATTTAATTTATTAATATTGATAACAAAATTATGATAACTATTTTCATATTTTCACAAAAAAATAAGAGCCATTTAAAATAATATGAAATTTTTTCTGAAAAGCTGTATGTTTCTAAAAAATAGTCTAATCATTCTTTGTGAACATTTTTTATAATGATCTTATATACAAATTTTATAGAAATATTTAAAAATTTTAAATCATTATATGAAATCATCATATTATAATTTTCCTTGTATTATTTCTTTGAATTTTTCAGAAGAGTTTTATCTATTGGTTAATTGTGAAAACACTGATTTTTATTGAAAACATCCATATCAATTAAATAATTTACAGTGATTAATTATATTTTATTTTTTGTAATATAATATTTGGTAAAAAAATATTAATAACTAACAAATTTATGTCATTTTAATAAATTTAATATTTATTTTTCATAAAAACATATTCTATACATATGATAATTTTATCTTTGGAAACCCTCTTTTACATCATAACTGCGAGTATAATTTTAAATTGGATTATGAAGCTCAAATGAATTATTTTTATAAAAATGTATTTATTATTTTTAATCAATATAATTTAAATGATATAATATGAAAAATTTAGTTTTTTACTGTTATGAATTGTAAATGATGTAATCATTAATTAATGTGCTATGGGTTACCCTGATTTACATAGGTTTAAACAAAAAACATAGGGATTAAAATTACCTATGAAAATGTATAAACCCCAACTTATGAAAATAAATTTCACATATAACAGATATGATTCATTAATGACCCATTTTGTTGGATTTTTGTATGATCAAAATGTTGGAGTAATTGAATTGTTTCAGAAATTCCATATCTTTCCTCTCCTCCATATATAAAAGGACACCCCTTATCCTCCAAAATTCACACTACCAAATACATTTATATTATACAATACCTACCAAAATAAAATTATTAATCCCATAAAAACATCATATATAAATTTTTTTATCATATATCCATCCTAGTAATTAATTGTTTGCAAACATATAGAAATTTTTTGATGAATAGGTAATGTTCTTAAATGAAATTTTTATTTTGTTTATTCTGCCACATCGATAATGTCTTATTATAACATGATAACAAAATAAAATAATTTTATGCATTATAAAAATATATTATTAATTTATGTTCATTACCAACATTCTACTCCTCTTCCATAAAATTGGATACAAAATTGCCGATTGTTTGTATGGCAGTCTACAGCCGCGTAAACTGATTTAGCTCACTTACCATCAAAAAAATTCATAGATGGATGTATTTAGGAATTTATATTATGTATAATTTATTATATATTTTATAAAAATTATTTATAGAAAATATCTTATACCAATTTTTACATTATATTACATTTAAATTCTAATATTGATGCTCGTGTGTGCAGGGGACTGCTACCTTATGAAGCGATGTGATTCATTTTTCATTTACGGTCTATATGGCATGTAATAAGGATAAATTAAATTAATAGATGTGATATATGAATATAAATATTTTTAATCTTAAAAACTAATATATCACATGATATCTTACTCATTTACTATTTAAAGGAACGATAACATAACTTATGTTTTCAAATGGCTTATTGTCATCACCAAGCGATGTGGAATATATTCCATATTCAAATTTCATGAATGATTCTAAAAATTTATCTAATAAAAAATTAAAACTAAAAACTAAAATAAATAATAGTATGATGAATCTATATCTTATAAATAATAAATGAAAAATTCATGAGAAAACATGTTTGGGAAAAATCCAATTAACCCAAAAAAAAATAAAAATAATGAAACATCATTAAAAAAACAGGTGATAAGATGTTATAATTGGATCAAATATGATATTACAAATATGAATATTATTATGGTATAAATTAATAAAAATTTTAGAACCAATATACCAAAGGTAAAATAACGTTCATCCTAATGGAAGTGTGAGGTAAGGGACTTCATCTGAATTCCCTTTCATTGCGGAATATTTTAATGTTATGCACCTAATTTTTTTTATATATTATATATACTTACGTAATGACAAGTAATATCATTATTAAAAAATAATTAAAATAATTATTTGATTTAAATTTAATTCATTTATATAATTTTAATTTAAATTAATATTTAAAAGTGGTAAAGAATTTTATAACACAATTTCTTTTCATTGGGTTATATTATTTATTTATTGTTTTTATCATTGTATGAATATGTGTGTAAATAATTTCAACTATAATATGTGTTTTTAACATTTTTTTATGTGGATTTACGTGTTATAAACCTAAATAATTCAATTATTAATCATCCCATGAAAGTAATTATAATTATAAAGGTTTATTTCATAACCTTATTTTAATCAGGATTGTTTATACATGATTTTCTATTGATGGACACTATTTCATCATTGTACAATAAAACACATTAAATTCCATCTCCAAAATTTATTTAATTTTCTTGAAACAATTTTTCTATTTTTTCCTCCAATTGTACATAAAAGGAATGATAATGTAATTAATAAAATTTTATTTAATTTCACTCTTAAGTCGAAGATATTTTTTTTAAATCGTCATTTTATAAAAAAGTTTTTGACAAGTTTATAACATTTGGAAAATAATTTATTTGAGAAATTGTACCCATTATGAAATTTTTTTAAAAAAATTATGTAGTCATCATTGAAATTATAAAGCAGGTTTGATTTATATTTTATCAAAAATGTCGATGAAATATTTATTTTAATGTGCATGGAATGAACAAAATGTACAGCTATCAGACAACTCAATGTTTTAATGCTTCCTTTATATGATTAAATATTTTTATCAAGGATATTTATTTCAAAACTATTTTCAATTATTTGTTAAAAAAATATATATTTTAATAGTGAATTATATATTTTCCACGAGAATTTTTTAACAGAAATTTTTATAGTATTTATATTAATCAATGACAACACCTATTTATTATTCTCATACTCCATTGTAGATAAGTTATTGTAATAACATAATTATATTTAATATGGATGTGTAATGATCATTTTATCCAACTAACATATTTAAATTATCTTTATAGAAATATCAGTAGTTTTCATTAAAATTCCCATGAAATATTATCATTCGTGTGGTCATTAGGCATAAAATATCACCTAAATATCCATATTATTTATCATTGTTATATTGATATCATAAACTGTAAATCATTTATGCATAGAGTGTTCTACATTGAATATTATTTTATTATCTATGGATATATTGGGAAATCATTATTCCATTCTTAGTATGAATATTTGATGATAATGAACATTATTCATAAATTAAATCTATTATTCGATATATTCAAAATACTCTTGAAATGTAGAGTAAGGTTGGCCCTAGAATTACTTATCCCATAAATACATTGAATGTATCATGAGGGAAGTTAAAATTATAGAATTAAACACGATTATGACTATAGTTTTAATATTTCTTGTGAAATTCCTTGAGAGTAGTGGTTTCATGATTCCTGAGATCATGACTTCCCATAATTAATCATTTCATTCATAAATAATTCAGTAATTATATCCCATAAGAGTTTCATAAGGATATATTATTTTGGTGTATTAAATTTTCAATTATGGATTAAATGGAATGTGTTTCAGATATTTACATTTCTATATTTATTATGCATTATCTATTCACGATAGTAAAGTTATTTAAATGGTGTATATGTTAATTTATGTACTTATACATATAGATGATTACCTAAGTATTCATGAAAATAACATTATTTAAATTTTCATGATTGATCCGTTATTTAACATAAATATTGATTATTCCTTATCTATTAATGATAGTCATGTTAATTAAAAGGTAATTTGTGTTTAGTAATTTACCATTCCATATATATTGATGATAGTTATGTTATTTAAATGGAATGTCTGATCAGAATTTAGCATAACATATTGATTATTCTTTATCTATTCATGATAGTCATGTTATTTAATAAATGAAATGTTTTTCTTTTACTTTCCTATTCATTTCTATTAGTTCTTATCTATTAATAATTTTCATGTTAATGCTTAATCAACATGTGTTTTCAGTTATTTACTACTCTATGTTGATTATTATTATTGATTCATGATTTCTTCCACTGTACATAATCTTTAGCTATCATTTGATTTCACCCTTATTTTTTACATTCTCAATAATCCTGGAAGTGTATTATGAATTACATGCAAGGATATTCTAGTGAGAATAATTATATTATTAAAATTTATTTATTTATTTATTTGTATATTAAAAGTAAATGAAATAATCAAGAATATATCTCGTTTACCATGAATAAAATATAATTTTTCATTAATTATGTGATTCCTCCTATCTTTTTCAAATGTAAAAAAGTATATAAGAGATCTAGTTTACTAGGATCAGGGTCATTATAGGTGGTGTTGTGGCTGATCTTCGGAGACATCATTTATTGTGATTAATTACTAAATTTTTAAATATATCAATAATTTTATTGTTTTATTTTCCAAATCTCTCTTTGTTTTATTCACACACTTTAATATGAAAATTTTATTTTTAAAAAATCATTAAAATTTTAATTTTTCATATATTTTAACACATAATATACATTAATTATCGTCAATACATTGAAGATATGTTTTTAGTTCATAATTGTTTTTATTTCCATTGAAATTTTAATTACTATTTAGTCCCATCTAATTCCATTTTACCATATTCTGACCTATATTAGGATTTAGTGTATCTTTTAATTGAATTAATCAGTTGTTTTAAAAAATATGAGGCTTCTATAATTTTCAATATTTTTATCTAATTGTTCAACAAACATGATTTTTAAAACTGTATTTTTCAGACACCCATGGTTCTACCAATGTATACTCTATGGTTATTGATACATTTTTTATTATAATAATAATGAGTATTAATAAACTTATAACTTTCTAAGATATATTCGGTAAAGAATATTTAAATATTTATTTATGGTTATAAACCTTTTATAATAAAATAATATAAATGTACATTGTGTGATTTTTTTATATTTTTAAATAATATTTAAATAAATGAATGAGTTGAAATATGGTTTAAATGAAGGTGAATTAATTTAATATCTACATTAAAAAATACCGATAAATATTCAAAAATCAATGATGTTACTATAAAATGATTAAATAAATTTCAAAATATATGACTAAATATTTTAAGACATGAAATTTAATTTCTTTATATGAAATAATGAATATATATTAATAAATATTTACATGATTAGTTTATTTTTGAAATTATAAAATGGATCATAGTTATTATCATTATACTAGAATCTTTTTCAAGTCGATCATTTATGTATTTCTATGAAATAAGAAACAAAAATCCACTATGATACATGAAGAAAACAACATAATAAATAGACTGGTTGGGGAGATCATCAAAACAATCAGGGGATTTTAGGTATAAATGAAAATTCAATCCATATAAGAAAAACCTATGTCCTGGGTAACTATAATGAAAATCATATTCAAAAAATTGAAAATGAAACATCTGAATGTGGTTCCAAGATTTCTAATGTTTCTAAAATGTGGAAAAATTACATGAACATGAAAAAGTGTACTCATTTAAAAAAATCTATAAATGGAGGATAAATTATTTAGATGAACAAAAGGTTCGCATCAAGCCATATTATGTATCAAAAAATGAAGAAGAAATTTAATAAATCACTAAATTTTTTATCATGGAGTTCTAGTGAGGACGCACATTTAAAATAAAAATAAATTATAAAGTACCCTAAGTACCTTATGGATGATATCTAGGATTGTGAAGAATTAAATTCAACATATTCTAGTTATTAATCTTATACTTATTCAAACTCTTTTATATGTTGTGATGAAATTTCGTATGCAATAGATCGGTATCATTATTTATTTGTGAACTTATTTTAAAATTTAATTATCATAAAAGTAATAATAATATTTTTTAAAAAAACTTAATATTTCAAAATAATATTATTATTGTTTAAAAATATAAAAGAACAAAAAAATAATAGGAATCTGGAATTTGAATTCTGAGACCCAAAACCTAATATCATAGATCTTGTTTATGATTTATTACATTAGCCTAAGATATATGGAATCTCATCCTAACCAACCGAATAGTTTAATAGTCATTGTAAACTATATATATATACGTTAGTATTATATGACATTTGAAATAAAATTACATAATTTATTTTAATATTGTTATTCACTCTATCATTTCTTGAATATATAACATTGTACACATCATAGAATCATGGGAGAGGAACCAAATGAGGCTGATATTAGATACTCAATAAGGGGTTAGTACAATAAAAACAATCCTGACTCAATTAACATAATCAATAAATAAATGTATATAACTAACAACACATTACATGAAATCTAAAAATCGTGGAAAAAGTTCAATCAGAGATAATATCAATGTGAAAATATCATGGATATTAATCAATGTGGGATGATAAATCACTGAAAAAATTTCATTAAATCAATGACATGACTGTTCTAACCTGATAACTAATAATCATTACGGAGAGGTAAATAACATAAAATACATCCTATTTAATCAATAACTAAGAATGAAATTCATTATGAGATAATATCATTGAGATAATCTCATAGATAATAATAACAATAATATAAATGTCGGAAATTATTAATTAATAGTTGTCCTTAACTCATGATCATGATACCTCCACCATCAAGACCATTCACAAGATATTTTTAGACTGCTTGTTACAAATATAATTGGGTTGGACAACTTATTTAATACAAGACTACAGATTCATGTCATAATACTACTATTGTATAGAAGATGTATAATTTACTAGTGCCAACATTTTTCCACATTTACAATGAATCCATAATTTATCGAATAGCCAATTTAATTCATTAATAATGATCCTTATCATTATATATACATACTGATCCTGGAATATGGGTTTATCAATATTTACATAGTTAAAAAATACCTTTCTATTTAGAAAACAAAATTTAGAAATCATATCTGATTTATTCAATAATTATATCAATGTTAACGAATATTGTTACTTAGGGGATGTTTAGTGTTAGTAGGAAAGTAAATTATTCAAGGAATTTTTAAGGACTACAAAAACGAATCAAGTATGAAAATATGAATACATTCATTTAGTATAGATAAATTACAAGTATGGTAATAATACTTCATATACCCAATACAGTAATAATAAATGGTTTTGGAAAATTTTGAATTAAATTAGGACAAAATAATTTTAAATCATTATTGAAGAAAAAAACCTTTTTATTTTCAAAATAAACATTAAAAACTAAAATTTCACAAAACATTTTAGAAAAAATTTCATTCCTGAAGAACCATTGAATTATATAAAATAATCAATAAAACATTTTTTCTCTTGATGGATGGATTTTATTCCATTTCATAGACATTATAAAATTATTCCTTTCTTTTTTTTGTACAATCCAAACAGGATTTTTTTTTAAAAAATACACGAGGATTATTTTAAATTTTTTTAATGTAAAAATAGGAAAAATATAATTTAAAAACCAATTTTGAAAAGGGATAAATTAATTTCTCGAAAGATCCTATAAAATAGTGGTTTGATAGAAAATAAATTTCTGACCGAAGAGATAAATGATAATTAATATTATTAAAAAATATTATTAAAAATTTTCATTAAAAAATAGTATAAAATTGAACTATATAAATAAAATATATTGATTAAATAGTGGAGGATAAAATTATATGGATTTATTAATCAATGTAAAAATAATTTTCTTCAATTGAAATTTAGGAAAAAAAATTGATGCGAATATTATGGTGAAATAAAACATTACAAGGATTATAACATTAAAGTGAAAATTATTCAATGAACCGATCATATAAATCAACATTAAATATAAAAAAATAAGAATAAACACAATAAAAGATAATAAAAATTATTTTCACACATAATCTATGAATACCAAATACAACGAAGAATTAATATAACCCAATGAAAATAAATTGAGTTATGAAATTCTATCCCACATAGTACTTCTTATGTCAAATTTCACATGATGAAATAATTCAAATTGAATTTTAAATTACTAATAAATAATAAGGAATAAATATATTACATAAAAAATGGGAATTATATGAACCTTGTGAGTGAATTTTGGTGCACAATAATAAAATAGTTTTCAATGATGGGATATTGAGATTAACACCCTCACCTCACACTTCAATTTTTTACTGATATTTAATCCTATATATAGAGATTTTAAACAAGTTATTAATGTTTCTAATAAAATTAGTAGTATTTATTGTTTCATAAAATAACCTTTTACACCATCCCATCAAGCATCTATTAATAATATTTCATTATTTCCATTGGGTTTAGGTGTTAATAGACTTATTTTCTCTTGTCTGTTTCACAATTAAAGATGTAGTTCTTACATATATGATATATTTCTATCATATAAATGATAATCGTAATGAAATAATAATAATAATTTTATATCATTATAATTTTAAAATAAATAAATAAATATGGTTATGATAAATAGTCTATATTACAATCATGGAGACGGTGGGCCGTATATACGAATGGAGACCGTATAAAATGTCAACGATCACAATGGAAAGGAGATTAGTAACATTTTAATAATTAATAATGATCATAATATCAAATTATATACTTATATATAATTATAAAAATAGTAAATATTATCTACTAAAATGAAAATAGAGTCATATCAACTCATGATGGTGGTATTTTGCATGTTGTGAAACATTGATATCATCATAAAGTGAGTAAAATGGCAAGAAAGTAAATTTTGTATTATATTTTAATAATGATAATTATTTAATAAATATTATTATTATTTAATTTATATCACATATAATTAATAATATTTTACTTATTACCATCCATGTAAATCAATAGTGAATATCTAATCACATCGCTTTGTGAGGCGGTACTCCACAATACATATGAGCGATGTTACCGCAATACATAGAACATGGAAGGTAAAAATATATATACAATATATTGAATATATAGAAATAATTATGTCATAAATTTTATATATATACATTATATCCATCATCATACCAAATTCTGAGAGTTTATTATGGTAAAACAAATTACAACAGTTTATGAGGCCATATTTATAAGTACACACAAATGATGATTTCGTAAGAAATTTGATGGAAGTCGGAATTTTTTTTAGTGGTGAACATAAAAAACCATAAAATTTATGGAATATAATGAAACTATCATAAAACATTGATTCAATAATAATTGTAGTATTTTAAGGAAGAAATAAAATAAAAACAATCATTGAAAAATGTTACATCTTAATTTGGCGGCACCATTTGGATTTCACCAAATAATTAAAATGATGAGTTTATACACAAAATAAGGCTTCTAGGAAGAATTTATTGATGTTTTATGGTGATTTAGTAATTTTATGGTCATAAAAAATGGAATTAATGTATTAAATATGTGAGGGGAGTGAGTTCCCTCATATAGTTGAGAGGGAGTGTAATTTTTGTAAATACCCAAAACTATTTAATAATGGGAGGCAACCTCAAATTCATGTTGACATAAAATTGATAAATAATGTATTATATGGTGAATATGGTCTAGAAACACCTCCAAAACACATTAGATAACATTTTTTGATCATTCCATTCTGTTGCCTTTTAAGTTAACAACTATTTTAATACTTTAGATTCCACGAAGATAATTAATTTCCTCAATATATGTAGTTAAATGATTATGAATAATTTAAAATTTTCCTTGTTATATAATTCTCACCTATTAATTATAAATATGAAATAAAATATTTAAAATTTAAATACTATGTGTGTTTAAAATTAATTTTAACATAAGATAATATAATGTTAAAAACCCACTTTTAACCATAACAGTAGTAATTAATATTTATTATCTTCACTAAAAAATAGGGAAACATTTAGATGAAATATATAATAAATATTAGTTATTAAGATTCTAAATATGGAGTAAGTTTTTTCAAATTAAATTCATAGATGTATTATAATTAAATTTAAAATTCTTCCCTCACACACATCGATAATGAAGGTTCTCTAAGATAAAATTTTAAAAAATTTACAAATTTTTATATCAATATTCAATAAAAAAATCATTCAAACAGCATAAATTATATTAATTGATAATTACTTTAACTAAATTTACAATATTCCCATTAAAAATATAATTTATATTTCTTTGATCTATGTTAAATTATGTTTGAATATGTAGTCAGTAGTTGATATATGTTTGAACATAAGAAAATGAGATATTTCATGTCTTAAGACCCATGAAATTGTATTGCCGAACCAGAATCATCACATCACCATGTTTCATTGATTTCTTACTTATCATATTGGGATGTCTTCTGAAATATTCTATAAATTTTATTGAGTTGATGATTCTAGAAATCATATTGAGTTTGGAATGAAAGTGTTGATCGTTATAACAGCCTGATCAGATCAAACTCTTCCTAACCCTGATGTAAATAAACTAATTATTTTATATTTTGTCATTTAAAAATGTCATGTTTTATCTATGAAACTTGTGTTAAACCCATGATTAATAAAATGGGTAGAAGAAGTGACAAAAATTTGAATGAGAATCCAATTGGAAGAAAAGTCAATTAAATTTATACTCTTCCCAATATATTTTAGGGAAGTCGTATTTAGTATGAGTAGGAATGAAAAGGTTAGATGATGCTAAAGATAATCGTCATTGTATTCAAATTCATAAGGTAGTAATGATACAATCAATGATGTGTGGAAGTATAAATTATAGTATTGTAAAAACATTACGATATCATGTTCATCGATATGATATCATTGCATTCAAATTTATTTGATGTCTAGATGACTTGGGGTATCATCATAATGAAGAAAAATAGATCAAAATTAACGATAGATTCAAAATAAGAGGTTATGAGTATCCATGTTTCCAAGAGGTCATTATAATGGGTCATCTTCATATGACTTCATCATAATAATGAATCATAATGAATAAATCATAATGTGATGATTTATCTTTAAATTTTTATTTGGAAATGTAATATGGGAATCTATTATATCACAATAGTCATCATTTTTGTGAGGAATGTCAAAATAAGGGAATCCGATTTTGACTGATGTTTTTTAAGAAGTATTATGAATTGAATAAGTCGAAAATAAATCAAAAAATAAATGATATATAATGATAGGATAACAATTTAATGTGAAATATATTTAACTAATATTTGTGGGGAATTAGTGATTGGGAAATTTTTGTTAATCATGAATGGTTTTTATAACCCTAAAAAACAAATTATGAGGTTCCTATTAAAGGAATGATGATTTCATTGGTAAAAGTCAATCAAGACTATTTATGTGCTGGATTTCATGAATTTATGGAACTCATATTGAGTACCTTACCAAACATTGTGTTTTAGGTTTAATATGACTAATATCACCATATTGATGTCCAATATGATCAACTGAGCAAGATCCATCTGACAATATTCTTCCGGGAAAATTCCAAGAGATTGAGGCCATAAAAATGGCATCCATTTTATCTTGGATCATCAGACTGAGTTTCACAAGACATAGAATATTGAACATCTGATTGAGTTCCTAATAAATTTAAGAAGTATGTGTAAAAGGAGAATCATACCCGAATGTATTATGGATGAAGATGAAAATATTGTATTTATCAGACATGGAAGTTTAAACTGACATTGCTAAGGAATATTTCCATAAAAAGGTTTTTCATGATGTTTCAATACCAAAAAAGTCCTTATAAAATTGTCGAAGTTCATGAATGTTGAATGCAATTAATTTTTTATTTAGATTAATGATGGATGAAGTCAATACATTCTGTAATTTTTTAGAAAAGTATATGGAATGTGAATGTTGTGACTATGGATATTTATTAGTTACTGAAAAGGCTTGTACGTTTGAATTTTATACCGATTAGGAAAGTTGGGGTATAACCCACTACAGTAGGAACGTTTATATCGAGATTGTAGAATTGTTCTTTTCTTGTTCCTTTGTATTCCAAAAAGAATATAGTAATAGAATCCATATGGTTGGCTACGAAACATGGAAAGGATTATGGATTTACATTGAACCTTGTAAATATCGTGTTCTTCCTTATCATTATGTTTTTTCATATAAATGGTGAGGTTGTGAGTTTTATTTTATTGTATTCATAATATAATATGATTCATAGTGTAAGAATGTTTTTGATAGTAAAAATTATTATAAAATAAAAATTGAACTCAAATTCACTGCCCCCCTCTTGGTGGTCTCGATCATAGTTGGGGACATCAATTTGTATCAATTTGTATCTTCCCTCTGAAAGATCCATCTATGAGAATACAGAACATATATTCCATGAAATTCAAGTTGATTCTAATATTCAATGTAAATAACTATCATATCTTTAAATATATAATTTTTACATATCTTATTTCCATTGGGTATGATGTTTTGAAAGTTACAAAAGAATAATTTCCTCCTTGTATTATTAATACTTCTCTTTATTCTGTTGAAAAGAGAAATATTGGGGATAATGGAACAAATAAAAATGATTTTATATGGTCAATTACTAAATTCGAGTTTCGTAAATTTAATGGAGTTGGAACTATTGATGGTATTTGGTTGAAATTAAAAAACATATATCAATGTAATAAAAATATGGAGAAGGAATTGTTCATACATTGGGTGATAATGTATAAGGATACCAATGTGGAGGAGTATGGATATTTTTATTACTTCATTTCAAGGGTAAATTATATTTTTAGTACAACAATATATTTTGGTGATAAATTTGAAAACAAAACTATTGTTGAAATGATGTTGAGAATTCTTCTTGATATTTTTTAATCCTGATGTTTCATTTTTAGAAGGCAGAGTTCCTAAATCCTTTTCTTTAGATGATCTACTAATTATTCTTGTTACGTATGAAATGATATGTTAGAATGTTAAATAAATGAATGAAAACTTTTATTAAAATCTTTCCTTCAAATTATTGATTAAATTAGAGGAAGATACAGAAATTAAATAATAATCAAGTGACATGGAAGTAGGGGATGAAGCAGAATATTTTAAAAAAATTGATTCCCATATTTCTAAGATATAGAGTAAGGGAAAATGGAAAAATAAAATACTAAATTTTTTTTACTTTTCAAGGGAAAGGTCATTGCACATATAAGTTTTGTAGGAATGAAATAAATTAATATGAGTCTTATATTAATGATGAGAATACTTAGAAATAAAAGAGGAATAAACATAAAGAATTACTCCTTTATGAAAAATTAAGAAAAGTAATTTGAGAAAAAGATATAATATTTATTCCTCATCTCAATATGTATCCAACCATCAAATAAAAATTATATCTAAAGTTATAATGGAATTGATTCATCAATAAGTGATGATATTGAAAAATAGATGAGAAAAATAAAATGGATTATTTAAAAGAAGATGGATAATTCACTTGAACAAAATACTCAAATCATGAAAAAAAATAAGTAGAAAAAGATATTTAATGCATAAATTTTGAGAATGGGGATCTTGAAAGAAAATTTCTAAGATATAATGAAATATCAGCCGTACATGAGATTCTCAAAATGAAATAATCCACACGTGTTGATGAAAGTAAACCGAAGGCGTTTAAGAATTATGAATCTTGAAAAAACTTATATTATAGGAAATGTAATTTGCCTAATAATGAATAATATTTATTATTGAAATAACAAATTATTCTTACAATACAATGTGAGATATGAAATATGAGACAATACATCCACAAGGATTATGATGTTATATGTAAAACGATAATGGAAGGTAAAAACTTTTTTATGAAAGCATGATTGTGAGAAAATAAATTCACCATGAATGATTGAAACACTTTTGGAATGCATCCTCCTTAATAAAGTGGTCCATTATTTTTAATGAAAAAAAAACAAAAAACATTCTAACAAATTTTCTATCATTCTTAAAATTCACAATTCATATGTGACTATTTGTGTTGTTTAACATTCAAACATAGATCTTATTATAGTTTCTATAACATGTCTTTATCTTGAAATATTTATGAATCAATGGGGAGCCTTCATGAGAAAATAATATCAAATTTTCCTTAAACATTTCTTGAATCAAAATAAGTTGTTCATAAGTTGAATATTTATGAGTATATTAACAATAATGAGAAAGGTAAACATACAGAGTTTGATAAAAAAGTGTTATTAGTTATTTTTATATAGAAAGTTCACATGGATATGATTTTATAAGAACCAAAAAAAATAATCTAAGGAATATGGAATGATAATTGTTTCAAAATATATGAATAAAGTTGATGATAAGATATCAACTAATTGTCGTTTGAATATTCCGAAATGATGAAATAAATATGAGAAATAAGGGAAGATTACTAAATTTTCTGTTACTATATTGATAATAAAAGAGGTCTGAATGATTGATTTGTTACAAACTAAATTTTAAAAAAAGTTATCTAATAAGAAAATTATTTTTACATTTTTATCAGAAGATTCAATATATGATAAATAAAACTTGTTAAAAAACCTAATATGGATGAACTAAAAGAAAAAAACTAATGAAATGAAAAGTACAAGATTATGAAAATTATTTAAATACTAAGAGAGTAATATCTATATTTATTATGATTCTATGGAACAATAAGGTTCTTATATATTCCCCAAATTTTTTTATTTATACTAACTTATTGGGAATTGAAGGATTTGATGTGTAGAAGCACATGTTGTTGGGGATCTTACTATTTTTTCAAAAGAATGTAATGATGTTTTGAAATTTTTTTATTGTAGGTTGTGTTTATACACCATAAAATTTTGATATGTTTGTTAACATAGTTTCATGTAACTATTATTTTAAATAATTTTTTTTATGATTTTCCTAGAAATGAGAATGTTCATGGATACAGGAAAATGTATTCCATGAATGGTGTATAATGGAAAAAATTCATATATATGATTATAAGATATTTTATTCTACATTGAGATCACTAATATAGACTAAGTGTTTATTAGTAAAATGCTATTTTTTAAGAAATTCATTTGATACTTATATTATCCTAAAAAAGTGTTTCCTAATTTTGATATTAAAAATTCCAACTGTCTGAAATGGGACAATTTTTTAATAAAGAAACAGTTCATGATGACCCCTTGGAATTTGATTGTTAATATGAGGTAATGAATAAATTAAGCGGTTGGATAATGAATAATGGGAGAAAAGCAAAAAGACATGAAGAATAAAATGTGGGAAAATAAAATGAATGTATTGAAGTGGGCATTGACAAAAAACACAAACAAGGATATTGTTGGACTGTAATTGAGTTTTGGTTATATATTCTCTCAATAGATGTTATGTGATTAAAGATAAGAAAATGAGATGTTACTCATTTTTTGAACCAGGGAAATCATAACGAGGAAACAGACTCATCCCATCAGTGTGAGTCATTGAGTATGCTTTATCATTTTGGGTTGTATGTTGAAAGCATCTATATATTATAGTAACTCAAATATGATAGAAGTAATATTTAATTTTGTAATTAATATGATAATCATAATGAAAACCTTATCTGATATGATTCTACCTATCCATGATGTAAATTTGGTTATGTTTTTCTATACTGTTATCCAAAAAAGTCATACATTGTCTATGAAACATGTGAGGAAATCATGATAAAATAATGGGGTAGAATAAGTGGTGAAAATTATATTAAACATCATATTGGAAAAAAAGTGGCATCCAATCATAATGATGACAATCATACTAAGGAAATTCATGTTGAAGATGAGTATGAAAAAATTGATTGACAATGCTAAATGAAATATTCAACACAGTTAATTTAATGGGGAAGTCATGATACAAGAAATAATTTTTGGAATTATAATATTTTTATGGAATAACATTACAATCTCATGTTCATCGGTATAGGTTCATTATATTAAGTGTTGTTTGTACACTGGATGACATAGTGTATCTTTATGGTGAACATGAAAAAAAAATATTGATTGTTTCTTAACATATGGTGAAGACTCTCAATGTTTTCAAGTGGTCAATGTAATAAGTCATATTTAAATTTATTCAAGGTAAGGAAGTATCATAATGAATAAATCAGAATTAGAATATTTTTCATTCAATTGATATGGAGCTGTGTAACAGGGAATTTATTGTTTCACAATAGTCTTCATTACAATTTTTCATATCAGAACGTGAGAATAATATTCATAATGAAGTGTTTTACAATGTCCAAATCATTGGATAATTAAATGTGATATATGAAAATCAAATAATATTAATGATTTGAAAATGAATTGAATGATTCAAATATTAATATGAGATTTTATGAGCATTAAATACTAGGTATATTTTGTTAAACATGAATGGGTTTTAAAACCCTTTCTAAATGACTATTTTGGTCCCTACAAAAGTAGATATGAGTTTATTTTCAAAAGTGTCTCTAAACTATTAAAATTCAAGAGAATAGGAATTTGTCAAATAGGTATTGATTACCAATCCAAACACAATGATTAAGCTTGAAGATAAGGAAGATCACCATATTGATGATAAGTATGATCATTTGAGCAAGATCCATATACTGATGTTCTCTTGGATCCATTCCATATTAGTGAGACAATTAAAATGAAATTAATCTTATCTTCGTTCATTTTAGCGACATCCATTGGATGTAGTATTTTTATCAATGGATTGAGTTCCTACTCAATAGAATAAGGAAGTTTAAAAGGTGAATTGGGTGGGACTGACCACTAGATTAAGGGAAATATATTGGTGTTATCAGATAGAATTTTCTGAGGATGATTTTGGGGATCATTTTTTGGAATATGTTTGAAGACCAACATGTTACTTAGGAAATTGTTGAGGTTATTGATGGTTTTACTTAGGTATGTTCAGATTCATATTACCTATAGAGGAAGTGATGATATTCTGAAGTGGATAAAAAAAAGAACAAGACATGTTAATCTTGTGATTGTGCATACAAACTAGTAGTTGAAAAGGATTGTTTGTGGGATGTGGATACTAGAAAGGATAGTTTGGGGATATAACCAACTATATTAAAATGGGTGGTAGAGAGATTTGAGATTTATTCTTTTCTTAGGCCTTTTTATTAAAAAATGAATGTAGTAAAAGAATCCATGTAGCTGGGACTATACAACATGGAAAGGAGTTAGTATTTTTATAGAACCTTGATAATATCATGTGATTACCTCTCTTTATATTATATTCATATTAATGGTGAGGTTGTGAGTTATAGTGGAGTTTAGTATTAATGTAACAAGTTTGATAGGTTAATATTGGTATTGTTATAAAATATTATTTTAAATGAAAATGTAAATAATGATTCACCCCCACCCACTTAGTGGTATCAATCCTATATGAGAAAAATAAAACTTACATACAATTTAAATGAAAAGGTTCTTTGAAATATTATCTTTTAATTTTAACTATTATTCAAAAAATGAAATATTTCCATAAAAATAGGAAAAACACCCGAATATAAATATTATGTGATAATTTATAAAATATTTTTTATTTTACCATATAAATGTTATAAATTGGTTGATTTTAAATTTTAAATTATGTACGCAAAACATGACTAAAAGATATTTTCTTAAAAAAAGAATGTTTTTAGAAAATGTCTTTTTTTTGTTTTAAATGAATATTATTTCATTTGTAATCAATAGATAAACATAATTTTCATAATTTAGTTATCACTATTCATACCCTAAAATTTATCAACATGGTGAAAAATTTCTATAATATAATAATATAATAATAATATGTCATGTTTCGTTTAACCTCATTTGTCCATGTAACGCAAGCTAAACTCAGTGATACATGTAACATAAGCTAAATACAGCAATGAGTGTAATGAAAGATATTGAAGAGAATGATATTATTAATATATATATATATATTTTAAAGACTATGTGTGTTATATTTTCTTCTAATATTGGTGTTGGATGTCATACACAATATCAACTAAAATGTTCTTATTTTAAAATTTTGGGGTGTTTCATTCTCAGCACCTTAAATAGAATACGTCCTCATAATTTAAACTCAATATTAGTAATCTAGGGATATATATTTAGAAATACCTTTATGAAAATTCAAACATAGTAAATGGTTTAATGAAATATCCTTTTAATAAGAGGTATGGAAAAGTAAACAGTTCGTATTCAAAAACATATAACTATGTTTCTATGTTGGAGAACAATTGGGGAATGTCAATGCATGGGAAATGTAAATTGAATATAATTACATGGAATTATTGAGAGCATTGATAAAAAAATGTGGTTCTTTAAAATAATATTAAGGGATTCAATCCCATAAATCTATTATGTCATTACAGACTATCTAATTAATAATATAAGAATGTATTAGGATAAATTTTTTTTTAATATAATTTTTATAATATTATGGAATTTCATTAACATCGTAACTATATGCATTAGGAAATACACTTACTTTATATCATTCGATTTTATTTGAAAATATTCAACCATTTTTTCCACATCAATAAATTTATAAATCATCACTTACTCCTTGAAATTACTATCCAAAATTGATATTTTTATGTCTAAAGCAGTAATATTAACTTTTAACAGACCTTAATATCCATAATTGTGTGAATTTTTTTTCTATCATTCACTAACTATTTTTCAAAACAAACATGGGAACAAAATTTATCAAATATAATAAGTTAATATCTAAACCTAAAAAAGTAACACCAATGGTTCATCATTAATATTAATTTTTCAAGTAATTTAATTAAAAAAATGTAATATTTACTAAGACATCGTGTTGCCCAAAGGTTTCCACTAAACGATTATCATCCTTTAGTTATTGGTTTATACCCAATGGCCTTCATTGAATTAAATTAGATGCCCATTTTCCAAAACTATTTTATATAATTGGTATAACATTCCCAAAAAATATTATTGTCATCCTTGAAATAAAATTAATCATAAAATTTCCATTTCTATTTTTTTAGTACAACTTAATTTTAACAAATATTATAATAAATTTTTTTCCTATTATTAAATTTTAATTATTGATCACATTAACCCTAATGGTTATCAATACATTTAATATTATTTGAATAAAATGTATATTCATTATCCCTTAAATAATAGACCATCTATAGGATATAAGTTATATAATTTTTTCCCAATATATCCTTAATCATAGTAGACCCTCCATGATATTAAACCCAAAGAGGGGTAATTAAGACTTTGAACATATAATCCATCTTGGAATCATAAACACAAGATATAATAAACAACTCTTAAGTAAATAAAGATAAATATTGTTGTAGCATTTAACACAATCCATGTATGTTAATAAATAGGTATATCTATGATCCTAGTGGTAAAATACTTATATAATTTAATTCTTGTATCAGAATACATAAATTCCTCATCCAAAATATTTTCATATAGCTCCTTCCGTGGTCTAGGGTATAACATTTAGAGGATGTAATTGAATCTAATAATGCACAGATTCTCCACATTTATGTCAAAAACTATAAATGGATCTCTATGATGATATCTATTTCCATATATTGTACTCTTTATTTTTACTTTCCAATTATTTTCATTATTTCATTACTTTCCACACATAATGAATTTTAAAATTCCATTGAGACACTTATATTCAGTCTAAGACACCTTATCAATAACCTTGTCCATTATTTTTCATCATTTATTCAAATAAATCATAATGGGTTATAAAGAAAATGTGAATTACCAACAAATATTCCCCTAGAGTTTCAAACCATATGCATAGTAAGGCCCATTGTCGTGGATTTGGTGAGATCATTTTAATCACAATGCACCCAATTCAATGTTATTACCCCTAGTTATATCTATTCCAGAAAAACCTTTACATGTAGTATCCATACATGGATGTATTTCTGGAAAACCACATAGTCACTACCACACCAAAACATTATTATGGTCTTATACACTAATCCTCAATGTTTATAATAGGTTTATGATTCTGAAAATATTTATTCCAATATTTAGATCTATTGGTTTTGACTAAACCTCACATAATACCAAATTTATCAATTTTTACCCTCGTAGACCATATCTACTTTCTAAGACATTAAAATTTCATAATATATGAGTAATCACATCCCAAAGGACCAAATATTATAGTAGTCATGGTAAACTTGAGACATAATTTTTCCTCACAGTAAATTTTAAAACACAAATTAAAACAATTTTTTTAGAGAATATCATTCTTACCTCTGTCAAATCATTTCTTCTCATACATGGTACACTTCATGGGTACCAAAGATAAGAATCAAAAAATAAGTGACATTATATGAACATTAAGTGTTATGTAAAACTGTAAAAATCATTAATCAACAATATTAATCAATATATAATTGTACATAACTAACCACAAATGACATGAAATCAACAAACTAGGAAGGAAGTCAATCCAAAGATAATAAAAACATTAAAATCCAAAGGATAATAATCAATATGGTTGGTTGAAAAAATAAAGACATTTTCTATTTAATCAGTAACATGAATACAATAACTACATAAGGTATAATAAATATGGAAATTTAAATATCAAAAAAAAATCCATTTAATCAATAACATGGATGTCATAAATATATAAGGAATAATCATTATGGTAAAGTATATAACTAAAAACACATTCAATTTAATAAATCATTGATAATGAAATTCAACCTGAGATAATATAATGTTGAAAATCTCATGTATAATAATTATTGTATTCTAAATGAATGAAATGATTAATTATTGGATTCAATAAACTATAGATCATGGTACCTCAACCCAAACTAAATTTCACAAGAATTTTGAAAACGTTGGGTGAAACTCATTTGGTTTTCCCAACTTATTGGATGGCAGCTAACAGATTTAACTGATTAGACTAATAATGCATCAACGATCTATCATTAATCAGTCCCATCTATTTATTAATGTCAAAAACATCCCTCATATATATCTAAAAATATATTTAATTCATGGAAAACTTCCTTTATCGTCAAATATATATTAAATTTGGAATATAGGTTTTTTAATATTTACCATATAATAAAATAAATTTTAGTTTATAACCCCATATATTGAAAATATATAATATTTAACATATAAACATATCCAGGATAAATAATATGGATATTTAATGGCTGATTAGTGTCAATATTAAAGTGAATAACTCAATGTAATATTAATGAATACAAAAATTAATAAATGAATTCATTTTCAATACCCTCCTTTGTAAAAATGATCATAAACCTTTTAGAGTATGTATAGTTATAGTATCAATAAAAAAACCCATATTGGAGAAATAAGAAAGAATTATTGTCATTTATGAATCTAATTAAAAAAAATATTTATTAATATTCTTGAAAAAAATATCATTTTAAATTTAAAAAACTACTTTTAAAATAGTAATATTAAAAAACATCGGGAAAATAATTTCCTTTGAAAATAATATATTAATCATTTAAAATAATTATTAAAACTAGCATAAATTTCATTATTTTTTTAAAATGTTTAAACAAATATTACATTCACTTTAATGAAAGAAAAATGGGAATTATATTGAAAAATAAAAGAAGATTCATTTCATAAATTCTGAAAAATTAAAATTGGTTTAAATTTTCATTGATTAGACATTTGAAAAAGTGTTGATTTTTTTTAATTTTCATAGAATTCATGGTTTTTGGTAGAAAATGAATTTTTGACTAATGACAAATATTATGTAAAATTTTAATTAAAAAATTTCTCAATTATTTTGAGATCTATAGAGTTAAACAATTTTAAATATACTTAAAAATATCATGAATAACCAAATGATGATAAAATTATAAGGGTTTCATAGAATTTAATAAAATAATTCCACCCTATTGAAATTATAGAATAGAAAATCATGATGAGCTTGATATTGTGAAAAAAGCCACCATAATGAGTATAAAACTGAAATCATAAATAGTCAATGAATCAACATTTTTCATCAAATTGAAATCCTCATTTATGAAATAAGGTGTATAACAATAAAATATGCCTCAATGATGGGAAATTGAGGAGAATCCTCTTACCTAAAACCTCATATTGATTGAACATTATCTAACAACTTGTATATTTGTTTTAAACATTTTATTAGATTTTTTAAGAAACATATTATTTCGTATACTAACATATTTTATCCATTTATAACATCAAATCACTCGTCAATTAATAAAATTTCATTATATTCGCTGTATTCAGTTTTAATTGTTCTGATTTCTCATTCATGTTTTTTTATGAAGGATCATTTTAATTAACAAATTATATATTTATATCATATCCATAATTATAATCAATATATATTTATTATAATTGTACATAAATTATGTTTTTCTATCTTTTCATGAATGAAGGTTAAAAAAAATGGACTACGTTACAATCATGGAAATGATTTGTCCTATGTATGCATGAGATACATTTCCATTTTCCAATGAAAATTATTGAAAGGCGTTAAGTAATATATTAAATTTCAATTATGTTAATTATATATTATGTTCTTATTAAATATATTTATATATATCCTCATTGTAGTTTGGTAACGAAAATACATTCACATCTCTTCATGAAGTTGGTAATCCACATATAAAAGAATGATTTTATCTTATTTATGTTAGTGAAATGGTATGAAATAAAATGATATATTGTATTTTCATAATGATAAAAATTTCATGTATATGATAATTATTTCATAAAGGATAAATATATATATTAACATTATAATATTTAAATTCCATGTGATGTATTAGTGATAAATGAATCACATCACCTCACGAGGCAGTAGTCCACCACACACAAGATCGAGGTTATCATATCCAATGAAAAATGGAATTTACAAAGATATATATGATATATTAAATAAATATGTACCATTTTGTAATAAATATCAAATATATACTATATATTGATCGTCATACTAAACGGTAGGTGTTTATTGAAAATAAATTACATTAGTTCATGAGGCCATATTCTATTGTATGCATGAATGATGATTTCATAATCAATTTATTATAACTTTGTATAATTTTTTGTCATTACCATAACATAGAAACATATACTTCTATGTATGATACTGATGTTATTATATCATTATGGTTCAATAAGAATTGAATGAGGGTTTAGGAATACATCATATAAAAATTCTAGTTCAAAAATATTACATCTTCTTCCGGTATCATCAATATGATTTCACCAAATACTTAAAAGGATAGATTTCACCCAAAAATAAGGAATCTAGTATGTGGTTATGTAATCTAGAAGTTGATTTGGGATGGGTTTGGTCACGAAAAAATGTATTTATAAGTGTAAATATAAAATTTTATTGATTTCACTTTTATAATTGAGTAGGAATGATTTTTTTTAATACTCAAATGTATTCAATAATGGTTGTTCACCCTCACTTAATTATATTCAAAAAAATTTACAAATTATATTATTATAATGATATGGTCGATAGAAAAAAATATAAAAAAATATGTTTTAGACATGAAATTCCTTAGCCTTTACGTTTACTCTCTTTTACAACATTAGTTTCCACCACGATAATTAATATTCCTAACATTGCGAGTTAATTGTGTAAGCTCGAAAAAAAAATTGAATCATTATATAATTTTTAAAAAATTATTATAAATATTAAATTTAAATTGTCAGTTAATAATCCTATGTGTACTATGAATTAATTTTAACAGAAGCACACGTGAGGTGGAAAAAGACCACTTTTAACCTTAATTGGGATTAAACATTATTTATCACATTTGAAAATTATTATGTCCAAAAATAAAGATGAACCAATTTATAAATATTAATTATTATTATTATTATTAAAACTATTGAATCTATTTTATCTAATTAAATTCACAGAGGTGTTATAATTTAACATAAATTTAGCGCACTAAACGTGATGAGAAAATTGGTTTTCAAAGTGAAACTATTACAAATATTATAATGTTTTTTAATTCAATATGAAAATAATTCTAATGAAATAAATTGGATTAATTGATATAAATTTTAACAAATTATTATTTAATATAAATCTAAAATATTACATAACATTATATATATGTCAAAATAATTTTCAGTTTTCAATTAAAATTATTTATTTTTCACTACTCATTAAAACAATGTTTTCATGATAAAAAAATCACAAACAATTAACCTAATATAATTTTCAAATTCTTATTTTAAAAAATTATATTATTTTATCATATGCATTTTCTATTAGTGGAAAAAATATATATTATAAATTGTGTATGCAAAGATAGACTAAACATTTATTTTGATTAAAAGATATAGTTTTTATGAAAACATTTACTTTTATTTTAAATTATTCATATTTCTTTTATAATAATTTGATAACCATATATTTATAAATTTATCTATTTCGATTCATACCCACTATTTTATTAGCTAGGTGGTAACATTCATTTTAAATATTAATATTTTAGTAATATAAATTTTTTCATTTTGAAACTAAATTTAATATAACAAATGAAATCTATGTGATATAATTTTTTTAAATATAAATATATTATAGAGATTCAGGCTGTTATATTCTCTTATAAGCTTGTTTTTTTCACACATTCTTTCAAACTCAATGTTCTTATTTTTTGAATTTTGCTGTGGTACATTCAAATTGATGATTATAAAAATATTCATTCTAATTTTACTAATGGTAATGAAACCATGAATAAAATTTTGAGATGTCAATAATTTCTTAAATGTACATTATATATTTTTTCAGTTAAATATTTTTTTTCCAAATAAGTCCTAAAGGACTAATTTTTTGAAAGGAAATTTCTTAGTTAACTTTTTCTAATTATAATAAAAAATAGTTTCCCAATTTTTCTGAATGAAATTATAAAAATATATGTATGATCGAACTAAGATCAGTCATATATTATATCATATTTTTATTATAAAATATCAATTTAAACATCTTATTATTCCAACCTTTATATTGGAAAACATATATTGAAAATAAGACGATCAATAAAATTTTTATGATGCACTTGAATGAGTTTAAAATTCATCATCAATATTATATTGGAGAAGTACATACTAGTAATTTTATCCATAACTGTGTTCCCCTAGAATTATTTTTATAATAACCCACAATTATATTTTTATAGAAAATTCCATAAATTTGGATTGAGTAATTTTTTATTGTAACTTATTTATCCTGAATACTAAGTATAATATAGGAATGTCTGATCTTGTACATAATGAAGTTATATTTATTAAATATTGAAATTTAATTAAATCCTATTGGGCCTTAAATAATAGGACCATGGCCTTAGAAGGGTAATTTCAAATAAATATTTCAAGAAAATATTCATAAATCATAACTCCAAAGTAATGTTGATTTTGAGCAACCATGTTTTCCATACCTAAACCTCAATCATCAAATGTAATTGAAGATGCATAGGAATCTACTTTTACTCCATTACCATATCTGAAGATATAAATACCATACTCGTTATAATTTTATGAGAAAATTAAAATTCATAACTCATACAAAATTGTTGGATATAAATAAATTTAAACATCAATATTTTATCTCTCACACTAAACCTAATCACATGATGATGCTATTAAAGAATATAATTTGATACATTCCATGCAAGAGGAGTTGGTCCAATTTTAATTGAATAATTTTCGTACTATAGTGGAACATTCCAAAAATCATTACATTATTATATCAATGGGTTTTTTTCAAAAAAATATCGGGTTTAATGAGTTATCATTCATTATAATGAATGATTGGATAATAAAGGCTACAATCAAGAATAAGTTATTTATTAATTGAAGCCATTTAATCTATTGAAATATATGAATTAATTATGATATTTGTTCAACTAGAATATCATTTTTATATTAAACACATTAAAATGATGTCTAAAGTGCATATCTAAATAGCTTTATCTATAAAAACTTTCATAGATCAACCAACTATTTTTGTAAACCCAAAATTTCATAAAAAAAATTTCAACACAACCAAATATTTTAGAGTATAAATCAATACACTCAAGATTGTTATGAGAGGCTAACCTATTTTTATTGAAAAAATTAATTCATGTTGGGATGGTATAATTATGGAATCCTAACTTTTAATTAGATAAGATTTCATTTCATTGTACAAAACATAGGCTTTTTCAAGTATTGTTTCATTTAAAATTGTACATATTAAATGAGAACATAAAACAAAATTCTAAAAAGCCTGAAAGATGTATCTATGGATTGACTCTATGTTTCTTTTTCTTGATATCAAATTATGTTTCTATATATCAAAGGAAAGGGGTTATAATAAATCCCATTAAGTGAAAAAGTAAGTGATACTTATATCATGTTATATTGGGGCATGTCAAAAAAAAACAAGCCACAATAAAAAGGGCCCTAAAAGAGATATATTCTAATAATAGTAAAATGAATAATTATATGTAGATTTGTCTAAAAATTTTAAATGAGGTATTAATAATCATATCAATATGGTTTATCACCAAGGTTTTGTTGATCAAAATTATCATGGTTATTAACTAAGGTATCCTAAAATATTTCATCAGTAGAGATTAAATTTTTAACCAATGAAAGGGTAAACTATCAAGGTACACCATTCATATGTATTAATTTCATGTGATACACTGATATCATAATAAATCATTATATTAATTACAACTGGACAATAAATAATGGATTTATTACCAAAAATCATTACACACAAAAGATTTAAAAGATGTGATCATAACATAATTTCTATCTCATGTTATGAAATTTTACTTTCATATATGTAAATAAACGAATAGAAAGATAAATTTTATGAAAATTTTTTATGTATTGAAAATAAAATAGTATTTAGTTTTTAAATAAAATGAAAATACAATATGTCATGTAAAAGAGGGAATTTTGAAAAGTAAATTCGACAGCATGATCGACATTAAACATTGTTTTGGAAATTGGTAAAATTAGAGGGTAAAAATGATTACAATTGATAAAATAAAAATAATAAATTATTGGGATAATATAAAATTGAAAAAGTGATTTTTATTGTAAATTGGAGGAGATTCCCCAAAAGTACGATTGAACGGAAAAAAGAAGTGGATATTTCTATTACCTTGAAGAGTTTTTCCTAAAACATGGGGATGGAAAGATAGGTGAATTAGGAAACCTTAGGAGAAACTTTGGGTAGATCAATAACAATAATTTCATGTGAGGATATATTTATATTGAAGGGTATAGGTGAAATTGGTGTGTAATTACAATTAATGTTGATGAAATGTTTAATAATTTAAAAATAATGGTCTTTGATAACTGTGTTGTGAAAAATGAAAAACCATTTTCTTACCCATAGTTTTTTACTCATTATTTTTGACATTTGGGTCACATTTTACGATAAATTAATCCTCTAGAACTGAATAATTTTATTTATTGATTTATTTGGCATGGAAAAGTTAGGATTCGAGAGGGTAATGTTTCTATAATTAAATTTTTTTTAGACATTTGAAAGTAACTTATATTATTAAAAAAATGAATAAATTATAATAAAAACCTGAACATTAATTAAATAATATATTTTATTTCTTCATTATAATTCAATATTTATTTAATTTTTATTACATAAAAATTATGTAATAAAATATACTGAAACATTAATACCGTATTTTTTACTATTCACAAAAAATTATAGTATTTTACAAAATTCTCATTAAATCACCCAAAATAATGATTCATGTGAATATTTAAAAAGTCATGATTATTTTATTATAAATTTATATAAATATGATAATTTTAACATAATTATAAAAAATATAATTTATATAAAAATGGATCATTTAAAGGCATTGTCAAATTTCTGAAAAATACCAAATTTATGATGGACATTAAAAATTATTTTTCCATTTTCTTTTTAAATAAAATTGTTCAATATAAAATTTAATTAAAACAAATACTATTCTTAATATAATGGTTATATATAAAATATTTTCTATATTTTCTATAAAAATAAAATTACGTTTTATTTGCGTAAAAAAAGATATTATCAAATTCAACATTATTTAAAATATATGTTGCTACGAAAATCTATTTTGAAGAGGAACTGATGGAAAAATAATTTTATTTATTCAATGTAATTTACATTTACTATACCATAGTTATAGAATGTATAATTTTATTGTACCCAGATACTCTCTGAGGGTAAGGTGTGCGATGGTGTAAGTTTGTTGGGTGCCTCAGCTAACATCGACCTACAGGTAATCTATACAAATTTTAATTCTCCTATAGGTGATTTGTTCCAGATTCACATGTTGAATCCTAACTTGGTCTTCATCAAATGTGAACAGCAGTGATGTAACCTCCCTCTAATGTTCTGAAAAATTTTCATCAAATTGCATGACTCTACAGGTTGAAACCACTAATTCAACTTTTAGTATCAATTATTCTATATCATTAATACTTATAAACAATAATTATAGTGGTAAATTTTTATCCATGGGTATATTTACCAATGTAAATATTTACCAACTGTCATTTTGATCAGTGGTCATATAAATGCCGAATCCTAGAGGTCATATTTCCATTTATTCCCTATGAAAACAACTTCATTATTTCCCTCAAAATTCATTAGAATTTATCACGAGGTTATATTTTAATTTCATAATTTTTTATTGGTTTTCTAATATTTTGTTTTATTTATATAGAATTTTTAGTGGGGTATATGATTCTAGTATATTGTGGTGATCATTAATTTCCCATTTTAGTAGTTTTGTTTTACATTTTTTTTCCAGTTGTAATGTTTTTCATTTTAATTGGATTCATGGACGTGTAATGTAATGACCATTCATAATGTGATGACATTTTCTTTAATCCTTCACATTTTAATATATTTTATAATAAAAAAATTATTATAGAAAAAAATATCATTTATAATGTCCACTTTTTTACATTTGTTCCATCCCAATGAAATTTAATCCATGAAATTTAAACATATTCTCTCAGTTCAGAAAAGGAGAAGGTACATATGTCTCATTGAGTAATATAGTTCCCATAACCATTCTTCATTTGTATGGATCCTCAAAAACAATTTTAAAATGTATTCAGTATTGTTTTGTATGACCATGTATCTATGTATGAAGATCTCCATTGAATTCTCCTCAAAATGAAGATCGTGTTCAATTTTACCACCTATGTGATCATGAATTTCCTATTTGCTAATGTACCTTGGGCTAAGTATCCCTTTCATACCAAACCACATGAATCCCTTCCATGGTTATATTCAAAAGGAAAAATTTTCCCC
The DNA here is from genome assembly GCA_963277665.1 of Viscum album. NCBI lineage: Eukaryota > Viridiplantae > Streptophyta > Magnoliopsida > Santalales > Viscaceae > Viscum > Viscum album. The sequence continues at coordinate 1,027,137,705 of OY728121.1, read as the reverse complement.
AACATCAAAATCGATGTCACTTTGACGATTGATATCAAAAATCTTCTACCGACTCTAAGAATCCTTAATATGTTGTCGGATGGAATGATCCATTTTTATCAACTCTTGCACAATATAATACTAAATAAATTTCATCTCACCATATTCATCAGGACAAGTTGGAGTTCGAAATCACTTTCTACATATATCTTCATATGGGGCTATTTGAATTATCGTGTGGATGATGTTGTAGTATGAGAAATCATATAATGGTATGTGTTAATAAAATAAACCATTAAAATATATATAAAATGTTCTCATTATGTCCTCAGGTGCCTTAATAGTTCATTCAGATTGGTTATCATTTTTCGGTTGATAGGCCTTATATAAATTCAATATAGTATTCATATCATATCATATTCTTCACCCGAATTTCAATGTGAACCAAGGTCAATGAACATAAATGAAATAATGTGAAACCTCATGAAACATCACAACATACTTTACATATATATTGTCAATTTAGTCATGAGATAAATATTCCAAAATAGAGATGAAATGGGAAGTCTTGGCGAGATGATCCACTATAACCCATATAGAATTTTTATTTTTATGTTATTGGGATTCTAATGACTACGGCCCCAAAGATATCTTCCAACATCCATGCTTGTATGGATAGTGGTTTTAATACCCCTTTTGGAATTTTTAACTCTTCCCTCACATACTGAAATTCTGATCACCTTACAGAATACTCAGATATCTCCATGTTCATATTATCCAACCAATAATGATCAATAATGTCCCTTTAGATTTTAGTATTTTTAGGATGTAAAGTTATTTTAGATATATGAACATCATCCATCATATCCTTTATTGTCTATGGTATTGATGGGACACATAGCCTTGTATGAAATTTCGATACACCTTCTTGATCAATATTTACTATAGAGAAAATTTCATTCTTTATGTGACTTATCTTACAATGTATAAAAGGATCTTATATTTGAGATTTCTTGATCATAACTAGTAATGGTGGTGGAGATATCATTTTATATATATTTGATGATGTACCTTCCATTACAATTATCATGTCCAATTTTACTAGGTCCGTGATAAATGTATATCCATTAATCCTCATCATTTACAACACAATAGTGTATTTCCTACATAATTATTCAGTGACATTGTTATCTATTCATGCTTTATAATGAATTAAAAATTCATGGTCTTTAAGAAGATCCAAACATCTCCTTTTTCTAATGTTCAAATCCTTTTGGGTAAAAAATATACTCCAAACATTGGTTCTCTATGTATATTTAACATTTCTACCAATTAATATATTCCCTAAATATTTGGAGAGAAAAAATAATTTTAACTATCTCAAGGCCATGCATTGGATAATTATTATCATTTGGTGTTAACTATTGAGATGCATAAGAAAGAACCTTATCAATTTTCATTAAAACACACCGAAAACCTTTTAGAGATGGATAACTATGAATAACTAATACATCTATGAAAATGGATAGAGTTTACATGGGTGTATTAACTGATATACTCATTAGTTATTGGAAACAGTATTTTCCATCCACTATCTAGATGAACGTTACCCATTTTTAGGTAAACATCATTATCAGATTATAAATTCTTGATATTTTTTCACAAACTTTTTATAATATCCTACTATAAAAAGGAATATATTAATCTAAATTACTATTGTTGGATGATTCCACTCCACTATATCCACATTCATCATAGATCAACTAATTTTAATTAATTTCATAAAATTTGAAATAGAAATTCAACTTGATGTAACAACAATTCACATTTTCTAAATTTTAGAAAAAATTTCCTACCTCACAGTTCTCTAAATAACACATTGATAATAATCATGCTCTATGTGAATTATAGAATATATCATAATATCATCAATATAAACTATTATAAATTTATCAAGGTATTACATAAAAAATATTTTCATCAAATCCATATATATAGTAAGATAATTAGTCAATCTAAATGGAATAAAAAAACTCATAATGCCCATATCTTGTTCAAAAGTAATTATTTGGAATGTAATATTTCCTCACCATAAATATATGATAACCATATTAAATTTCAATCTTGGATAATAATTGATCCCCATGAAGCTGGTTAAATAAATTACCAATCAATGGGAAAGTGTACTTGTTGTTCATTGTGATCCCATTATTTTCTCTTTAATAAATGTATAATCTGAGTGATCCATCTGTATTATTCACAAAGAGAACATGTTCTCCAAAAGGGGAGACACATGGTATGATAAATCCCTTCCCTGGATGATCATGACGTTTATCCATTAATTCCTTAAAGTTAATTTTTTAATTCCATATGGGGTCTCTCATATTGGATTTGATCCAGCAGTGAGTTCAATGGGGGAACTATACCTCTCTTACTAGGGTAGGCCCTAATATTTTGTTAGTAAAAATTTAAATTTATTCAGAATTATGGGGAAATTCTCTATCTATTTTTGTTCATTTCCATCCCCCTATTTACTATCATTTCCATAAATATGGTTATGGGAGGTGCTTATAGGGAAATATCATGCATGTATATCATTCCGTTTAAAATGAATGTAGGTTGTGAATGAAAGACAAATTAAATTCAGGATCCTTGTATTGTTCATTGAATTATAGTTTAAATGACTCTTCACAACTAGTATTGTGTCAAATTCCACCATGGGAATGAATACTATATTTTCAATGAGATTGTAGTCTCCTAAGTTAATAGTAGAGTTTCTATTTTTTTCTATTATAATTCCTCTTGGAGTTGTGAATTTAAACACTACTTCTAGTAGATCAATACTAAATTCGTTTTTCTATGAAGACATGGATGAAATAATGGAATGTGCATAACCAAAATAAAATAATGTAAAATGTAGAATTTAGTGCAATGTGTTTGTACATACCACCACATAATTTGGATCATCCAATTTGGCCTTTGTGATAGAAAATACTGGACCTTTCTCCCATTGCCTATGCTGAGGTTGATTTTTCTTCCATTACATTACCTTTTCATTTTAAAATTTATAGGGAATGTTCCCAAGAATTACACAATTGAAGCATTTACTTTGATGTTGGGCTTCCAACTTCTTATTGTTGTCATTAGTGTTTAAAAATTGATGCTTCACCACACCAAGATAGTTTCAAGATATATGACCATATATTTCAAACATTCATCAAATTACACTACCAAGTATTAAATTCCCTGAATGATTCACCCCACATATGTTTCATGTGGGATATTTCACTTTCGTTCCACCTCTTTTTCAGATCATGGTTCCTGACTTTGTTATGATACATTAATCTCTTATTCTTATTTAGACAATATGACCCCTATGTCTCTCTCAACACTAATTCAAACTTCATTGTGAGCTATAGCAGTTCTCATAGATGTCAAGGTCATTATTTTCAAGATTCCTCCACTTATGGGGTATGAGGCCACTAATGGATATACATTCCTTTTCACTTACGATCAATAAAAATTATATAGGTGAATAGAGATTATCTTGTAAATTTCATTTCATACACACCCACAGAATCATTTTCTATATTATGATTTATTGAAATTATTTCTCTAATTTAATAATTATCTGTTTGGGGTAATATTTATTGAAGAATATTCCATTGAATGTTTTCCCACTCTATAGAATCAATCACCCATCATGGATTTATGTTTTTAATCAATGTACACCACCGATAATTTTCTTCTTCTAAGAGGTATGCGCCCATTTATTGTTTCTATTTATTCAAAAAATTTAGTACATAAAAAAGATATTTTCTATATAGCTTATTCATTTTTTAAAAATCAATGGGTTGGTAGATCCACGGAATGAAGGGGTTTGTCGGTGCATAAATGACACAAAAAAAGTTGTTATCTTCTTAGTAAATTTGTTCTCTCAACACGATTCAAGTGATATTTTAACTTATATTAATTGATTCATCATCATCATGTTGATTTATATTCTAGCTTCAATTGGAATGTTCTGAATCGTCCGTTACACTCATAATTTACATTGTACCTCCAATTTCCTACCATTTATCTAAAAAATAATAATGATAAAAATGTATCTTTTATGAATCATGGAATTATAAATGTATTTAATGACATAAAATATGATTATTATGTGTGTTTATAATACCTTCTAATAACAAGTACATATTATATATATCTTTCATAATGGTTTATGAAAATATTGTGATTAACCAAATAAATCCCCCGATACAGTAATACCAATAATGTAGTAAGGACTATTTTCATGCACCAGTTTCAGATCGTTCATAGAAGAAAGCCCTATTTTTTGTGTTACCCTTAGATATAGTAGTTCTTCAAAAACATCAACTTGTTCAAATCCAGATAGAAAGATTTTCTTTTGGAAACCTCTTACTTAATACTTAGAAAATATACTACGATGTTTTCCTACTTTTTTTATTTCCCCAAGGTTCTTTCTAATGTTATAAATTCACAATTTCCACTTATAACTACACCAAAATTTTAGTCCAACTATAGAATCCCACATTATTATTATATATCTTTTTATTTAAATGTTACAAAATAGATGATGTTTTAAAGTTTAGTTTCCAAGAAAAAACATACATTATACATGAATGCATAAAATATTCTTCTAAGACCACCTGATTAATATATTTAGGGGTTAAATCTATCTTAATTTTACTACATCTCAATTCTTGGGGACATTATGAAAATGAAATTGGTGTTCATTATGAACAATAATGGAAAAATAAAGTGATACATATAACGTGTGATCATTGAAAATATCAAAAGAACATTCTGCATAAAAATAAGGTGTGCAAAAGGGTTATATAATATTAATAAGAACATGAATCATAACAGGTATATTTTTATAAAACATTTAAGCGATACATTCCTAATCATATCTAAAGGGTTTTCCACTAAGGTGTTGTAAATCAAAATTAACATGTTTATTCACCATGGGGCTATAAAATATGACATCCCAGGAGATTAAATTCATTATCCAATTCATTGGACTGCCACTAGAGATCACCATTCATATGTATAAATTTCATGTGATCCATAGATATCATATTGAATGATTATAATAAAAATTAATGGATAATAAATAAAATTTTTCTTATAAAAACCCAAAAATGAAAAAGAGCATAAAGACAACATCACAGTTCAATTTTTATCCCACGAAAATTAATGTGAGTTTCATATATGTAAATACCAAAATAAAAAGTTAATTTGTTAATACATTTAAATACAACATTAAAATAAAATATGTTTTGTTATTCAAAGAAAAGTAAAAGATAATTTATAATATAACAGTAGGATTTGTTAGATGTAAATTCGGCTGCATAGCGAGTATAAAACATTGTTTTAGAAAATGGTAAAATGAGAGGGGAAACAGATCTACCATTGATTAAATAAAATTATCACAGTAATGGTATATTCAAAAGTTGAAAATAATTAATTTCCTTGTAAATATTAAGACCTACCCTATAGAGGAATCTTTAATGGAAAATATAATTAGATATTTCCCTTATCGGGATGAGTTGTTCCTAAAAATAGGGGATGTAAACTTTGGGGGCTGGGGAAGCCTTATCGGGACCCCATTAGAGTTTAAATCATCATAAAAATATGGATTATTTAGTTGGGGTGAATGGGAGAGGTGAAATGGGAGAGTATTTATAGAAAAAGTCAAGTAATTGATTAATAATTTCCATATATAGGTCACAGAAAATTATATTCTAGGATATGAAAAATCATTGGCTTGACCATGGATTCTATTCATGTTTTTGGACATTTGGGTAACATTTTATGATAATTTAACCATATGAAACTGAAAACCATTATTTTACACTTGTTTTGGCATTGGAAAATATATATATTCCATACAGAACTGTTTTTAAAAATCAAAATGTCCTTTTTACACATTGGAATGTAACATATAGATTTAAAAATTGAATAAATTCTAGTAAAATACTGTATATTAAAAATATTACATAACATCGGTTTTTTATTTTGTTTAATTAATTATTACATCATTATGAAATAATTTTAATGTCAAATAAATATACAAAACCACTAAAACTATATTTTAACTATGCATAAAATAATATTGTCTTTTTAAACATTCTAAAAAATCCACCCATTCTTGATTTCTGTATGCTTATTTCAAAATTTAATTATATCTTATCAATAAAATTATCTGACTATGAAAATTTTAACTTATAAATACACAAATCCATATTTATTTTTAAATCGTAATTATTATGTCATAATCAAATTTCCAACAGTTAAAAATAATTCTTTGGCATCTATAAAAATATTTTATAAATTATTCTTTAAATAACACTTGTATGATAAAAAATCTAATTAAAAAAATTATATTCATAATTACTTGGTTATATAAAAAAATTGTATATATTTTATTGAAAATTAAAATTTCGTTTTATGTCCATCAAAAATTCAAATAATCAAATTTATATCAATTAAACAATTATTTAGTTTAAAGAAAATTTCATAGTAGTAATTAATTGAATAATCATTTTATTTATAAATTTTAATTTACACATTATGTAACTATTTCTTTACATGTATCCCCTTATTAGACCCAAATACACCCTAAGGGTATGGTGTGCAATGGTGGTAGTTTCTTGGGGTGGATTGACTAACATCAATCAAGTGATAATATCTACTAACATGAAAATCTCCTGTAGTTGACTTTTTTCAAGCATCACCTATTGATGCTCAGATTAGATTTAGCTAAGGGAGAAACATAGTTATGATACCTACCTCCCATTTTCTGATGAATGTGCTGCAAACAACATGATACTACTTGTCAAATCCATATAGTCTCCCTTCAGTATCAATTAACCTATATTATTGATAATTATAAACTCTATTTATAATGGTAAATTTTTCCACGAAGGGTAGAGTTTCAAATGTTCATATATTAAATTGGTCATTAAACATTTGAATCACAAGGGTTATATTTCCATGTATACCATATAAAATCCACTTAATTATTTCACTGAAAATTAACTACAATTTTCATTTATTTTATATTTTAATTATAATAAATTGAATGGTTTATTAATATTTTGTTTAATTTCTATATAATTTCCTGTGGATGATATGATTCTAGTAGCTTAGGGTGATCCTTACATTCCCATTTTAGTTGTTCTAATTTATATTTTTATTCCAGTTTTAATGTTTGGAATTTTTATTGGATTCAATTCAGACTAATTTAATGATAATTGTAAATGTGATAAAATATTGTAAATTTATGATTAGTTTTTATAATATGATATAATGTATTCATTTATGAGGGAAAATATATTATTTCAAAATTCTAGTTTGTCAAAATAATTCAACATTTCTCTCAAAAAGTATCAAGTGATTTACTAATTTTTCAAATTTACAATGATGATGTTACATTCAACTCAACTGATGTACCTATTTTTTATTACTTTTCTGATTTAATAAATGAAGTGTTTAAAATTAATTTTACGTGAGAAAAAAACTTCATCATTGGTTTCGAGATTTCTAAAAATTATAATAGATGTTTTTCAAACTAATTTAATTACACTAGTGATTGTTTAAAGATGAATCGCCTGGGTCATGCAAAGGAAATTGAAATACCCTTGGATATAACATGTATGATAAAATTTTACTAATCTTGAAAGATAGAAGAAAAAAATATTAATCAATTCATGATTGGATTTATACTTGACCTTTTCATGACTTGGTCACACATCATATTCATTTTATTCCCATTTTATTATTTATAATCAAATCCAACAGAATCTCATTTATGTGTTCTCAAGATAATTTTTTAGCGATTAAAATATAATTATATCTATGGATTGTTTTATACAATAAAAACTAATTTTTGAAGATAATTTATTATCTAATTATTATTTTGGATCATGAATACTAGAGTGGGAAATTACTAGTATAACATTTCAACTACTAGGATAATTAAAAATATCACGATGTAGTGAGAAGAAAAATTATTTTTCTCTTTCTATAAATTATGTGGAATATATAGCCACTAAGAGTTATTTCACCCTAGATATATATATATTTAATATTCTCTACTAGACATTGGGAAAACATATTTTCAAATACCGGTCAGGATTGAAAATAATAATTTGCTTAGTATCTGTAAAAAACATTTCTATCATTATCTCAATATTCACATTGATCTGAGACACCACTTTGTATGATATTAATCGTAAAAAGGTGATATAATTATTTAATTGTTTCGTAAAATCCTTTAACGTGATAAAATATTCAATAAACCAGTTCATCTGAATGAATTGAAATTTTTAAAGTAGATTTGGTTTATATTTTCTTGTTATAGATATCTGTTTACCATATAATTCATTAGAATTGTACATTTATTATATTAAATATTTTCCAAAATCATTTTCAAATATAAGAATGTTTTCAAAAATTTCATTATTTTTTTAATGTAATGTAAATGAAATATTCTATGAAAAATAATATGTTTTGGAAGAAAAAGGTAGATTTTTTTTCGTAATAACACATAGTAGTTGTTACATAAAAAAATGGTTAGTATGATTTTTAATTTGATCATCCACTAGGAATGTTTAATGGGTCATTACAGTTCCCCTTTTTTGAAAATACAGAGGACTTTTCTATGGTTTATTAAAACATAAATTTATAATCCCTAATCAAGGAATATTTCATAAAATATTTTTTCTATATTTTTTTATTTTGTTTTCTTAGTAGAATAGATCCCCATATCTCATCAATGAAGCATCTGGATCTAGTTTATTGGGATCCCATCGAGTTACATGGTCATGATCATTATGATACATTTTCAACTGAGATACATGAATGAAATTATGAATATCACTAAACCATGGTAGAAATGCCAACTGATATGTCACCTATCCACCCATTCAAATTTCTAAAAATTGAATATGAATCAAGGTTAAAACATTCTATGCTTCCAAAAATGATGATTTCCATGAATATTAGATATCTTATAAAATGCATGATCAGTCACCTAAAATTAAAATGGTCATCAAGGATGAATTGAATACATGTTCCGATGACTCTTTAAAATCTCCTTCTATTTCTTGATCTAAAAAATCTTCTCTACAGTCTTTTGGACAACACATGGTCCAACTAGGAATGTATCTCTGATTTCCACCACAAAAAATTGGAGAACGACGTAGACATAGAAAAAACACTACAAAATGATCCATATGTATCACGTAATGATAATTATCATCATTCGAGAACACCACTAATGGAACATGCTCTTCCCATGAGAAGCCAAAATCCATTTCATAATCCTGCAACATTATTTCCAAAGTTTGTGTCAACCTTTTGAATTTAACTTTTTTATGAGTATGATATTCCAAGTTCATTATCAATTTAGTCAAAATGTATTATTGTAAGTATTTCCAGAAAGGAGATGTAAACCTCAGATCTATGTCTGACACTTTTAAAACTAGTACTCCATGCCTCTTGACCACTTCTCGTATATATATTTTTCATATGTCCTCTACTGTATGAGATTCATGAATATGAATTTAATAAGATGGCTTTTGAGTCCTTCTATGATCACAGATAAGGAATCATGTTTCATAATCATTCTTGGAAGCCCTTGCACAAAATACATACCTATAAACTACTAATTCCAAATAGAGATAGTTCAAGACTGAAATATACATTTTGGTCACTGATGATCTACCATAAATTGATAACAAGTTAGTCATGTTGATACGAACTCAGCCACTATCATATCTATACCATCCCGAAAAAAAGTTAATTCAATGACTTATTTATATTTTTTATTCCATGATTAACAACCCATCTTAAATGTTTGTATTAATGAAAAATATATCCCTATCAAATCATAGGTATGACCATAATATTTACAAACAACAACATTGAACTCTCATTGAGGTTTTATCCCATAATGTTCTCCCTATCATTGTGTTTTTACCTCATAGTTATGAATGCTTCAACAGATTTATATGCCTCTTAAACTATCTCCACCAAATTATGGCCAACTGAAAATGGACGTAATACAACAACATCACCTCTACCTTCATATTTTATTTGACTATATTCTAGGATGAACATCATCATCCACCCATTTGTGGCTACTTTTTTTATTTGATCATTATAATTTATTATTAATGCATCTTCTATAGAATTTACCTTTCTCATTGTATATATCCATTCAATTTAAAAAATGGGAGATTCTATATCCATCTTGTTGTCCCTAGTAAAAACAAATTTGAGATAAAATATTTTTCACACTCGTATGATTCGTAAAAGCAGTGACTTTATCACCAAAGAGGTAATGATGTGATGTATTAAAATCATACACTATAGAAGCTAATTCCAAATAATGTGTTTGGTAGTTCTTCTCATTAAACTGTAACTGACTTTATTCATTAGAAACAATAAGATATACATTCATGAGAACACTTCCGAAACAAGATCTAGAGGCATCATAATAAACCACATACCATGTCCTCATTCTGGAAAATTCAAGAATAGTGATAATTCAAGATGAACATTAAGCTCTGGAAATGGTTTATAGAATTCCTCATTCTTTTTAAGGGTGAATTTTTACTTATCAATGTTATCCTAGGTGGGGCTAGTGATGAGAAATAATGAACAATGTGTTGGTAATAACCATCTTGGCTAAGGAAACATTGTATATTGAATTCATTCATTGGAATTCTCTATTAGATAATAGCTACTATCTTTTTTGGATCCATAGAAAAACATATTTAAAATATTATTTAGCCATAAAAAAGTTCCTCTTAATCCTAAAACAACAAATTGGAAATTTTTAATGTATAAGACGATCGCTAAAAATTCCTAACACTGTCTCCAAGTGTTGTTCATGCTCAACCCTTTTTCTTGATTACACCAATATTTTATCCAAAAACACCACCAAAAAAAGAATCTAGATACATCTAAAATATTTGATTCATAAATTCCATAAATATACATGGAACATTCAGAAGACCGAATGAAAATATAACATATTTTTAGTGGACATATCAACTTCTGAAAGATTTTTTTCTATTATCCTCCATCCGAATCCACAAATGGTGATATATTGATCACAATTAAATAATAAAGGGTCAATGATATCCCCTAATCTGAACTAATATATAATCTATTCAATCAAGTGGATACATATAATTTATCATAATTGTTTATTATTAGGATAATAAACATATAACCAAATAGTTTCGTCTTCCATTTTGACAGACAACACTAGTGCAGCACAAGGTGACATAGTGATCTGAATGAAACCATTGCACTCCAAATACTATAACATGTCTTTTAATTCCCATAATTATGTTGGATCTCTATGATAAGAAATAATTTAAATAGGAATGGTCCCAGTAATTTTATCAATCATTGAATCAACTTCTCTCATATGTGGAAACCCGAATAAATTTATGGGAATCAAATCTGGGCATTGATCCACATCTTTTGGAAAATGTGTGTTATCGATTCCATCATTGAAAATGGAATAGCCACCTTCTTATATTAGTTCATTCTGACTGTTGGACACAACAAACCAATTTCACTAGACTTTATAATCTATTCTCCTTGAATGAGATGCTTGAAACTTTCTTGAGTCGTAAATCTAAATATTGATGACTGACAATCGATGTCATCCACAAACATTATAAACCAATATATACCAAATATTAATTCATATATATCCATTCCATCACTAAAAAAATACCATATCATATCACCTCCATCAATAGGTATAGATAATTATATACAGACAAAGGCTTGACATTCTCTTTGAAAAAATGAGTTTGATCTTTTAGCACATAAGGCATCATCACATCTTTTAAAGCCAATAAAATAAATATAATGATAATAAATTAAGATTTGGGATTATAATAATTAAAAAAATCAAGAAAAACGATATATTTAAAAATAATTATACCTCTCACAATTGATAGTCTAGAATGTTCATCCACAAAAACCTTCTCATCTATATATAATTGCATGATCGTGACCCATTGTTTTTTCATATTGATAATGAACTTCCAATGATGTCATGGTATTCCTATAATCCCCATTTATAAATCTGTTCAACATATGAGATATATTATTCTACCTTTTACATGTAAATTAATTCAACACCTAAACATCAAATATGTGTCTCAAACACCCAACCCTAGTGCAGTATGACAATAACACTTATTATTACCAATTTTATTGAAATTATTGAATGATCATGGTGGTTTCTTAAATTCTCACTCAACGTTACTTTGTATTCCAAACTCAAAACATATTGGGTTTCACTCATGTCTGGGAAGAAGAGTTATTCATCTAGCCATTTGATTTTGATTCACGCTCCCACCTTGGAAATATGTACCCTCTTCCTCTGGCTCCCATCATTAGAGTTCCCTCCATTTATTTTCGGTATCAACAGTCTTCTTCCTACCATAGCTCTAGTAATTTCTATTTCTTATACCATATATATATATTGTAAATATTTTAATATTCCCAAATATATATAAAAACAGTCATCACTAGAATATCCGGTCCCATTTCTATTTCAAATATATGTTCCTTCAAGGATGTAGTATTGGAATCATCAGCTGAAAAGTGAACTAAATTCATGAATTTATCTACATACTCACTAATAAAAATATTTTCATTCATCAGGATATATAATTTATTCATTCATTGATTTCTGAACATGTGAGGACAAAATTCTTTGTTGAAGAATTCTTCAAAATCATTACATGCATGTTAGTGGTATAATTTATCCTCAAGTATTCAATACAAACATTAGAACATAAGATCTTACTACATATAAGTCACTAACATTAAATTATTCTCTATTATTATGAAAATAAAATCAGATATATGATTCATCACATTCATCCACACCTCTACATTTTATAGTGTAGAATCACTTGGATTGACAGATTGATTCTGCTACTAGAATTTGGTGTAATGATCCACTTCCCTTAGGCCATCCCTCATATTCCCACTATGTACAAACCTAAATTCTTGGATAATACTCTAAAACATTTATTCGTAAACCTGTATCTCAGGTGAAACCATATTTTCTATAGATTCTTATAGTTGGTTTCTATGATTCCTAGTAGGTACCATTTTCTTGAAACACCAAAATATCCAAAATTATAACTCTTTACCAACCAAAGGCATAACATTTAAAATTATACCACATCATAATACCAGAAATATTGTTTAAAAAATCAACCATTTTTCAAGTTCAGTTTTTATAAAAAATATGTACATTCTTTTTAAAATCATCTCATTTTCAAAAAACCACAATGATTCACTTTTCCAAGATCATGATTTTGAAAAAGCATTAACATTTTTAAAAATTAATAAAAAAACATCAAATTACTATTGTAAATAAGATATTCACTCCAAGTGGGATGTCATTTATATAATTTATAGCATTCTCTTCTCATTGGCCAATCCCATGATAATGATATTTCAAAACCAGTATGCTTCTCCCAAGCATTGATGTACCCAAATCCTTAGTAATATGATGTTAAGAATAATGGGTTATTTATGTATTTTTATGCAATAGGATTCATTCCCTTACAATACTACTCATTTATACCTACGTAAAATAAGGTATAGAACCAAAACAATTTCAAATACAAGACTGAAATAACTGAATATTACATTTTATTCAATGACTTAACTAGTTGATACCACCTCTAATGTCCCTCCCCTCCTGTTTACATTGAGAAGGAAGTAGTAAATTACATGATCGTAGGTGACTTCCCGAAATGGATAATGATGGAAGTAAATACCTAGACATTCATTTAATGTTGTGGTCCAATTTTCCTTTTTGGAATGAAAACAACCAACAAAACTTTCTATGATAAAATAAACCACTACATGATATATGATATGACATAAGGAGATCTCAATGTAATATTCGTTATATTGATACCAAATACAAATGTCCACTACAACTGAATACTTAAAAAAATCCAAATAATTAATAGAATACATATCCAATAGAAGAGAATGTCTCCAAAAAAATCTTAATTATCCAACAAGATTCATGATCTAATACCACAAACCTTCTTAATTATCAATCATCACCACTAGATAATTTGATTCTTAACAATTTCTCATATCCTAATAGGAAATATAAAAAAGAACCATATTGAAAAATCATGTATGATTAATGGAACAAAGTAGGTTTTGGAAAAACATCTTTCGTAGTCACTCCACTACAATATAAAAAGTTAGATCATTTATATAAAAAATTGGAAAATAGTTCAAAAATATATCACAATTCCAAAAAATAACCCAAAAAAATGTTATTTTCCCAAATAGACCAATTTACAATGAAAGAAACTGTGACTTTCATTAAAACCATTTCATTAAATTTATTTGTATACTACCCATTTCATGTCACATATTCACAGAAAACCACACATGCACACACATGCTTGGTGATACCATTATAGTGGAAAATCACATCCATTACCAGTACCCTTTTATGGTGGTATGACACGACCAATATCAAATCATTAAACACATTCTTAACCAATTAATCCATATCACACGACAATATAACAATTTCCATACAATTCAATCAATTCAATGAACCAATTTTTTATTGAAACCATGTCCACAACCCAATTCAATAAAACCAACTTATTAATGAAAACACTTTTTCATACAAACCATTTCCAAAACTCTGGTATTTTATTGAATACCAATATCATTGATTCAAAAAAAATTCACCATTTCAAATAAATCATTTTAAAATCATCCAACCTACTTCACCTTTATCAAACACACCACATTTTGCTGAATACCACATATTGTCATCAAATAAGTCTCCCAACTGTAAATGCCCAATAGTTCACAATCTATCTCACATAAAACAACTAATTTGAAATAATTTTTTTTTTTAAATGGAGGAGTCTATAGTGAATCCACATACCTTGGAAAACTATGTGAAAATAGAAAACAATACAAAAATGTACAGGGAAAATGGATGAAACTCCAAAAACATGCCTTAGATATATTCCCATGAAACAAATACAAATCTAATAATATTTTTCATAAAGTACCTTATATATATATCTGTAGTGGAAGTATATATAAGAAAATAATATAGAGGGTGAAGTATATCTAAGGAAAACGAAGAAAATATACTAAGAAAACTAACTTACCATGATAATCTGGCTTAAACGCGCCAAGAGAATCTTTTATAATTGCTCTTGATTGACAAGAGAAGCATCTACTGTCATTATAAGAATAAAAAAATGATGTAAGATAATTTTTGAAAAAAATAGGGTGTTAGAGACGAAAATGTGTGAGATACACAATTTTATGATCTCACTTTTCACCCATCCATATTTATTCACACAGTTAGACAAATCATGCACTGAATGTTCTCCAGCTTCTATCTCAAGGGAGTCCTCACACAGATGGTAAGAATAGTTAGAAAAACCAAATGAATTCCTTGAAAATTTCTAGTACCACATATTTCGCAGTTTATCCTTGGAAGAAGCATGATTTAGACAATCTTTGATACTTCACAATCACCTCCCACTAAGCCCTTATCTAAATTTTCATGGATTCTTCTTGGTGTTTCACAGTTTTAACTATCTATTCACCAACAATACACCCTTATAGATAACCCAAAACATTCCAATCCTTTTAAAAACCCTCCCATCAATCACTAAAACACTATATATAAATAGAAATCATAAATAATTGTTACATGCATGAAACCATAGGTTTTACACTAAATCAGGATGATCAACTATATTCTAAACAATAAAATGGGATTATATGAATGTAAATAAGATTCCCAAGAAGGATTCATTAGAGAATAATCATTTGATCATGAAATGATTATAGAATTCTCATATAATAAAATGATCTAATTCCAACTGGTGATTCCATACTCTATATTTTTAGGTGGGAGTGTATGTATATTTATAGGCTTCTCGTTATCTTGGAAACCATTTTATTCTATTTTAGGAAATGTTAGTGCCTCCATTATGGGGTCTAATCCTGGTTATAAGGTGGATCGGTACAATGGATTATTAGTTAGTGTATCCAAAAAGATTTATATTTATACATTATTAATTCCATGTTTCTCAACATTTAAAATATCATCATGACCCTTTTCATGCGATTATTATCAATGAAATATTAATTTTTTTGATGCCTATTTTTAGGAACATTTTATTTGTTTAGTTGAACAAAATTAACAATATCCACCATTAGAATATGGTCCATTTGGCATGTTCATAGTGGGATAATTTTAATGCCCATAAAAAGGATTTGGAGACAGCATTTGTTATTTAGGTATAGTGGTAGGATTTTTTCATTAGTAAATCTCAAGGGAAATTCTTAAGGAAGTGTTTTCATATGGGGGGATATTCAACCACCCTAAATATATAAGTGGTATGAATTTAATTTTTGTTTCTTTTGGCCAGTGAAGACATTGGAAGAGTTTAGAATTTTGTTTTATGAATTTTGACATATGTTTGAGATAAGATTCTATAACAGTATTCTCATCATTCCATAACACTAACATTTTTCCATGAATTATTGATTGAGGGGAATTGTTTCACTATGATCCAATGTGGTCACACCATAACATTCCATGGGCTGCAGTAGTCTGCATTTTGGGACATTCAATGAGACGCGCATTTCACCATGCCTCATGGGACCACACTTCAATGAGACCCTGGATAGGTAAGTTTCACCATCATTTTCTATGGTTGTGCTATGGTCTCTCTCAGGGTGGGACTTTATGGTTATCCTTAGGAGAATGGTGTTTTACAGTGACTTTAGGGTCAACACAAAATCATTAAAATGGAAAGGACATTTTACAGTGATCTGTATAGTCATACCACAATTCTCCGTTTATGATTTTTTTTGTATTTATATTAATTGATTAATTAATTTAACATTTTAAATACTATTGATTAATATGTAATCCAGTATTCTCCAAATTAATTCTTCATGCCTCACCATTCTTCTATTGTTTTTCACATATAATAGGTTAAACAAATATTGTTCATATTTTAGGATCATCAGTGTTGTTTATACCAGTTAACATCAATCATATCACTAGTATTTCACTATTTCATAATGTATCAATAAAAATTACCTAATTGTTGTTTTTTATCATTCTTTATTTCTTACAACTTCAGAAATTTTCTATTTTTGTTTCCAATGAACAAGTACCATACTATGTCTAGATAGATTGTATTATTATTCCTGTAATTCCTTATAAGCATCATTCTCATCAAATTAACTTCTTTATATTCCCATAATTTACATAAACAGTTATTTAATTTAAGAAATTCATTATATTTTTTTGAATTATTGAGATTTGTTAGGTTTATTATGGGTTTTCATATATGTGTTAGTTGACACCATGGTACCAAATATCCATCTAATTATAGTGATGTGTTATATAATCACTACCCCAATAACAATATAGTTTATTATAATCACATTGTGACCATAGTAACCTTTTGTGGTGAGATATAACTTTCCATCATAGTGATTATAATGGAGATTTGATAAGTTAGGGGATATTTCATGGGAATGATACCATAAAAAAGTTTGTGGAATTTAGAGTGTGACCCTTATGAATTAAATAATTTTGAAAGATATGTATTGATAATAAGTGATAAATCATTCACTATGATTCCTACATGGTGGTAAATAATTCATCGTAAGATTGTTTTGTTATGTTTTATTGTGAAATTTATTTATAGTAATGTTTTGGATACTCCAGATGTTATTTCATTAGAATATAGTATATTAAAGGTCAAATGTATATAATAAACATTTCTCAATGACAGGTAGATTCGAGCCAGTAGAATATTTAAATGGAAGAAGCTAAATAACACTTGTTCAATTGAACATCAGTTTGAGTTGAATGGATGTTGTTTAAAATGGGTTTGATCTAATGATTTCCCAATGTTACTTATTAAAAAATATACTTTTATTTTTGAAATGTAGTGTAGGATCATTTAACTTTTCCACTCACTGGATGGTCATCTTCTGATTAATGATGTGATTTAGACAGAAGGTGAAGCACCATGCTACAATATAATGTCTTGAATGTTGTCATTGACCAAGTGTAGTTTATGTTTCATGATAATTAACAAGAAATGATACATTAAAAACACCCCAAAATGTTCAAAAACAATGTAAATGTTTCATAGAGTCATTAGTGTGAACCATAATGGTGACATTTATTATTCTCCATATTTTGGCATTCAATGGAGCTTATTTTGTAAGGAAAATGACGTTTCAATCATCAATAGGGTTTCTCAAAAATTCTTTTGATAGAGGTGTGAATATGATGGTATATTGGACAACATTATATTTAGGTGGTTTTCAAATTGTGTGATTTAATCCTGAAATGCACCATGCATTATTAGATATTGTAACACTATGAAATTCTGAAATAAAAACATTGTATTGGATAGCATGTATGAAAATAAATAGCACACATGTAAGGGAATATAATATCCAAATACAGTAAATTATATTTACTACTTTAAATATAATAAATATATTATATACCATTATATGCATGAAATACCAAGTTATCTTGTGTCACACACAACAACGAATTTCATCGATGACTGGTGTTATACACAAGACGTATTTTTATTGAACAACATTATATTATTAAGGCATTCTTATATAATATAATAACATATAACCTAGTTTTTACTATTGAATTTATGAATAATATTAACTAAATTATGAAAATTATGGTTTAATACATGGTTACAAATTAACTGTAAATTAATACAAGAACCAATTTAATATAAATGAAAATATTATTATACTGGAAATGTTATCTTCAACTAATAAATTAAGTTATCAAAAACTAGTGATTGATATTATTTTAATCAATATCTTATATGTTCAATAAAACAATTTTTTATTCATATAATATATTTTATTGTTATATGATATAACAAAATCTATATCACTCATTAAAATCCATATATTTTATAGGTAATTTAACAACATATTAATGGAAAAACACTTCTAAATAAAATTAATGGAACTTTTAATAAATTAATATTTCAAAATAAATATATTGTTTTTTAAATTTATTGATCAAAATGAAGTTATATTAATTTTTTTATTTTTTATTGTGAAGTATCATATTTTATAAATAGTTGAAAATGCAGAATTTTAATTCAAAACTACATTTTGATCTAATTTATTTATAATCCTAAATTACATTTTTATTAGTTTTAAATACTAATTAGATAAATAGTATATATACTAATCAAATTTATGTTATTTTGATGAATTTATCATTTAAATTTAATATAAAAACATCCCAAACCATTGAATATTTTTATATTTAAAACCTATATTATCTTCACGTCAACATGATTGAATTTAAAGTAATTTATTCCACTTAAATAATTTGAATTTGGTAAAATGGATTATATGTTTTTAAAAATATTATTTTATAATTTATAATAAGTTCATCTATGTTTTCACCAAAAATATTTGTGATATTAATTAAATTAAATTATAATGATTAACCAAAAAATTTATTAATAAGGTACTAAACCTTAAACATAAGGGCTAAAACAACCTATAATTTTTTTTAAATCCATTTTATATTAATATGTCTACCCTATAATCACTTTTATAAAATGTTGACTATTATTCAAGCCAAATGGTGTGGCAAAAATTTCGATGGAATTCCCATATAAAAAATTTACAATAATTCCAGTCCTCTTCCACTATAGAAATACAGTCACTCCTACAACTTATTAACACCTATCATGCCATTTTATCACCACAAGTCAAAAACAGTACAATCATCACTACCAAAATCATAGAATCATCACCATTGAAATAAATAAATTTTAAGAATCCTTTTGGTATAAACTAGATGGATTTACCAGAATTAGACATAATGTTCTTCAACAAACTTTTTTTGATTCATTTACAAATCCACACCTTAAATATTTTTATACAAATATTATGTAATAAAACCAGTATTATAAATAAATTTAAATTTTTTTATGTTATTTTCTGACCAACACCTACACACAATTCCATCAAATGCATAACATACATACCATTCATGTATAGAAAACGACCACATCATGGAACGATTTGGATCGTTTTATTTTTAACACATCTAATGGTTGGGAATTATGACGAAAAAACAATTTTTATATTTATATATAAAAATTATGTTGTATTAAAACTTATTTAATTGATATATAATACAAAACTTCATGATTTCCATTTTTTAAAATACCAAATCGTCTTTTGTGGATGTGTGGACTACGGCCTCCTCAAAGAGATGTGATTCTTTCACAGTAGACATGGAATGTAATAAGGATAGTTTTAGTAAACTTATGTGAAATATATTAAATAAGTATAATACTATAATTGTAATATACATATGCATATATATCATTTATCTTTAATTCTTTTAATTATACCATTGAAATCGGAGTAGCATATATGTGTTTGTAAGACCTACCTTCTCCAAGAATGGTCTATTTCATTTCATATCTAAATATTTTATCCATTATTATATATATATATATATATTTGATTTATATTAATTTAAAATCATGTTTTATATTATGGAGGTGATGAAATCATGATCTAACTAATAGGATCACCAAGTAACATATCATAACATACTAAAAAACAAGGCAATTTACACTGAAGTAGTGAAAATAATGAATGATTATTAAAAAACATTAAATAGAATATAATAATAAGATAATATATTATATTATAAATATTTTTATGGTTATTGTGTAATTTCGTTACATGTTTAAGAACAATATATATGAGGTTAAAGAATATTCAATAGAAATTAAACTAAAGGTAAGGTATTTTTATCTCACAATTTATAACCATGTGATAAATTAAATATTGACTAGATAATCATTCTGTGAGGTGTATATACTTAAAATTTAGGTATATTATATCATGAATTATTTTATATTCCTGGTATAATAATTTTTCTTTTGTAACTAATATTTTTTTGTATTAGAATTCAAGAGTTACCAAGTAGGAAGGGACTTTGTCTAAATTTCCATTCATTGAGTCATACCATTATACAGTGCACCTCATTTCTTATATATAGTGTAGATACATACAATTTGACATGTAATGTCATGATTCATTAATTATTCATGTTTTTTAGACATCGAATTTTAAATAATTATTCTATGTGGATTTGAAATAAATATAACCAACCGGTAATGATTTCTATAACTATATTCCTTTTCATCGGGTCATAGTAATCCATCATTATAGTTAATATTCTTAGATTATGTCTTTAATCACTTTTTAATATATATTTTTGTATTTAATTTTTTTACGTGTATTTGAATTTGATAGGCATAATATATTCATTGTTTATCCCCCACATAAATGATATGGTCATTTCAAGGGTTTTATTCAAAGTATCATTAAGTTCAGGACTACTTAAACATGGATTTACATGAATGGAAATTATTGGATCATTGTTAAATAATACCATTAATATTTTAATCCTCTCATTATTAATGAAATTTTCTATATAGTAAGACAATTGTTTTCTCTTTCGTACTGAAAATGTTTTGGAAAGTGTTTTTAAGAAAACAGAACTTTATTTTTATCTTTAGTTGGAGAACCTAATTTATTTTTATAACCCTATTTTATAAAAACGTTTTCAGATAAATTTTAACCTCTCGAAGTTCAATTATATAAAAATTTTCATTTTCAAATATTGTTAAAGTATTATTCTTGTCATTTTCAAAACAACTCAATTTTCTTACCTTTTTACATTACAAAAAGGAATGTTATTTTTACATTGTACAAATGTATGGATTTACCAATCAGCGTTTTTTATGAATCTGTTGAATGTTTCAATGGCCAAATATAAAATAATTTTTTTACAAGTGATTTTCTAAAAAAATATTTCCCAAATTCTTTTCAAAATAAAAAATATATTTTATTTACGAATTTATTTAAAAAGTAATTTTATAGTATTTCCATTCATCAACTACAAAAACCCATTATTTTACTTCATATGTAATATATTGTGTTAATAACATCTTTATTATCCTCTAGATTGTTTTTAATTTATTTTTTTGTGGATTGTTTTGACATTCACTTCTTTGATTTTGTTGTTATTCCACTTGAAATATTCAATTTTGTAAGTTCTTATAAAATTTAATTTCCCAAATTATCCATATCATTTATCATGAATATGTTAATTGTGTAAAATGTATATCATTTTTACATATGGTATTTAATTTGACAGTTATTTTATTTTTTTGCGAATAAATTGAAAAATCCTAATACCCTATTGAATATAGATATTTGATAAGTCGTATTTGTTTATTCTGTATGAGGAATGGTTTGAGTAGGTATTTATGGTTTTGGATCGTACATTATATTGACAATTGATGCATTGAAAAGTTCTCATGAGAAAAATAATTTTCGAAAATTAAACAGGTTTCTACCTGTAGTTTTTAACCATATTGTGAAAGGTTTTGATTGTATCGGTTTTCATATACCACAGAAATGAAGTCCAATAAATAATAATTTCCTTCATTTTGACATAATATTCATTATCTATGTGATTTTAACTATGAAAATGTTTATACATTCATTTCATTATCACATTTTTGATTAAATATTTTTTTACCTATATCTTACCTCTGTATATTGATTTTTTATCAAGTAAAATATATAACATGTATTTTAAGTTATTTACCATTATATATTTTTTATTAACATCCTTATATGTTTATTGATTATAGGGTATGTGTGTCCAGTTATTTACAATGATAGAATGATTATTATCAGTAATTTAATATTAATTACATTATACATAACCCTTACTGAGAATATGGAATCACCCTAATTTTATTTACATTCCCAAGGATTCCCTGAAGTATAAAATGATAGATATATAATGATAAAGAAGTTGAAATATTGTTTACATCCTAGGAAAAAATTATTTCGTAATTTTTTACTAATCTATGTATATAGATAACCATGAGTACTATACTGCTCAGTACCATGTGATGAAATTTACTTGTTTATTAGAAATATTCTATGGTAGAATGACATCATCAATGGGATATCTAGGGTTGGGTCACTATAGTTGGTATGATATTAAATTTATTAATAACCATTGGAAATATATTGAGCTAACATAGATTAGAGAAGAAAACCCTAAGGTATACATTTAGGATACATATAAAAGAAAATATTATAGTTTTAGTAGGGTATATATTATGTCTGTCACCCTAGAAATACATCCCCATATGGATACTATAAGTTGATGTGGTACTATAACATATGTACCATGGGATAAAAAATCTAAAAAGGTGTGTCGAGCCTGAATCTTGTCTTGCTAGGTACACAACAACGGACAATACTATGTACTTGGTTTACACTCCTATGGAATATGCTTTGGATAATTAACATTTCTTTTACAAAACATTATGAGGGATTTGAATAGATAATGGAAATTAATAACCATGTTTTAACCTGATTTATCATAGATTGAAAATAATGTGTCATGATTTAGAGTTCATGAAACTGATTATATGTGTCTTACAATATGATAATTGATAATCACACTATGTTTTTTAGTTTTAGTGAATTCTATCTTCAATGGGATAAAGTATATACCATGGACAGAATTATGTGGAAATTAATGGATGATGTCTCTATGTGATGGGGTTTTATTAATACCCTTAGTTAAAATGATATTTACTGATTAATATTATTTTATGGATGTCCCCAATATTTATTTTAGAATATATATTAATATGGTTTTATAAAATGGAAAAAATAAATGTTGGGTGACAAGCCATTAATTCTGAAATGGCCATAGTACATGAACCCATAACTGATGGACAATATAGGTTTAATTCCTATAACAACCATAGATGATGTCCCCGTTAATGACTCACTTATTTTAGCTAAAAAATTTTAAACATAATTATTAATGATGAACCAATTGTATCAACTTTTTACTTTAGAGACTAATGTGTCATACATATTAGATTTGGATAATAGTCATTGGAAAATAGGTACAATTTTTACTCTATTATGGGGCGTACGATCTGTTGAATGTTTTTTTAGTGCTTCAGAAATCAAGGTTAAATTTTGGATATCCATTTCATGATGTAATAGATAAATTGGAGGGTGAACAATGAAGATAAGAATTAAAATTGTGGTTTTAGAAATATGTCAAGTAAGTATATTTCCTTATATTATTAGATAGTAAATTTATAACTCATCATTAGGAAAATTATCAAAAAATATTTTCATAATACCATTTTTTATACACATGGTATTCTAAATCATTATGGTTTTATGAAATTGAGACACCAAAAATTACACATAACATTACCCTTTTTTGATTGATGACTTCAATCATCCCTATAAATATTTTACATTTTAGTCTATGTTCGTATATCTATTTTCCCCTAATGATATCCTACTCATAGACCTAGTTATATGTTAGTCCATGTATACTTTTTTACATATCATTCCGTATTTTCAAAAGTGTTTTTTATGACCCCTTCTCATTATGTGGAATTTATGAAAAGTAAATATGAAATAGTTTATTAATGAGGTTGAGTTCATATTCTGAGGAATTAATTTTTTTAATGATGAGAGAATGTAATCCAACAAAATTATAAAGTAAGAACATTGTATTTGATAGTCTCTTTGACATGAAAATAAAAAAATATATGTTATGAATATATCTATATATCTATATATTAAAATATATTTAATATTTTAAATAAAATAAATCAGTGATATCACTTCCAATGGGATAAATACTACGTTATCTAATGTCTCACGTATCAACGCCTTTCTTCAATGACTTACAATACATGTAAAACCATGTTTTACATAGAAAAAAATATATTCTTAAAAAATTATTTAATATAATAAGATAAAACATATCTATTAAACTATAGGTTTTGGAAAGTGTTAACTAACTTATAAAAATATATTATTGAATTCACTGGTTAATAATTAATTACAAATTAATATTAGATACAAGTTAATATAAATGACATATTCTTTGGCTTGTAAATTCATTTTTTCATAATAAATTAAATTATCTAAAATATGATGCTGATATTATTGTAATATACATATTATATATTCAGTTAAATATTTTAATATTAATACAATAGATTTGATATGTTTACTATTAGAACAAAACTAGTTTTACACAAAAAACATATATTTTTATAAATCCAATTTTACTACCTTTTAATGGAGAAACTATTTTAAATACAATTTTTTTTACATTATTAAATTTTATATGTCAAAATAAAAATATTTCGTGAAATATAAACTTCAAATACATGTTAGGGTTATATTTTGGTATTTTTCTATAAAGTTTCAATATTTGATAAATACTTAAAAATAATGGATTTTATTTCACAAATTATCTTTCCATTATTTTTATAATAAGAATAAATTATATTTAATTTAAATCATAATTAGATAAATTATACATATATTAATCCAATTTTGGTTATTTTAATCAATATAACTTTTGAAATTGATATAAAATCATATAAAACTTTAGAACATATTCATTTTAAAAACCCACATTGTTGTCCCATCAACATGATTAAATTTAAATTAATTTCATCCACTTCAGTGATTGGAATATGGAAAAATGGATTCCAAATATAGAATAATAATAATTTATAATAAATAAATTTTTTTTTAAAAAAATGACACAAACATTTTGTCAAAGTATTGAAATTAATTACAATGATTTACAGAAAATTTAGCTTGTCAAGGGACTAAACCATAATAGTAAGGGAAAAAATGAAATTGAAACATGTCTAATATCCATGGTATACTTTACCATTATTCTATCCACTATACTTTGGAGAAACATGGGTGGAATTCCTTTTAATTTTTTTTACAAGAATGCCACTCCTCCTCTACTATAAAAATTCACACACCCATCCAAATTATTAACACCTCTCAATCCACTTGACTAGACCAATATATTCTCAAATAATATCCAAAATTCCTTACATGATCCTATAATACTCAACATTTGATGAAATAATTTCATGGAAGTATTTTTTTATAAAACAGTAGATTTTACCCGAATAAGAGGTAACATTCATCAATGATCATCTCCAGTTCCATTTATTTTTAGACCCATTAAATTCATTTTATACCAAGATTATATTTTAATTCAATTATGATCAATATATTGAAATTTCATTATGTTAATTATTTTACCTACTTCTACACACAAATCCATAAAATAGTAACCTAACACACAATTTTGTATGGAAAACTAAAACATCTCCAATCGGTGTAATTCATTTTTCCATTACCACCTCTAATTGTTGGGAATTATGGAGGAAACTATTTTTTATAATATATTTTTGATATTTATGTTGAATAAATAATTATTTACTTTTTATATATCACATAAAATCATTCAATTTATTATTTTAAATATGATAACTTCATTTATAGAAGTGTGGACTACCACCTCCTCAATGTGATATTATTCTTTCACAATTTACATGGACTGTATTAAGTATGGTTTTAATAAAACTAAGCGAAATATATGGAATAATTGATATAAATTATTATAATATACATTTACATATAAATCATTTAATTTTTATTCTTTTGAATACAACAATGAAAGGAGAGTAACATTCATGTGTACGTACGACATATTTTCTCCATGAACTATGAATTTCATTTAGTATATACAATGATTATGTATTACTATAAATATATATATATATATGTATAATTTATATTATATTTCAATTATTGTTTAAATTCTATATATGATGAAATCAAGATCTTAGTAATATGACCCACAAAGTAACAATTAAAAATATACTCAAAAATCTAGTTACTTAAAACCTAAAATTATGAGAATAATGAATGATAATAAACAAATAGGTAATAATATATTATAAGAATATCATATATGATATTATAAATAAAATTATGTTTTTATTATAATTTATATATAGAATTATAACAGTTATACATGAAGGTTAATGGATGTTCACCCAAATGGAAACACAAATCTCAATTTTTTTACAACTATGAGATAAATGTTATATTCACAACGTACTACATTTCTATGGTGTTTATGATACCATTTTTGGTCTATTATATAAGGAATTATTTTATATTCATTCTACGAAAATGTTCCATTTCATTTTTTTTTGGGATTGTAATTCAAGAGTTAATAAGTAGCAAGGGACTTCATCTCAGTGTTCATTCATTGAGGCATAGTTTATTTTTGTAGACCTAATTTATTCTATATTGTGTACATACATCCAATTTTAAATTTAATGTTATGATTTGTTCATTCTTCATTTTATTTTTAGTTTCACGTTTTCTTTTTTATTCTAAATGTATTTTAATTAAATGTTACCAACTTGAAAATAATTTCACAATATGATTCATTTTCATTGGGTCATCTTTATTCATCAATGTTGTTAATATTCACATAAATTCTTGGAAATAAATTTTAACTATATTTATATGTTTTTATTTACACATGATTTATGTGGATTTATAATTTTTACAAATAATATATACATTAGTTGACTCTCACATCAATGTTAGGGTATATTCAATTGATTACATCATTATATAATTTATTTGGGATCATTTAATCAGGAATTTATATTAGATAAAATTTTTGCATCATTGTTCAATAAATAATGTAATATTCTTCCACTTTATTCATTAATTTCCTTTTCCAATTAATAGTAAAATCTTTAAACTCTCTAGTAACCAAATATTTTATAAAATTTTTATATGAAAACCTCACACAACATCACCCTTTAATCAGAGAACATATTTTATTATTAAATAACTATTTATTAAATAGGATTTAAAAAATATATTATTGTCTAGAAAATTATTTATTAAATACATTTTTACCATTTTTTCTTTTTTAAATTTTTTTAAGGAATCTTCTTGTAGGACATTGAAATATGAACTCCTCTAAAAAAATTACATTTCCAATCGAATGATCTTTTTTCTTGTATAACATGTATGGATTTATCCACAATTATTTCATTGTGTATTCTGTGGCATTTTTTAAATTTAGTATTCAAAGAAGATGTTTTTAAATTTAATTTTCATAGAGAATTATTTTGAAAATTCGTTTCAAAATAAAAATAATATTTTCTGTAGGAATTTGTTTGAAATATCATTTTATTGTATTTACATTAATCAATGAAAACAAAAAAATAGTTTACTCAACATGTACTTTTTTGTGATGATATTATCCTTATCTTTCCTTTTGATGGTTTATGAGTTATTTGGAAAAGGATTGTATTGACATTCACTTCTTTGATTTCTTTTTCAATTCCCATGAAATATTCAAATTCCGATGATCATTGGACATAGATGTTCCCATAATTATTTATATCATTTTCCATGGATATGTTAATTTCCCACACCGTATATCATTCTTAAATATGGTGGATTCATTGATATTTATTTTACATTATGGGGAAATATTGAGAAATCTAAATCCTTTATTCAATATGGATATTTGAAAAGTCATATTTTATATTAGATTTCCAAAGATTTAGGGATATGTTGTGATGAGTGGGGCTTTGACTTTATATATCCCCTCGATGCATCTACATTTTCTCAGGAGAAAAATTTTCAGGTCAAATTAAAAAAGTTTCTACGTGTAGTTTTAATATGTCTTGTGAATGGTCTTGATGGTATATATTTTCAAGTTCCTTAGAAATGATTTAAAATAATTAAGCATTGACATAATTATGATTATGTATTTATTATCCATATATTTTGGCCATGATAAAATCGTCAGATTTATTTCATTTTTAGTTTATTCATTAAATTTCATTTTTTTTAGTTTATTACATTTCCATATTGATTTTTCCTTATCAAATTAATTAAATTCAATGTGTTTACATATATTTACAATTATATAGTGTTTATGAAATTCCTTTTTATATTATAGAATACATTTCATGTTTTATTAGTTTTTTACCATTCCATAATTATTATTCTCAAGGATTATTTACTGATTACACTATACATAATTCTTACTATGAATTTTATCTCACCCTCATTTTTTCACTGCCTAGGATTCCTAGAATTTTACATTCAAATACATTCAAGGATACTCTATATGGTTTGATTTAACTATCATATAAAAAATGATTTTTTTTATTTTAGTATAATGTATGTTTATAGTTTACCAAAAAATTTAAAAGGTTAAGTCCTCTGGGATGAGATTTACTTGTATCTCATTCCAATTTAATGGAATCACAAAACTCACTCTGTGTTTTCTTTGGTTGGGTCTCTTTAATTTGTATTTCATAATATTGTGTAGCAACATCGATATCTAGATTTAGAAATAATATATTATAGAACCTAAAGATGATAGAGATTTTTAGGATATGTAAAGAAGTGAATCACATTATTTTTGTTTGGTGTAGATTAAGTGTTTCCTCCTAGAAATACATCCCTATCTAGATACTACAAGTAGAGACATTTTTGGAACAAATGTACCTATGGGTCACAACTATGAAAAGGTCTTTCAGGCATGACTCGATTGTAATCTACTATTTGAAAATGGACCTTACGACACACCTGGTTTGAAACTACATGGTTACAAATTTATGATAATTCTCATTTTAAAAAACCCATTACGAGGGATTTGAAAAGATAATGAAAATGATTGACCTAAATTAAACATTAGGACACTTAGATTAAAACTACTCTGTAATGATTTAGACAACCTAAAAATGATTTTATGGCTTTCTAAAAAGATAATTTATGCTCAAACTATGGTTTTTGGTTTTAGAAAATTCCTTCATCTAGAGGATAAACTCTACACCAAGGAATTACGTATGTATAAATAAATGTGTTAAGTATTTATGTACTAGGGTTTTTTTAAAACCATATATTAAAGGATATTATGTTATTAACCTTATTTCATAGATATCCATCATATTATTTTTGGACGTTCTAATAATATGTCTTTAGAAAAATGGACAACGTGTATGTCAAGTGAAGACCCCTCATGTTTGGAAATGTAGCGGGGCATGAACCCATGACTGAGGGATTATAAATGATTAATTAATACTAATATACTACAAGATTTCCTTATTAATGAAACATTTCATTTAGCATAAAAAATTTAAAAGAAATATTAATGATTTCCCAGTCGTATCACTTTTGGGGATTATTTATTAATTTATTAACCATATAGTATTTGAAGAATATTTAGAGAGAAATACTTAGACCTGTAACATTGTTATGGGCATATGATATATTAAATATGTATTTCAGTGCTTTATGTATACAAGTTTATTTCTGGATATAAATTTAATAAACTAATTGATAAATTGGAAATTTAACAAATCAAAAAACAACCCTTGATTTTTTATAGAAATATGTCAAGTATTTATATATCCTTATATTTAATGGCTGTAAAATAATTATTAAACATTAAGAAAATGATGATAAAAACCATTTCATAATATAATAATTTTTTTCAACCAATTTTCTTATAAATCATCATGAATTTTCCACATTGAGACCCAAATCATTCCAGTAATCATTCACTTGTTTTTCATTTATGACATCATTCACTCCATTTAAAAGTTTATGATTTTACTATATGTTTGTATCTCCACACTCAACTAATGTTCTCATAAAAATATACCATGTTATCTATTATTCATTGTGAACATTATATATCTCATTCCCTCATTAAAATATGATTTTTTTTTGAACCCTTCTCACAATATGATATTTATACATTGTAAATATACAAAAAATTATTACTAAGGTAGAGTTTAAAATGAACGGAACAGATTTATTTAAGGTGGGGAGAATTTATTGCCCCAAGAATTCTAATATAAGAACATTTTATTTGTTAGCTTATATGACCTGAAACAGCAATAACATATGAGAATATAATTTCTCAATATATTAAAATATATTTACTATTTTAAATAAAATCCATTTTTGTTATAGGTTTCAATGCCAACATTAGTGATCTAGCTTATGTCGCACACAACACTGACTTTATTAAATGAATTGTGATACACGTAAGGCCGAGTTGTTTCAAAAAAACTAAATATTGTTGAAAATTTATTATTCCCTAAAATATAATATAACCTAGCCATTAAACTACAATTTATTTATCTAGTTAACATAATTTTGAAAATATATAGTTTAATTCATTGTTTAAAAATTAATTAGAATACAATATTAGAAAAATTTGATAATAATGTAAATATTCATATCCATACAAGTCATATTATCCTAAAATTTTAAATTAACTAAAATCAATATGTGTTATTTTTTAATATAAATATAATATTTTCAATAATATGTTTTTATATAAATCCAATTGATTTGATAGGTATAAGATAATAACAAACCCATTACTACACATAAAATGATATATTTATATAATGTTGATTTTAGCTCCTTTTATAAAATAATATAATTAATATATATTTTTGTAACATTATAAATTTCTTATTTCAAAATAAAATTCATTTTAAATATAAAAACTTATCTTAGTTTTATTTGATTATTTTTGGGAAGTTAATTTTTTGATAAATAATGAAAAATGCTGAATTTCAATTCAAAACTATTTTTTCATCTAATTTATTAATAATAATAAATTAAATTTTATATTAGTTTTAAATTCTAATTTTCTATATTTTACAAATATTAATCCAATTTAGGTCATTGAAATCATTTTCAAATTTAATTTGGATATAAAAAATCCAATACTTTTGAACATTTTCACTTTAAAAAC
Organism: Viscum album; assembly: GCA_963277665.1. NCBI lineage: Eukaryota > Viridiplantae > Streptophyta > Magnoliopsida > Santalales > Viscaceae > Viscum > Viscum album. The sequence goes on along the minus strand of OY728121.1, from coordinate 1,027,105,808 downwards.
TTGCATTATCTTCTCATTTGTTGGATTATGTTTTAATTAATTTCATCCAATTCAGTTATTGTAATTAGAAAATATGATTATAGATCATTAATAAGAAAAATAATTAATTTTTAATTTGGTAAAATTAGTTTTTGACCAAAAATATTTGGGAAAGTGATGAAAATTTATTATTGGGATTAACATAAAAATTATCTTAACAAGGGTCTAGACATGAAGCATAATTTCCAAAATGGCCTAGAAACATGTAAAAAATAAAAATAATATTAACAGATATTTTATATCCTCTCTTTTATATAATTTTTACCATTACTTATCCAATTTAAATTTGTAAAATATAGTTGGAATTCCCTTTTCAAAAATTTACAAGAATGTCGCTCCCCCTCTCCTATAAAAAAACTCATCCCTCCCACTTATAAACACCTATAAATACCATTATCACACTAAAAAACGGCTCAAATAAGATCTCAAAATCCAATCCCAAATCATAGAATTCTCACATTGGTCATTAATCAAACCAAGTATGTCTTTTGGTATAAAGCAATACAGTTACCTGAATAAGAGGTAACATTCTTCAACTATCATCTTTTATTTAATTTTATTATCCACCCCATAAATTAGTTTTATAACATGACTATATAATATGAATAATATATTAAATATAATGATAACTTTTTTGTTATTTTTTATACATACACCTACAAAAAATTCCATAAAATGGGAAACAATCAAACCATTCCTTTATTTCAAACTACTGCCTCACAAAACGATATTGTTTATTTTTTATATCACCACCTCTCATTGAAGTGAATTATTATAGAAAAAATATTTTTATATGATATATATTATATTTATTTTTTCATATTAATTTTTTAATTTATATTTAACACATACCTTAACGCTTTCCATTTCATGTAAATACGGTACATACATTTTTGAGAGTGTGGACTATCGCATCTTAAAAGTGATGTGGTTTGTTCACAATATAAATGGAATATATTGAGGATGGTGTTAATATTTATATTTTAAATATATTAAATATGTATTATATAGTAATTATAATATAAATATACATAAATTTAATTTAATTTTCATTTTTCTAAAGTCGAAAATGAAATGGAAGTAGTGTTCAAGTGTACTTACAAACTACCACCTCCAGGAACTGTGCATTTCATTTTCTATCTCCAAATTTTATGGATTATTATATATATATAATAAAAAAAATAATTTTAAACCATGTTTATAAATTTTTATGTGCTTAAATCATGATTTATGTAATAGGAACAACAAGTATCACGTCAAAACATTCTCGAAAAATATTCAATTATGACGCGAACTAGTGAAAATAATGACTCATTATTAACAAAAAGTAATATATTATCATATGAATATAATATATAATATCATTATTATTATTGTTCTATTATGTGTTATATAAATTGTTACATTAATTATTATATCACTTAAAGGATGTTCATTCGATAGGAATCACATTTAAGGTATTTTCATATCATTTTTGACATATGTGAGATAAATTGTTTATTCACTACCTACTCCTTTTTTTTGTTTATATAATTCCAGTTTTATATAGTATATAATGATATATTTTATGTTAATTTTATTTAATGGTTTCATTTTTTACTATTAATTTTTTTTATTACAATTCAAGAGGTACCACTTAGTAAGGGAGTTCATCTTAATTTATATTCATTAAGGAATAAATTGTTTGATGTACACATAATTCAAAATATATGGTGTACATGATTCCAATTTTTAATTTAATATCATGATTCAATCATTATTAAATCTTTTTTTAGTAAAATTTTAAATTATAATTTTTTCATTTATTTGAATTAAAAGTTACCAAGTGGTAACGAATTCCATAACCCGATTCCATTTTGTTGTGTTAAATTACTTCCTCATTATCATTTTTATTAAAATATTATGTGTCTAATAAAAGCATACTAAATGTTATTGTATTAACTTTTATTTATGTATGTCTAAATATTACCCACGTAATCTATTAAATGGAATATTCTCACATTATTTTTATGGTATTCTCAAGTGGTTACATTAGAGTCTAATTTTGATTGGGATTATTTACACTTGAATTTCCATTAAAGGATATAATTGGACCATTGTCCAATAAAACATATCATATTTATTCCCCTATGGTTATTGATGATCTTTTCCAATAAATATAATCATTTTTAACTATTTTATTCTTAATATATTTTATAAAAATCATTTTTTAGAAAACCCAACATCATTTTCCTCTTTAGTCGGAGAAAATGTATTATTCTAAAAACCAGATTTTCTAAATATATTTTCAAAAGGTGTTTTAACATACAAAAAATTATTTATTAATGTAATTTTTACCTTTTTTTTCTTTTAAAAATATATTTTATGAAATCCTCTTGTCACATTATGAACAAAAAACTTTTTTAAACTTTTTAATTGGAAAATTATTTTTCTCCTCACCTTATACGACATATATGGATTTACCCACCTTCATTTATTTGACGAATTATTGAAATGACTAAAAGGATAATTTTTAATGAAATTATTATGGAAAAGTAATTTTCATGTAAAAAAATTTTCAAAATAAAAAAGGTTATTTTCTTCAATATTTTATTAAAATACCCTTTTATATTATTTCTATTCATAAATAAATACAAAACATAAATTTAGACTGCATATAATATGTTAGATTGATACGATCCTTATTCTTCTTATGGATGGTTTATGATTTATTTTTCTATGTATAGTATTGAAATTGACATCCAAGTTTCCTTTTTCATTCACATTGAAATATTCAATTTCATATGATTAATAGACATTGAATTTACACTAATTATACATATCATTTGTCATAGATAAGTTTTCTACCTAAATAGTTTGTAATTTTTACATATGTTGTTTATTTAGAATATTATTTGATTTCCTGGGGAAATATTTATAAATCTATTTCCTTTATTCAATAGAGTTAATTGATATGGAATATTTTTTATTTGATATGAGGATGACTTGTGAATGTAGTGAAATGTGGGGCACGATCATTTTATATACCCTTGATGTATTGATGGATTCACTAGTGACTATTTAGTTTTACAAATAAAATAGGATAATACTAGTAGTTTTAAACCATCTCATGAAACATATTGACAGTATTGGATTTCATGTGCCTTAGACATGATGTCAAATAATTAATAATTTTTTTCATTTTTTCATTATTTTTTATCCATTAGATTTTCACATTGAAAAAGTTTATGGATGGAATTAATTCTCAGTTTATAGATTAAATGGAATGTTATTGCAGTTTCTTACCCTACAATATTGATTATTTTAATTGATTCATTATTTATTCATCTATAAAAAACCATTACGTATTATTTAAGCCCATCATTATTTATTTTAATTTATATAGTATTATATAAAGTGTACTAAAAAAGAAATGTATTGACACATGAAGTGGGAAAAAATTATCCAAAAAAATTATATTGAAATTTTGTTACTCATGTATATATCTTGTTTACTGAGAAAACTAAACTATTTGGTCCATTGGGAAATTATTTACATATATCTTATGCCAATGTAATGGTTGAATGACACTAGATCCAGAATTTATGGGGTCTCACTGCAACATATTGAGTGCTATTATAGCGTACCATGGGGCGCATGACTTTGTGTTAAAGGATGAAGGTCAATGTTTATATGTTATGATGTAGATTAGTATAATAAGTAGTAGAAAATGGATCATATTGATGGATTACACTCCATCGTCCTTATGTCTTTGTAATGAGAGTGAATTTGTAAGGTATTACTATTGGGAAGGAATTTTTTTTATTATTCATGAATATTGGTAGGGTATGTTATTATCATTGTAAGAAGGATGTGTGTATGTTCTAATGAATAAAAGTAGAAATAGTTGACTTGTGGATGTAGGAATAATTATCCTAATAGTGTATTACATTTTGTACTTGTGTTTTCATCTTCTTTTCAAGAAACACAATTTATTTCATGTCTCTTATCTAAAATGATGGTGTTCAAAAAAATATTGGAGGGATATGGAATAAAATAAAAAGAAATTTTATTAAAATTGGTAGGGTGACTGGTCTTATTAATTATAGGTTTCTATTTCTTATTTGGTCATCTAAAAATTGAAGTGACATGTTATGTGGTCCATAAGATGTAGATTTTGGTGGGGGTACATCTAATGGTCTATGGTAATATATCCCCACCAAGTGGTGTCATAGATTGGTTATACATAATTTGGCTGTTTTTTTTTGGGATGTATATGGTAGAAAAAAGATGATAATCTAGATACCATACATGTATATGATATCATAAGTACTCCATATCAGGCAGAGGGTTTATGAATGTTCTGTTATTGAGGCAACATTAATATCTGTTTCATAAGACTACTTGGTTCCCCTTATCATAAAGTGTGCTGAGTTTCCATTAGGATATTCATCATTGTAGGTAGAATCCTTAATAGGGAGTCTGAGTTTAACAAAAGATTATCAATGTCCATTTTGAGTCTATTGGGATATTCTGTTACCATGATGGAATTTTGAACTCATTGGATAACTGTTATTTATTTCTATTGATAAACATCAGCCCTTACATTATTTGGATTTAGTATTAGATTATTGATTTTTATAAGATAAAATTCCCCGAGTATGGATAAATTTTATTATTTAATGATCAAATGGACAATTCCTGGTAGAAAATGGTTTTGATGATCCCTAAGGGATTATAATATTCATTGGTTGGAGAGTTTGTAAGAAGATATTTTTTTAAAAGACGGGTAGTCAATGACATTAACTAGATGGATTATTCTAAAAGGATGTATCTATGAGACATGAAACATGTTCTTAAGAATTAGGTTTTAATGTTAATGGGTAATATAGGTTTGAAGGTAACAATAATTTTCATGGATCAAATCTTCTATACCTAGAAGATTTATTTTTTAGATGTCACATAAAAATGTTAGCTGAGGAGCGAGTGGATACCATTGCTTCTATGTGTTTTTAATGATTAAAATACTCAGGCTAAGTGACACTAAGGTTCTTATTCATAAAAATCAAAGTAGGGTAATATTTATATATTTAAACACTCATGGATGTGATTGTTTCATATATAAAAGGATCAAATGTTATTTTGGAATGATCCAAATTATATCAGAAGGTCTTTGCATAAAATCATTGGAATTTTTTTGATAGTGTGGGCATCACTATAGTGGTTTCATGATTTTGACTATATATTGTAAATGAAACCATATCTATAAGAATATAATTGCAAGGATTGTATCCTAATATAGATTTATAATATTTGAAAATGGATTATTTGGAATGGATTAAATTCTTGAATGGAAAAGAATAGGCAGTTTGAAAACCCTTTTTAGCTACAAGGAACATGGTTGATGATTCCTTCAAAATAATGTAGGATAAAAAATTTATATTCTTGTGATCTCAAGTCATACAATGTTATGTAATTAAGCTTTATTGATATGGTGCCACAATAGTTTGGGTATTAATTTCATAAATAAAATGTCTTAGGTGTCCATAGAATGTCTATCAAGAAGAAGCATAATGGAGTGAAGTATACTAGATGATGTTATAGGATATGTGTGTTCCCAGAAGAAGATTGATTTTTTTATTATTTCTATCTTTTTACCTATAGTTTGAATATAATAGCCTTCAAAATCATATCATTATGAGTAGATAATTTCACCTCATGTAGAACCATATAGAGGATTTATGGGGGATGTTTTGCATAAAAAATATAAATAAATGTTCTTTCATGTGTTATATTCCTAAAATATTGGAACATGATATTATTTTTTTCTTCCTAAAATATATATTAGTGTTGTTATTTTATATTTTGGGGATTATATTATTATTTAACACCCATTATGTTACTATTTATTTTATTTTATTTCACTTTTATTAATATCTATACTATTTATTTTTTAGATGCTATAGGAATGATATTATAATTTTAGTGTTTATTTTATCATTTTACTAATTTAGAAATAGTTTTTTACGGTCCTTAGAAATCATGTGAATTATCTTTATAAAATACATCTAATGTTCATGATTTACTATGAACTATTTAGTTCAAACTAGGTGATGATGCTTGTACATGTGGGCTTTCAATTCACTTATAAATGTTCATGGTTAGCTTGGATGGCTAGTCCATGGATTGAGGTGATCATTGTTATTACTTATATTAATTAAATTTATACCATTTTTTATGTAGGATTGGGGTTTAAATTTCATTATAACCCAAATAGTTGGTCCATGGTTTGATAAATAATGCGAAAACGCCATCAAATTTTCCCATTAATTTTTTTAGTTTCCATATTTTTCGTTACATGATTATTATTTGCATTAATTACAATATTCTCCACATCCCATTTAGGTGATCCAATATTTTAAGGATGATAGTATACCCTCTTCATCTCATTATTATTTCCATCCAGCATTTCATGGATTCGTTGGGGATTTATCAATAAAATACCCCCTTATTATTGTTTCTTAATTATTGTTCCCCATATTCCACTTTTCCCTTGGTTTTATTCCCTTAGTGAAACCATCAATGATTTTATAGTGGTTATATAGTTTTATGCATTATTAACATAATTTTTTCGTTGATATGGATTTTTGAGGTTCATTCAATCCTTATTAGAGAGTTTTTCATGAAAGGAAACACAATAAGGGTAATTATATAGTATTTACACAATAATTATTATATTTTTGTTTATTAAATAGAATTAAATTTTTTTAATTATTATTTAAAATGATTTAATAATTTCATTAAATGAGTATGTGATTAATGTATTGAGTTTGTATGGAGTTTTGGTGTGGCATCCCACTTGGAATAAAAATATTTCATGTGGATTTCAAGGGTTTTCCTTTTTTAATGTAATATGTTGGTACTAAGTGTCATCAAATGTTCTTATGGAACATTTTATATCATAATGTGTTTATCAATGGAATTTTACCCCATATAGGTTCATTATTATGCGTGATTTTTTATAGGAAATTTAATATTAATGTGTTTGTATATGATTTCTAAATGTTTTGGTGCAAAGGATGTTTTGAACAAAACTTTTAAAGAGTTGTAAAATGGATAGGAATCCCATGAAAGGATTTTGGTAATGTCGATATTTCACTTAGACACTACTATTCATAGTGTGTGTGATACCCTCATATGATCAACTATATTCTTGTGTGTAATTGTTATGAATTTTTTCCAATAGGGCATGTTTTCTAATACATGTGATATGTTTGATATGAAAATTTATTTTTTATTATGACGGTGTATGAGGAAAGATTATATTTCATGTTATTAATAAATTAATGATTTAGGTTTTCATTTCATGAAAATATGGTGCTCAACACCATTGAGATTTATCATTGGACCCTAGGAATCAATGTAGTAGATTTGGATTAATTTTATGATAGACCAGTGGGTGATCACTACATAGTGCCCAGGGAGATTTTCTCCCTTGTAAGGAATTATGTTGTACCAAGAGACCTTAAAGATGGTTCCATATAGTGATTGTTCTGGTATAATTGAATTACAACTGAACATTCCTATGATATTTAAAAACCCATAATCCATGGGTCTCAATGTGCAAAATAACATATCATAATATCATTCATAAAACCATATACAAGGGTATGATATATAAAGGATCTTCAAACATCAAAACACTATTTTGAAAGGTTAATAACCATCAGGATTCATCACCCAAATAATTTTCCAATTCAATGAATCGCTAAAAAACCTAATTAATCAGTAAATGGAATTATTGAACAATAATATAGAATGATAATGTGGTGAGTGATATAATTAAATCTTGGATCTGATATATTAATATTCCATGAATTCATTATTAAACAATATTGAAATCCATAGATATGGACATAACTGCTTAGGAATATAATTCATCCTAAGGGGATGATTAAGGATCTTGTGAGATCAATAATAATATAGAATAATAAAATCATGTCTTGAATTATCATATCCTAAAAACACTATATTATATGGAATTGGATCCTGAAGGGAGATGGATCACAAAATCCCATCAATATAGTACATACCTTTGATAAATCTAGGAAATTGGTGATGAATGATGTGATTCTCAGAGGATTAAATTTAAAATCACATTTTTTGAATTATTTAATAATCAAAATATAGTTTTGTCACACAGTTTATAAACCCATAAACCATCTATGTGAGGATCCTGACCTATTTTGGGTACCCACACAAATTGTCATCATGATTTTGTATACTATGATTCATCCATTTTTGTCACCTCTATTCTGAGTCACATTTTTTTTTGAAATTTCATCATTATCTCTAACGATGAATGACCCAAAATTCCACTCCAAAATGTTTTATGATTTTTTGAGGATAATTGTATAATATTCCCTAATTGTTCTCCAATGATACACTCCCCAAAAGGACTAAAAACCATCAAAAACCATAAAATAGACATGAAACCATATAAAAGTAAATTATATCTCAAAGAAAATAAAAAATGGGATGAAATTAAAAAGTAAGATACCAAAAAATCCATATGAATTATAATTTTCCCTATTAATGGCTTCCCATCCATAAAAATTGTATCTAGACTTCCTCCTTAGAAAAATCTATACATTGAGATCGTACATTGAATTACTATTTTAATGATTCCCCTTGTATTCATAAAATCATCCATAGAACTCAAAAAACTAGAATCAGCATGACCCCAAACACCTTATCTCTACGATTCCCAATTCATATTGACCACTCCAAAAACTATGTATCTAGTTCCAATATAATTTCCTTATTATCGATGACATGTATAGGATTAGGCTCATACATTCAAAGCTATGACACGTAGTACATATAATCTATAAAAAAATGGAATGGATGTATTTTCAATTGTTTTTATAATATAATGATGTTATTTTTTATCATAGATTGTCCAAAAAAACATTGTTCCATATTTTCATTCAACTATAAATAATTATGATAGTACCGATCTTACACCGAAAAGAAATCCTTGTCACCAATGATCAACTTCAATGGTCATATCCTCTTGATTTAATGTTATAATTGAATACTATAAACAATAACCAACTAATTCAGGATCAAATGTACGCTCTGGGGAATCTCATACAATATACTCAACCCAAAGACATTATCCATACCTACCTCATTTCAAAAAAATAGTGATTGGTATTATATTCTATATAGAGCCTCAAAAGGTTCCATCTGAAACATATTCTTGAAATAGTTATTATATGTGAATTCCACAATGTCTAAATGATCATCCTACACTATACTAAAGCCTATGATTATTATTCTATTAACAACCTCCATAATATAGATCATCCTCTCGATAAATCCATTGTTTGGTGGATGGTATGCCTTTCATAGTTTAAATTATTTCTCCAATGAATTATTCATGCCATTCCAAAACCATGATGTAAAATTATCATCACAATATAATAAGATACTTAATGGGCCTATCAATATTTTTACAATATCCTAGTAAAAAATTTAGTAAAATATTGTTTTTAGTTGGTCACATAGATTATTAAGAAATGTGTTACTTTCTTCAACAGATCAACTATCACCCAAAATACATCTCAGGTTCTCGAGTTCCTTGCAAACACCATAATGTATTCAAAAGTAAGCTTATACCACATATACAGAGGCCTGGTAATTAGAAGAAGTAACTCTACTAGTCACTCGCTCTATTAGATGATCCTTCTACTGGTTAGATAATGAAATATGAATCACCAGATATCTCTCTTTAATCATGACCAAAAATCAATGATTGATACCTCGATACATATTCTATAAACATGTGTTCACTACCCACTATGGCATGGGAGTCCCACATATCACTATTCTTATGGTTTCATGAGTTAATTCTCTCCCATGAACAGAAATCACATTATTTGTATCTATTGAACATCCTGGAACTACATAAAATTTCACCATAATTTCACATATCACAATGTATATGAAGTATAAATAGAATATTATCATTAATCGGTCAACCAATGATAATGTTAATATTCAAGGAGGACATGTCATCACCCCTCAGTCCATAGATTTACCAATTAACCATTAAAATAAAAATAGTATTGACTATCATTCCCCCTTTAAAGATCTCTGGCAAACCTATTGTGTTTTCCAATTTAGAGAATCTACAATGGTATTCCCCTTCCTCGAAGAAAAGTCCATCTCATCATCATTTTTTGGATAATCCACAAAAACATGGGCCATATAATCAATTCAATCTATATGAATATGAAACAATTATCTGTAGTCATTTTATATGAAAAATATCTCCCCAAAGAGATAATAGCACCAACAAATGGATTATACACCATAGTCACCATTTCAATGTCGTATATAGGGTATTTTTACTCATGAAGACATATCTTTTGAGATCCCTAATCTAATACCAAATCCCTGTGAATCATAAAACCCAAAAAATGAGACATGTAGAATAACAATAAACTGCATATCAAATCCTAGGTTATGGAAATGTCAAAAATTTTGTTTTCATCACTCTCCTCTTAAACTCTAATAATGATTCCTCATATTTTTCATCCCACTCAGTTTTTCCTCCATTATTATTATGATCTTTTTTATGAACAACCAAATGGGATAATTCCTAAAGGGACTATTAGTAGTATCACAAATATCGAAGGAAACACCTAATTTCAAACTCATTTCAATTATGTTCCCAAATCATCATAGTCTATAAAATCAATCTATCCCCAAAAATTCCTACATTAGAGATCATGTTCCTATGGAATCCTAAATCTTGGATACATAAGTTTCACATTGAGCGATTTCTTTGTAGATGATTTTCTTAATGAGTACACAATACAACCTCCGTGTGTCTAGTATGAATATTGTAGGTCTATGTGTATATGAGGATATCATCAAATATAATCACAATAAATGATTCGAGATATGGATAAAATGTCATGTTCAAGAGATCCTTGAATAGTTCTAGTTCATTTATTCAACATAAAAGGAATGATGAGATACTCATACGGTCTTTATCTAATCATTAATAATGAATTCGGAATATCCTGTACAGTGATATTAAGCTTGTGGTATCAAGATCATAGATCAATCTTAGAGAACAATCTGTCTCTAGAAAACTTTTTAAATAATTCATCATTCATCCTTAATTGGTATTTTATCCTCATTGTATACTTGATCATATTCCTTTTGTCCAAAAATAACCAATGAAAATAATTAAACATATTATTAAATAAAACTAGGGAACCCCATAAATATGTGACCAGTTCGATAAAACCATTATCCTCTTAATCCTTGATCTACATATGAACATCCATTTTACATGAACTTCTATACTCTTATAGAAGAGAAATGATCATGAAAACTGAGATAACGAGCACTCCCGAATGATGAAACTGAACTCAAACAAGTCAATATGCCAAATGAACTTAATAAAATTATAATATATCAATTAAATGTAATAATTGTTGTTAATTATTTAAATAATTTATTTATTTTTATTATTTCTGTAGAGACCTGAATCTTGACGTACATGGACATTACATTCCTTTTGCAGAATACTTAATACATAACAAAAACAGACACACAAGGAACGTAATACATTAGTGTCTTTGGAAACTGGGAATATAATCTTCTAATCGTCGTGAAAGATATTCAACATCTCCCATAAAGAACTTCCCCTTTTGTTTTCTTACCTAAAACCATTATTTCTATCCTGGGGAAATGAAAACATAAAACGAGTGAGCTCGAATGCTCAGTAAGGTTATGCATGGAGAAATTAAAACAAACCATATACATTTGAACAGAAAATATGAACATCTTGTTTAAACATCGAAATATTGAGAAATGAAATGAAACATGGAAGCACGTAAGGCATATATCATAATAGAACATCAATAATGATAAAATAGCTTGTAAATAAATATTTTAATTTGGGAAAAACTTTAATCACATGATATTATTTCCATTGTAGACAAGGAATTGCTGCCAAGACCATCTTAGTGGAAAAAGTCCCATTCTGAATCAATTTCACTCCGTATTCCAGTCCTGTAACACTGAACCAGATTAACTTACCATTCCAGCCATGTCTATCTCATGAGATATAAATCATTTCCCAATGCATTGGAGGGAGATATAAGTCCCACCCATCTCATAATGAAATCATTCTTACTTGTGCCACAAATTACACATAAATCATTCATCATAACCCAAAGAATAAAATGGGTTTCATAAACATCATCCCATCATAACATAATCCATATAAAATAAATGAATATCATTTCATAATAAGAGAAGTGAAAACATGTAAATCATAGAGACATTACACTTGAAACATACACATATGAAATAACGTCATCTTAGATGGAAAATGGTTTTGATAAAACACTTGAAATTAATTCTTGAGGAAAATATCCTTTCTTCTTCAAAATCATTTTCTTTTCACAAAATGCCATGAAATTTTAAAAGAAAAGGGTTTTGTTGAAAATAATCATGCAATCTTTTAGAGGATGCTTCATGAAAATGAGGCGTTATGAAACCATAAAAGTCCGTTCACTCTGTTTATGTTAAAAATAACATTCTCTTCTTACTTTTGTTGGAGAAGTCAAAAAGTACCTCGTATGGTAAAAAAAGATTCCTTACATACCATGTTGTAAAAGTCAAAAATGGTTAAAAAGGAATTTAAACATACATAAAACAATTTTTAGGAAACATGGACATGTATGATAACAATAACCCACGTAAATACTTATGAATAAACAATCTCGGATAAGAACGAGATTGGAATAGTTATCCCTTACCTTACGTATGATATGCTTCGTATGTATCTGAACATCCTACTTTAAACTTTCTCTTAAGGAAGTAGAGTTTGTCTTTTGAAAAGACCATAACCTCCTGAATGTTTCTAGGGATGTGGAGAAGAAAAATGTGTAGGGGTTGACCGAGCATCAAGGCACAATAGGGTGTGAAGAGAAGAGGGAAGGGGTGCCCTTTTTATAAGGGAGGAGAGGGGCACCTTTAGAAAAACATAAAATATTATTTTTTAATAAAGTCATATTCGGTTTTTAGTAGCTCCAAAATGATTTATTTCGAATCTATGGTGGGTATGGTTCTAAATCCTCTCAACCAAAATATTTGAGAAAAGTTTGGGTCATTATATTAACCTTGTCTTTTTGTTTTAACTCTTAGTTAATTATATTGTCATTTACCATGTCACTTTTCATTTTTATATGATATAGTTCATAAACATACCATATACATCCAAGATACCCCCAAGTGTTCCACTAATGATACACCTATAATGATATACGTATCCTGGCTGACCCTTAGATTTTTTGGAATATAATAACAATTAATAATATAATATTTGTTTTAAAAACTATGTTTTTTCAATTTTGACACTATTTGGTAATGGATTTTTGGGAAAATCATAACAGCATGATTAGCTCGAAAAAAGTTAATTAATTCAATAAAAACAGTTCATATTAACCTAGAAAATTAGTTTAATTCTTAAAAAGTCTCATATTACATTTAATTGGGTATTTATAACATCAATTATTTTAATATTTCATTTTATAGGTAATTACTTCATCACCATTGTGTCATAAAATAAATAAATTATATAATGTCTAAAAATTATAAATAAAATATCACTAGGTAGGAAATCATTTTATCTTTCTAATTAATATTTATAGTCTAATTTATCTTATGAATAACCCTATATTAAAAATGTTTTAGTTATTAAACTTTGATTTTAACTATTTTAAACCTTCTTTAAATAAATTAATAATAAATGTCCTAATCTAATGAAAGTGGACCTAAATGGTCATATTTTATTCCTAACATTGTTTTTGGTTGAATTACACTTATCCAATATAATGAGTACATGTGTTAGGGTAATATCATTTTTACCCTTAATTAACCTATTTACTTTTAACCGTGGTAAATAAAACGAAAAAGTTACTATTCACCAAAAATTATTTTCATCTCATTGAACCACATTTTAGTCCTTGATATTAACCATGTGTCTCGGATTTTCTAAATTCCACTCACAGAAGCGGTAAAATTATGTTTTATGTGAATTTCCAAATTCTCTTAGGAGGTTGGTAAAAGACGATGAAAAGTTCAATAAAATTTTTATATATCTAAAATTATTATAAATGACTCCAATGAATTTCATTGAACATAAATAAGTATTATGTATCTAGTTTGACCTAAAATAAATTTAAATCAAAGAAATGATTATTTAAATAAAATGTAGGTTTTAACCAAAAACTCAGTGTTTTCACTATTCATTAAAAATTGATGTTTTTCAGAAAAATACCAAAAATTCAGCCTAAGATATATTTGATATTCCTAATTCAAAAATGATGTCTATTTTTCCAAATTCAAAACATAGCAGTGGCATTAATTAAATTTAAAAGAAATTCCTGTAATCAAAACAAATAGCGTATTTTTATGAAACAATAACTATCCAAAGATCGAAACTTGTTTATTCCAATATCAAAGTGAAATTAATTCCAATGACAAACATTGGATTAAATGGTAAAAATATGTTCTAATTTCACTTTAAAATTAATTAAAAATATAATCTAACCATATAAATTATTGCGATGAAAAAACTTGTTTTGAATTAAAATATAGCGTGTTTTTAATATTCATCAAAATATGAAAGTTATCAGAATAATATGAAAAATATATCTGAAGTAAATTTTTATATCCTGATACCAAAAAGAGTATTATTTTGTCAAATATAACTTATAAACATGTCAAAAATTAGATTTAAAATGGTGCGCCATCAAAAGCCGGCAAAACTACATTTTTTGAAAAATACTTATTTTACCCGAAAAATTTATTTTGTTCTCATACCATGTTCTATAAAATGTGTAAGATGAATAATAATGTTATAAAATTTAATATTTAGTTAATACAATTCATAACGGCTAGTCCATATTTACAATATATCGTTGTTTAGGGAAATATGGTATTGCGTACTGCACACGCTATTGAGAAAGGTCGTGATTGCATGTATTGCAAGCCAAGTCAGGGTGACGTGTAATGAAAGACTCCTTTGTTGTTGCGTATAACAAAATACAACCATATTTCATTTATACATTAAAAAATCTATACATAATGTTGCGTAGAATAATTTCTACCAAACGAACTTGGAATTGTGTGTAACACGAGCCAAGAATAGTGTTGCATATAATGCAAGCTAATACAGTGTTGCGTATAGTGCAAGATAATCTTGGTGTAGCGTACAACAGAAGACATCAATGAAAAAATAAGAATAATTCTAATAAAATATCAGGTTGTTATATTCTACCCCCATTAAAATGAATTTCTCTCTCGAAATTTTTTGGGGTTATAAATGGTTTACTACTTGAAAGTTTCTTTCATAGAAACCCGCGTCGTAAAAAGAAATACCAAAACATGACTTTAAAAACTAAAGTATGAAACATAACGGTTACCCAAATTAACTAATCATTGGGTTTCCACATAAGAGAACATAGGTGAAAATATGGATATGGAAGAGAAATATAACCATCAACTTCTGATGAAGAGTGGTAGAGGAGAGGGCTATGAGAAATCAAACAATCACAAAGCCATAAATTTGTGATGATCTAAGGTACCATCTGATTCATCAGATGTGAGAGCACTAGGACAACATTTTTTTGTTTTCAAGATCATTTCACTAAAGTTTAAGAATTTAAATTATAAGAAATACTTACTTTATATTGGTATCATCTAACCGTTGATCATGTCTTGAACAATTTCCCCTTCATCTCTTAAAGAAATGAAGTTGAATTTCTCTTCTATGATCTGTTAGCCAATTATGCGATAGAATTATAAGTCATTCCATCTATTTATATCACAAAAAGTTTAGCACAATTTATTAAATATACAGAATTCCATCTATGCTAAGATTAATTGTATATGGTTGCTAAAATAGACTTATACTTCAGCTATCCTAGTGATTAATAAAATAAAACTAGTTTCTACTAACTAGGGAATTCATGTAGGCCAGTGGTAGGTGATAAAGGCCTGTTGCACTTCAGTTGTGGGTTCGATTCCCACAGCCTTGTCTGACGCGACGGGTTGTCGCATGTACTGTAGGTTTTCATTTTTCTAAAACTACATAATTATAACATTCCATCAATAATATCAAAAACAGTTCTGGCCTTAAACAATACTAACTTATGTCCAGCATAATCCATTTAAAATATTTAGGCTTATCCAAAATACTTCTGTCCGATTAATAGAAATGTCATCTACTGAGCATCTGAATTCCTTCATTTGTCCCTCATTTATCATAATATATATCTTGTTGTTGGTCACATTCCAAACATTTGAATACCTTAATCATGTATTCTATTGAAGAATGAATACCCATTGAACCTTAGTGAAGGAATAAATGATGTCAAAAGTTAACTCTTTCCAAATACCAAAATCCAAAAATTCTATATACTCAAACCATGATATTCCATTGTCCTTATATCAGTAATGAACTAATGAATACTGTCAAACATTTCATTTTCTCCTTATCCCTTCGTTATGCGCATATCATCTTATTTCCAAAAATATCTCAATCACTTTCCATGGTTACCGGTACCATAATATTATTGAAAACCACAATAGACCAATATATAAATATTCTAATATTCCATGATACTATATACAACATTATTTTGGAATCCCATTACATAAACACTTAATCATTCCACTACATCGTTTTCATATTCAACATCACCAATAGTGATTGCATGTGACTTCCCTTTGTTCTTTGCCTTATTTGGTTTCTCATGTTGATCATAATTAACCCTTGGATTAGGGAATTGATTAGTATAATGCCCCATTTAATTTCACTTGAAGAATTGAACTGTGGGTGGTGCGTTCTATGTAGTATTTTCTTTATTCACATCATTAGCATCCATTTTTCCATTACTTCAACACTCAAGTGTTCGATGAACTTCTTTTCTACACTTAAAACATTTTCTGGTCCCTTTAAGAAAATCTCTACCATGCTTCTTTCCACACATTGAGCATAAAGAAACATTCATCTTCTTTTCACCATTGTTTTGAGATTTCTCCTTGAACTCCATCTTTTGTTTCCTATCCAAACCATGAGATGGATATGTAACACCAACTTCTATTTCTACCTTGATAGCACAACGCACAATTTCATCATAGCTACGGATGTCTCTTATAGCTATTTCCCTTCAAAGACTTGGTTTTAATCCACTGAAGAATCGATCCACTTTACTTTCAGGTTGGATGATAAAGCCAGATGCATACCTTTCAAGACTTGTAAAATTTTCTACGTATATACCAACAAATTCATCAGCCTTTTGCTTAAGCTCAAGGAACTCCTTTTCCATATTTATTCAAAAAATATGAGGGAAGTACTTATTGGAAAAAAAGTTCTGGAACTTGTCCCATTCCATGGATTCAGTTTCATCTTGGGGCCTTGTATTCTTAATTAGAGTCCACCACCAGTCTGATTAACCTTCTAAATGGTAAACAGCTAGAATGACTATATCATGATCTGAACATCGAATTATGGAAAATAACATTTCAAAGTTAATGATCCATTTTTTTGCAACAATTGGATCAGAAGACCCATTGAAAGAAGGTGGAAGTTGCCTCATGAAGGACTCAATAGAATATTGTTCCCTTCTCTGCTCATTCGGAGGTCTAGAATGATTCATATATTGCGTAAGTATAGCAATAAGATTTTGCACTCCATCTCCCATAACATTGGTTTGAACAGAAGGAAAATCATTGCATTGTCCATTACATTGATCAACACAGTTCCTTTGGGTTCCATCCATCGTCTAAAACCCAAAAAGAATAGTGTGAGAGGAAAAAATCATGTTAGGGAAAACAACATAATTAAGGGGGAGTACCTTCGATATCTAACATCTTAGGTTTAATTCTAATATCATTACTGTAATTCTAGGACAATAACCTATACTTATACTTAACCTTAGAGACATCCCTAGACATACCTTAGAAATATATCTAGGGATCTCACTAACGTTTTCACATCCTAGTTTCCAATGGTTAACTAATCCTTTACTCTAATACCAACTATAGAGACCCGAATCTTGACATACATATACATTACATTACTTTTGAAGAATACTTAATACATAACAAAAACAGACACATAAGGACCATAATAGTTTATTGTCTTTGGAAACATGGAATATAATCTTCTAATAATGATGAAAGATCTTCAACATCTCCCATAAAGATCTTCCCCTTTTGTTTTCTTACCTAAAACTTTTCATTATATCCTGGGGAAAATAAATAATAAAAAGGGTGAGCTCGAATACTCAGTAAGGGTAAGCATGGAGAAAATAAAAAAAACGATATACATTTCAACATAAAACATGAACATAATGTTTAAACATAGAAATCTTGAGTAATGAAATAAAACATGGAAACACGTAAGGCATATATCATAATAGAACATAAATCATGATAAAATAGCTTATAAATAAATCTTGTAATTGTGGAAAAATATTAAGAACATGATATGATTTCCATAGTAGTAAAGGAATTACTTCGAAGACCATCATAGTGGACAAAGTCCCTTTCTGAAACGATTTCACTCCTCATTCAAGTCCTATAACACTGAACCAGATTAACATACAGTTCCATCCATGTCTATATCATGAGATATAAATCTTTACCTAATTCATTGGAGGGAGATATAAGTCCCACCCATCTCATAATGAAATAATTCTTACATGTGCCACAAATTAAACATAAATCATTCCTCATAACCCAAAGAATAAAATGGGTTTCATAAACATCATCCCATCATAACAAAATCCATATAAAATAAATTGATATCATTTCATCAGAAGAGAAGTAAAACCATGTAAATCATAGAGACATTATACTTGAAACATACATATATGAAATAATGTCATCGTAGATGTAAAAAGTTTTTGATAAAACACTTGAAATGAATTCTTGAGGAAAATATCCTTTCTTCTTCAAAATCATTTTATTTTAACAAAATTCCATGAAATTTTTAAAGAAAATAGTTTTGTTGAAAATAATCATGCAATCTTGTAGAGGAAGCTTCATGAAAATTAGGATTTATGAAACCGTAAAAATCAATTCACGCCGTATAAGTTAAAAATAACATTCCCCTCGTACTTTTGTCAGAAAAGTCAAAAAGTGCCTCATATGGTAAAAAAAAGAAAGATTCCTTACATACCATGTAGTAAAAGTCAAAAATTGTTAATAGGGACTTTAAACATACATAAAACCATTTTTAGGAAACATGGACATGGATGATAATAATAACCCTAGTAAATACTTACGAATAAACAATCTCGGATAAGAACTGCATTGGAATAGTTATCCCTTACCTTACGTCTGATATGCTTCATATGTATCCAAACCTTCTCTTTTAAGATTCCTCTTAAGGAGGTATAGTTGGTCTTTTGAGAATACCAAAACCTCTAGAATGTTTCTAGGGAAGTGTAGAAGTGAAATGGTCAAGGTTTTTCTGAGATTCAAAGCTCAAAAGGCTGTGAAGAGAAGAGGGAAGCGGTGCCCTTTTTATAAGGGAGGAGAGGGGCACCTTTGGAAAAACATAAAATATTATTTTATAATAAAGTCATATTCGGTTTTTAATATCTCCAAATTGATTTATTTTTAATATATGGTGGGTATGGGTTGAAATCCTCCCAACCAATAGATTTTAGACAGGTTTTGGGCATTATATTATCCTTATCATTTTGTTTTAACTCTTAGTTAATTAGATTGGCATTTACCTTGTCACTTTGCATTTTTATATTATATAGTTAATAAACGTACCATATACATCCAAGAGACCCCCAAGAAGTCCATTAATGATACACCTATCATCATATAAATATCTTGGCCGAACCATAGATTTTTAGGAATATAATAACAATTAATAATATAATATTTGTTTTAAAAACTATTTTATGTCAAATTTGATACTATTTGGTAATGGATTTTTGTGAAAATAATAACAGCGTGATTAGTTCTAAAAAAAATAATTAATTAAATAATAACATGTCATATTATCCTAGAAAATTATTGTAATTCCTAAAAAGTCTCAAATTACATTTATTTGGGTATTTATAACATCAATTATTTTAATATTTCATTATTTCTGTAATTACTTCATCACCATTGTGTCATAAATAACATATATTATATAATGTCCAAAATTATAAATAAAATACCATTACGTAGGAATTATTATTATATTTCAAATGAATATTTATAGTAGTATTTATCTTATGAATAACCCTATAATAAAAATGATTTAGTTATTAAACATTGATTTTAACTATTTTAGTCCCTCTTTATATAAATTAATAATAAATGTCCTAATCTAGTCCAACTGAACCTAAATGGTCATATTTTATTCCTAAGGTTCTTTTTGGTCTAATTACACTTATCCAAATGAATTAAGACATCTGTTAGGGTAATAATAATATCATTTTTATCCTTAATTACCCTATTTACTTTTAACCGTGGTAAATAAAAGTAAAAAAGTTACTATCCACCAAAAAATATTTTAATCTCATTGAACCAAATTTTAGCCCTTTATATTAACTGTGACTCTCGTATTTTCTAAATTCCACTCACAGAAGCGGTAAAATCATGTTTTATATGAATTTCCAAATTCTCCTAGGAGGTGGGTAAAAGAAGATGAAAAGTTCAATAAAATTTTTATATATCTAAAATTATTATAAAATGACTCCAATTAATTTCATTGAACTTATATAAGTATTATGTATCTATTTTTACCTAAAATAAATTTAAATCAAATAAATTATTATTTAAATAAAATGACGCTTTTAACTAAAAACTCCGTGTTTTGACTATTCATCAAAAATTGTTGTTTTTCAGAAAAATACCAAAAATTCAGCTAAAGCTATATTTGATATTCCAAATTCAAAAATAATGTCTATTTTTAAAAAATCAAAACATAGAAGTGGAATAAATTAATTTTAAACGTAATTCCCATTATCAAAACAAATAGCGTGTTTTTATGAAACAATAACTATCAAAAGATCGACACTTGTTTATGTCCAATTTCAAAGTGAAATTAATTCCAATGACCATTATTGTATTAAATGGTAAAAATATATTCTAACTAAACTTTTTAACCAATTAAAAAGATAATCTAACCATATAAATTATTGCGATGAAAAAAGTTGTTTTCAATTAAAATACAACGTGTTTTTACTATTCATCAAAATATGAATGTTATTAGAATAATATGAAAAATTTATCCAAATCAAATTTTTATATCCTGATTCAAAAAAGAGTTTTATTTTTGTCAATTTTAACTTATAAACATGTCAAAATTTAGATTTAAAAAGGGTGCGCCATCAAAAGGCGGCAAAACTACAATTTTTTTTTAAATACTTATTTTACCCGAAAAATATATTTTGTTCTCATACCAGGTTCTAGAAAATGTGTAAGATGAATAATAATGTTATAAAATTCAAAATTAAGTTAATAATATTCCTAACGGCTAGTCCATATTAACAATATATAGTTGTTTAGGGAAATCTGGTATTGCGTACTACACACGCTATCGAGAAAGGTCGTGATTACGTGTAATGCAAGCCAAGTCAAGGTGATGTGTAGTGAAATACTCCTTTGTTGTTGCATATAAAAAAATACAACCATATTTCATTTATACATTAAAAAAATCTATAATTAATGTTCTGTAGAATAATTTCTACAAAATGAACTTGAAATTGTGTGTAACATGTGCCAAGAATAGTGTTGCGCATACTGCAAGATAATACAGTGTTGCGTATAGAGCAAGATAATCTTGGTGTAGCGTACAACAGAAGAAATCAATGAAAAAAATAATAATTCTAATAAAATCTCTGGTTGTTACAATTTATGTCATTAAGATAATGTAATTAATCGTTTCTGACATAATGTAATGTACACTACCCAAAACTCGATTTTATCATTCAGGTTACTCTTTCTCTCTTTACCACATTGTAATTATTATTTAATTTTTTTTATTCTAATTAATTCTTTGAATATGTTCCAAACTAATTTATACAGGTTAGATAATCCGTCTTTGATGAGTCAATTCATGCTTTTGAAAGGATCCCTTTTCAATTCTTCCGAATAAGCAAGCTTGATTCAACTAAACTTCCCAATTTATTTCCTGCTTCAAATTTCAATACATAATATGTTTTAATACAAAATTATTGTTTTATAAAATCAATAATTTATTCACGAAGATCCACCATTCTTCATTAAGGGATTTATAAAACCAAATATGTCGTTTTCCACTTTAAATTATATTTAATATTTTCCTTATACCATACTAAAATGTTTTATTTCTAAATATTTTTATCCACACATTTTACAAGTATGACATTAATTAGAAATAAATTATCAGAACCTGTGACTATTTCCCATTAATAATTCTCATGAATTTTTGGAATCCATTCATTCATATAAGAATTTATTATATGATCATTTTTATCCCTGGTGACATGATTATGATACCCATTTCATTCCATGGGTAACTCTTATGTCTATTATTCATGTATCACACATATTCATGAACATTTAATGATGGGTGAACCCTACTATTGATTCAATGATTTGGTGTTGTAATGTCTCAGTAGACGTTATATTTGGACATGGAGAGAACCTGATTTGTTAATGGGACTTTTTCCACTATATTATTGTGGTTATCACTAACTTTTGTTCATATCATGTTATATGTTTTTATAACATTCCTATAAGGAACTGATTATATGATACCTTGTTATACATGTTATTCATTATAATGATTATTTATGTCCCATTCCTTTTATGTATTCATGTTATGATAACTGACTCATGTTCTATGTTTGATTCCAATGCTTGTTTTTCTTTTCTGGGCTATTTAGCTCATAAAATTTGTCCATAAATTCCTTGAGTTGACCTATCCAGTCATTGGAGCTCAATAGTCGTTATGATCTCATTATATAGATTAGATAAAATATTTTTTCATTATTATTAATTATGTTCCTAATCTCCTAGAGACATTATGAATTAGGATCCTTTTAATGTAATTTATAACTAATTAGGATTAAAATAATTTAATTATTTGTGTAAAAGGTTACGTTTTATATAATTGTTATTAGAGTTTATGTTTTCTTATTTTTCGGATTATGATTAGATAACTCTAGGGAATTTATTATGGATAAGACTATGTATATTTAATAACTCGTAAATTTTGGTACGTATAGAATAATTTGTTTATAAGAAATATATACCCAAATCTAGACACAACAGGTAGATGTGGATCTGGCATAGATGTTCTGTGGAGTATCGTCATGGAAAAGGTGTTCTAGGCCAGACATTGGGTAACCTGCTATATGACAATGACCCTTATTGTGTACCTGGTTTGAAACTCCCGAGGGATATGCATTGGTTAATTGATAAGCAAATTATTAACTAATATGAAGGGAAATAAAATTTTCCATTGGAATATATGCCAGCTAATAAGTTGGGGATAACCACGATTTGAACCATCAGAATCACAAGTAAGGATATACAATACATTTACATGTTTATCCTTCTATGATCAATGTTTTTTAATCCTATTAGTGATGTATCGAATCATCATAATTGTAATTTATTTTTTAGTGTATTAAAATAAAAGACCACATGAAAACAATCAATTTGACAGAAAATGTGATGATTTCCCTAATGTTAATTAAAATATGATGGTAATGGGTTATTAAAACCTTATGATTGTACTTTCTCACCTAGTTCTAGTTATAAATAATTACTTGAATCATGTCGGCTTCCCTCCTTCTCTAAGTATTGAAAAATTTTTCACAAAATCCTTCATGAGAATAAGGAATCCTATTTTTAATGGATATTATAATCCCCACATCATAGAACAAGGTACTAACTACATTAATAGGAAATTTTCATTCCTCTAGTGATTAGATGAAAAGAATGTTATACTTTTATAATATTGTTCTAATTGGGAAACTAATCACTAGTGGGAACTGATTAAGAACATAATTTCTAAAGAGGATATTAATTACAGGGAAATGGAACATTCCATGAAATTTTATTGTATAAATATTTTCCCCAAAACCTCTCTCTCATGATGGAAATATAATGTCTATAAGCAACAAAAAAGGAAGATAAGACAATCAGTTCATACGAGGAAAACATCACAAGGTATACACGATACACCATTCCTTTTTAATGAACACTGAAAACAAGGTGGATCACTTATTTAGTGTACTATAGACAAATATATACAAATAATTCGAAATTCAAGAATTTAACTGTTATGAGAAGATTTTCCATTGTGTCCACAAGGGAGATATAATGATTAGGGACTCTAAGTGGTCTCGTTGTGCAACTGAAAAAAATTGAAAATGGTTTTTAATATGGTTGAAAAATAACATTATTGAAAGAATACCTGACATCCCATCTTCCAAATTTGTGGGAAGAAGAATCCAAGAATATTCTTAAAAGAGATAATGTGATGTATCAAATTTTTAAGAGAATGAAATATAGATAGTAATTGTTGAAGGGATATGAAGAATCCCACTAATAAGGAAGAATAAAGGAATGTAAAAATATGAATTAAACCTAATGTTAATGTATAATATATTTGAAATATAGGAATTATGAAAACCATTTCCCTAATCCATGGGTTGTTGGTGGAAATAAAAAACAACAACCTCTAGGGTTGCAAGGATGTGAATATTCAATCACTAATATTGAGGTGGATCCCAATAATGATGTGTTGATTGGTACAATTTTTGTTCATTTCGGTACACAGAATGTACTATTTTACTTTAGTTATATGAATTCATTTATATATTTCATGACTAATAGTACTATTCAATCACCACATAAATATCTGGATATGGAGTTATTATTGAGAACCAAAATAGGGGAAATTATAACATCTAATGTTTATAACTTCCCCTAATTAATTTTTTTTGGACTGAACCTTAGTGAAAATCTTGTAATACTCCCTTTGGTAGAGTTTGATTCTGTATTTTGACTGGATTTTCTATCATTATATAAATCCACGATCACGATTTTGGAAAGGAAGATCAATCTTCTTATCTTGATTTATTGTCCAATTATGTACAAGTTTATGTAGGAATACAAATATCCTTCATAACAATCATGTCAATTCTAGATAATTCTTACTTATGAGAATGAATATGAAGCTCAAATTATTGAGAGAAAGGGGGAAATTTTATTTGATGACATGCCCATTGTGAGTGGATGCAATGATGTGTTCACTTAAGTGTTGTATGGTACCCCTATTGATCAAGAGGTTGAGTTATCAATTGATCTTATTCATGGATATCAACCAATATAATGTACTCCTTATGGAAGGGACACCATTGAGTTCAAATAACTAAAGAAGTCTCTACAGGGGAGTCTGGTGAAGGGTTTTATATGACCGAGTTCTTCACTGTGGGTTGTGTTATTCTTCTTCATCAACAATAAAGTTGGATCAATTTGTCTCTACATTTATTATTGTGATCTCATGAAATCATGATAAAGAAAAACTATCCCCTACTAAGGATATATGACTCATTTGAATAGAAACATAGGTCCAGTTATTCCTTTAACTTAGACCTTCAGTCGGGATATCCCCAATTAATGTCAAATAAAAAAGATATCCAAAATACTGCATTTTGAATGAGGTATGGACAATATGAGTTCATATTCCTCCCCTTTGGACTTCTTAATGCTCCAAAAAAAGTCATGGATTTAATTAATAGAGTATTTGGATATTAACTTGAAATAAATTTGGTATTCATTATATATTTTATTCTGATATACTCTAAGAGCAAGGAAGAACATGAGTATCACTTTAATATTGTAATAAAGTAATTTTGAAGAGGGAAAATTTATTAAATGGATAGTAATTTTTAGTTTTGGATCGAGGAAGTGTAGTACCCCGTGCTTGAGGTATGTGTCCTTTGGTTATGCATTTTTATGGGTTTAATGTGCATGAGATTAGTTGGGAAGAGGTAGGGAGAGTTTTTAATGGTTTTGAATGAGTTTGGAGGCTTTTATAAGGAACACGGTTCGCGCACGGTTAGAGAAAATAGTGCAGATTCCCCAAGAAACCGTTCAGGGGAGACAGTAGGCTTTGCACTGCCTGAACAAGGTTCTCCAAACCGTGTGGGGAAAACATGTGGACCCTTGCTCCTGAGGAAGTAGAGTTCACACATTTAGCGAACAGTTTATCAAACCATGAGGGCTAACCATGACGCCACATACAGTTAGGGTTTTAAAACCCGGGCTCACTCGTGATTGCCTCATTTCACCTCTCTCTTCCTCCCACTCATGGCTCAGTTGGGATTTTGGGTTCTCATGGGTTGATGGTGCTCTCCAACTCGTTTTGGAAGCAATTCAAAGGGGTTTCAAGGCTGATTGAAGGTGGTTTCTCCCGGGTAAGTCTCTCCTCTTAGTTTGTTGTGGTTTTCCTCAAGATCTACATCCTTATCTTTCTTGGTTTTCTAGATCTAAAATTTTTGTGTGTATATCTAGGCTTTTGGTTTCCTTTTATGATGATTTGAAGTCTTGTCAATGTTAGGAGAAGGGATCTAGAGAGGTTTCGGTGGTGTGTCCTCCTGTTTGGAGGTGCGATTGTTTGTGGGTAAATTTCTTGGGAACCCTAAAGGTAGGTGGCTTCTCTCTCAAATCCACATGGTTAGAACAAGTGTTTATTTGTTACAATTAATTTTTGTGCTGAATATTAATTGTGTTTTGTTATTTGAAATTGTTTGGAAATCCATTTTGTGATTTTTGGTAAAAAGAGGGTTTTATGGTAAAATGCTATTGTTGTAGATTTTAAAATGGATATTTTAAAATGGTATGAAAATGGTTGATGAAAATGGTTTCAATAAAGATTTTCTTTTATTACAGGATTGTTTCGCATGGAAAATGGTTTTCAATAAATGGTTTATTATTTGAAGTTGATTTATATGAAATGGAATTGGTTGATTTCATTATTGTTGTGGCCCTAATTGGTAATATGATTGGTTATGGATTTTTGAAATGGTGTGTGGAAGTGGCAAGAAGTACTACTATAAAAAAGGGATGGATAGTGGATGGAAGGTCCACCATCAATGGATAAGTGGACGGGAAGTGCCACTAGTTGTGAATGGGTGAAATGGGTTGGACGGAAGCTCCACTATTATGGTTGTTTGGTTGTTTGTTGTGCATTTCATGGAAAGATGAAAATTGTTGTGCTAACATGAAAATGATAAAATGGCATGTGGAATATTTGTGTGGCTTTCCCTTGGTTTCTTAGATTGGGTGATATGGCTTGATAAGAGCATGTTGTCTCATGGTATTGGTTTCACTTTTGATTATTTTTATATAAACTGTTTTATATAAATGTTCTAATAGTTTTATCCTAGTGGCATGTGTAGGGAAGACATTTGGGGAAAACAAACTGAGTTTTAGTACTCACCCCAATCTTTGGAACTGCGGTGTCTTTGCAGATGTCGTGTA
This sequence comes from Viscum album, assembly GCA_963277665.1. Lineage (NCBI taxonomy): Eukaryota > Viridiplantae > Streptophyta > Magnoliopsida > Santalales > Viscaceae > Viscum > Viscum album. Next base: position 1,027,078,196 of record OY728121.1, on the reverse strand, counting down.
CTGTGACATGGGAAAAGGTTAGGCATCAACCTCCTTTAGTGTAGAATTGTGATTTCATGGTGGAGCTTGGAGCTTGGAGCGAGGTGTGGAGCTGTAGTGGTGTCAAGGCTTGTGTTGTTTTGTTGTTTAGTTTCCTCTGTGTACTCTGATGTTGTATGGACATGTCTGGTTGTATTGGTTTTGGGTTGTGTTGTGGAACAACTTGGTTGTCTTTTGGGAATTCATGTTTGGATGGATTATTGGCATGCATCATATAGCATTGTTGGTAGAAGGTTTGGTTGGTTTTGTTTTAATGTAAAATAATTCCTCATTGTTCTCGAAGCCCTCGACATTTATTGCCAGTCGTTGCCACCGTGGGAATGTCACTTATGGAAAAGTAACCCTCACCACCTCCTCAAGCCAATGAGGTAGGTTGTAAAACCCCAATCTTCCATGGTACAATTCTATTTGAATAATACAGTAGCGTGTGTTGTACACAACTTTGAGTTCTAACACACACCACAACCAGTCAAAGTCTCCATTATGAATAGTAATACCCACTTTTTGAAATTTTATACATTTTATCTTTAAAAATGGACTTTATTTTTGGATTTGGAATATCAAAATTAGCCATGGGTGAAATTTTGGTATTTTTAGGATAACTTTAATATTTTGATGAATAGTGAAAATTACTAAATTTTAATTAAAAATAACATTTTAATAGAAATAATTAATAGTTATAAATTATGAATTTGATTGGTTTTAAAGTATATTTAGAATATATTTTTACCATTTAATATGATGTTTGTCATTGGACATAATTTCACATTAAACCGGACATAAACAAGTGGCATTCTTTTGATAGTCATTATTTCTTAAAAACATGCATTTTGTTTTAACAACATGAATTAATTTTAAATTAATAAATGAAAAATCTATGTTTTGAATTTGGTAAAATAGACTTCATTATTGAATTCTTAATATCAAAAATATCTTAGGGTAAATTTTTGGTATTTTTCTGAAAACATTCAATATTTGATGAATCGTGAAAAACACTGTGTTTCTGTTTAAAACCGGATTTTTATTTAAATAATTATTTATATTATTTAAACTTATTTTAGTTAAAAATAGATACATAGTACCTTTATAAATTCAATTTAATTCATTGGAGTCAGTTTATATAAATTTTATATCTATAAAAAGATTATCGAACTTTTTCACATTCTTTTACCCACCTCCTAGGAGAATTTGTAAATTCACATAAAACATAAATTTTACCACTTTTGTGAGTGGAATTTCGAAAATCCACGAGACACGGTTAATATCAAGGAGTAAAATGTGGTTCAATAAGATAAAAATAATTTTTGGTGAATAGTATCTTTTTACTTTTATTTACCACTGTAAAAAGTAAATAGGGTAATTAAGGGTAATAATGATATTATTATTACCCTAACACATGTCCAAATTATATTGGATAAGTTTAATTCGACCAAAAACAACCTTAGAAAAAAAATATGACCATTTAGGTCCACTTGGATAAGATTATGACATTTATTATTATTTAATTCAAAGAAGAGTTAAAAGAGTTAAAATCAATGTTTAATAACTAAAACATTTTTAATATAGGGTTATACATAAGATAAATTATATTATAAATATTAATTAGAAATCTAAATAGATTTCCTACATAATGGTATTTTAATTATAATTTTTAGACATTAAATAATTTAATTTATTTATGACACAATGATGATGCAGTAATTACCTTATTAGTGAAATATTAAAATAATTTATATTATAAATACCTAAATAAATATAATTTGAGACTTTTAATGAATTCCACGAATTTTATCGGTTAATATGACATGTTATTATTGATTTTATTAAATTGGTTCGAAGTAATCATTCTGTTATGATTTTCACAAAAATAATATACCAAATAGTGTCAAACATGACATAAAAGAGTTTTTAAAACAAGTATTATATTATTAATTGATATTAAATTCCTAGAAATATAATATTCGGGAAAAGGACATGAATGATGATAGATTTATCATTAATTAACCACTTGGGGGTCTCTTGGATGTATATAGTAGGTTTATTATCTATATAATATAAAAATACAAAGTGACATGGTAAGTGTCAGACTAATTAACCAAGAGTTAAAACTAAAAGATAAGGTTAATATAATGACCCAAACCTGTCTAAAATCTATCGGTTGAAAAGATTTAGACCCATACCCAGCTTAGGCTTTGAATAATACACTTTGGATCTTATAGATACCGAATATTAATTTATTATAAATTAATACTTTATGTTTTTTCTAAAGATCCCCTCCTCCCCCTTATAAAAGGACACCACTTCTAACCAATTCCTCACACATTTCAATCTTTTTGAATCGTCCAAACTATTCCCAATTAAGCTCCCTTAATCACTCTCCAATCTTAGAAGCCTCACCGTAGGAATAAGGCACTTCAAGTGTCCTTTTTGGTACAAACCAAAGGGAGTTACCCAAATTAAAGGTAACGATTTCTCTTAACTTAATTTTTTTATTTACTTCTCCAACCCCTAAACTATTATTATTATATTATTTTGTAACAAAACTAGTATAATAAATATTCTAGGATATTTTTATGAGAGTTATTATAACTACACTTACACACACCTCCATCTATTGGGTGAAGAACATAATGTTTCTGTGGATGGAAACCAAACACCTCACGAAACGATGGTTGTTCAATAATCTCATACTGCCTCTCATGGTGGCCATTATGATGGATCTATAATAAAATATGATATTAATTATATTTATTTTATATATAAGATTCTTTAATTCCATTTTATATCATACCATTATTCATTTCATGTTGTATATATATAAAATAATTTCATTTGAGGAAGTGCGGACTACCGCCCCCTCAAAGTGATATGGCTCGTTTATACATTACATGGAACATATAAAGGATGGTATTAATGATCATAAGTAAAACATATAAGATATTATACTGGAATAATAATATATATATTTATTATTTGGTTTTAATTCCTTTTAAAATGAAAAATGAAATGGATGTAGCGTTCGTGCGTACGTACGGACTACCATATCCACGAACGTGATGTTATTAATTCCCCATCGTATCCATTCATGTCTAATTCTCATTTTATGATTAGAAATAATGTTTAAGGACTTTATATCATTCTGGATATGTATATGATACATCCTATCCATAAAAAATACAGTTTATGTAACAAAACATATAAAATAAAATGAGTAAGTTAACACCTGAAACGACGATAATAGTAAGATATTATTAACAAAGCAATGTTAAAAGATCATATATGATATCATATTAATGTATATTACTCTTGTATAATTTAATAAAAATCATTTAACCATTATACAGCATATTACCCTACCCTCGACAATGGAAAAGTACAAATTAATGGGTTTTCATCTCACTCCTTATTCTCATGAGATTAAAGCCATATTGCCACCATTACCTTTTGTGTGGTGTATGTGCTGCCCATAATTGTATTATTTGTATAATAAACTTTAATTTATGTTTATTTTCATATTCATTGTATGATACCTCTTTCATGGGGTATATGTTTCGTAAGTTACCAAATTGGTAAGGGTTAATTCCTCAATCTCATTATTATCCGAGATTGTTTATGTGTAAGTATTTATTGGGACATTTTTATTATCCATGTCCATTTTTTATAAAAATAATTTCAAAATGAATATTTTAAGGATTTGATAATGGTACTCTTTATCAAGATCAGAATATTAAATGTTTTAAAGATTTATCTTTCTAACTATTTTTAATTAATGTCCATATTTTCAAACTGATTTAAAGGATATATTTAAATAGACATGAATGTTTTGAAATGATAATTTTTTCAAAATTTTCAAAGTTGTATGGGACACTTTGATTCAAAAATGTCTTTAAATGACTTCTTTTCAAAATTTTCTGACATTCAAATGTTTACATTAAAAGGTTTATTTCTATCAAAGAGTTTTACAAATCATTTCCATCAATGTCAAATCCTTTAATGGACTTTAAACTTGTTTTGAAGTCGATTTATTATGATACAAAACTTCCATATTGTATTGAAGGTTTTGTTATATGTTTGACTGTGCATGTGTTATTTTTATACCATTCATGGTTTATGGTTAATGTATTGAAATTTCGTATCCTAGTTCTTATACGAATTTTTATGTTATGTTTCATCCTTTTTATATGAGGAATGTATTGGATAAAGTAAGTTACGGGTGGAGCCCTCTATAGCTCCTCGATTCATCGGTAGGTCTCATGAGACAACTAGACGTGGAATTGTCCGAGGCCCTTTCCCAATTTGATATATGGATTTGGTCGAGGCCATAATCATGTTTAGATGTCTTGGTCGAGGCCTTGACAAAATGTTTTAGAATGTCTGGCATTATACATTCCCTCATTATGGAAATAATAATGATTGTTCATGTGGTTATTCGACTAGTATAATACCCATGATTATGTTTTATTATGGAATTATTTACTCAACTCATATTCTTTCCATAAAAGAATCCATGTTTATTATTGGTAAAGGTATGTGGTTTCAATTATTCACCATGCTTAATATTTATGTCATTTTCCAGTGTATTTTTACCCTTACTAAGCGTTCGAACTCACCCCTTCCTATGTTTTATTTTTCCTAGGATTCCAAGAAGTGTATTATGATTGATATTTAGGGTTAAGATAAAGGGAATAATGTCATTCTCAAAGATCTATTTACGTTGTGTTTTATGTTTGAAATTTTACTGTAATGTTAATGCATGTAATCTATTTTCCAAGACTGCTAAATCGATCGGTCCATCGGGACTTGATTCCTTGTAATCATGCCAATCTATTAAAATAATGCACTGATTCCGGGTAACTAGGCTCGCGGTATTATAGTTGGTATCAGAGGATGTTTAGTAATAACAATGGATGCTAGATTTAGATAAACTCTTATTAGAGCACATAGCCCTAAGATAAAATTTGAGTATTAGTAGAGAAGAACTACCTAGAATTTTTGATATTATAGAGATTTTGTGAGTTTTTCGAGCTATACATCCCTCTCTGGATACGAGCACGTAGAAGCAGCTCTGGCACAGATGTACCTAGGGGTAAAACCTAAAAAACACTGCTTTGAGCTAGACTCGAACGGGAACTGGTGCACGAAAACGGGCCTTCCTGCACTCTTGGTTATGACACTCCCAGGGGATATGCTTAGGATAATTCTCATTTTCTTTACAAACCATTATGAAGGGTTTATGTGTATATACATCCTCAAAGAAGTAATGTTTATGATTATGGACTATATCCATAAACTGTTTAATTTATGTTATGTGTTTTACAAGTTTGGGATTAGGTATTGTTATTCACAAACTAATCTAATATATTCCATTGTTTAGAAATTGTTCCCAGTAGAAGGAATGAGAACTCCAGCATTACGCATGATCCAAAGAGTAAGATAGATCATATATTTCATGGTCTTAAGAAATAATTTAGAAGGGAAATAGTCTCCCACGTGTTATCATCAAATGAAGAAATAGTATCATGTGATGATAAGATAAGTAAAGAATTCTCGGAGTCCTATGGATTTGATGGGAAGCCCGAGAAGGAACGGATGGTAGAGAGAAGGACAGATAAAGGGAATAAATTAAGTAAATATTCTCCCATATGTGATAACTGTGGAAAGAATCACCTTGGAAAACGATTGAAGGGAATAAGAGTATGTTAAAAGTGTGGAGAAAAAGGACACCAAGTATGTGACTATAAGGGTAAGAAAATGGTTTCAAATGTACAATGCTTCATCTGCAAGGAGTTTGGACACTACGTGAACCAATCTCACAGTCATCAGACTATGCCGCAAATGATGCTATTGGATAATAATCAAGTTATTGTACTACCACAGATGAAGAGGAATGACTAGTGTTCTTATGTTGTTATTTTGGAATTATTTCATTGAAGTGTTGTATCAACGATTTACTGGAAATAAATAAGGATTGTACTGTAGTACTATTTCATTAAGAATTTGTGATTTTATGGAACTAAGAAAAGTGACCCTACTACGAGGTAAATGTTTTGGAAATTACATGGTTGATGGAAAGATAAACCTTAATATGGTCTTAATATTGAGGTACTAATTTTGGAATACGATATGGTTGATTTGGGTAAATTATATTGGATATTCATGACTGCCATGAAACTGATTAATGATTTGTATATTCCATTATTGTTGGAGTTTACTACATTTTTGGATGGATGAAGTATATCCAGTATTCTATAAGGAATAAGGTTGCATGAATGTAATAAATAACGTTTTATGGTAATTCAGGATGTTTCAGTATTTTAAAAGAATATATGATGAAGGTATTCACATGCTATTACGGGGTAAAAAGGATCTACATTATGTTTATCATTCATATACATTTTGGACTAAGAGATTAGAAAAGTATTTTGGATAAGTCTAAAAGTTGTAAGGGATTATGTTTGAAAGGTTATTTTTGGATTTTTATAAAAGGACAACAAGCAGACCGTGTGACGGCCTGTCACATTGGACAAAGCTTGGGAATCGAACCCACAACCATAGTGAAATTCGGATTTATTGCCCACCACTGGACTATGTGAAGTTCCTGGATGGTATAATGTAGTTTTTTAAAGGGTATGATATGTGAATTATAAATTCATTATATTGGGAACCCAATACGATTAGGCTAAATAGATTATTTTTCAGTTGTATTATGTTTTGGGGTGAAAGATCAGTTTGTGGTAGAAATTTATTAATGGATAATACTATAATTATAAAGTAAGTATATCTCCTTATGATTTTACCCAATCTCATAAATAAATTCCTAAACATTAAGAAAAGGAACTTATAAAAAAACATTGTCCCAGATAGTATCTTAGATCATCACAAATTTATGGCTTTGTGATTGTTGGCCTTTTTATATCCATGTTCTCTACCACTCTCCATCTGATATTTATGGATATATTTCTCTTCCATATCCATATTTTCATACATGGAACCCTAGTATGTGTTATTTTTTGTAACCTTTATAATTACCACTCTTTATTTTTAGTAGAGGCCTCATTTATCCATCTTTTCGATGTGGGATTTCAACTAAGATATTTTGAAATGTCAACCCAATGATTCCAATATCGAGCATAAATTGTGAGGATGCAATTTATTGAAGGAGGAGAGAATGTAACCCCCCCAAGCTTCCATGGTACAATTCTCTTTGAATAATATAGTAGCGTGTGTTGTACGCAACGTCGAGTTCTAACACACACCACAACCAATCAAAGCAGCCTTTATGAATAGTAATACCCACTTTTTGAAATTTTATACATTTTATCTTTCAAAATGGACTTCATTTTTGGATTCGGAATATCGAAATTAGCCAAGGGTAAAATTTTGGTACTTTTCGGATAACTTTCATATTTTGATGAATAGTGAAAATTACTAAATTTTAACTAAAAACAACTTTTTTAATCGAAATAATTAACAGTGATAAATTATGAATTTGAGTGGTTTTAATTTATATTTAGAATATATTTTTACCATTTAATATGATGTTGGTCATTGGACATAATTTCACATTTAAACCGGACATAAACAAGTGTCTTTCTTTTGATAGTTATTGTTTCTTAAAAACACGCATTTTGTTTTAACAGTGGGAATTAATTTTAAATTAATAAATTAAACTTCTATGTTTTTAATATTGTATAATATACTTCATTATTGAATTTGTAATATCAAAAATAGCTTAGGGTAAATTTTTGGTATTTTCCTGAAAACTTTAAATATTTGATGAATAGTGAAAAACACTGAGTTAATTTAAAAACTGGATTTTTATTTAAATATTTGTTTATATTATTTAAATTTATTTTATGTAAAAATATATACATCGTACCTATATAAATTCCATGTAATTCATTGGAGTCAGTCTATAATAATTTTAGATATATAAAAATTTTAGCGAACTTTTTCTCCGTCTTTTACCCACCTCCTAGGAAAATTTGTAAATTCACATAAAACATAATTTTACCGCTTATGTGAGTGAAATTTCAAAAATCATAGATACACGATTAATATCAAGGAGTAAAATGTGGTTCAATAAGAGATAAATAATTTTTTGTGAATAGTAACTTTTTACTTTTATTTGCCACGACAAAAAGTAAATAGGGTAATTAAGGGTAAAAATGATATTATTGTTACCCTAAAAAATGTCCTAATTATATTGGATAAGTTTAATTCGACCAAGATCAAAATTATGAATAAAATATGACCATTTAGGTCTACTTGGATTATATTAGGACATTTATTATTATTTAATTCAAAGAAGAGTTAAAAGAGTTAAAATCAATGTTTAATAACTAAAACATTTTTTATATAGGGATACATCTAAGATAAATTCTATTATAAATATTAATTAAAAAGATAAAACTATTTCCTACATAATGGTATTTTAATTATAATTTTTAGACAATATATAGTTTATTTTATTTATGATACAATGATGATGCCTTAATTACCTTGTTAGTGAAATATTAAAATAATTGATATTATAAATACTCAAATAAATATAATATGAGACTTTTAATGAATTAAACGAATTTTATTGGTTAATATGACATGCTAGTATTGATTTAATTAACTGTTTTCGAAGTAATCATGCTGTTATAATTTTAAAAAAATCAAATACCAAATAGTGTCAAAATTGACATAAAAGAGTTTTTAAAACAAATATTATATTATAAATTGATATTAAATTCCTAAAAATCTATGGTTTGGAAAAAAGACTTTTATCAGGATAGGTTTATAATTAATGGACCCCTTAGGGGTCTCTTGGAGGTATATAGTAAGTTTATTAACTATATAATATAAAAATACAATGTGACATGGTAAGTGTCAAACTAATTAACCAAGAGTTAAAACTAAAAGATAAGGTTAATATAATGACACAAACCTATCTAAAATATATTGATTGAAAGGTTTTAGAACCATCCCTACCTTAGGATTTGAAAAATACACTTTGGAATTATAAAAATCTGAATATGAATTTATTATAAATTAATAATTTAAGTTTTTCCTAAATATCCCCTCCTCCACCTTATAAAAGGACACCACTTCTAACCAATTCCTCACACCTTTCAATCCTTTTGGCTCGTCCAAACTCTTACATATTAATATCCCTAAATCCCTCTCCTCCTCATAGAATCCTCACTGTAGGAAGAAGGCACTTCAAGAGTCCTTTTTGGTTCAAACCAATGGGAGTTACCCAAAATAAAGTTAACGATTACTCTTAAGTTCTTTTCTTTTATTTTACTTCTCCGACCACTAAACTCTTATTATTCTTTTATTTTAGAACAAAACCAGTATCCTAAATATACTAGGATATTATTATGAGACGTATTCGAACTGCACTTACACACACCTCCATCTAATGGTTGAAGAACATAATGTTTCTATGGATGGAAACCAAACGCCTCACGAAACGATGATTGTTCAATTATCACCTACCGCCTCTCATGGTGGCAATTATGATGGAACTATAATTAAATATGATATTAATTATATTTATTTTATATGTAAGCTTATTTAATTCCATTTTATAGAATACCATTATTCATTTCATATTGTATATATATACGATAATTTCATTTGAGGAAGTGCGGACTACCGCCCCCTCAAAGTGATATGACTCATTTATACCATATATGGAACATATAAAGGATGGTATTAATGATATTAAGTAACACATACAAGATATTATACTAGAATAATAATATACCTATTTATTATTTGGTTTTGATTCCTTTTAAATTGAAAAATGAAATGGAAGTAGCGTTTGTGCGTACGTACGGACTACCATCTCCGCGAACGCGATAGGATTCATTCCCCATCGTATCCATTCATGGATAATTATAATTTTATGATTAAAAATAATTTTTAAGGACTTGATATAATTCTGGATATGTATAATATAAACCTATCCATAACAAACAAGGCTTCTGTAACAAAACAAATAAAATAAAACGAGTAAGTTAATCCTCGAAATGACGATAATACTAAGATATTATTAAAAAAACAATGGTAAAAGATCATATATGATATAATATTAATGTATATCATTCTTTTATAATTTAATAAAAATCATTTAACCATTATACATGATATTAACCTACCCTCAAAAATGTAAAAGTACAAGGTAAGGGGTTTTCATCTCACCCCTTATTCTCGTGAGATTCATGCCATATTGACAATATTACCTTTTGTATGGTGAATGTTCTACCCATAATTGTATTATTTGTATAATACACTTTAATTTATTTGTATTTACATATTCATTTTATGATATCTCTTTCATGGGGTGTACGTTTTGTATATTACCAAATTGGTAAGGGTTAATTCCTCAATCTCATTATTATCCGATATTGTTTATGTGTAAGTATTTACTGGGAAATTTTTATTATCCATGTCCATTTTTCATAAAAATGATTTCAAAATGAATATTTTAACAATTTTTGAAAGGAACTCTTTATCAAGATCAGAATTCTAAATGTTCTAAATATTTATCTTTCTAAATATTTTTAATTAATTTCCATGTTTTCAAATTGAATTTAAGGATTTATTTATATAGACATGAATGTTCTGAAATGATAATTCTTTTCTAAATTTTCAAAGTGGTAGGGGACACTTTGATTCAAAAATGTCTTTAAATGACTTCTTTTCCAAATTGTGTGACTTTTAAATGTTTTCATTAAAATGGTTATTTCTATCAAAGAGTTTTACAAATCATTTCCATCAATGTCAAATCCTTTAATTTATTTTAAACATGTTTTGAAGTTGACTTATTATGATACAAAACATCCATATTGTATTGAAGGTTTTGTGATATGTTTGACTATGGATGTGTTATTTTTATACCATTCATGGTTTATGGTTAAAGTATTGACATTTCGTATCCTTGATCTTATACGAATGTTTATGTTAAGTTTCATCATTTTCATATGAGGAATGTATTGGACATAGTAAGTGACAAGTGGAGCCCGCTATAGCTCTTTTATGCATCAGTAGGTCTCATGAGTCAACTAGACGTGGAATTGGACGAGGACCTTTCCCAATTTGATATATGGTTTTGGCCGCGGCCTTAATCATGTTTAGATGTTTTGTCCGAGGCCTTGACAAATTGTTTTAGAATGTCTAGCATTATACTTTCCCTCATTATGGAAATAATATTTATGGTTCATGTGGTTATTCGACTATTAGAATACCCCTAATTATGTTTTATTATGGAATTATTTACTTAACTCATATTATTTCCATAAAAGTATTCATGTTTATTATTTGTAATGGCATGTGGTTTCAATTATTCACCATGCTTAATATTTATGTCATTTTCCATTGTATTTCTTACCCTTACTGAGCATTTGAGCTCACCCCTTCCTATTTTTATTTTTCCAGGATTCCAAGAAGTGTATTATGATTGATATGTAGGGTTATGATAAAGGGAATAATGGCATTCTCAAAGAACTATTTACGCTTTGTTTTATGTTTGAAATTGTAATGTAATGTTAATATATGTAATCTATTTTCTGAGACTGCTAAACCGATAAGTCCTTCGGGACTTGATTCCTTGTAATCATGCCAATGTATTAAAATAATGCACTGACTCTGGGTAACTGGGGTCGGGGTGTTACATAGGGGTGGGGAGTTACAAGTGGTATCAGTTTGTTCGGTCCTTTGCTTTCAAGTGAGAGCAGTTGTTCGGTTGCTTTGGTGCCTTTGTTTCGGAGTTGACATTCGTTGTGGTATATTCCTTGAGTCGGGATGGTATCAAAGTGTAGGAATGTCGGAACATTGAATGTATAGAAAAAAATGACATAGCTAACGCTCTTATGTTGAAATTCAAGTTACCAAGGAGTTGGGTACATAAGTGTTTTGGAGACACTTATAGGCTTTGGATATCTCATTGTCATGGGAGTAGCCAATGAGATGAGCATGACATGCAAGGTATAAATTAATTCCCTCTAGGATCCATATTTCATTGGGGTATAATGATTATCGTGTGATATGAATGTATGGATTTTGAATATTCTGAATTGGGTTACAAAATAGAATGATTTGAAACCTGGAAACTAGTGGTATTTTGAAAATGGTATGATTTTCAAAAAATGGTGAAACATGGAAAAATGTGGAAAGGTGTAACGCCTTGTTGTGATATTTTTGTGTAATGTGATTTGAAATGGGAATTATTGGTGTATATGGAAGTGAGACTCAGGGTTTTTTGTTTTCTATTTATTGAAATGGCACTGGGTAGTCATTGTAGAGACCAACCAGAGGAGGCTGCTGAGAATGTGGTTTCACCTGATCCCCATGTGAACCAGCAGCTACTGTAAAGAATAGTTCAAGCTTTCCAAGATGTGGAAAGTGGAAATAATGTGGATGGACAAAGGAATGTGGATCACATGGTTCTGTTTCAAAAGCAGAATCCACCCATCTTTAGGTGTGATTTAGAGAAAGAGAGGGAAGAAGCACAGTTGAATAGAATGAACAAGATCTTTGAGTTCATGGGAACTTCGGTAGAGTTAAAAGTTATGTTGGCCACGTATATGATGGAATCGCATTCCCTTCAATGGCGGGATTTGGAATTCCAAGCTAGAATAGACAAGGGTATGTTGTGGGAAGGCTATGTGGAATTGTTTAACAAAAAATTCTTCCCACATATGTTCAGAATTCAGTGAAAGAATGATTTCTTTAGTTTTAATCAAGATCTTATGTCTGTAACGGAGTATGAAACTATTTTTATGAACTTAGTGAAGATTTCACCTGAGGTGGCGGGTAGCACGTCGTTGAAGGAAAGGATCTTTAAAGAGGGATTAAGGAATGAAATCCGTTCAAATATAGCGGTGTTGTGTATAGATGATTACATAGAGATGGTGAATAGAGCCTTGGTGGCTGAGCGGGATTTGTTTGGCGCTCTGGTTAAAGGAAGCATGGTTTTACCCATGGGGAATAGTAGGAACTCTAACGCTGTGTTCGAGTGGAAGAGTGACACATATTCCCAGGGTGGGAATATGGCATATAATTCGACCACAGGATCGGTAAATTATCCTCTAAATCCCCAGAGCATGTTGGGATGTTTTAAGTGTGGTTCTACAAGACACATCAAGCGGGATTATACGGAACAACCTCGAGCAGGCCATAATTGTAAGCAGATGGTGCATCTGTAGTGTTATTGTCGGAATGCTCCATGGTCGGGTGCATGTGACACTCCTCAGGGATTGCAGACATCGTATGCTTTGATGGGACGGGGACAGCAGCAGACCCCTCGACTGCAGACTAAATTTGGTCACGATGATTCTCAGAATACCACGACGCCTCAGCAGGGCAATAAGAAACAATGTGTGGCAAGAAAACATGTTTTCGGAGCCGAACGAGTTGTGGTGGATGATCAGTCGGGGCCATCCATGGTGTGAGGTACTATTCTTTTAAATTCTACTTTATGCAAGTACTATTTGATATGGGTGATACAAACACTTTTATTGTTGCATGTGTGGTTGATTTGCTGGATTTAGGGGTTGAAATGATGCCCTCGGTTTTGAAACTTCAATCTCATCTGGGTCGGAGAGAGTGTCAAGCCTTCTTGTGTATAGGATGTTGTATCCTCGTGGGCGAGGTGGAGATAATGTGGAATTTCTCAGTACTTGTGATTGATGGGTATGATGTAATCCTAGGAATGGATTGGTTGGTGGCATTTAAGGCCCCCATAGATTGTGATGCATGAACAATGTCTTTTTACGACACACGATGGCGTTGGACATCTCTTTAGAGGGGAGAAGCATGGAAGGCATGGTGCAATGGGTTTGTTGGCACCTGCAGTGGGTACATTATCGAATCAGTTGGTGGTGTTGTTGTTGGAATCGATAAAAGGTAATGAGGAAAGGGTTCTTCCAGTAGTGGTCGATCAGTTCATGTATGTTCTTCCTAATGAATTATCTGGATTACCTCTCGTAAGAGAAGTGGATTTTAAGATTGATCACTTTCAGGGGACTAGTCCTGTCTCACTTCCGTCTTACTGGATGTCACGTACTAAATTGCAGGAATTGAATGTCCAGTTGGAAGAGTTAGAAAACAAAGGGTTTATCCGGCCTAGTACGTCTCTGTGGGTAGCACTGGTGTTGTTTTAGAAAATGGCAGATGTAACTTTTAGGCTCTTTTTTGATTACCATAGAATTAACCAAGTTACGATAAAGAATAGATATCCACTTCCACAAATTGATGATTTATTCAACTAGTTGAGGGGAGCCCACTAGTTCTCCAAGATCAACTTGAGGTCAGGATATCATCATTTGCAGGTGAGGAAAGAGGATATTCCAAAAACAGCATTCAGTAGTACATATGACAATTATGAAAATGTGGTTATTCCCTTTGGTCTAACTAATGCGCCATCGGTGTTTATGGAATTGATGAATAGGGTATTTTAGAGATATCTGGATTCATTTGTGGTAGTGTTTGTAGATGTTATTCTGGTGTATTCAAAGACAAGAGTGGAGCATTAACAGCACTAGGTGAAAGTGATGGGGATCTTGAGGGATAATTGGTTTTATGCCAAAATGTCAAAGTGTGACTTTTGGATACAGGAAGTTCGTTTTCTTGGCCATGTGATTTCTGAAAGGGGTGTTTCAGTGGATCCGAAAAAGATATAGGCTGTTATCTCGTGGCAACTACCAAAGAATGTGTTTGAGATACAGAGTTTCCTTGGTCTATCTGGGTATTATCGGTGTTTTGTTCATGATTTTTCATGTTTTTCATCACCGAAGAAAGATTTGACAAGAAATAATGTTCCATTCTAGTTTAATGAATAGTGTCATCAGTGTTATGAAGAGCTAAAGGATCGTCCTACATCATCACCATTGTTGGTTTTTTCAGAACTAGGAGAAGGGTACATAGTGTATTGAGATTCATAGAGAATAGTGTTGTGGTGCGTTCTGATGCAAGAGAATCATGTGGTTGTGTATATCTCATGACAGTTGAGAGTGCATGAGAAGAACAACCCAAATCATGAATTGGAATTGGCAGTAGTGGTCCATGCTTTGAAACTGTGGTGTCATTTTCTCTTTGGTGAGAAATTCACAGTATATACAGATCATAAGAGCTGGAAGCATATTTTTTCACAAAGGATTTAATTATAAGGAAAAGGAGATGGAGAGAATATCTACAGATGTTTTATTTTTACTTGATGTACACACCGGGTAAGGGAAACTTGGTGGTGGATTCATTAAGTTGAAAATAATATGCTCATGTGGTGAAATAGGTATTATACCAGTGGTATTTGATGTCAGTTATTGCTGATATGCGGTTGGAATGTGAGGAACAGGGTGATAGAGCAGTTTTATTTATTGTTTTGTTGATTTGTAACTCGGTTGACCTACTTATGGAGGTAAAAATAACTGATTCTGAGTGTGTGACCATGGGGTTAGTAATCAATATTGGGGAGACCATTGAGATTTGAAAACTAAAGGGAGATTCAGTTTTGTTTTTTCGGAATCTGATGGTTGTACCAGTTTCTTGTCAGGAGGATCTTCTCAGGGCGTATCATCATTCCAGGTGGGTTGTTCATCCTGGAATTTAGAAAATGTATAAAGTTTTATAAGCATTGTTCTGGTGGGCTGGTATGAAAAGAAGTGTGGCTGAGTTTGTTTCGAGATGCTTGACTTGTCAGCAAGTCAAGGCAGAGCATCATAGGCCAACATGAATGTTGTAGTCTTTACCAATCCCTGTTTGGAAGTGGGAGCAAATAGAGATTGATTTTTTCATAGGTCTTCCAAGAACGGTCAGAAATCACGATGCCATCTGGATGATAGTGGATTGGCTAACGAAGTTGGCCCATTTCATCCCGATTCATGAATCTCATACAGTGGCGGATCTGTCCATAATCTATATCCTGGAGGAGGTAAAGAGTCATGGTGTTCCAATTTCGATTGTATCTGATAGAGATCAGAGTTTTACATATCATTTCTGGAAATCCTTATAGCAAGACCTTGGGATGCAGTTGACCATGAGTACAACGTATCACCCTCAGATGGATGGTCAATCCGATAGGATAATACAAAATATGGAGGATATGTTGCCTGCTTGTGTCATGGATTTTGGTGGCTCATGGGAGGATCACATGTCTTTGGATGAGTTCTCTTACAATAAATGTTATCAGGAATCCATACAGATTGCGTAGTTTGAAGCATTGAATGGTCTGTCGTGTCGTTCTCCACTATGTTGGGTGGAAACAGGTGAGTCCTTGATGGTTGGACCGAGCCTTGTCCAGGAGACTACGGAAAATATCATGTTGATCAAGAAGAGAATGGAGACTCCTTAGAGTCATCAGAAATCGTTTGCGGATCATCGTTAATAGTCATTGTCATTCGAGGTGAGTGATCTTGTTTTCTTGAGGATCTCTCCTAGGTTAGAACATCTTTAGTTTGGGAAGCAGAGGAAGTTATCACCGAGGTATATTGGACATTTTGATATTGTTGACTAGGTTGGTGAAGTGGCCTATCGTATGGCTTTTCCACCATGGTTTAGTGCGGTGGACAATGTGATTCATGTGTCGCAGTTGAAAAAGTATCATCCGGATCTTGACCATGTGAATCAATGGGACCATGTTGAGCTAGAACCAGATGCTTCATTGGTGCACGTGCCAGTGCGGCTTGTGGATAGGGAAGAGAATGTCATCTGTGGTAAAAGCATTGGTTTATTTCAGGTTTTTTGGCAACATGTTCAGATTCAAGAGGAGACTTGGCAGCGGGAGAAATAAATGGTTGTGTAGTGACCCGAGCTCTTTTGGCAAAGGTTGGGTTCACCACATTCTGAGGACGGAAAGTCCAATGGAGGGGAGAATGTAGTACCCCTGGTTTGAGGTATGAAGACTTTGGTTATGCATTTTTGATGGTTTAAATTGCATGATATGAGTTGGGAAGAGGTTGGGAGTTTTTGGAATGGTTTTGAATTAGTCTGGAGGCTTTTATTTGGGAGCACGGTTTTCACACAGTTAGTGAAAACTGTGCGGATTCCCCAGGAAACCGTGTAGGGGATACAGTAGGATTCGTACGACCTATGCACGGTTTGTCAAACTGTGCGAGGAAACCATGCGGACCCTTTCTCTCGAGGTAGTAGAGTGTGCAAGGTTAGCGCATGGTTTATCAAACCGTGTGGGATAACCGTGCAGCCACATAAAGTTAGGGTTTTAAAACCCGAGATCACTTGGGATTGCCTCATTTCACTCCTCTCTTCCTCCTACTCGTGGCTCACTCGGGATTTTGTGTTCTCAGGGGTTGATGGTACTCTCCAACTCGTTTTGGAAGTGATTCAAAGGGGTTTCAAGGCGGTTTGAAGGTGGTTTCTCCCGGGTAAGTATCTTCTCTTGGTTTTGTTGTGGTTTTCCTCTAGATCTACAAACCTATAATTCTTGGTTTCTACATCTACACATTTTTTGTGTAGATCTGCAGTTGTGGTTTCCATGGATGATGATTTGATGACTTGATAATTCTAGGAGAAGGGATTTATAGAGGTTTCGGTGGTGTGATCTCTGGTTTGGAGGTGCAGTTATTTGTGGGTTAATTTCTCAGGAACCCTAAAGGTAGGTGGATTCTCTCTCGACTCCACTTGGTTTGAACTATATGTTCTTTGATAGAATTAATTTTTGTGCGGAAAATTAATTTTTTTATTTTTTGCGAAATTGGTTGGAAATACATTTGGGGATTTTTGGGAAAAAGTGGGTTTTATGGAAAAATGATATAGTTGTGGATTTTAAAATTGAGATTTTAAAATGGGATGAAAATGGTTGATGAAAATGGCTTCAATAAAGATATGATTTTGTTTAAATATTGTTTGTCTTGGGAAATGGTTTTCAATAAATGGATGCTTTATTGAAGTGGATTGATATGCAATTGAATGGGTTGATTTCATGATTATTGTGGCCTTGATATGTTATATGCTTGGTTATGGATTGTTGAAATGTTGTGTGGATGTAGCGAGAAGTACCACTATAAAATGGGGATGGATAGTGGACGAAAGGGACACCATCAAAGGATTAGTGTACGGGAAGTGCCGCTAGTTGTGAATGGGTTAAATGGGATCGAAAGAAGCTCTATTGTTATGGTTGTTTGGTTGTTTTTTGTATATTGCTTGAAAAATGGAAATTTTTGTGCTAACATGAAAATGATAAAATGGCAGGTGGCATGTTTGTGTGGCTTTAACTTGGTTTCTTGGATAGGTTGAGATGGCTTGGTAAGAGCATGTTTGCTCATGGTATTGGTTTCACTTGGGATTATTTTTAAATAAATTGTTTTATATAAATTTGCTAACTGTTTTATCCTAGTGGAATGTGTAGGGAATTCATTTGGAGAAAACCTACTGAGTTTGAGTACTCACCCTCTTCTTTGGCACTATAGTGTCTTTGAAAATTTCGTGTACCATGACGTGGGAAAAGGTAAGGAATCACCCTCCTTTAGTGGATCATTGTGATTTCGTGGAGGATCTTGGAGCTTGGTGTGGAGTTGTAGTGGTGTCATGACTTTTGGTGTTTGGTTGTTTAGTTTCTGTAGTGTACTCGGATGTTGTGTGGACATGTATGGTTGTATTGGTTTTGGGTTTTGTTTTGGAACAACTTGGTTGTCTTTTGGGAATACATGTTTGGATGGTTTATTGGCATGTATCATATAGCGTTTTTGGTAGATGGTTTGGTTGGTTTTGTTTTAAGGGTAACTCGTTCCCCATTGTTCACGAAGCCCTCAGAATTTATTTCCCACCTTTGGTGCCTTGGGAATGTCGCTTAAGGCCAAGTAACCCTCACCGCCTCCTCAAGCCAATGATTTAGGGATGGGGTGTTTCAGAAAGTATCATTTTCCTGAATGTAATCACCAATAATGAGATATTTTTGGACCCTTCCATGAAAAATTCAATTTAAATGTTGCCCATTCAAACGTCTATGATGAATATCCATTGTTTCCTTCTTCTATCAAGGTATTACCAAATATTTGTGTAGTGGTTATCATTATTTTTTATCCCTCTAACCAAAATTACATAGAAGAGAGAAATTTAGTTTGGACCAATGAAATTGTTGACTACATTAAAGAGTTGAAATAATGTTATATCACTACACTATTTCTCACAGTACCAACAAGTGGGGAAATCATTATGGTATACATTGATTCATTGAAGAAGTTAATTTTCTATTGCATAATTAAAAATGATAACTTGATATCCTATGCCTTGAGGATGTTGTAAATCAATGAAAAAAATTAACCCACCATTGATCTCGAGTTGGAAATTGTGATCTTTAGGTTGAAAATATGGCTGCAATATCTATAATGGAAACGTGTGAGGTATATACTGATCATAAGTGATAAATTTTATATCAACACAAAATGATCATAATTTGTTCAATCAGAGATTGTTAGAGCCCAGAATGGAATATTACGACTCAATACACTACCATCTTCAAAACAAATAAGGTAATAGATTCTCTAAGTAGAAAGGATCTCGTATTGTTATCAATTATGAGAATTGAGAAGGTTCTAATGTTATTACACAAAAAAATGATAGAAATGGGAATTTTTAAGGAAAGAATATCATCATCCACTTCTAAAATGATCACCTAACCATCCCTTCTGATGAAAATAAATGACGCTCCTTGAAACGATAAAAAAATTCAGAAGAAGGTAGAAGCCATGGAAAAGGGAAATTATCAAAGTACAAAATGGATGAGGAAGGAGTCGTGTTATTTGGATCATGATAATGTTAGCCATTTGATCCTTAGATAATTATGTAGCTTCTAAATGATGCACTTATATCAGCCTTCTATATTAACCCAGGGAGCACAATGATGTATTGATATCTTCGAGAGAACTATTATTGTGACAATACAAAAAACGAGATAATAATTATACATAAAAGTGCCTAGTATGTCAGATTGTGAAGGATGAAAGGAATATGTCTAAGGGGATGAAGCAACCAATACCCCTACCATTATTGAATTGGGAAAACATCACTATTTACATTGACATTGGACTTCCAATAACATGCTGAGGAAACAATGTTGTATGGGTTATTTTGGAACTTCTTACATAGACAACTCACTTGATCACAATTCAATAGGATATATGACCTAATCAACTTGCATGGATATATATTATAGAAGTTTGAAGGCTGAAAGTAGGGACACTATCATTTGAATCTTATCAAGATCTGTAATTCCCTTCGATGTTATCAAAATTTCACTATCATGATCTAAGCACTTAGCCGAACATCAATATGGACTATAATTCTTAAAATAACGGCCAATCTGATAGTACAATTCTCAAAAGTAGAAGATATGTTGATAGAATGTTTTACAGACAACAACGTATGATGGGTCCAATGAATTCCTCTAGTTGAGTTCTCCTACGGTAACAATTTCCACTCATGCAACCAAATAGCACAATATGTAGCCCTTTGTGGGAAAATAAGAAGAACGCCATAATGTTGTGATGAGGTCGGTGAACGTAAACTTATAGGACATGAAAACGTCCGGGAAATGGTGGAGAAGGTGAACACCATTTATCATCACATTAAACATGTCCAATGTCAATAAATGAGCAATGAAGACAATCATTGATGGGACCTTGAGTTTAATATTAGAGATATGGTATTCCTCTTCATATCACTATTGAATAGGATCATGATATTTTGGAAGAATGGAAATCTAGGTTCCACGAACATAATCCCCTTATAGATCCTTAATCATGTTTGAGTCATGGCCTTTCAATTAGAACTTTCACCTATTATGTCTCATGTACATGATGTATTCCATGTATCCCTCTTAAGGATGTGTATACATGATCCTTCACATTTAATGAATTCAGAGGTGGTACAATTGGAAAATGATCTTTCATAAGAGGAGAATCCATTGAAGATCATGGATTGTAGGGATAAATTTCATTCTAACAAGACTAAACACCAGGTCCATGTACTTTTGTGGAACCATAAGTATGAGTAGTCACCATGGGAACCTAAGGAAATGATAAAGGGGATGTTCTCACACCTGTTTTCAACATAGAATTTAAAAAAATGAGATACAAAATTCATAAGGGGGGATGAATGTAATAACCAATAATTTTATCAATGTAAATTCTCTTGTTATAATTATCTCCTAGAGTATAATGACATATATTCACATTATGAATTCAATACAAATATTATAAATGGAAAATGAATAAAAAAAAGTGGTATTTATATATGTAAAAGTACCTTTTCTGATTAAATAATAAAAATAAGCATATGAATAAAAATATCACCCATGAAAGTATATATGAAATTTAAGAATACAATAAATGAAATTATAATCTCATTATATCAAAATATTAGTAAATAAGTTTTCTAAAAATTATTTATAATGTATTAGTAATTTTGTAAGTTACAAATATTTAATTATTATTATATATTTAATATAATAGTTTTATTTAAAATATATTTTCTTAAAATTTATTCATTAAATAATATATTATTATCTTTTGAGAACTTATTTAATTTTTTAATGTGTTACAAAATTAGTTATAATTTTAAAATCTATATTTTCCATGTATTTTACAAAAAGAAATTCTCTTATTTAGAAATTTATTTTCCTAAAATTGAGTTCATTTTTTAATTCTACATGTCGAAAAATCATTAGGGAGAATTTTTTAAAATTTTCAAAAATAATTGAATTTTTGGTTAATATTAAAATATTGTAATTTATGGTTTAAGATAAATACATGAATTATATATTCAAAGATGATGTATGGATTTGGTTGGAAAAAATATTAAAATATAATTCATTATTTTAAAAAAAATTTATTATATTTCTCAAAACATTCATAGTATGGTGGAAAAATAATAAACAAATTAGTAAAATAATTTGAACACAAACATCTTCTACATTATAAATGCCACCCCTCACCACCTCTTCCACTCACACTCTCCAATATTTTATTCATACCCAAATTCTTCCCAATATTCATCCCAATACCCTCCCCCACATCCAAAATCTCTTTGAATCCTCAAAAAAACAAACCATTTTCCCTAATAAGGTTTCCAAGTAGGAGAATCTCACTGGGTAAATACATCATTCATTTTATATAAATACCTTTTCAAATTAATTTTTTTTTATCTCCTCAGCACCCCTCATACAAATGGTATGATAACTTCAATACCTCACATATACTGTAATATTATTATTAAAATAGAATATTCCATTTTAAAACCATTTCCTTTCCCTTTTATACAAAAAGTTAAAATGTCATTCGTAAGGAGTTAATTTATAGCATTCAAGGATGAAAAAAATTCATTTTCCATTAATTCATGAAAGTTTGGTCATAAAAAATATTTCTTTAAAAAAAATTTATATATGTTTTAAAGTCTATGTAATTCTATTGAATCAATATATACCCATTATGTTAAATAATGAAACAAATCATGTTCTTTGTGAGAGAAAACCACCCAAAATAACCCAAAAAATTATCATTATCATCTTATCTAAAAAATCATCCTCACCCAAAATATCTAGATGAATTATTTAACCCTTAAACCATTAGGATTTTCATTAATAACTTATATCTTCGTTTTTATATTTTTATTTCCATTTTTCAATAACATTATAATCCTATACAAGCATACTAGTCATAAAAAATATGAAAAATAAGAACTCCTTAAAGATTAAATTGAACTTGATATCCTATCAAAAGGATTAAAATTATAATAATAAAATTTTAATAAGTTAGTTAAATAATAAAAATGTTCTATACAAGTTAATAAATGTATTTAGTATGACTTTTTAATATATTATGATCATGTGCAGTACTGTTTTGGACATATGTTAAGGGATTCTGCATGAACATCAATTTTTCATTCAAGTTACACATTTTCTCTCTTTACAACAATTTAATGGTTATTTATTTTTGTATTATTCTTATAAATTATATTACTATCTTCCAAACTCTTTTATAATTATCAAATTATCCATCTTTTATGGGGTAATAATTGTTTTAGAAAGGTTTCTTTTTCAATTCGTCCCGATAAAAAGCCTAATTTAATGGAACATCGCAATTTATTACCTTAATCCAAGTGAACTCCATAGTATGTTTTAAGAAACCCTATTTTATGGAAATTTCTAATTTTATCATTAAAAACTAACTTTTTAATTTTTTATTTTCTGAAATCAAATATATTCCATTTCTGTTTTAAATAATATTCAATATTTTTCTTAATCGACACTAAAATTAAATTTCTAATTTTTCCAAGACAATCCGTTTATATGTTTCCACATCAATATGGCATAAATTATCAAGATAATTACCTATTTTCCCTTATTAATGTCGATGTACCTTTTAAATAAATTAATTCTTGGAAAAATTTATGATATTCCCATTTGTTATTCCTTGTGACATGTTTATGATACACATTTCAGTCCATAGAAAAACCTTATGTTTACTCGTCATTTTTAACACAAATTCATGAACATGTTATGTTGGGTGTGACCAAATAGCACTCCAATTAATTAGGTAATGTCTCGTCTCATGAGAATCCATGTTGGTATAGGGTGTGAAATGAATTCCATTATGGGACATTCCCCACAATGTCTTGGTGGATGTCCTTCACTCATGTTTTTTTCATGATATATATTGATTCCAAATTCCTATAATTCCATGATTATATGTTACCATGTTATACATGATATTCTTCCTTATGATTATTTATGTTCTGTTCCTTTTATATCATCATGTTATTCTATCTAACCCAAGTGCTATATTTTATTCCTATTATTATTTCTTTATATGATTTTTTTGCTCATCCCTTGTGTTCTTATAACCCTCAGTTTATCATATATTTTTATAGAATTTCAATAAATAATAGGATCTCATTAGAAAAAATAAATTAAATATGTATTGCTGATGATTAATTATATACCATATCTACCAATTACACTAGACGTTATGATCCATTTCTTCTAATTTTATAGTTTATTATACATAATATATTGCAGTGATTTCTGTAAATGTTTTATGATGATAATTTTCTTATATAAAGTTGATTGTTTTCATGATAATTTTTTATTTTCTTTGACATTCATTACAAATATTATGAAATGAATCTTTCTAATGCACTCTACATGGGTCCCTTTTTTACATTCACTACTAAAATGATTATGGAATTTTTTTTACCTCCTTAATTTTGAATGAATTAATGATATTCATAATTAGGCTTATATTCAATGTTTACATTTGTTATAAAATAAATTAATATTCCAATAGTCTTATGAATTTTTCATTAAAATATAAGGTTAATATTTTTGACGAAAAAATAATGGTATTTCATTCATCATATCTTCCTTTTCATCCCACACCCTAATTTTTTTATTTTTTATTATATTTACATTCAGTAATTAAATTTTTGGAAATATATTAAATTTGTGGTTTTAAATTTCATTTTTCCACCATGTAGAAAATGGATTTTTTGGGTGACTTATATGTTTTTTGTAAGAGTCATATTACAAATATTTAAGATTTTTTTAATTTCAAATATATTTTCCTCAATGATATAAAATAAATTTTCCATTTAATGTTTTGTCTAATGTATTTCCCTCTAGAAGAAATTATTAACATATAGTTCACATCATAGCTTTTTCATATGGGTTATATAATCTATGACTCTTCATATCTCTCTTGAATTTATTTTTCTCTTCCATGTATATATTATTTATATTAATGTATATATTATGTAACCCTTAAACTATTTATATATTGTGTTTCATAATTTTTACTTCATTTTAAACCATTTACTATATACAATTTTAGTTGTTATAGTGATTTCAATAATTGTTGTTACATTTATTAACTACAGAAATATTGAAAATCTGTATACTTATTACTCTAATATTGTTTTTCATTCATTACTATGAATTTTTGATAATTTTTTGTATTATTTATTCATTGATTCATATGAAGAATTCATTATAATATTTTAGTGATGTGTGGATTCCATAAATATTTATCCTTTCGATCCATAATTATGTCTCATGTATCAATCTAACAAGTGTACATGGTGTATATCATCACAATTATTTATAATAACTTGGAACAATGCCTTTGTTTTATATTTATAATGACATGGAAAAAATCCTTAATTTTATTTATATGATATCTTAAATTATCCATTCCATCAATATAAATTATATTATTTTTTCTATTATTATATAATTTTTTATGATTTCTATTGATATATTTCATGCTTATATTACTATATAAATGGTATTGTTTTATTATTGTTTATTCATTCCAAATTATTTATGGCTTTTTTATTCCACGATAACTTATTTTGTACGCAACCCCTTAATGAGTTTTTTAGATCACCCCTCTAATTTTTTTTATTTTCAATTATTTATGAAGAAGTGTATAATGTAAGATATTTTATTTGTTTGTCACATTTAGAGAGTTTTTTAGCAGATGTTGAAGACATATTACAACATATTAAAATCATGATATAATTTGAGAAATAATCATTGTATTGGAATTACACATATGGGTATTGATGGAAGTTTTTTTCCTACCACTATAAAATTATAAACCTATAATGTATTGGATATATAAGAGACATAATAAATATTATTGTTATATAAATTATGCATGGTTTATGTTTGGGTCATTTTATTTGGAATCAAGGGTTGTATGTATAGAATATGTTATATCACATGATCCAAATGTGTGATTCTAGGGAGTCACATTAGTAAATTACAATTATAAATACATTTCAATTATAAAAATTTCAACAAAATATAATTACTTTGATATGAACATCATATTACAAATATTAAATTTCTTAAAAAATCATAACACGTAATTATATAATAGTCTAGGGACTCATATTTCACAATCTTTAAGATTCCATTTGAATAGATCCCTTTAATTCTTCCGTTTTACAAATATTCCACGCCAACCTGAACAAAATAAGAGTGGACCTACAATAAAAATCAATTTTAATTTTCACAATACTCAAAAGAAATAAATGAATAATTAATATGATATAATAAAATAACTATAAAATATAAATTAATAAATAAAAAATGATTTATAAATGAAAATAGAGAAATAAAAAAAGGAATCATAATACATAAATAAAACATATTGTAATTTAATATGACATTGACTACATGATTGATATGTTTAGAGTATATGATTCCATTTTAGTGATACCATATGTACCATGTATGGGATTGGAACGTGGATAATTAATACTTGTCATAAATTAATTATAAATATTTATAAAAACCGATTCAAGTGAATATTAAAACAATATAACAGTTTTGAGTGTCTGATGTATGTTTTGGTAAAAAATTATCTCTTTTAAATGAGAACATATACTTTCAGTCATAACATCCACAATGTCTGTGGGAGTGATGTGTAGTTAATTTCTATGTATAAAAAAATTAATCATAAAAATTTATATAAATTACTAATAAAATAGAATTTTTTATGGTTGGTTTTGACCATGTGACAAGAGTTTTGGACAAAATGGTCACTTTTAAACTAAAAAAACACTATTTCTGCAATATTAGAAACACAGTTTGTTGGATTGGAATAGAGTAAATTAAAATACATCAGAAATTAAATATAGATATTTTACTAAAGTATCAATAATATTTGATAATATTTTATAATTTTGTTTATGTGATGTGTGTTCTGAACTAAAATGAAAATTTTGTACTAAACACATTCTAATTGAGTCATTCCAGCCACACTATGTATCATATTGATGTGCTATTAATTTATAGAAAGAAAAAATGTTTTCTGGGGAATTATATATATTTTTTTAAGAAAATTCATGAATGATTTCACAATAATGAGTGTGTGAATGAATTGTTTAACTATACTTTCACTTTTAAATGAAATCCCACAAATTGAGTCAGTCTGGAGAAACTGTTATTTAGACATATGTGATTTTGATAATTACACATAATAAATAAATTATGGTATTTTATAATTTATTAGGAAAATTAGAGTATGTTTTATCAGTTTTTTTGACACACATTCTAAACTAAAATGTAACTTTTAAATGAAAACATGCACTTCCAATAATAGTAGTTACATCATGTTTCTGATTGACATGTGGTTAATTCCCAATGAGTTTTATGAAAATATTATCATTTTTTGTAGGATTTGAGAATGTGAAACATCTTTTCAACTAAACTATCTCATTTATATTAAATAATTAACCTTTATTCATACACATACAACCATATGTATGATTTACATGTGGATAATTCCTCCACATCAAAACAACAAATCATCTACCTTCTTTGTAAAATATCAATAAAATCTAAGTGAATTTGATATTTTTTGAGTGTCTGAATTTTTTTTTAACTAAATTGTATTTTTTAAATTAGAACACAATCCTATGATGATATTAGTCATACCAAGGGTCATATTCAATTATGAGAAATTCCCACATGTCCTAAAATAATAAAAAATAATTTTAATAATGTTTGAAAATAATCCAAGCTAGTTTGATTAGTTTTTCATATGTGAGGTGTTTTGTGGGAAAAATTTTAATTTTAAACTAAAAAAATAAACATTTACTCATACATTCAACAATATTTTTCAGGATGATGTGTAATTTATTTCTACACATTAACATGTTTTAATAAAAATTTTACAAAAATATTAACAAAATTTGGGATCTTTTTTTATTTTTTGACTATATGATTTTATTTGTTACTTACAAGGTTAGTTTTATTCTAAAAACATTTTATTTTAGAAATTATGACTATGTTTTGCATCATATTATCATTTTTGGATTCACGTATATAAAATGTAAATCATGGATCAATATCTAAAATTATAATGATAGTGAACTTTTTTTCATTGTTTTGACTATGTGATGTGTGGTATCAAATAAAATGACACATATAATCAAAAGAAATGAAATTTTAATTTTACATGCCACTCCTTGGATTGAGTTGATATATGGATGATTTTAACACATCAAAAATAAATGACATATCATTTTCATAAAATATATATACAATATAGGTGTTTTTCTCAATTTAAAATTTTTGAAATGTGTTGTGAGAAACAAATTCACTTTTAAATGTAAACAAAAACATATAATGATAAATAAAAAACATGTGTCGAATATATATACATTTGACTCATAAATTTATGAAATTAATTTTATATTATTATTATAAACTATAATGATAATATGAACATTTTATCTACATTTTCTGTATTTGAAAATTATTATTTTTAAATTTCATATTAAAATTAATACACACACTTTTATTTATATATACAATAAAATATATGGGATTAATGTTTAGTTAATTCATTTTTTTCATAAATAAGATGTCTATATTTTTTAAAAACAACTTGATGGCTCGAGTGATTTTTTATTGGTTTGATTTTGTCAAATACATTTTTTACTATAATATCATTTTCATTTGAAAACATTGACTAATGATCACTATAGCCACACCATGAATCTGATTTATTAGATTTTTATTATTAAAAAAATATATTATGGATAATTTTGAAAATAATCATTGAAATCCTCTTGTGTTGTCACATTTTTTACTATGTGGAACATTTTTGAGTTTTTTTTATTTTATAATGAAAAAACATTGTTTGAGTCATAATTATAGCACCATGTTTTAGATTTATGTGAATTTGATTTAGATCCATCAAAAATCAGTCATGAATAGTTTTATTTATTATTTAGACAATATATGTGATTTTCCCATACTATGACAATGTAAAAACATGCTTTCACCTAAAATATCACATTTATGATGAAAACATGAACATCATGTCTTACTAACTACACCATGTTCTGGATTGATCTATGTTGGATTCATATATGTAAAAAAATATTTATATATCATTTTCTAAATTTATTAATGAAATTAAAGTTTTTTATTTTCAATTTTATCTATGTTATGTGACATGGTAGAAAAGTGATACTTTTACAACGAATACATAAACATTGAGTCATACTAGCCATATAATGTTTCATATTGTAATAAAATAGATTTATACATGCCAAATAATGAATCAAAAAACATTTCCATAACATATCATGGAAATCCTAGTGTTTTCCCAAATATGACATTGTGATTCTCTTTGTGACCTATAATGTTACTTTGAGAGGAATAACTAGCCTCCCCAAACTTTATAAAATCGTTATTTGAGTAGGAAAAAATTTCTACTAGTGCATCAAATAGATATGGAAGACATATTAACAAATTATAGTTTCATTTCAAAATCACATATTATAGAAAATGAAATAAAAAAATTTCTATCAACAAAGGAAAAACAATTACTCAACAAAATATCATTAAAACATTTTAGATCCATAATGGACGTATAATATCACAATTTTATATAAATAAAAAAACAATAAATAGATCCATGAAGAGAATATTAACAAGTATGTGAGTGAATATTCCATATTAAATGATTCAATGAGAACTAATTTTTTGCCATTAATTTTGCGCCCATAAAGTGCACTAAACGCCTTAATATATAGATTAGATTCCTTCATGATGGATAAAATCCATTCCCCATCTAAATCCCACTTCATGTATTAATGATATATTTAGTTATCCAAGAATCGTTATTGTATAATCTTTAATGAGGAATTTTTTGTATTCATTATATTGGTGAATCATTAGTGACCATGTAATGAAGCACACCCATGATGAATTTCCAAATAATAGATTTGATTGGGTGTATGGTTTTGTAGGGGAAATTATTTTTTCCATTAACCCAAAATATTAATTGATATTGTTTTTCTCCTAAATTTTAAAAATAAATCAATAGTGATAACCTTAATAATTTACATCATTACGATGTATTTTTCTTGGGATTAACAACATTACACTTGTTAACAAAATAAATATATTAAAAAACAGATCATATATTTATTTTGATCACACCACAAGTTGTATTATGATTCTATCCATTACTAAATTTCAAAAATAATTCAATGTTAATTTTCATATTATTTTTTCTTAAAACTATATTCATTTCAATGTTTTAGTAATTATTCACATTTTTTAGAGATTTAAAACTCTATAACTTTTATTTGGTCATAATGTGAAAACAATATCATTGAATTTATATCGTTCCCATTTCTAAATTTATGAAATAAAATATTAGTCAATGTAATAAAATTTAATTTAAATATAAGGGCATTAAAATCATTTTAAACCCATGAAACATTATTTTAATGAATTTTATATCTTTCAAAATTTCATATTCATTCATTCTGACTACAACTCACATCATATTGATATAAAATCCTATTTAATATCTCATTATTAATTAAAATATCATTATAATATTATTTCAAATCATTCAATGGTGTTTTGAACGGTTTTAACCATTTCACGTAAATTTTAATTTTTTGAACACTAAATGATTAAATTAGCCTAAATATGACACTTGATAACTTTTAAAATAACACATGATCTTAATATCACATCCATAATATAACTATAAAATCTTTTTTTAAATGGATACTCAATATATTCAACATATTTCTTATGAGGATCAAAATATTTTTATTTTAAAAACTCTACAAAATGCTTTATTTCAAAATGACACAAATATTACCAAAATAAGTTTTAGATAAATTGATTATTCATGATCTCTCCCAAATATCAAAAATATAATGAGGAAAATAAATCACCACATTATGATATATGAAAAAGTTCTGATACTGTATAATCTTCAAACACAATTCAAAATAAATATATTTTTTATTTAGAATATTTGGACAATCATTAACCATTGTATTACTAGAAAATATATATATAAATTAATTGTAAAATACTTTTTTAAATTTAATTGTTATTTCCTTAATGAATACCA
This sequence comes from Viscum album, assembly GCA_963277665.1. NCBI lineage: Eukaryota > Viridiplantae > Streptophyta > Magnoliopsida > Santalales > Viscaceae > Viscum > Viscum album. Next base: position 1,027,047,249 of record OY728121.1, on the reverse strand, counting down.
CATTAGAGATTTTTATTTATGGAATATTATATATTTTATAAATTTTAAAATTTAATAACCAATTTTATTTTTGTTAATTTTTTTCAAGAATTCTCTAAATATTGAATAAAAATTAGGAAATTTTGATATAATGTTTTATATAGAAATAATATTTTATATACCCCATTACATATCCACCTAATGCAATCCATAATTTACTTGTGTATATTGGTTATCCTCATACTATACTTTTTAAAATAATTACATGCCACCCTATCCTGATAGAATTCATTAAAAAAACATATTAGATTATTTATATTGGAAAAATGATGAATTTAGTTTATTATAAATTTATAAGGGAAATCTTGTGTTAAAGATTTATTCGAAACCCATGATCTAGTTACAAAAACTAAATCATTGATGTATTAAAAATGGACTATAAAGAGTATCTAATGTAGTAATAATATCTTAAAGTCATATATAATGAAAAAATGAAAATATATTGTATATGGTCATATTTTAGAGTACTACCCATACCTTGTAGGTATTAAGAATAGCCTCTCAGATATTATTTTTATTTCAAATGACCTTTATATTATATATTATTTTAATAATTTTTTTTCTTTTAATGAAAATTATTATATCAAAGTGATCTGAGGACTAACAAGTCTAAATTTTTCTTCTTAGGTATTACCATTCAAATTGTAGAGATATATACAACTATAGAAAATATAAATAACATTGAAATGTGATTATTATAGTAAATAAATTATAGGATAGAGGAATATGTAAATAAACCCCATGTAAATTTATAATCAATGATTCCATACATTCATGCTTTAGGATTTCATTGACACACTCAAGACAAATCAATCTAGAATGAAATCACCATAATTTGCTTCTTGAAATTAATTATGGACAATTTTTTTTCATTGTACATAATATTCACATGAAATTATTATTTTAAAAAGGGTAGTGGAATTGGTGATGTAAATATACTCATATAAGGCCCTATTTTAGGTTTGATTGATCCTGTATATATTTTTTAACATGGCCTCCTATTTCCCCTTCAATTCCACCATCTATAATAACATACTTTAGTTCAGTAGATTTTTTATTATTTTCTATTTTTTTAATATAAATAAATTGGAATGGACATACCTCATTTTCATCAAGTATCATATAAATATATTTTATTCCATCAAATGAATGATACCACCATTGGTTTGATAATGTGTAAACCCAGATCATCAATGTGAATAGGTAACATCATGCTTGATTCCTGGGAATTGTGAAAACCCACTCTAACATGATCATTGGGAACTTTTATTTTCTCTAAAATATACCGTTTAATTTTATACAATGTACCGATAAGAAAATTGTGTTAGGAAGGGGATGATAGATAAAAATACCATTCAATTTTACCCTATATTATTTTCATAAATGAAAAGTATTACTAGTTCTGTCATATATATTTTATTGGACGATTTTAAGAAAAAATTGATTACCATGGGTAAGGAAATACTTTGAATGGAATTTTTATCCTCAATCATTGGTGGTGGGATATTCATGAATTGGTTATGGATGTTTTGATTATTCTCTATGATACCATTACATACGTTAGTCTAACAATCCAGTCTGAAAAGTATTTCTTTCTATTAGACCATCAATTTTCACCTTCATTTATTTAATATTCATGTATAATTTCTATGATTTTTTTACTTTCTCCAAATATTCTCTTTGGTATGATCTAATACATACACATATACCATTACAATATAGTTAGGGATGATTTAATTACACTAAACGTAGTTGTTCATCATGTATGGTTGATGATTTTCTATGTCTAAAAACATAAAAATCAATGTTATACAAGTAAAAATTGTAATTAAATACATATTTAAATCACAAAAATATATATTAAGTCATAGTAACACATCATAAATATAGTTTTTTATATCTTTCCATCAGTTATAACAATTACACCTAATGGGTGATGGATGTGACTTGATATTTTGATTCATCATTTTACATATATGTGAAGGAACATAATTATATTGTTGTCTCATAACAAATAAATGTATTTATATGTATTTAAAGTACATACCATTTTTTCAAGTGTAGAATACCCATGATTTTCATTATAATAAGAGTTTATTAGTATGGATTCACATTTCCTATTATAATCACCCCATTACAGTATTATATAATAGAAATTCTAATCCAAATTGGTTAATAAATTTAATATAAAATATGATATTTGTAATAATAATTTACAAGAAATGATTCACCCTTCTGTCATTCAATAAATTAATTCCAGGTTTCCAAATTTATTATGGATTCATATAGAAATTTTTGGTTGGGGTTTACTTTCCCCCCAATAACCCTAATATAATTATTCACAATAAAAAATACAAATGGAACTATGGTCCAATCAAGTTATCGTTAATAAAAATTTCATTTGTAAAACATGATTAATAAACGTAAATTATAATATATAATAATTATTAATTTATAATTTCATTATATTTTTATTTAATAATGGGAAAATATCATAATGTTACTTTATTGTCTTCTGAAATTATTTTAATCAACGTTAGAATGGCAATGTGACACCATTATACATCAAAAGACACATGAAATCATCTAATAAACCTAAAATATCTAATGAAAAATTACATGTTTGAGATAAAAAGTGAGATATGTGCATTATATCCATCAATTACATTTAAAACGTTATTACTACTTTAATTATTTTTTTTATGATTTTCTTGATATAATTCCCCTTTATTTTTTCAACTGTATGTTTCCAATATTCTAAAATTTATACAATTTCTACATTTTTAATATTTTTTTAAAATGTTTTATAGAATTATCATATATAAAAGAAATTTTCAGCTGAATTAGTTTAAATATATAATTTCAGTGATGTTAATACCATAGCTATCATATATTTTTTTGAATAAGAATATGATATATATAAAGAACTTATCATTTTCTTTTAAAATGCTTTTATTTTCATTAAAGGATTAATGGATTTTTCTCCTCTATTGAGTATCCAAATGCCATAGCTGTATTCCCCTATGAAATATTAGACATTATCAAGATTGGGATAATGGTAAAATTATTATGAAACCATAGTGAAATGGTCATCTAGAATGGAATGTTTATTCCATCCTAAAGTTTATTTAATATAAAAAATAACATTTTATGAATTTAATTTAGATATAATACACTTATACAACCTTTGATTACATTTTCAATAGTTCACCATTACACTGTCATTTAAAATAAATTTCATGAATCCCAAATCATTGATTTTAACTAAACATTCATTATCAACCCATTTTCAATAAAAAAATATCATTTGGAATTGATTAAATTTAATTTACCATATTTTATTAAGGATTCTAATGTATGACCTATTTTAGTAAAATTTATTTCTCTTCTTTGTACATGTTAGATGCATTACATCCATCATAAGAGTAACACCAACAATTTTCATCATACAGAATCCATCATATTTATTTCTATAGAAAATATAACCATCAATTACACAATGGTTTTAAAATAATATATGTAAAATTAGTCTTATTACTATCCCCTGATGATGTTCTCAAATTGAATTTTATTTGTAGATATATTCGTAAAAATATATTCATGAAACCATTATATAAACTGTTGATTATATGTATTAAATATATATATATATATATTATCTTTTATTGGATTAAAAATTCTATGAATTACTCTTGGGGTTTTAAAAAATGGCACAACTTCTATACTGTTATATAAATTATAGGAGTGTGTATTTTCTCACATTTTAATTATAATTAAAAAATATATGTTCTGAAAATTACATTACCATAATGTTCCCAATATGAAGTGATTTTGGGAGAACTAATTTATCAATATATGATATTTATTCTATATTGGATTAAACATAATCCTTAATGATATATCACTCTTCAATTCAATGTTCAAGTCAACATCATTTTTTCCATACCAATTCATAATATTCATATACAATTCAATGGGGTATATAAATTCTTATTATACACGACCTCATGGTTTTATTTCCCAAAAATGTTGAAACCTTATGTTTTTTATTATATAGAAGAATTATGGTGGGAAGAACAACACCATTTCTCTTAATATGAAAGTAATTTCATATTCCCAAGTTAGAAAATTCACTAGTTCTATTACTTTACTACTTATATCCTTTAAGATGAAAAAAATCATAGATATTGTATGTTGTAAATTTTTAGTTACAATTCATTGTAACAAAACATGCGTTAAATATTTCAATAAAATGTTAACTTCCTGTGATTTTATTCCATTTATCATCAAATCAGTCATCAATTGGATATTTTTGATATTTGATGAATATCCCTTTGGAACTTTTACACATTCGATATGTTGTAAAACTTAAATATCTATTTATAAAGATAGTATTAACCCCTAGAGTAAGAAATGTATGTATTTCACCCTAAACCAATGTTAACTCTTTCATTATCCCCAGTTCAATTATTTCAAAATGAGCCTTAATGAATTTTTTTTCATTTCAGATGAATTTGTAATATTCTAATGAATCTATAACATTAATTTTTTACGATGTAAATTATATCAAAAAAATAAATAACATATAAAAAATCCAATATGTCATATTATGATAAAATAATCATTTTTTCGAACTCATTCTCTTATAGTTTTTTAAAAGGGATAACAAAAAATAATCACATTATTATTAACTTTCAGAAACTATTGTTCACTTATTAATTGAGGAATTGATGTTTCTTCTTTTGAATTTCAATTTAATGATTTCATCCAGTGTTGATATTAATGTTTATGGTGTTAAAATTTACAATTTCGAAAAAATATATTATTCGAGGTGTGTTTCAGAATAACTGAATTTGTATCTTCTTCAAAAATGGGACACCCCATCATTACATTAATGTTATGTCATGAGGAATTCAGATAATCAGAAAATTAATTTATCATCCCATGAAACATTCCTCTCAACATGAAATATTCATTCCCATTAAATTTTTACAACGTAACACCTAAATCCAATTATAAATTAAAAACATTTATTAATGGATCTAAAAAGACATCAATATCATTACCCATTTTTTTATTCCTACTATAAATTGAGAAAAAATAATTTATATTTGGTTCATCCATAACCACGGTGGCAATTTACAAATTACCAATATATATAGTCATGTTCTGAGAATGAAACATTGTATACCAAAAATAATCATTCCATCTACAGATAGTTCATGATGGAGGTTTCTCTGTTCTATTAAAAATTTATGATACTCATGATCAATTTTCATCCTCCGAGGAGAGTCTGTTAGGTAATTATATTTTCCATCTTGAATTAATGTATCAACGTGAAATATAAATTAAATTAAAATCTCCAAACATCCATATATGTTTCAAAAATATATAATGACATGAATGTACCATAGAAAGTTAATGGACAGGATTTCTCTTTCTTATATTATATATCGCTAAATGTAGGTAAATTATTTTATGATTCCTGGTCCATGAAATAAAATATAATTTCATTTTAAGATTAATTTATTCATTCAATGATCATACACATTAAACATATCATTCTTATAGATTCATATGTTTGATAAGGAAGTTTGTTATCTTATTTACGCATATCATTCAAGAGTGAATGTAGTTTTCTGATCTTGGTGTCTCTCCATCTATTGTTATCTTTAAAACTAAATAGAATTTATAAGGATGAGAATATTTCAGATATTGTTGATCCAGTATACAATATAATCATTTCACATCTCATTAACATCTCAAATATATTTAGATAATAATTATCTTCAGGTTCAATTTCAATTATCATTCCCACAATATTATCTCCATAATAATTTACATTTATATTGTTAGAATATGACCAATATATCATAGTGTTGTCCAAGTCACATTCTATACTCAGTTCTTCTTCACATTTTCCTAAACATTTATAACATCAGTTTTTTTATGATAGAAATATTGTATATCCAACTTCATTTGACTAATTCACCATAAAATGAAACAATGTATACAAAAAAAAGTGGTTAGAGAAGGGTTATTTGTAATCTCTGTAGAAGAGTTGATTAATTATTCAGCCCCTTCATCATACTATTTTATAATATCACTGGAATTTATATATTTCATATTCATTTCAATCTATTTAGTTCAGGGACATTCATATTTTACAAATAATGAATAAATGAATAAATGCAGAAATTATATGTATATTATAAATATACACTTATATATTTGAAAAATCAAATATGTGTGTCTGAATATATAATTGTTTTTTTGCGTGTAAATATATTTCAATTACAAAAATAAAAATTGAAATTATTATTATAAATTGAATAATATTATAGTTTTCATTCGTTATAGTGTATAACAGTTTTGTATATTTATCAATAAATTAGTAGTTTTATTGGGATGAATTTCATATAATAAATATTAATTTATTAATTCCCATATATGGTCATCATAAATTATTAAAAATAGATGGATACATATAAATAAATGTATTACACGACAAATAATAATAATAAAATGTGTTGGGAGTGAAAAATTACGAAAAATTATAGGGAGACAAAAAAATTTCCAAAATATGCGCAGTTCTGTCACGACCCGTCCTCGGGGCCCGTGCCGTGACTACCCCAAACCCGCCTTCCATAGGCCAGGGGCTGGCGACTAGCACCAAAGGCGTAAAATCCCGTTAACTGGGAAGGCATTGCCTTTATAAAAGAAAACAAGCACCACAGAGTACAAGCGGAAGTAAAACACTAAGTACAAAAGGAGAGCTGAAAAGTAAAAGGGGCCGGAAATACAAGACCAACTGTAAAGTACAACTCGAAAAGGAAAACAGCGACTGAAAAGTAAAGCTGCTACGCTGAGATGTCCACTGGAAATCCCACCTGAAGGGTGGGTACAGATAGCTCCTCTGCTCCTCGGGTCCCGCCATCTGCTCCGAGTATGTCCCGCCCAGTGGTCCACCTCCGGGTACCGCCTCGTCGTAAAGTCTACCTCCAGGTACCGTCCAGTCCTTGAACCTTCGGCTTCTGTCAGCACTGTCCATCGTCTGCAACCAACACAACGAGGTGCGGGCATAGCCCGTGCAGGGGTGAGTATAACGATACTCAGTAGGGACCCCGAGACCCTCAAGGTCTCACTAAAACCAACAAGAATAAACACAAGAAGATCTCAACAGATAAAAATCCTACTTAGGTATATGCCCAAACATATACCTAAGTTATCAAGTAACCCATCTCAATCATGAGGAAACACAAGGATTGTGAAAACGACGGATAACCACTACCCGGGTATATGCCCATACATATACCAAAGTTAGCAAGTGACCCATCTCAATCATGAAGTAAACACAAGGTCAAAAGTCTCAGCTCAAACCAGGATTTTCATTATCGAAATCGTAACTGCTGAAGAGCTCCGTCTCTAGAGTGTACAGTGGTCCTGTCACGACTCCGAGGTACTGCTCACTAACCTAAGACTGCTGAAGTACTCCTCCTGTCGAGTACTGCGGGCCAGCCACCCAAACACAGTAGTGCTTCCCGCCGAGGTATGTCACCCAAACTCCGAAGTGCACACCCCCTAGTAGCCTGCTGAGGTACTCTCCGGACGAGCACCGCAGGTCTGCACTGTCACACAGGTAGTGCTCCGTCCGCCATGGGTCTGCACCTCAGAAAGTAGTGCTCCGTCCACTGGGCTAGTCGACTCACTCCATGTCGAGTCGGTCAAGCAGTCGCCAGGTCTCATCCAGCTACACGGTCTCCGTACATCGCACGCTCGTCACTGGGAGGGTCCGCTCCACGAGCTACAGGTCGATACTCCAAGTATCTCAAAGTCCCAAGAAGAAGTGTCTCAATGGTCCGTCTCGTCACAGGGGTCTCAACGCAACAGACGGCGCGTCGATCGGACGCCCGGTCTGTGAGTTATTAGCCTTTTCGTCCCAGGGGCCCGGTTGGTTTCGAGTGCGAACCAATCCCGGCCGTATCTCAACTGTACCCCGAACTCCCAAAGGGTATACTCAAAGGGACCGTTACTCAACGTAACCACCAACGCCGCTGACGGCTCGTCAAGCGGACGTCCTGTCTGAAAGATATCAGCTTTTCCGTTCCAGGGGCCCGGTTGGATTTCGGGTACAATCCAGCCCGGCCATACTCCGACTGTATCCAAAACTCGGGCGGAGTATGTCAAAAGTTCCGTCTCATCAAGAGGAAGTCAACGAAACAGACGGCGCGTCAATCGGACGCCCGGTCTGTGAGTTATTGGCTTTTTCGTCTTCGGGGCCCGGTTGGTTTTTAAAGCAAAACCAACCCGACCGTACTCCACCTGCGTCCAAACCTCGGGCGGAGTATGCCAAAACATTCGTCTCATTAAGAGGAACGCAACGCGACTGACGGCGCGTCAATCGGACGTTCGTGGCTCAAGATATGAGCGTTTCCGCTCCGAAGGCCCGGTTGGTTTCGTGAACGAACCAACCCGGCCGAACTCAAAGTTAACCGAAACCTTGAGTGCGATATACCGAAACGACCGTCTCGATCCAAGGATCGCGTCACCGCAGACGGTTCGTCATTCGGAGGTCCGAGGCTCAAGTTATGAGCCAAAAACCGAATCTGGTTCGAAACGGGGGGGTCCGGGTCCGGGCCGACCCGGCCCGACCCCCCCCCCCCCCCGGGGGGCGGCGCGGCGGCGGTGCGGCGGCCGGCGGCGGCGGCGACGGCGGCGCGGCGGCGGCGGCGCGGCGGCGCGGCGGCGGCGGGCCGCGGTGGCGGCGGCGGGCCGCGGCGCACGCGGGTGGCACGCGGGGCTAAGCCCCGCGTTTTGCTGGAGGGGCGGCGCGGCACAAGGGCTGCGCCCCATATTTTTTTAAAGAGCCCCCCCCACGTGGGGGGCCTGCTGGTGTCGAACCGAGGGGGCAGCCGGCCCCCTCCCTTAAAGAAACGCCCTCCCTCTTAAAGAGTTGGGTTTTCATGGTGTTGGCTGGGGAATTAAATTCCCCGGTTTTTAAAACATCCGGCCGGCCAGCTGGCCGGCCGGTTTTTACCAACGGGACCGGAAATTCCGGTCCCGCCTTCGACTTCCGACACCGGCGGCCCGGCCGCCGGTCTCCACTTCCGCCGCGGCCCGGAACCGGCCGCGGTCTTCTCGTCCCGCCGCGGCCCGGAACCGGCCGCGGTGTTCGTCGTCCGGCGCGGTGCGACGGCACCGCGCCCCTTTCGCCGTGCCATGAATCCTTCCAACGCGGCGTGACGGCGTCGCGTTCTTGAAGACTCTCCTCGGCGTAGCACGACGGCGTTGCGTAAAATATAAGCACGATCATCCGCGAGGTACGACGGCACCACGCCACTTGCTTTACCACAAGAATTAAACAAGAACGATGGAGGGGGTTCGGCCGTGTTCATGCGGTCCCCCCCCCTCACGTTAAAATAAACATCTCAACTTAAACATTTAGACATGCGAGATCCACGTTCAAGAATTTGAATAAATAGAATCAACAACCCCTACATTGGTATAAGGTTCGAGGATTTGACTATGTTCCGTGGAAGACGGCGTCGCGGAAGTCGGGCGTCGCGGTCGTCGTTCGTCAAATTCGACGACGAAGAGGCGCGTCCGAAGAAGCACGTCGTTGGCGAATCCTTGTACGCCGACGAAGGTTTTCCGAGGAAGGTTCGGTGATCTCTCTCGTTGACACCGAAGACGAAGAAGAGCGGAGCGGCGTTCTTCGTCGGAAAAAGAACGTTCCTCGTCAAGTCTTGAGGAAGGTCAAATAATAAAGAAAGCAACGAACTCAAGAACCCTTACCTTGATAGTCGCACGTTGACGGAGTCGTGGATATCGGTGTCGATTCCTTTGACGTCGGAGGAAGAGTCGTTGTCGATGGCGTTCGTCGCGGAAAAGATGATGCGGAAGAAGAATGTCACGTCGTGGATACGGCGTCGCGGATGGATCGTGTTCTTCGGCGGAGAAGTTCTTCGTTGAAGAACGACGTTCTTCGCGTTCTTCGTTGAGGTTGAAGAAGAAAGAAAAGCTCTCAACCACTTCAAGATGGCTAAGAGTTCTAACCAAACAAAATAAGACAAAGTCTTATTTTATTCACAAAAAGAATTTCAAAGGTTTGAAATTCAAAATGGCTAACTCAAAAATTAACTCACTTATTTAATATACAAGAGTTGTATAATTAAAAGAAGTTAACTTGTCAAGCCATTAAGAGGGAGAGAGGGGAGTTGAAAAGATGGGGGGTTCGTGTGGGTCCCACCACACTTAATCCTCCCAAGGGAGGTTAAGTGGGTGTGGGTCCCACTTCCAACCTCCTTTGAGAGGTTTTAAGAAGTTATAATAAAATTTGTTCTACACAAATTTTATTTAACTCAACTAAAACTCTCAAAAAAATAACTTTCAACCCGCAACAAACGCAACTCCCGAAAAGGTCTCTTTAAGCGAATATCGGCGCTGCGAGTTCATCGGTGTCCTCGGATTTCAATTCCGAGCACCGGATCAAAAGTTAGGAATTCCCGCTCGTTCGTTCACTGAACGTACCCGAGCCAAACTTCGGAAATTAATTCTGGGCACTCCGGGCCTCGGAATCAGGTGCCGTCTGAAACCACGTTCTTGTAAAATTCTAAAAAAAATTAAGAAAAAATTTTCTTTGAATTTTACGGGTCTTTACATTACTCCCACCTCAGGGCTTTACGTCCCCGTAAAGCTACATCAAAAACTAGGGAAACAAAAGAGGATACTGAGCACGCATCTGAGCCTCCCGCTCCCATGTGCTCTCCTGGAGATTCCCGTGCCGCCATCTGTTGCACACAAGAGGAATCGATCGTCCATGTAGGACCCGCTCCTGTCGATCCTCTATCTCCACCGGGACCCCCGTAAAAGTCGCCCCATCGTCAAGGATGTGCGTCGGGTCGTGCACGTATCTCCTCAGTTGAGACACGTGGAAGACGTCGTGCATCCGGTGTATCTGAGGTGGTAGAGCCAGGCGATAAGCCACCTCACCAACCCTGTTTAGGACCTGGAAGGGTCCGATGAAGCGCGGAGATATCTTGCCGCCTCGGCCAAATCTCCGAATACCACGTCGAGGTGAGACCCGCAAGAAGACGTGGTCACCATCCTCGAACTCTAGTGGCCTCCGCCTCCTGTCAGCGTATGACTTCTGCCGGCTCTGTGCTGTCCTCATCCGCTGCTGGATGACATGGACCTCTTTTGACGTGGCCCGGACCATCTCTGGTCCCACAAGAGCTGCAAGATTTCTTCTTTGCTGATAAGAGAAACCTGGTCTCATCCCCTGGATGAACCACATTTTTTGCCTAAAACAGTCAATCCTAACATGGATTATACTAATCCATACCAAGGATGACGTCGTAAGGCCTCGACGCTACTACTAAGAGATCCAACCGTTACTCTCGCCTCCAAGGGTTGAGTCACACTGTCGGCATCAGTGTGTGGTAACTGGGTCTCCTCCAGTAGATGTCTCACAAGTGAGGGTCAAGTCAACAGTCAACTGGAACCTCTTAGTAACATCACAAAAGAGGACAGGAAAGAAAACATCATAAAGGTATGCGTCTTTTATTATTGCAGCTCATAATACAAGACGCTACACAAAAGCAACATCAACATAGAACTAGAAGTACAAAGGATGTATCCACTAGTTCTGCTCCTGACCACCTGCTCTCGGAGCTCTACTGCCTTGTCCACTACTCGGCTGTTGCTCAAGCACTCGCCGCTGCTTCTGTCTCAGTGGCTCCTCTAACACCCGCTGATCAATCGTACGAGGAGTCGGACAGTCGCGTGCCAGGTGACCCTTTCCACCGCACGAGTAACACAGCCTGCTTCTGGCACGCCTGGCTCTGACCCCACCCCGGGTGCCCCGCACCACCGGTCCTAAAACCCGAGATCGCCCAACTGTTGGTCTGGTCCTCCTGGACCTCTGCATCATATGTCTACTTCCCACAGATGACTCGGCTTCTGATCGAAAAACACGCAGCAAATGCAGAATCTCCTGTACACGCTCGGGGTGTAGAGATACTGGCACAAACTCCACCCTGAAGAAGGTCTCGAAGTCTTCCCATGCGAAGTTCATCTCATCGCAAAACTGAAACAAGTGGCTCCACCACCTACCTGCTGCTGCGTGTAGTAGGCTCGCAGCGAGGATCACCATGAGGTCTGCTGGTGTCCTCACTAGCCTAAACACTCGTACCACTGCCTCTAGCCAGTCCTCTGCTGCCTGGGGATCCATCTCCCCGCGAAACCTGGGCAGTCGCTGGCGCTGAAACTCATGCAGTGCGCTGAGGCGACGTGCATCGTCAGCGGCTGCTGCTGGAAGCATCGGGGGCTCGGCGGGTAGAGCTACCGCCGGTGCCTCTGCTAACAAAGGGCCCTGCACCGAGGCCTCGTCGCTCAGTGGGCTGTCGTCACGTTCGATTCTCGGAACCCTAGCTGGCTGCCGTCGTGGGGCCATCCTGAAAGAAACAACCTAACACGATCAAACGATTATACCTGGTGAGCTGACCTGGTTTGAGCTGTTTAAAGGGGAAAAACCTTTGAAAACACACACGCAATCAGTGTTTTCGTGCACAAAGTCGGAAATCAGTTGTCAGGGTCCTGGTGTATGGATACGTCGGCCACCCGCACCAACACTGGACTCCCTGAACTGAAAACCACACTCGGTACCCTTAACACTATTGCTTCACAAAGAAAAGATCAGAGTTCGCGGTAGAACCGAACTCCTCTGATACCAATTTGTCACGACCCGTCCTCGGAGCCCGTGCCGTGACTACCCCAAGCCCGCCTTCCATTGGCCAGGGGCTGGCGACTAGCACAAAAGGCGTAAAATCCCGTTAACTGGGAAGGCATTGCCTTTATAAAAGAAAACAAGCACCACAGAGTACAAGCGGAAGTAAAACACTAAGTACAAAAGGAGAGCTGAAAAGTAAAAGGGGCCGGAAATACAAGCCCAACTGTAAAGTACAACTCGAAAAGGAAAACAGCGACTGAAAAGTAAAGCTGCTACGCTGAGATGTCCACTGGAAATCCCACCTGAAGGGTGGGTACAGATAGCTCCTCTGCTCCTCGGGTCCCGCCATCCGCTCCGAGTATGTCCCGCCCAGTGGTCCACCTCCGGGTACCGCCTCGTCGTAAAGTCTACCTCCAGGTACCGTCCAGTCCTTGAACCTTCGGCTTCTGTCAGCACTGTCCGTCGTCTGCAACCAACACAACGAGGTGCGGGCATAGCCCGTGCAGGGGTGAGTATAACGATACTCAGTAGGGACCCCGAGACCCTCAAGGTCTCACTAAAACCAACAAGGATAAACACAAGAAGATCTCAACAGATAAAAATCCTACTTAGGTATATGCCCAAACATATACCTAAGTTATCAAGTAACCCATCTCAATCATGAGGAAACACAAGGATTGTGAAAACGACGGATAACCACTACCCGGGTATATGCCCATACATATACCAAAGTTAACAAGTGACCCATCTCAATCATGAAGTAAACACAAGGTCAAAAGTCTCAGCTCAAACCAGGATTTTCATTATCGAAACCGTAACTGCTGAAGAGCTCCGTCTCTAGAGTGTACAGTGGTCCTGTCACGACTCCGAGGTACTGCTCACTAACCTAAGACTGCTGAAGTACTCCTCCTGTCGAGTACTGCGGGCCAGCCACCCAAACACAGTAGTGCTTCCCGCCGAGGTATGTCACCCAAACTCCGAAGTGCACACCCCCTAGTAGCCTGCTGAGGTACTCTCCGGACGAGCACCGCGGGTCTGCACTGTCACACAGGTAGTGCTCCGTCCGCCATGGGTCTGCACCTCAGAAAGTAGTGCTCCGTCCACTGGGCTAGTCGACTCACTCCAAGTCGAGTCGGTCAAGCAGTCGTCAGGTCTCATCCAGCTACACGGTCTCCGTACATCGCACGCTCGTCACTGGGAGGGTCCGCTCCACGAGCTACAGGTCGATACTCCAAGTATCTCAAAGTCCCACGAAGAAGTGTCTCAAAGGTTCGTCTCGTCACAGGGGTCTCAACGCAACAGATGGCGCGTCGATCGGACGCCCGGTCTGTGAGTTATTAGCCTTTTCGTCCCAGGGGCCCGGTTGGTTTCGAGTGCGAACCAATCCCGGCCGTATCTCAACTGTACCCCGAACTCCCAAAGGGTATACTCTAAGGGACCGTTACTCAACGTAACCACCAACGCCGCTGACGGCTCGTCAAGCGGACGTCCTGTCTGAAAGATATCAGCTTTTCCGTTCCAGGGGCCCGGTTGGATTTCGGGTACAATCGAACCCGGCCATACTCCGACTGTATCCAAAACTCGGGCGGAGTATGTCAAAAGTTCCGTCTCATCAAGAGGAAGTCAACGAAACAGACGGCGCGTCAATCGGACGCCCGGTCTGTGAGTTATTGGCTTTTTCGTCTCCGGGGCCCGGTTGGTTTTTAAAGCAAAACCAACCCGACCGTACTCCACCTGCGTCCAAACCTCGGGCGGAGTATGCCAAAACATTCGTCTCATTAAGAGGAATGCAACGCGACTGACGGCGCGTCAATCGGACGTTCGTGGCTCAAGATATGAGCGTTTCCGCTCCGAAGGCCCGGTTGGTTTCGTGAACGAACCAACCCGGCCGAACTCAAAGTTAACCGAAACCTTGAGTGCGATATACCGAAACGACCGTCTCGATCCAAGGATCGCGTCGCCGCAGACGGTTCGTCATTCGGAGGTCCGAGGCTCAAGTTATGAGCCAAAAACCGAATCTGGTTCGAAACGGGGGGGTCCGGGTCCGGGCCGACCCGGCCCGACCCCCCCCCCCCCCCGGGGGCGGCGGCGACGGCGGCGCGGCGGCGGCGGGCCGCGGTGGCGGCGGCGGCGGCGGGCCGCGGTGGCGGCGGCGGCGGGCCGCGGCGCACGCGGGTGGCACGCGGGGCTAAGCCCCGCGTTTTGCTGGAGGGGCGGCGCGGCACAAGGGCCGCGCCCCATATTTTTTTAAAGAGCCCCCCCACGTGGGGGGCCTGCTGGTGTGGAACCGAGGGGGCAGCCGGCCCCCTCCCTTAAAGAAACGCCCCCCCTCTTAAAGAGGGGGGTTTTCATGGTGTTGGCCGGGGAATTAAATTCCCCGGTTTTTAAAACATCCGGCCGGCCAGCTGGCCGGCCGGTTTTTACCAACGGGACCGGAAATTCCGGTCCCGCCTTCGACTTCCGACACCGGCGGCCCGGCCGCCGGTCTCCACTTCCGCCGCGGCCCGGAACCGGCCGCGGTCTTCTCGTCCCGCCGCGGCCCGGAACCGGCCGCGGTGTTCGTCGTCCGGCGCGGTGCGACGGCACCGCGCCCCTTTCGCCGTGCCATGAATCCTTCCAACGCGGCGCGACGGCGTCGCGTTCTTGAAGACTCTCCTCGGCGTAGCGCGACGGCGTTGCGTAAAATATAAGCACGATCATCCGCGTGGTGCGACGGCACCACGCCACTTGCTTTACCACAAGAATTAAACAAGAACGATGGAGGGGGTTCGGCCGTGTTCATGCGGTCCGGCCCCCCCTCACGTTAAAATAAACATCTCAACTTAAACATTTAGACATGCGAGATCCACGTTCAAGAATTGGAATAAATAGAATCAACAACCCCTACCTTGGTATAAGGTTCGAGGATTTGACTATGTTCCGCGGAAGACGGCGTCGCGGAAGTCGGGCGTCGCGGTCGTCGTTCGTCAAATTCGACGACGAAGAGGCGCGTCCGAAGAAGCACGTCGTTGGCGAATCCTTGTACGCCGACGAAGGTTTTCCGAGGAAGGTGCGGTGATCTCTCTCGTTGACACCGAAGACGAAGAAGAGCGGAGCGGCGTTCTTCGTCGGAAAAAGAACGTTCCTCATCAAGTCTTGAGGAAAGTCAAATAATAAAGAAAGCAACGAACTCAAGAACCCTTACCTCGATAGTCGCACGTTGACGGAGTCGTGGATATCGGTGTCGATTCCTTTGACATCGGAGGAAGAGTCGTTGTCGATGGCGTTCGTCGCGGAAAAGATGATGCGGAAGAAGAATGTCACGTCGTGGATACGGCGTCGCGGATGGATCGTGTTCTTCGGCGGAGAAGTTCTTCGTTGAAGAACGACGTTCTTCGCGTTCTTCGTTGAGGTTGAAGAAGAAAGAAAATCTCTCAACCACTTCAAGATGGCTAAGAGTTCAAACCAAACAAAATAAGACAAAGTCTTATTTTATTCACAAAAAGAATTTCAAAGGTTTGAAATTCAAAATGGCTAACTCAAAAATTAACTCACTTATTTAATATACAAGAGTTGTATAATTAAAAGAAGTTAACTTGTCAAGCCATTAAGAGGGAGAGAGGGGAGTTGAAAAGGTGGGGGGTTCGTGTGGGTCCCACCACACTTAATCCTCCCAAGGGAGGTTAAGTGGGTGTGGGTCCCACTTCCAACCTCCTTTGAGAGGTTTTAAGAAGTTATAATAAAATTTTTTCTACACAAATTTTATTTAACTCAACTAAAACTCTCAAAAAAATAACTTTCAACCCGCAACAAACGCAACTCCCGAAAAGGTCTCTTTAAGAGAATATCGGCGCTGCGAGTTCATCGGTGTCCTCGGATTTCAATTCCGAGCACCGGATCAAAAGTTATGAATTCCCGCTCATTCGTTCACTGAACGTACCCGAGCCAAACTTCAGAAATTAATTCTGGGCACTCCGGGCCTCGGAATCAGGTGCCGTCTGAAACCGCGTTCTTGTAAAATTCTAAAGAAAATTAAGAAAAAATTTTCCTTGAATTTAACGGGTCTTTACAAGTTCAACATTCTAGGGTTGTACTAATTGATAATGACTATAAAAAGTGGGATGGAGAGGGAGTCCTGGTAGACATTTGTTGAGGTTGAAGGTGTATAGAGTCCCAAAATATTAAATAATGTCTCTTCGTTCATGAAATGTTATGAGTATTCATAGAAACAAGGGTATATGACATGGTTAGGCTTCGAGAAGTTGGGATGAACAAACGAAAATGAAGAAAACTAATAATGATCAATTCTAATAAGTAAAAAATAACATACCTTCGGGTTTCAGGGTATATTCCTCCAAAAAAAAACAAAGGATGTGACAAAAAGGTTTGACTTCCATGATAGACTAAATGTCATGAACACGAATTTTGATATGTTTGAATTCTTTTAAATGGTGGGGAAGGGCTTTATCAAATCTTGTAGAAGTCATTGATAAAATACAGCTTTATCAGAATAAAAATGGAAATCACTAATATGAATGCTCTTTATCGATGCTAAAATTACTACTAATTATGTTTTTTTATCAATGATAACATGAACTATATAATAAGGAGTTTTTTATCAGCAGTAATTTTAGAAATTTGAAATTATGGATTTATTAATTTTAAATTTAACAGTGAAAAAATTTGTGAAAAAAAATAAAACACACATTAAATTATTTATTAGATAAAAATGATTATTACCAAATGTAAAATTAATATTAAATGAAAACGAATAAATATTAAAAATACGAATAAAAATTAGTAAAAAATAATAATAATATTAAATATATTAAATGTGTTTATTAATGTGATAATATTACGATAAATGTATTATTATTTTGATTATCATATTGTTAATATTAAGATAAATGAAATAATGTCATAATAAATCATTTTTTATTATTTTTATTAAAATTGTAATAAAAAATAATTGTAATGTATTATTGTTGTAATAAATTTAAAATTACATAATAATAAAAATGAATAAATATTAAAAATTTAAAAATAAAAAAATATTAAAAATGTATAAAAGAAATCAATGATATTAAATGAAATAATGAGACTGTTAATATTATGATAAATGAATTAATAGATGTATTAGTTATTTAACAAATATTTTATCATAAATGTCCTCATATTGTGATAAATGTAATATTAGTTTTATAAAAAATCTGACCACATTTTAAAATATGTATTAATATTAAAATAATTTTTTAAATATTAAATATATTAACAAAATTATTAATATTTGAGAAAATACTAAGAATATATATATTACATTTATTATAATTTTAAAAAATACACAATTATTTTATAATAAAAATATATAAACTCTAATAATAATTAACTATAAATATTCATGATAAATATTAAAATTTTTAGTTATAATTAATGAATTATTAACAATATAAAAGAAAAAAAATTAATATATAATTAAATATATATTTATATATAATTAGTAATTTAATGTGTACATATTTTTTAAAATATATAATTATTTATAAAACATTAAAACAAAATGTAAGATTTTAAATATTTATATTAATATAGAGTTAAAATTTCTAATATGTAGATATATTTTTCTTACTAAAGGCTTGTTGTGATGTATATTGTGTATTGATTAAAAATATAAAATATAATTAATTTTTTACTACATTTAAAAAAAGATATAATAAAAAATTTACTTATTTTGAAAAACATATAAATATGTTCTTTATTTGTGATTTATTGGTGAAGGAATGCATATATGTGCGTATGGAGCTATACAAATAAACATATAGATTTAGGTACACATGCAGACATTGGCATACACATGCATACACACATATACACACACTCACAAACTAACTGATACATAGACACACATACACATACACATACAAGCATATGATTACACATAGACATACACATACATAAAAATACATACATGCACATACATATACATTCTCATACATATACATGCACGCATATACAAACACATACTGAGAATCACACACAGACATGCACAAACATATACAGAGATATGTACACATACATACACATATATACACATTCATACACATATATACACATACACATACATATATAAACATATACAAACAAGAATGATTATATATACACATATATAAACATATTAAAATACATACACACACAAACAGACATATATATTTTTACAAAATTACATATATACATAAATAACATGCACACACATAGATATATTTTATATACATACATGTATTAACCCCGCATTATTTTCCATTTTTTCACTCCATGATCTTTTCAAAACATACCAGGGATTCATGTCACAAAAATAATGATTATA
Source organism: Viscum album (assembly GCA_963277665.1). Taxonomy (NCBI): domain Eukaryota; kingdom Viridiplantae; phylum Streptophyta; class Magnoliopsida; order Santalales; family Viscaceae; genus Viscum; species Viscum album. Next base: position 1,027,028,140 of record OY728121.1, on the reverse strand, counting down.
TTAAAATATATATTTTTCTATTTATTTTTATATAATAAATAAAATTTTATAATATAAATATATACTCTTTAATATATATTAATAAATATTTATATTAATTTTGTATATGTTACACCTATAAAAATTAACAATATTAAGGTGTTTATATATTTATATATGTAGTTGATATGGTATTTTATAGTATATATATATAATACACGTGTTTCTGTGTATGTATGTGTGTATGTGTGTATTATTAAATATATATTTATCACATTTAATTATATATATATATGTATATATATTAAAAAATTGTCATTATGAATAAAAATATATAAATTTTATCTTTAATATAAATATAAATATATATTATAAATATATATTTATTTTATAAATTATATAATTTGATTATAAATATATTATAATAAAACGTATTAATAATATTAAATATATATATATACTATATTTATATAAATAGGTTAATTTATTTTTTTGTAAACCATTTTTAATAATATATAAATATGTTTGTATAAATTATATTTTATATTGATACCATATATTACTGATAAAAATCACGGATAATTGGAATTCTTTTTTAGCTCTAAATAAAGAACTGATAAAATGATAACCCTAATGAGTGATAATAAAAAACTGAAAAAGGATACTCTTGGATTAGTGAATATTTTAATTTTATTAAATATACCAATTTTCAATTATTTTTTCTAATACTAATAAAATTACATGCCTTAGCTGTGTTTTACTCCGATAATGGTTACTACTATATATAGTGGATTATATATTACTGAATCCTCTTCTCATTAGATTTTCTTCCTATTTTTATGGATCAAAATAGATTTTTCCAAAAGAGGTAAATTATCAGTGGTTCCCCTTATATGAGTTTTTTTCTCTATTTTATCAATCAATTTACCGTTATAGTGGTAATTTTGGCAACTAAACATTTTTAATCCCTAAAATTATATAATTTTTTATACTAAACGAAATTGTCTATTCATCCAGCCTTCTTTGGAAAAAAACTTTGTTGTATTCTGGTCACATATGAACTTGTGTCCCCCTCAAGTCAAACTTCCTACAATGGATCTTCCCTCACATGTTTCCTCTTTGATTGGGGTTTGGAAAAAATTAAAATAATTACTAATATGTGATTTTCATTGACATGTTTTCCCAAAATCATGATTATGATTGTATATCTAGAATTCTTCTAGATCCATACACTATTCAAATTCCATATCCCTCTTTCAAACAACTCAACAATGGTGTCAATTATTCTACATTTTCTATGGTTAGTGTTTCTTCTCCTACCAACATTCATCAATGTGATATTTTTCCTTTATGGAGATAAAGGTGACTCTTCTCTTCCTAGGCACACTATAATCAATGATTCAAAGAATCGTGTTTCTATCAAAAGGGGTAAAAATATTTCACCAATGATCACAAACATTATTAAATTTTTTTCTTCAGTAATATATTTCTTCTAGTACTTCCATACTGTAATGATGATCATTTTTCAGTCCCTATCGGTGACACATTGGCGGTGTTAATGGATAAGATTTTTTTTACTTGTTTGTTTTTTAATTAGTGTACTTAATGTTTATGTTCTCTACCGTTAAAACATTTAAAAAATAGTGGTTTATGGAAGATTTTTTAATCCCAAAAATCGATGGTTTACCACTATAATGTTTTATAATATTCCTTTTAAGTGTTTGAAAACTAGTAAGGACAACATTTATATCAAAGCATATATATATAGATGGAAAACATAAAATTTATATGGATTTATATGAAGAATATAATTCATCCCATGCATAAATAAAAATGAAAATGAAATATAGATATATATTTTATTTTAACAAATATATTTTATAGAGTCAAAATAGTGATAAAAATTTCCAAAAAAAAATCGTCGGGCAAATTTACAAATAATAATATTAAATTACATTTATCTGGACATGTAATAAATGAATTCAACTTCACACTACAGTTAAAATATACTCCAAACACCCATCATTTCAAAAATAAATTAGTTTTTAAAAAAAAAACTCATCCAAAACGAATGTTTTATCATCCAAAAATTTATTTTTGGGAAAAAAAATTCTAAAATTTCCTAATGTGATAATTCAAAATAAAAAGAATCATTATTTATCCCCCAAAAAGGATTTTTATCAAAACAAACAAGTTGGAAACAAAAAACCATCAATGACATGATGTTTGAATTATCTTCAACATTGGGGAAATCACACACTAGTTAGTTATCGATTCTGAAAAAAATAAGGTAACACATTTCAAACCAATATATGGATAAATTTATCACCCATCCATACAACCATTCTCTATGTAATGACATGGAATTTCCATATAATTTTTTCAAATTATTTGGTTTTATTACCAGTCTTTGAAAATCAACGGCACATGATTCAGAGTCTGGGAGATCCTAAAAGGGATTTTTGAAAAAATTTTAAGGTATGTTTAGGAAATGTGTGGGAAGAGTTTTCTATCCTTTGAACCGGTGCTCAGATTAAAAATACAAGGGAGGAGTTGAATCTATTGCACTGATATTCGCTTACAGGAAGCATTACTTTGAAAGGAATGGGTCAGACGAAAAATGTTAATTTTTGGAAATTACAAAAAAATAATAATATAACATTTTGTTATTTTACTTCTTCATTGTTAAACTGTTGGAAAAACGTTGGTTGGACCGCAGTCCAATTGAAAACTATTTATTAGCATGACTTTTCATATCTGTAACCACACCGTTGGGAGTTTAAAATGAATGTGTGACCACACCGTGGGGTGAATTAATGAGGTCCATTAATTTTAATCATTAATTAACCTCATTAACTGTGTAGTGTGTTTATCCTCTCCTCCCCTATATTTCATCCAAGATTTTTCATGAGTTTTGGGTGAGCTACGAGAGGAATATATGATGAATCGTTGGAGAATTTCCACTACGATGAAGAACGTGATCGAGCGACTATCGTTGGAATAATTGACGGGTGACGGTGAACACCGAAGAACACGCATGATTGTGCACACTCCTTACTCTTCTCCAACTCCTCTCAACGATTACAAGTCTAGAGGGATTTTTGTTGTTTAACAATGAGTAATTGATTTTGGAAATATTTATTTGTTATTATGCTAATGTAGATGGTGTGGGCCGAACGAAAACGGCTCAGACCCTCTGCTGAACGCATTATGGTTGTGTTCTACATGGGCGACCAAAAGATGTGGCGGCATGAAGACGAAATGCGGTGGGACCAGTGACCGAGGGAGATTACAAATGTAACCCTCTAGTCGCAATGGAAAGGTGGTGCTCGAAGGCACCGTGGAATTCAATGGCCACTGAAAAATACCGGACACATTGTTACAGGGAGGCATGGCATGGTGGAAGGCCACTGAATCATGGGACAGGGTAGGTCGGACCCACTCTGGTGGGTCCTTTTCCAGCCAGACGACGCGGACCGACAATGAGGTGTAGTGTCCTCTGACGTGGTTGTTCAGACAAGGCTGCACGCTATGGCGCTGCATCGTAGTGGAAGTCCATAGCGGAGATCAGACCTGCGTCTGCGGGTCCGTAGCGGTCTAGTACATGTGGACCGGCTAGGAGGTGCAGTGCCAACTTGAACCGCAACTTTGAATACCCGAACGACTTCGACCGTTTGGGAGGTCACCGGTCCCCCACACTCGGTTTGGGGGGTTGAGAAACATCGTGGCCTGGCGGACCTATCCCATGGCAGAGTGGTCTGACCAAGCCAAGCCCAGCCCCTTCATGATGGGCCCAGTTGGTCGGTCCAGGTCGGTTCAAGTGTGTCAGATTGGACCCAGACCCCTTTTAGCCTAGTTGTGCCTGAATAGGCATATCTCCTGAACCAGACGTTTATTTGACGAACCGTCTTTGGAACAAGAACCCTTAAGATGAGTCGGTCCTTTTGAGATACCTAACGTGATTTTCGGATAATGTTGGAGTTTGTCCATGTCAGATTGTACCTGAATCCAATAGGGCCCTCAGCACAAAAATGACTATAACTTACAGACTGGGCATCCGGTTGACGCGTCATCTCTTGAATTGGAACCCGTGTGACATGAAGGATCATCGAGTTACCACTTTTTGATACATCATGCCAATTGAAATATGATTTCTGCCTTGAGTAGAGCTTTTCCCTCACACGCTACCTATGGAACCCTGCGACTCGCAGAGACATGACGAATACTAATTTTCAACTCCGTGTGACTCGACGACCCAGAGGGAAGAGCCTATGTGTGACTCTATAGGGCCATGGTGGGGAGCATCTTTGTGTGACCCAGTAGACCCACAATACTCGATAGGAGGAGTACCTTAGCAGTAAATAATGGGGAGCGACACTCTATGATCTGGTAGACCCACGGTACGTGATGCCGAGGAGTACCTAAAAAGTCCATGGATAGTGGGAAGTGGCTCTATGTGACTCGGTAGGCCCACTGTACTCGATAGAGGAGGATTTATCCAGTATCCGAGGTTTTTGATGATGTGACTGGGGATTCTGCTTTTACTACATTAGAATATACCTGGTGTGAGTTTTCATTTCTCAGTGCATGTGATTCAGATTATTCAATGTGGATTTTCTTTTTTGGAATTATAAGAGACCTTCAGGGGGCTTGGGGTCCCTATTGGGTATTGTTATAATCACCTTGCATGGGCTTCGGCTGCAAATTGTTTTGTCTAGTGAAGCTGACGAGCATCCTTGAATGAGACTTAGGGAGCCAGGACATGATGGTGGAAAATGGAAACCGGTGGATGTGGAGAGCCGCATGTCGAGTTGTACCTACCCTTCAGGTAGGATACTTGGTGGACAAACTCATGAGCTGTTTTTCCATTTATTTTTATATCCATTTCAGTTGGTCTTGTATTTTGGATACCTTTACTTTCATTTGTATGTGTACTCGGTTTCAATGGTGTGTTGTTTACATTTTATTGAGTTTGGACTTGGTTGGTTGTTTTCGTGTGTATAAGTATCTAGGAAAATTCCCCCACATATATTTTGATGCCTTTGGTGATTGTTGCCAGCTCCTAGACATCAGGAGGTGTGCTTGGGGTAGTCATGACATGTGCCTCGTGGGACGAGTCATGACAAAGTGGTATCATAGGTGGCTAGTTCTATAAGAAGTACTATGTTTCTGTGGTTTTCATTGGAGAAACAGTGTTAATTGTTTTGAGTATGACTCTCAGATTTTGGGAGTATTTTGTTGGTGTTCCCGTCGACGTATCAATACACAAGGTCCTTGAATTAATCTCTTCATCTCAATACATGAAAAAACGGGTTGTATATGTGTCTTGTGATTTTGAATAAGAGTCTACTAAACAGGTATAACTTATTAATTGTGGCGCACCTGTTACGTTATATGATGCCCCCCGTATAAACATCCACCCAGGATTATAGATTGAGATTAGGATAACGGCCCATCGAGTGATGAAGTGTCGGTGAAGGGTCCCTATACTGTGATAGAACTACCAGATGGTGTACCAACAGAACCATCACCTATAGGGTAGTAGTTTCCATAAACCCCACTAGAAGACCGTTCATGACGACTGAGAGTGTTACAGTAGTTTCAAAAGAAGAGGCCCCTGATGTTCTGGGGAAAGACAGACCTGTAGGCGAGATAGGACTAGTTTGATGTTGTGGTATGAGTTTTTCTCTTGGTTGAGACACTGACTGACCAGATGTTGATCATAGAAGATATCCTCATTCATGTAACAATAGGGAGATGGTGGAGCCTAACACTCCAAACACATGATTAGGTGACACTCTCCTGGTGGGACTTTGAGACCCTCTTCAGGGGGGAGATGGTACCAGTGACGTTATGCTCAGTGCATATTCCAGTGCTGCTGCACTTACAGCAAGGAAAACTAACAGTGGCCCAGTACTCGGTGAGATTCACTGACCTCTTTCTCTACTCCACCAACATGATATGTGACCAATTATTATGGTCCATTTATTTGGAGTAGGTTCTCCACAGGGAGATCAGAGCTTCGATAAAATCGCTAAATATCCTGATGCAGGCTGGAGTGCTTGAATAATATTTATTGGTGGAGATCTTCTTAGCTGAGTGGGCACCGACGGTGAGAACTACCACCATATGAATAGTAGCCGAGTCATCTATAGGAGGATGTAGGCCGATAAAACAGAGTTTAATGTGGGCAAGACCTTCTAGAGGTAAACCCCAAGATGTAGGGTCAGAGGTGCAGAGCTCGCGAGGCAGAGGGTGTTAGTAGGGGATCAGCCTTTTCTTCACATGTGGCGGGTAGGGACACATAGCTCATGATTTCCTAAACAGTTGAACTAACGATCAGTAGATGGTTGAGGGACTACCGAGGCAGTGGTCATGGTTTGAGCTAAGAGGTCCACAGGGCGGTGAACGTTTCTGAGGAGCAGGTCTTGCAGAAGGTGGTGGAAGGCCATTTGACGTTCTACTACCACCACCCCTAGGTGGTCCACCCTGACCACAAGGAGTAGGTGGATAGGGGCGAGATCAGCTTTAGGGGGTAGAGGCCTACAACTATGGTGATCCAGATATGATTATACTTAATATATTTGTATATTACACACTAGTTATAGTTCATATATACACAATTACTAGTAACACTTTTATTTCCATAACACACGTTTGGAGGTTGCAGATTATGATGGATCCATTGTCTCAATCCTTTCGATAAGAGACTCTTACAGGAGATGATTCGATAATTACACACTAGTGAACGAAGTGTGAGATTACTATAGGAGGTGACTGTTTTGACTGGGATCTCCTATTAGTAGCATTGATGCCTTACGACATCATCGTGGGTATACAATAGCTATCCGGATTTCATGGTCAGATTGATGGTTTTAGGATCATAGTGTGATTTTTCAATGAGGATGGGAATAAGTTTTTCTTCACCGTTTAGGAGGAAAACGTTGCAGATCATGATGCACTCTCTTAAAGGGGGGAGAATATGATCACTCAATAGTTCGATAGCCTCACCCTCGGTGTAGCGGACGAGAGGAGTCTGAGCTATCCTATAGTGGTGGACCAGTATGCTGATGTCTTCCCTGATGATGTTCCCAGACTACCTCTTCTTAGAGAGGTAGAAATTCATTTCTACCTATACCCTGGGATGACACCGACATCTAGACCAGTATATCAGATGTCTCATGTGGAGTTCGTGAGACTAGGGTACAGATGGAAGCCTTGAAGGGGAAGGGGTTCGTAATGCCCAATTTTTCTCTTTGGTCAGCCCCGATGTTGTTTCCCAAGAAGGATGATGGGAGTATGATCCTTTTTGTGGTCTATCGATGCCTGAATCATGTGACTGTGAAGAAATATATCTTATTCTGTGGATCGATGATCTCTTCAACAAGCTGAAGGGAGAACAGTGGTTTTCGAAGATAGACCTCATATCATGATATCACCAGCTCGTCGTGCAAGATGAGGAATTACCAAATACATCCTTAAGATGTTGGTGTGTTCATTACAAGTTTTTTGTTATTACCTTAAGGATGACCAATGCTCCGATAGTGTTCATGAAGCTCAGGAATAGTATATTCCATCCATACCTTGATCGCTTCATGGTGGTCTTCATTGATGACATCTTGGAGTACTCGGCAATGGAGGAGGAGCATGCTACACAACATCAGATAGTTTTGGATACACTCCAAATGAACCAACTTTATGGAACACTCTCAATGTGCCTATTATGGACACATGAAGTTCACTTCCTCGGGAATGTTATCTCGGAAGATGGACTTGTAGTGGATCCAACGAAGATAGAGGCATTGATTTCCTGAGAACCACCCTGGATTGTCACCAAGTTGAATAGTTACCTTGGATTGGATGGGTACTACTGTATATTTTTACCTGACTTTTCCAAGGTAGATGCACCCTTGTCAGCTTTGATGGAGATGGGGCAGCCTTCCATGTGGACAGAGAACTACCAGCATAGTTTCGAGAAGCTGAGGAGGAGACTAACAAGTGCCCCCATCGTGAGGCTACCAAAAGAGGGAATTGAGTATGTATTCTACTGAGAAATATCCGGAACCACACTAGGTTGTGTCTTGATGCCGGATCAAGCGGTAATCACCTACGACTCACAGATTTTGACACAACACGAGAAGAACTACGCTACCCATGATGTGGAGTTAGAAGCAGTGTTGTTTGCACTGAAGATGTGGCAGCATTACATGATGGGTGAAAGGTTTTATATTTACTCTGATCACAATAGTATCAGGTATATATTCTCATAGAAGGACCTGAATCTACGAAATCAGTGATGGATGGAGTTCCTCCCGGACTATGACATTGAGATAGTCTACACTCAAAGGATGGGGAACGTAGTAGCCGATGCAATCAGTAGGAGGTCTGGTCTACAGTTTCTATGTGAGGTGACAGAGTAGCTAGCTGTGATCCAGATATCCATCGTGGATAGTGATGGAGAAGCTTACCTCCAGTATATGATTGTCACTTCCCAACACCTTCAGTGAGTTCAAGAGGCACAACTTGGGGACGTTTACTGTGATGCCTGGTGTGCACATATATCCCCAGGATAGTCTCCAGAATGATTTTCTAAATGTGGGGAGAATGTCATTCTCCTCAGAGGATGCACCATTTTACTAGTGATGCTACGAGAATAGGTGTTGGGGGTGTTCCACACATCCCCTTAGGCGGTACATCCTGGAGTTGTGAAGATGTACCCACACTTCTAGTTTCAGTACTGGTGGCAAGGGATGAAGAATGAACAGGCATAGTTTGTATCATGATTCCTCATTTTTCATCAAGTGATGGAAGAGGCTCAGGTACCAGTAGCCTTTGCCCAGCCACGCAAGGTATCGGAATAGAAGTGGGATGATATCTCCATGGACTTCGTGACAGGGAAACCGGGTACTTCCAGGGACTATGATTCCATATGAGTGAACATTGACCGACTCACCATGTAAGACCACTTCCTACCATATGAGAGATGGGATCAATTGAGAAGTTGAGACACATCTACGTATAAGAGATTTTACGGATTCAAGGACTGCCATCGACGATCGTCTTTGTTCGCGATGCTCTTTTTACATCCCTCTTGCTGAAGAGATTATAGTATGTGTTCGGGACTCAGCAATGCTTGAGCAGAACCTATCACCATATGATAGATGGTCAGATGGAGTAGACCATACAGACACTCAAGGAAAAATTTCATTCATCTATCCTTGATTTTTCGTGTAGTTGGGAGGACCACCTTTCATAGGATTTCACATAAAAAAATAGTTGTCACACCACCATTGGCATTTCTACATTTGAGTCCATGTATGGGTGACCTTATATATCACCTCAATGCGGGATAGACCAAGGGGGTATGCACTTTTGGATCCAGACTTAGTACATGCTACCACATAGAAGGTGAAGATCACCCAGGAGCGGATGAAGTCTGCACAGAGACGGCAGAAGTATTATGCTGATTGGAGCCGGAGACCCATGGTGTTTGAGGAGGGAGACCATGTCTTCCTACAGGTCTCACCCCGATGAGGATTATGGAGGTTTGGACAGGGGGAAATTCTATCTATGAGGTTCATTGGACCTTTTTAGATCCTAAACTCAGTTGGAAATGTGGCGTATCCTTTAGATCATCCCCCATAGATACACCAAGAGCATGATTTTTTCTTGGTGTCTCAGTTGAGGAAGTACATTCATGATTCATCTCAAGTTCTTGACTTGGGAGAGGTGGACACTGATGATGGGGAGACATTTGTGGAGTTCCTAGTGGAGATGGAGGATTGAAAGGAGATGGTCCATTAGGGGTGGTCAATTCATCTGGTATGAATTTGTTGGCAGCATGAGAATCTCTAGGAGAGGACATCGGAGTTAGAGACTCAGATATGTGCTCAGTACCCCCATTTGTTCTACTAGATTTTTTGTAGGTTTCCAGGATGAAAATAAATAATGTGGGGAGAATGTAATGATCCAGAAATTCCGTATAAATGTTTTTCTATAATTTGGGATTATTACCAGTCTTCAAAAATTCAGAGCACGTGATTCTAAGTCCCGGAGAGCCCGGAACATATTTTTGATCTTTTTTAAGGTATGTTTAGTAAATGTACGGGTGGCATTTTCTATCATTTAAATCGGTGCTCAGATTAATTATTAGAGGGTACCATTGAATCCAAAACACCCTGATTGATGAAGGGAAGCATAATTTCGACTGGAAATGGTTATATAAAATTTTAAATTTTTGGACATTACAAAAATAGAATAAAATAACTTTTCGTTATTTTTTTTTGTGAAGTTGTTGGAATAATGTTGGTGGGACCGCATTGCAACATAATATCATATAACAGATTGACACTTAATTTTTGTAACAACATCATTGTGAGTTTTAAAGGAATGTGTAACCACACTATTGAGATAATTAAATAGATTCATTAATTAAACTCAACAATGAACCTCATGAAATGTGAGGTGCATTGATCCTCTTCTCCCCTATTTTTAATCAATGCTCATGCTTGTTTTTTGGAAGAGATCTGAGAGGATTCCCTAATTCAGTACCATCATCTTTCTAGTCCGACAGAGAATGTGATCGAGCGACGGTTGATGAAAGAATCGATGGGAGATGAAAAATGCAACTGCACACTCTTAAGCATGGTCACTCCATCCTCTTATCCAACACCTTCCAACAATTAAAATGAATGGGGATTTTTGTTATTTAACTATGATTTATTCATTCTAAAAATACATCCTTGTTCTTATGCTAACACGGAGGGTGCATGCCAAATAAACAAGGCTCAAACTCTAAAGACATGGAATTTCCATGTAATTGTTTTTAAATAAATGGTAATTTTACGAGTCCACAAAAATTGATAGCACATGATTCTGAGGCCCGAACCGCCCGAAATAAATTTCTGAAATTTTGTTCAGGTACATTTAGTAAATGTGTGAGTGGGTTTTTAAAACATTATTACCGGGGCTCATAATTGAAATATGAGGGCACAATTGACCTTGCAGTGCCTGTATTTTATTATAAAGACTTTCACCTCGATGGTAGTTGGTCGAGGGTGGATGTTAGTTCTGGGGTTTTTTGTGGAAATAAACAAATAAAATAAACACACATTTTATTCAATTTTCTTAAAAACACAATGTGGATGTTCAGAAGTGGGGTCCACAGGAACAAAACTGCTTATTCATGTTTTATTGTTGTGGGGACCACCCGAGACCTCAAAACCTCCCAATTTTAATTTAGGGTCGGGGACCACCCGACCCCAATTAATGGGGGGGAGGAAACCACTCAACTCCCTCATTAATGTTGAGGAGCCTCTTGAGATTCATCCACATTAATTAATCCAACACACCACACTTAATTATTCCATCTTATGAGATTAATTAACCCAATTTGAAATTGTGACAACAATTATATTGGGGGAAACATATCACATTTTGGCTACTTTGCAAAATTGGTGGAATTGGAAGAGGAGGAATATTGGAAGAAATCTCTCCGATGAAGAACACATTATTCCACGATGAATGGTCCTCCGACGAAGAATTTTGATCTTCTTCGACCTTCTTCCTTGAGACTTCCTCCCACATAGGACATCTTCGACTACGACCACACCGATGTACATCTTTTTCCAACGATTCATCTTCTTCCTCGCGACTCCTTCGATGAAAAACCTGAGGTAGGGGTTTATTCCTTTGTGATTATCACTTCCCATGTTCTCCCCTTCTAGTTCGTTTGTTGGTTTGGGATTTGTGATTGATGAGGGTTGTGGGAAATGATGGTTAAAAATATCTTCCATACTTGTTCATGCTTTATTCTTGTAAACCGATTTCTACCACCCTAAACATGAAGGGTGCGGGCCAAACAAACATGGCCCAACCCCTTCATCCTTCTTGTTGAATTGTGGTGTTCATAGAAATGTTGTAAGGTGACGAAGGAAACGACGCAGCCACCTGCAGCGCTTTTCCCTCCTGGCCAAACCCCCCCCCCCCCCCCCCCCCGCCGTGCCGACGCCCTGCCGAGCCGTCGTGCATCAACCCTACAAGTACCCTGGGCAGCCGCCGCGCCGCCGCTGTGCCGAGCCGCCACACCGTCGTCGTGCCGATTCACCGTGCTGAGTCACCGCGCCGATCCGAGCCAAGGTGCCACCTTCCGCCGAGCTGGGACGCCGCCGTCCGCCGAGATGGGCCGCCGCTGCCATCTGCCGAGCCAGGCCGCCACTCTCGTCCGCCATGCCGGGCCGGCCCCGCCGTCCGCTGAGCCGATCCGCCCCCGCTGTCTGCCGAGCTGGGCTACCACCGCCGTTCGCCGAACCTGGCTGTCATGGCCTTCTGCCAACCGGGCCACTGTCTTCTGCCCCGTCGGGCCACCGCCGCCTTCCGCTGCCCCCATGGGTGGTCCGCACCCCCACGGTCGGTCTGCCGCCCCCGCGTCTGGTCATTGCCCCCGCAGACGGTCCACTGCCCCCGCAGCTTGCCCGTGCCCCTGTGGCCGGTCCCATTCCTCACAGTACCCTACAGGCCAGGCCACACTGTGGGCCAGGACGGGTCAGGCCGGGTCAGTCCAAACGGGTTAGGCCAGACCCAATCCCAGTATAACCCATTTAATTCTTTTGGCCATGATGTTGGCACCAGATTTCTATTTGATGAATTGTTAGTGGCACTGGAAATCATAGAGTGAGACGGTCCCCTTGAGTATACCCCACTGGAGTTTTGGGAATAGTTGAGGTACAGTTGCGATGTATCGAGCACGAATCCAACCGGCCCCCAGGACTAAATGGCTAGTAACTCACAGACCTGGCATCCAATTTGGGCACCTTCTATTGTGTTAAAGCCCCTATGATGTGGGGGTCCTTTCAGATACTTCTTCGTGATACATAATTACAGTTTGAGTATCGACCAGTAACTCATGGAACAGATCCTCCCAGAGATGACCTAGAATAGTTCGGTAACCTAGTAGCTGGCTGTGACTTGGCGACTGTTGACCTTTTGGACTAGCTTAGACCTAACGACTGCTGACCTTTTCGACTCAGAGTGACTTGCACGGGCCCAGTGGGGAGTTCCTTGGTGACGCAGCAGACCCATGGTGGGGAGCGCCTTCTGTTTGATGCAGTAGACCCACGATACTCGATAGGAGGAGTATCTCAGTAGGGTATGAGGTGGAGTTCCTTTTGTGTGACACAGCAGACCCATAATAATCAATAGAAGGAGTAACTAAGAAAGTCACAACTTGATGGGCCCTGTGGAGAGAACCTTGGTGATGCGATATACCTACGGTGGGGAACACCTTGGTGATGCGGTAGACGCACGGTACTCAATAGGAGGAGTACCTCAGTAGGCCCAAAGGGGAGCACCTTGGTGGTGTGGCAGACCCATTTTACTCAATAAGAGGATTACTTCAGCAGTCCAAGGTTAGTGGGAATCGCCATTGTGTGATGCAGCATGCCCACTTTACTCAATAGAGGAGGTGCTATCCAGCAGCTGATGTGTTCGATGATGTGACTAGAGATGTAACTTGATACTACCCCTAGAATAAATCCTACTGTGAGCTGAGTCTGTACCTTTGTGTTTTCCTCATGATTTAGATGGATTTCGTGAAACATAGGTATATGTATACGAATATACCTATGTAGGGTTATTTGTGGATTTCATAATTTGTGGTTTATCCATGATGGATTTTGTGAGATCATGAGGGTCATGGGGTCCCTATTGAATATCGTTATACTCACCCCTGCATGGGCTATTCCCTCACCTTGTTGTGTTTGATACAGATGACAGACATCACTCATTAAGGCTGAGAGTGCCAGGACGGGATGGTACCTAGAGATAGACCATACGGCTTGTTGGTGCGTAGAGGAGACAGAACGATGTGGAGTGATGAAGATGTGATATATACCACCCATTCAGGTAGGAACCTCAGAGGACAATCCAGTAGCTATTTTTCTCTTTCTTCGGTTATATTGCATCTCATTTGTACATGTACATTCCATTTGGGCTTGTATTCTAGCCCATTTTAACATAATGTACTCACTTGTTTACTATAAATTTGACTTGCATTCGTATCATGTTGTGTGTTTGGTGGCGGGTGTTTACAGGTTATAAAGGCAATGCCTTCCCAGTTTTAAGGAATACACCTTTGGCGCTAGTCTCCAACCGCTAGCCTATGGAAGGCAGGAATGGGGTAGTCACGGCACGGGCCCAGGGGGACGATTCTTTACAAATTGGTATCAGAGGAGTCGATTCTACCGCAGAACATTGGATTCTGTTCTTTAATTTCAAAAAAAATATTGTTAAATGTTTGGAGTGTGGTTTTCAGTTCAGGATGTCCAGTGTTGCTATGGCGGCTGATGTATCCATACACTAGGACCCCGACATCTGATATCCAACTCAGTGCACTAAAAAACTGATTGCATGTATGTTTTCAAGAGTCTTCTTTGTGAACTCTTTGAGTCAACTCACCGAGTTAGCTCACAAGGTATAACTTAGTAATTATGGAACACCTGTTTAATTTCAGGATGCCTCCACGAAGACAGTCAGCTAGAGATTAGAGTGTTACATGCACTGATAGCCCACCGAGCGACAAGGACTCGGTGCATGGACCTTTTCCAATAGAGTCACATGCAGTACCTTTACCCATTGGGCCATCATTTCCAACATCCCTAGCAGTAGATGGGGCACGCCGGTTGAGCACTTTACACGAGTTCCAATGCTAGAGGCCACCCAGGTTTAGTGGAGAGATGGACCCACATGCGATTGAGTATTCGCTGAGGCTGTGGTGAGAGTCTTCCGACTCATAAGGACACCTGCCGATCCCATGGTGATCCTTGCTGCCAGCCTTCTACAGGAAATAGCAAGCAGATGGTGGATCTTGATTATCCAATTTCACGATGAGGTGACGCTTCTCTGGGAAGAATTCGAGAGCATGTTTTGGGTAGATTTTATCCCAGCGACTATTCACGTTGTGCGAATAAAGGAGCTACTTCGTCTACAGCAAGGAAGCATGACTGTTGCTCAATACTCAGCGAGGTTTACTGACCTCTCATGCTACTCCACAAATATGGTGCGGGGCCAATTCTTTAGGGCCCGTACCTTCGAGTTGAGGCTCAGGTGGGAGATCAGGTCTTAAATTATTTCTCTTAGCATCCCGACACAAGAAAGAGTGTTAGAGAGAGCCCTCTTAGTGTAGAGTTTCCTTGCTGAGCAGTCACCAGCAGTGAGACCCACCACCGGACGTCATGTAGCAGAGTCTTTTGTAGCTGGAAGCAGACATATGTCACAGAGGTCCTAGGGGACAAGACCTACAGGTGGATGACCGCATGAATCAGGATCGGTTGTGCGGGGCACCTGAAGCAGAACTTGTCAGGCCAAGAGCGGGAAGTGTTACACATGTGGTAGGCAGGGTCACATGTCTCGTGATAGTCCAACCCACCATACAGATGATCATCAGATGGTTGAAGGACCACCGAGGTAGAGACATAGATTCGATCGAGCTGTTCTTTAGGGAGAAGGAAGACGTGGCAGATGAGTTGGTCAGGCAGTTGGCGGTGGGTGACGATTCGAAATGTTACTTCCACCACCACCAGGAGGTCCACCTCGACCGTAGGGAGTAGGTGGATAGGGGTGAGCTCAGTTCTAGGCAGATGAGGCCTTCAATCATGGTGCTCTGTAGATGATACGATGTACGATCTATGTTTATTACACCTTAGCTTCATTACTTTTAGACAGAGGTGAAAGTCATTCTTTAATTGCCACTACCCTCGTTTGGAGATCGGGGATTCCGATCCAGCTGTTGGCTCGATCCTTACGACTAGAGACTCATATGAGAGCATATTCGATGATTACGCACTAGTGTTGGCAGTACCAATTTACTCTAGGAGGCGACAGCTTTGGCTAGGATCTCCAAGT
Organism: Viscum album; assembly: GCA_963277665.1. Taxonomy (NCBI): domain Eukaryota; kingdom Viridiplantae; phylum Streptophyta; class Magnoliopsida; order Santalales; family Viscaceae; genus Viscum; species Viscum album. The sequence goes on along the minus strand of OY728121.1, from coordinate 1,027,012,261 downwards.
AGCAGTGACGAGGCCTTAGGACTTCATATTGGGTATGGACTGGTTATCTACAGTCCATGCTCAGATAGACTATTTTAGGCACAAAGTGTTGTGTGTCCACAAGGATGGGACCAGGTTTAAATTCACTAGAGAGAAGGGAGCCATTTCGGCATAAGATGGACTTACCCGGAGGAGAGTGCATTCGATCACTCATAAGTTGGATAGCCTTACCCTCAGAGTGGTTCGTGTGGAGGGTCTTGGTTATCCTGTAGTGGTGGACCAGTATGTGGATGTCTTCCCTGATGATGTTCCCGATCTACCTCCTCATAGAGGGTTATACTTTTACATTGACTTGTACCCCAGTACAACACTGATATCAATACCAGCATATCAGATGGATCTCATGGAGCTTCATGACATGCGTGTACAGCTAGTGGACTTGAAGGCCAATGGATTCATCTGACCCAGTGTTTCTCCCTGGGCATCCCCAATTTTGTTTTCCAAGAAAAAAGAAGGGAGATTAAGGCTTCTCGTTTACTATAGGCACCTGAATCAAGTGACTGTTAAGAACAAGTACCCACTTTAGAGGATTAATGAACTCTTTAATTAGATGAAGGGAGTACGGTGGTTCTCGAAGATAGACCTCAGATCAGGTTATCACCAGCTCAGAGTGCGATATGAGGATGTGTATAAAATGACTTTCAGATGTCAGTACAGCCATTATGAGTTCTTGGTTATTCTATTCGGCGTAACAAAAGCTCTAGTAGTGTTCATGGGACTCATGACCAAGATCAGTCAGCCATACCATGATCTCTTTGTTGTAGTCTTTATCGACGAAATTCTGATCTACCCGACTACTAAGGAGGATCATGCCTACCATTTGTGGGTAGTACTTGATACAATCCGGGATCACCAGCTTTATGTTAAGCTCTTGAAGTGCCAGTTCTGGATTCGAGTGGTTCGCATTCTGGAACATGTCATATTAGAGACTAGAGTTGGAGTGGATCCAGCAAATATTGAGGCGGTACATACATGGGAGCCCCCTAGGAGCGTGACGGAGGTATGGGTTTTTCTGTGTATGGATGGATACTACTAGAGGTTCGTGCTAGATTTATCCAGGTTGCAACACCAATTTCAGCCTTGACGAAGAAGGTTAAACCCTTCATGTGGTTGAAGAGATGATAGCAGATCTTCTAAGAGCTGAGGAAGAGTATTACATGTGCCCCCATATTGAGTCATTAAGAGGAGGGTGTAGGGTACATAGTTTACTATGACGCATCAGGGACCAGACTCAAATGTGTCATGATGCAGGAGTGAGCAGTGATCGCAAATGGTTCTAAAAAACGGAGACAGCACAAGCAGAAATATTCTACCCATGACCTGGAGTTAGCAGCAGTCGTCTTCTCCTTGAATATGTGGTGACATTACTTGTTGGGCGAGCACTCTACAGTGTACTCTGGTCATAAGAGTCGCTGGTATATCTTCACTCAGAAGGACCTGAACCTGAGGCAATGACGTTGGCTTTAGTTCTTCTTGGACTATGAATTAGAGATATTCTATACTCTTGGTAAGGGGAACGTTGTTGCAGAAGAACTCAACAAGAGAACTGGTATACAGATGATTACCGAGGCGACGATGCAACTGGCCTCTTTACAAATATCCTTTATGGATAGGGTTGGAGCAGCATTTTTTCAGTATCTTATCATCACTCCCCCACTTCATTAACATGTCAGGGAGACGTAGAATGAGGACACCGACTGCGAGGCTCGACGTGCTCAAATATCCATAGGACATGCACCTGATTGATTTTCTAAAAGTGGGGAGCACGTCATCCTATTCAGAATACATACCTTGGTACCCGTGTCACTTCAAGAGAAATTGTTGAGGGATTTCCACACTTCCCTTGTAGTGGTACATACATATGTGGAGAATATGTTCCAGGATCTTCGACTATAGCACCGGTGTCCAGATAAGAAGAAAACATTTGTAGAGTTTGTTTCTCGGTTCCTCACTTGTCAGCAAGTGAATGTAGAGCATCAGGTACCATCATTCTTGGTTCAGCATTTATAGGTCCTAGAGTGGAAGTGGGATATGATATCCATGGACTTCATGACGGGTCTCCACCATAAGTCCAGGTGACATGACTCGATTTGGGTGATCATCGACCGACTCACCAAGTTGTCCCACTTCATACCGATCAGAGAGCAGGGTTCAGTAGAGAGATTGTGACACCTCTATGTGCAAGAGATTGTGCGGTTACTTGGTGTAACCTCTACGATTGTCTCTGATTGTGACACACGATTTACTTCTCGGATGAGGAAGGGGTTGCAGTAGGATATCAGGATGCATATTCATTTGAGGACCACCTTTTATCCTCATACCGATGGTCAGACTGAGCGGACCATTTAGACCCCCGAGGACAGGATGCGTGCTTGTGTCCTCAACATTGGTCTCAGCTGGGAGAATCGCTTGCCTTTGGTGGAGTTTTTCTACAACAACATCAATCACTCTGCCATTATGATGACACCTTTCGAGGCATTCTACTGGATACCTTGTTGATCACCTTTATGGTGGACTGACCAAGGGGAGTCAGCACTCATGGGACCAGAGATGGTTCAGGCAACCACATAGAAGGTTCATATCATCCAGGAATTGATGAAGACTGCACATAGTAGGAACAAGTCGTATGCCAACAGGATACATAGACCTCTGGAGTGCTAGGATGGAGACCAAATATTTCTACTTGTCTCACCTCGATGAGGCTTGCAGAGATATGGCAGAGGTGGCAAGTTATCTCTGAGATTAATTAGACCCTTTCAGGTCCTAATAAAAGTTGGTGAGTTGGCTTACCACTTAGCTCTTCCACCTCAGTTGCACCGGGTGCATGACGTCTTCCACATATCCCATCTGTGGAGATAATTGTACGACCCATTCCACGTCATCGACCATGCCGAGATGGACGCCGACGATTGGGCTACATTTACGGAGGTTCCAGTTGAGATTGAGGATCGACAAGAGTGGGACTTTCATGGAAGGATGATACCTCTGGCGTGCATTCTCTAACAGCACAAGAAACTCAAAGAAAGAACATGGGAGTGGGAGTCTCATATGTGTGCTCAGTACCCCCACTTGATTACATATTTTTGAGTTCTGGATTATGGGGATATTGATCCCTGAGGTGGGAGAATGTAACGACCAGGAATTTCCATGTAATTTTTTTAAATATATGGGAGCTTTATGAGTCCACGAGAATTGGCGGCTCCTGATTCTGAGGCCCAGAGTGCCCAGAATGAATTTCTGAACTATTGTTCGGGTACGTTCAGTAAACGTGTGTGCAGGTTTTTCTCACATTTGAACCGGTTCTTGGAATGGAAATATGAGGGCACCATTGTACTCACAACGCCATTATTTTCTTAAAAATACGTTCACCTTGATGACATTTGGTCGAGAGTGGATGTTAGTTTTTGGGTTTTTCATGGAAATAATAAAATAAAATAAACACGCGTTTTATTTTACTTTTTTAAAACCCCCATGTGGATGTTTAGAGGTGGGATCCACTAGAAAAAAACCTCAACATCATGTTTTATTGTGGTGGGGGCCACTCGAGACCTCAAAACCTCCCAATTTGAATTTAGGGATGGGGACCACCCGACCCCTATTAATGGGGGGAGGAAACCACTCAACTTCCTAATTAATGTGGAGGAGCCTCTTGAGCTTCCTCCACATTAATTAATCCAACACACAACATGTAATTTTTCCAAACTATGTCATTAATAAACCAAATTTGAAATTGTTCCAACAATTAAATTAGGGGGAAAATCACATTTTGGCTAATTTCCAAAATTGGTGAAATTGGGAGAGGAGAAATATTGGGAGAAAGATCTCCAACAAAGAACACGTTTTTCCACGAAGGACACACCACCGACGAATAACGCCGATATTCTTTGACCTTCTTCTTTTAGACTTCCTCTGTCATAGGACGTCTTCGAATATGATGACACTGACATCCATCTTTTTCTAAAGATTCTTCTTCTTTCTCGCGACTCTGTCGACGAACAACCCGAGGTAGGGGTTTATTCCTTTTTTATTTTTACTTCCCATTTTCTCCCCTTCTAGTTCATTTGTGGTGTTGGGATTTGTGATTTACGAGGGTTGTGTGAAATAATTTTTAGAAATATCTTCCATAGTCGTTGATGATTTATTCTTCTGAACCGCTTGCTACCAACCTAAATGTGGAGGGTGTGGGCCAAACAAACATGGCCTGACCTCTATGTTGTTCTTGTTTAATTGTAGTGTTCTTCGAAAAGGAGGAAGGTGGAGAAGGAAACAATTCCTTCCCCACGCCGCCATGCGGCACTCTTCCCTCCCGGACGAACCCCCTCGCCGCGCCGACGCCGTGTCAAGCCGCCACGCCACCTCCGTACAAAGCTGTTGCGCCAGTGACGTGCCGAGCCGCCGTGCCGGCACCGTGCCGAGCCACCGCGACGCCCCCGTGTCGAGCCACCCCACCACCATCGTGTCGATCCGCCCGCCGAGCCAATCTGAGCCGCCGCCTTTCGCTGAGCTGGGCCTCCACCGTCTGCTGAGCTGGGCCACCACCGTCTGCCGAACCGGTCTGCCGCCACCATCCACTGAGCCGGGTTGCCGCTGCCATCCGCTAAACTGGGCTATCGCCACCTTCTGCCCAGCCGGGTTGCCGCCGCCCACCACCGATTCACGGCCGGTCCACATCCCCACAGCTGGTCCGCGCCCTCATGGTACCCTACAGGCCGGGTCGACAAGAACCTAGTCCTCCCAGGCCGGTTGTGGTCGGGTCGTTCCGACCAGGTCGAATCGGACCCGGTCCCACTACAACCCATTTACTTATTTTGTCCATTAGTTTGGCACCGGTCATCCATTTTAAAAACCATCATCAGTGCTGGAAATCATAGAGAGAGATGTTCTATTTGACTATACTCTACTGGACTTTTTGGTATAGTTGAGGTACAGTCGGGTTGGATTGAGCACGAATCCAACCGGGTCCCCGAGACTTAATGGCTAATAACTGAAAGACTGGGCTCTGATTGACGCACCATCTATTGCGTGAATACCCCTATGACGTGACAGTTCATTTAGATACTTCTTTATGAGACTTCTTGACTGTTGAAATATCGAGCAGTAGCTCATGGAGCGGATCCTTATAGATATGATATAGCATAGTGCCAGAACCTAGTATCTGGTTGTGACATGACGATTGTTGATCTTTTCGACTAGCTGAGACCTTACAACTACTATCCCTTTCAGCTTGGAGTGACTTGCACGGGCCTAGTGGGGAGCACCTTGGTAACGCTGTAGAACCACGGTGGGGAGCGCCTTCGGTGTAACACAGTAGACCCACGATACTCTACAGGAGGAGTACCTCAGCATGCTTCGTGGGTGAGCACCTTCTGTGTGACGCGACAGAACCACGGTACTCCACAAGAGGAGTACCTCTGCAAGTCACGACTTGACTGGACCAGGGGGGCGCCTTGGTGACACGACAGACCTGCGGTGGGGAGCACCTTGGTGGTGTGGCAGACCCACGATACTTGATAAGAGGAGAACCTCATCAAACTCATAGGGGAGAAACGTGGTGATGCGGTAGACCCACATTACATTAAATGAGGAGTACATCAGCTATCCAAGATTTGTGGGAATCTCTTTTCTGTGACGTGGAAGGCCCGCTATAATCGATTGAGTAGGAGTTCTCTAGTAGCCTATGTGATTGATGATCTGACTGGGGATGCTAATTGATACTACCCATAAAATAAATCTGGCTATGTGCTGAGTCTGTACCTTTGTGTTTTCCTCATGATTGAGATGGATTACTTAATAACTTTTGTATATGTATTGGAATATACCTAAGTAGGGTTATCTGTTGATTTCATTCTTTTTTGTTTAACCATTGTGGATTTTGTGAGACATTGTGGCTCTTAGGGTCCCTACTGAGAATCATTATACTCACCCCTGCACGGGATATGCCCGCACCATGTTGTGTTGGATGCAGACAATGAACAAGGCTGACTATGGCTGAGAGTGACAGGAGTAGACGGTACCCGGAGGTGGACAATACGGCGTGTAGATACATAGAGGAGATGGACGAATGTGGAGTGATGAGGAGGCGATCTGTACCTACCCATTAGGTAGGAACATTAGAGGATAATCTAGTAGCTATTTTTCTCTTTCTTCAGTTGTATTGCATCTTAGTTGTACTTTTACTTTCTATTTGGGCTTGTATTATGGCCCCTTTTTACTTACTGTACTTACTTTTTTTCTATACAGTTGACTTGCATTCATATCATTCTTTATGTTTGGTTAAGTGTTTTTACAGGGTATAAAGGCAATTCCTTCCCATTTTTATGGAATACGCCTTTGGTTCTAGTTGCCAGCCCTAGCCTGTGGAAGGCGGGTTTGGGGTAGTCACGACACGGGCCCCAGGGGATGGGTTGTGACATGAACCCTCTGTCGAACCCATTAAGGTTGTGCTATACATGGGCGACTAAAAGATGCAGATCTGTGATTTGGGGACATGGTGGGAACAATGATCGAGGGAGGCAGGGATCGCCACCCATCGACCTCAAAAGAATGGTGATACTTGAAGGAACCGCGACAGACATGGGGAAGTCGACCAACACTGACTGAGTTGAAGGGGTGTAGTGCACTATGGTGGCACACTGTGGTGGATGGTCACAACATCAAGCCATGGTGGAGGGAGGACCGGCACCCGCGAGACCATTTGCAGGTTTGTCCATGCAGTCCATCCAGGAGGTCAGGAGCCATCCGGCACCGCTCGTCAACCGAGCGGCGCGCCATAGAGGATGGTCGCGGTGTAGAGAGGAACCACTCCCATGGGTCCGTAGTGGGACAATCCATGTGGACCGACCAAGAGACCTGAAAACACTTGGTTCCACGACATTGAAAATGAGAACGGATTCTGTCGTTCGGGACGGGAGCGGTCCCCCTTGATGGGCCAAAGGGTCGAGCTACTCTGCGGACCAAAGGTCCACATCCAGATGGGTGGTATGTGCCAAACCCATGGCCTCGTGGGCCTAGCATGTGACCCAATGGGACGAACCAATCCCAGCCAGACCAGGAAAATCCCATCCCCTTCAGGTTGTGTCAGACTGGACCCTAACCCCGCTTTTCCCATTTATGCCTGAATGGGAATATCTCATAAACTGAACGTCCGTTTGATGAGTTGTCTATGGCGCCAAAATAATTAGGATGAGGTAGTCCTTTTGAGATACTCATCGTGAATTTTGGATAAATTTGGGGTTTGTATGGGTTGGATCATACCCAATTCCAACCAGGCCCTCGACACTAAAATTCTTATCACTAACTGACTGGGCATTCGATTGACGCACTGTCTGTTGTGTTGGAACCCTTATTAAATTATTGATCATCAGTTTACCTCTTTGTAAGACTTCGTGCCGGTTGAAATATGACTGATTTCATGTGAAGGAGTTCTGAAAATCATGCTACGTATAGAAACCTATGACTCATTGAGACTTGAAGACTACTAATTTTTGAATCTGTGTGACTCGGCGACCTAGTGGGAAGCGCCTCTATGTGACTCTACAAGACCGCGGTGGGGAGAATCTCTGTGTGACCCGGAAAACCCATTGTATTCGACATGAGGAGTACCTAAGCAGGCCACAGTGGGGAGAGGCTATATGTAGCTGGACATACCCACAGTACATGATGGGGAGGAGTAGCTAAATGGTCCATGCCTAGTGGTAAGTGGTTCTGTGTGACCCGGGAGGCCCACTATACTCGATAGTGGATGATTTCTCCAGTAGCCAACAGGTTCGATGGTGTGACTGGGGATGCTACAGTTACTACCCTAGAATATACATAGTGTGAGCTTTCTTTTCTTTGTGATTGTGATTGAGATTATGCTATGTGGATTTTCCTTGTGGAATTATATGAGACCATCTGGTGTCTCGTAGTCCTTACTAGTTATTCTTATACTCACCCCTACATGGGAATCTCCCGCACATTGTTATGTCATGTGCAGATGGCTAGCAGCCTTAACTGAGACTTGGGAATCCAGACATGACGGTGGATGGAAGCAACCAATGAATTTGGAGAGCCGTGAGATGAGTTTTACCTACTCTTTAGGTAGGATATTTGGCGCACGACCTCTATATTTTTTCCCTTTTTATTATATCACCATTTTAGTGGGGCTTGTATTATGGCCCCCTTTAATTTCAACAATAATTGTACTCAGTTTTAGTGGTGTGATGTTTCTCTTTTTGTGAGTTGGGACTTGGTTGGGCATGTGTGTGCAAACTTGTCTCCATGAAAATTCCTCCCACTTTCAGGATGATGCCTTCAGCTCTAGTCTCCACCCCCTGGGATTTGGGAGGCAGGCTGGGGGTATTTACGGCATGGGCCCTGGGGGAGAGGTCGTGACACTGTAACTCTTATAAATAGTATTAGACAGAAAATTTTATAGAACCTAGGCCGATGACATTAGTACATGGATATTTTTCCTATCTGAATAAAATCACACATATAATTTTTCAAACTCAATACTCATTTGGAAAATAGGTTTTCATTTTATTGAGAGTCCACCAAAAACCTATTTTTCAAGATAATTTTAAAAAATTATAACCATTATAAAAATTATGAAAATTTTATTTAAGAATCCTAATTTTTTACGTCATTTATATAAAATTTATTGTATTTCACATAACTATTTAAACAAATCCTAATAATTGGAAATTATTTATCAAGATTTGCACAAAAAAATAACAATTTCACTTAAGAGAAAAAAACCTAGTTTTATTACAACCATTATTGAAAATAAAGACCCCATTTTCTATAAAATGAATTTTCAATTACTAAAAATAAAGTTTAGAAACAAATATAACTTTTTTTAATAATTTACCATAAAAAATTATAATTTTCAAAAGCCATAAATAGTACACATTATAAAAAATAAAATATATAAATATATTATATCCAACTACCTATGCGATCTATCTCTCAAAATTCCATTGACCTAGTTGTTCAGATGATGTCAAAAATCCAATAATGAACCACCATTCTAGTATATTTTCTTCAGTATTTTTATTATAAATATTCATATAATAAAATCCCAAAAAACAATAGGGTTAATTTATTTAATAAATTAGACATAAAAACAATATCTAAATATGAAACACCAAATCGTTATTTATTACTTAATAATGCACATAGTTTCCCCCTAAATTTTATACCAAACAGGATATCCTTGGGAGATACATATGAAAAGGGGCTATTAGAGAATACTCGAAGCATACAATAATGTTATATAATTTGTGTGATTAAATACATATATCATGATAAAATTAAGTGTTAATAATCAAACACACACATTCAGAGGCATGGAATAAGAAAATGATATCATAAAATCATAGAATCATATATCTATCGAAAAAAATGTAACATAATTATCATAAGTTGATGATAACCACCTTGAAATACTAACATAGTGTGCATAGGATAACCACCCAAACACAATTCCTGGTATCTCATGAGTTGAAATAATTTACCAATGCATTGGTTCACTATCAATGTGCACCCTTCATTTGTTTGTCTTTATGTTCTCTATATTGATCATATAACATGTGAACATATTTCATCATTTTAATCCTATGATTGAGAAATATGGGTTTCATACATATATGACCCTAATAAATTAAGAATCATTATATCATAGTAACTTTGAATGGAAGTAGGTTTTGGTTATCACAAGATAAGGGCATGTTATATAAAATAAAAGGATAATTTGGGTAATATAAAAATAATACATAAAATTAAATTGGAAGAAATTAATCTAATACAATGGTATAATGATATATGTAGTGATTCATTTGGATAGTAAGTGATAATAATGAATACATGATAACAAAACCACATTGAAATCAAAGTTATTACAATAAAGAGAGTTTATGATGTAATAATTCGAGGTGGAGAACCCTTACCATAAGAGGATGACTCTTAGTGTTTGGGAGGATATCCTTAGAACCATGGAAACTCACTACGATAGATATATACTGAAAAAATGAGACGAAATTATTGATTCCACTATTTATATTGAATATCTGTGGGAGGTTTTGATGGTATTTATAGAGTAAGAGTGGTATTTGTTTTTTAATTTCCAAAACTAGGTCTTGGACACCATCTTAATGAAAAGTAATATACCATTTTAGTTACCAAGATTTTATACAATGATATTTTCTACAAAGGAATGGTCCTTAATTTTATATTATTTTATGAATTTAACTCATTAAAATAATATCACTCATGATATTGAAGTGATTCCTGTTAATGATGAATTATATTGAAATTCTTATAATATCCTTTAGGGATTGGGAGGTTTTTTAATGATTTTGAATAAATATATTTTCACACTAAATATAGTATTCTTATGAAAAATAATATATCTAGATAAGAAAATAATTATAGAATTAATGACATGACTTTTATATTATTATGATGACATAATAATTGACATATATTCATACAATATTTATTTTTTACCAAAAAAAATTTCTTCCTTTCAAAATAATGAAAAATTCTCCATTAGATAATTCTAATGTGATGATTTCAAAAATTATAATTATTTGATAAAATAATTTCCAAATATTGAAAGTTTAAAATTTAAATTAAAAACTTTTTTTATTGAAATATAATATATTTTCTAAAATATTTAACATTATAACACATATAAAAATTACAAAAGGCATTGTAAAATTATGTTATAATTTACATTTAGATAAATTTTTTGTTATAAGATTGTTTCATAAATATTATATAAAATTCATGAATTTTTCATTAAAGTGTATTTCAGTTTAAATTTTATATTTTACAAATATAAAATTATTTTTTTATTAAAAATTCAATTAATCATATTCTTCTTTTATGCATCTAAATTTTATAAAATAAAATAATAATAAAAATAAAACTTTTGAAAAAAAAATATATTTTCAAAAAATATTATTAAACCATTAAAATACTATTATGTAGATATAAAGTCCCTAATTACACCAACATTATATTGGGAATGTATTGTATCAACAATACTATATAAATATTTTTTATTTTGATACTCACAAATACCCATGATTGTTTTAGTAGTGATAATAATTTGTGTTAATTTCATGAAATTAATATTCTCAATATTCCTTATTTAGAAATTATAATCAAGATTCATATTTGGTTGGAATATTAATCAAAGTGTTCAGAATTATCTTAAGCATATTCTGGAAACATTTTTCTTATCGTACATTGATGAATAGAATGTAAGGATCCAACCCTACATTTGTATTTAACCTTATTCTAAAATATCATTGTGTATATTTAATGAACCTTATGTTGATATAAATGTATGGATAAAGAACCCTTCATTTGGATGAAACCATACATTTGAGAAAGAGAAAATGTATGTTTAAAGAAAACGATGGATGTATGGAACATTATGTTTGAGAAGGAAACAAATGTATCATCAACCATAAACTTGTGATCGACCATACGTTGTAAACCTTATGTTCGGATAATTGACTCTACATAGTTTATCCCTACATTTGGTACTTTTTTGTTTTTGTGATGGAACCTTACGTTTGACTTCTCATCATCATATATTTGAATTTATGTTTTTATCGAAGATTCATGCAGTGGTCATTATATAATATCAAGATGATTGAAAGCTCATTTCCAAATGATTAAAAAAATATTATGATTTAATAAAAGAATAATATTATGTACAGAATTTCTCTCCTATTCTTAAGTAATGTTTTGAATACTCTAAGCTATCTCAAAAAAATTAATTCCTATGATTTATCAAGTGATTTTTTGGATCTGGATGTATAAAATTTGTCTCTATGGTTTATTTATTCTGTATATGTTTTTGTTATATATATGTTTGTATGATTTAATGAAGAATATTTATATTAAGATATATATTGAGACATATATTAGGACACATGTTCGTGATTTAAACTACATTCTTGTGAAGATCTTTTACAGCTCTTTTGTGACAATAAATCAGACTCTGTTTTCTACAGAAGATGATACAACACAGATATACCTATTATAAATATAGTATTTTATATAATTAGTCCTCTGGTATTCATTTCAATTTTTTTCAAAGGACTATTTCAATCGGATCACTTTAGAACTACTCTTTCATGAAGAAACTATTTTCTCAAGAAGAAGACCCATAAAAGTCGGATGTTGTTTCAACTGTGAAGTTCAACCTAAACCTTTTTTAATAAATATCATTTTGTTAAGTGTTTAAACCACTGATACTCTGTTGTGGTGGAGTATCAGCTTCCCAAACTATGTTTTGGTTTTTTGGTTCTCTGTTAAAGAACCAGAAGGCTCTACATTTAGCCTTATTTGTTAAGGTGTCAAATTTATGTGCTTAGTTTTTCATTGGTCTGATGATATAAGGACCTGATAAGAGAAATTCACCAAACTTGTAGTGAGAGAGAGAGTAATTAGTGAAGTGGACTATGGGATATTTAATCAATGAACGACGATAAACAACCATGTTCTATATTTCTATTTTAATCATCTGCTCGTAAATTCATAATGAAGATAAAAACTGCTTATCCACATAATCATCAGTAGACATCAAAAGGCAAAATTGTGAATGATTTTTAAAAGGACCAATAAACCCCATCTTTTTTATATTTTTATATTCTTACCTAACAATTGTTATCAAATTATATATTTTGAAAAAAATAGAACACGCTAAATGTATAAACTCAATACTCAAATGTAAATGACTGACCAGATAGAAAAAATGTGAATTCTTCATGCTCATTCTTTCAATGGTGAAAAATATGGATGATGGAAATCAAAGATGATTATATATTTTATGAATCTGGGATTCAATGTCTACTGTAATATCCTTACTCCTAATATAATTCCTGAAAATCATACAATATTGAATGCTATTATAGAGGTTGAGTATGACCCGAATTTTTAATCAATGAATGCTATTATCTTTGGTCTTAGACCAGATGAATTGAATCATGTATCACAATTTACTACTGCTTATGAAATGTGGAAAACCATTGTAGTGGCCTATGAAGGAACAGAAAATGTAATACAAATGAGGTGTGCAACAGAAAAACTAGAATTTGATACATTAAAAATCATTGACAGAAAATGTATCACTCAGATGGATGGAAGGATTATAGAGATTATTAATAATATTACATCAATAGGTGATCCTATCAAACACGAATATAAAGATTTGAATATACTAAGTGTACTACCAAATAAATGGAATGGTAGATCAGTTGAAATTTGACAATCATCACCTATCAAAAATCTGAAAATGAGAGAATTTATTGGGACACTGATGATGTATGAAGATGGAATGGAAGATGAAGATGAAGATAATAACATCATAGTGAAAACGTTTAATACTTATATAAAGGTATCATCTCTGAGGTAATGAAAAATAATATAGCATGATTTTAGAGAAGAAATGAATCCAGATACATCAGATTAAGAAATAGAATTGTCTCAGTTATCCAGAAAGATAAGGATGTTTTATAATAGGAAGATAGGATTCATAAATACCTTCAAAATGTATGAGAAAGAATCAATGGAAGTGGTTTTCTATGAATACAATAAAATGGGTCAACTAAGCCTAATTGTACCCAACAAAAAAGGTTAATAGAGAATGAAAGAAAAGACATCCCATAAAAAATGTTGATTATGAACATAAAGGTATAAGAGTAATGAGGGATACTTATATTGTTTTGGAAGAAACCAATACCTCATCAAAATATGATTCAAAAAATGAAGAATAAAATCTGAAATCAAATTTGTGATTCATGGTAGAAGAAGACCTACAAACATGTAAAAGAATATGAAAATATATGCGGTACATGGAAAATTTCTTCTCCAGGCATATCAGTGGAAACTCCTCAAACTTCAATACACTAACTCAAATAGATGGTGGTCCAGTCACCATTGGTGATAATTATATGGATCCAACCTTATTACATTACATAATAAAGAATTATAGTCAAAAACTCACTTCCTATCATATTTAGGATCTTTTCATGTTTATAGCTTCAGAGAATTTGGACATAATACATTCTTAACATTACATATTAATAAAATGTGGATACCACAAAAAACATTACTCATTACTTCTAGAATATAAATCATTTAAAATAAAAATGATTTCATTGATGATTTTTCAAACATTGAACATGGATTCATTATTTGTAAAACACATCCTTATAACCTGTGAAAATAATTAATAAAATTTGGGATTATCACAAATAACTATATAAGGGATATGAAAATAATGAAAGAACATAATATTCCATGATTACTTGTAACATATAAATACATTTTCAAAAGATGTACTTGTCACCCACATATACGTACTTTGTGAAATAAGAAATTTCCAAAAGATTGCCACAAAACATAATAAAAGAAATAGAAGCATAAAGTTATCTTGTGGATTTACTAATATAATCTTGTAACCATCACAACTACCATATAATTTGTAACTGTAATGGATACCTTACAATTAGTGTAACCATCACAATTACACTTCGTTTAACCATATGGCCGACCTCCAACTTTCACATACCCAATGAATTGGAGGGATATATAGGGCCGAACATTCATCAGAAAAAATAACCATGAACCATAACATAATCATACAATGGGAATAATTGCAAAAAAACATTGATTTTGAATTGTTTAAGACATAATTTTTAAGGAGGATATTAAAACAAACGCCCCATAGAAATATCATATAATTAAAGTGAGACTTAATAAAGTGGATGAAATATCTATACAAACTGTAAATACACATTATTCAACATTATATATACATTAACCATAACAAAAATATTTTAATACCATATAAATAATGGAGTAGAAGGTTAACCCAATGATTGGAAATCTGGTTATGAATTACCTTACCTCGGTTTTTTCTTACATAAAACTCATTTTAATATCCTATGTAATGATTAAAATAGTGTTATTAATATCTCATAGAAACATATCCATTTTTATAATACCTTATATAATCATTTCATTACATCATTTCACCATTTAATTGTTAGTTTTTTGTTCCCTGCAATTGTTTTGGCGGGTTCTTTACATGATTTCCATGATCGGTTCATGATTGATATTCTTGTGCATTGGGAGTGAAACTCCAGAATGGGAATGAAATGGTATTTACATATTTAAAGAACCATAAATTATACAATTATTCATTTTTATTTATTTCATTAGGATGATTCATGAGTTAAAACATTATTATTATTTGTTTAGGTCATTTTGGCGATTCTTCGATCTTAAAGAACTCATTTGTTTTATAAATTTATAAAATGTGTATAAAATGATTCCAAAACCATGTATAAGATATAATTCATAAATTATAATTTGTTTCAACCATAAAAATTGTTTCATGACCAGTATTTAAGGAAGTAAACGAAATTGAAATCACACCGCCCACGATGTCGGTAAATCGACAAATTACGGACGGTGTTTTGATTTCTTGAATAAGTGGCAGTGGAGAAGAAATGTATTACTGATTATCCAATAAAAAATATTAAATAAATAATATTTAAGAAAATTTATCATACATTCCTATTAGATAAGGGGAGGTGAGTAAATAAAAAGAAAATAATGGATTCTCGAAATAATAGAATGGTTGAGAAATCCCTTACAAAAATTCAAGTGCATAACGGTGTCGCTTAAAATTTCATTAAATATTTTGATGATAGAAAATGGGTCTCTCATAATTATTACATAATATGGGACGTAAGGGTGATATGGAATAAAATATCAAAACATTAGAAAATGGAAATTAAAAAAGAATAACATAAAATGAATGAAATGAAAGAAAACAAAAGAGGGTGTTTACCTCATGATATCTTCTCATGGAGATCTTTATGAAGGCCGTTGGTTTTGGCTTTTTTGTTGGACCAGATGCTCTTGGACGTGGGGAAGACCCTTGAGAGGGATATTTTGTAGTACTTAGTTATGGATCAAGGCTTGAGAGGTGTGAGGGAAGAGGAAAATGAGGGAGGTATTTATATTAGAGGAGAGGAGGTATTTTCCATTATTTTGATCATTATTATAACATTTTTCCTCATGAAAATGAATAGTCTCAATTAAGGTGACACCAAATAGTAAATATGGCATGTGAGTTCAAACCAAGCAGGATTAAATCGCATATGATTTCATAAATAGAGTGTTTATTTTATAATTTCTATATACGGTATTTTTTCGTATTTCAATATTCATCAAAAATTCATGAATTTCAAAAAATACCCAAAAAATATCCCCTTACCATTTTTCAATGTGTAGAATTTAAATATTATCTCCATTTTTTGAAATAAATCTCTATATACTATTAATTTAATTATCAAATAAAATCATACTTTAATAAAAAAATTCAATTTTAAAACTATAACTGCTTTTATATCATAATGAAAAATTATCCAAAATGTCATTATCTTAAAGCGTTATGGAAAAAATAATAATACAATTTACTATTCATTAGGGTCATATAACTATTCATATTACTATTCAAAAGGATATGTTACTATTCACCTAAAATCATATTGGCTCTATTAGACTCCAAATAACATACTCAACACAATTATAGATGACCATCTTTTGAAATTCAAGACACAGAAGTAGAAAATTTATGATTAAAGGATGGATATGGATATCTACTTAAAAAAGTTTCATTTCAATTCATTTTTAAAACATTGGCATGTCACATTATCCCTGACTCCTGGAAATTGTCTCCATGAAATTTTATTTACTTATTAAACAGGTAACGGTACCTTTCAATCATTTTTATATTTAGACTCCCATGTTCCTTCTTCGACTAAGTGGTTTCTCCACAAAACCATAACATGGTGGATTACATTGTTCCTCAATACTTGTTCCCTTCGATCAAGAATCTGAACTGGTTTCTCTTCATAAGAAAGGTTCTCATCCAACTAAACTACTTCTGGGATCAAGACATGATATGAATTTGGCACATACTTTCTCAACATCAAAAGATGAAAGACATTGTGTGCCTATGATGAACTCGGAGGCAAATATAATCAATATGAAACTTGTTCAACATTCACTAGGATTTAAAAAGGTCTGATGAACCATGGACTTATCTTTCCATTCTTACCAAAATGAATCACACTTTTCCATGGAGAAACATTAATGAAAACATGTTCTCATAACTCAAAATAGAAGTCTTTCCTTCTATTATCTACATAACATTTCTTCTTACTCTGAGCAATCCTCATGCATTGTTGGATCATCATCACTCTCTCAGCCACTTCCTCTACTAATTCTGGCCCCATCAACTTTTTTTTGACAAACATTATCCCAAAACAATTGATTCCAACACCGATTACCATAAAGTTCCTCAAAAGGTGCCATTTGTATAATCAAATGAAAATTTTGATTATAAGAAACATCAAATAATGAAATATGTGGACCCCAACTTCCCTGGTAGTCCATTGAACATGATCGCAGCCTATCGTACAATTTATAAATTTCTCGATCTGACTGCCCATCTGATTGAGGATGAAATGTTGTACTGAAATTTAATTATATTCCAAATGACCTTTGGAGGCCCTTCTAAAAGATATAAGTGAGCGTGGATCCTGGTCATATACAGTAGAAAGAGTAAATCCATGTAACCTGACAATCTCCTGGAGGTACAGTCAAGAATGCTAATCCAAAGACATTGAATCTCAACTAGAAAGGAAATGTGAAGATTTTTTAAGCCCATAAACAATAACCAAAATAAATTTTTTTACCACATGAAGTCTTAGGTAGTACCATCACAAAGTCCATGGAAATGTTCTACAATCTCTACTCTGGAATTTGAAAATGATGAAGCATTCCGTTCGTTATATTCCAATCTACATTAACCTATTGACATGTGAAACATTTTATCGTAAAATAATCAATCTCTCTTTTCATTCCATTACACCAATAATAATCTTGAAGGTCTATGTACATCTTAGTACTTCCCTAATAAACCAAAAATGGACAAATATGTGCTTCAAAAAACAATTCATTAATCAAATGGGAATCACAATGCAGACATAACCTTTTACCAAATCATAAAACAAAATCTTTATCCAGGTTATATTCAGGCGACTTACCCATTTTAAAAAATTCTACCTTTTTTTGTATCTCACGGTATTCCTTCTGCGCTTTCATAATTTTGTCTGATAATGATGACTACACTAAAAATGGAATAAAAAAATAGGTTTTTCTTTCTCCAACAACTTATAATACAAAATTCAACCAATCATTAATCAATGGATAACATCTCAAACAAAACATGGTTAATGATGCATGATGTTTTCGACTCAAGGAATCTTTCACATTGTTTGATTTTCCCGAATGGTAATTGATCAAGAAATCATAATCCTTTATCAGATCAATCCATCTTCTCTACCTCTTATTTAATTCCTTATGAGTGACTATACACTTCAGACTTGTATGGTCAGTATATATTTGATATTTGGATCTATATAAATGATGCCTCCAAATTTTCAAAGTAAAAAACAACATATACCAATTCAAAATCATGTGAGGTAAAATTTAACTCATGAGGTTTTAGTTGTATTGAAGCATAACCAATTAACTGATAACTCTGAAACAAAACAAAACCATGTCCCTTTAACAAAGAAAATCTATAGATGTCAAAATCACCACCTTAGGAAGGTGAGGTCCAAACCGGAGTATTCACCAATATCTTCTTCAATTCGAAAAAACAAACATCACATTATTCTATCCAAATAAAGTTAACCCCTTTTCTCGCTAACATAGTTAGCAGGCAAGATAACGGTGTGATTTTCGTAACAAACCGTCATTAATAATCTGGTAATCAAATAAAACTTCAAATCATCATAACATTTGTTGGTCTTGTCCATTAATCAACCATTATTGTTTTGGAATGATCAAATATTATTCCATCGTTATTTAGTTTGTTCCTAATAAAATAAATATGTCCTAAACAAAAATCACACTTGTTGAATATTCCATATAATTTATTTTCCTTTACGGTGTGTAAAAAACCCGTAGATGTTATTCATTCTCTTCTTTACTCATATATAATACTAAAATTTCATCAATAAAAACAACCATGAACTTATCCAAGAACTCATGAAATATTCTGTTCATAAGATTCATCAATACAACAGGTTATTTAGTTAACGCAAATGGCATAACAAAAAATTCATAGCGCCCATATCTAGTATGAAATGCTGTTTTTAGGATGTTATTCTACTTCATCTTTAACTGATGGTATTTGGATCTCAATTCCATATTGGAAAAGTACTAATCTCCCAGGAGATGATCAAACAAGTCATCAATGTGAGGGAATAGATATGTGTTTTTAATAGTGATGTTATTTGAAGTAATCAATGAAAAGTCTCATGGAACCATCGTTTTTTTATAAATTCTATAACATTTCTAATTAATCATAGAGTAAAAACCATTGATGGTTTTATAATAACATCATCTGAACCCTTAAAGTTGTCTAAACCATCCTCTGATACAAAATTTATGGAACCGACCTTATTACATTATATAATCATGAATTTTATTCGAAAACTCACTGTCGTTCATATTGAGTATTTTCCATGGTTAGAGATTTAGATAACTAGGAAATAATATTTTCATATCATTACATTTTAATACAGCGTGGATACCCTATAAAACAGTATTCATTTCTTCCAAAATATAAATCTTTTGAAATAATGAATGATTTCTTCGATGACTCTTCAAACGTATAACATGGATTCCTTCAATGTATTAAACATACTTATAACCTCTGAATATCATTTAAAAACATTATAAGAGCACAAAAATATTATTAAAGGATTTGGAAATAGGGATTGAGCAAATTAATCCATGATTACATGTAACATATGAAAACATTTTCCAAAACACGTACTTGTCACCAATATATACTTAATTTTTGAAACATGATATTTCTAAAAGATTACAAAAAATATATTATTAAAAATAGAACCATACAGGTATCTTGGGTCATTACTTATATAATCTTGTTACCCTCTGGCTACCATATAATTTGTAAGCCTCACAGCTACCTTACAATTTGTGGAAACATCGTAGTTACACTTGTAGTAACCATACGACTGAACTCCAACATACACATACCTAGTAAATTGGAGGGGGATATAGGTATCACCAGTCATCATAAATAGTTACCATGAACCATAACATAATCACAAAACATGAATAATTTCATAAAAACATTTCTTTTGTATTTCGAAATACATAATTTTTAAAGAGGATTTTAAAACAAAATACCCATAGAAATATCAAAAAATTCAAGAGAGACTTAGTAGAGTAGATGAAATATTTATAAAAAATGTAAATACACATGATTAGACATAATATAAACAAAAAACATCACAAAAAAATTTAATACCACATAAATAATGGGTTTGAAGGTTAACCCAATGAATGGAAATTGTGTTAAGAGTTCCCTTACATCAGGTTTTTCTTAGTACAAACACTTTCAAACCTCATTTATAATGTTTAAAAGAGGGTTATTAATATCTTACCGAAACATATCCGTACTTATAATACCATATATAATCATTTCATTACATCATTTCACCCTTTAATTGTAAGTATTTTGTTCCTTGCATTGTTTTTGGCGTGTTCTTTACACGATTTCCATGATCAGATTATGATTGATATTCATGTCGATTGGAAGAGAAACTCCATTATTGTAATGGAGTGATATTTACATATTTATAGAACCCTATATTTTTCCATTCATCAATTTGAGTTCATTTGTGATGATTATTCTTGAGTAAAAACATTATTGATATTTTTAGGTGACTTTGGAGATTCTTCAATAACAAAAAGATAATTTGTTTTATAAATTAATAACATTTGTATAAAATTATTCCATAACCTTTTATAAGATATATTCCATAAATTATAATTTGGGAAACCCATAAAAATGATTTCATGGCCAGAATTTGAGGATGTAAATTAAATTGAAATCATATCACCCGCGATGTCGGTAAATCGACACATCGCGGACGGTGTTTTGATTTCAAGAATTAGTGGGAGTGGAGGAGAAATGTAATGGGGAGTATTCCATAAAAATGATGAGATATAGAATATTTAAGATACTAGTTCAGTCATTCCTCTTGGATAAGTGGAGGTGAAAAAATAAAAACGAAAATAAAGGATTCTTGAAATAATAGAAAGGTTGAGAAAACCCTTATGAAAATTCAGCAGCCTAACGACTTTGCACAAAATTTCATAAAATATTATTATGATAAAAAAGGTTTCAATCATAATTCCAAAATAATATGGAAATTAAGGGGGATATTTAATGAAATATCCCAGCATAAGCCAAAGGAAATTTTAAAATAATATCATAAAACGAAAGAAATGAAAGAAAAAACCGGGAATTTACCTCTTGATCTCTTCTCATTGAGATCCTTCATAAGGCCTTTGGATTCGGTCTTTTGGTGAGACCAGCACCTCTATAACTTGGGAAATATCCATTAGAGGTTTATTGGGCTGAACATAGGTAAGGCTCATGGCTTGAGTGGTGTGGGAGGAAGAGGGAATTGAGTGTGGTATTTATAGTTGATGAAATAAGGTATTTTACATTATTTTAATCATTATTATAATATTTTTTCTCATGAAAATGAAGATTCTCAATTCATGTGAACCCAAATAGTAAAAATGGTATGTGAGTTTGAACTAAGTGGTTTTAAATAACTTATGATGTCATAAATAGTGTATTTAACTAATAATATGGTAAGTATTTCATTATTCATCGAGAATTCTAAAATTCCAAAAAAATTCAAAAAAAATCACCCTTACCATTTTTCAATGTGAATAGTTCAAATATGAATTACATATTTTTAAATAATTTTCTAAATATTATTATTATAATTTTTAAACAAAATCATACATTATTCAAATACTAAAAATTATAAAATTATAATTTATTTTATATCACATTCAAAAATTTACCAAAATGTCATTATCATATAGCCTACAGAAAATAAAATAATAATACAATTTTCTATTCATTAGGGTCATATTACTATTCATAAGGGTATGTTACTATTCACAAAAAATCAATTCGATTCCATTAGACTCCAAATAAGATGGTGAAGACAGTTGTAGATGACCATTTTTTGAAATTCAAAACATAGGAGTAGAAAATTTATGTTTAAAGGATTGATATAAATATCTATTGAAAACAATGATTCATTTCAATTTGTTTTTAAAACCATGGAGTTTAACAATAATTCCAAAAGAATGATAATTGGACTCGGAACTATTGATCGTCCCAAAATAGTCTCAATCAACAAAGTATTATATTTACAAGGTCTGAAGCATAACCTATTAAGAATCTCTCAACTATGTGATTATGGATATTATGTTGATTTTTCTAATAATCCATTCTCTATGTTAAATGTTAATTTTCTTATGTTTAGATCACTTAGAACTGATCATGTTTATACATTGGATTAAAATTACTTATGAATATATAATTTGAACTTTTTAACGGCTATGATAAATTCTCCTTTGATATAGAATAAGAGGCATAGTCATCATAAAATTTATTCATCACATAAATTATCTAAGAAACAATTTTTTTATAATTTTCCTATTCTTACGTATTATTGTAGAATATTTTGTGATGATTTCCAAATTGGAAAGAAACATAAATCTTTATTCAAAACTATTATCAATATTATAACATCAAAACCTATAGAACATATCCAAATAGATCTGTCTGGATCATGAATAGTAGAATGTTTGGGTGGAAAATTATATTCACATGTTTTAGTTGATGATTATTCTAGATTTACAAGGATTTATTTTCTAAATTATAAAAGGGGATCATTTATTGTATTTGAATGTTTCTATAATTTTTTAGCAAAATCGAAAAGGATTTAAAAATTTTCATTATGATATGATCATGGTGGAGAATTTTAGAATCCAAAATTCCATTCCTTTTGTTCAAATCTAGTTATTAAACACACCGTTACTACTCCATGGGAACATAAATAAATGGAATTGTTGATATACGAAGAATCACTATTCATGAAATGGCTTAGATTATGTTGAATTAATATAGTCAACCTACCTACTTATGGGAAAAATCTATTTGTGCAGCCTGCTATATCATGAATAATTTTGTAATTATCCCTATTTTCTAAAATACACCTTTTGAACTTTGGAATGATAAAAAACCTAAGGTAAAGTAATTTAATGTTTTTTTGACGCAACATGTATATCATAAACACAAAGGATAATCTCGGTAAGTTTGATCCAAAAACAAATGAAAAAATATTTTTAGGATATTCTGCTACATCTAAATCCTATAAAGTGTTTAATAAAATGTCAAAGATTTTGGAAGAAATACTTCATCTGATGTTTGATGGAAATTAACCTTTTATCCTAGAGAAAGACCAAACTAATGAAATTGATGACTCTTCAAACAACATGAGACTTAAAACATGAAAAATTATTGTGAAAATAACATAAATAAAATTTACTCTAGTTCATAAGAACATGATACTGATGAACCTAAATGTGTTTTACCTAGACAATATAGAACACTAGATAATAATCCTTTGGAAAAAGTTAAAGGAGACCTAGAAATTGAAATATTAACTATAATAAATAAAGAAAACATAGTCTAATTTTCTACCTTTTTGACTCAAATAGAACCTAAATATTTTGATGATGCCATAGAAGATGAGAGTTGGATGTTAGAAATTCATGATGAGGTGCAACAATTCAAAAGGAATGTAGTTTTGGAATTAGTTGAATGATGATCAAATTATACAGATATAGAAACTAATTGGGTCTTTTGAAATAAACATGATGATCGAGGGATTATAAATAGAAACAAAGCTAGATTAGTACCTAAAGGATATAATGGTGAAGAATGATTAGATTATGATGAATCAGTTTCCCCTGTAGCTAGATTAGAGTCAACTAGAATGATTTTTGATTATGAATCTCATATAAACATTAAATTATATCATATGGATGTTAAATTTTCCATTTTAAATGGATATTTAATGGAGGAATTTTATGTTGAAAAACCTCTGGGTTATGAAAATTCTCAAAAATCAGATTCTATTATTAAACATAATAAAGCTATTTATGGTTTTAAACAAGATTCTAGTGCTTCAGATGAATGAATAAATTCATTTATATTGAAAAACAGATATACTTTTAGAATGGAAGATCCAATTTTTTTTAAGAAAACCATTTTTTTTAATATTTTAATAGTTCAAATCTTTGTTGATGTTGTTATTTTTGGTTCATCCAATAAAACAGATTGTAATTATTTTTTAGAACTTATGAGAAAAGAATTTGAAATGAGTATTGTGGGACAATGAAAATTCTTTTAAGGACTTCATATTTATCAAAATAATTATTTAAATAATTTGAACCAAAGTAAATATTTTACTGATTTATTGAAAAAGTTTGGTCTGGAGAACGAAAAGACATATACAACTCCTATGTGTATCATTATAAAACATGATTTGAATGAAGTTGGAATACGAGTGGAAAATAAGATATATAGATGTATAATTGGTAGATTATTGTATCTTATTAATAGAAGACCTGATATTATGTTTTCTGTATGGTTATGTGATACATTTCAATGAAACCCTATTGAATCTCATCTTATTACTATCAAAATGGTTTTTAGATATTTAATGGGAACTATTTTTCATTCTCATCATTATCAAAAGACATCTGATTTTAATTTAATATCATATTCAGATTCTTATTTTTTGGTGGTTGAATATTATATAGATAATGTACCTTATAAACCTATAGTTTATTAGGAAAATCATTAGTACCATGGTCAATTATAAAAAACACTCGATTTCCCTGTCATTAGAGGAAAAATATGTATCGGTAGGAAGCTTCTATGAACATGTATTGTGGATAAAAAACACACTAACGAGATTTGGATAAAATTTTTCAAGTACACATATTTTATGTGATAGTAAATGTGCTATAAATATTTAAAAAATTCCAATAAGTCATTCAATATCAAACCATATTGATATAAGTCATCATTTTATATAAGAACATGTTCATTAAAAGGATATATCTTTAGAATTTTCAAAAACTTAATATCAACTATACAATATCTTTACTAAAACACTTCGCATGTTATGTTTTTATTTTTTTAAGTTGTAGTTATGTTTATTTTATTTTTAAATAAATATTAATATTTTTAATCATTCTAAATTTAAATTTGTATTTTATTTTATTTTATTCTATTAAATTATATTTCATTTTTTTATTTATTATTCCAGTTTATTTATGTTATAATAATTAACTAATTACTTTAAATTTTATTGGTTTTAATTTTATTTAATGTTCAATATTTCATGTAATTTATTTTATCATAAAAGAATCTATGACACAAGTTTTCAAAATTTTCATAATTATCTTATGTAATGACTTGGGAAACATGTCACTTTCAGAAACGTTTGGAATACCTATCCTTTTAGTCGCTCATACACTTTTTAAATACTGAAACCTCCATTTACCTTCCTCTTCCTTCACTTAAATTTGTTTTATTTTGAAACCCTAAAACATTCAAAACTTAGAGATTTCATATCCCAGAAATAAAGAAAACTAAATAAATAGATGAAGGTGATGCCAGTGACCCGACACATCAGAAATTTTATGAAAGGAAGATTATGTAGGGTAAAATAGATCATTTAAAATTTCTTTTTAAATAAAATATTCTCCTAAGGAAAAAAAATATCTTTTCAAGGGTTGGTATTTTCCTTCAATGAATCAAATTTAGAGTTTTGATACTATATCAAACAGAAAATTTTTTATATAAATGTTCAGTTCAGTTTTGGGAATTTTGTAGATACATTTTTTCCAGAATAGAATAAAACGACTTTTTGATTTATTCCACTAAAATTTCCCAAATTTCGAACAATCCTCACGAGGGACATTTTAATTTCAATAAAAGGTCTATCAGTGATAAGGAAAATAAGTCTAAATATATTATGTCTTATCTGTTTGGTGTAAAAATCATTAGGAAAATGTTTTTCAAGGATCTCAAGGAAGACCAGAAAATCATGATTAAGTTTATTCAAATAGGAATTGATCCTAGAATGGATGAGATGTATAATATTATATATCTAGACATTTATATCTGTATTCATTTTTTGAGTTAAATAATAAAAAATTTTCCAAGGTATTTGTATAGATATTTTCACTATTACTGTCAACCAGATGTTGTGATGAATTTTTGTCATTATAGAAGGATAATATCATGATTTTTTTATGAATGGAAGGATTAATTTAATATATTCTCAAATAAAATTTCATAACAATAATTTACCAAATGTGGGAACATTGAGGACATTTTGTTTTACTAGACTACAATGAAAGGAAACCTATTTTCGGTTGGTGCGGATGACCAACAATGATCAGGATCTATTGATCAGGTGGAGAAAATTGGAATTAGGAATGAAGGAGTTGGTTAAACCTAAGGATAAGGACCATCAATACCAACCAAAAGAAAATATAGATTTACTGAATAAGAAGAGTAATAATAGTTTGTGCATGAATAGTTGGTTGTAAAACTATAGTAAAGATTAGATCCACCTGTTGAAGAACTTGTGTTGGGTTAAGGTGAGACTACCAGCCCAATACATTTAGAAGAAACATTTATTGAGTAAAATATATATGTTAAAATATATAAAATAAATCTACATAGATTTGATTTACCATTTGTCCAGGGGGATGAAAAATCTAATAAAAAAGAGAAACAGTTGATCAAATCTAAAAATATGGCTACTGAAATTGTTGAGAATTCAATTTTCTCTATCTTTGATCATTAGGATGAAATACGTCAATATGAAACTGAAGAAAAAATAGATGTTCTTGTTAGTTTGTCTTGTTCGATTGAAATGTAAATTGAAAAACCAGTGGATAAGTATTTGGAAAATTCACCTTCATGATATTTAGAAATTGTGGTTGTTGGTCAGTCACAACATCAAGATGAACGAACATCTTATTCCCGATAAAATCAGGCTGAGGATCTTTTAATGAAGTTTAATAAGTCTAAAGAAGGATTTTCAAAATTAAACATGTGATTGAAGATCCAAGGAAAAATTTACAATATCTTAATGAAAATTCAATTTCTAGGGAGAACATTTCTCTTTGAAAAAAGACATGATGAATAAAGTTTCAGAGATAAACTCTGATGTTGTTTTTAATACTAACTTTCTAGATATAAAGTAGTATTTGGGATGACAATTTGAATGAATCAAGTGTATTGTTAGTTGAACCTGCACATCTACCTTTTCACCTACTAGTAGTCAAGATTCGATTCAATTATTTCAGGAAATAAATTTTCCCATGGTAAATATGAATGACCATCATCAAAATCCCCTATGAAATAGTGAACCATTATCAGTTCTATTGGAAAATCAGAAATTTAATGTTGACCAATTGACATTGAATGAATCATGTATCTGATTTCTGCTGAAAAAATTCACAGAAAAGTTGGACCAGTATATGTAGCAATAGGAGAGTTTGTAGGACCTTTTGAAAGTCAATATTTTTGAGAATTTTCATATTAGTCATGATTCCAGAGTTTTGATTATGCAGTTTTGGGATAGTTTTATGAAGAATTAAAGGTTACAAATGGAAGAGTTGAAAGATATGTTTAAATCCAATCAAAATCCTTAGGACCATAATTGAGTGAACTCCTAAAAAATATTTCATACCCTAACCATTTCAGTTGACTAAACATGTTTTTCTATCATGATGATTATAGTATTTATACAATTTTTTATCAGTAAAATATCCATATTTTTGATTTGTGTGTAGTTTATTTCATATTTTTTTGATTTTATGTCTCATGACAAAAATCCTGTCTTATTTATTTAACCATATTATTATAACATTCACTTACAGATCTGTTTTGAATTAAATAAGCCTTATTCCCTTTCTATACTTTCATTTTTATATCACAAAAATTTGGAGAGATTTGGATAAACACATTATTTCTTTTTATCTAAATAATTATGTAAAATCCAATTTCAAATTATGTTCTTTTAATTATTTACCAAATTTTAATTTTTTTTTTAATTTTATGGGTTTTGTGATCATCAAAATGTGGAGATTTTTGGACATATATTGTATCAACAATAATATATAAATCTCATTTATTTTAATGCTCACAAATTCCCTTATTTATTTTAAAAATTATTTTACTTTATGTGAATTTTTGGAAATTAATAATCTTTATATTCCTTATTTTGAAATTATATTCATATATTTTATTTTCCTATAATATTCATCAATGTGTTTGGAATTCTCTTATGAATTTTTTGCAAACAATGTCCATACCATACGTTGAAGAATGTAATGTAAGGAATAAACCTTACATTTTTATTTCACTTTATGATGAAAGATCACTGCGTATGGTGAATAAAACCTACCTTCATAAAAAAAATTCATAAAAACCCATACATTTGGATGAATCCTCAATTTTCACAAAGTGAAAAATTATTTTTAAAGAACCCTACATAAATATGGAACCTTAAATTTGAGATGTAAATGTATGGATCATCAAACTTACTTTTGTGATAAACCTTACATTGTCAACCTTATGTTCATAGAGTTAATGATATAATTTTGTACCCTATGTATTTTATTTTTTTTCTTTTTTGATTGAACCTTGCCTTTTATTTTTCATCATTAGATATTTGAATTTAAATTTTTATCATTGTTTCGTGTAACAATTATTATGGAATATCACGCCAATTTAAATCTCATATTTGAACAATTAAAAGCACATTGTGATTAGTTCAATGAATCATATTAATTACATAATTTCTCTCATATTCTATAATAATGTTAAGACTACTCAATTTTTTCTCAGGAATTGGAATTATTACTATTTATCAGGTGATTTTATTGGATCCGGATTAAAAAACCAGCATATCTGCTTTATTTATTAAATCATTGTTTTTTTCTATATATGTGTGTAGGATTCAAATAAGAAGATATATATTTAAATATATATTGAGCCATATATTGAATCACATATTCACTATTGAAACTGCATTCATGTGATGGTCTTTTACAAATCTACAATAACAATCGATTATACTCTATTTTCAATAGAAGAGGATTCATTGGAGATATACGAGTTGTGAATTTAGTATCTTCTATAAGTCTTCTAATTATATTCATTAATTTTTTAATTTAAATGATCTATTTTCAATAATATCACAGTATATATGCTCTTTTTGTATAAACTATTTTCTAAAGAAGAATATTCATCTACTATCAGTTGCAATTTCAACTATGAATTTCAACAAGAACCTTATTAATCAATATAATGTTTTTATGAATTTCAAAATCTCATACTCACTTTTGATGTTGTATAACCATCTTAATCTACAATGTGGTTTTTTGGTTCTCTAGTAAAGAACAAAAAGGATCTGTTTTTATCCTTATTTGTAAATGTATCAAGTGCCTACTGTCAATAGTGCATTGGTCTTATGATATAAGGAAATGACTAGTGATATTCAACAAACTTGCTGAGATAGTAATTAGGGAAGTGTTCTAGGAGATCATTATTCCCCAAAACACTATAAATAGCCAAGTTCTATATTTCAATTTTTATCCCTTACACATAAATCATATAGAATATAAAAACTACTTACCAACATAATCATCAGTCAGTATCAAAAGTCTGAATTGTGAATGATTTTGAAAAGACCCAATTCACACCCCCTTCTTGTGTACATTTGTATATTACGACCTAAGACATACACCCTAAGGATAATGTGTTTTATATTTCTACATTCATTGGGTGTATTAGCTAATAATGATCAATTCATAATCTATTGTAAATTGAACATTTATCAAAGGTGGTTTCACTCATGACTCTCTTGTTAAATTATTTCTTGGGATTCATCAACTATGATCTTCTTTGATGTTACCAACATCCAGTCCTCAGATTAATTAGCCTCATAAGACAAGATTTTACAAAATTCAGACTATCTTTTATCCCTTCTACAATAATTAGTTCTCTTAATTTCCATTAATATAAATTTATTCTAACAATCAAATTATAATAGAAACATTACCCATGGTCATATTACCCAATTGTTATTATAAATATTTTAAATCATGTTTTATCATTGTTAATTATACAATACTAAATTAAAAAATATTTCACAGATACATATATATTGAAATGAAAATTATTTAATAAATTCATTATTAATTATATTGTACCACTACAATTTTTACACTTGAAATTTCATTTTCATAAAAAAAAAATTTTTGGGTACTTGTGGTTTATTTCATCATAATGTTCTCATTTTTCATCTTTAAACATATGGTTCCACCATATTATATTGTTTAGGTGAATTGTATTGTTTCTTATAATGTTTTCTATATATTAAAATATCTCCACTAGATGATGATCATATAAAAGATAATTCTAATATAGTTCTAGCGATGGATTTAGTATATGAGGTGGACTACTGTGTAGAACCACAAGAGGGATACATGAGAAATAAACATATAATTATTAATAGTTAGGTGGACGGATATTCAATAGTCCACCCCTTGAATGTAAGAAATAATATAAAAAGGGATGATTTATATATGATTGAGAGTCCCCCTTTTCAAAAATATCATGAATATATAAAATGGTATATAAGAGGGAAAAATTTATCTCTGACCCCAATCTCTATGAATCATATCTGATTATTAGAACTAATTTTTTGACTTCTATTTTCTGATTTCATATGATGTTGAATGGATTTAACCTTTTATATCATCTCATGGAAAATATATGGTCATATCATCTTCCATTCTCTATCATCATCCCAACATATTGGAGTCTTATACCTATTCCCATACAGATCCTCATAAGGTTCAATTTGAATTCTATAATAAAAACCATTTTTATATGAGTACCCCACTAGGTGAAGGTAATGATCCAAAAATATTAAGAAATATATTAAACCTGATCATATTATATCCTTTAGATTTTTTATTGTTCCCACAGAATACCCATCTATCAGTGGTTATAAGTAGTATTGAAAATTATATTTTCATCCAATACTTGCTAAATATATCTCCAAAACCTCATAGAAAACACCTAGTCTTGATTATTTACATTCGATAGTGGTGCTCCATGGTTGGATATGTCACGACCCGTCCTCGGGGCCCGTGCCGTGACTACCCCAAGACCGCCTTCCATAGGCCAGGGGCTGGCGACTGGCACCAAAGGAGTAAATACTGATAACTGCGAAGGAATTTCCTTTATAAAAGTAAACAAAACACCATAGAGTACAAGAGGACGTAAAACACTAAGTACAAAGAGAAGTACTGGAAGGTAAATCGGCCAGAATACAAACCCAAAAGAAAGTACAACTACAGCTCAACAAAGTACAACAGAAAAAGAAAACAGCTGGAAGGAAGGAAGTGGCTCCTGGGTCGACCTCCTCGGATCCTACCTGAAGGGTAGGTACAGATGGTGCAACTTCTGGATCGTCCACTAGGAATCCTACCTGAAGGGTAGGTACAGATAGCCTCCACCACGCTCTCACCCGTCAAACTCCTCCGAGTGTCGTCTCACCGTTAAGTCCACCTCCGGATACTGACTCATCGTGTAGTCCACCTTCGGGTACTGACTCTTCATGTAGTCCACCTCTGGGTACCGTCCAGTACTCGAACACTCGGCCTCCATCAGCACTGTCCGTCGTCTGCAACCAACGCAACGAGGTGCGGGCATAGCCCATGCAGGGGTGAGTATAACGATACTCAGTAGGGACCCCGAGACCCTCAAGGTCTCACTAAAACCAACATGGATAACCACAAAGAATATCTCAATAGTTAACCTCTGCTTAGGTATATGCCCATGCATATACCTATGTTATCAAGTAACCCATCTCAATCATGAAGAAAAAACCAAGATCATGAAATCAATGCATATCCACCACCCGGGTATATGCCCATACATATACCTAAGTTATCAAGTGACCCATCTCAATTAAGAGGTAAACACAAAGGTCATAGACTCAGCTCAAACCAGGATTTTCATTATCGAAACCGTATCTGCTGAAGAGCTCCATCTCTGGAGTGTACAGTGGTCCTGTTACGACTTCGAGGTACTGCTCGCTATCCTAAGACTGCTGAGGTACTCCACCTGTCGAGTACCGTGGGTCAGCCACCCAAACACAGTAGTGCTTCCCGCCGGGGTATGCCACCCAAACACAGTAGTGCACACCCCCAAGTAGCATGCAGAGGTACTCTCCGGATGAGTACCGCGGGTCTGCACTGTCACATAGGTAGTGCTTCGTCCGCCATGGGTCTGCACCTCACAAAGTAGTGCTTCGTCCACTGGGCTAGTCGACTTACTCCAAGTCGAGTTAGTCAAGCAGTCGTCAGGTCTCAGCCGGCTACACGGTCTCTGTACTCCGTACGCTCGTCTCCGGGAGGATCCGCTCCACGAGTTACAGGTCGATACACCAAGTACCACAAGTCCCATGAAGAAATATCTCAATGTACCGCCTCATCATAGGGGTCTCAACGCAATAGACGGCACATCAATCGGACGCCTGGTCTGTGAGTTATTAGCCTTTTCGTCCCATGGGCCTGGTTGGTTTCATTAGAGAACCAACCCGGCCGTATATCAACTGTACCCCGAACTCTCATAGGGTACTCTCATAGGGACCTTTTCTCAACGAGATCACCAACGCCGCTGATGGTTCTTCAAACGGACGTCCGGTCTGAAAGATATCAGTTTTTCCGTTCTAGGGGCCCGGTTGGATTTCGGGTACAATCCAACCCGGCCACTACCCAGACACATCCAAAACTCAGGGGAAGTATGCCAAATGTTCTGTCTCATCAAGAGGAATTCAACGAGACAGACAGCGCGTCAATCAGACGCCCGGTCAGTGAGTTATTGGCTTTTTTGTTCCAGGGGCCTGGTTGGTTTCATGAGCGAACCAACCCGACCGCACTCCGACGGCATCCAAACCTCGAGCGGGGTAAACGAAACGATCCGTCTCACTTAGAGAAAACCATAAAAGTCGATGGCACATCAATCGGACGTCCGGATCTCAAGATGTAAACGTTTCTGCTATGAGGGCCCGGTTGGTTTCGTATCCGAACCAACCCGCCCGAACCCAAAGTATTCCAAAACCTTGAGTGTAATATACCAAAAAGACCGCCTCGATCTAAGGATCGCATCGCTGCTGACGGTGCGTCGATCGGAGATGTAAAGCACAAGATATGGGTGAAAGATCGAAAAGGGTCCGAAAACGGGGGGTCTGGGCCCAGACCGACCTAGCCCAACCCCCCCCCCCCCCCCCCCCCGGGTCGACCCGACCCGGGTCTGGGTCCGACCCGGATGGCGCGACCTGGACCGGCCTGGGTGCGACCCGGCCCGGCCGGTGGGTCGGCTCGGCCGGTTACGACCGAGCGGAGCAGAGCGGGGCGCTGCCCCCGCGTGAAGAACCGCGGCCACGCGTGGGGTCATCTGTGCCAGCGGACGCGGTAGCTGGCCGCGTCCTGCCGCCCCCCTCTGGTCCCGTGCGGTCCTAGGACCGGGCTCCGCCGTCGTGGCTTCAGCAGCGGCGGATTTTTCCAGCGGAGCTCCGATCGCCGCCACCGCCGACAGCCGGCGCCGCCGCGCCGGCGTGGCACGCCGGCGGGGGCTTCCGCGGACCACTAGACGGGCTTTGGTGGTCCGATTCGCCTCCGGTCATCGCCAGAGATCACCTCAGGACCCAACCTTCACTACAAAGCCTTCAAAATGCCTTCGCGGCCCACCTCACCATCGTCTGTCGACCCGCACTTCGACAATAAACCGTGGGGTCTTTAAATTGCCTCCTCAGCCCCAACTCCGCCCGCGGTTTCGTTCGGCCTCAACGGCGCCGCGCGACGGCGCCTCGCTTCTTCACCGCGTTCTTTCTCGTGTCCGTACGGTGCCATTGCACTGTGACACCTTTGTTCGTGCTGCAACGAATAAAAACAACAAATGGGGAGGACAGTCGTCCGTGTTTGTGCGGTCCGACCTCCTCCCGTTATGTCGGTAACAAGTGGCCCAAAAGATGAAGAACAACAAGGAAAATTTCACGAACAAAAGAGAAACCACCAAAACAGTTTAACCCGCAACAGATTATTCCCAACCCGCAAGGAAAACATTCACGGATCAACTAGGTAATAAGTTGATCCATGTTCTTTGTTTTCTTTAGAAAGAAAGAAACAAGGGAATAAAATCATTCTCCAACATAATTCCCTACCTCCAGCGTTGTCGTCGAACGTGAGTTCGTCGCAGAATTAACCATCGCGGAAGAAGAGGAACGTCGCGGAAGAGATGGATCGTAGTGGAAGGAGCGTCACGGAAGAATCTTCGTTGAAGTCGCGGTACACGGCGTCGCGTCATCGATCTCCAAGGGTTTGGCGTTCTTCGTTGGAGGTCGGAGCGTTCTTCGTGTTCTTCGCGTTCTTCGCCGAAGAAGAACGCTTTCCTCAAAATTCTCTCCACACCACAAGTTCCAATAGAAATAAAATAAGAGTTATCTTATTTTATTAACGCACATGACACGTTTGAAATTCAAACGAAAAGAAACGAACAATTATTTCAATGTATTAATTGTAACAATTTAACTTCCCAATTAATGAGGCTTTTCTTAACCAGAAAAACACACGTTGACTTACATTAAAGAGGGGGGGCGGGTTGCGGGTGGGTTACATAGAGGAAAATAAATGGTGGGGCTAATGTGGGCCCCACCTCACAAATATCCTACCATGTGGGTAAAATATTTTGGGTTCCACTCTATCTGCTTAACTTAGCTTTAGTGGCTTTTATGTGGCTTTAAGTGAAATAAAAAAATGTTGTCGCACCACATTATTTTATTTCTTAACTTAACCCCCAAAAAATTAAAAACCACACACGAGCAAACGCAACTCCAAAAAACGCCTTTCTAAGAAAATATCGGCGCTAAGATTTCATCGGTGCCCTCAGATTTCAATTATGAGCAACGGTTTAAAAGTTATAAAAACACACTCGTTCGTTCACTGAACGTACCTGAGCTAAACTTCAGAAAATGATTCCGGGCACACCAGGCCTCGGAATCAGGCGCCGTCAGAAACAACGTTCTTGTAAAATCCAAAATAAAATTATAAAAAAATGTCCCTTGAACTTTACGGGACTTTACATTAGTCCCACCTCGGGGCCTTACGTCCTCGTAAAGCTTTAAACACAAACTAGGGATACAAATGTGGTACTGAGCATGAATCTGAGCCTCGTGCTCTCATGTGCTCACCTGGAGGTTCCCGTACTTCCAGTGAAAGAGAACACGAGTAATAGACCGTCCTCGAAGGATCCGCCCCTATCGACCCTCGATCCCCACTGGAACCTCCGTGAATGTCAACCCATCGCCATCGTCCAGCTCCCCATGGTCGATGATATGCGAAGGGTCGAGCACGTATCTCCTCAGTTGAGATACGTGGAATTCGTGGTGCACCTGGTGCAACTAAGGTGGATGGGTCAAGTGGTAAACCACCCTGCCTACCCAGATGAGGACCTAAGAAGGTCCGCTGAACCTCGGAGATAACTTTACACCTTTTCCACATCTCCGTAAACCTCGTCGACGTGAGAACCATATAAGGACGTGATCGTCATCCCTGAAATCCAGAGGTCTCCAATTCCTGTTATAACTGGAACTCAAAATGACGGTTTCCACTAGGGTAAGTTTTCCCGACTCAAGAGTGATCAGTCGCACCCTCCTGTGCATAAGTTTATCCTGCTCTGCCTGGGTTTTCCTTTTCACCGACCAAGGAAAACCCATTCCAACGTCGTAGTTAAACCACAACCTTTTTGCCTAATACTGTCAATTTGTTTATGAACTGTGATTGCCTAGTACAAACTCAAACCAACGTCGTAAGGCCTCGACACTGCCACCAAGATATTCCAACCGAAACTCTCTCCTCGAGTGTCTGACCACACTGTCGGCGTAAGTATGATTATCAAGTCTCTTCCCAAGGTATCTCCAGACGTGAGGGTCAAGTCCACTGCTTACCGGAAACTCTAGGTCTGGAACAAGATTTGTGAAAGAAAGGAATGATTCATATCAACATCCATTACTACAACAGCTAGTAGTGGACACAGACTGTCCCTTGAATCATTTTTAGAGCCATTGGGTCACACTCCTTGACCGCATGCAGCCGCACTCTTCCTCCGCCCACCAGCTCCCAGAGCCTAGCGGGGATAACTAAGGCGGGTGGTTGTAGCATGTTAAAATGTACACCACCTCATTCTTCTCTCCTAGCTCTGCCTCCACGTCTGCTGCTTCGCAGACTCATCTCTCCATAAAGCTTCCTCTTCTTTAAACATTTTAACACGCTCGAGTCTTAAGACTAGCGCCGGTTTCGTGTTTCTTACTGCACTGTGCAGTCTTCATCTGCTCCTGGATGATCTGCACCTTCTTTTCCTAAGATCTGAAGAGCTTCTGAAATTTCTCCTTTGTCGAAAAGAGAAACTCGGTCTCATCCCCTGGATGAACCACACCCATTTCCTAATACAGTCAATCCTTACATGAATGATGTATTCATGCCATGGATGACGTCGTAAGGCCTCGACGTAACTACCAAGAGATCCGACTATCACTCTCACCTCCAAGGGTCGAGTCACACTGTCGGCATCAGTGTGAGGTCACTAGGTCTCCTCAAGTAGAAATCTCGAAATTGAGGGTCAAGTCCACAGTTTTAACTGGGACCACTCAGTATCAACCAAAAAAAGGGACAAGAAAGCAAACAAAGATAACTGTCTTTTTATTATTGCAGCTCATAGTACAAAGACACAAATACAACAGCAACATGGAACTAGAAGTACAAGGGACGTATCCACTAGTTCTGCTTCTCTCCACCTGCTCCCGGAGCTCTACTGCCTTGTCCATTGCTCGGCCGTTGTTCAAGCACCTGCCACTGCTTATGCTTCAGTGGCTCCTCCAAGGCATGTGGATCAACTGTACGAGGAGTTGGAAAGTCACGTGCCAGGTGACCCTTCCTGCCGCATTCATAACACTTCTTGCTCCTCGTACGGCTGACTCTAGTCCTCTTGGACCTCTGCATCATCTGTCTACTGCCCACAGATGACTCAACTACTCATCAAAAACCCTGCGGTAAAGGCAGAAGCTCCTGTACACGCTCTGGGTGTAGAGCTACTAGCACAAACTCCACCCTGAAGAAGGTCTCGAAGTCTTCCCATGTGAAGGCCATCCCGTCGTAAAACTGGAACAAGTTGCTCCACCACCTGCCTGTTACTGCCTGAAGAAGGCTAGAAGCAAAGATCACCATGAAGTCTGTAGGCGTCCCCACTAGCCTGAAGACTCTCACCACAGCCTCCAGCTAATCCTCAACCGCCTGCAGGTCCGTCTCTCCCTGGAACCTGGGTGGCCTCTGGTGATGGAACTCGTGCAGCGCACTCAAGTGGCGTGCATCGCCTACTGCTGGGGCTGGTGGCATCGGTGGCCCAACGTATGGTAGTACCGCTGGAGCCTCTGCTGGTGCCTCAACTGTAAGAGGGCCCTGTACCGAAGCATCATTGCTCGGCAGGCTGTCAGTACGCACATACCTCTGGGCACTAGTTGGTCGTTCGTGAAAAGGAATCCTGAAAGAAACAACGTGACATGGTCAAACGATTATACCTGGTGAGCTGACCTAGTTTGAGCTGACATTTAAAAACTTCTGGAAACACACACGCAATCAGTGTTTTCCAGCACAGAGTCTGAAGTCGGTTGTTAGGGTCCTGGTGTATGGATATGTTGGTCGCCTGCACCAACACTGGACTCCTTAAACTGAAAACCACACTCGGCACTCTTAACACTATTGCTTCATAGAAAGGAAATATCAGAGTTATAAGTTCTGCAGTAGATCTGACTCCTCTGATACCAATTGTCAAGACCCATCCTCGGGGCCCATGCCGTGACTACCCCAAGCCCGCCTTCCATAGGTCAGGGGCTGGAGACTAGCACCAATGGCGTAAATCCCGATAACTGGGAAGGCATTGTCTTTATAAAAGTAAAAAAACACCACAGAGTACAAAAGGAAGTAAAACACTAAGTACAAAGAGAAGTGCTGAAACATAAATGGGCCAGAATACAAACCCAAAAGAAAGTACAACTACAGCTGAACAAAGTAAAATAGGAAAAGACAACAGCTGGAAGGACGGAAGCGGCTCCTGGGTCGTCCTCCTCGGGTCCTACCTAAAGGGTTGGAACAGATGGCGCAGCTCCTGGATTGTCCACCACGGATCCTACCGGAAGGGTAGGTACAGATAGCCTCCACAACGCTCTCGCCCGTCAAACACCTCCGAGTGTCCTCTCACTATGATTTCCACCTCCGGATACTGACTCATAGTGTAGTCCACCTCTGGGTACTGACTCGTCGTGTAGTCCACCTCCCGGTACCATCCAGTCATCGAACACTCGGCCTCCGTCAGCACTGTCCGTCGTCTGCAACCAACACAACGAGGTGCGGGCATAGCCCATGCAGGGGTGAGTATAACGATACTCTGTAGGGACCCAGAGACCCTCAAGGTCTCACTAAAACCAACATGGAAAACCACAAATAAGATCTCAACAGATAACCTCTTCTTAGGTATATACCCAGGCATATACCTAAGTTATCAAGTAACCCATCTCAATCATTTGGAAAACACTAAGATAATGAAATCAACGGATAACCACCAACCAGGTATATGCCCATACATATACCTAAGTTATCAAGTGACCCATCTCAATCAAGAGGCAAACACAAAGGTCATAGACTCAGCTCAAACCAGGATTTTCATTATCGAAACCGTAACTGCTGCAGAGCTCCATCTCTGGAGTGTACAGTGGTCCTGTCACGACTCTGAGGTATTGCTCACTAACCTAAGACTGCTGAGGTACTCCTCCTGTCGAGTATCGCGGGTTAGCCACCCAAACACAGTAGTGCTTCTCGCCGGGGTATGCCACCCAAACACAGTAGTGCACACCCCCTAGTATCCTGCAGAGGTACTCTCCGGACGAGTACGGCGGGTCTGCACTGTCACACAGGTAGTGCTCCGTCTGCCATGGGTCTGCACCTCACAAATTAGTGCCCTGTCCACTGGGCTAGTCGACTCACTCCAAGTCGAGTCGGTCAGGCAGTCGTCAGGTCTCAGCCGGCTACACGGTCTCCGTACTCCGTATGCTCGTCTCCGGGAGCATCCGCTCCACGAGCTACAGGTCGATACTCCAAGTATCACAAGTCCCATGAAGAAGTATCTCAAAGGACCGCCTCTTCATGGGGGTCTCAACGCAACATACGGCGCGTCAATAGGACGCCCGGTCTGTGAGTTATTAGTCTTTTCGTTCCAGGGGCCCAGTTGGTTTTGTGAGCGAACCAACCCGGCCGTATCTCAATTGTATCCCGAACTCTCATAGGGTATACTCATAGGGACCGTTTCTCAATGTTATCACTAACGCCGCTGACGGTTCGTCAAACGGACGTCCGGTCTGAATGATATCAGCTTTTCCGTTCTAGGGGCCCAGTTGGATTTCGGGTACATTCCCACACGGACACTACCCAACTTCATCCAAAACATAGGCAATGTATGCCAAAACTTCCGTCTCATCAAGAGGAATTCAACGAGATAGACGGCGCATGAATCGGACACCCGGTCTATGAGTTATTGGCTTTTTCGTTCTAGGGGCACGGTTGGTTTCGTTAGCGAACCAACCCGACCGCACTCCAACGACATACAAACCTCGAGAAGAGTATGCCAAAAGATCCTTCTCACTTAGAGGAATCCATCAATGTCAAAGGCACGTCAATCGGACGTCCAGAGCTCAAGATATAAGCGTTTCCGCTCTGAGGGCCCGGTTGGTTTCGTATTCGAACCAACCCGGGCGAACCCAAATTATTCCGAAACCTTACGTGTAATATACCTAAACGACCGTCTCGATCCAAGGATCGCA
Source organism: Viscum album (assembly GCA_963277665.1). Classification (NCBI taxonomy): domain Eukaryota; kingdom Viridiplantae; phylum Streptophyta; class Magnoliopsida; order Santalales; family Viscaceae; genus Viscum; species Viscum album. The sequence continues at coordinate 1,026,972,191 of OY728121.1, read as the reverse complement.
TCGCCGCTGACGGTGCGTCAATCAGAGGTCTACTGCTCACGATATGGGTAAAAGACCGAAAAGGGTCCGAAAACGGGGGGGGTCTGGGCCCGGACCGACCCTGATGGCGTGACCCGGCCTGGCCAGGGTGGCCCGGCCCGGCCGATGGGTCGGCTCGGCCGGTTACGGCCGAGCGGAGCAGAGCGCGGCGCTGCCCCCGCGTGAAGAACTACGACCCCGCCTGGGGCCGCCCGTGCCAGCGGACGCGGCAGCCGGCCTCGTCCTGCCGCCCCCCTCCGGTCCCACACAGTAGCGGGACCACGCTCCACCACCGCGGCTTAAGCTGCGACGGATTTTTCCGGCGGCGCTCCGGGTGCCGCCGCCCCCGACCGCCGGCGCCGCCGTGCCGGTGGGGGCTTCCGTGGACCACCGGATGCGCTCCGGTGGTCCGATTCGCCTGCAGTCTTCGCCAGAGATCACCTCGGGACACGAACTTCGCTGCAAAGCCTTCAAAATGCCTTCGCGGCCCACCTCACCATCGTTTGTCGATCCGAACTTCGACAACAAAACGTGGGGTCTTTAAATCGCCTCCTCGGCCCCGACTCATCCCGCAGTTTCGTTCAGCCTCAACGGCGCGACGCGACGGCGCCGCGCTTCTTCGCCGCGTTCTTTCTTGTGTCTGCATGGTTCTGTTGCACTATGCCGCCTTTGTTCGTGCCGCAACGAATCAAAACAACAAAAGGGGGAGGAGAGTCGGCCGTGTTCATGCGGTCCGACCTCCTCCCTTTAAGTCGGTAACAAGAGGCCCAAAAGATGAAGAACAACAAGGAAAATTTCACGAACAAAAGAGAAACAACCCAAACAGTTTTTCCCCGCAACAGATTATTCCCAACACGCAAGGAAAACATTCACAGATCAACTAGGTAATAATTTGATCTGTGTTCTTTTTTTTCTTTAGAAAGAAATAAACATGGGAATAAAATCATTCTCAAACATAATTCCCTACATCAAGTGTTTTCATCGAAAGAGATTTCGTCGCGGAATTAACCATCGCAGAAGAAGAGGATCGTCGCCAAAGAGAAGGATCGTCACGGAAGGAGCATCGCAGAACAAACGTCGTTGATGTCACGGTACACGACGTCGCGTCGTCGATCTCTGAGGGTTTGGTGTTCTTTGTCGGAGGTCGGAGCGTTCTTCACGTTCTCCACATTCATCGCGTTCTTCGCCGAAGAAGAACACTTTCCTCCAAATTCACTCCACGCCCCAAGTTCCAACAGAAATAAAATAAGAGTTGTCTTATTTTATTAACGCACATGACACATTTGAAATTCAAAAGAAATTAAATGAACAATTAATTCAATTAATTAATTGTAACGATTTAACTGCCCAATTAATGAGAAATTTCATAACCAGAAAAACGCACGGTTGACATACATTAAAGAGGGGGTTGCGGGTGCGTTACTTAGAGGAAAAGAAACGGTGGGGCTCTTGTGGGCCCCACCTCACAAATATCCTACCATGTGGGTAGGATATTTTTGGTTCCACCCTATCCGCTTAACTTGTCTTAAGTGTCTTTTAAGTGGCTTGAAGTGAAATAAAATAAAGTTGTCGCACCACTTTATTTTATTTCTTAACTTAACCCAAAAAATAATAAAAAACCACACCTGAGCAAACACAACTCCGGAAAAGGAATTTCATTGCAAATACTAACGATGTGATTTAATCGGTGCCCTCAGATATCAATTCCGAGCATCAGTTTAAAAGTTAGAAAAACCCACTCGTTCATTCACTGAACGTACCCGAGCTAAACTTCGGAAAATGATTCCGGGAACACCGGGCCTCCGAATCAGGGGCCATCAGAAACTGTGTTCTTGTAAAATCCCACAGAAAATTAGAAAAAAAATTCCCTTGAATTTTACGGGTCTTTACAGGATATCACTAATCTTAGGGTGTCCTATGGGTATAATGATGAAATCCAATGTAATGTTTTCCCATTTACATATAGGTATATTATATGGTCTCATCATACCCATATACCTTTCTCATTCATCCATTTCTAATTTTAATATCATGAATTGATATACAAACTCTACAATCTCCCTCTTCTGGTTTAACCAATAATATGTTTCCTCCAAATATACATTCATCATGGCTATCACTAGATAAAAATAGAAAGGAGATATATGTGAATCATCAAAAATCCCCCTCTATAGTTCTTCTTATCATCAAACATGTATCTGAGATCCAAACCCTATAATTCCATTATTATCAAGTTTAAAATCTGGGATATGTTATACCATTATATTTACCACCACATCATCCCACTAAACATCTTTTTCATCAAATGGAATAATGGATTATATATTATATGATCAAGTGAGGATGATGTTCCTTCCATTATGACTCACATGCCCTTCCATTGGATGTAAATAAAGATTAGATCCTCTCCATCGTTTTCATGTATAAGGTTGCTGGGACTTTTTCGCTCGTAGATGCTGCCACATTATTTCTATACCTATGATGGTAATGGATTTAATAGCCACAATCCATGTTCATCCCTAACCAAATTAAATGGAACATGTTGATATAATTTTTTTTGAGTATATACTTTAGTATCTTATGGTCTATTTATATGTCATAATTCACAATGTACAGGTAATGTTAAAAAATAGTAATGCAAAAATCATTTTCAATAAATCCATACAATGGATGGGACACTACATCTCATGAAGATTTATTTATCAAGAGGCATTGCTTATCTCATGAAAAAAAATTTATGAGTACAAAACCCAAAACGCTTATTTTATTCACCACTATTGAACAAAAATCATTTTCCATAGGGGGCAGAGTGTCAGAAAAAAAATAGTGAATATCTTCATCCTCAACTACATGATTCGATTTTAACATTCATTAGTAGAAAATAACATTACACCCATCCATGATAAAATGGTTTGCATGTATAAAAATACTGTAAATCTTCAAACAAATCACCAATACTACAAAGCTAATCTGAAGAAAATATACATATCTATTACAAATTTTGATTTGGGATCTTTATCAATGAAATCAATTTTTGATGGATCAACAGATAGACCCTTACTATATATTACATCTCCTATGATGGATACATTATGAAGACAAAATTATGACATTCAATAGTCGGCATAATTTACTATTTTTAGGAATGATATTTTTATAGTGCTGAAATGGACCTCATTTTTCTGCTTACAATTAGTTTATATGGGAGTGTCGTCTGTAAAAATTATTTAAAAAATCCAATTTGATATCTATATAATAATTTCATAATGTCCGTGAATTTATATAGAACATTATTGATTCTGAATGGAATTATTATGAACACACAGTGTTGAATTTTTTATAAGATGTAAACTTGGTTATATCCTCCTTAATCACTTTAATTTGAAGATACCCAACTAATTGACATGTTTAATGGTGTACTAGGTTCTTCACAGTTTATCTAATAAGTAATCAATCCAAGGTAGGGAATTCATGTAACGACCAAAAGTTTCATTAAAGGAAAATCCCTATTGATCCAGTGAAAAGTCTCTTTATAAAAAATGTTTATATAAGATGTCAACTTCATTGGTTTTATGATAAGAGTTTTTACCATTACTTTTATAGTCGTTGAACAGTGATCACATGAATATTATAAATATAAGGATTTAACGAACCCAATTTTACTCAGACAAAGGAAGTGATGGCCTCATCCAGTAGAATTGCCCCATACGAAGCCAATTTGTCGGAGCTCGGAAAAGAGGTGGAATACTTGGGCATCTCCCTTGACCAAGCCCAAGCTGAGCTTCATTATGTCAAGCTCAAATGTGACCGTATACGGGAAAAGTGGATGTTTATAGAGATTACCACTCGAGTGATGTTATCCGAGCCACCACAAGAGTCGGTCACCATCGCACACCGTACCCTTAGGTATTATGCGACTATTTTAAGGGGTTATGTAACAAATAAGTAGTACTATGTTCATGTATATTATTTTTTTATATAATAATGAAGATAATTTCTAGTCATTTTTGGATGCATTGTAAATAGTTTTTAAAGTAAAAATGTTGTTTTTAGTTATTATTTAATTAAGAAATCTATTTTATTAAATTAAGGGATTTTTGAATTCAATAATATTTTAATAAAATAATAATATTATTATTATATTAATTTATATTAAATATAAATGATCCTATAATTTTATGAATGCAATTGAAATTTTTATTATGGTTTGAAAGCCATTTCTATCAAACCCTTGAATTCTCGATAAATGTGGGTTTTTATTTTTAAAGTGAAAAATAACATATTTATAATTTTCTTTAGATAAAATAAATTTCATTTCTGGAATCAGGACGTAGAAATTATCCAACGGTTAATTTTTCATAATTTTCTGAGATAGTCAAATTTTTGGGTAAAAATTAAATACCGTTTAAATATATCATGTGTTTTGTGACATCATAATGACCCAATGGTGATGTAATAAAATACCATAATCCTTATGTTCGTAAAATATATGTTTTTTCATTAAAATAATGTGATTTTGGGTTTTTTTGACTTACTTTTCAAAGCATTAATGGACCCCTCAAGACATATTCAACACTTTTCCTTTTTAAATTAATTTCCATGGGAGTGTGACTCACCTCCATATAAGAAACCTTATTATTTTAAGAAGACCGGACTTAGTCCTTATAAAATATTTTTTTCCTCTTCCCTTTTCCAAAAACAATGGGCAAAAACCATGGGATGGTTTGTTGTTTGGATTAATTTAATGTAAGGGGACACATACCTAAATAATAAAGAATCCCCTCACCTTTCCTACATAAACCCACACAATCTCCCACTTCCCCCACACTACAATCACTTGGAGTTCGTCCAACCCCTACCCTACTCTCTCTAGAATCCTCCCAAGGTTCCCCAAGCACCCAAGAAGCCTCTCACAAGCCTCTCTCTAGCCTTTGGAAGCACACTTCCAAGTAAGGGTTTTTTTCTTCCATTCTCATTTTTTTCAATTTTCTTTAAGTTGTATTGACCTTTTAATTTCAATTATGAATATTGGGGTATGGTTTCACACCTCCCTCATACTTCCCTCTTTATGTTTTAATGATGGGAGACCCCTTTCTCTCTCATTTAATTCCTCCCATGTACACCCGTTACTATGCCGAAATTCCGAAAGGAACTTCTCTCTCTTCTTTTACATTCAAGAAATACTTTTGTATCATGAATCTAAATTCCATTTCAATTGTTGGGACATGTATCTATATGAAATCCTTACTGTAAATTACATGTAAATATAATGAGGAACCCCTTTCTCTCTCATCAACATTTTTTATGAATTCTTATGTCACGCCGTTACACTGCCGAAATCGCACCGATTTTCTAAGCCAATGTCATTGTGTAGGGAATACCATGCCCATTTCTCCATCAAGGGTATTCACCTTTATGCACATTTACATATTGATTTTAAAGTTTCATGTATTATTTACAAATTCCATTATCGTGGAATAAATGATTATGTTTTATGAATCCATGTTTTATGATCCATGTGGCACACTTATGCATGAAATGAAATGTTTAAGAAGGGTGTGCCCTTATAGCACTCCAATGCATTGGGTAAAGTATAGTATCATGATACATCATGTGAAATGAGTGTTGACTCATGCTAATTCAATTGCAACGAGGGTTTACTCGTGCTTCATGTGAAATGAGGGTTTAGTCATGCTTTATGTGCAATGAGCCTTGGCTCATGCTAAATCCATGTTAAGTGTTGTTGCCACATTTCCATGTTATGATTATCATGCTTTATAATGCCTTTATGTTCCTATTTATATTATTCTCTATTGACATGCCTATTTCATAAAAAGTATTTTACTCCTCATGTTATTCCATGTGTACTCCCTTACTGGACTTTATAGCTCACCCTTTCTTATGCATGTCCTCAGGTTATCCCATGCAATGCTAAGTACGAGGTAATGTTGTGGTCATGTAAAAGATGTTTTTAATAAATATGTTTTATTTCATGTTTTAAGTTTTTATGTAATGATCCTATGCCCCAAAGACACTAAACCTCTCAATCTTCTTTATTGTATCAAGTGACGGTTTATGTAATAAAGCATGTTTAAGTTGTAATAAAAAGCAGGGTTGTCATAGTTGGTATCAGAGGATAGGTTTAGTTATTTTTGGGATTAGGAAACCCAAGTAAAGCCTTAGATACAAGACTAAGTATAATAAAAATATCCCTAAGTTTTGGTAAATACTAAGTAAGTGGTTTATAAAACAAATACATTCCTATCTGGATATGAGCAGGTAGAGGCAGCTCTGGCACATATGTATCCTAGGGGTAAAACCCGAAAACACCGCTTTGATCTAGACTCGAACGAGAACTGGTGCACCATAACGGGCCTTGATGCACTCTTGGTTACGACACTCCAGGGGGATATGTTTTGATAAATTCACAATCATAGTATGAAAACTTATTAAGGGAAGAATTCCCCTAAGAATATATGTTAGAAAGTAGATCATGAAAAGCCAAGATTGAAGCCTATAGACTCATGAGTTAATGAAATAAACTTTTATTTTTGAGTCATAAACTTTTGTCTTTGGATTACCCTTTATGTGTTACCCCTAACATTCCTTTTATTCCAGACAATGGCCGGTAATAGGAGGACTCGAGATAACAACCGTTGTGAATATCAGTGTGATGATTGTACTAATGAGATGCCAAATCCAATGGGAGCGGGAATCACGAACTTTTTCACTCTTATCACTCAGATAACTCAAGTTTTGAATAGAAACATGAGTCAAAAGGAACGTTCAACCCCCCCCCCCCCCCCCTAAGAATGAACAAGTCGCTATCGAGAGATTCATGAGACAAAGGCCTCCTATTTTTAGTGGATCATCCAATCCCACGATCGCTGAACAATGGATCAACTCCATTGAAAAGATCTTCTCCATCCTTCAATGTTATGAACAAGAGAAGGTTCTCCTGGCTGCTTATCGTATGGAGGGTGAAGCTGATCAATGGTGGACGTTGATCAAAAATATGAAGCCTGAGGAGGAGATCGAGGCTTTGGAATGGAAGGAATTCCAGAAGATGTTTTTAGATAAATATTTTTCGTGCACCCTCCGGCTTAAGATGGAAAGGGACTTCCTTTCCATTAAGCAAAAAGATGAGGAATCTGTTGGAGTGTACGAGGAAAACATCACAAGGCTTGCACGATACTCTTCCGGCTTTGTCGTTACCCCCGAATGCAAGGTTGACCACTTCTTTGGTGGGCTGAAGCCTAGCTTGCGGAAAGCATTAATGATCCATGACTTCGACAGCTATGAGGAAATTGTCTGATGTGCCCTCAAGGTCGAAATGGATATCGGAGAATCATAGGGGTATCATGGAGATAAGAATCATAAGGTGGAATTCAATTCTGGTGGGCCAATGGATAAATCAAACGGCGCTAAGTAGTTCCATCACCCCACTTGCCAAAAGTGCAGAAAGAAGAACCCTGGGAATTGCCTAAAGGGGATGATAAAATGCTTCAGGTGTGGAAGAGAAGGGCACCTAGGTGTTACTGTCGGAAAGAAGGACTCGCGGCTGCGACAGAGGAGAGGAACGCTCCGTTCGAACCTCAACGCATTGTTCAATTCTATAAATGCAAAGAACCAGGTCATTTTGAAAATCAGTGCCCTAATCCAAGGGTTTTCAGAGGCAACCAACAACCTCCAAAGCAGCAAGAAAGAGCTTTTTCCATCACTTCCACAGAAGTGAACCCCGACAATGAAGTGGTGACTGGTATGCTAGTTATGAATTCAAGAATATCGAACGTACTTTTTGATTCAGGTTCTACGCATTCTTTTATATCTATACGGTTTAGTAGAACAATCCCAGCACCACCACAAATCATGGAATTAAAGATGTCAGTGAGTATGGAAAATGGGGCAATCATTGCATCCCATGAATATAAGTCCTCCCCTGTTATAATCTGTGGATTGAATTTCCCGGCGAACCTCGTCATACTCCCTCTGGTGGAATTTGATGAAATTCATGGCATGGATTAGCTTACCTAATATAGAGCCAATATAAATTGTCAGGAGAGGGAAATCACACTCCATAGGGAGAATCAACCCCCGATTCTTTACAAGTGTCAGGAGGAAGATGAATCTTCTTTAGATCCATCATCTCAAGAATGGATATTACTACCTTATGAGCACACATATCTGGCTCAGATGATTGAGTCCAAGGAAGAAACCATCCTTGAAGAAATGCCTATTGTGAGGGAATTCATTAAAGTGTTTCCTGAGTAACTGCATGGTCTTCCTCCAAGAAGAGATGTTGAGTTCTCAATTGATCTTATACCTGGGGCACTACCAATATCCAAGAATCCATATAGAATGGTTTTTTTAGAGCATGAAGAGCTGAAGAAACAACTACATGAGAATCTGGATAAAGGGTTTATACGCCCAAGTGCTTCACCATGGGGTGCACCAGTCCTCTTCGTCATGATGAAGGATGGGTCAATGAGGCTCTGCATCGATTATCCCGAACATAACAAAATCATGATAAAGAAAAATTATCCTCTCCCAAGAATCTATGACTTGATTGATCAGCTGCGTGGAGCACAATACTTCTCCAAAGTGTACTTGCGGTCGAGATATTATCAAGTAAGGGTGAAGAAGGAAGATGTCCCCAAGACTACTTTTCGTACAAGATACGGGCACTATGAATTCATAGTAATGCCTTTTTGACTCACCAATGCTCCAACAATATTCATGGAATTGATGAATAGTGTCTTTAGAGATTACCTTGACAAATTTATGGTAGTCTTTATAGATTATATTCTAATATACTCCAAAACCAAGGAGGATCATCTAGAGCATTTCAGAACTATACTAGAGACTTTGCGGAAGGAGAAGCTCTATGAAAAGTCCAACAAGTGTGAGTTCTGGTTGAAGGAGGTCTCATTCTTGGGCCATATCATCACAAGAAATGGGATATCTGTGGACCCCTCCAAAATAGATGCAATTGAGGGATGGACGAGGCCAACATCGGTAACGGATATCCGTAACTTCTTGGGGTTAGCTGGATATTATCGACGTTTTGTGAGAAATTTCTCATGATTGTCCAACCCTCTTACCAAGATAACTCAAAAGGGAGTAATGTTTTCTTGGAGTGATGAATGCGAAGAAAACTTCAAGGAGTTGAAAAGGAGGCTTATCACTGCACCCGTTCTCACATTACCCACAAGTGGGGATCTTTTTGTGGTATTCAGTGATGCTTCGAAGAAGGGATTAGGATGTGTGCTGATGCAGAATGATAAAGTGATATCCTATGCCTCATGGAAGTTGAAAATCCATGAGCAAAACAATCCAACGCATGATCTGGAGTTGGCGGCGGTGATCTTTTCCTTGAAAATCTGGCGGCATTATCTCTATGGAGAGAAATGTGAGATATATACTGACCACAAGAGTCTAAAATATATATTCACACAGAAAGGGCTTAATAAGCACCAGAGAAGATGGATAGAGATCATCAAGGATTATGAATTTTCAATACATTACAACCCTGGGAAAGCGAACAAGGTGGAAGATTCCCTAAGTAGAAAGGATCCAGTGATTCAATCAATGATTAGAATTGAGAAGGATCCAATATTTTTAGACTTGATGAAGATGGACGTGGGAATCATAAAGAATGGAACATCATCAATCCTTTCACAAATGATTTCTCAACCATCTCTTTTGGAAAGGTTAAGGGATGCTAAAAAGGATGATCTGGGAATTCAGTAAAATGTGGAAGCTATCAAAAAGGGAAAATCCTTGGAGTATAATGTTAATGAAGAAGGAACTGTGTGGTTTGGGATAATACTATGTGTTCCATGAAGTCCGGAGCTGAAGAAGGAACTCTTAAATGATGCACATAGTTCAAATTTATCTATTCACCTTGGGAGCACAATGATGTATCGAGATATCCGAGAAAACTTTTGGTGGGATAATATGAAGAAAGAGATCGCCGAATATACATCATAGTGCCTGGTGTGTCAGCAAGTGAAGGCAGAGAGGTAGAAGTCTAAGGGGATGATGAAAACATTGCCCATACCCTAATGGAAATGGGAAAACATCACCATGGACTTTGTCACCGGACATCCAAGGACATCCAAAGGCAACAATGCAATCTGGGTTGTTGTGGATCATCTTACAAAGACTGCACACTTCATTGCTATTCGGGTGGATTTCTCATTAGATCAACTGAAACAGATATATATCAGGGAAGTGGTAAGTTTGCATGGAGTACCACTATCTATTGTGTCTGACCGAGATCCAAGATTAACCTCTACGTTTTGGAAGAGTCATCAACATGCTCTGAATACTGAACTGAACTTGAGTACGGCCTATCATCCTCAAACTGATGGCCAATCCGAGGGGACTATCCAAACACATGAGGATATGTTGAGAGCGTGCTCCATGGACTTTAAAGGAGGATGGGATCAACATCTTACTCTGGTTGAGTTCTCTTATAATAACAGTTTCCACTTGAGCGTCCAAATGGCACCATATGAATCCCTTTATGGGAAATGGTGCAGAACATCTACATGTTTGGATGAGGTTGGTGAACGTAAGTTTCTTGGACTAGAAATGGTCAAAGAAATGTTGTAGAAGGTAAAAACCATTTAGCAGTATATCAAGGCAGTCTAGAGTCGACAGAAGAGTTATTCAAATAATCGTTGACGAGACCTTGAGTTTAATGTTGGAGACATGGTGTTTCTACGCATATCTCCGTGGAAGAAGTTCATGAGGTTTGGAAGGAAAGGGAAGTTAAGTCCAAGGTACATCGGCCCCTTCGAGATCCTTGATCGTGTAGGGGATGTGGCCTATTGAATAGAACTTACACCTAATATGGCCAAGCTGCACGATTTCTTTCATGTATCCCTCTTAAGGAATTACATACCAGACCCTTCACATGTACTCTCTTCTGAGGTGGTACAATTGGAAGATGATCTTTCTTATGAGGAGCAACCAGTGAAGATCCCAGATCGTAGAGAAAAAGTTCTACAAAATAAGACAATGCCCCTCGTCAAGGTGTTGTGGAGAAACCACAAGATTGAAGAAGCAACTTGGGAATTGGAGGATATGATGAAGCTGAGTTACACACATTTGTTTCAGTCTGGGAAAAGGAAAATTTTGAGGGAAAAATTTTTAAGGGGGGAATATTGTAATGACCCAAAGTTTCATTAATGGAAAATCCCTCTTGATCCAGTTAAATGACTATTTATAAAAAAATGTTTTTATAAGATGTCAACTTCTTTGGTTTTATGATAAGAGTTGTGACCATTACTTTTATAGTCGTTGAACAGTCATCACATGATTAGTATAAATATAAGCCATTAACGAACCCAATTTTACTCAGACAAAGGAAGCGATGGCCTCATCCAGTAGAATTTCCCCATACGAAACCCATTTGTCGGAGCTCAGAAAAGAGGTGGCATCCTTGGGCTTCGCCGTTGACCAAGCCCAAGCTGATCTTCATAATGTCATGCTTGAATGTGACCATCTACGGGAAAAGTGGATGTTGATAGAGATTACCACTCGAGCGATGTTATCCGATCCACCCCAAGAGTCTGTCACCATCGCACACCTTACACTTAGGTCTTATGCGGATATTTTAACGGGTTATGTAACAAATAAGTAGTACTATGTTCATGTACATTATTTTTGTATATAATAATGAATATAATTTCTAGTCATTTTTTGATACATTGTAAATAGTTTTTAAAGTACAAATGGTATTTTTAGTTATTATTTAATTAAGAAATCTATTTTATTAAATTAAGGGATTTTTTTATTAAATAATATTTTAATAAAATAATAATATTTTTAATATATTAATTTTTTATTAAATATAAATGATCATATAATTTTATGAATGCATTTAAGATTTTTATTAAGGATTGAAAGCCATTACTGTCAAAACACTTGAATTTTCGATAAATGTTGGTTTTTATTTTAAAAGTGAAAATTAACATATTTATAATTTCATTTAGATAAAATAAATGTAATTTCTGGAATCAGGACGTCGAAATTATCCAATAGTTAATTTTTCATAATTTTCTGAGATAATCAAATTTTTGGGTAAAAATTAAATACCGTTTAATTATATCATGTGTTTTATGACATCATAATGACCCAATGGTGATGTAATAAAATACCATAATCCTTATGTTCGGACAATATAAGTTTTATCATTAAAATTATATGATTTTGGGTTTGTTTCACTTACTTTTCAAAGCATTAATGGACCCCTCAAGACATATTCAACACTTTGCCATTTTAAATTAATTTCCATTGGAGTGTGACTCACCTCCACATAAGCAACCTTATTATTTTAAGATGTTCGGACATGGGCCTTATAAAATATTGTTTTCCTATTCCCTTTTCCAAAAACCATGGGCAAAAACCATGGGATGCTTTTTGGTTTGGATTAACATAATGTAAGGGGACCCAATCCTAAATAATAAAGAATTCCCTCACCTTTCCTATATAAACCCACCCAAGCTCCCACTTACTCCTCACTAAAATCCCTTTGAGTTTGTCCAACCTCTTCCATAATATCTCTATAATCCTCCCAAGGTTCCCCACGCTCCCAAGAAGCCTCTCAATATCCTCTCTCTAGCCTTTGAAAGCACACTTCCAAGTAAGGTTTTTTTCTTCCTTTCTCATTTTTGTCAATTTTCATTAAGTTGTATTTCCCTTTTAATTTAAATTATCAATATTGGGGTATGGTTTTGCACCTCCATCATACTGCCCTATTTATGTTTGAATGATGGGAGACCCCTTTCTCTCTCATTTAATGCCTCCCATGTACACCTGTTACTATGCAGAAATTCTGAAAGGAACTTCTCTCTCATCTTTTACATTCAAGCAATACTTTTGTATCATGAATCTAAATTCCATTTCAATTGTTGGGATGTGTATCAATATGACCTCATTACTGTCCATTACTTCTAAATATGATTAGGAACCCCTTTCTATCTCATCAACCTTTTTTATGAATTCTTATGTCATGCTGTTATGCTGCCGAAATCGCACCGATTTTCTAAGCCAATGTCATTGTGTAGTGAATACCATGCCCATTTATCCATCAAGGGTATTCACCTTTATGAACATTTACTTATTGATTATAAAGTTTCATGTATGAATTCCACATTCCTTTATCATGGAATAAATTATTATGTTTTATGAATACATGTTTTATGATCCATGTGGAACACTTATGCATGAAATGAAATGTTTACGAAGAGTGCGCCCTTATAGCGCTCCAATGCATTGGGTAAAGTATAGTATCATGATACGTCATGTGCAATGAGTGTTGACTCATTCTAATTCAAGTGCAACGAGGTTTTACTCGTGCTTCATGTGCAATGAGAGTTTACTCATGCTTTATGTGCAATGAGCCTTGGCTCATGCTAAATCCATGTTAAGTGTTGTTTCCTCATTTCCATGTTATGATTATCATGGTTTATCATGCCTTTATGTTCATGTTTATCTTATACTCTATTGGAATGCCTATTGCCTAACATGTATTTTACTCCTCATGTTATTCCATGTGTACTCCTTTACTGGGCTTTATAGCTCACCCTTTTCTTATGCATGTCCTCAGGTTATCCCATGCAATGCTAAGTACGAGGGAATGTAGTGGTCATGTAAAGGATGTTTTCAATAAAGATGTTGTATTTCATGTTTTATGTTTTTATGTAATGATCCTAATCCCCAAAGACACTAAACCTCTCGATCTTCTTTGTTGTATCATGTGATGTTTTATGTAATAAAGCATGTTTAAGTTGTAATAAAAAGCAGGGTTGTCATAATACATGTTCTTAATAATGATTTGGTTGAATTTATTATAATTAATATTTAAAGACATTGATAAAAAACTTCTTATTGAAATAGATGACTGGATGACCCCATGTTGAAGAACATTGGAATATATAGGCATTGTCTCAGTTATCGTGTAATTTCATTTATAGGTCACTCAATTCAAATGTGGGGATTCTATATAGATTTTTTTATATTGGAATATATCTATGTATAAATTATATTGAGAACAAAATATCATGATTATGAGGAAATGGAAAATATTATTTGAGGAATACTTAATCACCTTCCATTACAAAAGCATGTCATCAAGAGTGATCCTCTCATTTGAATCAGTCATTTTAAAATGATATTTCTACAACTAAGTCAATGATATCTGTGAATGTGAAAATATTAGAAATGGATATTAATATTATCCTTTCAATTTTTTTGTAAAGACCCGTAAAATTCAAGGGAAATTTTTTTCTTAATTTTCTTTAGAATTTTACAAGAGCGCGGTTTCAGACGGCACCTGATTCCGAGGCCCGGAGTGCCTGGAATTAATTTCCGAAGTTTGGCTCGGGTACGTTCAGTGAACGAACGAGCGGGAATTCCTAAATTTTGATCCGGTGCTCGGAATTGAAATCCGAGGGCACCGATGAACTCGCAGCGCCGATTTTTCGCTTAAGGAGACCTTTCCCGAAGTTGCGTTTACACGTGGGGAGTTGTAAAAAAATAAAATTGTGAATGTTAAAATAAAAATTTAACTTCAATTTTTATTTTTATCTTCCTTAAGTGTTTTTATCCTTTGGGTGGAAGTTGGGTGACAACCCAACTTCCCTTGGGAGGTTAAGAGGGTGGTGGGGCCCACACGAACCCCACCCCTTCATTTTCTCTAACCCTCCCCAACTCACAATTAATGTTGTAAACTTAAGTTATAACTTATGTCATTAATAAGTGAGTTTAATTAATGTTTTGAAATTCAAACTTTTGAATTTCAAAGGTTTGTGTTGTGTTAATAAATTAAGTGAGCTTAATTTATTGTTTTTGGTTAGTCCCTTTATTTCTTGAGAGGATTTGAGAGCTTTCTCTTCTTCTTCAAACCTCAACGAAGAACGCGAAGAACGCCGTTCTTCAACGAAGAACTTCTTCCACGTCATCTCTTCCGCGACGGTTTTCCGCGACGAACGCCTTCAACAACGACTCTTCCTCCGACGTCAAAGGAATCGAGTGCGACTATCGAGGTAGAGATTCTTGAGTTCGTTATTTTCTTTATAATTTGACTTTCCTCAAGTCTCGAAGAGGAACGCTCTCTTTTCCGACGAAGAACGCCACAACTCCTTTCTTCGTTCACCGTGACAACGAAGGGGACGCCATCTCTTCTTCGGACAACCTTCGTCGGCAAACGAAGATCCGCCAACGTCGTGTCTCTTCGGGCATAGCACTTCGTCAACGGATTTGACGAACGACGACCGCGACACCCGACCTCCGCGACGCCGTCTTCCGCGGAGCGTAGCAGAACCTTTGAATCCTAAACCCGAGGTAGGGGTTTTGTTTTCATTTTGGTTTTCTTACTCCTTTTCTTGATCGTGAATAGCAAGTCTAACGTGTGGCTTATTTATTTAAGTTTCGTTATTATTTTCTTTAACGTGAGGGGGGCCGGACCGCACGAACACGGCCGAATCCCCCCTCCATCGTTCATGTTTGTTTATGCTGGTGGAAACAAGTAGCGTGGTGCCGTCGCACCACGCGGATGAACGTTCATTTTATTTTGCGCAACACCGTCGCGCTTCGTCCAGGAGAGTCTCAAGAACGCGACGCCGTCGCGCCGCGTTGGAAGGATTCATGGCACGGCGAAAGGGGCGCGGTGCCGTCGCACCGCGCCGGACGACGAACACCGCGGCCGGTTCCGGGCCGTGGCGGGACGAGAAGACCGCGGCCGGTTCCGGGCCGCGGTGGGACGAGGAGACCGCGGCCGGTTCCGGGCCGCGGCGGAAGGAAAGACCGGCGGCCGGGCCGCCGGCGTCGGAAGTCGAGGGCGGGACCGGAAATTCCGGTCCCGTTGGTAAAAACCGGCCGGCCAGCGGGCCGGCCGGATGTCATAAAAACCGGGGGATTAAACCCCCGGCCGGTCCTTCAAGACCCCCCTCTTAATGAGGGGGGCGGTTCATTTAAGGAGGGGGGGGGCAACAGCCCCCCGGTTTGTCCAGCCGGCCCCCACTTGCGGGGGCCGTTTTTTTTTGCAAAGGCACGGCTTTAAGCCGTGCCGCCTTGAAGAAAAGCAGCGGGGGCCTAGCCCCCCGCGTGCCTCCCGCGTGCGTCGCGGCACCCCGCCGCCAGCGCGGCCCGCCGCCGCCGCCGCCGCCGCCCGCCGCCGCCGCCGCCGCCACCGCGGCCCGCCGCCGCCGCCGCCCGCCGCCGCCGCCCGCCGCCGCCGTCCGCCGCGCCGCCCCGGGGGGGGGGGGGGGGGGGGTCGGGCCGGGTCGGCCCGGACCCGGACCCCCCCGTTACGGACCAGTTTCGGTATTTGGCTCATAACATGAGCCTCGGACCTCCGAATGACGAACCGTCTGCGGCAACGCGATCCTTGGATCGAGACGGTCGTTTCGATATATCGCACTCAAGGTTTCGGGTTACTTTGAGTTCGGCCGGGTTGGTTCGTTCACGAAACCAACCGGGCCTTCGGAGCGGAAACGCTCATATCTTGAGCCACGAACGTCCGATTGACGCGCCGTCAGTCGCGTTGTGTTCCTCTTAGTGAATCGGATCTTTTGGCATACTCCGCCCGAGGTTTGGACGCAGGTGGAGTACGGTCGGGTTGGTTTTTCCTTAAAAACCAACCGGGCCCCGGAGACGAAAAATGCCAATAACTCACAGACCGGGCGTCCGATTGACGCGCCGTCTGTTTCGTTGACTTCCTCTTGACGATACGAAACTTTTGGCATCCTCCGCCCGAGTTTTGGATGCATTTGGATAGTGGCCGGGTTGGATCGCACCGAAATCCAACCGGGCCCCTGGAACGGAAAAGATGATATCTTTCAGACAGGACGTCCGTCTGACGAACCGTCAGCAGCATTGATGATCACGATGAGAAACGGACCCTATAAGTATACCCTATGAGAGTTCGGGGTACAGTTGAGATACGGCCGGGTTTGGTTCGCTCACGAAACCAACCGGGCCCCTGGGACGAAAAGACTAATAACTCACAGACCGGGCGTCCGATCGACGCGCCGTCTGTTGCGTTGAGACCCATGTGACGAGACGGTCTTTTGAGATACTTCTTTGCGGAACTTGTGATACTTGGAGTATCGACCAGTAGCTCGTGGAGCGGATCCTCCCGGAGACGAGCGTGCAGAGTACGGAGACCGTGTAGCCGGCTGAGACCTGACGACTGCTTGACTGACTCGACTTGGAGTGAGTCGACTAGCCCAGTGGACGGAGCGCCCGGTACTTGGCGGCAGACCCACGGCGGACGGAGCGCCTGGTAGTTGATAGCAGACCCGCGATACTCGACAGGAGGAGTACCTCAGTAGGCTATCTGGGTAGCGCCCGGTATTTGGCAGCAGACCCTCAGCGGACGGAGCGCCTGGTAGTTGGCAGCAGACCCGCAATACTCGACAGGAGGAGTACTTCAGCAGTCTTAGGTTAGTGAGCAGTACCTCGGAGTCGTGACAGGACCACTACACACTCCAGAGACGGAGCTCTTCAGCAGTTACGGTTTCGATAATGAAAAATCCTGGTTTTAGCTGAGACTTTTGACCTTGTGTTTACTTCATGATTGAGATGGGTCTCTTGCTAACTTTGGTATATGTATGGGCATATACCCGGGTAGTGGTTATCCGTCGTTTTCACAATCCTTGTGTTTCCTCATGATTGAGATGGGTTACTTGATAACTTAGGTATATGTATGGGCATACACCTAAGTAGAGTTTATCTGTTGAGATCTTCTTGTGTTTATCCTTGTTGGTTTTACTGAGACCTTGAGGGTCTCGGGGTCCCTACTGAGTATCGTTATACTCACCCCTGCACGGGCTATGCCCGCACCTCGTTGTGTTGGTTGCAGATGACGGACAGTGCTGACAGAAGCCGAAGGTTCGAGGACTGGACGGTACCTGGAGGTGGACTATACGACGAGGCGGTACCCGGAGGAGGACCACTGGGCGGGACATACTCGGAGCGGATGGCGGGACCCGAGGAGCAGAGGAGCTATCTGTACCCACCCTTCAGGTGGGATTTCCAGTGGACATCTCAACGTAGCAGCTTTACTTTTCAGTCGTTGTTTTTCCCTTTCGAGTTGTACTTTACAGTTGGGCTTGTATTTTCGGCCCCTTTTTCTTTTCAGCTCTTCTTTTTGTACTTAGTGTTTCACTTCCGCTTGTACTCTGTGGTGCTTGTTTTCTTTTATAAAGGCAATGCCTTCCCAGTTATCGGGATTTTACGCCTTGGTGCTAGTCGCCAGCCCCTGGCCTATGGAAGGCGGGCTTGGGGTAGTCACGGCACGGACCCCGAGGGCGGGTCGTGACAAATTGGTATCAAAGGAGTTCGGTTCTACCGCAGAACTTATAACTCTGATGTCTCTTTCTGTGTAGCAATAGTGTTGAGAGTACCGAGTGTGGTTTTCAGTTCAGGGAGTCCAGTTTTGGTGCGGGCGGCCGACGTATCCATTCACCAGGACCCTGACAACTGATTTCCGACTTTGTGCACGAAAACACTGATTGCGTGTGTGTTTTCAAAGGTTTTTCCCCTTAAAACAGCTCAAACCAGGTCAGCTCACCAGGTATAATCGTTTGATCGTGTTACGTTGTTTCTTTCATGATGGCCCACCGAGCAGCGAGACTCCAGTGCAGGGCCCTTTTTCAGTGTTGGCACCTTCGGGTGGTGTACCAGCAGCACCACCACCCGTTAGGCAGCAGATGCCACTAGCTGACGGTGCACGCTAGCAGAGCGCGATGCACGAGTTCCAGCAGTAGAGGCCTCTGAGGATACGAGGCGAGACAGATTTCCCAGGCAGCAGTGGACTGGATGGAGACGAATGCTAGAGTTCTACGCCTAGCTTGGATACTAGTAGAGCGGATGATGATCTTAGCTCCAGGTGTTTCCAGAGAGTGACCATGAGGTTGGTCCTTATAGTAACGAGGCTTCGGTACGCGAACCGATACCTGGATTAGTACCTACGGGAAGAGCGCCAGCTATGTCACTACCTGTTGGTCAGCAGACACTACCGGCGGTACCGGTAGCAGAGACTCACAGGCTTAGTGCCTTACTTATGTTTTAGCATCAGATATCCCTCAAGTTTCGAAGTGAGCCTGACTCGTAGGCGGCTGAGGACTGGCTTGAGGAGGTGGTTGTGAGTTTTCTGGAGCTAATACAGCTTCGACAGTACGACATGTCGGAAGCAGAGCACTCAACGTGGCTTACAAATCAATCTTGGTACTCGTTGGTTACGTTGTGATCAGTTCTTTAGACTCGAACTTCTGAGCGAAGTGTGTCTAAAGGACATCCGAACCATTTCTTTTCCTCTATGCATTCCTACCTATGCTAGGATGCTAGAGAGAACCTTTGTGGTTGTGAACGTTAGCAGTGAAAGGCAGGAGACTAGCGCCAGTCTCAGAGACTCGGGCGTGTAAAATGTTTCAGGAGGAGGAAGTGCTAAGGACAGATGAATCTGCAGGGTAGCAGACGTGGAAGCAGAGCTTGGAGAGCAGCATGTGGTGGTGTACATTTCGACATGTTACGACCACCCGACTTAGTAGTCCCCGCCAGGCTCAGGGAGCAGGAGGGCTAGGGAGGAGAATAGCTGCATTGCGGTCAAGGAGTGTGACCCAGGAGCTCTAAGAATGATTCGGGGTACGAATTATGTCTACTACGAGCTGCCATATCTATAGACATAGGAACCAATCATTCTACCCTTCCACGAATCATGTCCCAGACCTAGAGGTTCCGGGTAAGCCGTAGACATGACCCTCACGTCTGGAGATACCTTTGGGAGGAGACTCGATAATCACGCTTACGCCGACGGTGTGATTTGACCTCGAGGAGAGAGTTTCGGTTGGAATCTCTTGGTGGCAGCGTAGAGGCCTTACGACGTTGATCTGGGTATGGTTTTGATTCACAAATCATACCCCGGTTGACTGTTTTAGGCAAACGTCGGAATGGGTTTTTCCTTGGTCGGCGAAAAGGAAACCCTGGGCAGCTCATGTTAAACTCAGACATAAGAGGGTGTGACCGATCACTCTTGAGTTGGTCAACCCTACCCCTGTGGCAGCAGGAGTTTGAGTTCAGTTCTAACCTAAAAAGGGAAACCTCTTGAGTTCGAGGGTGACGAACACGTTCTTATACGGTCTCAACCCAATGAGGTTTCGGAGATGTGGCCGAGGCGGCATGTTATCTCCGAAGTTCGATGGACCCTTTTGATCTTCAGCAGGGTAGGAGAGGAGGTTTACCGCTTAACCCTACCACCTCAGTCGCACCGGGTGCATAGTGTCCACCACGTGTCTCAGCTGTGGAGATACGTGTATGTTTCTTCACACGTCATCGACCCCGGGGAGTTGGACGTCGATGACAGGGCGATAAGCACAAAGATTCTAGTAGAGATTGAGGATCGACAGGAGTAGGTTCTACGTGAACGGTTGCTTCCTCTGGGGTGCTTCTCGGGTAGCACGAGATCTTCAGGTGAGCATATGGGAGCGTAAAGCTCAGTTGCGTGCTCAGTACTACTTTGTTTCCCTTAAGTGTGAGTTGAAGCTTTACGGGGACGTAAAGCCCTGAGGTGGGAGTAATGTAAAGACCCGTAAAATTCAAGGGAAATTTTTTCTTAATTTTCTTTAGAATTTTACAAGAGTGCGGTTTCAGACGGCACCTGATTCCGAGGCCCGGAGTGCCCGGAATTAATTTCCGAAGTTTGGCTCGGGTACGTTCAGTGAACGAACGAGCGGGAATTCCTAACTTTTGATCCGGTGCTCGGAATTGAAATCCGAGGGCACCGATGAACTCGCAGCGCCGATTTTTCGCTTAAGGAGACCTTTCCCGAAGTTGCGTTTACACGTGGGGAGTTGTAAAAAAATAAAATTGTGAATGTTAAAATAAAAATTTAACTTCAATTTTTATTTTTATCTTCCTTAAGTGTTTTTATCCTTTGGGTGGAAGTTGGGTGACAACCCAACTTCCCTTGGGAGGTTAAGAGGGTGGTGGGGCCCACACGAACCCCACCCCTTCATTTTCTCTAACCCTCCCCAACTCACAATTAATGTTGTAAACTTAAGTTATAACTTATGTCATTAATAAGTGAGTTTAATTAATGTTTTGAAATTCAAAATTTTGTATTTCAAAGGTTTGTGTTGTGTTAATAAATTAAGTGAGCTTAATTTATTGTTTTTGGTTAGTCCCTTTATTTCTTGAGAGGATTTGAGAGCTTTCTCTTCTTCTTCAAACCTCAACGAAGAACGCGAAGAACGCCGTTCTTCAACGAAGAACTTCTTCCACGTCATCTCTTCCGCGACGGTTTTCCGCGACGAACACCTTCAACAACGACTCTTCCTCCGACGTCAAAGGAATCGAGTGCGACTATCGAGGTAGAGATTCTTGAGTTCGTTATTTTCTTTATAATTTGACTTTCCTCAAGTCTTGACGAGGAACGCTCTCTTTTCCGACGAAGAACGCCACAACTCCTTTCTTCGTTCACCGTGACAACGAAGGGGACGCCATCTCTTCTTCGGACAACCTTCGTCGGCAAACGAAGATCCGCCAACGTCGTGTCTCTTCGGGCATAGCACTTCGTCAACGGATTTGACGAACGACGACCGCGACACCCGACCTCCGCGACGCCGTCTTCCGCGGAGCGTAGCAGAACCTTTGAATCCTAAACCCGAGGTAGGGGTTTTGTTTTCATTATGGTTTTCTTACTCCTTTTCTTGATCGTGAATAGCAAGTCTAACGTGTGGCTTATTTATTTAAGTTTCGTTATTATTTTCTTTAACGTGAGGGGGGCCGGACCGCACGAACACGGCCGAATCCCCCCTCCATCGTTCATGTTTGTTTATGCTGGTGGAAACAAGTAGCGTGGTGCCGTCGCACCACGCGGATGAACGTTCATTTTATTTTGCGCAACACCGTCGCGCTTCGCCGAGGAGAGTCTCAAGAACGCGACGCCGTCGCACCGCGTTGGAAGGATTCATGGCACGGCGAAAGGGGTGCGGTGCCGTCGCACCGCGCCGGACGACGAACACCGCGGCCGGTTCCGGGCCGCGGCGGGACGAGAAGACCGCGGCCGGTTCCGGGCCGCGGTGGGACGAGGAGACCGCGGCCGGTTCCGGGCCGCGGCGGAAGGAAAGACCGGCGGCCGGGCCGCCGGCGTCAGAAGTCGAGGGCGGGACCGGAAATTCCGGTCCCGTTGGTAAAAACCGGCCGGCCAGCGGGCCGGCCGGATGTCATAAAAACCGGGGGATTAAACCCCCAGCCGTTCCTTCAAGACCCCCCTCTTAATGAGGGGGGCGGTTCATTTAAGGAGGGGGGGGGGGGCAACAGCCCCCCGGTTTGTCCAGCCGGCCCCCACTTGCGGGGGCCGTTTTTTTTGCAAAGGCACGGCTTTAAGCCGTGCCGCCTTGAAGCAAAGCAGCGGGGGCCTAGCCCCCCGCGTGCCTCCCGCGTGCGTCGCGGCACCCCGCCGCCCGCGCGGCCCGCCGCCGCCGCCAGCGCGGCCCGCCGCCGCCGCCACCGCGGCCCGCCGCCGCCGCCGCCTGCCGCTGCCGCCCGCCGCCGCCGTCCGCCGCCGCCGACCGCCGCCGCCGGCCGCCGCGCCGCCCCGGGGGGGGGGGGGGGGGGGGGGGGGGGGGGGTCGGGCCGGGTCGGCCCGGACCCGAACCCCCCCCGTTACGGACCAGTTTCGGTTTTTGGCTCATAACTTGAGCCTCGGACCTCCGAATGACGAACCGTCTGCGGCAACGCGATCCTTGGATCGAGACGGTCGTTTCGATATATCGCACTCAAGGTTTCGGGTTACTTTGAGTTCGGCCGGGTTGGTTCGTTCACGAAACCAACCGGGCCTTCGGAGCGGAAACGCTCATATCTTGAGCCACGAACGTCCGATTGACGCGCCGTCAGTCGCGTTGTGTTCCTCTTAGTGAATCGGATCTTTTGGCATACTCCGCCCGAGGTTTGGACGCAGGTGGAGTACGGTCGGGTTGGTTTTTCCTTAAAAACCAACCGGGCCCCGGAGACGAAAAATGCCAATAACTCACAGACCGGGCGTCCGATTGACGCGCCGTCTGTTTCGTTGACTTCCTCTTGACGATACGAAACTTTTGGCATCCTCCGCCCGAGTTTTGGATGCAGTTGGATAGTGGCCGGGTTGGATCGCACCGAAATCCAACCGGGCCCCTGGAACGGAAAAGATGATATCTTTCAGACAGGACGTCCGTCTGACGAACCGTCAGCATCATTGATGATCACGATGAGAAACGGACCCTATGAGTATACCCTATGAGAGTTCGGGGTACAGTTGAGATACGGCCGGGTTTGGTTCGCTCACGAAACCAACCGGGCCCCTGGGACGAAAAGACTAATAACTCACAGACCGGGCGTCCGATCGACGCGCCGTCTGTTGCGTTGAGACCCCTGTGACGAGACGGTCTTTTGAGATACTTATTTGCGGAACTTGTGATACTTGGAGTATCGACCAGTAGCTCGTGGAGCGGATCCTCCCGGAGACGAGCATGCAGAGTACGGAGACCGTGTAGCCGGCTGAGACCTGACGACTGCTTGACTGACTCGACTTGGAGTGAGTCGACTAGCCCAGTGGACGGAGCGCCCGGTACTTGGCGGCAGACCCACGGCGGACGGAGCGCCTGGTAGTTGGCAGCAGACCCGCGGTACTCGACAGGAGGAGTACCTCAGTAGGCTATCTGGGTAGCGCCCGGTATTTGGCAGCAGACCCTCAGCGGACGGAGCGCCTGGTAGTTGGCAGCAGACCCGCAGTACTCGACAGGAGGAGTACTTCAGCAGTCTTAGGTTAGTGAGCAGTACCTCGGAGTCGTGACAGGACCACTACACACTCCAGAGACGGAGCTCTTCAGCAGTTACGGTTTCGATAATGAAAAATCCTGGTTTGAGCTGAGACTTTTGACCTTGTGTTTACTTCATGATTGAGATGGGTCTCTTGCTAACTTTGGTATATGTATGGGCATATACCCGGGTAGTGGTTATCCGTCGTTTTCACAATCCTTGTGTTTCCTCATGATTGAGATGGGTTACTTGATAACTTAGGTATATGTATGGGCATACACCTAAGTAGAGTTTATCTGTTGAGATCTTCTTGTGTTTATCCTTGTTGGTTTTAGTGAGACCTTGAGGGTCTCGGGGTCCCTACTGAGTATCGTTATACTCACCCCTGCACGGGCTATGCCCACACCTCGTTGTGTTGGTTGCAGACGACAGACAGTGCTGACAGAAGCCGAAGGTTCGAGGACTGGACGGTACCTGGAGGTGGACTATACGACGAGGCGGTACCCGGAGGAGGACCACTGGGCGGGACATACTCGGAGCGGATGGCGGGACCCGAGGAGCAGAGGAGCTATCTGTACCCACCCTTCAGGTGGGATTTCCAGTGGACATCTCAACGTAGCAGCTTTACTTTTCAGTCGCTGTTTTTCCCTTTCGAGTTGTACTTTACAGTTGGGCTTGTATTTTCGGCCCCTTTTTCTTTTCATCTCTTCTTTTTGTACTTAGTGTTTCACTTCCGCTTGTACTCTGTGGTGCTTGTTTTCTTTTATAAAGGCAATGCCTTCCCAGTTATCGGGATTTTACGCCTTGGTGCTAGTCGCCAGCCCCTGGCCTATGGAAGGCGGGCTTGGGGTAGTCACGGCACGGACCCCGAGGGCGGGTCGTGACATTTTTAGAATCATAGAATTATTTTTAACATTTAAGTAGATTCCCCTCTCATGAAAATTAATTTTGGATCTAAATAATGATATCCAATCCATGCCTCATATAACATGAAATTACACTAAATGGATTATAAAATAGTTCTCCTGGTGATTTATCAAACAAGTATTAACTTGGTAGGAGTTATAATATATTGAAAAAGGTGTCTTATATATAATAAAACATGATTTTTAATATAAATATACAATAAAGACAATATAATGATCCAGATGGATGGTGGTGTTCGTAGAAAAGGCACATAAAATTTCAATATGAATATATAATTAAAAAACATTAGAACGGGTACCCATTCTGAGGGAATTGAAATTTTTTTTATTATGAATGGAGTAGGATAAATCAAATTTGACTTAGTTTAAAAATGTATAATTATTTATATCAAGAAATTTAATGGGTACCCTAGTATCCAAATATCCAATATGGTCCACACATAGCCCCAAGGTAATTCCCAATCCCAACTGCTTGGTGACTAGAACCTAGAATCATAAAAAATTAACGTGGGAATGAATTTTACAAAAACACATTGGATGAAAGATAACTAATTAGTACGTATACAAAATAAATTCCATATGGAGAAATGTAAAAATGACAAACAAGTATAAACAATCCAATGTACTAACGCAATGTTCTAGAAAAATATGATAGATAACCCAATCCCCAACCAATTCAGATCTCTAATTCTATAGATCAATAACTCAAACCACGTCCAAGTGGTTTATTTCCCCTACTCTAACCATGAAGGAGGATATTGATAAACACCCAAAGTCATAGGTTTTGTGGGAGCTAAAAGACTAGTGTTGTTGGAAAATTCATTCCATAATAGAGGCCAATATTTATTAAAAAAAATAAAGATATTTCAATTTTAAATAAACATGTTTTTAATTTCAAAATTATATTTAAAAAATCATCATTAACTATTCATATGATGGAAGTACTTTAAAAATATGTTTCAAATTTCCATTGATGTAATATTTCTAAAAATTATATTAATGAATTATTTTATATAAATAGTTTATATATATTTATAATTCATCTAAAAGAGTTTACAAAAATGTCATATATTCATTTAAAATACAAACAATTTAGAAACATTATCATCTACTAAATGGAATGTTATTTATCTGATATAGGACATCACACAGTCAATGTGAAATGGCAATATGTCTAAACACATTCCCATTTGAAAATGTTCAAAAGGTCTTCCTCAAAATCCTACCAGGAATGCGACAAAAATCATTTATGTTTTGGTATTTTGTAAATCATAGAGTGTTTTTCAAATAAATCACTAAATACATAAGGTTAACATGTGATCTAATAACAATCAATGATGCACAATTTATTTTAAGAGTAATCAAAATACAATTCACGTTATTTTCCATTTCAAATATTCTATTTCCCATTTTAAAACAAAAAATGGATTATTATAAAATACATTCCTTTTTTCAAAGGTAAAACCCGAAGGATTATATCAC
The DNA here is from genome assembly GCA_963277665.1 of Viscum album. Taxonomy (NCBI): domain Eukaryota; kingdom Viridiplantae; phylum Streptophyta; class Magnoliopsida; order Santalales; family Viscaceae; genus Viscum; species Viscum album. Next base: position 1,026,945,954 of record OY728121.1, on the reverse strand, counting down.
AACCATTTAAATCAATTTTCATCAAATATAATTTGTCATAAATTTCATTAGATAAATTTGAAAAATTATATTGTAAAAAATTTCATTAATCCAATTTCAGAATCTAGATTTTACGAATTTCAATTAATTTCAGAAACACTTCCAATTCAATGGAAATTGGTTTTCTTCCAAATATAAGGTGAAAATCCAATTTAAGAACACAAATCCTCCAATTGAATTGAATTTTGATTTTAATTAAACAATTGAATTTTATTTTAAGAAATTATATTCCAATCAAATAGTTGAAATTAAATCACGAAATTTAGGGTTAATTAAATTGGTTATTCAAAATGGAACCACATAGCTTAGGATCCCGGTATCTCGAAACACAAAAACCTAATTGGGTTTTTCAATAGAAAAATGATGAAAACTGAATCCATGAATCAAAACTAGATCCTAGATCCAAAATAATGGTTACTAGATCTAACAATCGACAATGAAAAAAATGAAACCTTAGGGTGAGAAGATTAGCGGGGAAAAGAGAACAAGAAGAGGAAACTAACTGGGAGGAAATCAAACGTCATTTTCATAACATTGAACCTCTTCCTAGAGGGTTTAAAGGGACTAAAAACATCCCTTGAGAACTCTCATTAATGTAAAAATTTAATTGGGGTTGTACATGTCCATCAGGTACATTAAATAGGGGTTTGAGTTGTTTAATAATTATTTATTCCTATAAAAAATCATGTACTCACATCCAGCTTGGTAGGGAACCGTGGTTTAGAAAAAACATTCTCCCAATCCATGCACTAATTTTAATTGGTTGAACAGTTTCTCCAATGTGGGTGCACCGTTTTTTAAAGAGTGTTCCAATAATTATAAATTCCACTGCCTTGGGTTGCATGGTTTTCTCTGGCATGGCGCATAGTTTGGGATTATTGTTCACCAACCATGAACAATACAATAATTTTAAAAAATTATATAAATATTCACCTAAAGAAAACCCAAACAAAAATCCAACATTTTATTAATGAAAATTGGTGTTTAGGAATACCTAAATATAGTAATATGATGTTACAACATCCCCACCATAGAAGAATTCTTCCCCATAAATCCTATGAAAAATATTCCATGCCCAAAATATGAGTCCAATTCACTCTAATCAATTACACTCTCCCCCATGACTCAAGAGAATCATAACCATGATTCCATATCACTAGAACCAAATGTAATTTCCTCCCACATAATAAATTGGTTTGAATATCAATTATCCTCACTTATCATTCAGTCCCGAATAAATCAGGTTAGACAAAAAGATCAATATAGCTCAAAACATGAAATTTATCATATTGATACTTTTAGATCTATGATAAATTAAACAAGGTATGTATTGATGTTATATTTAGTGGAAGTGGTAACTGATAATCAACATTCCCAATTTTTTCAACAGCCTCAAAAGGGCACAAAAAATGATGATGAAGAAACCCTTTCCTCCCAATAAATCGATAAACCAATCATGTTAATACATTATTGAATACCTACTCACCATATATAAAATCCAATGGTCATAAATTATGATAAAAATCAGACATATATCTTCTTTTTTATGTCACTATCCCATTAAAAATCAATTTAGTTTTTGTGTTTATCTCTTGAACCCATCTTTTTCCAACTATGGAACATCCACTTATTATTTACCAACATAATAGAGACTTTCAAGGACGTTCATACATGGCCTAAACATGATCCATTATTATTGTGGACTTTTGACTATAATTATAATATAACTCAAACATCCTCAAATGATCATCCCAAGTTCCACCAATGTCTAGAAAATAAGCATGGAGTGTATCCTTTTGAATCTGTATAGCTCTTATTTTATCATCATCTGACTTTGGATAGTAATTCATACTCAATGGGACTTTAGATCCCATTTCCTCTTGATGGCCTCTCCAAAAAATGAGAATTAAACATAGGATCCCTGTTATAGACTATATAAAATTTAAATCCATACAAAAAAAATTTCATCCACATTGATATTTCCCAACTACTAAACATTTCTTGGATCACTAATTGGTATAATGTGATCCAAATTAGTGAGTCTATCTGAAAAAACACAAATCATATACCTATATATATTTTAATGTGGAATACCATCCAAAAATTCCATTTAGATCTCCTCTCAATTCTATGTAGTAAATGTATGTGGCTGAAGAAAACCCAACAGTTTCTCGTATATAGCCTTGTCCTGTTGGCAGGTCTAACAACGAGAAACAATTATAGCAATGCATCATCTCATACATGGCCACAAAAAATACCACCAAATTTCATATAATTCCATCACTGCTATGTTTGGTTTTTTCCTGATCAAGGAATTTGTGATGATATTACTTTCTCTTGGGGTATATAATTTTTACATTTTTATGTATTGTAGGAACTCCACCAAAAACCTCATTCAATGATTCAAATCAATTTGAGATTATATATAACAAATTCTATTATGTTCTGAAAAAATGGTAAACATTTCTTCGTAATGCTAATTCCACCAACTCATTAGCGAGTAAATCAGAACTTCATGTTCAAGGTCATGGTTAGGATAATTCTTCTTCTATTTCCATAGAAGATGATATCCATAATAAAGGACAACATCACCTTGAATAACAATGCTTCCCAAAATGAAATCCATTGCATAAAATAAGTTTACATAGCCCTACCTGGAATCTAGAATAGTCAACACTAGATTTTACTCAAAAAGAAATTACACACACAAAAATAACCCTAATATTTTGAATCCCAGGAAAATTTTACACACTTCTAAGATAGAGAGGCCATCGGAGAAGCCAACATTGTGATGTCATTGAAAAAATCATGATAAATCCAGCTATTCCAAAGAAGATAATAATCTCAAATACATTTTGTGATTTATCCAATGTCATAATAGCCTTCACCATCTCGGTATCAACTCATATAACATGTGAAAACATCATGATTCTTAAGAACATGACATCCTAGATCCACAAATCATATTTTGAAATATTGGGATAATGTCATTTATTTACAAAACGATTCCATAACTACTCTTAGTTGACGAACACGATCTTCCTCATACTTATAGTAAATGAGGATATCATCAAAAATAATTACACAAAGGTATCATGATATTAATGGAAAATCCATATTATTAAATATATAATGAGTGTAGGAGCATTGGTTAGACCAAATGGTATAACAATTTACTCATAATGGTAGTACCTTCTCCGAAATGTAGATGTTTTTATATAAGATTTTTTTATACTCAATTTATGGTAACTAGATAGAAGGTAGATAAACAAGGACCTCCTTACACCATTCAACTAATAAAAATGATTTTCAATATATAAAATCGTATAATTATTTACTATGAATTTTTCATTTTTTAGTAATCAACAATAATTTGAAGTGAAGCATCATCTTTATTATCCAAGAGAACTGATATTTCCCAAGGTGATACACTCATGCATATAATTACATTATCTAGAATATCATTCAACATAGCCATTAACTCCTCCATTTTAACTTTATCTATACATAATGATGTAATATAAAATTCTTGAGTACTAGTCAGTAAATCAGTTGATAACTATTCCTCCATTTCTAGTGGAAATCGAGAGTAGTCAGAAGGGAACTATAACACCGGGAGATTTTGGGAATTTATTTTTTTGAAATAATTTAATCATTTTAATTTTTTTTACATTCATGTAATACGTAATATATATTTCTATTATTATATAAAATATCTATTTTGGGATTACATTACATGAAAAACCAAGGGAATCATAGACTACAAAGAACACAAGTTTTTCTTGCACTCTGTAGATCATAGAGTTTCTACAAAGAAAAAAATTACTAGTATGATAATATGAATGATATAGTTATGACCTATAAATCAATATTGTAATATTAATAGATTCGTTTCAAATATTATTTTTAATATTTTTTATAATGAGTAATATAATTTTTGGTAAAGTCTTTATATGTTTAAAACTACCATATTCTCAAATGAATTACTTTTCATGGAATTATATGAAATAATTTTTTAATCACTAATAGAAATTTAATTAGATATAATAAAAATAAATTTTGAATTGAGAATATCAAAACTAACATAGGGTGTATTTTTTCTATTTTTTTAAAATATTTATTTTTTGATTAATAGTTTGAAATACTGCAATGTTTTTAATTACTGGCCTTTTCATTTAAATATTTTTTCATTTTAAATTTATTTTAAGGTAAAATTAGTTAAATAATATGAATATTAATCCAAAAATTTTCACTGGAATCATTCTTATTATAGAATTAGAAATAATTGTTTTTGATCATTTTAACATCTCCTTTAATCGCCTTCTAGCCACATTGTGGGATTAATAATAAATGTAGTATTAACGATTCTGTGAAATGAATTTTGAGAAAAAGATTTAAATGGTTGTAGTCAATATGAAAACTATTGTATAATATGATGCAAATAATTTTGGGTTAATAGTAACTTTTGAATATTATTTATCATAGTTAAAGTTAAATAAGGTAATTAATGGTTGAAATAATATTATAATAGTTTACAATTTCCCAAAAACATTCAATAATTTCATTGGATAACTCTGCTTCACCCAAAATCAACCTTATGTTGAATATAATATCCTTCTTCTTCCACATTTGATTGATTATGACCATTATTATATTTTATTTATTGGATAGTTGAAAATATAATATTCAAATTTTAATAACTAAATCATTTTCAAATTAGAGGTCATAAAAGATATATGGTGGAATATAAATATTCATTACCAATATAAAATTATTATCTACATCATGATAATTTATTTATAATTTTTAGAAATTAAATAATTAAATTTAGTTGTGATACAATGATGAAGGAGTAATATATTTATAAATGGAAGAGTCAAATAAATTATGTTAATAATATTAAAATAAATATCACTTCAGATATGTGATGCCAAAAAATATGTATTTGGATGAATATAACATGTTAGTGATTAGTTAATGTAGTTTTTAAGGAATAAAGTTGTTATGATTTTATAAAAAGTCACATTATAAAGTGTCAAAACTAATAGAAATTATTTTTAAAAAATTAATAATATTTTATTATATAATAAAAAATTCAACATAATATATATTTCAAACAAATAACTAATATTTTTTTAAATACTTCCTAAGTTATCCAATTTTAGTTTTTTTTTAATTTTATTGTAATTATATTAACCCTATTGTGTAGAATGACAAGTTGTCATTGTAAGAGTTAAATTTGGTATCTAAGGGTTAAAGCCAAATGATCAGGTAAATTTTGTGACCTAAACATGTCTAAAATTCAGTGGTTGAGGTGATTTAGACCCATAATCAATTATATATATAAATGAGTCACATTTAAGCTATTTTAAAATGAAAATAAATATATAAAAAATTAATATTTGTCGAATTTCCAAAAGTTCCCCTCCCCCTCTTATAAAAGGGAATCCTTCCATCTCTTTGATTAACATCCATACATCCTTTTTGGATCAGCTAATCCCAACCCCCTTCTCTTCCAAAAGTCCGTAAATTCATCCTATAGGAAATAATTTGGGAATAAGTGAAACCTATGGAGTCATTTTTTTTAAATCAATAGGAGACACATGAAGAAAATGTAATTTTTTTTGACAACTACTTCAATGTTCTTGGCATATTGTACATCATTTTCCAAACATGCTTCCATAATAATTTAACAAATATATAATTTAATATATTCCTAGATTTATTTATTATAACTTTAAATCAATTTAATAATTTTACTCATCCTATGAGAAACAATATCACCATCTGTATGTACGTACGACTTACCATCTCCACAACGTGGTGTAACCTGATTTTCATTAGTTCATAATTTCAATGGATAGAATGATGAATATAAGTGATTTAAATAATTAATATTAAATGATAATGATCCTGTATAAATAATATATCATATAATTAAATACCATTTTACCATTAATGTAATGATACAATCGCTTGTGGGTACATACTGCTTTCTGTCTCCAAGAAATTATGAGATTCATTTTCCACATTAACCATTTTTGAAATATTATAATTCATATATAAAAAATATTATTTAAATATATGGAATTAAAATTATACTAGAATTATATATATATGTATACATATATTTTATTTTCTTGTATCCATTCAATTTTATAAGATAACTGAAGTATCATTCAAGCGTACGTATGACCTATCGTCTACATGAAAGAGTGTATTCCATATCATATGTCTCTATATTATGGATATTTATATATTGAATATATGTGACAAATAAATAATTTTTTACATTATATTGGTATATAAATCATGATATATGTAATATGATCAAGAATAACTTGTCAAAACACGTATGATAAACAAATCGATTATTACCCGTAATGTTACCTTATCATGGAATTATTAATAAATAGTAAATATAAAGTCATAAATGAACCATATATGATATCCTAAATATTATTATGATTATGTAATAAGTTAATAATATGTTTAAAAGAACAATACATGAGTTTAGGACATGTGTGGGGGGAATTGGACCTACATTTATGGATTTTTATCTCAGCTTCATTTCTGTGAGACACATGCCTCATACACGACTTGTTTCTTCTATGTGGTGTATATAATGTCCTTGAATTTATTTTATGAGCCTTATCCCAGATATTATGAAATTTCCATGTTCCTATAATTTTTATTTTACATGGGTAATATGATTACATTGATTATAATGTCATGAATGTTGATTTAACAATCACTTCCAAATTTGGGATTGTTTCGTTCAAAATCTCAATTGGATAATATTTATCATTCATGTCCCTATTTTATAAAAATGTTTTCATGAAATTATTTCTTATTCGAAAAAGGATGTTTAAATTCATTTTTACCCATTTTTTAATTTTTACTTCATTGTTTGAACGGAATATTTATTTCATTTTTGAATGATGTAATTTTTTACTTTTTTGAAAAAGTACAAAAATAATGTTTTATTTTCATATACAGCATGAAATGAATTTTCCATTTCCTAATTCATTATTTCCCTCATTAACTATATTATATTATTTTACTGATTCCATTATATGATTTCAAATATGATTAAAATAAAATGGTTATGAAATTTTTTTTTATGTTTTAGAATGTGAATTTAATGAAAATTCATGTTCAAATTGATATTTCAGAATCCTTCCCCAGCCATAATGACAGACATTATTACAGTACTAGATTAAAATTCATATTATTTATATGAATGGATTATTTTTTTATGGAATGATGTATAAGAAAACCCTTATTATAATCGATTAATCTTCTGATAAACTAATTCTGAAACCTTTTTCTTTTTTTCATAGGTTATTATATGATTACATGTTTATAACACCCGTTAATATTTTTTTGGTTGGATTTTTAATGACCACATGGAAAATGTATATATGATTTTATTAGGATATGTGTGGTACCTATATCTCCCTCCGGTGCATTATTAAATGATTTATATCTCATAAGATAGTAATGAAAGACCTTTTCTACCAAGAAGGATATTGTAGTGAACCATGACTACAAAAATGGTTATAGAAGTAAACCATGACACCCAAGATGGTATGTGAAGGGAACCCATACTACTAAGATGTCCTTTGAAGATTTTCCCTAACTATTATGGAAATCTTTATTATGTGATAATGTGTCTACCATAGTTACATGTTTTATTACAATATTATGTTTCTATGGCTTATGTTATTTATTTCATTATGATTCAAGGTTTATGAACGTTCAATATTTATGAAATGATAATGTTTATGATATTTTATATGTTTGGTTTTCTCTTCTATTTTCGTGATCATGTTCTCATGACATTATTTTCATGATTATTTTTACATTTATCCCTTTTTTAACCATACTAAGCATCTGATCTCGCCCTTTTTCTTTTGTTTCCTTTTCCCCATGATATAATTAAAGGTTTTAATAAGGGGTAATAAATGGGATGAAGTTAATGGGAGATAATGAATATATTTCATCAAATTAGAATAATGTGTTCCATGTTTCTAAAGGATGTAAACTAATATGTTATTTTGGAAGGTATTTTTTTAATGTATTGTGTATTCTATAAAAGTGATGTAATTTCCATGTACGTCATGATTGAATTGTCATAGTTGGTATCAATGAAATATTATTGATAAAATTTGGACACTAAGATGGGAACACCTCAGTAATATCCCTAAGGATATTTCCAAGGATACGTCTAGGGATGTCTCTAAGGATATGTATATGGATTAGGAAAAGATTATAAAAATCCACTAGAATTTTGGTAATCGATAGAGCGAGTGGTTTCCTTGAAATACATCTCTTCCCAGAAACTACAAGCAGATTTCGCTCTATCATAGATTTACAATGGGGTAACAACTCTGATAAGGTTTATCGGGCCTGACTCCATGTAACCATGTACATAACCACAAGCCTTGTTGAACACTTGGTTTGACACTTCCTGGGGATATTCATTGTCAATTAACAAACTCTTACTATGCCATCATTATGGATTTAAATAGAATTTTACTATTTAGGATGTTTTCATAATTTAGATATACTATAAGTAATTTTTCATGATTAAATAGTTTCCATTATGAAAAATGATTCTTACACTATGTGTTGTAGTTTTAGTCACTATAGGGAACCGAAGATATTGATTAACGTTGAATATAATGAAACAATTGGTGACTATGAGAAAATAAATAAGGTAACTACATGAGAAAAAGATATTGTTATCATTCCGAATCAGTTTTCAGGAAATTTGATAAAGGAGGAGAACATATGAGGTATTATTAGGTCAATAAATAATATGAAGATGGATTTTTATGCATTTTAATATTATGAGGAACATAGAGGATAAATGATTTAACTTCATACATATATTAATGAATTGAAGAAGAACATTGGGAAATATCTCAAATTGAGGGGATGATACTATATTTGTGGGAAAAATGGTCATAGAGTGACGAAAATTCATAGAGTTCAATGTCTTATTTGGGATAAACATCACCATTAACCATCCTAATAACTTTACGTAAGAATTTACATCTAAATCAGGGAAGGAACAATTCCATTATAATAATTAAAGTGGATATACTGAAATGTTCATGTATTTGTATTGATGAATTATTAAATATAAATGGATTGCTCATTTTCTGATTTTTTGCTTGAGGATTTACATGAATATGTTGAAGGGTTATGATGGACTGTATACATTAAGTTGAAATTATTATTAAGGAAAAAATAACCCTTAATATGTTCCTTATGTTATGTTAATGTTGTTTGGATTAAGATATATTGGACATGGATAAGTATATTAAAAGGTATTTTATTACATTGGAACTGATTAAGTAATTTTTTATAGGAGTTTTATCCTATTACGACTTATGTTTACATCATTTTTGGGAATAAGGAGTAGTTCCTATATACATTGGAATAAGGAAACATGCATGGTTTCAATAATGATATATGGTAATTCATGTTATTTCCATGTTTCAGGAGAATACATGATTAAGTAATTCACATGTTTGGAATGTCAAAATCATGAAATGCCTTATGATATATGGTTGATACCTGTTAAGCATATTTATTGGACTCTTTATAATGTTTGGGATTTTCATATTTCAGAAAGAATGTGGGATTATCCATTTCTAGATTTTCTATGTCAAGCATCAGATATTTTTGGGAGATTAATGTATTATATCACCATGGGGGATTTATGAATATAGGACAACTTATTATAAAATTTTTGTTTGATAAAGATAGATGAAATAAGCTATAATTCTATTTATGGATCTCATGATCTACTAAATATTCTATAATTGTAATTTAACTTTCATTTCCTAGAATATGAGTTGAAGTGTAAATTTTCTAGGGACATAGAAGGGGGATGATATTATAAAATCAAGTAAATATATATTCTCTTGAAAATTATTCATTCATTAGGAAAGGAAATTTGATTTAAATGGGTTTCCTATTATCATAATATATGATGATATCAATGAACTCTTTAATTATTCATTATATTATGGATTTTAAATTGTTAACAATATATAGATCATCCACTTTCTTATAATTTTTTATCATTATCAACCTCTATGAATAATTATGGTTTTCCTATATTCCAAATTCATCACATATGTTACCCTATGTTGAAACATAGTTATGAGTTCCTTTTTGTAACTTATATTTTCAAACTATAACTGTTTAAATATATGTTTTATAATTAATTGTCATGATTTTGTTTTCTTTGAATTAAACATTCATGAATTAATCATTAGATAATCCAGATCAATTTTGAGGGAAAATTTAATTTTATGGGGGGTAGAATGTGCCACCCTGTGAGTTTGTGAATTTATTTTTTGGAAATAATTTATCATTTATAATATTTTCCAATTTATTAAATAATAAATATATATTTCTTTTATTATATAAAATCACTATGTTTGGATTGTGTTATACAAAATACCAAGGGAATCTTGAACAACATGTAACACTGACTTGTCTTGCATAACACGGAACACTATGTTTTGACAAAACAACACATTAATATTATAATTATTTAAATTAGATTGTTAAAACCTAGTTGTGAACCATTTTTATATGTATATATACTTTTAATATATTAGTTATAATGTTTTTATGATGATAAATATAACTTTTGGTAATGACTTTATATTTTTAAAACTACTATTTTATCAAATGAAGTACTTTTCATGTCCGTACATTAAAAAATAATAAAATAATTTTTAGACACTCATATAATTTGAATTGTAAAAAGTATACATCATTTTTGAATTGGGAATTTCAAAATTAACATCGAGTGAATTTTTTGTATTTTTCTAAAAAGATTAAAATTTTTATTAATAGGGAGAAATAAAACAATGTTGTTAATAATCAAATTTTTCATTTAAATATTTATTTTAACTCATATTGATTTTAAAGTCGTAATAGATAAATAATAGATATATAAATCCAATATATATCATTGGAATCGTTCTTACAATAGAATTAGATATAAAAATTATTGAACATTGGAATGTCTCTTTTAATCGAATTTTAGCCTCGTTTCTAGGATTATCATTAAACATAATTTTACCACCTCTATGAATTAAAATTTTAAAAATGTACATACATCATTGTAATCAGTATGAACAATTTTGTCTAATAGGATCTATGTAATTTTTGGTGATTAGTAGCTTTTGGATTTTATTTACAATAGTTAAATGTAAATATAGTAATTAAAGCTAAAAAATAATATATTAATTTAATATTACCCAAATAACATGTTCTAATTTCATTGAATAAGTTACATATTCAACCAAAATAAACATTTTGTTTATAAAATGATTCTTTTTAAGAAAATTATGATATATTATTATCATTATTGTATTTTATTTAAAGGAGAGTTGAAAATGTCATCTTAAAATTTAAATAAATATATTATTTTTTAATAATAGTTTATATAAATGATATGTTCAAATATATATAGTCATTATAAAAAGTAAATTATTATCAATATCATGATAATTTAATTATAATTTTTCGACATTAAATTATTAAATTAAATTGTGACATAATGATTATATAATAAAAGATTTATTAACAAAAGAATCAAATAAATGATATTAATAATATTAAAATAAATATCATTTGAGATATTTTATTACATTAAATAATTATATAGAATAATATTAAATGATAGGGAATATTTTTTTTATATTACTTGGTTTTTATGATTTTTTAAAATGTCCAGTAATAAATAGTGTCAAAATTTATATAAATGAGATTTTAAAATAAAAAATAATATAGTAAATGAAAAAATATTCATACCTATATAAACATCAAAAAAATAACTATGATAATGTTACAAATTTCATAAATAATCCAACTACAGTTCTTTTGGAATTTTATAGAAACTATATTAACCCTATTGTTTAAAAAGACAAGTCTTCATGGTAAGAGTTCAATTGTTTAACTAATGGTTAAAGACAAATGGTATGGTTAATTTTGTCACCTAAACATGTGTAAAATTTATTTGATTGAGGTTATTTTGACCGATAATTATCTAAAATTATAAAAAACTTACTTTGGAAAAAATTAATATCTAAAATCAATTCATAATAAATTAATAGTTTTTTATTTTTCTAAAGTACCCCTCCTCCTCCTATAAAAGAGAACCTATCGTTGTCTTTTATTCACTCCTATATCTCCATTAGGCTTAGCCAAACCCTACCAATTTCCACATACAAAAAAAATAAATTCATACTATAGGCATTAATATTTTTAGATCACACCAAATGAGTCCTTTTGTGAAAATCAAATTGAGACACTCGAATACGATGTGTGCATACGTATGACTTACTATCTCCACGATGTGGTGTAAACTGTTTTTCATCAATACATTATTCTGATGGATATAATTATGAATATAAAGGATTTAAATGAATAACATTACATGATAATGATTATTTAAAACTAATATATCATTCAACAATATTCTATAAAACCATTAATTTAATTATATCGTCGCTGATGGAGATGTATGAAAAACCATCTACACGACGCGATGAGATACATTCTACACATTAACCACACAAAATTTTTTCTAAAGTAAATATAATAAATAATAAATAAATATATTAAATAATATTTATATTGTAATTATATATATATATATATAATTTACTTGCTTCCATTCATATATGATATGAAATTTGAAATAGCATTCATCTGTACATACAACATACTGTATCCATGAATAGTTTATTCTATTTATAATATCTATCTATTATATATATATATGTATTTAATATATTTGGTATATAAATCATGTTTCATATTAATTATATAAGTAAATCACTATATAATTACTAATATCTTGAAAAACAAGTCAAAACATGAATGACAAACAACACAATTATTAACTATAACATTGTCTTTCATGGAATTATCAATAAATTTATAATTTTTATGTCATAAATTTATCATATATGATATCATAAGTATAATTTTGATTCATTTCTATGTTAATAATTTGTTTAAAACTACTATACACGAGTTTTAGAAATGTACGAAGGGAATCATACCTACTATAAGGGAATTTGTATAACCAATAGTTCTGTGAGGCACATGCCGCATACACAACTTGTTTCTTCTATGTGGTATAAATACATCTCATGAATGTTATTTGTTATTATTATCCATATTATTATGATATATTAATATTCTTATTATTTTTTACATGGGTCATTGTATTATTATGATTATAATGTGATTCCTGTTGATTTCACAATCTCATGCATATTTGCGATTTTTATGTTTCAAGACTCCATGGAGTAATTTATATCATCCATACCCTTGTTTTATAAAAATAATTCATAAAATGTATTATTATTCTCCCATGGATATTTAATGTAATTGTATGCGTTTTTTTCTTTTTAATACACATTTTGAATAAATGATTATTTAATTTTTTTAAATGATGTACTTTTTTACTTTTCTAGCAATAGAATTAAAAGAATTTTTTGAGCTTATACTGCATGAAATTTGTTTTACAATTTCATGATTCCCTAATACCTTCAGGATTTCCCTATAATATGAGACATTTATTTTCAAATAAAATTTTTTATTTTAAAAATTCATATCATTTTATGTAAAGAAAACTATTTCAATAATGAATGGATATATTCCATAAGACCAGTTTAAAATGATTTTCATTTTTCCATTATATGTTTTCAAATATGATTCTATGTAATGGGTTTTGAAAATGTTTTATGTCTTAAAAAATAATTTTAATGTAAACTTCATGTTCCCCGTTATATTTCAAAAAACTCCCCCCCCCCTTGATGATGACATTATTTGATATAGTTCGGTAATATCATTCAAATTATTTATCCAAATGGATTAAGTTTTGATGGGATAATGATTAAGAGACCTAAATATTTTAATAGGTTATTCTTTTGGTGAAATTTTTATAAAACAAATCACTTTTTTTCATTGGCTATTATATGATTACATTTTTATGAATCCCATTACCTTTTATGGGTAATGATATTATTATTTATGATCCTAGGGAACATTTATATATAATTTCATTATGAGATGGGTGGGTCCTATATCTCCATATGATGCATTGGGTAAAGATTTGTAACCCATGATATAGAAATGAAGGACCTTCTCCACCATGATGGTAATGGGAGTGAACCATTAATACCATGATGGTTAAGTGAGTATACCATGACTATAAAGATGTTATGGGAAGTGAACCCATACTACCCATATGTCCTTCACCGTAATGGTTTTCCTACAATGGATATCAATATTATGTGCTTGTGTGACTTCCATATTTCAATGTTTTATACTTATGTTATCCATATGTGGATTATGTTTTTTATTTCCTTATAATTCATTTGTTATGAAAATTTAATCTTTCCTCCATTATTCATGTTTATTATTTTTAATATGCAAGGAATGTTATTATATTTTCATGATCATGTTCTAATACCCATACTCTCATGATTATGATTCCATGTCTCCCTTGTTTACCTATAATGAGCATCTGAGCACTCTATTTTTCATATGTTTCCTTTTACAAAGGATATAATGAAAGGCTTTATTAAGGGGTAAAAAAAGGGATGATCTTTTTTTGAGATGTTGAATATATTTCCCAAAATTAGAAGAATGTGTTCCATATTTCCAATGTAACTAAACTAATACAGTCTTTGGGTGTGTTTTTGTTTACAATATTTAGTATTCTAAAAAAGTTATATAATGTCCATGTACTTCATGACTAGGTATTTATTGGAACACATCAGAAAACTTGCAGATAAATAAAGGGAGATCAGTTCTCAATGATTCCCACACAAAATTAAATGTAAATAAAATATATTACATTCCCTAAATATGGATAAAAAGGTCCATCCCTACTCAACATAGTGTACCATTTTCCTTGGAAGACACAACACACACCATCTGGTGCAGTGAAGGATAATAGTTAGAGATAACAATAAATATGAGCATTATTGGAAATTATACAATTCATAATGAAAATGATTTGAAGTGGTTTTATATCTATAACCATAAATCATGAATAAGGTGAAACGTCTGAAAGAGAAAAAAAACAAGTGGGACTATAGAGACCTTGATCTCTCATTCTACTAAGGGGAGTTTTAATATCCATCACATAAGTAAAAATATATATAAGTTGATTTACCAGATTAAAATCCCTGGTTGGAATAAATGTTTGAGATATACCAATATAAATTTAATAATTAACTAATGATGAATCTATTGTAATGGTACCGCTAAAAGTAATTGGGATGATATATTCTTCCTCTGGAGTTTCTTCTATTATGTGAATAAGCTTCATTTTAGATGAAGGGGGAGGGAAAAAATTCTTCCATGAACCATTTTATTTCCCGATACTTTTAGAATGATTTTATAATCCTTTAACACGATGAATATTGTAATAAACACGAGAAAAAATTAGATGACATGAGAATCCATAAAATCTAGAGAACATTGATTCATCATTGTGGACTCTCTTGGAATTCCCTAGCTTTCTATACTTGGAACAAATTAAATGACCTCTATAAATCAATATATGAGTTATAAATGAACCATATTATTGAGAAACAAAATCATGATTCTACATTTCATTTATGGAACATTCACATCCATAGGGAGAGATTGAATCTCTTAACAACCATGAATTTCCTAGAATGATCATTTCCACCATAATTTCAATAACCATTGTGTGACACCATATCAAACACATTCCTTTAGGCATGAAGGAGGAACACATCACATTGATTTCCTTTGGTGTCTCTAAGAAATAAAAATAAATTATCAATCAATCTCAACAATTGCATTAAATTGTTTTTTTATTTTATCCTTTTAACATTGGATGCTTCAAGCGAAGGAAATCATGAGAATTATTCTAGATATCATCACATCATGGTTCCTAAGACAGATCCTAAAATGGCGCGAGTGTTGGTGATTGTCTTGGAGCATAGATAGAATGCATGTTCACATTAACCCGATTTGGGTCCACAAGATGATTTTCATGCTGAGGTTCAGCAGTAACATCCTCTTGGATCTGATCATCATGACTTATTGGAGGAATTATTTGACACAAAATTAGAAGAAAATAAAGAATACATCAGAATAAAACTCAAATATAGTAACAAGGGGAAATTAATCCCAATAGATAGAAACAATATTTGGATTTAATTATATGAAAATAAAATGTATGGAAAGGACTATAAAAAATCCTCAAGATGTCATTCCCAAACCACCCCTAGTGAGTTAAGTTTCATTTGTTGTGAGATATGGATAAGAAATCAATTGATATTACTTAATATGTCCTGAAAATAATGGAAAATTCATACTGGATTCAAGGAATGAATCTCAACCTTGGCCTATAATACCACTTTTTCATGAACTTGCTCAGTTACCCTAGTAAGCCGTTAACAAATATTGTACTGAAGTAGCCTAAAGGGTGTTCCAAATCCCCATTGGTTTGAATATAGCTCCTAGAATCATACAAAAATTACGTGGGAATTAATTAACCACAAATATTACTAATGAAGTATAACTAATATTTATGTATACAAAAGAAACTACTTATGATGAATTATACCAGAAGGCATATAGGAAAAAAACCCAAAGTAGTACAAAAATTTCTCTGAAAAGAGGATAGATAACTTATGTGCCAATTGAGGAAAATATCTAATTCCATAGATCAAAAATTATAACTATCTCTATGTGGATATCTTTCCTTACATGAACCTTGATGGATGAAATCTATGAACATATGAATGCACATTTATTGGGTGTGCTAAAATCCCAATAGGATCACAAAAAGATTCTATAAAATATGGAAACATTTAATTAATGAAATAATGAGATTTCGAATAAAAATAAATAGTTTTGGCCTTTCAAAATAAAAATTAATCAAATCACACATTACAATTCAAATAATGGAAATACATTAAAAAATGATACACATTTAAATTAATATATTTTTTTATACAAATTTATTAATAAACCCTCTTTAAAAATTTACAATGAATATAAAACATTTTACAAAAATATTATATATTCATTTCAAATACAAAAAAGTGAGAAATTTTTTCATATACCAGAAGTTATGATAGTTATTGGCTATAAGAATTCACAAACTCAAGCTGACCTAGAAATATATGTATATACATGCCCCATTGGAATTGGTAATAACAAATTCATCACCATCCAATCAGGTATGTGATGTGATGCATTTATACTTTGGAACATTCTAAATTATAGAGTGTTATACAAATAACACACTAATTTCTTATGGATTTCATGTGATGTAATAAAAAGCAATGATGATAATGTTTTCTATGACAACTCAATATACAATTTATCCCATTCTCCATTTCAAATATTCCAATTACCAAATTAAAAAAATAGGGTTTTAATAAGAGATATACTATTCCATGATAAATCCCAAAGGTTTCCATAAAAATCATTTTCATCCATTTTCATCAAATACAAATTGAAATAAATAAAATAAAATAAACTTCCACAATTTTCTATCAAACCAATTTCATAATTTAAATTAAACAATTTAATTTTAACCAATATCAATCAATTTTACAAACACGCCCCAATTTATTGGAATTGGTGTTTTTTTTCCAATTTTATGCCAAAAAATCACGTTTAACAAATAAATTCACCCAATTCAATGGAATTGTGTTTTTAATTAAAAAAATTTAATGAAATATTAGGAAATTGGATTGAAATGAATCAACTGAAAATAAATTATGTAGTTTAGAGTTACTTTAATTAGCCAATCAGAGAAGAAAAACCTAACTCAGGATCACAGGATCTCAAAAAACAAAACATAATTTGAATACCCCAATAAATAATTAGGATAATGAAATATATGAATAAAACATATATCCAACATATGATATAAAGGATTCTAGATATTTCAATCAATAAGAGATTTATGATACCCTAGTAGGAATGAACCTAGAGAAGGAGAAAGAGAATGGGAAGATGAAACTAATCGTAAGGAGATCAAATAAAATTCTCCTAGAATCTATCCATTTCCGAGAGGGTCCCTAGGGGACAGAAACATCTCATGGGAGCTAACATGGAAGTAAAACTCTATTTTGGGCTACATATGTCCATTTAGAACCATAAACTGTAATTGTAGATGTTTTAAATTTAATTTATTGTGAAAAAAATATTGTATGCATGCTTAACTGGGTAGAGATACATACTTTAGACAAACAATATGCCCTTAATGTTCACCCATTGAAATGGGTTTCATAGTATCTATTATGTGGGTTCCCGATATGTAAATCCATGAGCCAACCATGCCAAATACCAGTTCCCTGGGATACATGGTTTTCTCTTTCAGGGCACAGAGTTTGGGAAAACCATGTTTAAACCATTCATGACATTATAATTTTAAAACTAGCCATGTTTTTTCCAAATAAACCTAACATGAAACCGAAAAAAATATTAATAAAAAAGATGGTTTAGGAATGCTTTAATAAAGTAACATGAAGTTAAAATTTAGGCATCCTAAAAATTATTAAATGGTTTTTCCAATGTGATAATTAATTCTCACACTATGGTTTTTGGTTTTAGTAAATTCACCCTTTTATAGGACATACACTATAACAAGGAAGGAACTATGGGGAAATAAATTGGAGAAGTTTTTATGTATTATGGTGGTATTGAAATCCAATGTTAATATTCTATTTAGTGATTAACCTTATTTAAAGGATGTAGATCATATTTATGTTTTATGTTGTAATAATATGGATTTAGAAAAATGAAAACATGTATATAGGATGAAAACCCATAATGTCCAGAAAGGTTGTGGGACATGATTTCGTGATCATGGGATTACAAGGGTTTAATTATTACCACAAGATTACCCAAGGTCCTTGTTAACATAAAATTCCTTTTAACAAAACAATTTGAAAAAAAAAATTAACGATAAACCAGTAGTATCACTTTTATGGTTTAGAGATTAATTTTTTATCCATCTTGTTTTTTGATAATAGTTGTAGAAAAATAGTTATACTTGTCACTCTTTTATGGAAAGTATGATATATTAAACCTATGATCTAGTAATTCGTGAATAAAAATTAATTTTTTGCATATCAATTTCTTGAAGTAAGGGATAAATTATGTATTTATAAAAGTAATTAAAAAGATTGAAAATTTTGTTTATAGAAATATGTCATGTAATTATATTTCCTTATTTTCATAGGTTGTAAAAGTTTTACTCAACATTAGGAAAATGATGAACAAAATTCTAATAAAACCTTATTTTTAAAATGGTGATATTTTAAATCATCAAAGTTTCGGACATTGAGACCCTAAAATATAACGGACCATATATTAAATATAGAAATTTCTTCAACATTGATGAATATTTATTACATAACATATCAAAAACCACACCAGAACCGTATAGATTTAGTTTCACTACAAACTGTGAAACATAAACAACTAGTTTAAAAAAAATCCACATTGTCACCCTCTTATTTCATCATATCTTGACTTATTTTTGACCTATCATATTTAAAACCATTCTTCATTATCTGGGGAAAGGAAACATATGAAAGGGTGGGATCAAATTTTCAGTAAGTGCAAACAAGGGAAATATCAATCATATCATAATCACAATAACATAACATTTGAAATTATTATCCTATATATAAAATATAATTATATCATGTCATCAGATAAATCATAAAAGTGACATTGAATCACAAAAGTCTATCATAAGAAAATTCATTTCATGGAATACACAAAGAATCATAAACAATCATTTTAAACTAGTAAATGATCACATCTTAGACCATCAAAGAAGACAAAGTCCATTACTGAACTGAGTTTACTCTTCATTATAGACATTTATTACCAAAGTAGATTTACTTTTTGTTCTAGTAATGTCTATCTAATGAGATATAAATTATTATACAATGCATCAGAAGGAGATATATGTCCCACCAATCTCATAATGAAACCATTCTTATGTGTGCAAAAAAAAATTATTCACCTTAGCATAACCTAAGAAATAAAATTGGTTTCTTAAAAATCATTCCATTAGAATTGATATAAAATAATTTGATTTCTTAAATAATAGACAATAAAATCATAGTAATATCATGGTTATAAATATGACCCTTTTTAAAGAGTGTCATCAATGATAGAAAATTATTTTGAGAAAACACTTGAGATTAACTATTGAGTAAAATATTTTTTATTTATCATAAATGATTTCTTTTCTAAAAATGCCAATAAATTTTATTAGAAAATAATTTAGTGGAAAATAATCTCGTAATTTTGTATAGGATGCTTCATGGAAATATGGTTTCATCGAAAAATAAATATCCATTCTTTCGGTATAAGTTAAAAAACATTCCCCTCGTACTTTTTCCAGAGAAGTCAAATATTACCTCAAATCGAATAATGACAAGAGATTCATTTCATACCATTAAATAAAAATTCACCAAAGGGTAAAATTCACCTTAAAATTTTTTAGAATAATATAAATAATATTACATAAATAGGAATCCTGGATGTTGATGATAAATATACCCTAGTAAATATTTTCAATTAAACAATCTGAGATAAAAATGAGATTGAAAAATTATCCCTTCACTTAGGTCTGATTAGCTTAATATGCATCAGAACCTCTTGTATGGTGATTTTTAAAAGTTTACTCATTTATTCTAGAATCATAATAATTTTTATGATATCATATATGATAATATTATGATCTGTTAGTTAGAAACATTTGATTTTAACTCGTTATTCGGATATTGACTTCTTTAAGTTCTTATGAAACATTTGTTGAATAAGATCATGCTACACATCATAAGTTATAGTTAAATTATTTACAAAATTATATTATTATAATAAACTAGATATTTATTCATTCAGTTCATGTATATAATCATGGTTTAATGAAGATCATGTAGAATTAATTCCATCGCACTCTGGAGAGTATATGTCGTACGTACGCACGAGCGATGATATGATTCAAAAAATTATTGAATGGTATTGAAGAGGATGGTGTATGATATTTATGAATCGGTATCATGTTATATTAATTATATATAGTAAATATTTTCATCATTATACCCATCCATGTAAGGTGGTGGTTAAAACAGATTACACCACGGCGTGGAGCCGGTAAGTTGTTTGTACGCACGCGTGGTGAATTTATTTTTCATTGGATAGATATAAGATGAAATATTGTTGTTTCATATATATAATAACATATAAGTATGTTATTTATACTTATTTTATTAATTTATAATTAAATAACTAATGATGATGATGTTGGAGAAGAATGATGTTTGAAATAATCGGTAGAAGAGATTACATCTTCCTTGACGTTCTTCCTCTAAATATCTATATAGAGCACTAGAGATGGTTTTTGAAGAT
Organism: Viscum album; assembly: GCA_963277665.1. NCBI lineage: Eukaryota > Viridiplantae > Streptophyta > Magnoliopsida > Santalales > Viscaceae > Viscum > Viscum album. The sequence goes on along the minus strand of OY728121.1, from coordinate 1,026,924,435 downwards.
GACCAGAACCTCTATAATGAAAATAGGCAAGCTAGTATGAAATATGGGTAGGGGATGTCCTAGTCTAAAGGGTCAAAATGAATTGAAGAGTTGATGGAGGAGGATTCGTTTTATAATTGAGGTGAGGGTAACTTTTTGAAACTCCAAAAATAATAATATAAAATAAAATGAAACCCTACAAAAAACCATCCAAATTTTCCCAATACCAAAGAATAGATTATATAAGGTTATAATAACATCAAAAAATAAAAAAAAATTATTTTTATTTTGTAAATTTAAACCATATTTTTAATCAAATCTTAGTTATTCAATAATTTAATTATGTTAATGAAATTATAAATATTTATTTGTAATAAATATTCAGTTATATGGTGTTAATTGACCATAAATGGATAATTTCTCATATTTTACATCATATCATTACCATTTTGTAATTTTTATATATTTTTCATAGTTTTAAATAATATATAAAATGTTATTTTTATAAAATAAATATACTGGTAATTTTTGCACTATTCATTTATTTTACATTATAATAATCCTCAAAGAAGATAAATTCGAACCAAAACATTCAATACAACCATTAAATGTCTTATTTAACTAGAAAATTAATGTCGAACATTAATTTGTTCATATGATATGTCTTTTAATATATTTAAAATAATTTATTTTATATATCAATTAATAAAATAATTTCTACATCACAATTGTGTCCACATTAATGGTATAAATTTAATATCAAAATATTATAAATAAATTTATATGATGAAGGTAATTATTTTATATTCCCAAATAAGATATATGGCCGTTATCATCTCATATTTATTAATATATTGAAATTAATATACTTATATAAAATGAGATTGTGACATTTTGTCACATTCATTTCTTTTTATTACATTCATGTAATATTCATAGTTACATGGGCTTAAAGTGATTCTATATCGAAATATAGATGATAAGGGTCGAATTGAGTAATACAATTGAATTATTATTGGTGTTAAGTAAATTTTATAATATTATTATTAACCATAATTACCTTATTTTCCTTTAACCATGACAATCAAAATAATTACCATGGTTATAATTCATAATGTCCTAAAATAATAGTATCCTATTAACACAATTTGGACCTACTGATTTAAAATTTGGATTCAATTTTTAAAAATTCAAAATAGAGAAGTTAAAATAATTAATAAAAAACCAATCATGCTTTTGGAATGAGAGAACGAGTTGTTTTAATGTTAAAACATTGGAAAATATTGAAATTATATTACATATGAATTCAATATAAAATTAATTATGATTCCATGAATTATATTGAATGATAAAAATATATTATACCTATCCTTTAAAACCATTCAATTTTATAATTTAACCTCATAAATTATCAGGATGGAAAATAAATCATATAAAATTTAGTGTGTTTTTACTATTCATAAAAACATGAATGTTATCAACAAATATTTCAAATTCATGAAAATTAAATGTGTATTAAACTCTTCAAAATAACATATTTATTTTTAAATATAAAAATTATTAATTTTTTCGAATCTTAATTTAAAATGGCTTTTCCATTAAATGGTGTAGGATTACCATTTTAAAAAATGTAGGATTCTATACAATAAATTGGGTTTATCAACACCCAATGACTAAAATATCCATTGGATGAAATATTTTTGAATTATATAACACATATATCTAATTAATTTCATTAAAAATAGTAATTCACTCAAAAATATATATATCTAATTTATATGTATCATAAATAATTGAAATCCAAATAATACACAATGCATTTTCATAAGAAAGTTTTAATTATTCTCGATAACATAACTGTTATTCTATAACAGTAATTTTACACTAAGGGAATCTCAAAGTTTGGTCAAACACATGATTGAGTGAAATGAAATCTAATAATGATTAAAAATTATTTAATGCAAATTTTCCATAAAAACATCTGGGTGTTACATTATACACACCTTAAACAGAATTTTTACATCAAAATTCATCACTTTGAAACAAATAGATGAGGAAACCTCTCCCCAATCATATCCTCAGGTTCCCGTGTTTCTTATTCAAATATTGTTTCCTCCATAAAACATTTACCAAGTAAGTGTTCTTGTTTTGTAGTTATTTTATACTATGATCTAGAATCTATATCAGTTGTTCTTCATAAGAAAGATCTTTCTCCATGAGTATGACTTTTAGGCTTAGTACATGTGAACGACCAATTATGTAAATTCTCATGAGTGGTACATTGAACATGTCATGAACATGAGATTGATTTAGGGGAATTTCCATTCAGTATTCTACCTTCCTAACAAGATCCATAATTTCAAAAGGACTGATATTCCATGGGCCCAGCTTACCCTTTTTTACAAATTATCATTACTCTATTCTAGTGAGAAATTCGTAGAAGCACATTATCACCCATTTCAAATATTATTTAATTTATTCCAATGTAAAAAATCCTTTTTTTTGTCGAATCAAATCTACTCTTTGTGTTGTTGAATAGACCCAACCGTTTCTTCCATTTAATCAACAACATCAGCTCTTAATAACTATCATTCCACAACATAATCCTAGAATGTTGGACTTCTTAACATCCTTCCCTATAGGTATTCATAAGGAGACATATTAATATAAGATTGAAAGTTATTATTGTAAGAAAATTCCACCAATGGTAGATGTTGATCCCACCCACCTTTTTCAATACATAGAGAATGATCTCACCATTTCTTCCAGTGTATGAATTTTCCTCTCAGACTAACTATCTATATGTTGTTTGTATCTAAGGCTGAAACATTACTCAGTTTCCATAACATGTTAAAGACATCTCTATAAATTCAAGGTAAACCTTCGATCCCGATCATATATAATGGAAAGTGGTACACCATCCAATCGTACTAATTCCTTTACATATATCCTAGAATTCTAATCAGGGGAGAAATCCTCTCTAATAGCAATGAAGTGTTCCAACATCATAAGGTGATCAACTAAAACATAGATAGATTTATTTCCATTGTATGTTTTGGTAATTCAGATGACAAATTCCCTAGTGAATGTTTCACATTTCTACTCTGGTATGGGTAATGGTTGTATCCACCCCATGAACTCTTGTCTCTCAGTGTTAACATGTTGTCAATCCAGGAATCAAGAGACATATTCAGCTCCATCTTTTACATAACATCCCACAAGAATTACACCCTCATGTAAATGTACATCATTGTTCTTATAGTGAGAATAGATAATGACAAACTATGGGCCTCATCCCATAGCTCCTTCTTTAATTTTGGTATAAGATGAATACAATCCTGGATCCTGGCCCTTATTATTTCATCATAATAATGGTTGAATTCTGGATCATTTCCAACTTTCTATTTTAAGTCTACATCTTCCTTATGTGCCTCCTTAATCATCACTTTTATAGATAGTTGAACATACATTTAAGAGAGATAATATTTATCCCCATCCATTAAAATTTCTATATCCATCATTTGAAAATCCATAAATATTTTTTCTTTCATGATCCTCATCGTGGATAATATAGCATGGTATTTTTGACTCAAATTATTTTTCACCTTATTCACATCCCCGGGGTGGTAATGTATTGGTCAGTCATAGTCACTAGTCAACTAAAACCATCTTCCTTGGTGGATATTTATCTCCTTCTGTGAGAAAATATTCATTAAACTATTACGATATGTAAAATAATAATTTCTTTTACTATAAATATAATTCCTACATATCTTTAAATGAATTATTACTGTAGATAAATACAAATCATGAGTTGGGTAATTTTTATAATTAATATTCAATATCCTTAAAGCATAAGCTATCACCATATCATTTTTCATGAGAACACATCCCAACCCCTTCTTGGATGCATCACTATGGTTCATAAATCTTTCCCCACTACAATCTATTGTGAGAACATGTGAACTGGATAACCTAGTTTTTAGATCATTGAAATTCTCTTCATGTTGCTCCATCCAAATAAACTTAACTCATTTCCAATACAACTTGAATAGTGGATTAGATAATTACGAAATATCTTCCGCAAAACGTCAATTATATCCATCCAAACCATGAAAAATTTGGATCTTAGTTTCCATTGTTGTTCTTGACCATTATTCAATAACTTCTATTTTTGTTGGACCCCCAGATATCCCCTCTTATCAAATTATATGAACCGGAAGTGAATCTTCTTGAATCCAAAATTCATACATGGAAAATTTAGAATAAATATTATACATTGTTTATGGTCTTCAGTACAATTATCTTGTCATCATTATGTTCTTCCTTTCTCTTTTAATAGACAAGAATATTGTCTATAAATACTACCACCAACTGATCAAGATAGTATTCAGATACTATTTTCATTACATCAATGAATATAGCAGGGGAATTATTATGACCAAAACTAATCACTATAAATTCATAGTGTCTATACCTTGTATGGAATGTCATATTTGGTATATCCTACTTTTTACACATAATTGATGATATCCTGAATAATGATCAATCATGGAAAAAAATTGAGATAAACATAGTTAATTAAATAATTTATCAATTCGGGGAAGAGTAAATTTCTTCCTGATATTGATCGTTTTCAGTTCTCATTAATCAATGTAGAGTCTCATTGATCCATATTAACTCTTAACAAACAAAATAGGTTCTCCCCAAGGTGACACACTAGGGTGTAAGAATCATGTATCAAGATTCTCATGGAGTTACCTCTTCAATTCCTCCAACTCAAATGGATCCATTTTATATATTTTTTTGAAATAGACATGGCACTCGTTATGTGTTCTATTGAAAATTGAAATTCACGATTTGGTGGAGGACGTAGTAATTAATCTGGAAAGATATCATGAAAATGAGAGAGATTTGGTGGTATCCCCAATCAGTATTATACCTACCTAACATGATCCATAATCTCAAAAGGACCAATATACCTTGGTCTCAACTTACCCTTATTTCCAAATCTCTTTACACTCTTCTAGGGTGATATTCTTTGAATCACCATATCAAAAGAATTTCTGATTCACATTCCCAAAAACATCAACCGAAAAATAATTATAAACATTGGATGTGATTGTTGTGTCATTAGAAGTTATCACAACAAAACAAAACATCTAATTTTTTAGTTAATATGAAGATACCCTTAGAAAATTCAACAGAAATAAATAAGTGGGTGGATCCATAATCAAATAAAACATTTTATACATTAGAGTGTATGGTAAGTGTACCATTTTCCACTTCATTATCGTTATCCACATCATCGATAGTGATTTCATGTGAAATTACTTTGACTTATTTCATTATAATTTCATAGAACCTCATCAACAATCCAATGATTGAGGCATTTATTAGAATAATACCCCATTTCCTTACTCATATAATATTTATGTGTAGGTGGTGAATTCTATGTAGCCTTTTCTTTGTTTGTGTCATTAGACATCTGTTTTCCATCACTTTGGAATTCAACTCCCTGATGACCATATTTTACACACATTAATCATTTACTATTCCATTTAAGAAAATTCCCTCCATGTTTATTTCCAGACATTGATCATAAGGGAAAACATGTCTTCTTTTCTGTTTAGTCTTCAGATTTTCCATTGAATTCCATTATTCTCTTCATGTCAATCCCATATAACTGATGGGTTTCTATAATCTATATGTCTTCCTTGAGAGCACATTGAACAATTTCATCATAGCGGTGAAGTCTATTTTTGCTAATACCCTCAGTATGTTTTTTTTAATCCACTAAAGAATCGATAAATTTTAATCTCCGGTTGAATAATAATTCAAGAAGCATACCATGCATGTATTGTAAAATTTTCTTCATAGGTACTAATGGATTTGTCATACATTTTCTTATGTTTGAGGAACTCCTTCTCCATGTTTGTTTGATGAATACAATGGATATACTTGTTGAAAAATACTTTCATGAACACCTCCTATTCCATTGACTCAATTTCACATCATTGCCTCATATTATTGATAAGATTCCACCATTGATCTATGTCACCTTCTAAAAGATACACTTCTATGATGAAACTATCATGTTCAGAACATTGTATAACCGATAATATCTTATTGGTGGTACTGATGAATTGCACAACCACTATTAGATCAGAAGACCTACTAAAATTAAGGTGGTCACTTCCTCATGAACGATTCAACAAAATGTTTCTACATCCATTGCTCCTTTGTAATACCTACATGATTCATATCTTTAGAATGGTTTTTGAGCACATATACAAGATTTTTTATTCAATCTCCCATAACATTTGGTTTCTTAGTGGGGAAATCATTTCATTTCCCGTTTGATTTAGCATTAATTCAGTTCCTTATGGTTATATCCATTGAAAAAAACCAAGAAGATATGTGGGAGGAACACTAATCATAAGAGGAATACCACATAATCAAGAATGAAATTTCAATTTATGACACTTTAGGTTTTTTCCTAGGTTATTCTTGGTCATTTCTCAAACACTATGGTTGTATCATATATAGAGACATATCCTTTGGGTTCTTACTAATGATTTCTCATCCTATTTTCCAAAGGATATCTATACATTTTCTCTGATACCAACTATAAAGAATCACACATTAGATATAGTTTTTAATTCAACATTGAGGAATACTTATTACATATCATAAAAAACTATTCCAGGACCCTATAGGTTTAATATCTCTATAAATTGGGAAACATAAACAAATGGTTCATAAAACATCCACATTGTCTCATTCTTATTTCTTCATTAATAGACTAATTTTTGACATACCTTAATTAAAACCATTCTCCATGCTGGTTGCGCCCAAATTTACCCTATCGGTAAAAGCGGTCGTTGAAGTACATGTAGGGATCGAATCCACAGGGACCGAAGAAGAAACCTTGAGACACTTTGATTAGATGCGGGATTGTCTATGAAGTGGCCAACTATGGTGTTGATTGATTTGAAGAAATATTTATTTAATTTAATGAACAAAACCAATAAAATTGCATTAATTAAAACAAATAATTAAGGTTAGTTGATCCTAGGTTGTCTCTTGGGCTTGATTGGATGTATTTTTTTCATTTGATTTTCTGTTCATCAATTGAAGAGGTATCCATTAAATGAAATAATTACTCAATATCATTATCCAATTTAATCCATACACAATTTCAAGGCTAATCCCCAATTCACTTAGAGGATCAATTAAATTTTCACTCCAAGGAATTGGATCGTACAAGAACTCAAAATGTGTCGCCGTTAATGTCGGTGAAGACAAAGAAGAAGATAAATCAAAGAAAGTATCTCTTAAAATAAAGAACAAATTTAAGAATTTAAGAACATAAAATAACATTAAATCCAGCCCATAAAACTCCCTAGGATCAACCCATAAAATTTTATCCCTCCATTGATGCTATTCTATCAATGGAAGTGGGTAGTTGACTTAAAGAAGCGAGATTGAAGAAGAAAAACATTAATCAAAATGAAAACTCCACCGTTGTGTGATGAATTCACAAGTGCTGGTGTGAATAAATTCACACATCGATTCAATGGTATCAACGTGTGAAGAAAAAGGAAAATAAAATGTGAAGAAGAAGAAATTTTATTAAAATACTAAATGTGAATGAAAAACTTACATTAGAGAAATTGACGATGCCATTACAAAATGAAAGCAGGAAATTACAATTGAAAGAAAAACATGGATTCAAAGAAAAATGTTAGATGACTATTCCCTCACCACCATCCCCTTATATATGCAAATTTGGAGCCTTAGGTCCATCACCAACAATAAATTCACCCCTCAACAATTAATAGAGTCAAAAGGAGGGTGAAGAATCAAAAGGAAATTAACGCTACAAAGTTGACCACAAAACCATCCAGATTCATCCTCAATTTTTACGTGTGCATTTGACACTTCATACGGAAGAACCTGAAGGTTTAATAAATTGAAAACATCTTAGTCCATGTGTCTTCTAGATGCTCTCAAAATTTCAGGTTATTTGGTTTATCCGTTTTGGAGTTATATTCAAAATGGTGGGCTGTTTTTATGAGAATTCTTCTATGGCCCACCATTTTAATTCTAAACATCATCCCCTTGTATCTCATTTAAATCTTCTGAATTAGCTCTGACCACAGTTTAATAAAATGATACATATATTTTTCTCTTTCTACATTAAAATTTTGAGCTTCATTGGGCTTGGTTTGTGGTCCCCACATTTGTTTGATGGGCCTTAGGCCCATTATGCTTTCTCCAGAAAATTTCTGCATTCAGGTGCAAAATTCTCCATCTTCCCTTGGGATTCATCCATCGGACCTAAAAGATAAAATTTTCCAAACAGAGTGATCAATAATATCGCAAAATGTCAAATTCATAAAATTAATGTAATGTTTTCCACAGACAATTTAATGATTGGGCCCAAATTTTCCTTTTAAACATGAATTACATTTAAGATGAGAAATGAAGTTCTATTTATGTAATGCACTAAGAACAATGTTTATGGCCTTTGGAACAATGAATATAATGATAATAAATATGAATATTAGCCACTTTCAGTGACTAATCACATTCACTGGGGAAGATAAACATATTAAAGGCTGAGATCAAATTCTCATAATGTGTAAACAAGGTAAATATCAATCATATTATAATCACAAGAAAATAATATTTTAAAATCATACCCTTCCTTTAAAATATCATAATATCATGTCAAGAGATAAATCATAAAAGTGAAATTCAATCACAGTAGTCATAAAAAAAAATTTAGAGTACAAATATAGTCATTGAAAATCATTTCATACGAGTCATAGCTCATTGTTGAGAACATCATAGCAGGCAAATTATATTTCCGAACTGATATCACTCCACTTTCCAGCCCTGTATTACTGATCAATATTTACTTTTCATTATAGTAATGTCAATCTAATGAAATATAAATCTTTACCCAATTCATTGGAGGGAGAGATGTGTCCCACCCATCTCATAATGAACCCTTTCTTATATGTTCCACAAAAACATAACAAAATTCACCATAACATTACCCATGAAATAAAATGGGTATCATAAACACCATTCTACCATAATTGATATAAACCAAATGGTTTTCCCAAATAATAAAAAATCAAATCATAGTAATATCATGGTTAAAAATATGACCATATTTATAGAGTGTCATCTTTGATGGAAAATAATTTTGAGAAAACACCTGAGATTAATTCTTGAGGAAAATATCCTTTTTGTTCGAAAACATTTTCCTCTCAAAATTACACAGAAATTTAAAAAATAATTTCACATAAAAATAATATTCAAATCCTACAGGGGAATATTAATGAAAATAATGTTTCATGAAACCGTAAAAATACATTCATGTAGTATATGTTAAAAGAACTTTTTCCTTGTACTTTTGCTGGAAAACTCAAAAATTACCTCAAATCGAAGAACAACAAGAGATTTTGTTCATAACATTTTATAAAAATCACATAGGGTAATATTAAATTAAATTGTTTTTTATAGAATAAAAAATAATATTATAAAATTAAGAATGATGTATGTCGATTATAAATAACTATCCTTTATTCATTTTTTATATTTGATAAGGTTCATTTATTATATGAAATGATTAATTTGTTGGGCAGGTAGTAACAGTTGTGGAACTGAAAGTATATAGACTCTTGAAGCATCGACTTGATCTCATGAGGCAAATAAGTTGTGAAAAATAAATAGGTTTCTACCTATAGTTTAAAATAATCTTTTGAAATGTCTTCATGATATAGGTTTTCACGGGCATCAGAAAAGACATCCGATAATTGATAATTTCCTTCTATTGATTTATTATTTTTTATCCATGCGATTTTCACTACGAAAACGTGTAAGGATACATTTATTTAGTATTTTACTAATTGAATGGAATGTTATTTCAGTTTCATAACATTCAATGTCAATTATTCTTATTGATTAATTATTTCTTCTATTATACTTTACCCCTACTGATCATTTGACTTCATAATAATTTTATTTCTTTTCCCCATGATTCCATGATGATTACCAAAAAAGAAACGAATGAATATACTAGTTGGACTAATGTTTTTATCCTTTAAAATAAAATTATGTTTTAATTTTTAACTCATGTATTTATGTAGTTTACAAATACTACTAAACTATTTGTTCCTTTTAGATGATATTTACTTTTATCTTATGCCAATTTAATTGTAGTAAGAAATTATCTCTAGTCTTTTAGAGTCTGTTTGATATAGATAAAGATATATTTTATCACTCCATGGGATGAATTCCTTAATGTAGCAGTTTGATGTCCAATGTTTAGATAATATTATACGGAATAGTAAGAGTAGCATCAAAATATGGATCAGCTAGAGGGGTTACATCCACACACCCTTCGGTCTTCATAGTGAGACTTCTAACGTAGGGTACTAGTCTTGGGAAGTAATTGCTTGTCATTATCCATGAATATAAGTTGGGTATATGATTATCCTTGTAAAATTGATGATGTTATTTTAAAATTAATTAACTAATAAATAGTTCTCTTGTGGATGTAGGACACATTATACTAACCTTGTAATCCCGTTGAGAATTGTGTTTTCATGTATTTTTCATATCACGTGATTTTGTTCAAAAAATTTATCCATAATAATAGTCTTTAACTAATTATAGGAGGTATACAGAAATAAAATGAAGGAAATATTTGTATATTAGATAGAGTGGTTGGTTTTCTTGGTTCTGAATACTGATTTATTGTAAGCTCATTTAATAATTGAAGGGAATAGGGATAAATTACATATATTATAAATTCTTGGGGTGTGAATCTGATAGTTTTTGGTTCCAGATCCCACCAAATGGTGTCCAAGTATGGTTATATAGGATTTCATCAGATTCTTATTTTTAACATAGAGGGTGGAAAAGAGATTATAATGGAGTTACCATTTGTTTTTATGATATCATAATTCCACCATATTATATTTTTTCATGCGGCATGTTTTTTTATTTATGTTATGGGAATAGATTTATGAGAAGACTCCTCTATTCCAGTAGTGAAGAACTGTGTTGAGTTTCCAGTAGTATAATCATCGGTGTAGAAAACTGTGGTGACATAGATTCTGGGATTACGGAAATAACATCCATTTTATTTTTGAGTATATTAGGATGTTCTGTTAATGAATTTGGAATTTTGAACTCAGTGGATATCAACTAGAGATTTGAATTGATAGTCCTACTTTGTTACATTATTTTGATTTAGTATGAGATTAATAATTTTAAGAAGATAAAATTTCATGATTATATATATGTTTTATATTTAATTTTGGAAGATAAAAACCATGATGTTAAATGGGGGTGATTATTAAATTGGGTTTAAAAGTATCATTTGATTATGAGTCAGCTCGAATAATGGTGATTAGTAAATGGGTAGTCCATGTCATCATGTACATGGATTTTTCTAGAAGGTTTCATTTATGATACATGACATAGGTTTCTAAAAGGAGGTTTAAGTGGTAATGGTAAATATTGATTTCAAGGTAATAATAATTTGATGGTATCTAATGGCATATCTCTATAATATTTAATTTTTACATGTCACATAATACTGTTAACTAGGGAGTGGGTGAATAACATTTCTACTATGTGTAATGAAATATTTAAAAAGTCAAGATAACTAAATCTAATGTTCTCACTGATCAATATCATAGTGGGGGATATATATTTTTTGATTAACTCAGTGATTTTATAATTCCATATAGATAAGGATTAAATATATTGTGGAAGGATCCCAATTGAATAATAAGATTTTCAGCCTGAAATCATGGGAAATTATTGGATTGGGTGGCATTACACTAGGGGTTTCATGGTTTTGATGGAGTATGGGAAAGAATACCATATCCATAAGAAGACGTTTTGAAGGATAGTATCAGGATATACATTTATACAATGGGATGATGGATTCATTATCACTGTTTTCAAAAGTGAACAGAATAGAAAAGGGATGTTGAAACCCCATTTTTGAAATAAGGAACGTGGTTTCTATTTCCCAGAACTATACTATTGGATTAAAAAACTCTATATTCAATTGATCTCATAGGATCCTATATAATTTAATGAACCATTTTCGATAATGTGGCACAATAGTGTGGGTATTAATTCTATAATGAACAAGTCTGGGGTTTCCTTAGAACCCTTTTCACGAAGAAACAAGATGGACCGAAGAAGAATAGATGATGGTCTTAGAGAGGAGTGTTCCTATAGGAAGATGGTGATTTTGAATATTATCTTTTTTTTTCTACGTATAGTTTAAATATACTGGCCTTGAACACTATAAGTACTTGTGATGAAAATATTCACTCATCAAGAAGAAAATAAGGGATTTATGGGTGATTTTTTTCATCAAAAAATTCTAAAATTTTCTTTTCTGTGGTTTATTTTTAATATAGTGGTACATGTTATTTATTAGTTCTTCTTGGAACATGAAGTGGTTATGTTATTTTACATTTTTGTTAGTATATTATGATGTAACTTCCACTATGTTACTACTCAGTTTATGTAATTTTATTTTTATTATTATTTATAATTATTAATTTCTGGAAGTGTTATGAATTATATTTTAATTTTAAAATTTATTTGATAATATTTATTATAGTTTTATAGTATTTTACTTTTTTAGTAGAAACCAAATACATGAAATTTATACGTGACTTTTAAAGTGAATGATTATGTTTGAACTGTTTATTTCTTACAGTGTGACAATGCTTATTCAAATGCACTTTCATTTCATTTTTCAATGTTCATGGTTAGCTCGCATGGCTAGTGCTTTGTTTGGGAGGATAATTTATAGCCCTCAGAGTTATCGTGTGGGGTACCTTTTTGATTGAGGGTGGAATTCCTTTTGAGTAGAACCCACATCGATGGAACATGTTTTGTTAAACCATGTGACTAAACCTTGTAATTTTCAAATTTTTAAAATTCATTGATTATCTATGTTTTCATTTACAAGGCTTTAAATGGACTTCTTTCCATTTTTCAACACTTCCCATTGATGTGATCCATGATTCTATGTATTATCTTCCATCATCTTCCTCTCATCATTCTCATAAACCATTTTTGTGAATTATGATATATTTATCAATGGTTCACCGTCCCTTCTTCTTATTTCCTTCTTCACCATCCCATCTTCTTCTATTCCTCCAGTTTCATTCTATCATGAAAACTCAATGGGACGTTTTTTTAGGATATGTGGTATTATTTGGTTTTATCATGAGTTTAATTTTTTTCTATGGATTTTGGAGATTCTTTCCTTCAACATTGGATATTTTTTTATCAATGGTAACACATAAAGGCAAATTATGTAGTATTTACACCATCATTAAGGTATTATTTTGATATTTCATTAAATTAAATTTATATTGTTTTCATTATGTTTTTAAATGAATTAATTATTACATTAAATTTAAACATGATAAATGTAATGTGTTTTAAATTTTTTTGCAGTGGTTTTCCACTTATCATAATTTAATTTTAGGTAGATTTCAAGGGTAACTATTTTTTAAGGAGTGGCTGGTCACTATGTAACTTTCAATGGTTTAATGGAACATTTTATATTTATATTAGTGTTTTTTATTTTATTTTCCCACATATAGGTATTTTTTGTAGTTTTATTTTTTTATAGGAAATGTAATTTAAATGAGATTGAATATGATTTAAAATTGTCTCTATGTAAACATTATTTTGAAAGGAATTTTATTGAGTTATTAAATGTATTACCATCCAATGAATATTTCTTTGTATGTCCATTTTATACATTTACACTAGTTTTCACGGTGTGTGTGAGACCCTATTAGGATCCACTTATTCTTATGCATAATTGTTAGGTATTGTTGGTTATGGGGAATGCGTTATAATTATTGTTATATGATTTATGTGAAAATATGTTTTTTATCGTGATGGTGTTTTAGGTGAGATGATATTTATGGTTATTAATTTATTAACAATTTAGGTTTTCATTACAAGGATATTCAATGTTCACCTCCATTGAGTTTTATCATGGGACCCATAAATCAATGTATAAGGTCTTGATTAATTTTTCGATAGCCTAGTGCGTGTTTGAAAGATATTTTCATAGGATATTTTATCCCTATTTGGGGTTTATGTTGTACCCAAGGACACTCAATAGAGTTTGAGATAGTGATTATTACGATTTCAATATATTCCCTCTTATGTTATCACTCATGCATGGACTTCCTCTAAAGATAGAATTCTGGAAAATTTGAAACTCATCAATCCTTCATGGAAAACATACATCTAAAATGTACTTATCTATGATATTCAGATTATACCATCATGAAATTTAATTTTCATAGACATTATCACAACATCCACCACCACCATTAAGGGTATATCATTCCAATTATAAAAAACCTGTGAATCTTAATACCTAAAGAATTTTCCACGATCCGTGAGACACCAAAAAAGTAAGACACATAATAATAAGACTGATATGTCATGTTAGGCATATTATCTACAAGGAAACACACATGAAAATAAGAAAAAAACATTAAGCATCACTACTGGAAATCTGTCCTTTCCCAATGCTTCTATACCAACGGTTTGTAAAAACCATTGGTATAAGTCCCAATTCCCAACTGTTTGGCCAAACCGTTGGGAAAGCCCACATTGATGTCACTTTTCCCAACGGATTGGAAAACCCATTGGGAAAGGGTATGGATTTCGCAACGTTTTGGCCAAACCATTGGGAAAAGTCCACTTTGTGGCCACTTTTTCCAACGGTTTGGCCAAAACGTTGAGAAAGGGTAGGGCTCTCCCAATGGTTTAGAAAACCGTTGGGAAAAGTCCACTTTGAGGCCACTTTACCAACGGTTTGGCCAAACCATTGTGAAAGTCCACTTTGAGGCAACTTTTCCCAACTGTTTGGCCAAACCTTTGGGAAAAGTCCACATTGAGGACACTTTTCCCAATGGTTTGTCCCATCCATTGGGAAAGGGTTGGTACCTATTCCAACGGTTCTCAAAACCATTGGGATGGGCCTTTCCCAATGGTATTGAGAACCATTGGGATAAGTTCACTTATATGTTGTGAGTACATTTTTCAAATATTTTCAAATAAATCAATATATAAATTACATATAAATAAACATATATATATATATATATCCAAATATATTCTGAAAAAAATTCTTTAGGATAGTGGTAAAGTCATTGATTTATAACGTGGAGGTTGTGGGTTCAAACCTCCACTGGAACACTTTTTTATATATTTACTCATCCCAACGGTTTCCCCAAACCGTTGCGATAGGTCTTCATATGGTTGGTTTTCCCAACGGTTCAAGCCAAACCGTTGGGAAAAACTATCCCAACAGTTCTGTGTAAACCATTAGGAAAATATTTTCCAATGGATTACTTGATAACAATGTGCATAACCATTGGTATAAGATATAACAACAGTTATACAGGCATTCCCAATGGTTCAGAACTGTTGGGAAATTGTCCATTCCCAGTAGTGAATGTGTCTCAATTCACATAATCACATAACTTTATATCAGTCCAACAACCATATATGAGGGAATTTATGGTAAGGAGCTTAATACCTCTTGTGTGTTGATTCTAAGTGTTAATATCCATTAGGAATCCTCACCCAAATCAAGTTATCATGAAAAGGATTTCTAAAATCCCTCACAATTTATCTATAAATGGTATTCTTGAGAAAAATTATAGATTTATAATGTGATAAGGGCTTGAAATCAACTTCAGATACGATCCATCAATAATCCATGAATTCGTTATTAAATCACATAAAATCCATATATAAGGATATAACATCTTGTATATATGATTCACCATAAGAGAAAGAGTATTGATATTGTGAAATCAAGAAGAACATAGAAAAATGATGAATTACATTGAATAATAACATCCCAATCCATCCAGTTTCACTAGAATTAGAGATTGAAGGGAGAGAGATCACCCAAAACCACTAATGGAGTCTCTATGTTGGAGAAAACTATGAATTGGATGAGGAATAATTATATTTGTAGATAATTAAATTTCAAAATATTCTTTTTCAAATAATTAATAATCCAATTATTGTTTATCTATATGGTTTTTGATTCCATGAATTGATAGTGTGTGGCTCTCATCCTCAACTCAGTAGCAACACAATTTGATAGAATGATATGTAAAAGCAATGTTTCAACCAAGTTTTCACCTCTTTTGTAGCCAAAAATTTTTTTATGTAATTTTCATCATTATATATAATCATGAATTACCCACTATTCATCTCCCATAATCAATGTGATTTAATGGTTAAAATTGTGCATTTTTTCTAACAGTTCTCCAGTGATTCCCTCCATTATTTGACTTTAAAACCATCGAAACCCATCGAATTTCCACAGGAGACATTATCTAAGGAAATAATAACACACAAAAATTCAAATTGGGGATTAAAGTAAGTATTAGGGTATAAAAATCCATATCCATTAAAATATACCATATAAAGAAAATCTCATCCATAATATATGTATATGTAGTTCATGGTAAACAAACTCTATCCATTGAGTCATACATATAATTCATACTCCCAGTATTCCTCTTGGATTCATCCAATCTTCCACAAAACTCAAAAAACTAGTATAAACACCCCCCCATAACACTGAATCTCTATGATTCAAAATCCATATAGATCTCTCCATAATAAATGTATTTGGTTCCAAAAAAATGTAATCATTTTCTGTGACATGCACAAGATTGGGCTAATATATCTTATGCTCAGACTCATATAATATATTATGCATACTGCAATATCATAGTGGTATTTTCAAATGATATGAAACTATTGTGATGTGTTTTTTGATCTCAAATATTACCAAAAACATCATTCTAGTTTATCATTTTTCCACAGACAATGATGACCAAACTAATTTGGAACCCAAAAGAAATCAAAGTCACCATTGTCAAACAACAATGGAACTATTATAAAGTTATCATATGATCACGGTGTATATTCAATAGAAACCAACTACTTCTTGATCAGCAGAAATATATGAAGGGTCTCACTCACTATACTTGACTCAATAACACCTTCCTTACCTACCATGTTTCAATACAGTAGTCTGTGACATCGTCGAATATAGAGAGCCACAAAGGGTTCCACCTGAATCGATGTCTAGAAATATTGAATATGTGTGAAATCCAAAATGATAGAGGATCATCACATACTACACCAATGCCTAATATTTATTCATTAAGAATATCCTCTAGGATCTAGATCATCCTCCCCATCTATACAATGTTCTATATATGGTATGCCTTTCTCAGTTTAAATTGAGTCCCTAATGACTCATGAAATCCTTTACAAAACCATGATGGAAAATGAACTTCAAAATCTGAAATGATACTAGTAGGAATTATCTATAGTTTTACAATATCATGGACATAATCGATAATAATCTAAAATACTTATTCACTTTTTGAGATCACATAAAAACATGTCACTTTCAATCAACCAATCTACATTCACCCAATTTGAAACTCAAATTATCAGGGTCCTTTTAAACCGCCTCTTGAATTCAATAGTCAACTCATCTCACACATACAGAGGAATTTATATTATATGATGTAATATTCCTAGTAATTAATTCTCTTAATTGATCCTTTTATAGGTCATGAAATGTGTGATGAATCTCATTATTTCTCTCTTTATTCTTGAAGACAAACATCATTTCATGATATATCAATACATATTATTCACACAAGTTACCACTACACACTGAGTAATGGGAGTGCCACATTATCTCTAACTTTATGGATTTAAGAGTGAAAATATCCCATAAAAATAGATCACATCATCACAATCTATTGAACATTTTTGAACTATATCAATTTTGACCGATAGTGTGACATACCAGGTAAATAAAGGATATGAAATTTTCATATTTATTAATATTTGGGAATAAAATATCAATATTACTTTAAAGGGGATGCTATGTTCAATGGCATACCCAACAGGCAACAACGAGTTTCTTTAAAATCTTACGTTGCACACTAATAGTATAATAATATTATTTTAAATAGTAGTTAATGCCTAGCCATTGTAATGGAGAGAATAAACAGAACTAACTGAAATATTATTAATAATGATTGTCAAATATTTTTACTTTTATGCAATAAATGTTAGAGGCTTAAAATGCAAATGAATCCAATTTTAACCACAAATCTTCTAATATTCTTTAAAAGGTCGATTTACCACCGTTTGATGGCGAACCTTTTTTAAATATACTTTTGACAATTTTATATGTTATATATTACAATATAAAATACATCTTTCGAATCTGGAAATCAATATTTACTTTGTGTAAATTTTTTTTATTTTTTCCGATAAAGTTCATTTTTAGTGAAAATGTTGTATTTTAATTCAAATCTTCCTTTTAATCTAATTTAATTATTTAGATAAATTATATTTTAAATTGTGTTTAAAGTGTAGTTAAAATATATTTTTACTATTTAATCCGATGGTGGTAATTGTAATTAATTTCACTTTTAAATTTGATATAAACGAGTGTCAATATTTTGATAGATATTGTTTCTTGAAAACACATTATTTGGTTTGATAGTGGGAATTAATTATAAAAATAATTAGTTCAACCTTTATGTTTTGAATTTGGTAAAATGGACATCATTTTTTAATTTGAAATATCAAATATAGCTTAGGGTGAATTTTTGGTATTTTTCTGAAAGACATCGATTTTTAATGAATAGTGAAAGAACTTAGTGGTAGTTAAAAAACTGATTTTTCATTTAAATGAAATTTTAAAAATGCTATTATTTGAATTTAAAAAATCTGACATTCATGGTTGTCTTTCGGATGTAAAATTTGGTTCAATGGGATTAAAATAATTTTTTTGGTGAATAGTATCTTTTATGTTTTATTAATCGCGATTAAAGGTAATTAGTGTAATTTAAGGTAAATATAATGATATATTAGTATGAAATTACCTATAAACTTGTTCTACATTTATTGGATGAGTCATGGCCGACCAATACAATCCATGGGTCAACTTGGGGACCCCATGGAGCCACTTGGGTAAAAAAAAGGACATTAAGAACTTTTTATTTAAAGTAATAATAAAAGTGTCACAAATATGTATTGTATTACTAAAAAAAATTTACATGGGGTTATAAAAGTCATAATTTTTACTATAAATATTCATTAGAAATATACAAAGATTTCCTACATCATGATATTTTTTTTATAATTTTTAGAAATTATATAAAAAAATTTATTTATGACACTGTGATGATGCCGTGATTACCTCATTAATGAACGATTTAAATAAAATGAGAAGATAAGGTAAACTATAAGACTTACACTTGTCAAAAACCTATTTTATTGGTGTATTTATAACCCTTATCACCTTAACCTCGAAATATAAAATTTTGGGACCATTAATATCCGAAAATCATTTTATAATAAAGTAACTTTTCAAGACATTCCAAGAGTGTCCCTCCTCCTACTTATAAAAGGCCCCCACCTATACCTGCTTACCCGCACATCTCAAGACATTGGCTCGTCCAAAATCTGCTCATTTTATCTCTCCAAATCCCTCTCTTCATCATATAAGCCTTACATTAGGTAGAAAGCTCTTCAATAAACCCTTTTGGTTCAAACCAAGTGGAGTTAACCGATTTAAAGGTAAAGTCTTCTATTATGTTCTTTTGTTTTATTTTTATTCACAAACTCCTTAAACTATTTTTATTCCTTTATTTGGTAACAAAAAAATTATATTAAATATACTAGAATGTTTTTATGAGACGTATTCGAGCTACACTTACCCACACCTCCGTCTAATGGATAAAGAACATAATTTTTCTGTGGATGGAGAATTACTGCCTCACAAAACTATGATTGTTCTATCTTCTCCTACCACCTCTAATTGTAGTAATTATGATGGAACTATATTAATTTATGATATATAATATATTTATTTCCTCTCTATGCTTCTGTATTTTACATTTAAAACATACCATTATGCATTGCATGTTGTGAAACTGTGATAATTTCATTTGAGGAAGTGTGCTCTACCACCCCCTCAAGTGACATGACTTGTTCATGAAATACATAGAATGTATAAAGAATGAAATTAATGAACTTATGTGACCTATATAACATATATATTATACCGGAATTATAATATATATATATATATCTCTCTCATTTAGTTTTAATTCCTTTAATGTTAGAAGGAAATGAAAGTAGCGTTCATGCGTACATACGACCTACCGTCTCCATGAACGGTGCATTTTGTTTTTAATCTCCAAATGTTATTGAATAGTATAAAATGAATATATACTGGATATTTATGATATTTAAATCATTAATACTATTCTTTATATGGTGTAATTATAACTACATGGACAATTATTTTCAAACAAGTTCATTTTTGACTCATGTACCGAACATTGAAAAACGTCTGATATGAACTCACATAATTAACTAATTATTATAACATTAGAATATGTGATATTAATTTAATATTAAACTTTAAAGGAGTTCCTTAAGGAATTAGTAATTTATCAATGTTTATTATTCAGGAATATAAAAAAACGAACAAGACAAGTCGGACATGAGGTAAGGGATCCGACCACTCTCTTTCTTTTCAAGTAATCTCTTTAATGTCATTTATTTTATGCTCCGTGTTATTATGTTGGAGGATGTTATTTTATATTCAACATAAAGTAATTTGTATTTACATATTATGAGAGATCCCCTCTTAATCTCATCAATTAATTTTAAGAATTTTTAAGTGGCGTCGTTAGGCAGCCAAGTTTTCGTAAGGGATTTTTCATCTCACTTTTATTCCTACGAGATTTATGCTACATTTTCCACTATTTACATTGTGTAGTATATTTACATCCCATTATTATACTATTTATGTAATATACTTTAATTTATGGGTATTTACATCATCATTGTATGAACCTTCTTCCATGGGGTGTATGTTTCGAATGTTACCCAAATCGGTAAGGGAACCTTTCACCCTACTCATTTTAAAAGACATATTTTGGTTAGGTATTTTAATATTATTATGATGGGATATGTTCTTATATATCCTTATTTATTTAAATGTTATGTCCAAGTGTTGAGATACCCCCTTTTATCTCTCCCGATCTCATTTTATGAATTTTAAAGTGACGTCATTAGGCTGTCGACTTTCTAAAAGGGAACTTCTTAACCCACTTTCAATTCTTCGGGTTAAACCTCTTCTTCTTGATTTTATTATGCCAACATTATGTGTCTAATCTCTATGTTTTAATTTCCACAAACCATTGTGTGGATATACTATTTATACACATAATCATCTCATTGATAAATTCTTACATCATTTATACGAACTTGTATGGGAAATCATAACTCAAACTCAATTCATTGAGTTAAATATCAATGTCATTAGTTTTGTTTTTCCACGAGTATGTTTGAATGACCTATGATTGTTTTACACTAGATATCCACTTATATTGGGTTTATTTATACTTGTCTCACACAATTATGTCATTGATTTATCCTTACACTAATGACATGATCTTTGAATGGGATTACATCTCAATTTATCTTCCTTGTGACACTTATTGATGATATGCACTTCTATTATTTTTAAAGTGTATATACAACCCCTTTGACATTACATATCCATATTATGTCTATAATCAAGTCATTTAAATGTTTTGAAAATGGTCTACTTTCATATGTCTTATAATTTAAATGTTGAAAATGGAAAAGGGCTCCTTTATAAAAATATTGTTTTAAATGGTTTTAAAGATTTATTCTCCCAAAAATTTATCATCCATGTCCATGCATCAAAAAATGTATTAAGAATCTATTTATATGGAAATGAATTTTTGAAATCCATTTCAAAAGATTCGAAGTGTAATGGGACAATTTGATTCTAAAATATATTTTAAATGTCTTCTTTTAATATTTTCAATGTATAAAGGAATATTTCTCTCATAGAGTTTTAATGATTTTAGTAGATGTTTTTATTTATGTGAATGTCATGATGGGATATATTGTGTCTTAAATGTGCAAATTTTATGTTTCTTTTATTTATGTTTTAAGTGTTATGATTGTGTTATGGTTATTGGGCAATGTTTATGTAATCGGGTGGTTCTGTGATAAACTAAGGGAGGGTGAGCCCGAGATAGCTCTCCAATGCATTGGGTAACGTGAAAGAGTTAAAAACTATGGTTTTTGTGAAGAGAGTTAGGGAATATACTATGATGGGTATTCCAAACGTAACCATGAGGGTTTCTCCCTAAATAAGAATGTTAAGAATGCCTCAAGTTACCTTTATTTCTTATGATTTCTATGAGTTATTCATAAATCTTATGATTTAATGAGGTATGTTAAAGTGCTTATGTTTTATGAGTAAAGTATGATTTCATTGATTCTTATGATACATGGTCTAATGTTTTATTTCTGTATTGTTACAACCCTTACTGAGCCTTTTAGGATCATCCCATGTTTTTGAAATTTTTTACACAACACTTAAATAAGAATAGGGTCATAGATGGGATCGCGGAATGACATGCTATTTAAAACATGGAACTAGACATGACCCTTTTGTTCAAGAGTTTTTATTTTGTGAAGAAATGGAAATTGTGTAGATATGTCTGCTTTTTAATCTTTGAGATTTAATAGTTATGTCCTAATTCTCTAAAACTCTAATCCTGAAAAGATCCTCAATGTGAATTATCAATTTAATTAATGACTATGTATTTTTCTAAGGACGGTTCCTCGTAGTTGGTATTATAGGTCAGTTTAGATAACATTAGAGGTTAGTGTGTTGTTTAAGAATAAGTGAAAAGTTGTGTATAACCACAGTGGGTAGTATTTTAGATGGACTCATTGTTTTTTTGAAATTTAGAATGAGTTCTAGATAAATTGGGGAAGTATAGCTTAGTGTTTACCTTTCTCATTATTATATGATGATTTTACTTATACACTCTCACCGACATTTTTGGTTTTAGTAATTGGAAGGATCTTGCAAGCACCAAAGTAAAAATGGGTATGATGGAAACTGAGGTGGTTCTCGGATTAAGAGACTGGATGAAATGGGGGATTCAATGAGGAATGTCATGGTTATTCTAAACCAACTATCCAGGAATAATTATTAACAACTTTATCCTTGGTGAGTTCTCTAATGCATAATATATGATTGAACCAACTCGATGTGGAAGTTCAGGTAATAATTATAATGGTAACCATTAGGGTATATATGATCCTTACATTTTTGGTATTTATGGGTTACTATATGATGGAAAACGAAAGGCATGAGGTAAAACTGAGGTTAAATTATGTTATGGTAATTTTTGAAGATTTTATCTCTTTTTGGGTAATGTTTTAAGAATTATATAGTTTTGGAAAAAGGGCAACACGCATACCGTGTGACAACCTTTCGCATCGGAGAAACCTGCGGGTATCGAACCCACAACCAATGTGTGACTGGTATTTGTCACATACCACTGGACTACATGAAGTCCTTAGTTTATATAACTAATTCTTTTTTTAGTTATATGATTTTATGAATCAAGAGTAAGTTGATTTTGGTTTATCTATGGAAATGACTAACCTATCATGGACGATATTTGATTAGGCTAATTACTTTTCAATACGAAACTTTAAGAGAAGAAAATGTTATTTGGATATAAACATTTTGATTCATCATGGAAGACTATGAGATTAAATCCTTCAGAGATTTGGGTTTCAATATTAGTTTTGGTTACTTTGAATAATTTTATGGATAGATGTTTATTGAATGGTCTTTGTTGAAATTTGGGTATTGTTTGAAAATTTTTGGATATTAATAATAGATTTTTTATAAATGATTATCCATTTTGGGGATTATCTGATCTTGTACTAATATTTTTTGTTTTGGTTTTGGTTAAGGTCTAAAAAATGGGAAATATATAGTTCTCTTTTATGCATTACGTGATTTTCAAGAATTTGATTATAGTACTATTAATATGAACATGTCTTCCTAAATGCTCATATTTTGAAGAAAATTTGAGTTTGTGTAAGAAATCTAGTAAGAGATGAAAGTCTACATGACAAGTAAGTATGTTTCCTTATGATTTAGTCATGCTCATAAATAAATTCATCAAGGAAAAGTAACATAAAACTAAAATGTTGTCTGTTAACTTTTCCTACTGGGGAATCAAATACCGTTTAACCCATCACAAGATTGTGATTTCCTCATGGTTAACATTCTCCTAAACATGTTTTCTATCACTCTGCATTAGAACATGACCCTTTGTTTTCTCTTCCATGTCCATGTTTTCCTACATGGAATCTTAGTATGGGTTAACTTGGGTGACCATTGTACTTCTCTCTCTTTATTTTAAAGTTATATTTTTACTGACTCTTGTTCCGATGTGGGACTTTCAATGAAGTTTTTGAGCCCAATTTTAAAATTGAAAAGATGTAATTCCCAAAAGGGGTGATGGATGTAACATCCCAGTTAAATAAAGGATATGATAATTTCATATTTATTAATATTTGTGAATAAAATATCAATATTACTTTAAAGGGGATGCTATGTTCGATGGCATACCCAACACGCAACAACATGTTTCTTTGAAATCTTATTTTGCACACTAATAATATAAAAATATTATTTTAAATGGTAGTTAAAGCCTAGCCATTGTAATGGCGGGAATGAACAGAACTATCTAAAAAATGATTATATATGTTTTTCAAATATTTTTACTTTTATCTAATAAATGATATAGGCTTAAAATGAAAATGAATCCAATTTTAATCATAAATCTTATAATATTATTTAAAAGGTCGATTAACCGCCTTTTGATGGAAAACCCTTTTTAAATATACCTTTTTCAATTTTATATGTTATATTTGACAAAATAAAATCCTTCTTTAGAATCTGAACATCAAAATTTACTTTGGGTAAATTTTTGTTATTTTTTCCGATAAAGTTCATTTTTAGTGAAAATGTTGTATTTTAATTCAAAACCTCCTTTTAATCGAATTTATTTTTATGGATAGATTATCATTTTAATTGGTTTTAAAGTTTAGTTAAAATATATTTTTAGCATTTATTCCAATGGTGGTAATTGTAATTAATTTCACTTTGAAATTGGACTTAAACGAGTGTCCACCTTTTGATAGATATTTTTTCTTAAAAACACGTTTTTTGTTTTGACAGCGGGAATTAATTATAAAAATAATTAATGAAACCTTTATGTTTTGAATTTGGTAAAATGGACATCATTTTTGAATTTGGAATATCAAATATAGCCTAGGGTGAATTTTTGGTATTTTTGGAAAAACATCGATTTTTATGAATAGTGAAACCACTAAGTTGTATTTAAAAAAACAGATTTTTCATTTAAATGAAATTTTACAACCTCTGTGATTTTAATTTCAAAAATCTGACATACATGTTTTTCATTTGAAAGTAAAATTTGGTTCAATGGGATTATAATAATTTTTTTGGTGAATAGTAACTTTTAGGTTTTATTAATCGCGATTAAAGGTAATCAATGTAATTTAAGATAAATATAATGATATATTAATAAGAAATTATCTTTACACTTGTCCTAAACATATTGGATGAGTCATGGCCGACCAAGAAAATCCATGGGTCAACTGGGGGACCCCATGGAGGCACTTGGGAAAGAAAATGATATTAATAACTTTTTATTGAAAGAAAAAATAAAAGTGTCCCAAACATGTATTGTTTTACTAAATCAATATTTACATGGGGTTATGAAAGTCATATTTTTTTATATAAATATTAATTAGAAACCTAAAAATATTTCCTACATCATGATATATTTTTTATAATTCTTAGACAGTAAATAAATAAATTTATTTATGACACCGTGATGATGTAGTGATTACCTCATTAATGAACGATTTACATAAAATGAGAAGATAAGGTAAAATCTAAGACATACACTTGTAAAAAACATATTTTATTGGTGGATTTCAAACCATTATCACCTTATCCTTGAAATATATAATTTTGGGACCTTTAATATTTGAAAATCATTTTGTAATAAAGTAACTTTTCACGACATTCTAAGAGCGTCCCTCCACCCTCTTATAAAAGTCCCCCACCTCTACCTCCTTACCCACACCACTCAAGCCATTGGATTGGACAAACTCTTCTCATATAATCTCTCCAAATCCCTATATTCATCATATAAGGCTTCCCTTAGGCATAAATCTCTTTAATATACCCTTTTGGTTCAAACCAAGGAGAGTTACCCGATTTAAAGGTAAAGTCTTCTCTTATGTTCTTTTGTTTTATTTTGCTTCTGCAACTCCTTAAACTATTTTTATTACTTTATTTTTTAACAAAAACAGTATATTAAATATACTATAATGTTTTTATGAGAAGTATTCTAGCTAAACTTACACACACCTCCGTCTAATAGATAAATAACATACAATTACCGTGGATGGCGAATTACTGCCTCATGAAACGATGATTGTTCTATCTTCTGCTACCACCTCTCATGGTGTCCATTATGATGACACTATATTTATTTCTGATATTTTATATATTTATTTTCCTTTATATGCTCCTTTATTTTACATTTAAAACATACCTTTATTCTTTTCATGTTGTGTAAATACGATAATTTCATTTGATGAAGTGTGGACTACCGCCCCCTCAACTGATGTGACTCGTTCATGCAATACATTGAATGTATAAAGAATGAAATTAATGATCATATGTGACCTATATAACATATAAATTATAATTTAATTATAATATATATATATATATATATCATTTATTATTAATTCCATTAATGTGAAAAAGAAAAGAAAGTAGCGTTCATGTGTACGTACGGCCTACCGTCTCCATGAACGGTGCATTTCATTTTTTATCTACAAATGTTATGGAATAGTATAAAATTAATATACACTAAATATATATGATATTTAAATCATTAATACTATTCTTTATATGGTGTAATTAAAACTAAATGGACAATTCTTTTCAAACAAGTTCATTTTTGACTCATGTACCGAACATTGACAAAAACGTCTGATAAGAACTCACATAATTAACTAATTAATATAACATTATAACATGTGATATGAATTTAATACTAAAATTTAAAATAGATACTTAATCAATTATTAATTGACTGAAGTTTATTATTCAGGAATATAATGAAACAAACAAGACAAGTCGGACTTGAGGTAAGGGATCCGACCTCTCTCCTTCATTTCAAGTAATCTCTTTTATGTAATTTCATTTATGATCCATGTTTTTATGTTTTAGGATGTTATTTAATGTTATACATACTGTAATTTGTATTTTAATATGTTTAGAGGCCCCCTATTACTCTCATAAATTCATTTTAATAATTTTTAAGTGGCGCCGTTAGGATGCTATGTTTTCGTAATAGATTTTTCATCTCACATTTATTCCCATGAGATTTATGTTACATTTGCCACTATTTACTTTGAGCATTATATGTACATCCCATTATTCTACTATTTATGAAATATATTTTAATTTAGTGGTATTTACATCTTCATTGTATGACCCTTCTTCCATGGGGTGTACGTTTCGAAAGTTACCCAAATCGGTAAGCGAACCTTTCAGCCTCTTCATTTTAAAAGGTTTCTTTTTGTTAGGTAATTTAATCTTATTATGATGGGATATGTTCTTATATAACCTTACTTTTGTAAATGTTATTTCCAAGTGTTGAGATACCCCCTTTTATCTCTCATTAACTCATTTTATGAATTCTAATGTGACGTCGTTAGGCTGTCGAATTTCATTAAGGGAACTTCTTAACCCATATTCAATTCTTTGGTTTAAACCTCTACTTATTGATTTTATTATACCAAAAGTATGTGTCTAATATATATGTTGTAATTTCTACAAACCATTATGTGGATATAATATTTCTACACATAATAATCTCATTGATAAATTCTTAAATTATTTATACGAACTTGCATGGGAAATCATAACTCAATCTCATTTCATTGAGTTAAATATCAATGTCATTGGTTTTGTTTTTTCAAGAGAATGTGTGAATGAACTCTGATTGTATTACACTTGATATCCACTTATATTGGGTGTATTTATACTTGTCACACATAATTATGTCATTGATTTATCCATGCACTAATGAAATGATCTTTGAATGGGATTACATCTCAATTTCTCTTCCTGGAGACACTTCTTGATGATATGCACTTTTTACTTCTTAAAGTGTATATACAACCCCTTTTACATTTCATATACATATTATGTCTATACTAGGGTCATTTAAAAGTTTTGAAAATGGTCTACATTCATTTGATTATTAATTTATATGTTCAAAATGGAAAATGACTCTTTTTTTAAAAAATTGTTTTAGAAGGTTTTAAAGATTTATTATCTTAAACATTTATCATCCATGTCCATGATTCAAAAATTGTTTTAAGGATTTATTTATATGGGCATGAATGTTTGAAAACCTTTTCAAAAGTTTCGAAGTGGTATGGGACAATTTTATTTTAAAATCTATTTTAAATGTATACTTTTAATATTTTCAAAGTATAATGGGATATTTCTCTCATATTATTTTAATGATTTTATTAGATGTTTTTAATTATGTGAATATCATAATGTGATCTATTGTGATTGAAATGTAGAAATTTTATGTTTCTTTTATGCATGTTTTATGTGTTATGATTATGTTATGGTTCTTTGGAAATGTTTATGAAATCGGGTGGTTCTGTGATAAAATAAGGGTGGGGGAGCCCAATATAGCTCTCCAATGCATTGGGTAATGTGAAGGAGTTCAACGCTTTGTTTTCTCAAAAGAGATTTATGGAATATACTTTGATGGGTATTCCAAACATAACCATGAGGGTCACTCCCATAATAAGAATGTTATGAATGCCTCAATTTACCTTTATGTCTTATGATTTCTATGAGTTATTCATAAATCATATGATTTAATGAGGTATGTTAAAGTGCTTATGTTTAATGAGTAAAGTATGATTTCAATGATTCTTATGTATACATGGTCTAATGTTTTCTTTCCGTATTTTTATAAACCTTACTGAAATTTTTATGATCATCCCATGTTTTTGAAATGTTTTCCATAGGACATAAAGAGGAATATGGTCACTGATGGGATCAAGGAAAGACATGCTATCTAAAACATGAAACTAGACATGACTCTTTTGTTCAAGAGTTTTTATTTTGTGAATAAATGGAAACTGATTATATGTGTCTAATTTTTAATCTTTGAGATTTAATAGTTATTTCCTAATTCCCTAAAACTCTAAACCTGAAATCATTCTCAATGTGAATTATTCATTTAATTCAAGATTATGTAATGTTATAAGGCTGGGTCCTTATAGATAGTTCATGCATCACCATGTATTTAATCTCCAACTAATAGATTTTCTTTAAATGGTCAACCATTTTAACAGTGAAAACTAAGGGATAATATTTCATGACCCCAAAGTCCTCATATTTAACTGTTGACCATTAAAATAATGATATCATCGACCAAAATTCCACATTTGATCATCTCTCTCAAACCAATAGTGTTTTCATGTGGAGAGAATCATCAATGATATTCCCCTTACATGATGCATATGTTATCTAAACATCATGGGTTTGATGAAAATCCACCAAAAACCACTTCTATTGAATCAATTACCTCTATTATAAGATGAATCTCTATTTATATTAGACTTTTTATATGTAAAATATCACATAAAACAGATAATAGTGTGGAAACATTTGATTATAGACCATAGTCACCAACACAAAGTAAAGTGTATGGTTGTATGATTCATGGTGTCATTGATTTTGAAACCCATATGATGATACATAATCTCTATAAACCATAAAACCCCAAAAAACCAGATCCATAACAATAAGCATCATATCAAATTCTTGGTTATAGAAATGTCAATAATGGAGTTTTCATTAACCTCCTCTTGAACTCAAAAAAGGATTCCACGAATTATTCAGTCCACCCATTATTTCCTCTATTATTACTATGTTAACTCATAATAACAACCAAATGGGTTAATTTCTAAAGGGACTATCAGTTTTAGCCCACTAACCCATGGAAACTCTTAAATTCAAACTCATATATAGTATGTTCCGAAGATAACCCATCATATAACTTCTCTAGGCCCATTGAAAATTCTACCTCATTGATCATGCTCTTAAGGAAACCTTCCTCTTGGATATATAAGTGAAACTTTGATAGATTGGTGAAGAGATTATGTGCTTAAAGTGTACTCAATAAAACCTCAACATGTATAGTTTCAATCTTCGAGTTCAATTAGTTTATAAGGATATCAACATAAATATTTACAATAAATTAGGCATGATATAGTTTGATGATCCAATTTGTGAGTTCCAAGAGAACTAATGGTTCTATTTTTTAACTCAAAATAATTATAATATACTCATACATTCTGTATCTACACCTAGAAAATGTATTAGGTATATCATTCTCTTGGATCTGAAGCTGTGGTATCTATATTGTAGTTCAACCATGTAGAACCGTTGGGCTCCCCACATCTAATAAAACGAGTCATCAATCATCAATAATAAGTTTCTATTCCTTATAGTATATTGGTTCAAATTTATATAGTTTAAAAATAACAAAATAAATCAATTGTTACCCTTTGAATATAAAACTAGAGAACCATAGGGAGATGTACCGAATCAAAAAAAACCCTTCACATCGAAATCCTTGAGATGAATATATAGATATTTCATCTCATAAAACACCATAACATACAGATTATTCAATATATTTCACCATAATCATGATTTTGATCTCAAATTAAAGCCCTATAAATGGTTGATGTCCTGAGAAATCATCTTCAATGATACCATCATAAAAGACACATATTGGAGAAAATATATAGAAGTTGGTACCATGTAAGTTATAAAAATAATGCCTTCTACATAGAGTATAACTGATCAACACTGAACTAGGTCCAAACCCCATATACCTTCTCTAGCATCCAAATTGAGGATAAAACCAATCATCTCTCACATAGGATTAAGAGAGGATACAAATTTTCTATAGAATTTTAGGTGTTCCTAGTAGCTTGTCAACCATTCCATAATGAAAATCACATCAAATTTGGTCTTCTCAAGAATCCTAAAATCCCATAAATATTCATTGTTAGAAACTACCATAGTTCATTCCTAAAACAACTGAAAATGATCCACATTAATCCCCAAGGGTGAATCACGTTGGAGAAACATAGTAGATAACTTCACCATCAAATTAATTCTAACAACAACTTTAGTGGATATAAGGGAATAATATGATCATATATCAAATAATTTAGAAGATATCATGTACTCATTTAATATTATAAATCAAATATTTGATTCTCTGTATCTAAAATCATCTAGAATCTAGTCCATTATGTATATCCTGTAAGAAAAAGACATAAAATCTTTCTAGTGAATCCCACATATTTTATGAGTTATCAAAGACTAAGGGGTCTATATCGTCAATATATGACTTACACTCGAATTTTAGACTGCCCTCCTAGAAATAATTCATGAATAACTCAAAAAATAACATTAAAGATGGTATTCCATTCATCATTTTTGACACTCCACTTTTGGTTTTAGAAAATTATTTTCAATATTTCATCTCCTCATATTGTTCAAGCACCTAATTGAATAATCATCTACAATTGCTTCTTAAGAAATACTATTATGCTCTATAAGTCTGGTACAACCCGATTTTGACTCCCCTACCATCCTATATCTATCACTAGAAGTTACACCTATACCATCACAGTTATTACCACTAATCTAGCCACTGAATGATGAATGAATACCTTCAGTTTTTCCTCCGGAAGACAATTATCAATTCTTAGGGCCTTATAATGAAATTTTGAGTACATTATTTATTCAAATTATTTAACTAGGATCCATTTTCCTATTTTAATATCAATATCTTGAAATCCTTACATTTATCGACACATTTCAAATAAATAGAGGATAATGAGAAATAAACTCCATAAAAATATAAGAGTAAGGAGTGACTCACATTAATTCCTTTTAATCCTCTAAAAAATATTGATTATCGTATAATTTCAATGTGTCCAAGAGTAATTCCTAGAATAATAGGTTTTGAGGGTCGCCCTGATAAGGCCCTCATCTCTAAACACCATTCTCATAACAACCCACCTTCTCCTGGTGGTTCCCTATACTATGATAGTGGACCACATAAAACATATGTCTTCCTTATCATTATCCATGTCAAATATCACAACAATTATATTGATCCAATCCTTAGAAACAAGAGAAGCCCCTATACATTGGAAGGATTGTGGATACTAAAGTTGAATGTTGTGTGTATAATTATCCATTTTCATCTTTTCCCCTCCAACATGAACTATAACAAAAAATTTCTACTTGACATAATGGTTTCACATCTTGAACCATTAATGTGTGTGCATAAACAATTTATAGTGCACCCCCTACATATTTTGTATTGGAATAGGTGAATCTTAAAATGGAGGATAATTTTGAATAACTTATCTTGGAGTCCAATGAAATGTATCTGAGGTGAATAAATCAAAAATTACAATTGAATATATAGAAAAACTATAATATCTCTTTTATGGTAACCCCACAATTGATTCATAGGAAAAATAAAGGATTTATATAGAAATTGATATCCTAGAAAACTACCCAAAATGATACTGGAAACCTCCTAGTGACATTATAGTTCTACACCTTATTATCCACACATTAATGTTTTTAACAATCAAATATATATATGTATAACAATAGACCATCATGTTCAATTTTGAGAAATCTAAAGGTATGGAATTTATGCCGTCGAATAAAAAATAAAGTCATATAACTAAAAGATTTACTCTTTATAGTCAGAAATAGATACATATGAAATTTAGTAATATGATCATATTCAAGAGTTATGAATACAACCAAATCCCATATACTAAAATGAAAAAAAAACTCTATATCATAATGAAATGTAAATCCATCAATGTAATATATTTCCCCCCACTGGTAACATTAAATATTTTCACAGAAGAGATATTTGGTCACATTCGGGACTCCCACAATAGAGATACACATATCCTAACTCCATTATACATATCCCTAAAACTATTCAAGAAGAAAATAAAAGAAAAACACCAAATTTTATAATAAAAAATTAAACCCCCAAACAAAATCATCCAGTTTTGGATAGAGTGCCATCTGACCTCTTCTACAGATCCCTTTATGTATGAGGTTTCCATCTAGAATTGAGTTTTGAAATAGTTTAGTGGACAAACTATACACTCAGTATCAAAATAAATACATCGTAGTTATATCAAATAATTAATAATAACAAAAAAGTGAACCTCAAAATTAAATAATAACACTAATATACAAGATAGAATGTCAAATATCTCAATGTCACAAAATATAACAACCTAGAACCGCCAATGTTGTAGATCAAACAATTTTATAAGATTAAAATAGAGATAAACAAGGCATCATTACATTATCGAATATTACATCTAGATATTGTGTCCAAACACCAAGATCCATCTCTTTATACCCCTATCATGGAGACATTTACCTTTTCTGGATCATTGATCATTAATCCATCATATAAATCAAGATTCACATGTAGGATGCGATTATAAAACCTTATAGGATACTTCCAATGAATAGAATAAAAATGATTATGAATATATATGTTGGGTTACAAAACATGAAATTAATACAACTATAAATAATCAACCTCACAAGTGTTAGTTAATCATGAAAAAACCATGATTCCATGATTCATAGACCCACCTGATTCGGCACAATGCCAATAAGAATGCTAGTTCGAGTCACCATATGTCTAAAACATCCCACAAGATCTTGGAATTGGTTCACCAACTTATTATCATCAATCTTATGTATGTATACCACGTTTAAAAGAAACCTCACTCACCAAACTAAGGTGATCATTTTTCCTATTAGATTGAATTTCTATATGCCATTCCAGGTGAACTATATCAAAATAACAACTATATAGTACTTACCCATGTCGGTATTTCAACATGTTTAATATGCTTTACCGCTCTATGGTATTCTCCCATATTGATTATACTTGCATGTGATATTTTACTAGTACCACAATGAAATCCCAAATCATTATCCTTATTAAAATCACTCATTATCCTCTTTATTGGGGATAAATATTCAACTCTATGAATCCCAACCATCTTGATTCAAAATTTTTTTTGCATAAACTATTTAATACCCAAAATAATTTCACATCTTGGTAATGAAAATTGTTCATATCAAGGATGGATTCTAAAATTCCACAAAGTGGACTACAAGAATCACACATCTTGTGTAGTACCCAATGCACATAATCACATACCATCATATCATGCCAAAATACCTTAAAAGGAAACAATATGGTAATCAAAATTAAATATCAATCATGTGGATGAAAAAAATTAATATTCATCAAGGAAAATCACTAAAACTACTACTACATGCGAAGGAACCATACTCCAAAAATAAATTCCTCACAAAATGGGCTTATAGAACAAGATTCTAGTATTACATGAAAAGGAATTGAATTAAAATTGTCTTACCAAATATGATCTACCACCAATGGTGGAACAATATCTATTTGATAGAGGGATGAATATTCTTAGTTGAATTAGGACCTAATCATTTTTTTCATCCAATAATTCTCTGTTATTTCACCTGTGAATAAAGATATATTGTTGTAGTAGCCTAATTAATTTATTTATATAAATATAAATAGAAAATATCTATATATATCATGAAGAACAAAGATAAATTATCAATTAACTTAAATTTTCATTGACTAAATCCTCTAGATTCCACATGTATTTAAATTTAAAGGGTTAAGAATAACTAAAAATCACAACATGAGTCCCTAGGATTGAGAGACCCATGATATTGGAGGAAATGAAGGTATTTAAGGTGGTTTCATGTTTAAATATCAATTTTCAGATTAATTAAATATCTATGTATGTTTTAATAAATTATTTTAAAAAATATATATAATTATTTCATATTTTATATACAAATTATAGGGATCTGCATGATTTTCCATCATGGGTTGGAATAACATGAACTAACTATACTTTACATCTCTACCTTGATATACATAATTTTCTGGGTAATTCAAATGGTTACCTATAATAATGTTCCATCTATGTTCCACTTAATGAAAATAACCATCAATCCACAGATATTCCTAGGGAGAACATTACACTTTTAAATAATCATAATCAAATAATTCACCCCTTAAATTCCTCTAAAATCATCAATAACCATTCAAAATATTCTTGATAATTCACCAAAAAAATGAATAACACAAAACAAAAAATTGATTCACATAATCAAAGGATTAAGGTACTAGAAACGTTAAGGAAATTATAATGATTGAGGGATTTGGCTGATAATATGATAGAATATTTGTAATAGTGTCTTAGATGACTCATACTTTGGTGAAAAAAGGAGGATCATCTGATGCATGAAACTGGGGTTGTTCATATTATATTGGATGAACAGATGAAAATAGAAGGTGATTCTATTGGTTTAAAAATAGAGTTCTGTAGTTAGTAATGGAATGTGCAGAATTTGTATCCTGTGATAATTTATTGGGGATAATACATGAAAACCATTACTCATCGGGTGGAAATAATGGAATTTTTCATATATTAATCCATATGGATTATAAATGTGGAATTTAATGTTCACTAGATAATTTTATCCATAATAGTAGATTCTATCGGGAAATGGAGAATATAAACAGAAAAAGTTAGTCATCCACATTCTTCATATGGTAGTGTGGCGTTGATTACTATTTAGGCCCCCAAATATTTATTGGGGGTATATGACATGTGAATTATACGTGAAATTTATTTCTCATCAGAGGATGGATTAATGAGTAAGTTACATATGGCCTAGGGTCCTTAATGGAAAAAGAAGATGTTCATAATCCTAATGATCGGACATATATTATTACAAGTATAAGTTGAAGAATGATCAGAAAGAAGAATCACATCACCTCTCCCATTGGATATCATGGTGAGATTTATAGTGGAAGGTATTTATTATAAGAATTAATTAGTGGTGATCTTCCCTAAATTAGGGTTTCTTATGGGAATATCCATGTAATACATATGATTATATAATATAATTATAATGGTTGAAGATATTCTCCCATGGATATAAGACATGTTATCCAAACCATATAATCTCTTGTTTCCTCAACATTTTAATATATTTATGTCACATTCCTATTTTCTTGTCTATTTTCTAGAATAAATTTATTGATTAAGAACAATGAGTGGTTTGAAACTAGTGGAAGTGTGATTCAATATTGTGGATGGGATTCCATGTCTTAATTATAAACATTGAGGTCTGGGGTAAGATTCAGATAATTAATGTGGCCAAATCATAATTCTAAAAATCATATCATCATTTGGTTTGATTCCAATTTTTCATGGCTCTATCTTCCCAATAGTTATGTTATATATCAAATACCCCAAGAGATTTCATGGAAGTACATTAACAAACATAAGTTATATTATTGTTATATAATCCCCTATGTTGATCTGGTGATCCATCACTCACATGGAGGTTGATGTGTTAGTGTTACGTTATTTACCATGAGTAGGATAGTGGTGGTATATCATATACCCTTGAAATGTTATTAATTAATCATCAACCTTGTGATAATTGTTTTTGTTATATCATCCTCCTGTGGTAATAGGTTGTTGTGTTGTCTTGTCTACCCTTGGAGTGTTTTTTGGTGGTGGATCTCACACATGAGATGTGTATCAATGGTATATCATCAATGTGATTATAGGTTTGGGTCATAAATCATTCATCAAGATGTGGTGATGCCTCATTTACCACGTGATTTCACATTCACAACATATTTTAGACTATTGAAAGACCATTCACCTTGATGGGTTGTGATGGTGTAATAACACTCACTTAATATATGTGATGGTGATAACTTGTTAACCTTGATTATGAGATGGGTAGGGATATATCATTAATCCTTGTGGTGTTCAATAGACTATAAATATATAACACCATTATAATATTATTAAAAGTGAAAATAGTTAAAATTGGATTGTCTATTGAACATCCAATGATTTTATAGTGAATTGTTTTATTTTTTGCATTTCAGGTTGGGAATGAACTTATGTTTAGTATACATTAATAGGGAAATTTGTTGATGTGTCCTAATGAGATATACTCAAAACCATATTATCACCCTAGTTCCCAAGATGACTTCATGGTTCATGATATAGGTATGTGAAGTCACCCTCTATAAGATAGTTGAGATGGGATTCACAATTATAGTTGACAGGCGGGACAAATCCAAAACATGTGCCTTGTTTGGTGGTGATCTATTTTAATTCATTATTTTAGATAGTTTTGTATATGATATTCTATGGAGAACTTTTTAATACTTATAATACCCATTTTACAAGTCCAGCATCTCATTTATTAGAGCATGATGATTGTGATAACGTTTTCCCCAAAATGATGATTTTATCTTTATAGTATTGTCGTGTTTTTATAGATATTTTTAATAAATAATATTATGTGATTTATTATTGAATGTGCCATAGAGGGTATAGCCTCATAATTATATACACTAGCCCTCATCACTATTCACTATCCTCTGGCTTATGGGTAGGAAATATTGAGGTTCACAGTGACCATGGTCAGTCACATTGAAGGAGAACATTACAAGGGAGATTTTACTGCACAACTAAATAAAATATATCATTTCATTCAAATGAATATTCCTAAGGATTACCTATTAATATATCACAATGAAATATTTTTTCCCCAAAATTATCTATTTCACAAGGCTTCATGTTTTTAAAAAAAATCAATGCATTATAATCTAAATATATACGCCAATACACAATATCAAACCATTTCCCTCCAAAAATATATATTCTTCCCTATTTTCATTAAATGTAATGTTAATATCTTTTCGTCAAATAAAAAAATGTTTATATCATATTATATATCTCACTCTCAAACCATGAAGTAAAAGTTTGATCATAATCAATGTAATAGATTTTAGAACCCCCATATGACTAACTACTTCCTCAAATTATAACACTTGAAAAATATGAATTTGAAACTATTTCACATATTGGTAATAAAGGAAAAAACATCCTATGATGGCCCATAACCAAAATAATCATATCATAAATCAATGGTGATAGAGATCATCCATTCATGAAATCCATAGAGATAATCTACCTTTTTAATTTCAATATTTTTAATATTTACAAAACCCTATAGGTTATTGATGCATGATCGTCAACTATTTGTAGACCAAAACATTGAGAAACACGTTAATCTTTTATTTTTTTCATTCCTTGTAACCAAATTCACTACATCACATCATAATACATCATCGTATCATTGTCATAAACAGTCTAAAAAATTTTATTTGGAAAAAATAATAACAACTTTCTTTAAATAAGGGAAAACACAATTTTGTAACCTCAAATAGAATTCTTAATGGGTTATTAGAGTCTATCTGTCAAAAAAAATATCCTGAGAATTTAATGTGTCATAAATCTTATTATGTTTAGAATTAAATTTTTTCCCTCCATTAATGGATCAAAAATAGAATAAATTTGTTAAATATGTGCTAATATTACTAGTTCTCCATATTTTTTTTTAGATATAAATTGAAATAATAATTTTATAATTATCCACTTTACTTTTTTTGTGAACAATTTGAGTTCATGAATTTCAAACTAAGGTATATTTACTGACATTAATCATTCCTATTTTATAATATAATTCAAATTCACTTTTTGAAAATATTTATTTCACAATTTCACATCAAATTTTTATCTCTCTAAACATAATATACATCAACCATTTATGATATATGTACATCTTGAATAAGTTGTTTAAAATGTTAAAGTCTTGAATAATTAAATCAATAACTATAACATCTAATTTTAGTTTATTCATAGAATAGATTTTATCCTTTAGTTTTACCTGTATTGATGCATATACTACCACATTATCCTTGTACATGAGTAAATATACCATCCCTACTTCTATAAAATCATATTTGAACAAAATTTCCTTAATATATTTAGCTAATAGTCATACAATAGTTGAGTTAAAACATCTCTATAGTTTATAAAATCATCTTAACAGTTCTCATCTCACTCAAACACTCTAAAATGAATTAAATATCTTATAAACCTAAAATCTATCTAAAAATCTATATATTATTTATATTTCCCAAAAAAAATGAATTTATTTTCAACACAAAAAAATTATATTCATTATTTTTTATGTCATCAATACACAAATATATCACTAACTACTCTTCGATCATATCCTAGGAAATTAGTTGATGGAAAATTGCATATACCTTTTCAATTATAGTCCACAACAATTATACTAGAAACATGTTTAGACACACTTCCACAACATCCATACACTTCCATTTATAACATTTTTTATATTCTAAAATCCAATCCATCTAATTAATAATGAATGCTTATTTCATATTGAATAATTTGGACTTTCTAAATTGCAATAATATCCTACTCCCATTGGAAAGTTTTAATTATCCCTTATAAAGGGATAAAAGTTATTTTACATCCTTAAATGATTAATTATGTTTAAATATTCAAAAACTAATCCATCCCAATGATGTGGTAAAATGCTTCTTACTTTAAATAAAAAAAATTTCTAAATATTTCTAAATCACCTATCACAAAAGAACATGATGTGAGTTTAAATACATACTCCACCAAATTATTTATTGGTGAACCAATATTTATATTATTTTAAATTGAATCCTTATAAAAATCCAAACACAATATTTTAGGTCCATACTTGGACACCCTTATTAAATTACCTTCTATAAAAAACATCACTTCGATCATCTACATATGAACATTCAATGTTTAAAAAATATCCTTGTTTGATATATATCTCCAACATTCCTATAAGTTATATCAATCATACACTGGTATTTTATTTAAATTGAAACCTTCATACTAGATCCCTTGAAGGTGAATGTAAATAATACACTAATAATCCTTTATATTCCATAATTTTATCATGTATTACATTAACGATGAATATATGATTCCAAATTACCTATTATACCTCACTGATAGCATCCATATTGAATCCTTCAATGTGAAGGAAAATAAATGTTGTGATCAATTTTTTCCAATTCTATAATATAATTCATCCATGTTTTTATTCATTCAACTACAATAATTCTTACATCAGGGTTTTGGTGATTAAAATAACTCACCCCACAAGCATCTATCATAAAATCTTCCTCCATCGCTGCCTATTTCAATTCATGAAAATATGATTCAAAATCAAAAATTATGATATTAAATTAAATATTTGGTCGATGTTGTGTTTAAAATCTTAATAAATTATGATTATAATTATTTACCAGCTCCAAAGTAAAATTAATAAACACTACAATGATAAAGGGAAAAATATACTTCATTTTCCCATAAAAAATAAATAGATTCCAAAAAATAGATAACTTTAACATCTGAATGTAAATGTTCTAACATCATAGCTCTAAAAAATCCCATGAGTGAACTTCATTCATGTTTTATTTCATTTAAATCTCCTTCCATTATCTATATTTATACGAAAAAAATATTTAAAATATCATGAGCATATCCCACTACTATTGAAAACTAGGATATTATGATGTTAAGTCATAACATTGGTTATAGGTCTCCAATACCCATATATATTTTACACCCATGACTCTAGGATAACACGTGAATTTTTTTTAATTCCAAGGGAATAATAAATGACCAAATTCCATAATTCATATCAAACTAAGGATATATGTTGACGAAATAAGGGTCTTTATCCATATTCAATATTTGAACATGGATTTAGATTCCCTATAATAATGATTTTTCCCAGACATGCATATAGGGTGTTGATTTAGTAACCTATAACCACTATTTTCCATGAATGTGGAAAAAGTTGGACTATAGCCACGAGCAAGGATGTCCACATATATAGGGTGGTTAAGAATTAAGAATAAAAATATTAATAATATATATTCATATTATTTTTCATATATTCTAAAATAGGATACATATATTTTCATTGTAGTCAACTTTTTGTAGTGATACATAATATTAATTTACGAAAGTGAGATTTGATATTAAATTCCCACTTGATGTAACTTTTTTATCATCATATAACCATGGGATCTGCCTAAAATTTGATATTTCCATGTGGTTGTACCTATTTCAAATATCATCACTATGATATAGGCATGTCCATTACCAATGCTATAGATGGTGGGATATAAAAAGAGAGATAGTGAATATAGGTAAACCAATAATCATTTTAACATTTACACGTGGACATTGTTTTTT
The DNA here is from genome assembly GCA_963277665.1 of Viscum album. Lineage (NCBI taxonomy): Eukaryota > Viridiplantae > Streptophyta > Magnoliopsida > Santalales > Viscaceae > Viscum > Viscum album. The sequence goes on along the minus strand of OY728121.1, from coordinate 1,026,882,933 downwards.
TGACATTTCCCAATTTTACAGCAGTTCATATTCGGAATACCAAATTAAAAGAGATGCATCGTTCGAAATGAAATTTCTATACGTTAGATAAAACACTCAACAAACAAAACATTGCATAAAATCTCATTACAAAGACAATTTTATAAACATAAGTTACAAGAGTGATGATACTAAAATCCCATATCATAAAAATAAACATACTCAAAATCTATGTGGAAGTGTATTAATTATAGTATATAGTCCTATAATGAATTTATTACCTCAAAATGACTAGAATAAATTGTATAAAATTGTATAGAAACAATGGATCCATAGTACATTTTTTCATTTCTATCCTACATTATCAAAAACCAATCCATTGTAGTGGAATTATATTTTATAGTAGCAACGGAAAATAAAAAAACCCAAATATCATCAATTTTACTTCTTATAACTATATATTAATGGAAATACAAAATTTTACACCATTGCATTATATTTTTTTCTTAAATATGTTCTGTAATATTTTTAAAATTTATATTAGAAATGAAAACGAAGAGATTCGTTTGAAATACATCCTAAAAGAGAATATATTGATAAATTTTATGAAAAAACACCACTTTGAGTTATATGAAAATTAGAATAGATAATCGTTTTATAGGAACTATTTATGATTCAACCATCTTATCACCTCTGATACTAAATTCTTATTAATACGTATTATTGTCTTTGATTTAATATAATTATATAATGCCGAACAAAAATATTTGAATAATGGGACATTAGAAAAACCCCATTATACACTCAGAAATGTCCCATAATACTAAGTGTCATAAAACTAGTTTTGAGAGACCAAAATATGTTGGGGAGTTATATATCTGTAACAAAACAATGAATGAAAAATTATATAAAGTGTAAAAAAATTCAAAAAAATTCAAAATATTAATTATTAGAAAGCATTTTTACGTTAGAAGAAGAAAACAATAAAAATCAATAACCAATATATCCTTATTAATTCAACTAAAATAAAACATGACTAAACATACATAATGAAGAACACTATTTAAACCATATCACATTGTTTGCTTCAATGAGATCTCAAATTTAGATGATAAAATCCCCCATCAATATATATAAACTTTTTTTTGAATTCCTGAAATAAATTTTATCAGTGATAAAATAATGACAAATATTTTACAACCATTAAACTCATCATTTTCTTATCTGTGATAAAAACGTTCTGATAAAGGACTCCTTTATTAGCACTTATAAAGGTTGATTTTATCATCATTAGTAGTATGCCTGATAAATGTATCATTTATCATTTTTACTTCTACCATTGATAATCTCTATCAATTTCAATAATGGGATGTTACATTTAAAACACACTACAACAACCAAATAAAAAAAGAAATACTTAATTCGAAATAAATTTATATTACAATAGTAACACATAATGATTATAGTATGTATTTTATTTAAATAAATAAATTTTTAATTAAATTATTTCATACAAAACACAAAACTAATTTAGATAGTGACTTAATTTACAATAAATGATGAATAAAAATACATCATTGTAATATAATGTGATATATCATTGGGAAAATTATATGAAATGTAAATTCTCATGTTAAGAAAATATTATTAATATTCTGTATTTAAATTCTATAAATAATGTTATTATTTTTAATAAATGTTTTTTTTCCTTATAAACCTAATTATCTGAATAAATTTATTGGTAATATATAAGTAAAATAATTTATTATTAATAAAGGATCAATTTTTGAATTGATTTATTTTTCTATATATAATATGTTTTATCAATGATAATTAAATTGTACACTTTTAAAAGGATAATTCTAATAGAATATTTTAATCAAAAATCCAACTAATTTTATAGTAATGTAATTATTAATTGATATGATATTTGATTCAGAATAGTTATTTCTAAAAATGAAAATTTTTCTATAAAAATAGATTTCATTATATTATTTATTATCATCTAAATTAATAGTAATCAATTTTTGAATTTGAATTTGAAGAAAAGGACTTAATTTTTGGATTAATCATATTAAATTTATCTTAAATTGTTTTTTGGGATATTTTAAGAAGATTTTTGTTATGAAATGTAAAAATTAAATTTTTTTAAACACCACAACTATTATGTAATAATTATACAGTAATATTAAGATAAAAATATATAAATCAATTTTTTATAAAATTAATATAAAAAATCACTTTTTGGTCTATGATCCCAACCCCTTTTATCTTTTTTTAATCATTAATATACAATTCATGTTCAAGAAGAAGAAATATTATTCTTCATTCTTATAAAATATTTATATTAGTATAACTGATATATATGCCACACCTCTCAATATAATACCATAAAAATAAATAATAATTCTCAATCACTCCCATAAGAAAAAAAAATCCTAACATTTTTGTGTTGTAATGAGTGTTTGGTTTCGAAGTGATGAAATCCTTATCTAGATACAAACATTTGGATACAAGAACAAGGAATGATTCATATATGGGTAATAAAACTAAATATTATTTTTGGGTATTATCTCAATATTCAATCAGTGATTAAAAATTGGGCCATACAGAATGCTAATTTGGATACTCATGAATGATATGCTTTTGATAATACAAGATATTTATATGAACAGAAATTAATGATTAATTACTATTGATTCAATGTATAAGGATAATTTGTGTTTAATATTTTATATAAATGTATTTTAAAATATGAAAATATTTATAAATAATTATAAAAAATAATTTAATGACATATATTAAAAATAATGAAATAAAAAAACATAGTATTTAACTAGAAACATATCATCATGCCATTATATATTAAAATGAAATAGTAATTACTAAATTCCAGTGATTACACCAAGTCATGAATTTGAAAAATTGAAAATAAATACATTTCGAATTAATTTTTTAAAAGAAATAATTTTTTATATGGGAATAATAGTGAAAAAATTAAACACGGCATAATGTAACGGTTTTTATCAAAATTCTATTCCTTGAGACAAGTTTGTTATTATAGATTAGTTTACATTTATATAGCATAAATAATTTTTTGTTCAAATTTTTATATTAACTAATTTGTTATTATTTGTACCTTAATTCTCATTTAATCTCTTTGTATTCATTACCTTTGAATTGAAAATTACCTAAGTCATAAGGGAAACTATTAAAATAAGTCACATTTATTATGTAATCACCAATATTATAGAAATTAATGTTTTAATTTTTTGGTTTGATCCCCCAAATCAAAGTATTATTTTCTATCTCTTTTTTTCTAGGTATTACAACAATTATTGAGATTTTGCATCTCTTTTATTCACAATTTAGACACATAGTTTCTTATATATAGTAATGAACTTATCTCCTCTTTATGAGTTGGAATATTTTTCTTCAAAGTGTATATTATTTATATTTTTAATGAATGTTCATATATGAACTTCAATGATTGTTTTGGTGATTTTTCATTATCATTGACATTAATTACAAATATTTTAAAAGAAATATTTTTTTATTTTTTCTACACTGGTCAATTTTTACATTCATTGATAAAATGTAATGTAATGATTTATTTAACTTCATACTTGTGAAATCATTTATGAAATTTATAATTAGGCGTCCATTCAATATTTACATGGTTTTAAAATTAAATTACTATTCCCATTGAGATGTAAATTTTTCTAAAAAAATGATAAAATAATAGACAAATAGATAATGTGACTTCATTCAACTTATTTATTATTTTATCCTCCACACTAAAGTTACAATTTTTAATTTTATATATTTTCTATATCCTAATATTTGGTATTTTTTTTAAAACTATGGTTTTATATTTAATTTTTTCACCCCCTTGAAAATGAATTTTTTAGTTGACTAAAAAAATTATTATTATAAACATATTACATTTTTTTAATTTTTAATATAATTTTATTTAATTTTATAAATGTTATTAAGGAAATATCCCTGTTAATGTTATGTCTCATGTATTTCCCTCTTGAAGAACGTATGAATTTATAGTTCTCATCTGAGCTTGTACATATGGGTTATGCTATGTAATAATCATCATATATCTCATGAATTTATTTTCCCATTCATGCCCATATAATTTAATTTAATGGATATATTATATAAAACGTAAACTATATATTTATTTTGTTTTATAACTTTTAAATAATTTTAAATACATTACCCTATATATTTTCCTATGGTACAGTGACTACCAAAACCGTTGTTATGTTTATTAACTAGGTATATATTTACAATATATATACTTATTATTTAAATATGGATATTTATTTGTTACTATGAAGTTTTTGTTACATATTTTATTATAAATTCGTTACTTCATATGAGGAATTCATTATACTTAAATATTGATGGGTGGATCCCAGAACTATATAGAATCTCGATGAATATATAGGTATAATGAGAAAACCAACCCTAGGAATTTAGTGTATGACTTCACAATTATTTAAAATATATTAGAATGATGAATTTTTAGTATATATATAATGAATTGGAAAAAAGCCTTAATGTTATTTTTATGATATCAGAAATTAAATATTACATCAATATAAATTCTGTTATTTTTTCACAAATATTTTTTAAATTTATATGTTTTTTATTGATTCATTTCATTATTATATTACATGATATAGGGAAATATTGTATTATTATTTATTCATTCCAAATTATTCATTCCTTTTTTATTACATGAAAACCTATATTATTTTATTCCCCTTAATGAGTTTTTGTTCCCATCCTTATAATGTTTTTATTCCCCCCATGTTAAGTTGAAGTGTAATGAGTGTGATATTTTCATATTATTGTAATTTGTAGAGATTTTTATGGCAGTTGATGCAGAATGATTATAAAATAACAAAATATTCATATAATTGTAAAAATTATCATTAGATTGGAATTATATATATATCTGTATTGTTAGTTAATGGTTTCCCGAACACACTAAAACATCAATACTGAAATATATTAGGTATGTAAAATAGTCAAAATATATTTATACGGTAATTCTACATGGTTTTTTTCTTGTAACATTAGTTGGATTCAATGAAATTTTTTATAGAATAAGTTATTATCCCTATATAAAACATTGTGGGTCTAAGGGTTACAATAGAAAGTTAAAATTATTAATACATTTAAATTGTAATCATTTCAATACAATGTAATTACATTAATATGCAGGATCAATTAAAAATAATTTATTATCAAAAAAATCAAAAAGAATTTATCATATAGAAGACTGTGAGGAACCAAATTTAAAATTACTTGGGATAATCTTCCATTAGATCTCTATAATTATTCCCTTTTATAAAGGTACCACCCCAACCTGAACGAAATTACAATGTTCATGTAATAAAAAACATTTATCATTTTATTAATACTATATCTAAATAAATTAATCTTAAATATGCTATAATAAAATATTAGTAAAATAAAAATAAATAATAAAAAATTGATTATAAATTAAAATAAATAAATAAATAGGATAACATAATACATAAATAAAAATTATCATAATGTAATATTACCCACATAGAAAGTTTCAACTATTTTTAGTAAAACAAATCCAATTTAGTCATATTTTCTATATCATTTGTACTATTGAAAATAAGTTAATAAGTAAATATCATTAATGAATTTTAAATATTTATAAACAAAATTAATACATTCGAAGAAAAATTTAATAGTTTTGAGTGTGTGATTTGTATTTTGGACAAAATTGTAACTTTTAAATGAAAACATGGACATTTTGTCAAAAAACCCACACCATGTGTTGTATTGATGTTCGGATAATTTATAATTAAAAAAATGGTTCATAATCATTATTTCTAAAATATTAATAAAATAATCACTTTTCTACTTGGTTATGAGCATGTGACTAAATTTTTGTTCAAAATTTTTCCTTTTAAAAAGAAAACATACAATTTGTTTCATAATAGCCACACCATATTTAATTTTTTCATACAGTTATTTCAAATATGTTATTAATGAAGTATTTATATTTTTTCTAAATTAGCATGAAAATATAATGTCGTTTTATATTATGCGATGTGTGTCACTAAATAAAATGAATATTTTTTATTGAAAAAAATTCACATTGAGTCATATGAGACAAATATTTTATCATTTTTATGTGAAATTATTTCATACATATAAAAAATTATATGTGGAAAATTTTAATAATTTTTTAATATAATCGTAGAATTATTTCTAAAATTTTATTGTGGGAAAAAAGTATTTTACAAAAATGAAACTTTTATATGAAACCCCACACATTAACTCAAACTGGACACTGTATGTGTCAGATTAATGTGTGATTTATTATTACATATCAAAAATGAATTGTGGACTTTTTTTACAAAGTATCCAGCCACCCAGAGAATGTATTATCAATTTTTTTTTGTGACACACGTTCTGAACTAAAATGTCAATTTTAAATGATAACATGCACTTCCAGTCAGACTAGTTACACCATCCGTCATATTTGAATGGGGTTAATTCATAGTTTTATTAAATTAATAAAGGAAATTTTTAAACAAATTCATGAAAATATGGGTTCATTTTATTTTTATTATGAATGTTATTCATATTTTGATCTATGATATCATTTTTAAATGAAAAAATACACCTCTGATCAAACAAGGTGCACTGTGTATCAAATGGAAATGAGGATCAAAATTAAAAATAGAAAATAAATCATGGAAAAGTTTAATAATTCTACAGGATTGTATGAGTGTGTTTTTTTAGTTCGGAATATGTGACACATGTCGTGAGAGAATGTGTTGATTTTATACAAAAGAAAAATACATTGAGTTATACCAACTACAATTTCTTTTGGATTGATATGAGGTAAATTTTTATATGATATAAGATATCACCGAACATTTCATGAATGTATAATGATAATTTGATAATATTTTAACAATATTGACTAAGTAACATTATTTTTGAATTAAAATATCAATTTTAAATAGAAACATGATCTTTCAACCATAACCATGACATTTTGTGTAAAATTTATGTCAGTTTGACTCATACACATTAAAATGAATTATATATAATTTTTATAATTTATATTGACATTCCAAGTTTTTTTCACATCATTGAGTTGGTGAAAAAAAATAAACTTAAAATATCACTTTTAATGAATACATTCACATTCAAACATACCCGCCACATTGTGTATCATATTGAAATGAAAATTTTTCCCTAACATCACAAATGAATTATTTTTCTTTTTTCAATGAATATCAAGTAAATTTGATCATGTTTTCATGGTTTTGAGTATGGGACACATGTTTTCATGTAAAATGGATCTTTTAAATTTAAACATAAATTTTTATTTATACACATAGAACCATGGGTCTGATTAACATGAAGATAATTCCTACATAGTAAAAACTGATTTATCATTATTTTTCTTAAAATAAAAAAAATATATAAAATAATTTAAATTTTTTTGAGTATGTGACAAATTTTTTTGAATAAAATTGAATTTTTTAAATGATAACATGTATATTTGATAAATATAAGAAAAACTTTTTCTGTATTTAATTAATGAAAATCCCAAACATGCTCTAAAGGAATCAAATATAATTTTCTTATTTTTTGAAAATATACCAGATTGATTGATTATTTTTTACTGTGTGACATAAGTTCTGAGAAAAAAATTTACATTTATACTAAAAACATCAACTTTGATTCATATGGTTAACAACATGTGACAAATTGAGGTGTTATTGATTTATACACAAAAAAATGTTTCAAAAGTACATTTAATAATGTTTCATGAAAATTTGTTTACCTTTTTGATTTTTTTTCAATGTGATGTGATTTGTAAACTAAATTTTTTTTATACTAAAAATACATTCTTTGAGTAATTATGGCCACAATCTACATCATATTATCATTTTGATGTTTGTTTTATATCAAAATTGAATTATGGGACACTATACAAAAGTTTAAATACAATCTAATAATTTTTTCTTTGTTTTGAATATGTGATGAATTGTTTGAAAAAATGTCACATTTATTCTAAAACCACTAACAATGAATTATACTAGCCACACCTTGTGTTGAACGTATTTATCTATGATTAATATACATCAAAAATAAAAACCATAGCATTGTCGTAATCTATCCATAGAATATAGGTTTTTTTCTCAATTTAGACTATGTGAACCTATTGTGAGCTAACAATCCACATTTAAATGAAAACACATACTTATAATGATATATGAAACTACATGTATTGAATTTTTGATTAATTTATTCATAAAAGTAATAAATGAATTTCATAACATTATTATAAAATATAATGATAATTTGAGTGTGTTATCAAAATTTTGAGTATGTGACTCAATTTTTGAACAAAATTGTCAATTTAAAATAAATTCAGTCACATTTAGTCATAAATAAAAAAATATCATAGATTTAGGTGTAGTTAATTCAAATATATCCAAAATGAGTATTCTCTTATTTTTAAAAATAATTTGATGATATGAGTATTTTTTCATGGTATTGAGTATATGGAGCACATTTTGAAGTAGAATATCATTTATATATTAAAACCTAGACTTACAATCAATATTGACACAATATGAATTTGATTTATTATATTTTAATTATAAAATATCAAAAATAATAAAAAATAATTTACCTAAATAATTCAAAAAATCCACTTATGTTTTTTAAATTTTTACTATGTCACACATTTTTTCAGAATTTTTTTAATTTTTATACTGAAAACACATTATTTGAGTCATACCGACCACTCCATATTTTAGATTTCTATGAAATTGTTTCTGATCATAAAAAATGAATCATGTATAGATTTCCTACATTATTACAACATTTTGAGTGTCATTTTAGAATCTTTGATTATATAACACATTTTGTGAGGTAAAATATTACATTTATGCTAAAAAATTAACTTCAAATCATATGGAATACACCGTTTATTATATTGATATATATTGTATTAATGTACGAAAAAATTGATCCATATATAATTTTTATAATTTAGGATTATAATCAATGTGTGTCTATTCAATTTTGTGTATGCAATGTGCAATGTGATAAATAATGTTTCATTTTTATTGGATACCTAAAAATTAAGACATACCAGACATATCATGTATTAGATTGACATATAATGGATTTATACTGGCCAAAAAATGAATCATGATTCATTTTCCTAATGCATCAATTTAATCAATTGAATTTTAACCAATATTACAATGTGATGCCCATTTTAATATAAAATATTTACTTCAGGGGAATAAATATCCTCAAACTACTTTGTTCAATTGAAAAGGGATTATACAGAAATGTATAAATGCCCATCAAACAATGATGGGAGAAATATATCCTATTTATAGTTTCATTTAAATATATCATATTATAGTAAATTCACAAACACAATTTTATAGTTATAAAAAACAAATATATCACCAAATTATTATCAAAAGGAATTTGACCCATAAGTGAATTCATTATATCACTATTTTATATAAATTAATATTATAAACAAGAAATATGTCCTTGACGAGAATATTAAAAACTACTATAGTTAATAATAATTTCCACAGAATTCAAGGAGAAATGATTGTTCTTAATTAATTTTCTGGATATGAAGTGAATAAAAGGCCTTAATACAATGTTTTGAGTCCTTATTGAAGTCTAAAATAACATCCCCATATACATCAGACATCATGAATTGATGATTGATTTAGATATTCAAGAATATTGATTGTTTCATCTTTACTATAGAATTTTTTATATTCTTTGTATTCATGATAACATTAGTGACCTAGTAATGAAGCATAAATGTGATTCATCCAAAACCAATAGAGTCGAAATGGAATGTGGTTTTATATGGGAAATTATTTATTCCATTAAACCAAAATAATAATTTATGTTGGTTTTGTTCATAAATATTATAAATAAATAAAAATTCATAGATGTAATAAATGATATCATTCCGAGACATTTTTCATGGGTTTATCCACCAAACAATTGTTTCTAAATAAATTATACATCTTCAAGTACAAATTATAATGTCATTTTGAGCACACCACAAGTCATAAAACTATTCCATATATTCCAAATTTTCAAAAAAAATCAAGGATCATTTCCAAATTATTTTTCATAAACTAGAGGTCTGTTATATGTTTTTAAAATTTGATACAAGTTTTATAGCTTTAGAACTCTATAAATATGTTTCCATCCACCCTACTAAAACAACAACATTAAATTTATTTACTACTAATTCCTATATTTTAGAATTGAATTATGAGTTTTGTACTAAAATTTATTAGAAATCAAAGTCCATTTAAATGGTTTGGACCCCATGACACATTATTATAATGACATTCATATCATTCTAAATATCTTATTTAGTCACTCAAATTACTAAAAATGTTATTTTTATATTCCATCTAATTGAATATTTTATTGAAATGTTGTTTATATCACATATCTTTATTATTAAATTTTGGTTTATTTCAATGAAAAGTATTGTTAAAATGTGATATAAGGACTAATGAGTATAAATTTTTCATAATAGGGTTTACCTTTCAAAATGTAGATATATAAACTCCTATAGAAAATATAAATAAAACATATTTGTACTTAATATTGTAAATTAATTATGAGAAGAGAGTATTTTCGTAATAAACCCCATGTATACATGTCTAATCAAGTATCCCAACTATTCATGATTCAAGAAAATATTTTACACACTCATGGCCAATCATGTTTAAAATTTAATCTACATACATTGCTTCTTTAAATTACTTATGGTCCGTATTTTTTATCATTGAACATTGTATTAACATAAACATATAATATAAATAAATTTGGTAGTGGAATTTTTTAGGTAAAGGTAATCAATGAAATTGTTAATGTTTAATGATATATCATTTGTTTATACAAAAAGACAAATGAAAACTACTATAGTTAAGTAATATAAATTAAATATGTCAACCCTTTCCATATAAAATATCATTAAAATATGATAAGTATACTAATCAGTTTCAAAAAAAATGTTGAAAATGTAAAAATTACAACCCCATTTTAAGTAAAATCAATCATTAATTAAAAAATGATTGTTAAAACCTGCAAAAATATTTTTTAAACACATTATGTGCCAAAAAATATTATTATTAAAATCAATAAATATTCAATATTCTTATAGAAAAATAGAAAAAATTGAGAATATCCAATGACCTAGGTTAGCTGCCTCCCATATTTTGATTGATCTAGATATGATGATAAAGTCACAAAACTGATATCGACCAATATTTTTCAGGAATTTTACATAATTATATTTAATATAAATATCCATATAATAAAATACCAAATAAATTAATATCAATAGTTCCTTTAATAAATTAGACACATAAACGATTATTTTAGAATTAAACACAACATCGTTATTTAAAACGTCATAATGTACATAGTTTCCTTTTAAATGTTAACACTATACCATATAACCTGGAAAGATACATAATCTAAGGTATTAATAGGGAATAATAAAATCATAAAATTATGGTAAATAATATGTTTTAGTAAAGAGTAATATCATGATAACATTATGTGTTAAGCATCTTACACAATCATATAGATAGATGTCATAAGAAAATGATATCATAAAATCATAGTGTCCTAGGTGTTTGGAAAAAACAAAAAAAAATAACATATTTAGAATAAGTTGATTCTAACCACCTTAAAATCAAAACATATTGAGCTTACGATATCCACCCACACACAATTCATGGCATCTCATGATATGAAATCATTACCCAAGGCATTGAATCACTATTAGGGATCACCCATTTTAAGTTTATCTTTATGTTCCCCACATTGATCATATGACATAAATAATATATTTCATCATTTCAATCATTTGAGTATGGAAAGTGGGTTCCATCAAGGGATGTCCCCAATAAATAATGTAATGTTACATATAGGGTAATCATGAATGAAAATTGGTGTTTATTCACACAACTAAATTGTATGGTATGGAAAATAAAAGGATAATTTTTGAAATATAACGATAGTACATAAATGATCATTGGAATAAATTATTGGGAATAAGGTTATGATAAAATTACTAGGGAATAATTTTAATAGTAAGGGATTATTATGAACACATGAGAACATAACCACTTTGAAATAGAAATTATTATAACAACTGAAGTCGATGATTAAATAAGTGGATGGGGAGAACAATTACCTTGATAGGTTGATTCTTAAATCGTGGGAGGAGACCCATAGAACCATGTAATATACATTGTAGGTATATAATGATGAAAAATGAGATGAAATTTATGATTCAATATTTTTTACTAAAGATTAATGTGAATGTTAGTGGGAATTAACTGGAATTGAGTGGGTATTGATTATTAATTTCAAAACATAGGGCTTCGACACAACGTTAAAAAAACTATTAATGTTTCCTTCCAATGATTTTCAATCAAAAATTTTACAAGGAGGAGAGGTCATTAATATTATATTATATTAATAAAATAACCCATAAAAATTATATTACACATTATAGAGAAGGGACTTATGTTTCTAAAGGATTTTATTTTAATTCATAAAATTGACTTTTGGTTTTGGGAGGTCCTTTATATGTTAGAAAGAATTATATTTTTATATTAAAAAACTTATGTTAAATAAAAATTCAATTTAAAGTCAAAAAATCACATTATATAATTTATCAAATCACTTTTAGGTTATTGTAACGTTATAATAACTATCATATATTTATACCATATTGAATTTTTTCACAAAAAATTGACCACCTCTGAAAATAATTAAAAATTCCCCATTGGATACTTTTTAAGTGATGATTTTAGAAATTGTATGTGTTTTATTAAAAAACCATATATTAAAATTGTATCATTTAAATGAAATCCCTATTTATTGAAAAATAATATTTTTATGAAATAATCATCTTTCTGACCTATATAAAAATTAAATGGGGCATGATGATATTATATTATCATTTACCTTAAAATAAATAGTTTTTATAAGACTATATCATAAAAAAAATTTCTAATCACATTAATTTATCCTAATTTTTTTTAGATGAAATTATATATTATCCACAAATAGAATATGTTTTCTTTATATTTAAAAACACCATTTATCATATCCATCTTATACTCATGTGGGTTTTATGAAATAAAATAATAATGAATTTAGCATTGAAGAAAACAATATTTCTTTTATATAAAAAAATTAAACCTCTATAATAATCTATAACAAATAAATAACCCATTATTACACCAATATATTCCCTATGGATAAAGTGAATGAGGAATCAACTCTCATGGGTGGCTTAGATAACAGTGGTCTTGTTGTGATCTCAATTTTCAAGAACATTTAACATAGGTGGTCCAATAATGACTCACTTGTTAAATAAATTATTTTTAATGGTCATCTATAATACTCACAGATGATACCCACATCTAAAACATATATAAATTAGATTCAAAATACATTACTCTTATAATTTAGGAAATCGTTTATCCCTTCTGCATCAATTATTATCTTAATTACCAATAATATAAACTGATTCTGACAATGAAATTATAACTACTACATTACCAATGGGCACAACGACCAATAGTAATAATGTTTCAATAAATCCTATAAATACTTCATAATTTATTGATTAATATATTATTTTTATTTAAATAATGGATCAATATTCAGAAATATTAAAATTAAATTTTGATTAATAATGTTCAATCTATATTTTATAGTGTAATTTGTTATGAGATAATCCTAGGAAAATGAGGTGATATAAATGTTCTAAATCAAGATATATATTTTTATATTTATTTAGCTAGTATAATATAATTTCTTTTAACGGGACAAAATGTTGACTAAATTTAATATCCTCAGTTAATTGAATAAAGTGTAATCATTTTGAATTATACTATACTAAAATAAAAGATAAGTCAAATATAATGATATATTGAAAAGATATTATTAATATAAATTTATCATTCATTACATTATCCCAACCCCCTATAAATTTCACACATGAAATTTCATTTCATTGCATAAAACTCGATGTGGGTACTCATGTTTTATTATTTATTCATTTTCTAATGTTTCCTCTTCAAAAAAATGGTTGCACAATATTACATTATGTTGGTCAACTTTCTTTTTTCATATAACGTTGTCTCTATGGTCAATGATATTCACCAGATTATACTCATATAAAATATAATTCTCTAATAGTACAAATTCTGGATTTAGTACATGTGATGTATCTAGTGTGTAAATCCTAAAGAGAGATACATTGAACAAATCATATACATATTAATGGTTAGGTTGGCTGTTTTTCATTTTGATACTTCTATGATGTAATCTATAATATAATAGGGGTCGATGTATCAAGGATTTATCATTACCTTTTCTAAAACTCACTAATTTATTAAATGATGATATAAGAAGGAACATTTTATCTCAATCCCCATTCTTTAGGGATCATATTTAATTGATAGAAAAACATTTCAATCTACTATTTGATAATCTCTTATGATTTTTAATGGGCTTAACATTTCCTATCAAAAAATGGAAAAATGAATTTCATATCATCTTCATGTATCTAACTTTATCCCAGCATATTAGAGTCTTATAACTCTTCCTATACTGATCCTCATAAGGTGACATTTGAATTCAATAATGAAAAACATTGTTATATGAGTACTCAACTAGGGGAAGGTGATGATCCCAACATCTTAATTAATATATTAATAATTATGTTAGTATATATGTATATTTTTAATGGATATCTCATATTGACCATCTATTTGAATGTGAAAAGTAGTATTGAGACTCATCTTTATATACAAACCTTGCTGAAGACTCCCATATAACCTCAAGGAAAACCTCTTATCTTGATTATATAAAATATATAGTTATTCTCCTTGTTTCTATATCACTTAACATATATATATTTTAGTGAGTTGGTCAAGGGATAAATCCACCTTGATGGATGTGAAATGAATATAATTTATAATGTGTTCCTTTATACCCTAAATAGTGTTATGGTCTTTAGATCACATGGGGGTTTTATGATTAAATATATGGTAATGTTTTCCCATATCCATATAGGTATGTGTAATGTTTCCATCTTACTTCTATATTTTTATCTTTAATCCTTAACTATTTGTAATATCATTAATTGAGAAAGAAGCTCTATAATCTCACACTTCATGTTTTCCAACTATATGTTTTTCATCAAATGTTTATATATTTTTGTTAGACCTAGACAAAAATTGATGTATGGCCTATTTTAATCATCTAAAAGACCCCAATTTATTTCATATTTTTAATGGACACATATCTGAGATCTAAACTTTATAATTCCATGTTTATCAAATTTAATATATGGGATATATTATACCATTTTCTATAGCTCCACATCATCTCAATGGACCCATCTATTCTTAATATGGAATATTTGTTAAGAATTTTTATGAGAAAGTTAAGATGAAGTTCATTCCTCCATGATTCCCATGTCCACCCCTTTCATGTACATGTAGATTTGATCATCTGGATTGTAGTCATAGATAAGGTTGCTGAATGTCTTTTTTCTCATATATTCTTCCACATTATTTTCCATCCAATGATGGTAATGGATTGAATAATAATTACATTTTCTCATCTAAAACCACCTAGAATGACACATGTTGAGATAATTTTTTGTGAATATATACTACAGTATCTTATGGACTATATATATGTCATGATTATCCATGTTATGGTAATGTCGACAAATCATTAATGAAAACATCATTGTAGCTAACCCAATATCTTATGTGATAAATTACATATTATGAACATTCATTTATCAGAGGAATTGCATATGTCATTAATAAATTAATGAGTAAAAAAGAAAAACACTTCTTTTTAGAACCACTATTGTACTGAAATCCTTTACCATAATTGCATATTTTGATTACAGGACTGGTGATTAGCCTCGTCTTCAAGTACGTTAATATATTTTAACATTCATTAGTATAGAAAAAACATTACACGCTTCTCAGACAAACTAGTTTATAGGTATGAAAATAAAATAAAGTTACACACAAATCACCAATATTTCCAATAGAATACGATTAAAATATAAATGTATGTTATAAATTTTTTTGGGATGTTCTTTAATCGGGTCTATTTTTGATGGATCCTCATATATAACATCACTAGTGACAATATTTAATTTGAATGATACTTTGTTCCACCAATATTAACATGTTCTTAACATAGAATACATTTTACTACATCACAATGACATTAGCATAGTACCCAAATTATCCCCATGTTCCCCTTACTTTTAATTAATATTAGAGTATCATCTATAAACAATATTATAAAAACAATGTAATCATTAAATATTTTCATCATGTCCATGAATATTTCTTGAGAATTTTTTATTCTAATGTGAATTATTATGAACTCATAGTGGTCATATATTTTATGTTATGTAGTCTTGGGTATATCCTTCTTAATCACTATTATTTTATAATACTATTACTGATAGTAAACATTAGAGATCTCGCATGCTCTTCAGAACTAAACATATATTTCAATAGTCCATGGTAGTGGATACTTGTTCTTAATCAAGATCTTTTTGAGTTTTTGATAATAATTTTTCATAGACTTTGAAAAATAATTTTTTTGAAAAAGATGTCTGGTTTACCCCCACAGTGAAGAACATGGGAATATATAGCCATTATTCTGATTATCTTATAGTTTCATCTATAGTTATGAAATTTTCAATGTTGAAATTATATAGTGATATTTGAATAGATCTGTGTAAAAAAATTATATTGAGGACTCAGTATCATGACTTGGAGTAAGAATAAAATATTCTTCAGGGAATACATCCACATTTTCCATTATAAAAGAATTTCATCAAGAGTGATCATCTCCTTTATTTTAATAATTTTATAGAAATGTGATTACTCATAAATAAATGATATCCATGAATGGGAAAATCATATCAACAGAGATTCAAATATTCCTTTATCATTTAAAGAATTACATGATTATATTTGATATGTATGGTTATTTTCTTTATAAAAAATTGATATTGGCTCTAAATAAGGGCCACAAATACATGAAAAGTATAACATCAAATTCCACAAAATAGAATATGAAACATTTATATTATCGATTTGTCCCACAAATATTGACAAGGAAGGTGTAAAAATATAGTTACCAAGATCTATTATATATATATATTACATGATTTTTAATATAAATGTTTAGTAAAGGAAACCTAATGATCTTGATGATTGGTGTTGCTGGTAGACTTGGTACATTAAATATCAATATGAATCTAGAATACAAAACCATTTTTATTTAAGATAATTTTATAATAGAAAATTGTAGTTTATATAAAATATTAGATTTAATTGGTAATAAAAATTTAAAATAGGTGAGATATAAATAAAAATAAAGGAAAAGGATTGTTAACAAAGAAAATAATATGATTGAAATGGAAGAACAATACATCCTATATGATAAAAAATATAAAATTACATGAAGGAATGAAAAAAATTAAATTTAATCATAGGATAACTTAATCATAGGTACATGGAAACATCATAATATGTGAAATGAAAATCATTAGTCAAGGCCCCCTGATGAGACATCATAACATTGCGGCAGAGTCTCACAATAGATTGGGTTTACTCCCAAATTTCATATGTATCATCACATGAGATATAAAAATTACTCAATGAAGTCGAATGAAATCATGGAGAAGACATGATATCATGTATATGAATAGGTTTTATACATAGGGGAATAAAATATATGTAATAATTCTATGAAATAAACATAGAATGTAATTGCTTAAAAAATATTAACTCAACTAAAAATAAAATGACATTTCATAAATTTTATAGAGCTATAAATTAATTGAATATTTTTTTTATATTTAAATAAATATTAAAAGGTATCAAATATAGTCCCAAAATAAAAAATTATGAGAAATTATATGGAATTTGGTATAGAAATGAACAATTAAAATTTTGATTTTAGGAATCAATAAAATACTTTTAAATATGGAATGAATGTGGAATTTTTATTGAAAACAAAGATAAAATAAAATGGTTAAACCTAAAATATTTTTTATTTTTGGAAATCATGAATGGATGAAATAAATTAAATGTGTTTTATATGAAATTATTATGGGATATAAATGTTCATATAATCAGTTTGATTTTATATAAGGTATTGAAAAATTATTGTAAAGAATATATAAACCTAAAAAGAAATAATGAATTAGAATGTTATATAACTAAGACTAATATATACTAAATTTATAAGAATTATATATTTATAAATAAATAGAGAATGTGAGGTGTAGAGGATATGGAATCACCAAGGTAAATGAGGGTGTATTGGAGAGTCCACTTAACTTGGGTCTAAATTCAATATACGTTTCTTTAATCATAACGAATAATCAAATTAGAATAATTAAATACATTATTCATATACTCATTCAAATATATTTTATTTGTTATCAATTTTTTATGTCATATTAGTATCATTTCATTGAGTTATCATTCATGTTTAAAATTTCTAGACTGTGCTGGGGATAGAGTTTCCATTGTGGACTTGGGGAAGGTTGTGGATGAGTCGAAGGTGAACTAACACCGGTGGTTGGGGACCGAGGGCCAGCCCAATCAACCCTTGGAGGCTATTGGGGGAAAAGGAATCCCATGGGCACTCTTATGACTCAGAGAGATGTGGTAGTGCCAAAAACAGTACCGTTGGGAGTACTCGAAAATTTGATAGTCTTACACAGTCAGTCCTCTACTCAAATAGTTCTACCATACCACACAGCATCTGACCACTCAAGTCATCATATACCATTTCTTTTGATAATGAAAAACCTATATGGATTCCATTTAAATTAATCATAATAATCCTATAATAGTATGAATCAAAAAATATAATGATTTACATATTGTTTCACAATATTAATTTTATTAGGATGATCAATTAAGGTGGTCATTAAAAACGACGTACGTTGTTCATGGAGGTAGTGAATGGACCATGATAAGAACAATCATTTCAATTTTATATTTCATTGAGCAGAGGGTAGATTATGGATATTAAACAATTATAATAAAATATAAATATATTGAGGATATTAATTTCAAAATTTGAAGGTGTATGAATAATATATGGGGTGGTAAAAGAACAAAATTTAAAGGGGTTCTATTGAGAGTTGAACTCTTCGTTTAGGTGTATCCTCCTCGGATTCCACATAAGGATCACTTGAATGGTATTTGGGTAAATCAAAAATATATAGGTCATGGAGGATTCGATTAGGGAGATAATTGGGTGGAGTTTTGGAAATATCCAAATCTTATTGGGTGTGAATGTAAGGGGTTGTGTGAGGCAATATTTATAATTGGAGGGGTGTTTTTTAAATATAATATTTTTTTAGTTTATTATTTTTTTATCAATATTTTAAATAGTGATAAATATTATGTATAAATATAGTTATTGGTTACTATGAAACTAATCTGATGTTTTCTTACATTACCACTCATGTAATTAGTCTTGTATCCAAATTATAATATATAATACAATTTTTTCTCAAATATTTATATTCTATAAATCATTAATAATTTCTTAAAAATACATAAAAATAACCGTAATTTTTTCCATGAAATGAAATTATTTGTATCAAAATAGTTTTATAAATATTGTAAATTTTCATTTTAAATATAATCCATATTTTGTTAAAAATACACATTTTTATGTTTTAAAAAATTATTGTACCTATGAAAAATTAATTATATTATCATTTAATTATAATATCTATGTAATGACACATAATATAATTTCATAAACCCATATTATGATAATAAATTTCAAAAAAATATGACTAAAAATGTCTTTTATAATAAATCTAAACACATATTTAAATCAATATTAAAACATTTATTTATTTTTAACAGAATGTAAATTTTTTATATTTTCATTTTTTTTAATATATGTATATATAATTCTTTACAATTCTATGAGTGATGCCATTTTTCAACTATTAGTTTACTATTCATAATGGTTATATTACTATTCATACTGTCAAATATTTAACAATCATATTGGATTTTAACCATCTATAGATACCTCATATCTCATTAATTCTTCTTTAAATTATATTCTATATTAAATATATATATATGTATTTAAAAAAATTATATTTTAATTATTGTTATCAATTTTATTTATGCATTGTTATTCATGAGTGTGATCATTCTGTGGTATCGAGTATATGAATATTTTCGTATTATTATTATCGTTTTTTTATTTTTTCCCATTATAAAATTTTATTCTTATGTATATATTTATTATCAAAATTTAATTTTCATGTAAATTTAATAAATTTTTTTTTGTATTTCTCATATGGTTAATATGATTTATATAATTCCATATTAAAAAATATGGAAAACATAAAAATTAGAAATGGAAATTCCATTGATATTATTTTGGTTTGTTATATTTTCCCCCAATTGAGAAATTTCATCGTCAAAATTTTATTTCACCCACTAAGATGAAAAAATGATGATGGTGTATTTATCAATTGGATCCTCTAGTTCCCATGTCCCATCCTTATAAATGAGTTGTAATCTTATTTCATTGAACAATGTCTATATAGTCAACAAATGTCACCAGTTTACCCCTATAAGAGAGATCATTCTCCAACTATACCACCTACAGATTCATTACATGTGAGGGATCGGGTATGTAATTCCTCAATAGGGATACATGGAACATGTCATGTAAATTATACATGGTTGGTGCAGGTGATATTTTATTGGATATAGCTCTAATGTGATCAAAAATTCCAATGGGTCTTTATATCATGGACTTATTTATCCCATATTCCAAAACCACATTACTATATAACAAGGAGATATTCTAAGGAACAATTTATCCCGAACATTAAAATTGATTCATCTTCAATGATAATTGGTATATATTTATTTTTTTGAATCTTATCTATCATGATATATTGATGAATGGTATTGATATTTTCTATGATTTCATTGATCATTTTAGGTCCCAAAATATTGTGTTTACCAAATTCATTCCATTAAATATGTAGCATTACATTAATGATATGAATGGTTTCTCCTTATCCTTATTTTGGATTTTTATTTTTTTAAAATTTTTAGGGTTGAGAATTAATTGGGAGGATAACAATAATGGTGAAGTCAGATATTTTTTGGACTCTCAAAATTAACCATACATTTCTGCAGGCTGCATGAGGGTTACAAATCATGTAACTAGGTAATGAAACATGTAATGATTGTTCCGTGCATACCAGGAATTCTTCACAACGTGAACGTAAATCAACATGATTATTCATTACATGTGTTGTGTTATTTAAATATCTGATTTTATTTCTATGCAATGAGTTTTTTGATGACAGTGTAAGTTTACTTTTTCACAATGTGTAATGGGGTTACACATTGTGTGATACCTCAAATAATGTTTTTAAATAGGAATAATATTTCATCTATCACATTTTGTTCCTCTAAAATTTCATTTATCTCATCATAAGTCCTTCCCCAGGGAATCATGGAGCCCTCTGACCCTTCTATGTCTATTTGGTTTGAGTTTGATCGTCGTTGAATTGGTGGTGAAAATTCAAGGGTAACTATTTCCACATTTTCTTCATCTACTTCTATTTCTCATCATTACATTCTAATAGATAATCCTAAAATATATTTATCTATTCCTCATGATGTGGTATTTCATTTATAGGTTTAGTTTTACGGTCTTACACACCTTCGTTCTCGTTGACAGGTTTCGTTGTGAGTGTTGGGTTCTGGGAAATAGATAGGTGCCTCCATCATGATTTTCCATATTGATTACCCTTTATTTTCTTGATTTATTTCATTTTTTGATTTAAATTCAATGGTTTGAAATCGGTTTTAATTAGTTTTGATTAAAATCCATTTATAGTGAATTGGGAGGATTGAAAATGTTTTGGCAATAAATTGGTAAAGCTCCCAATTCTATTGAATTTGTTTGTGTTTGAAAAATGAATGGAAATGGTTTCAATGGAATTGTTGAATTTTAATTTTGAAAAGGAATTCATGGAATTTGATAATTGAAATAATGACTTCAAAATATTTGATAGAAACCTAGTTGATTTATAATGATTTAAAGAATTTTATTTTTATTAAATCCTATTTTGGATATAAATGAAACTAGTCCCATTAAATGGGGAATGGAATATAATGTTATTTTGATCAGTCTTAATATAAATTTCTCTTCATTGAATTTTTAAGATCACATGTAATCATTATGTATTTTTGGAGTTATTTGGACACACTCTCTAATTATACAACATTATAAAATATAAATATAGCAGGTTACATCCCTAATGGGATGGTGAGGAGTAATCGTTAGAAAGTGTCAGAGGGACGTGTGTATATAAATATTGGTGTGATAATATAGGGAGAGTGTATTGTAATATCATGCAACATTATATCATAATTGGACTCTGAACATGTTCCATGTTTATTTTATTTTTTATATATAAATGTATGATACATTTTTTATCTCCTCTACATCCATTCAAAATTATATAAACTCTTATATAGAAAGAAAATATTTAAGCGATTTTTTATAAATATTAAATCATTTGATTAATTTATTTTCCATCATTTTAACTCGATAATTACTTTTATAAATATTCATTAAAATATCAAACTGGATTATTTCAAAAATGAATGAGTTCCTTTTGTTACCATGATATTGGAATTTATTATAGAATCCTTTACGAGACCTTACGAGGATTTTTATCTCACACCCAACCAATGCCTTTGAGTGTTTGTAGATCATCTCCTTCTTGGTTTGACTAAGGGGCAATGATCTCTTGGAGGTGGATATAGCTGTTGAACCGTGGACATCGTGAGTTGTGACCTTATGGATATGGGATGTTTTCCCCGGTATTGGTACCTGGGTCATAGTACATTGGGATTTAATGCCTTTTTTTCTTCATGTACATTAATCCTAGTGGTGTGTATTTTTATGCATATTCTCGTTCTTTTCTTTCTTCAACAATTTTTTTTGGAAAATTCATTCCCACATGAATGATCTATGATTTTTGGTGTTATTCATAGACCTATGGGGATCAGGAATTCCCATCAGGATATGTCAGGACCAGCTCAGTAATCATGTTACTACGGTACCCATTATAGGTCATGATGAAGTGGTATGATATTGATATTGATGAGATTTTTTCTTGATGTAAATATTAATTTGTGAATTATTTTGTAATGTAAGACATAGTTGTGATTGAGTTACTATCAAACACTCAATTAAATGAATTATATTTCTCTACGTGTATTTAGAGAATGAAAACATGTGGATTTTTCCTAGTATTATTTCTATCTAGATATGGATATAGTGAAATCCATATCATGTTTTTTCTGCAAGTTAGGATTATGTTTCCCTCATTGTGTTGTTTGATAATTATGTAGTGTATTCATTGTTTTCTACTGATGTTGTGTAGAATTAGGCCTCAATGAATATGTGGGAATCAGATCCCTGAAGAGGATCATTCTAAAAATCAACAAGCGAATACTATAGGGGACTTCAATGTAGTTGAGTTGATTAGGAACACTATCAAAGCACTATTATAGGCACCACATCTAGTACATGGTCAGGTTGTAGCTATGTAAGCTTAAGGTTATGTTATTGGGAATTGTTATCATGGATTCATTCACCAAAAACAACCAGTTTTCAAAGTCTCCACAAATCTGTAAATTGTTGAGGAATGGTTGGATAGGATATGATGTATTTAATAGTTTGTGGAGACACCAAACATTGTTAAGGTGATGTGTTCCATCATCGTTCAGGAGGGATTGAGTTGGAGATAATAGGACATGATGGTGTTGGATAACAATCATGAGTTCTTAGAGTGGAAATAATTCAAGGTTATTTTCACTGAAAAGTTATATCATGATTCCATGGTGTTGGAAAAATAATTTTATTTTTTCAAGAATGAAATGTTTTGAAGATTCATGACTGAGTATTCAAATCGCATTGATGATGTTATGCAGTTTTCATTGGAGATTGTATCAAATGGGAGGATAAATGCTCTATGGTTCATGTTGGGACATCAATGAAATATGTGATCTAATGTTTTCTTCCAAATGCTTCCCACATATGATGATGTGTTGGATAGGGTGATGATGGTTGAGATGAACATTCATAGAATGTTAGGGTTGATGGGAGTTCCATTTTCTCCTAGTGGAAGCATTAGTTCCTTTAAGTGAATGTGGATGCATGTTGATTCTTTTGGATGTTCACAATCACATGATGACTCCAAACCTCCTCTACGGCCTGGCAGAAGAATATATATTTTCTATTAGTGTTTCAAACTAGGAAACTCTATGAGGGTTCACACTGAGGCACCTAAGAACTATAGTTCATACAAACGTTCAAGACACTTACATAAATTCTGCCCTATTTTTTCTACTCTGCGTAGTCGAACATGATCATTAAATCCTTCTAAAAATATGGGTTGATAATATGCTTCACATATAAAAGGGTTCCATCCATATACATAAAAAATGAAAATAATTCATGTAGTGGAAGTGTCTCAAGAGGATGTGGATATTGATCAGAAAACTAAGAGAGGTGTCATTTCTATAACATCATCATCAGTGACTGTCAATTCTAATCTTGTGCATCTCATTTGTTTATTTCAAACTATATTGTTAGTATAATAAATAATTCTACAAAGAATTAATTTTACCATTTGATATTACTGCACCACTTTCTAAGAAGAGGGGAAAGGGTCTCTATAGTCATTCTTATTTCTTCTATCTAGAAAGAAGTTGAGATGGGTTGGAATTTTGATGTTCTCAACATGAAACCTATGGATGTTAATTTTGGAATGGGTTGGATCATTTCCAATAAATGACGGATTTATTTTTATCTTCAATGTGTCTACATTACAACACCCATGGGAAAATGTCTTTTCATTCAATGATAAAGGGATACAATGTTTGGAAATTATGGTACTTCTTATCTAGAGTTGGTGAAATTAGTATAAAGGTTATACTTTGATCTAGGGAATGAATCATAGATTACTGATCTCCCTCCAGTTGTCATAGAGTTTCCAAAAATATTTTATTTTCATTTCTCTTATTCTCCACTATTAAGGGAGGTAAATATTCTATTTACATAATTCCTGTTACTCGACCAGTATATATTCCCTCTTAATATATGGATCTATCTAAAATGGAAGGGAAAATTTTATAGTTGGTTGATATTCTTGAGAAATGATTTTTACACCCAACTATATAACCATGGGCGGCACCGATTCTATTAGTTACAAAATTTAATGGCTATCTTCACTTATGTTTTGATTACTGAAATCGAAACTGTGTTATGGTTATGAAAGAGAATCTCTTTCCATGGATTTATGATCTATTGGAATAGTTGAAAGGGGTAATGTAGTTCTCAAAGATTTATATTTTATATAGAGACCATCATTTGAGGATAAAGGAATATTACATTACCAAAACATTCATTTAGATTAGGTACTTCCATTTTGAGTACCTAACTATGACCTTCAACAACAAAAATGATCCTATAGTTTTCATGGTGTAAATAAAAATGATTTTCCTCAAATATATTGATACCTTTTTTGAAGACATTGTGGATGAGATCTTTATTTACTCTATGTCAGGGGAGTATCATGCGAACCCTTTTAGAATAGTTTTGGGTTGGCTAAGGAATCACCGACATTATAATATGATATAAAATTGTTGTTTTTTGAATGTGGAATAGAAATTAATGGGACACGTGGGGTTTGAACAATGAATATCAATTTATCTTGAGAAGGTAAATACTATTTTGACTTCAGATCAACTACATAATTTCATCGAGATTCATAGCTTCATAAGGTTTAGTATGATATTATCATAAATTCATGAAAGACTTATTGAAGTTGTATTATATGACTAATTCACTAAATTAAAAGGAAATAATGGTTTTTTGAATGAGAAATGTCAGAAATAATTTTTTGTGTTGTAACATCTTTTGAAAAATTCATGGGTGTTGACTCTTCTAGAGGTTGATATGGGTTATCTTTTCCTCTATGATGCATTTGGTTCAGGAATATGATGTGTTCATATGAAATTTTATCATGTCATTGCCTATGGATCTCATCATATCTTGACCCACATGATTTACTATCCTTTCCATGTACATGAACATCATGTTTTAATCATTCCCCATAAGAGTTGAAATCATTACAATTATGAAAAAATGTTTACTGTGTATTCATACCACAAGTTCTTCAGTTATATCATCTATCAAAATGGTTTAAATCTATACCAATGGTGTTGGGGTGGAATACCTATAATCATTAAACTTATAAATCACCTACAAAATGGTGAAATGAATCTCATAACAGATTTGTTGACTAGGAATCATCAAACTGTGGTAGTGAATGAATTGTCAGAGTAGTTGAATTAGATGAATCTCATTTCACATATGCATATTAAAGTCTAGGATTCATGGGTGAGGTTTATTTATCCAGTATTAAATTAACATCCACTCTTATTGAGGTGATTATTTAGCGAAAAAATATGGATGCCGAATTCCATTGAATTAGATATTCTCATTATTCTAGGAGATAGTTTCTTAGTGGTGGTTCTCAATAGTGGGTGTTCTATGTTATCATGATCAATTTTTTGTGTCGTTTGTGGCTACGAAGGCTATGATGGGGGGATAGTGAAAATTACTATTGGGTTTTTCACCGAGGAAAAACGGAAATCTTCTTTGACAAAAAGATAATTTTTTGTTGGATAGTTATGAGATGGGGCATTGATGATTTTGTTTCATGCTATTGAATTTTCCAACAGATTACATACGAGCATCAGGAACAATTAGGTTTACTTCGACAACATATAGTTCATTCTTCTATGTGGTATCAAATCTCTATGGACATTGTGGTTGGATTTCCTCATACCCAATTAGGGGATACTGTGATATGAGATTTTATTGACAAGATGGCCATTATTCTTACTTCGTACCTATTAATGATATAACAAAATATGGAGAGTTAGAAAATCTCTACATGAAAGAGGTTGTGTGTTTACAAGGAGTTCCATCTAAAATAGTTTCTGATATGAACCCTTGGATCACTTCTTTATTTTGGATAGGTCTTTGTGAGGCACTGGGATCTCAGATAAATTTTATTATGTCCTACCATGCGTAGTCCAATGGAAAAACAAAATGATTTATAAAAATTCATTAGGATATGCTTCATGCTTGTTTTCTTGACATTGGCGGGGCATGGGATAATCATTTCGGGTGGGACGAGTTTTAATAAAATTATAGATACAATTACATGATCATAATGGCTCTTATTGAATCCCTTTATGGCCAACCATGTAAATCTTTTCTGTGTTGGTTGATGTCTGTTAATGTTACTTCATTGGACAATGATTGGTACATGACATGACACTAAAGATTCAGTTGATTTTTCATAGAATTATGACAGCCCAGAACTGAAATAAGTCTTATATAGATCATCTCCATCATCCATTGAAATTCATATATGGTGACCAGGTGTTCCCAAATGTTTCACTCCAATAGGTTCATCGACAACTAGGGTGGAAATGAAATAATTCATCGCATTTTGTGGGACAATTATAGGTTGCGGAGATTGTTGGAAATGTTGAATACCATATAGAACTTCCACCGTATCTGGCATCGATTTGAATGCTATTCATTGTATCATAGTTGATGGAGTATAAATTTAATCCATATCATGTCTTGAGCTAGAGTAGTCATTAGATTGATCCTGGGTTATCATTGACTGAGTATCCAGTCCAAAAAGTCGATTTTGAGAACAATGTAATTCATGGGAGGAAAATACATTTGGTTATTAGTAAATAGAATCATGGTTTTAATTGTCATTATATGTGGGATTGTGATCCATTTACGATAGAACAATGGCCTAATAATTTTTCCAAATAAGTTTCTTTATAGGCTTGTTGGGGAAAGAATGTTTTCATAGTGGGGAGGTTGTAACATCCTGTTACCAAACTAATATGTACATCATTAAAAATCAATATTTTTATTTTCATTGAATGGGTAGAGTGGATAATGAATTGATTAGGATACCAATATGTAATGACCTGACCCCAGTTAACCAAAGTCGGCACATTATTACATAACATTTCCCTGATCATAGGAGATAAATTCCCAAAATACCAACCAGTTTAGTATCCTTGGATGTACTGGATACATAAATATATTTTACATTACATTATGAAATGAAAAATATGTCAACATTGGGTCTCCATTGGACACACATATATCTATTATCCTATCACTGTAGTTCAATCATAATATTCTTCATTGCATCCTGGGATAAATAAAACACAATAAAGGGGTGATATCAGATGCTCAGTGAGGACAAAAATATAGCAGAAACTACCATAAATAAGAATAAACATTTAATAAAATGCATTAGACTAAAGCACAAGACTTTTAAACGTAAAATTTATCAGAATAAGGAAATGATAAGTCAAATAATTCCATTTACTTATTCGCATGGATATTCTTCTAGTCGAATAATAAAATTTAATATCAATAGATAATCTCATAATGATGGAATTCATAATGTCAAACATCATAACCACATAGTTAAGGCCTCATGCCACGACTATAAACAAAAATATTTTCAAGTCCATGTGCGAAGACACTAGTTTGTCTCATGAGAAATATCCATGCATCAAGGGGCTATAGCGGGCCCCACCCATCACTTACTACAACCAATGCATTCTTCATATGAATGAGGGTAAAACATAACATAAACATTCGTATTAAACTAACGTATGAATTGTTAATACTTTAACTATAAACCATTATCGACATAAAAATAGCACATCCATAGTCAAACATATCATTAAACTATCAATACAGTATGCAATATTGTATCATAATAAATCTCCTTCAATTAAACATAAAATCAAACAGTATACGTTGACATATATGAAATCAATACGATAAATATTTGAGAGAAATATCTATTTCCACTTTGAAATAATTTAAAAGTCTCATAACTATAAAAGAAAAAATTTATTTTGAAAATATTAATATTATCATGTAATGGAAGCTTCAAAGTTGTTATAATGGAGGAATATAGCTTCACCCACCATATAAGTTAAAAAAACATTCTTTCCTTAATTTTTCTAAAGGTCATAAAATAACTATTTTTTAAATCATGGAATGATTCCATTCATAACATTTTTTAAAAATTCAAACAAGGGTATAAATGAATTTAACCCATTTTATAGGAAATATCAAAAATTATTTGAAATAATTTTTTTTGAAACACAGATGTCAGTGATAAAGAAGCCCCAGTAGATACATAGGTATAAAAACCCTTGGCTAATGATGAAATTTTAAAATTAACCCATACCTTATGAATTTCCATAGAATAGGGTATGTTAACCTCTTTTATAATGGTTAAATATTTTTTTATTAAATTATCCATGAACAATATACATAAATATGATATCATATATGTTCCTCTAATATTTCTTTTATAATAATATTTCTGTAGTATCATTACATCGGGTGTTAACTGATTCATTTTCCTTTATATGTTTTGTTATGTAAATAATGTTTTTTATGGATAGGATGTATATTATTAATTTACAGAATGATATTAGGTTATTTCAAATTACTTTTTAATCATCAAATTAAATTTATTCTTGAATGGTTGTAATAGGGAAAAAATCTCTTTGCATCATGGAGACGGAAATCCATACGTACGCACGAGTGACAATATATTTATATTGATGGAGAAATTGTTTGTTAATGGATGTTATATTATATATAAATATTGATAAACAAGTTATATTTATTATTTAAATCAATTATACTTGTTATTTTACCCATCCAAATAATGAGTGTTGAATAACAAACTACACCATGACGTGGAGACGGTAAGCCATACGTACAAATGTATGGTGACATTGTCATTTATAGGATGGATAGAATAGTGAATATGGTCATACCATATTTATAAAAACATAGTAGTATGTACATGGTACTGTTTTTTCAATTTTATTATCAAAACAACAAAGAAATAGAAATGGATGAGGAAATTATCTTTGAAAGAGGTGATAAAATAATTACCTCTTCTTCTGGTATTTCATTTTGATTTGAAAAAAGGGCAATGTAGGATTCCATTATGATAAAATTATGGCCTCTGGGATGATTTTTGGGTTCTTTTTGAGATATTGGAGAAGTATTGGGCTGATTCAAATGGATATGAAAATGTGAATTTAAGAGAAGGGGAAGTACCCTTTAATAAGATAGGTGAGAGGAACTTTAGGAAAAGCAAGAAATAGTAATTTATTATAAAATTATTTTCAGTTTATAATACCTCCAAATGAATGTATTTAGATTATAAGGTGGGGATGGGTATAAATAATCTCATCCAAATGGTTTGAGAGATATTAAGGTCACCATATTAACCTTTTCATTTAGACTTCACCCTTAGTTAAATAGTTTTACTTTTACCATGTCTTCTTATATTTTTATACTACATGGTTTATATAGTTACTATAAAATTCCAATAAAACCTAAACTGGTTCATTAATGACAATTAAATCATTTTCTATGTCATTTGGAAAAATCATATATTTTTAGGAATATTACATCATTTAATAAAATAGTATTAGTTTTAAAAACTCATTTAGGTCAATATTGACAGTATTTAGTATTTGGTTTTTGTAAAAGTCATAACAATATGATTCCTTCAAAATAAATGTTGAATCAACCCTAAAATGTCATATTCATCGATAAAATTCATGTATGGAATCAATATTTTCAATGTAGATTTATTTTAATATTTATATTATTAATTATTTTAATCGTTCTTTAAGAAGGTAATTACTACATCATCATTGTGTCATAAATAAATTTAATTATTTAATTTCAAAAATTTATAAATAAAAAAATAAAATTTAGTAAATTTTTATATCTTTCTAATGAATATTTATAGTTAAATTTATCTTTTGTATAACCCTATATTAAATATTGTTTAGTTATTAAACTTTGAATTTAACACTTTTAATTCTTATTTAAATAAGAAATAATACATGTCTTAATCTAATCCAAGTTGATAATAAAAATCATATTTTTTTTCCTATGGAATATTTTGGATTAAATACACTTATCCAATAGAGTTAGGACATGTTTTGGGTAATTTTATATTATTATAATATTATTTTTACCTTTAATTACCCTATTTACTTTTAACCGTAGTAAATAAAATTCAAAAGTAACTAATCATCAAAAATTATTTTCATCCTATTGAACCAAATTCTTTTACTGAGGACAATAGTGTCTATCAGATTTTTGATATTCATTTTAAATAAGTGGTAAAATTAGGTTTCATGCAAATGTGAAAATGTTTCTAGAATGTGGGTAAAACACGTTAACAGGTTAAATGACATTTTATATATCTAATCATACTATAAAACGAATCCAATGAATTACATTAGTCGAATTAAGTTTTTTTTCTATTTTGACTTTAAAATAAATTTAAAATTTTAAAAATCATTATTTAAATAAAAATATGGTTTTAAACAATAACGCAGTGTTTTTCACTATTCATTAAAATTTAAAGGTTTTCATAAAAATTAAAAAAATCACCATAAGCTAATTTTGATATTACAAATTCAAAAAATGAAGTCCATTTTGAAAATAAATGTTATAAAATTTTAAAACATGGCTATTACTATTCACAATTTTTTTTAATATGACTAGATTGATAGGTTGTCATGTGCTACAACATGGAGTAAGATACAATGCAAGAAATTGGATTATTCAAAGAGAAGCGTACCAGTGAAGCTTGGGCTGTTACATTATTATCGCTTTCAAATAATTTCACTATCCAAATTTCTAGAATATGACTCCATAAAAATATTCATATGGATTTTCATCAGAAGTTCCTCAGCTTCCCACGTTGCCTCTTACATTTTATGGTTTCTCCATTGAACTTTTACCAAACAAGTCGTCCATTTTCTCCACACATGTTCTCTTGTATCAAAAATCCTGATATGCTCTTCACAATAAGTCAAATATGGTTACATTTCTATTTCTTCATTGGTGAGTAAATGAGTTGTGTCAAGCATGTATTTTCTCAACAATGATATATGGAACACATCATGAACATTGGAGAGACTTGGAGACTTCGCCAAATGGTAGGCTACAACATCAAATCATTCTAGAATTTCAAATGGTATGATATACCTGGGACATAATTTACCCTTTTTACTGAATCGTATAACACCCTATCACGGTGATACCTTCATGAAAACATGATATCCTACTTGAAATTCCTAATCCTTCCTTCAGTTCTCAGCATGGCAGTTTTTTCTTCTTTGTGCTTCGTGGATGTGAGTTTGGAAAATCTTCACCTTTTCACTAGATTCATCAACTTGTTCTCGGCCTACGAGTTTTCTTTCACCATCATCATCCCAACAATATGGTGTACGACATATCTTTCCAAATAATAGTTCATATGGTACCATATGAATACATGAATGGAGGCTATTGTAATAGAAAAATTCTACCATAGGTAAATACTGATCCCACATACCTTGAATGTCGCGTGATCATGATCTGAAAATGTCTTCTCAGTCTTTAATAGTATGTTATTATAGTCCATCAGTTTGAGGGTGGTAGGAATTGCTCAAATGAAGTTCAGTATATTAGTATTTCTAAAGACTTTTCCAGAATCGTGATGTAAAATGGGGATCACAATTAGAAATAATCAGTAGGTGTACACCATGAAGTCTTACAAAGTCATTAATATATAGTATTTCAAAACCATCAAGTGGTAAAACTTCTCTTCTAGCATGGAAATGTGATGACATGGTAAGATGATCGACAATAACACTTATTGCATCATTCCTTCTAGGAGTCATTGGTTTCCCCTGAAAAATTCCATCAATGTAAGAATCTGGTTTTTTCTATAAAAGACATTGGAATATTCTGGATGTTATTCTAGAGTGGCACCTTCAGACGGTGTGCGATTCCAAGCCCCGGTGTGGTCAGGATTAAATTTTTAGTGCGTTCACACTGGGCACAAAAAATAAACAAAATAACTCCTAAATGGTAGCATGGACAGGGACACTGAGGGAGCCGTTGAGTCTAGAGTGTTCCATTTACCCTAGGAGGGGTGTAACTATCGCGGGTGCGACCCTTCTGTGAGAAATGCCACCAGGGGAATTTTCTTAATTTAGCAGCATCAAGTGTTGAGTTTTATAACTTTTGAATGGGGCATTGGATTGAAATTAAAATACGGTCATTGAGCTCAGAATGTGGCGTTTACCCTAGGGGACGCTTAATCTCGACCCCGCTGAGGGTTCGGGTACGGGGTATACGGGTAGGGGGTTTATGTGTTTTCTCTTTAAACACCACCCCCACCCTCTTCTCCACTTCCATCTTCCCCTTCCACTCTCTATGGTGAAAGATAAAAATGAAGATCCTCTCCTCCACCTCTACAAGGGAGTTCTAAGCTCCAGCGGTCGGTTTGCGAAGCTGCGGCTACGCCAAATGTGGTAGGAGTTTATATTTTCCTTTGTATTATATTCTCATCTCCCTTGAATTTATTTACATGAGTAAAATTTCAATTGAATTGTTGAGAGAGGCACATATTTTCTTAATTTATATCTTGAGCTTTCTGCAGCACTTTTCGGATTTGAATTCTGAGTTCTGGGGCGACCACAATCGACCGAAGAAGAATCGGGTGTTTTTTGGGAGTTTTCCGGTTGTCCGACGAGGCCCAGGAAGTGGTGCGGCGTTTCCGGGATGGTGGCACAGCGGCGGACCCAGGCGGAGGTTCAGACGTCGGTGGCTCCATGCAGCAGTAGGTTCAGGCAGAAGCACAGTAGGCTGCCGTGGGTGGCATCGCGGTCGAGCGGAGGCATCGGGCGAGGGCGCGCAACGCGGGAAGACAGGTCGGCTTTGCCGGACGGGTTGACACGGGAGACCGAGACACGCGCGCTAGGGATCTCCGCGTGAGAAAATGAATGGCCACAAGGGCTGGTCGGTGCTAGAGCAGACCGTGGGTCCACGAGCTGGGCCGCACGGCTGAGCCGTAGGCCAGCACTGCAAACCGGGCCGGCCCAGACCAGGCGAACCAGCCAGATCATGTCGGTCAATCCCAAGGGGTTCGTCCACTCTGATTTCAGACACTCGTATCATCCACTACATGTGTCCGTTTTTCATTCTATCTAAGTCAGTGTCATCCTTGGCTAAAGTGGACGATTTTGATAAGGCCTTGGGGATATTTAATTCCTGAGACGAGGGGCTCGGTGGCACGACACGTATGTTAAGTGGTTTAGTGTTTTTCCGATGTTCTTGTTTTGAGCGGCACAGACACATCCGGAGTCCATTTTGAGCGCTGTCAGCAGCATTGTGACCCTGGCATCAAGACAAAGATTTCTAGTATGGTTTTGGGTGTTGCTGCTAGAGTTGAGACATCGGCCCCATGACCCATCTTTTATGTTGCAAGCAGCATTCACAACTTCCTCATCGGACGTCCATTCGGGGCATGCGAGTAGTCGATTCTGAGTTTTTTCTGAGGGCATTGCAATGGCGCAATCTGCCCGCTTTAATTTTTCATGGTGGAGCGGGCCCCACGAGGGTCGTTTTGGGTGTTAACGGTGAATTCCGCTTTCTTCACCGGGTGTCTATTTTGGACTGGTGATTATTCAATCATTTGTACTTTTTCGAGAGGATCGAAATGGTTCAATCTGTTCATAGCACTTCGGGGCCGAGATGGGGGTCCCATGTAGCATCGTCCGTTTGAGTTATAGCGAGATGCATCATTTTTTCTCCAGATATCCATTCCACTAAAGTGAGCAGTCAATTTTTCGTGTCTTCCCGAGGGGATCGAAATGGTGTGATGCGCCCGATTTTTTTCAGGGCCGAGGCTCGGGACCACAGGACTTCGTTCAGGCGTAAAGAATTGTTGAACAACTTTTACGTCGGATGTCTGTAGGAGGTGAGTAAATAGTCAATCTTGAGTTTTTTTCCACGAGGACTACAACGGTGCGATCCATTTTGATGTGTGGAGTCTCATTAGATATCACATTAAATGTGGAAGCATGAAAGGTGTACCGGTGGTGGTTCTTCCTGGAGTTTTTGTAGAAATCCATTACCGTGTGATCGTGTTCACTCCAATGAGAGTGAAATTAGTGTTTAAAGAGGTGTGGTCATCCGTGCTATGGCCATGGAGGAAGTAGGTTGGTGAAATTACTTTTTCTCCCTTCGTGCTGACCTTGGGTGTCGTCTGAATGATAGCCTTTGGGCTAGAGATGTGGTATACTCTGTGAGTATACATGGATTCTTGGGGGTACATGTTATATTTTGTACACGATAACATCTGTGATCATGGTTTGGAGATGAGATTGGGCCACACGTCGTGTTGGTCCATTGGGCGTGCCATGTTCTACTTTACGTACCTTTGACCTCTCACGATGTAGAGGGTCCTATTCTCGATGGTTTCAACCCGCATGGTTGAGTGGGTCCCCCTAGTTCTATTCTCGATGGATTGCTTAGCATAGTTTTTTGGGTTCACCTGTTTATTCAAATATGAGGTGTTTTAGTATCTTGTCCCATTCAGTGGACTACGACATCATTTACGACTATGTGTGTTCATATAGTGTGGGTGTTTTCCCACTTTCTGGAGTGATTTGTCTCGGTCCGCTTCGACAGTAACTCAGCAGATTGGAGCATGATTTCCCTGAGAGGCCTAAGGAGATTCTCATGTCCCTTCATGTACCCTGGTAGAGTTCTTTGGGTATAGGGGTGACCAACACATTATGTGGGCCATGATCCTCTACCCATGAGGTTGTTTCCAGTAGGGTAAGGAGCCCCAAGTGAGCCATGGGTGCAGACTCCCTAGCTGTGTTTCATGATCATATCTTTCTTCCTTGATCTTTTGTTACATGTTTCCCCCTTTATTTTTCCATCGCCAGCATTGTACCATCCTTGAGGGATGGCCTGAGTTGTACCATCCAGCAGGGATTTCTAGGGAGATACCATCCAATAGGGATGGCCAGAGTTATAACATCCAGCAGGGATGGCCAGTGGGGCACCATCCAGTAGGGATGGCCAGAGCGGTTCCGGGTTTACCTCCAGCGAGGCTCGAAAGTGGTCCCCAATGATGGTGTTGGGTCTCCCTCCAGTAGTTACCCTTTCACGGGGCTGGGCAGTGGGAACCCATCGACTTTTAGAAGACCTATCGGCTCTATGACTGTAATGAGGTGTGGTTTGACTTTCCCTAGAACTCTAAAGTACGAGGGGCTCTTTACCCACCAAGACACGTCCATGAGACGCGACCTAAAACTGTGCGGGTGAGTCAATGCCGCCCAAAGTGGAGAGTGTCAAGGTGAGGTTATTTGAGCCCCTTGACTTGCAGTTCGAGGAAGACGTGTAGGATTCTTGGCATCGATGTTGTTTACTTCTAGGACTGTTGGAAACTCAATTTCTTGGGCTGATCTATGAGATGGATATCCACTTAAGATCTGGTTTGGGTTTCTTGTTTGAGCATATGGATATGTATATACCTTGTTCCAGTACCCACTTCTTTGGTTTTGTTTAATCACCTCCTAGGAGAGGTGAAGATGTGCAGGGTTTACCACGTGCTTTCCATGTCAAGATTATCTTGGTTGGATGAGTCTACTCCCCTAATATAGGTAGAGAAGACTCGACAAGAAGTTCATCTTGTCACCGTTTCTAGCTCCTTGTGTTCGGATGAGTCTACTTCCTTCCTCTTGTGGGGTTGAGAAATACTCTTTACTGCACTCTCGGTTTTACTCCTTTACGTTTCCCTATTCGATATTATACTCACCTCTTCAATACCTCCTTTGTTGCTCCCTCGAGCCATTGGGGCATCCTATTGAGTATTTTTATACTCACCCCTACTTAGGATTTGCCCGCACATGGTGTGCCCTTGCAGATGATGGATAGGTTGGTCGTGACTTCATCGGAGCATAGGCGTTTGGGAGCTTAGACATCGTGTAGTGGACGTAGTCGTGTTCCATGTGTGGGACTCTCCCAACAATTTCATTTATTTACCAGTTGTCGGGTTGTGGCACTTTTCTTGTTGGGTGCGTGTTTTCCCCTTTACTTTTCAGTTTACCTTAAGCACATTCTTTGTACTGTTTAGAGGTTGATGCACATTTTTGGTTTATTTATAGAAGTTGGTAATTTTCCATTCTATTTACTCTCCACTTATGCATTGAGTGGGATGCGTGTGTGTGTACAGGTACTTAGGTAATGTCCTCCCCGAGTAGTTTATCCTTCGGCGCTTGTCGCCAGCCCATGGCCTATGGAGGTGGGATTGGGGTAGTTGTGGCTCGAGCCTGGTAGGGTCGGGTCCTGAAAAAGTGGTATCAAAGGTGGTTCGTTCCTTGGGACATTGTTTGGACGTCCCTAAAAAGGAATTGGTTGGAATTAAGGGAAACAGTGTCAAAGTGTCTATAGAGCAGCTCTCGGTCCAGGGAGTCCAGTGATGGTGCGGTGGCCGGCGTATCCATTCACTGGAACCTTGATAACCCTCTTGTCAACTCGGCATGCTGAGACACTTGTTCCAGGGAAAATTGGTTTCTGCATCAAATAAGATTGAGCCTTTCACTATCATTCTTGAGTCAGCTCCCCATTGTTGTCACTGTTATATACAGATATGCTCATATGATCATGACACTCCTCGATAAAATTTAGGATGTATCCGCGAAGACAGCCATCCATGATACCATCTTTGGTTTGTGAAGATGACCATGTGAGCTATGAGGCCTTAGACCAGGACCCATCATGTGAGTTCCTTTCTTCAGGTGGGCCCGTAGCAGCGCCCCTACCTGGTGAGCAGCAGACTTCCCCAGCAGAGCAGACAGAGATTGAGCACAGGTTGAGAACGCTTCGTGAGTTCCAACGGTAAGACCGTTGAGGTTCAGTGCTGAGCCAGACCCTCAGGCAGTAGAGGTTTGGATCAAGACAGTGCTTTGCCACTTCATGCTTGTGTAGACACCGACAGATCTGATGGTGGCTTTGGCCGCCATCCTTTTCCACGGAGCAGTTAGGAATTGGTGGAGTCTGGTGACTCAGTTACTCAATGAGTCGTCTCTTTCGTGGGATGAATTTCAACTGTTGTTTCATGAGGAGTTTTCCCCATCCATCTTATGCTCCATTCGGATCCAGGAGCTCTGGATGTTTCAGAAGGGAGGGATGATGGTGACTGAGTATGTGACTTGGTTCGCAGGTCGTGCACGTTTTTACCCGGACTTAGTCCATGAAGACAACATCAGAGCGCAGAAGTTCGATCAGGGTCTCCATGGAGATATCTGTTCTATTATAGTACTCTAGGGAAGTACCACTTATTCTGAGGTGCTAGAGCAGGCGCTACTGACAGAGAGCTTCCTGTCGTGTACTGCAGTTAGTGGTGGCAGCAGGCTCGACAGAGCTGAGACGTCTGCCGCAGCTAACAGGCGTCGGCTAACAAAATCTCGACCTAGGTGGCTTTCCGATAACCGGACTCAGGGGTGTGTCCGTACACCACAGTGGTGCTAGAGGGAACCATTTTAGCCCAGAGAGAGTTGGTATTATGCATTCGATGAGCGAAGACACATGGCACGGGACTGCCCGACCAGTTATGCTGAGAACATCGAGCAGGCAGTGGGTGCACCACCATGACAGAGGCAGCGCCGTGATCAGAGTAGTACCCATAGAGGTGGTTCTAGTAGAGGAGCGGGAGGATCTGGATGTAGGGGATGACCTTACGAGGTCTTCCCACCACCACTAGGCAGTCCATGTCAGGCTCCAGGATCTAACTGTTGGGACCGCGAGCTTTGGATGTCTACGATCTTGCATAGCATGAGGTGACAAAAGGTACACTTTACAAATCTTCTACTTTTTGCAGTATAATTTTTAGACTCTATGTTTGAAATTATTTTCTCCCTTCTAATTTCTTTAGTTGTCAACAGGGTGACCCTGGGCGTCAGTGTAACCCTGTGTTAGTGGAATAGAGGGTGTGGAACCTTTCTCTTTTGTCGATGGTGGCGGCTCCTTCACCTTTTGAGCATGTAAGAGTGTCTTGGTCGTGGGACATCGACTATGAAATATTGTGTGACTAGATATCCTTGGGTGTTTCACCATATAGATATTCTATAGGTGGGAATCACCGGGATTTGTCCTAGGTCCAAAAGGTGATTCCAGTCACGGCGTGCGATGTACGGGTTTGGCAGGGTAGGTGAGCTACCCCCGAGGGCCTTCGGGCAATTTGAGACCATGCGAAGGGATGGTGAGGTTCCCTACCACCATGCCCTAACCTCAAGGCCTGGAGTGGGTGCATGGCATCTCCCATGTGACTTACCTAAGAAGATGTGTGCATACTCCTATTCACGTCATCAGTGAGGGGAGACCTTACATGAATGGAACAAATCCTTTGGTCCATGTGTGGTGACTCAGAATTGTGCAAGAGTTCTTCTGGGTATGAGAGATCCATGTGTGGGCTTAGTACCCTCCTGGTATTTCTTTTCGGGGATGAAAATATTGAACGATAGAATTATATAAGAACTTTGTTTTTTCTCTAAAATTCTTTGGAATATTGTTGATATTATTCTAGAGCAGCGCCTTCAGACGACGTGAGATTTCGAGCCTCGGTGTGGTCGGGATTAAATTTTCAGCGTGTTCACACTAGGCATGCAAAATAAATAGAATAACCCACAAACGGTAGCTCATATGGGGAAACCAAGGGCACCGTTGAGTCTGGAGTGTTCCGTTTACCCTAGGGGTGTAACTTTCATGGGCGCGGCCCTTCTGTGAGAAATGCCACCAAGGTCGTTTTTGTAATTTAGCGGCATCGGGCGTTGAGTTTTATAACATTTAAACAGGACCTCAGATTGAAATTATGACACCGCTGTTTCACTCAGAACGTGGCGTTTACCCTATTTGAGGCTTAATATTGTCCTCGTTGAGGGTTCGCGTACGGGCCCTACGGGCGGGGGGTTTATGTGTTTTCTATTTAAACACCACCCCCATCGTCTTCCCCCCTTCATTCTTCCCCTTACACTCTCCCTAGCGAAATATCCCAACGAAGATCCTCTCCTATACCTCTCCAAAGTAGTTCGGAGCTCCGGCGGTCCATTCGCGAAGCTGCAGGCTACGCCCAACGAGGTAGGAGTTCATATTTTCTTTTTTATTATATCCACATCTCCATTGAATTTATTTACTTGCATCTAATTGAAGTTGAATTGTCAAGAGAGGCCCATATTTACGTTGTTTATATCTTGAGCTTTCATCTTCACTTTTCGGATTTGAATTCTGAGTTCTGGGGCGACCGCAATTGACCGGAAAAGATTCGGGAGTTTTTTTGGTGTGTTCCGATGGTCCGGTGAGGACTAGGCGGTGGCGCGACGTTTTCGGGACGACGACACGGCTGAAGACCCATGCGGAGGTGTGGTCTTCGACAGCTCTAGGAGGTGGCATGTTTAGGCAGATGTGAGGCAGGCGGCCACGGGCGGCGTCACGGTCGAGCGGAGGTGCTGGGTGAGGGCACACGACACGGGAAAACCGGCCCGCATAGCCGGCCAGGTTGACATGGGAGACCGAGACCCGCACCCGATAGGTCTCCTCGTGAGACAAAGACCGGCCATGAGGGCTGTTCGGTTCTAGGGTGGATCGTGGGTCCACGTGATGGACTACGTAGCTGAGCCGCGGGTCGGCGCTGCGAACTGGGTCGGCCCTTAGGCCGGTCCAGCCCAAGGGGTTCGTCCCCTCTGATTTCAGACACTCGTATGTTCCACTACGGGTGTCTGTTTTGCGTTCTGTCAACGGCAGTGTCATCCTCAGCTTAAGAAGAATATTTTGAGAGGGTCTTGTGGTTTTTTAATTCTTGAGACGAGGGGATCGGTGGCATGACACTTATGTAAAGTGGTTTAGTGTTTTTCCGAGGTTCTTGTTTTGGGCGGCACAGACACATCTGGAGTCCGTTTTGAGCGCCATCAGTGGCATTGTGACCCTGCCATCAGGAAAATGATTTCAAATATGGCTTTGGGTGTTGAAGATGGAGTTGATTCATGGGGCCCATGGCCCGTCTGTTAAGCTGCGAGCATCATTTCAAAACATTCTCATCCGATGTCCATTCGGGGCATGCGAGCAGTCGATTCTAAGTGTTTTTCTGAGTGTTTTTCTGAGGGAATTTCAATGGCTCAATCCGCCCTCTTTAATTCTTCTTGGTGGAGCGGGCCCTATGAGGGTCGTTTTGGCCATTGATGGTGTATTCCACCATCTTCACTAGGTGTCCATTTTGGACAGGTGATTATTCAATCCTCTATACTTTTTCGATAGGATCGCAATAGTGCAATCCGTTCATAGCACTTAGGGACCGGGATGGGGGTCCCACGTAGCACCTCTCGTGTGCGGTATGGTGAGATGCATCTTTTTTTCGGATATCTATTCCACTCAAGTGGGAAGTCAATTTGATGTGTCTTCCCGATGGGATCGAAATGGTGTGATGTGCCCGATTGTTTTCAGGGCCGAGGCTCGGGACCACGGGACGTCGTTCAGGCAAAAAGTTGTGTTGAACGACGTCTACGTCGGATATCTGCTGGAGGAAAGTAAATAGTCGATCTCGCATTTTTTTCCGTGAGGATTACAACAATGTGATCCGTTTGGATGTAAGGAGTCTCATTCGGGATCTCATTAAATGTGGAAGCATGAAATGTGTAATAGTGGTGGTTCTTCCTACGGTGTTTGTAGGGAACCCTTGGCGTGTGATCGCGTTCACTCCAGTGAGAGTGATGTTAGTGTTTTAAGTGGTTTGTTCGGCCGTTCTAGGGTCGTGGAGGAAGCAGGTTGGTGGAATTAATTTTCTCCCTTCGCGCTGATGTTGGGTGTTGTGTGCACATTAGCCATTGGGCTAGAGATGTGGTATACTCTGGGAGTATACAGTGATTCTTTGGGGTACATGTTATAGTTGGTACCCGATAACGTCTGTGACTGTGTTTTGGAGATTAGATAGAGCCACACATCATGTGGGCACCTTGTGCATGCAATGTTCTTCTTTACATACCCTTGAACTCTCATGACGTAGAGGGTCCTGTTCTCGATGGTTTCGACCAGCAGGGTTGATTGGGTCCCTCTGGTTCTATTCTCAATGGTTTGGTCAACATAGTTATTTGCATTCCCCAATTTCTTCAGTTGTGAGGGTTTTCGGTATCTTTTCCCATTTAGCAGACTGCGACATCATTTTCTACTATGTGCGTTTTTATAGTGTGGGTGTTTTCCCACTTTCTGGAGTGAGTTGTCTTGGTCTGCTTCGATATTGACTCATCGGATTGGATCATGATCACCCTGAGAGGGTCGGGGAGATCCTCACGTCCCTTCGTGTACCCTAGTAGATTTCTTTGGGTATAGGGGTGACCGACACATTATGCGCTCCCTGATCCTATACCCAAGAGTTTGTTTCTAGTTGGGTAAGGAGTCCCCAGTGAGCCATGGGAACAGACTCCATATCAGTGTATCATGATCATATCTTCCTTCCATGATATTTTGTTATGTGTTTCACCCTTCGTGTTTCGATTTCCTGCATTGTGCCATCCCACATGGATGGCCAGAGTTGTACCATCCAGCAGAGACGACCAGTGAGGGACCATCCTGTAGGGATGGCGAGAGATGTACCATCCAGCAGAGATGGCCAGGGTGGCACCATCCAGTAGGGATGGCCATATAAGTTCCAGTTTTACCTCCAACGGGGCTAGAAAGTGGTCCCTAATGACAGTGTCAGATCTCCCTCTAGCGGGTACCCTTTCACTGGGTTGGGCAGTGGGAACCCATCGACTTTGAGATGACCTATCGACTGTGTGACAATGATGAGGTAAGGTTTGACTTTCCCCATAAATCTCAAGTACGAGGGGTGATTTCCCCTCCAAGACGCGTCCTTGAGATGTGACCTAAATCCGTGTGGGTGAGTTAGT
This sequence comes from Viscum album, assembly GCA_963277665.1. Classification (NCBI taxonomy): domain Eukaryota; kingdom Viridiplantae; phylum Streptophyta; class Magnoliopsida; order Santalales; family Viscaceae; genus Viscum; species Viscum album. Next base: position 1,026,839,794 of record OY728121.1, on the reverse strand, counting down.
GCCACCCAAATAGGATAGTGTCATGTTGCGGTGAGTTGAGCCCCTTGACTTGCAGTTTGGGGAAGACGTGTAGGATACTAGGCATCGATGGTGTTTAATTATGGGACTGTTGGATAATAACATTCATGGGCTGAGCTATGAGATGGAGATCCCCTTACAATCTAGTTCGGGTTTCTGGTTTGAGCATATGGATATGTATATACTTTGTTCCAGTACCCACTTCTTGTGTTTTGGTTACTCTCCTCCTAGGAGAGGTGATGATGTGCGGGTTATGCCAAGTTCTTTCCATGTGTAGCTTCTCGTGGTTGGATGAGTCTACTCCCCTATTATAGGTAGTGAAGACTCAACATGATGTTCATTTTCTCACCGTTTCTAGCTCCTTGTGTTCGGACGAGTCTACTTCCTTCCCCTTGTTGGGTTGAGATGTACTCTTTACAACACTCTCGGTTATACTCCTTTACTTTTCCCAATTTGATCTACTACTCACCTCTTTAGTACCACCTTTTTTTCTCCCTCGAGCCTTCGAGTCATCATACTGAGTATTTTTATACTCGCCCCTTCTTGGGCTTTTCCCGCACTTGGTGTGCACTTGCAGACGACAGACATGCTGGTCATGAATTCAGTGGAGATTAGGAGTTCGGGAGCTTGGACCGCATGAGGTGGTTTTAGTCAGGTTCCAGATGTGGGACTCTCCCAGCTGTTACTTTTTTTTACTTGTTTCCGGGTTGTGGAACTTTTCTGGTTGGGTGTGTGTTTTGTCCTTTTCTTTTTAGTTTACCTTCAGCACTTGCTTTGTACTGTTTATAGGTCGATTCACATATTTGGATTATTTATAGCAGTTGGTATGTTGATTTTGTTTTTTACTCCACACTTCTACATTGAGTGGGCCATGTCTGTGTGTATAGGTACTTAGGCAAGGGCCTCCCAAAGTTGTTTAGCCTTCAGCGCTTATCACCAGCCCCTGGCCTATGGAGGTGGGCTTGGGGTAGTTGTGGCTCAAGCCCGAGTATGGTTGGGTTGTGACAATCAAATATCATCCCATTTCCACTCAGGTATGGAAAGAGGATGCATGAATCCTCTATGATGTTTTCTTCTAACCTTCTCTTATTGACAAACCATACATATTGACACATAATCACCAGTGTCCCTCTTCATATTGCCCCACCATAAATGTTCCTTAAAATCACTATACATATTACTGCTACCATGGTGTATAGAGAAATTAGAGTAATGGGCATCATCCAACAATATAATTTTTAGATCATGAATTTATGTAACTCAAAGAATCTTCCCATATTTGAAAATTACATCTTCATATGCAATGTAAATCAATCTCCCAACATTCACATATTTAATTTTCTTTCGAAACTCCTTATCATCAGTCTAAGAACTTTTTAACCTTTCTAGTAATGATGGTTTGGAAAAAATTTGAAAAAGTATTGATGTTTCACCTCAATGATTTTTACCATATCCATATTTACTAGATCAATGAACATAGGATCCCTTTCATCTAACATCTTGTTCATAACTCCATGATACTTTCTTCTCAAAGCATCTACCACCATATTTTCCTTCACAGGTGGTAGTGTATTTTGCAATATTAATCCTTGAATAGTTTGAGCGATCGCCTATGGCTAATGTTGAGTTCATTATATGAGAAAATATTCTCAAAACTATAGTCATCATTATATATCTCGCATTTATCACCATACAGATAGTGTATCCATATCTTTAGAGCAATGATTATAGCTGCTAACTCAATATCATGTGTCAGATAGTTTTGTTGATGAATTTTTACCTGCTCTGAAGCATCAGCAATAACTCTATATTTCTGAATATGGGCACAACCACGTACTTTCTTTGAAACATCACTATAAATAACAACCCATCATTCCCCGATGGTAGAGTCTGCAATGACCCAAACTTTTATCAATGAAAATTCCTCTTGGTCTAATTAAATGTTTTATTATGAAAAATGGTTATATAAAATATGAAACACCTTGGATTTATGTTTTTGGAATTCAAAATACAATTATGAAATGTTAACACTACTAATATACTCGTTGGACAATGATCACACGATTAGTATAAATATAGGGTTTTAACAAATCCAATTTACTCAGATAAAAGAAGAGATGGCCTCATCCAGTGGAATTTCCCCATACGAAGCACATTTTTCGGATCCTGGAAATGATGTGGCATTATTGGGTTTGCTCTTGACCAAGCCAAAGCTGAGCTTGAACATGTTATGCTTGAACAGAACCACCTATGGGAGAAGTGGATTTTTATATAGATTACCACCTGAGTAAGGTTATTGGAGCCACCCCAAGAGTCTTTCACCATCGCGCATATTACCCTTAGGTCATATCTGGGTGTCATAAGAGGTTATATAAAGAGACCTTAGCACAATGATTATCTGCATTATTTTTGTATATAATAAAAAATATACATTAATTTTATTATTATTACTTTGTAAATAGTTTTTAATGAAAAAATATTATTTTTAGTTAAAATTAAACTAAGGAATACATTGTGATACATTAATGGATTTTTGAATTAAATAATATTTTAATGAAATATTATTAAATTAATATTTATTACGTATAAATGTTCTTTTAATTTTTATGAATACAATTGTAGTTTTTATTAAGGTTTGAAAGATTTGTTTGGAAAAACCCATGAACTATCGATAAATGTCTGTTTTTATTTTAGAAGGTAAAATAAACATATTTGGAAAATTATTTACATAAAATGAATATTATTTGTGGAATTGGGACATTCAAATTTTCCAAAGGCGAAATTTTCATATTTTTTAGAGACAGTTGAATTTTTGGGTAAAAATTAAATACAATTTAAATATATAATTTGTTTTATGACACCATAATGACCCAATAGTGATGAAATAAAATAAAATAAATTATATTTTTGGCAAATATATGTTTTGTCCTTAATATAATATGACTTTAGATTTATTCTATTTATATTACAATGTTTCAGTGGACTCTCCAAGACATATAAAACATTTTGGATTTTTTAAATTGTTTTCCTTGAGAGTGTTACTCACCTCCATAGAAGAAACCCTATTATTTTAAAAAGTATGGCCATTGGACTTATAAAATATTTTTTTCCACTCCCCTTTGTGAAAAACGATTGGATGGTTTGTGATTTTGAATAGTTTAATTTGTGGTGTCTGAAACCTAAATAATAAATAATTCCATATGCTTTCCAATATAAACCCAACCAAGCTCCCACTTCCTCTTCACACAAATCCACTGGATATCGTCCAACCTCTTTCCTCCACTCTCTATAATAATCCCAATACATCCCAATCTCCCATGAATCCTCATCTCTCATGCCTCTCCCAAGACATTGGGATCATACTTCCAAGTAAGGGATTCCTTCTTTCCTCATTTTAGTCATGTTTCTTAATATTTTTATGTCCTTTTATCTTCAATTATTAATGTTGTGGTATGATTTTTCTCCTCCTGCATACTTACCTCTTTATATTTGAATGATGATAGACCCCTTTCGCTCACAGTAATTCTTCCCAAGAACATATGTTTCCATGCTGAAATTCGATAAAGAATTTCTCTATCCTCGTTTACATTAAATAAATTCTTTTGTTTTATGAATATAAATTACATTACCCATGTTAGGACATGTTTCTATATGACCCCTTACTATCAATTTTATTTAAATATTATGAGACACCACATTTTATCCCATCTACCATTTTTATGAATCGTTATGTCACACTATTATGCTGCCGAAATTGCACTGTGATTTTGCAACCCAAAGTCATTGTGTACTAAATACCATGCCCATTTCCCAATCAATGGTATCCACCTTTATACACATTTACTTATTGTTTAAATAGGTTCCTGTATGTATTCCACATTAAATTATCATGGAAGAAATGATTATATTGAATGATTCCATTTTGTATGTTCCACATGGAACACTTATTCATGAAATGAAATGTTTAAGAAGGGTGTTCCCTAATAGTGATTTAATGCATTGGGAAAAGTATATTATCATGATACATTATGTTCATTGAGTGTTGACTCATGCTAATTCACGTGAAACAAGGGTTTACTCAATCTTCTTTTTCAATTAGGGTTTACTCATGCTATATGTGCAATGAGCCTTAGCTCATGCTAATTCCATGTTAAGTGTTATTTCTACATTTCAATGTTAGGATAATCATTATATATCATAAATTTATGTTAACTTTTCCTTTTTGATCCATTTATATGCCTATTTCCTAACTCTTATTGTATTTTTCATGTTATAACTTGTTTACTCCCTTAATGGGATTTATAACTCAACATTTTCTTATGAATGTCCTTTGGTTATCCAATGAAATGCTAAGTATAAGGGAATGTAGTGGTCATGTAAAGGAATATTTCAATAAGATGTTTTGTTTTATGTTCTATGTTGATATGTAATGTTTCTATTTTCCAATGACACTATACCACAAGATCTTCTACAATGTATCAAGGGATGTTTATGTAGTAAATCGTGTTTCAGTGTTTAATAAAGATAACGGTTGTTATAGTTGGTATCAAAGGATAGGTTTAGTTATTTTTTGGATTAGGATTAGAAAACCCTAGTGAAAGACTTATGGATAAGACTACATATAATAAAGATATCCCTATGTTTTGGTGAGTATTGAGTAAGTGGTTTATCAGGAAAATTCAACCTTATCTAGATACGAGCAGGTAGAGGAGTCTCTGGAACAGATGTACCTAGGAGTGAAAACTCCTACAAGGAGTTCCGGCTTGACCTGGGGTATCAGGGTAAATTACAACGGGCCTTACTTCACTCTTGGATATGACACTCACGATGGATATGCTTTTTTTAATTCACAAGCTTACTATGAACCATTTTTAAGGGAAAAATCCCCCCTACGAATATATGTTGGGATGTAGATCGTGGATAACATAGATTGAAGATTATAAATTCATAAGATAAGAAAATAAACGTATTTTATATGTCACATGTTTTGTCGTTGGATTACCCTTTATGTGTTACCCCTAACATTCCATTTATTCTAGACAATTTCTGTTAATATGAGGAATATGGATAAAAACCTATTCAAAGGGAAACATGATGAATATCCCAATGAGATTCCCAATCAAATCGGAGCCCATGTAGGACGTATCATGATTATTCCAAACCACCTATCAAAAACCATGATAACAATTTTGACATAATTGAATGCCCAAGGATAACATGCAAGAGGAAGATGACATCTCATGAAAGTCTATGTGATAATGGTGATAACGGAATGAATTCCCAATTTTCTTCATTCAACAAATGTGGAAAGAGGCATCGGGGAAAATGTCCCAAAGGTACATGGAGATGTTTCAAGTTTGGAATGGAAAGAAACAAATTATCATGTTTCCATGAAATAATGAAAAATGTGATGGATTGAAACAAAGATCAATCTAAGGATTCTAGCACTGTTCTATGTCATAAATGTAGAGAAGTCTGGAATTATCCAAGATGATGCTCTACTCAAAGTTCTGGTAAACACGATGAGAATCAACAATCTCCTTGATCAAGGGAGAACAGGAAGTCCTATGCTAAGATGTATTATGATGAATTAATTACATGTAACCACTACTTAAAATTAGTGTATGATGTAATGTATTTCAATTCATGTCCTATTAGTATATCTTTATTGTTTTCTAAGAACATTGAGTCCCCAGTAGAAATGGTATTCAATCATTAGGGAAAAACTTCTATAAATGTTTTATCACATGTTGAAATTTGTGGGAATGTTCTTCTTGAAACTTTTAAAAGGATTCCTTTCATGGAATTGGAGGAACAAAGTACCAAGTCATAGCCTATGCCTAAAGGAAGCCCCACACATGATCTAGAGTTGGTGGAAGTGGTCATTTCATTAAAAATCAGGTGGCATTATATCTTCGGTGGAAGTATGAAATATATATAGATCACAAAAGTCTCAGGTATATATTCACCCAGAAAGAGTTGAATATGTTCCAACAAAGATGGTTATAAATAATAAAAGACTATGACTGCTCAATCCATTACCACCCTGGGAACACAAAAAATGTGTAAGACGCTCTACGTAGAAAGGATCCAACAATTATATCATTGATGATAATTGAAATGGATCCAATCTTCATATACTTGATAAATATAGACCTTCGAGTAACAAAGAATGGAATATAATTAATCATTTCACAAATTATTTCTCAACTGTATCTTTTAGAAATGATAATGGATGCTCAGAAGGATGATGTGGGAATTCATAAGAAGGAGAAACCTATTGGAAAAGGTAAATCCTTGGAGTTCAATGTCAATGAAGAAAAAATTGTGATTTTTGGGAAAATACTATGTGTTCCATCATGTCTGGAGTTGAAGATGGAACTATTCGATGATGCACATAGTTTGAATTTATTTATTCACCTAGGAAACACAAAGATATATCGAGAAAATCGAGAGAATTATTCTAAGGATAACATGAAAAATGAGATCGTCGAGTATACATCGAAGTTCCTGGTGTGTCAACATGTGAAGGCTGAGAGGCACAAGTATAAATGGAAGATGAAACCATTACCCATACCATCACATAAATGGGAGAACATCACCATGGACTTTGTCACCGGACATCTGAGGACATCCAAAGGAAACAATTATATCTGGGTTTTTGTGGATCATCTTACAAATATTGCACACTTCATTGATATTTGGGAGGATTTATCACTTGATAAAATGGCACAGATATACATTGGAGACATGGTAAGGCTGCATAGAGTACAACTATCTATTATATCTGATCGAGATCCAATAATAACATCTATGTTTTGGAAGTGTCTTCAACATGCTATGAATACTGAGATGAACTTCAGTATGACTTATTATCCTCAAAATGATGTCCAATCTGAGTTGAGTATCCAAACACTTGAGCACAAGTTGATAGAATGATCAATGGACTTCAATAAAGGGATCAATATCTTCCTCTTTTTGAGTTATCTTAGAATAAAAAATTCCACTCATGAATCCAAATGGCTCCTTATGAATCAATTTATGGTAAAATGTGCAGAACACCAATGTGCTGGGATGAATTCGGTGAGCGTATGATATTATCACCTAAAATGGTCAATGAAATGGTGGATCAGGTAAAAACCATTCAGCATCATATCAAGGAAGCGAAAAGTTGATAGAATAGTTATGCAGTTAACTGTCGACGATACCTTATAATCAAAGTTGGAGAGATGGTATTTCTTCACACATATCCTTTGAAAAATGTCATGGGTATTGGAAAGGAAGGGAAGTTATGTACTACATACATCGGCACCTTCGAGATTCTTGATCATGTAGGTGTTGTGTCCTATAGACTATCACTTCCACCTACCATGGGAAAAGTACATGATTTTTTTAATGTATCCCTCTTAAGTAAGTACATACCAGACCCTTCACATATCCTCTCTTTAGTGGAAGTATAGTTAGTGGATGAACTTTCTTATGAGGGAAACCAGTAAAGATATTTGATCGTAGAGAAAAAGTTCTATGAAATAATACAATGCCCCTCATCAAGGTGTTGTGGTGTAACCACATCTTTGAATAACCAACATGGGAATCAGAGTAAGTGATGAATTAGTGTTCCCCACATATATTTTAGTGTATGAAAAGTAAATTTCGTGGTAGGGATTTCTTAAGGGGGTGGATTGTAACGACCCAAACATCTTTAATGAATATTCTTATTGGTCTAATTAAATGTCTTATTATGAAAAATGGTTTTATAAAATATGAGATTCCTTGGTTTTCTGTTTTTGGATTTCAAAATACTGTTATGAATTGTTACCATTTCAAATAAATTTTTTGAATAGTTATCACATGATTAGTATAAATATATGGCATTAACAAATCCAATTTACTCAGACAAAGGAAGCAATGGCCTCATCTACTAGATGATCCCCATATGAAACCCATTTGTCATAGCACTGAAAGGAAGTGGCATCATTGGGCTTCGATCATGACCAAGCCTAAGATGATCATTAACATTCTAAGATTGAACGAAACCTCTTATGGGAGAATTGAATGTTTATTGAGATTACAACCTAGGAAATGTTATCGGAGCCACCCGAAGAGTCTATCACCATCACACATATTTCCCTTAGGTCATATAAGGGTGTAATAAGGGCTCATATAACAAGAACATATCACTATGATTATGTGAATTAAAATTTTATATAATAAATTATATACATTAATTTTATTATTGTTACATTGTAAATAGTTTTTAAAGAACAAATGGTATTTTTAGTTAATATTCAACTAAGGAATATATTTTCATAAATTAATTTATTTTTTAATTAAATAATATTTTAATAAAATATTATTAATTAAATTTTATTAATTATAAGTGATCTTATTATTTTTATGAATACAATTGTATTTTTTATTAAGGTTTGAAATCTTTTTTTGTCAAAACTCATGAATTTTAAATAAATGGAGGTTTCTATTTTAAAAGTGAAAAATAAAATATTTGGAAAATTATTTAGATAAAATTAATATTATTTGTGGAATTAGGACATAGAAATTATCCAATGGTGTATTTTTTATAATTTTCTGAGTGAGTTGAATTTTTGGGTAAAAATTAAATATCGTTTAAATATATAATGTGTTTTATGACATCATAATAACCCAATAGTGATGGAATAAAAAACTATAAATGATATTTTCATACAATATATGTTTTACCCTTAAAATAATGTTATTTTATATTTATTTAATTAGTTTTAAAAAACCTTAGTGGACCCTCCAAGACTTATAAAACTTTTAGATTTTTAAATTGTTTTCCTTGAGAGTGTGACTCACCTCCACATAAGAAACCCTATTATTTGAATAAATTCTTCCACAGGACATAAAAAATATTTTTTCCACTCCCCTTTGTACAAAACCTTAGGAAAATTTGGGTTTTTGGTTCGTTTAATGTGTGGTGTCCCAAACCTAAATAAAAACATTTCCCTCCATATTCCTATATAAACCCATCCAAGCTCTCACTTCCTCTTCACTAAAAGACTTTGGAGTTCGTCCAACCTATTCCCACCTATCTCTAGTATCTTCTCAAGGTGTCCCAAGCTCCCAAGAATCTTCTATTAATCCTTTCCATATCCATTGGGATCACACTTCCAAGTAAGGGATTCCTTCCTTTCTCATTTTAGCCATGATTCTTAATATTGTTATGTCCTGCTATCATCAATTAAAAATGTTGGGGTATGATTTATAACCTCCACCATAATTCTCTATTTAAGTTTGAATTATGATATACCCCTTTATCTCTCATTAATTCCTCTCATGTACAGCTGTTACTATGCCGAAATTCCTTAAGGAATTTCTCACTCCTCATTTACATTCAAACTATTGTTTTGTTTTATGAATCCAAATATCTGTTACTCATGTTGAGACATGTGTCTATATAACACCATTATTATCCATTTCATATAATTATTATGAGAAACCCCATTATCTCTCATCAACCATTTTAATAAATTCTTTTGTCACACTTTAATGTTGCCGAAATTGCATCGCGATTTTCCAAGGCAATGTCATTGTGTAGTGAATACCATGACCATCTATCTATCAACGATATTTGACGTTACGAACATTTTATTATTGTTTAAATAGGTTCATGTATTTATTCATATTTCCATTATCGTGGAATAATTGATGATGTTGACTAATTCCATGTTGTGTGATCCATGTGGCACCATTATGAATGAAATGAAATGATTCAGAAGGATGTGCCCTGATAGTGCACTACTGGATTGGGTAAAGTACAGTATCATGATATGTAATTTTCAATGAGTGTTGACTCATGAAAATTCAAGTGAAATGAGATTTTACTCGTGCTTCATATGTAATGAGGGTTTACTCAGGCCCCATGTGAAATGAGCATTGGGTCATGCTAATTCCAAGTTAAGTGTTGCTTCCACATTTCCATGTTATGATGATCATTCTATATCATGAATTTATGTTCATGAATTTTTTATTCTCCATTTATATGACTATTTTTCTATCATGTATTGTATTCTTCATGTTATACCTTTTTTACTCCCTAACTGGGCTTTATAGTTCACCCTTTTCATATGAATGTCCTCAGGTTATCCAATTCAATGTTAAGTGAGAGAGAATGTAGTGTCCATGTAAACTTTGTTTCAATAAGAAGTTTTTTGTTATGTTTTATATTTTTATGTAATGTTACCAAGCCCCAAATACACAATTACTATAGATATTCCATGTTTTATCATAACATGGAAATTTGGGTTAGCCAATCAGGAAAAATTATTAACAAAATGCCGATAATAACCTGCTAAACCGATAAAAATATATACATTAGTTATACTCATTGACGCTGGCCATTCATGGATTTCCCTTGACTTTAAAGGATCAATATATATTCCATAATTAGAGGAAATATGTTCAAGAAAATAAATTTCCTTAATCTATAATTCAAACTTTCTAAACATTCCAAATAATTTATTTCTTCTAAGAGTTTTCAGAATAGTGAGCAAGTGATTTTCATGAACATTGTAGATTTTGGAGTATATCAAGATATCATCAATAAATACAACTATAAATTAATCAAGATATTCCATGAAAATTAAATTCATTATATCCATGAAAATAAAGGGTGAATTAGTCAGTATAAAAGGCATTACTGTAAACTCATAATGCCAATACCTGGTTCAAAATGCTGTATTTGGAATGAATTCCTTCATCACGCAGAACTGATGGTATTTATATTGAAGTTAAATCATTAAAAACTATTGAGCTCCATGAATTTGGTCAAATAAATCATCAATGTGTGGTGGGGTATACATTTGTTTTGTTTTTATCGCATTGATATCCCTATAGACAATGTACAACCTCATAGATCCATCTTTCTTCATAACAAAATGATCATGGGATCAACATGGAGAAAAACTAGGGAGAATAAATTCTTTATTACTAAATTCCCCTAGTTGTTACTTTAGTAACACTAATTCCATAGTGTCCATTCTATAAGGGTTCTTAGATATGGGACATGAACTAGGAATTAAGTCAGTAGAAAACTAAATTTCTCTTTCTTGAGTATGTCCAGGTAAATCCTTTGGAAACAATCAACTTATTCTTACACAATAGTTTCATCCTCTTTTTAACATTCATTTACTCCCCCATAGTTATTTCACTCCCTTACTCCCTAATAATTGAATTTCCTAGATCTCTGATGGTGGATCTAGATGAGAATCTGATGGTGATGTTTCTGCACTAAAGATAAGGAATTCCATATCATCATTTAAAATTATAACATAATTCTTCTTATAAAAAAGTTTCACATCATGGTTTGAAATACAATCCATTCCAAGGATTATACGAAATTAAATCATGGGTATGAAAATAAAAGTAGAAAATAAAGCACCTTTATATTCCATAATGCTTACTGATAGACAAAACATTGTTTCTATGATACTTCCCTTAGGTGTTTTTATTGGAAACTCCCTTGTTGAGTCAAATTTGAAATATATAATTTTTGTTGAAAATAGAGAAGGTATGAAAGAATGAGATGATACATAATCAAATAAATATTTTTCTAATTTTGATTATGTGATTAAATTAACTTCCACCACATCATTAAGAACTTCAACCTCATCAGTAGTGATCCCATAAGCTTAGCCTTTCTCCCAAGGACGTTTTTGAAGTATTTTTCATTGACGCATAGGACATTAATTTGAATAATTCACCATCTCTTTACAATTATACCATTGAAAATTGATAGCCTCTTTCTTCCCCTTAAAATAAAGAGCATGGTGGCCTTTTTATAAAAACATGTAACAAACTCCCATCCCCTTTAGGATTATACCAGGGTGTTTCTTACCACAATTACTACAGGATGGAAAGTCATGATTTCCCTTCATAAACTTATTTCCTTCCCTTGAGTTTTCAGCTGATCTCGTATTCTATTTATTCTCTTTAATGTTATAAGAATTATAGAATTCCATTTCTGTCTTGATATCACATGAGACTATATCTTCGTATGACGATAAAGATTGTTATACTAATCCTTGAAAAAGAAATGGTTTTAACCCAACACATAATCAATAAATATTACTTCTTTGGTTACATATATAATCTGTAGCATGCCTTTCCTACCTTGTAAAGTTGGCCACTTACATTGAGACATTCTAATCATCATTTTTCCTTAGACTCCGAAGTTACCTTTTAATATATGCTTTATGGTCACGAGAAAAATATTTTTATACAAAATGATCATTAAACTCTCTCCATTCCATATTTGATACCTCTTCATCCTCCTTTATTTTTTTAATTAATGGCCATCATTGATCTGCATCTCTTGAGAGGTGATAAACTACCAAGACAAAATTTTACCTTTCGCTACTCCCTAAAGCATGAAATATATTTTCAAAGGAACATATCCATTGCTTAGTTAAAAATTGATTTGTAGTCCAATTGAATGTTGGTGGTTGCTTCCAAATTAATAGTTCTAACATTGATACTCCACATTGTGGATTAGGGTTGTCCATACAGGTATGGTTATAATTCATAACCTGAGTGAGTTGTCCCAGTATGGTTATAAATTATTCAGCACTAGTTGCATCCAAAGCTCCACTCTAAGTATCATGAATATGAGGAAAATACCAACATGGATTATGTTCATTTGTATGGTTTTTATTACTTCCACTAGGCTCTATTTCTAAATAATGGCATACACTAGATTAGTTTATGAATTTCAATTCGTAATTCCCAAAATCTAATATACATAACATAAATTGTATAGTTTATGCGTATAATCCATAATCATAAAAATATTTTCTTTGGGGAAGTATTTACTCATAAATCCATAATATTAGTTTTTTAAATAAAATGTGAATTGTCCTAAACATATCTACTAGTGAGTCAAACCGGGTGTGCAGTAAGTCCCATTGTCATGTACTAGGATACCTCGGGTCAAACCCGAAACTCCTTATCGGAGTTTTCACTCCAAGATACATCTGTGCTAGATCCACATCCACTTGTAGTATCCAAAAGGGGACATATTTCTTTGAAACCCCCCATAATATCAATATATCAATTTTTTTATGTTCTTCTATACTAATCTTCAATGTCCATTATAGGGTAATGTTCTATAATCAATTTTTCTTTCTAAATCTAGTTTCCACAATTTGTACTAAAAAACCTTTGATACCAAATGTAATGCCCCGACCTTAGTTACCCAGAGACGACACATTATTTTATAACATTTTCATGATCACAATATATCAATTCCGAAAAGACTGATCCATTTAGTAGCCTTGTAAGTACTAGATACATACATAAGTTTTATATTACATTATGAAAGTACAAAAAATCAACATTGTGCCTCCATTGAACACACTAATATCCTATACCCTATCCCTATAGGTCAATCATTATATACATCTTCACATCCTCAGAAAAATAAAACATAAGAAAGGGGTATGATTAGATACTGAGTAAGGATAACAATATAGTATATACTATAACAAATAATCATAAATATTTAAGGTAATGTATAAGCCTAAAACACAATCTTTTTAAACATAAACTATAGTATCATATAGAAATGATAAATCAAATAATTACATTTTCTTATTCACATGGATATTCCACTAGTTGAATAATCACATGTAATACAAATAGGTAATCTCATAATGTTTTAATTCATAATATCAGACATCATAACCACATAGTCTAGGCCACGTGCCAAGACTATAAATAAAAATACAATCAAGGAATTGTTCCAATACACTTGTTTGTATCATGAGACCTACCAGTTCATCAAGTTGCTATATCAGGCCATGACCGTCACTTAAAACATAAAATGCATTCCTCATATGAAAAAGGATGAAACATAACATAAACATTCGTGTTAATATAACAAAGGAAATGTTTATACTTTAACTGTAAACCATGGGTGAAATAAAAATAGAACATCTAAAGTAAAACTTAACATAAAACTATCAATACAATATATTATATTGTGTCATAATAAATAAAATTCAAGTAAATAAACAATCCAACAATAGATGTTGACATAGATTAAATCAATACAAAAACTATTTTAGAGAAATATCTATTTCGACTTTGAAATTATTTAACATTCGCATAATTATAAAAGAAAAAATTTATTTTTAAAAGATAAATATAATATTGTAAGGGAATATTTGAAGGTGTTATATCAACAGAAAATAGCCTCACCTTCCGTGTAAGTTAAAAAAACATGATTTCCTTAATTTTTCAAAAAATTAATAAATTAACTTGTTTGGAAAATGACATAATGATTCCTTTCAAAAAAATTTATAAAATGTAAAACAAGGGTATAAATTAAATTAACCCATAGTCTAGGAAATAGTAAAAATGTTTTGAAATAAAAATTTATGGAACATGGATGTGAATGATAATGAAATCCTAGTAGATACATACGTACAAATTACCTCGGATAACGAAGAAATTGTAAAATTAACCATTACCATGTACTTTTTCTTAGTCGATGGTACGTTAACCTCTTTTATAATGGTTAAATGATTGTGATAAAATTATGCAACAACCAAATTCATAAATATGATATCACATGTGATCTTATAATATTCCCTTGTTAATAATATATCAGTAGTATCATTGTTTCAGGTGTTGAATGATTCGTTCTCACTTAATTTTATTTTACGTAAATCATGTTTTTAATTTATAGGATGTATTTATTCATATACACAATGATATTAAGTTATAAAACCTTAATTTTTAATTATAAAATGAATATAATTATTTAATGGTTATGATGGGGAATGAAATCTCAATGTGTCCTGGAGATTGTAAGCCGTACGTTCGCACGACGGACAATATCATTCTTTTGATGGTGAAATTGAATGTAATTGGATGGTATATTATATATACAGATTAATTAAACTTTTAATATTTATTATTTACATTAATTATACACATTATTATACCCATCCAAAAAATGATGTGTTGAATAAAAAACTACACCACTACGTGGAGACGGTAAGCCGTACCTACGCACATATGGTGACTTTTCCATTCATATGATTGATAGAATAATGAATAATTTTGTACAATAATGATAATAACATCATAGTATGTAGAAGGTAAGTTATTTATTATTTTATTATGGAAACTCAAAATAATGTGGATGTGGAAGAAGAAAAGAATATTAAATGATGTGATAAAATAATTACCTCTATTTCAGTTTCTCCCTTTTGATTTGATCAAAATGGCTCCTTAGGCGGGCTTTCTGATCACATTAATGCCACTCAAATGAATTGAGATTATTTGGGTGGATATTTGAGTAGGGGTAGTCTAAGCCAAATGGTTTTGGAGGTGTGAATTTAATATAAGGTGAAGTTCACATTTATCGGAGAGGTGAGCATATCTTTTGGAGAAGCTAGAAATATTAATTTATTAAAAATTATTTTCTATTTATAATATCTCCAAATGGATTTTTTTTCTTATATGAGCGTACGTTGACCTATTTTTTAATGGTTAAATGATTGTGATGAAATTATACATTAACAAAATTCGTAAATATAATATCAAATATGATCCTCTAATATTCCTTTGTTAATAATATATCAGTAGTATGATTGTTTTAGGTGTTGACTGATTCTTTTTCCTTTAATTTTTTAGTTACATAAATCATGTTTTTATTATATAAGATGTATTTGATTCATATACAGAATGATATTAATTTATTAAATATTATTTTTGGTTCGTAAAATGAAAATTATTCTGAAATGGTTATGATGGGGAACAAAATCTCATTGTGTCCTGGAGACAGTAAGTCGTACGTACGCACGAAAGACAATATAATTCTTTTGATGGTGATATTTTATGTAATTAGATGGTATATTATAAATACAGATTCATTAAACTTTTTATATCTATTATTTAAATCAATTATACTCATTATTATACCCATCCAAATAATGAAGTGTTGAATAAAAAACTACCCCACTACGTGGAGACGGTAAGCCATACGTACACACATATAGTGACTTTGTCATTCATAGGATGGATAGAATAATGAATAATTTTGTACCATATTTAAAAGAAAATCATAGTATGTAGAAGGTTGTAGAGTATTTATTTTATTTTGGAAATGAAAAAAATGTGGAAGTGTAAGAAGAAAAGAATATTGAAAGAGTTGATAATATAATTACCTCTATTTCGAGTACTTCCTTTTGATTTGAAAAAAATGGATCCTTAGTTTGGATTTATAATGAAATTAATACCACTAAAATGAATTGAGGGTAGTTGGGAGGATTTTTTAGTGGGGTTTGTCATAGCCAAATTGTTTTGGATGTGTGAATTTGATAGGAGGGGAAGTACGCTTTTATAAGAGAGGTGATGATAACTTTTTGAAAAGCTTGAAATATTAATTTATTGTAAAATTATTTTCTATTTATAATATCTCCAAATAGATTTATTACTAGAATAAGTTGTGTATGAGTAGAAATCATCTCAACCAATTGGTTTTAGACATGTTTTGGTCGCCATATTAACCTTATCATTTATACTTAACCCTAAGATAAATTGTTTAACTTTTACCATGTCTTCGTGTATTTTTATACTAAATGGATAATATAGTTACATTAAATTGACATGAGAAACTAAAGTGGTTAATTAATGAGATATATAATATTATCTATTTTATTTGGTCGAATCATAGATTTTAGGACTATTATATAATTTAATAAAATAATATTTGTTTTAAAAACTCATTAATATCAATTTTGACACTATTTAGTATTTGGTTTTGTGAAAGTCATAAAAACTAGATTCCTTCGAAAAAATACATTGAATTATCCCTAACATGTCATATTAACCTAAAATATTCATTTATGGAACCAATATATGCAATTTTAATTTATTTTAATAATTATAATATCAATTATTTTGATATTTTATTAATAAGGTAATTACTGCATTATCGTTGTATCATAATTAAATTTAATAATTTAAGAACTAAAAACTATAAATATAATACTATGTTGTAGGAAATATTTTTAGATTTCTATTGAATATTGGTAGTCTAATTTATCATATCTATAACCCTATATTTAAAATGGTTTATATATTAAACATTGAATTTAACACTTAAATATTCCTTAAATAAAATATAATAAATGACCTAATCTAATACAAGTGGATCAAAGATTATCATATTTTTTTCATAAGGTTCATTTTGGTCAAAATAAATGTATCCAATATAATTAAAAAGCATGTTGGGGTAATTTTACATTATTATAATATTTTTTCTTTTAATTGCCCTATATACATTTAACCGTGGTAAATATAATTCAATATTTACTATTAACAAAAAATTATTTTCATCTTATTTAACCACATTTTAATTACTGATGAAAACCAAGTCTATAGGATTTTTGAAATTCAATTAACAGAAGCAGAAAAATTACATTTATGTAAATTTGCAAATTTTCCAAGATGGTTGGTAAATGACGTTAAAAAGTTCAATAAAATTTTTTATATAATATGTTATTATAAAACAAATATAATTAATTACATTGGAAAAATATAAGTATTATTTATATATTTTGATATTAAAAAAATTAAACTTTAAAAAATAATTATTTAAATAAAAGTTTGTTTCTAAATAATAACGGAGCGTTTTATACGATTCATAAAAAATTGAATGTTTTCCTACAAATACAAAAAATTTACCCTAAGTTATTTATTATATTGAAAATAAAAAAAGGAAGTATATTTTCAAAAATAAAATTTATAAAATTTCAAAAATTGGGTATTACTATTCATAACTGTATTTTAAATGGCTAGTTTGATTGGTAGTGGTGTGATAGAACTCAGAGCTGCGTACATCGCAAACAATTGTATTATTAAAATAGAAGTGTACGGTGGAATCTTGGGGTGTTACATATATTATTGAAGTTAGATATTTTTTTGTACTCATAGCTATAACACAAAATTTTTGTAGGCGGCAAGAGGGATATATTCCATGTAAATAGGTTACACGGCGTGTAATGGTTGCTGGTTTCATATCGTGATAGGTTCACACTGTGCAAGTTACATGAATTTACAAGTTATTAGACATCATAAGTTATTTAATCATCGGTTTAGAATATAAAGATATTCATTTTTTGATGGTTATTGAAATTAACAATATCACGGCGTGTAATGGGGTTACATATTGTGTCACACCCAATTTACAGTTTATAAACAGGTATAACAACTTATCTCTAGATTTTTTATCTTTCCTAGTTTCCTTTATTTCCAATTAAGACTTTCCAAATGTTAGCTTAGATCCATCCATACCATTCGGGTCCATTCATTCGATGTTCAGTCATAGTTTCATTGGTGGTGCGAATTACTATTTATGAGTATTCCCATATGTCTTCATTTATTTCCCCATATCCTCCTTAGCATCAAATAGATCATCCTGAAATTGATAAATAAATGATATTTGATGATGGATCTCACTTATAGGTTGAGTTTTGAGTTCTTCTACACCTTTATTCTCGTTGATGGCTTTCTTTGTGAGAGTTTAGTTTCAGGAATAACGTATATTGTTCCGTCCTACATGGAAAAATTGATTACTTTTATATTTAACGATTAATTTTTTCCTTGATTTAAATTCAAATGTTTGAAATTTATTTGAATTGGTTTTGATTAAAATCCAATAGCAGTGAATTAGGTGGTATGAAATTGTTTTGGCACGAAATTTAGACCCCCCCCCCCATTCCGCTGAAATAGGGAGTGTTTATAAATGGATGGAAAAGGTTTCAATAGAATTGTACAATTTGAATTTTAAAACAGAATTTCTGGAATTTGTTAATATTGAAAATGGATTAAAATGTCATATTTCATCATATTGGTTAAATATTGTTGGAAATATACATTTTTTTATTAGAAAATTTTTTATTAAAGGGAAAATTAGTATTTGAAAGGGGGAATTGGATTTAAATGTATTTTAACAAGTCATAAAATAAATTTCCCATCAATGATTATATAAGGTAACATGAAAGACTTTGGTAGTTTTAGAGTTATTCGGACACACTCTAAATATAGCATGTCCCATCCCCAATGGGATGGTGATGAGTCACCTTTAGACAGTGCTTGAGGTACGTGTGTATAAACTTATATTAATGATCAATTTGACAGTGCTTGTAACTACATCTTAAAACATTCATACCTATTTTGGAAGTTGATTATGTTTCATTCTAGTTTTATTTTTGAGATATAAATTTATGAAAATGTTGTTGAGCTTATTTACATTCCTTCTGAATTTATAAAAAATATTTTTTATTATATTTTATATTTTTTCAATATTTTTTTCATATTCATTATTTATTAATTCAATTTATTAATTTATTTTACATCATTTGAATTTCATATAATTATTTGATTAAATATTATTCAAAATGACAACCCTCTCTATTTTAAAATTAAAATAATTCCATTTGATAAAATCTTATTTAAGCCTATTGTGGAATCCTTTATAATAACCTTTTGTGATTTTTAGCTCACAGCCTACCTGTTACTTCATGTGTTTAAATATTATCTCCTTCCATGTTTGAGCAAGGGGGAATGTTCTCTTAGAGGTGGGTCTAGCAGTTGAACCATGTAATTGGTGAGTTGTTTCCATAGGGACTTGGGATGTTTTCCTCTGTTTTGTTACATGGGATTTAGTACATTGGGATTTAATATATTGTTGACTTATGGAAGATTACTCACATTAGGGTTTATTTTTTATGCAAATTGAAATTATTATCTTACATCACTATGTTTTTTAAAAATTAATTCCCACCTGCAAGTTGTGCGATGAAATGATCGTGTTGTTGTCCCATGGGGATTGGAAATTCCCTTCAGTCTATAACAAGACCGACTCGGTTATCGAGTTACTAGGGTACAAAGGCTGGTATGTTAAAACAGAGGTGTTCTACCACAATTCCCATATAAGGAATTATGTGAATCCATTTGGGTTCTTGAGTTTAACATATTTTTATATGAGAAATAGAATACAGTAAAATGGTTATCATTTAATTCTTCAAAGATTATAAATCAGGTTCTTAACATGGCCTTGTGTTTTCAGATAGTCTTTATAGATTGTCATTTAGTTTGTAGATGATAATTCATAATGAAAAAAAGTAACTGTTTAGGTCATTTTTTTCGAATTTATTTAAAATGAAGGTAATCCATTGATATAGATTAAATATAACTTAGATTTGTATTCCATACAACCTCCCCACATCCCTAATATATATAATATAAATTTTATGAGGTGAAAATTCTTCTCCAATTGAAATAAATTGTGTAGTCTCTTTGATATGATCCCCTAAAACCCATATGGTATTATTTATTTTAGATTTCATCGAAATACATTTAACAAAGCCCATGGGGATGTTTTTCTATTTTTATATAGATATGGGTAATGGTCATTTCATTCCATTGTACATTTTCATATGTTCCTTCACATGTTCACATACCATGAACTTTCATGTATATTACCCAATTTCAAACTTTATATTTTCCTTCCCACTGTTCTATCTGAGAAACTAATACAACCTTTTCCTCCCCAAGTTGATGGAAATTGGTGAGTTAAGTAGATCATTAAAAAAATCCTCTATCTCATTATTTGATAGTACGTATAGTTGTGGCCCAAATATTATAGTTCATTCATTATTAATTTTGAACTCCGATGATTTACATATTTTTGTAGCTTCCAAATTCTATTTTATTCCCTCATCATCACATTGATCATACATTATCATATATACAATGTATGTTTGAGAAATACTATCTTTAGGAAGGATGTCAGTCCTTCCATTATGCCCATCATGTATATCCTTTGTAATTCTATGATCCTGATATACATTTAATCCCTCATCAATGATATGGTTCTCAAATCCTTTCTATATATATCATTTTCCACATTATTCACCTTCCTATGATGGTAATGTATTTTGAATTCATATTACGTGATCATGACTGACCATTATTATTGGAATATATTAGGCACCTATTGGGTGTGTGTATACTTGAGGAACTTATGGTCCATATATATTTCACACTACTCCCCATTGAGATAATTCCACTAAATATTCAATATAAATATCACTCCCACTATCTATAAATAAGTAATTTGATAGTTTGGAAAAGAAACATTCAACTAAATTGAGGCATATGATATTAGTATGTCATATTGTATTAGTATAAAAACCAATTCCTTCTTTACGGAATCATTGTATAACGGAAAATGATCCCATATGAGAGTAGTTAAGGAATTGGTAAAATGAATGTCCTATTTTTCAATTCCATGAACCTCTCTTAACATTTAATGGTTGAGGAAAACATCACTTCTCAGAGTGTTTGATTGGATTTTGGATTTCAAAATCACAATAACATCCTATAAAATAATTAATATTACCAAGTTAGTTCGAGAAAACTATTGATCTAAATTATATATTTTTATATATGTAACTCCCCAATCACCATTTTCATTGTGGGATCCCTATATATCGATTTTCTAGTGATGAAATTCTCTGTGATTGAAAAACAATACATCTAAAACTTACATTTATAATAAATTTCAAATTGATTATCCTTTATGGATGTATTTAGCATAATACTCAAATTCTACTCACTATCCTAGATTGTTTTGGAGTTTATTAAAACAACATCTATAAATATTACCAATAATATAAGGAGTTTATATCTAATGACATTATTATTAAGTCAACGAATATGAATAGATAATGTGTATGTATTAAAATAATCACCATGATCTCATAAGGCCCATAACATTTTAAAAAGTGATTCCCACTAATATCTTCCTTCATCACCATTAATTAGTAATATCCTGAGTGGACCCCCACCTTATGTAAGTACTAGCCCCACAAATATATTCTATAAAGTCTTCAATATGGTGTGGTTAATAATTCTCTTTAATTTTATCTAGTTATGTTCATGATTATCAATGTAGAGGTGCATTGACCCACCCTTCATCCTGATGAAGTAAACAAAAAAAACACATGATGAAGCACTCGATAATATTAAAGCCTTTTCTAGATTCACCTACAACAGATTGTATAGTATTTAGAGCTCAATGGGTTCTATTTTGTAAGGAGTATTGGATATGGGATAATTTATAGGTATGTGATCATTAGGTAAATGAACATATCAGTCCCGAGGAATACCAGAAAACTTTTCCGGGAATACATTAGTATAGTCCATCATAGATTCATCCCTTATAACATGATTGTATCATTTAACATAATTATTTTAGCTAGTTATTATTTACTATAAGGATATAATATCTAAACATGAGAAGTTGTTTCCAAAGTAGAATCATATTCCTTGTTGTAAAAATACTTTATAGGAGGGTGGTTTAGGATATGTATACTCATTTACATCTCCCAATAGTCAATGAATCATTTATATAGGGATAACTAATTCATTCAATGTATATCATCTAATTATAAAAATGATATTTTTAAATATTTATAAGGATTTCCAGTCCATAATCATTGACTAGGGAGGAGTGATATACACGAAATGTAATAATTTACATGTATTCTGTTCTCATAGATAACTCAACCTCCATGTTTTTGAGGTAGTTTTAGAATAGTTCTACTAATCAAAAATGAAATGAAATAATGTTTAGAACCAAAATCTAATAGTATGTTCACCATCATTGAGTGAAAAAAATAGCATAAATATTACAACATCATCTTCAAAGTACACATTAGTAGTAGTTATAATATAATACATTCCTTGTTTTGTTATCTTTATTTGTCTTTTTAATTATTATAATTTAAAACCCTTCGATTTGGGTATTGGTATTCATAATAATTAGGTTCAAAATATCTAAAACCCTGGACTACAGGCTATGGGTGGTCCAGAACCTACTTTTCTTCCATCTAATTTGATGGATTCTTCATCTCCCATTGGATTCTATTATTTTGATACCCATGTTTTATAAACATATTTCATGACCTTTATCCCTTGAGTTATTATTATGAATTATTTTTCCAAAACATTACACACATTTATAGTTGGGTTTTCTCTATTTTGTGTGTTTTATACGTAGAACCATCAAAATTAAACCCCACATTTTTCATTTAATTCCAAACACATCAATACCAATGAATATCAAAGAACTCAATCTATACCATAAGGGTGTAATATACAATCTATTAATACTGATAAATCTCTTAAATCACCCTATATTTCCATTAAAATGGATTTAAGTCACCGAATTAGTGGTCCACATTACTATTGGTGTGAGGACAAAGCATGAGGTATATCATGAAATCCCTTTTATGTTTTCCTCGTATGCTCCAAAAGGATCATATTCCTTTTACATCAGTATGAGTAATTACCTCTCAATTTTTTGATAAATATTTTCGAAAAATAGTTATGGAAAAATAATTTCATAAATCCTTTCATTCAATAGATTCAATTTCTTCCTTGGGGTTCATTTTCTTTAGCAGTTTGCACCACTAGTTATCTTCTACAATGAAGTGATAGATGGGAAATATTAGTTTCTATTATTAACAGTAATATAGGATATAAAATAACTCTAAAATGAGGTTAAACTGTAACTTAACTATGACGGGATCATAATATCCACTAAAAGTTAGACGCCTCTATCAAATAATAGACTCATCTATAAATTTCTATTCCATAATAGAATGAGGGAATTTCACACTAATATTTTTATTATTTAAAACTTGAGTGAATTTTTCTTATAATTCAATGATTTCCTTAGCTCCACTCCCATAATGTTGGGCATATAATTAGGTAAATCTTCACATATAATATCCCACTAGTTGATGGAATTCATCCACCTGTATCCCACCATTAATAAAAATGAAGGAACATTATGGGTGAGATTACTAAATATAATATGTCTATAAAAGGGAAAATATGAACATTGAATATATAACAAATAAATGGAATGTATATAAAAATATATTAGTCTCAATGTTTTAATCTAGTATATATATATTTAAATTACTATAATATTTTCTATCATATCAATCTATTGATTTTCTTCATAATGGATCATGAAGAGATAGTGAATTTACCCAATCATGTCACCTGGGTGTTTCCAAATAGTTTTACTATAAGTAGTAATTAACATTCATCAAGTATAGTTTATGTTAATACACAACATATTATTTTAGGGCTATTACTCCAAGGTATATCTATTCTAGCTCCACATCCACATGTTGTTTCTATATCAAAATTTCATTGCTAGAAATCAACTCAATATATAAGTTACCAATATGATAAAATATTATCAAATACATGTACATATAACATGGGTTGGTACTAATGTATTTATTGATAATCCACAAAAAACTAGACCATTCTCTTATAAAAACTATAGATACTCATGTCTCATTTAAATATTATTAAATTATTCTTAACATAAAAATATAGTGAACACATCCAAATGATCCAACGACATAATGTCTTTGGTATACCAAGTAAATAAAACATTGAACTGAATATAATATACACCATATTTTTTTAAATGCTATAGTTTTATCTAATCTACCTTTGAAATTCCTTATATATATTGGATAAAATTTGGAACACTTAATTAAAATGGTTGAACTATAAATCACAGAAATGGAATAAACATGGTAACGAAGCATATCATATGAGTCAAATTGAAAAACATGATATAATAACAGATATGGTACATGAATGAAAACATTGAGGAAAATCATTAACCTAATATAATAATAGGATCATTTAACTAGAGGAATATGGAACCATAATAATACATTCAATCTAAAATTTATGTCCAGGATCACTTTCTAGAAATCATATCATGGTGGTAAAAGTCCCATAATGGATTAGATTTACTCCCAAATCCCATAAATATCATATAATGAGATATAAAAAGTATACAAATCAATATCTTTATATATAGTTTTACCCATAAAAACATGTAAATACATTTTTGAAAATATAATAGAATCAAACATAATGTATAATTATACGAAATTCATTAAGAAAGTAATGGGATAGAAAATATTACCTTATAGAATAATCAATGGATATTTCATAGAGACTAGAATGGAGAGAAGGGATTATATATTTCAGATGCTAATATTTTAAATGACAATAATACTTCTAAAATATTTATTTTGTTTAAAAATAATTAATTTCTAGGTAATTGATTAATGAAATGATCCTTTAAATAAATATTTGATGTAATTGGTAAAAATATTTAAATGATGGTTAAAATATGTTGCTTTCTTTGAAAGAAAAGGTATCAAAAATGGTTAAATAGTTAATATTTCTTATATTATTAAATCATGAATTGTTATTAATGTTTAAAATAGTCTTACAAGAAAGGATTAAGGGATAGAAAATTTTTCCTAATGGGGTTTCATTTTTAAAGAACGTATAGAAAAATGAATATAAGGACTGTATATCCCCAAAAAATAAAGAGATAATGAGATAGGTATATATAAAAGATATATTTATATAGTATTTATAAATAGTCCATAGTTTTAAATATATTTATAAAGTGAGGTAGATCAAAAAATGAATATCCCAGGGAAAATACGGTGTTCAGAGAGTTCCCTTACCTCAGGTCTAGATCTACTCTCCACGTTCATTTAACATTCTTAAAATTCCAATTATATTTGTTAAATATATTTTTGAGAAAATTACTATAATATATGTGATTTATTATCTAGATATTAGGTAATATTATATTCAGATCAATATGATTCTAATCATGTTTCTACTAGCCCGTGGTCATTCAAGTCTTGGTTCCAAGGTGGCATACCTTGTGGATAATTATGGTTTTTTTATGAAAGGTATTAATAACAATAAAAGAGTAATAAAATGATCTTAATTTCACTACATGAGTTTAAAATGGGGCTCTAAGTCAAATAGTATTTGAAATAAACATGGTTCATATATTATAATTATTATCATTTTACGATTAATTGGAATTAGTGTTCTTATTACCATCATGAACATATATAAATTCATTTAAAATGATAAATAATTACCCATTATAGAATATTAAATAATAAAATATAAATATTTATAAATTTTTTGACCATAATATTTTTATTAACAACATATGTGAAGGTGGTGTGGAAAGACAAATCATGTTGTTCACAGAGTTAGTAAACCAACCTCAATATGAAAATTCATATTCATTTTAAATAAATTATGGTGAGGGTAAAAAATAGATATTAAAAAATAATAATAAAATATAAATATATTTTTTATACATGTATTACTATGCCATGTTTTATGTAAAACACATTGGGGTGGTAGAAAAAATAATGAAATTAAAAGAGGTTTTGTTGAAAATTTGTTTCATCTTTTATGTGGCCCCTTTTAGGCTACCCATAAAAATTAAATTGAATTGTATATTGGTAAAACTATAATTTGGGGGTCATATAGAAGAGAAATGGGGGTGATGTTTCTCTTTTTTGAATGATCTAAGGATTATAGTATGTGAGGTAAAGGGGTGGTGAAGGAGGTTTTGATAAGAGGTTGGTGAGGTTTTTCTAATATAATATAGATTAGTTTATTATTTTTTATCAACACTATCAATAATGATTTATATTGATATTAAACATAGTAATTGGAATATGAAATTTGAAGATAATGGTTACATACATCACCCATTATGAAATTAATCTTGTATTTAACTTATAATATACAATATCATATTTCTCACATATCACTAATAAAAAGTATCAATTTTAGGATAAAATAAAAAATTGTAACCCTATGAATTTATCAATGTATAGATTGAAAAAATTAGATCCAAAATATGTAATGAATTTTATATATGTGAGAAATTTAATTTTTAAATATATTCATTTTTTACTTCAAAAATATCAATTTTATATTCTGAATAATTTTCTCACCTTTTCAAAATTTATGTATGGTCTACTAAAATTTAATTATCAATATAATAAAATATAATATCATTTTATAAAATATTTTTATGATAATAAACCACTTTAAAAAATTATTCATTTATTGTTAAAATTTAATTAAAACATATCTATTTTAAAAACCAATACACATATATTATCATTTTTAAATAATTTATTTATTTGTACCATGATATAAATATTCAATAGTTTAATTTTATATGAGACAATAATATAATTTTAGTATTAAATACATTAGGTTACTAATATAATGCTTCAGATATAATTTATAGTTGTTAAATTACTATTATAACTATCTGGTTTGTAACTATAATTTGGGTTTCCAACCTTCAATAAATACCAAATATTTAATTTTTTCTATATTAAATTATATAATCTATTAATATTGTATATAATTTCATTTTTGGAATAAAAATTTCATTATTAATACTATTTTTCATTTTGATAATATTGTTCATGAGAGTGATCAATTTAGGGGACAAAACAGTTCTAAATTTTCATATTATAGTTATCTTTTTTTTATAATTGTTGTATTATTGTAGCATGATAAATTTTTATGGCTATTAATATTCTCTAAATGTAATGTCCATTTATATATAATAAAATATTATTAAATCTATCATGTGAAACATATTGATTATATAATACTACACTAGTAAATATGAAACTTGTGAAAAATAGGAAGTGTAATTCCATTTATATGATCATTGGTTTGTACATATAATCTTGACATATAACAATTTCCCCATTTTCAGTTTTCATCGACATCTCAACGTAAATATTATTAGCTTGTTTTTGAATAGTCCTAGTAATCATGCATGATATAAAATATTATGTACAACTAGAAACAAATCGTACAACCACTTTTCATAAATTAATAACCATCATTCATGATTCCACATCATTGTTAGGATCCACCTCAGCAGTTGTTATTATATAATCACATAATAGCTTCATATGTAATGCCCCGACCCGAGTTACCCAGAGTCGGTGTATTATTACATAACATTGGATTGATCACAAAAGATCATGTCTTGATAAATCGATTAGTTTACTAGACTAGGAAACACTATATACATTCATAAGGTTTACATTACATCATAAAATGGAATACAACAACAATAGTGTCTTCAGTAACAACATTCAAATTCCATAGACTATCCCTACAGGTCAATCATAATGAACCTTTTCATATCTTGGGAAAAATAAAACATATAAAGGGGTGAGATCAGATGCTCAGTAAGGATAAAAATATAGTGGAAACATTCATAAATAAGTGTAAACATTTAAGGCAATGTATAAATATAAAAAAAATATTTTTAAACATATACATCCTCATAATATAGGAAATATAAATCAAAATAATTCCATTTACCTACTCACATGGATATTCTACTAGTAGAATAATCAACTTCAATATCAATAGCCAAATTCATAATGATGGAATGCATAACGCCAGAATATCATAACAACATAGTTAAGGCCTTGTTCCACGACTACAAATAAGATTTTTTCAAAGCTTTGTACCAAGAAAGTATTTTGTCCCATGAGACCTACCGATGCATCGAGTAGCTATAGTAGGCTCCACCCGTCACGTTCTAATTCCAATGCATTCCTCGTATGAACAGGTAGAAACATTATATAAACATTCATATTTAAACTATCATATGAAATTTAAATACATTATCCATAATCCATGAATGGTGTAAAAATAACACATCCACAGTCAAACATATCACAAATCCTTCAATAAAATATGGACGTTTTGTATCACAATAAATCAACTTCATATAAGCTTAAAATCCATCGAAAGATGTTGACATAGATGAAATAAAAACAATTTGAGAAAAACATATCTTTCTATTTTTGAATAATTTAAAAGTCACATATTTTTTAAATATTTGTTTTTTTTAAATATTCTTATAACATTGTAAGGGAAGCTTCGACAATGTTATAATGGCGGAAGATAGCCGCACCTGCCGTATAAGTTAAAAAAACATTCATACCTTAATTTTGTCGAAAAGGTCATAAAGTACCATGTTTGGAAAATGATGGAAAGATTCCTTTAAAAACATATAAGGTCAAATAAGGGTATAAATTAATTTAAACCATATTCTAGTAAATAGTAATACTATTTTGAAATACATTTTTATTAATAATGGATGTGGATGATAAAGAGGTCCGAATAGATAATTACGTATAAAAACCTCGGATAAGTAAAGATATTGTGAAATTTAACACTTACCTTGCACTTTTCCATGGTCGAGGGTACATTAACCTCCTATATAATAGTTAAATAGTTGTAATTAAATTATACAAGAACCATAAACAAAAATATGATATCATATATGATATTCTAATATTTCATTGTTAGTGATAATTTAGTATTATCGTCGTTTAGGGTGTTAACTGATTTGTTCTCCTTTATATGATTTTTTACGTAAGCCATGTTTGTTATGAATAGGATATATTTTATTTATATACATAATGATATTATGTATTTAAATATTATTTAAAACCCTCAGATGAAAATTATTCTAGAATAGATATGATGGGGAATGAATCTCATCGCGTTCGTGGAGATAGTAATCCGTAAGTTTTCACGAGGGATAGTATCATTCTTTTGATATTAAAATAATATATAATTGGATGGTATATCATATATAAAGAATCATTATCATGTTATATTTACTATTTAAATAAATTACACAACATTATCATACCCTTCCAAATAATATTGTATTGAATAACAATTACACCACGACTTGGAGACTGTAAGACGTACGTACACACGTATGTTGACAAGTCATTCAAACGATGGATAAAATACTGAATATAGTTTTACCATATTTATAATAACATAAATGTGTATATAAGATAATGGAGTTATTATTTTATAATGGAAATAACAAGGAATGATGAAGTGGAAGAAGAATGTAACATGAAAGAGGTGATGAAATATTTACCTCTTCTTCGGGTTATTCATGTTTATTTGATCAAAAGGTCTCCATATGTTGGATTTCTGACTAAAAGAGGCCCTTTAAGATAAAGGGAGGAATTTTTAGGGGGTATTTGGGTAGGGCTTTGCTAAGACAAATGGATTGGAAGGTTTGAATTTGAGAGAAGGGGGAGTGCCCTTTTATAAGAGGGGTGAGGGGATCCTTAGGGAAACAAAAAATATTATTTTATAATAAATTCATATTTGGTTTATTATGGCTCCACATTTATTTATTTCTAGGATAAGTTGGGGATGGGTCCAAATCCTTTCAACCAATAGATTTTAGATAGGGTTGGGCCACTAAATTAACCTTATCTTTTAGATAGGTTTGGTAATTGATTTTTGTAAAAACTATAACAACATGATTACTTCTAAAAAGTTAATTAAATCAATCCTAACATGTCATATTAACCTATAAAATTAGTTGAATTTATAAAAATTTCTAATTTTTATTTATTTGGGTATTTATAATATAAATTATTTTAATATTTCATTAATAAGGTAATTATTTAATCATCATTGTGTCCTAAATAAATTAAATTATATAACGTCTAAAAATTATAAATAAAATACCATTATGTAGGAAATATTTTCAGATTTATAATGAATATTCATAATCGAATTTTTCTTATGTATAACCCTCTATTAAAATTTTTTTAGTTATTAAACTTTTATTTTAACTCTTTTAACTGTTCTTTGAATTAAATATTAATAAACGTCCTATTCTAATTCAAGTAGACCTAAAGGATCATATTTTATTCCTAAAGTTGTTTTTTGTCGAGATACACTTATACAGTAGAATTAGGACATGTAGTAGGGTAAAACTAATATCATTTTTACCCTTAATTACCCTATTTATTTTTAATCATGGTAAATAAAATTAAAACGCTACTATTCACCAAAAAAAAATTCATCTCAATGAACCATAATTTACTTACTAATATCAACTGTTTCTCTCAGATTTTTTAAATTTAACTCACATAAGTGGTAAAATTATGTTTCATATAAATTTGCAAATACTCCTAGGAGGTGGGTAAAAGACGGAAAAAAGTTCAATAAAATTTTATATATCAAAACTTATTATGAAATAACTCCAATAAATTACATTGAACTTATATAGGTATTATGTATCTATTTTTACCTAATATATATTTAAACAAAATAACCATTTATTTAAATAAAAATTTGGTTTTAACCAATAACTTAGTGTTTTTCAATATTCATAAAAAATAGAACGTTTTCTGAAAAATACAATAAACTCACCCTAGGATAATTTTGATATTTCATATATAGAAATGAAGTCCATTTTGAAAGATAAAATTTATGAAATTTAAAAAATTGGGTATTAATATTCCTAACGACTAGTTTGATTAGTTGTGGTGTGTTAGAACTCGAAGTTGCGTACAACACACTTTATTGTATTATTCAAAGAGAAGTGTACCCTGGAAGCTTGGGGTGTTACATTCTTCCCTCCATCAAATAAGTTCATCCTCTAAATTTATAGAATATTACTGCATAAAAAGACTCTGGTGGTTCTTCATCAAATTTTCCTCAGGTTCCCATGTAGCCTCTTCCATCTTATTTTTTCTCCATAGAACTTTTACCAGATGACTCATCTGGTTTCTCAGCACTTGTTCTCTTATATCAAGAACCTTTACAGGCTCTTCGTAATAAGACATTTTGGGTTCTAGTTCTAATTCCTCATAGGTGATTACATGCATTGAGTCATGCATGTATTTTCTCAACAGTGATACGTGGAACACATCATGAACTTTGGAGAGACATGGATGCATTTCCAAACGGTAATCTACAAACCCAATTTATTCTAAATTTTCGAAATGTCTGATGTACCTGTGACTCAATTTACCATTATTACCGAAATGTATAACTTCCTTCCAAGGATATACATCCATGAAAAAATGATCTCCTACTTGAAATTAAAAATGATTCCTTCAGCTATCAGTATAGCTTTTCTGCCTACTCTGAGCTTCTTTGATGTGGGTTTGGATTACCTTCACCTTCTCCATCGTTCCCTCTACAAATTCTGGGCCTATGAGTTATCTTTCACCAACATCATCCCAACAGGTTGGTGTGAGACATATCTTTTCATATAACGCTTCATATGGGGCCATATTAATACTTGAATGTAAGCTATTGTTATAGGAAAATTCTACCAAAGGTAAATATTGATCCCACATACCCTGAAAGTCAAGTGAGCAGGATCTCAACACGTCTTCTAAGAGTCTTTAGAATAAAGCAAAAGTTATTTTCATGATCTTCATATATTTTTGAGTATACCAAGATATCATCAATGAATTCCACTACAATTTCATCAAGATATTCCTTGAAAACCCTGTTCATTAGATCCATGAAAACAGAGGGTGCATTAGTCAGCCCAGAAGGCATTACTGTAATCTTGTAATGCATGTACCTGATTCGAAATGCCGTTTTCAGAATGTCATCATCATCACACACAACTGATGATATCCAGGTCAAAAATTAACATTTGAAAAATATTTAACTCCATGAAGTTGGTCAAATAAATCATCAATGTGAGGTAGGGGATACTTTTTCATTATTGTTATAGCATTGATTTACCTGTAGTCAATGCACAACCTCGTAGATCCGTCTTTCTTATTAACAAAAAGAACTGGGGATCCCCATGGACAAACACTAGGGAGAATAAATCCCTTATTACAACAATTCCTCTAGTTGTTTCTTCAGTTCCACTAATTCTACAATGGACATTCTATAAGGGGTCTTCGATATGGGCCTTGAACCAGGAATTAAATCAATCAAAAACTCAATTTCTCATTCTGGAGGATGTCCATGTAAATCTTCTGGAAACAAATCAAAATATTTGTTCACAATAGGTACATAATCTATTTGAACATTCCTTTCCTCACCCACAATTATTTCATTCTCTTTCTCCCCAATAATTGAATTTAGTTGAGCTACTGGGGGTGGATCTGGATAAGATTTAGTTGGTGACATGTCTGCTCTAAGGATAAGGTACTCCTTATCATCATCAAAAATTGTAACGTCCTTCTTCTTATAATAAATATTTGCATCATGGTATGAAATCCAATCCATACCGAGGATTATATCAAAATCAATCATGGGTATGATGATGAAATCAGAAGTTGAAGAACATTTATATGCCCTAATGGGAACATATTAACAAAACATTGTAGCAATGATACTTCTCTTAGGAGTTTTGACTGAAAATACCCTTGTTAAATCAAATTGGAAATATCTAATTTTCATAGCAAACATGGAAGATATGAAACAATGCGATGATCGATAATCAAATATAAAATTTTCTATACTTGAGGTTACCATTAAATTACCTACCACTACGTCTTTCGGAGCTACAACCTCAACAATATTGATAGCATAAGCCTGTCCATGATCCCGTGGCCTCTTCTGAGGTAAGTTCATTTAATGCTTAGGACATTCTTTTTCATAATTCCCCATTTCTCTACAATTGTAGCATTCAACATCGACAACCTCTTTCTTCCCTTTGCAATCATGAGCTTGTTGGCCTTTTTCGATACACTTGTAACAGACAATCATTACCTTCATGAAATTACCATGGTGTTTCTTCCCACATTTACTTTATGATAGATATATAACTTCTCCCTTACTCCCCTTATTTCCATTTCCTGAGTGTTCAGCAGATCTCCTCTTCTCTTTCTTTTCTTTAAAGTCGGAGAATTCTTTTTCCGTCTTCAAAGCATAACTGATAATGTATTCTTATAAAGAGAAGGATTTTGAGACCAATGTTTGATGGAGAAATGGTTTTATCCCATTAAAGAAACAATAAATCTTACATCTTGGGTTACACATATAATCTGCATCATACCTAGCTAACCTTGTAAAGTCAGACTCATACTTTGCGACATTCTCATCCTCTTTTTTCCTCAGACTGGGAAATGGCCTTTCCATATCTGCTCGATGGTCATGAGGAAAGTATTTTTCTAAAAAAATTATTTAAACTCCCTCCATTCTATATTTTATACTTCATCATCTTCCTTTGTGTTTTGAATCAACGACCACCATTGATCTGCATCTTCAGTGAGGCGGTAAACTTCCATGAAAACTTATTCCCTTTCTCTACTCCCAAGGAGTGGAATATTTTTTTATGTAATTTATCGATTTCTCAAATACAAGTGTATTTTTACCCCCACTGAATGTTGGTGTTTTTTTCCTCATGAAGCGATCTAACATTGATCCTCCACGCTATGGATCAGGGTGATCCATATGGGTAAGGATATTATTGATAACCTGGGTGAGTTGTCACAATATATTGATAAGATGATCAGCACCTGTTGTATCACCAGATCCACTATAATTATCTTGATTATGAGGGTAATCTATATATGGAATGCATGTATTGATATTGTTTCCATTGCTTCCACTAGGTGCCATTTCTAAAAATGGAATACACAAGATTAGTTTATGAATCGCAATACATAATTCCATACTTATAAAACGCTGAACATAAATTGAAATATTTATGGATATAATCCATAATCATAAATATGTTTTCTTTGAGGATGTATATACTCATAAAACCTTCATAAAGGGTTGTAAAGAAAATGATAATTATCCTAAGCATATCCCTTGGGAGTGTCGTAACCAAGAGTGTATCAATGCCCATTGTTGTGCACCTGTTACCGTTCAAGTCTAGCTCAAAGCAGTGTTTTCGGGGTTTACAACTCAGTATATCTGTCCCAGAGCTTCCTCTACCTGCTCATATCTAGACAAGGATGTATTTCTCGGAAAACTCACAAAATATCTACATCACCAAAATTCTAGGAAGTTCTTCTATACTAATCCAAAAAATTTATCTTAGGGTAATGTGCTCTAATCATAGTTTATATAAATCTAGTTTCCATGGTTTTTACTAAACATCCTCTGATAGAAACTCTAACATCATGACCCCAGTTACCCAATGTCGGTGCATTATTACATAACATTGGATCGATCACAAAAGATCAAGTCTTGAAATACCTATTAGTATAGTAGCATTGAAAACACTAGATACATTCATAATGTTTAAATTACATTATAAAATGGAATAAAACCACAATATTTTCTTCATTAACCACATTCACATCACATAGACTATCCCTGTAGGTCATATATAATAAACTTCTTCCCATCCAAGGAAAAATAAAACAATGAAAGGGGTGAGCTCAGATGCTCGGTAAGGATAACAATATTGGAGAAACTTTCAAATAATAAGCGTAAACATTTAAATAAATGTATATGTCTAAAACAAAAGTCATTTAAAAAAACTTCATCATAATATGGAAAATATAAATAAAAATAATTCCATTTACATACTCACATGGATATTCTACTAATATAATAATCAAATGCAATATCAATAGCCACTTTCATAATGATGGAATGAATAATTCCAGACTATCATAA
The DNA here is from genome assembly GCA_963277665.1 of Viscum album. Lineage (NCBI taxonomy): Eukaryota > Viridiplantae > Streptophyta > Magnoliopsida > Santalales > Viscaceae > Viscum > Viscum album. The sequence goes on along the minus strand of OY728121.1, from coordinate 1,026,804,361 downwards.
CCACATAGTCAAGGCCTTGTGCCAAGACTACAAATAAGATTGTCTCAGAGCCTTGTTCCAAGATATTAGTTTTTCCCATGAGACCTATCGATGCATCTAGGAGCTATAGCCGGCTCCACCCTTCACTTACTAAGTCCAATTCCTTCCATGTATTTAAAAGATGAAACATAATATAAACATTTGTATTAAAACTAGCATACAAAATGTCAATACATTATCCATAAACCATTAATGGTGTAAAAATAACACATCCACAGTCAAACATATCACAAAACCTTCAATACAATATGTATGTTTTGTATCACAATAAAACAACTTCAAATAAGCTTAAAATCCATCAAAGGATGTTGACAAAGATTAAATCAAAACTATTTGATAGAAACAACTCTTTATTTTTTGAAATCATTTAAAAGACACATAATTTTAGAAGAAAACATTTATATTGAAAATATTCTTATAAGCTTTTATGGGAATCTTCGACGATGTTATAACAGTGGAAGATAGCCGAACCAGTATTATAAGTTAAAAAAACATTCTTATATTATTTTTTTCGAAAAGGTCATAAAGTACTTTGTTTCGAAAACGATGGAAAGATTCCTTTAAAAATATATAATGTAAAATAAGGGTATAAATGAATTTAACTCATAGTCTAGTAAATTGTAATTTTTTTTGAAATAATCTTTTAAGAAACGTGGTTGTGGATGATAAAGACGACACATTATATAATTACATATAAACAACCTCGGATATGTAAAGAGATTGTGAAATTTATCCCTTACCTTGTACTTTTCCTTGGTTGAGGGTACGTTAACCTCCTATATTATAGTTATATAATTGTTATTAACTTATACAATAACCATATACATAAATATGATATCATATATGATCTTCTAATATTGTTTTGTTAGTAATACTTAAGTATTATAATTGTTTCAGGTGTTAACTAATTCGTTATCCTTTATTTTCATGGTTGCGTAAGCCATTTTTGTTATGAATAGGATATAATATCAATTAATAATATAACCCTATATAAGTCATTTGGCCGAACCATAGATTTTTAGGAATATAATATCAATTAATAATATAATATTTTTTAAAAAAACACTTTTATGTCAATTTTGACACTATTTGGTAATTGTTTTTTGTAAAAACCATAACAGCATGATTACTTCAAAAAAAGTTAATTAAATATATTCTAAAATGTCATATTAACCTATAAAATTTGTGTAATTTATCAAAAGTCTTAATTTCCATTTATTTGGTTATTTATAATATATATTATTTTATTACTTCATCAATAAGGTAATTACTACATCATAATTATGTCATAAATAAATTAAATTATTTAATTTGTAAGAATTATAAATAAACTAAAATTATGGAGGAAACATTTTTATCTTTATAATGAATATTTATAATCTAAATTACCTTATGTATAACCCTATATTAAAAATGTTTTAGTTATTAAACCTTGATTTTAACTCTTTTAACTCTTCTTTTAATTAAATAATAATAAATTTCTTATTCTAATCCAAGTTGATCTAAAGGATAATATTTTTTTCCTAAGGATTGTTTTAGTCTATATACACATATCCAATTGAATTATGACATGTTTTAGGGTAAAACTAATAGCATTTTTATCTGTAATTACCCAATATACTTTTAACCGTGGTAAAAAAAAGAAAAATAGTACTATTCACCAAAAATTATTTTCATCTAATTGAACCACATTTTAATTACGGATATCAAATGTCTCTCTTGAATTTTTGAAATTAATCTAACTGATGTGGTAAAATTACGAATTATTTAAATTTGAAAATACTCCTAGGAGGTGGGTAAAAGACGGTAAAAAGTTCAATAAAATTTTATATATCTAAACATATTATAAAATGAAACCAAGGAATTACATTGAACATATATAGGTAATATGTTTCTATTTATACATAATATAAATTTAAATAAAATAACTAATTATTTAAATAAAAAGTTAGTTTTAACCAATAACTCAGTGTTTTTCACTATTCATCAAAAAATGAACGTTTTCAGAAAATTACCAAAAATTAACCTTAGGATAATTTTGATATTCCGAATCCAAAAATAAAGTCCATTTTAAAAGATAAAATTTAAAAAATTTCAAAAATTGGATATTACTATTCCTAACGGCTAGATTGATTGGTTGTGGTGTGTTAGAACTCGAAATTGCATACAACACACGCTATTGTAATATTCAAAGTGAAGCGTACCGTGGATGTTTGGGGTGTTACATCATTGGACTCAAATAATTTCATTATAAATTATATTTTAAAACCCTTCACTTGTGAAAATGGTATGCATAATGAACATTTTACTTGTAGAAAAAAAATTGTACAAGAGGATGAGGATTGATTAGAACCTTCTTTTCATCCACCACACGAGTGGTATTTTTATCTCCATTCAAAATTTGTTAGCATGATGCCCTATAACTCCAAAAATAAAAAATATACTCATTACCTACAGGGAGTTTCATAGATTATTAATCCCACATTATTTACAATTGGATTGGTGAAGTCACTAACCACCAAATTATATATCCAATTATTCTTTAGAGTCATACTTCATTTTCAACTTCTTGTAACATGCTCATTGAGACCACATATAATGTCCTGACCATAGTAACCTGATGTCTATGTATATTTTAATACATTGGAAGAATGGATCATAACCTATATGATCAAATAGTTTTTAAATATTATGATATTAGATAAATACATGATTATCACATTAAATATGAAAACATGAAAATAAAATCAATATTATTTTGAGGACTTTATTATATAATTTGGTAAACCTAAAAATAATTTGAAGATCCCTTATTGGTATAATACGGAAGAAAAAATATTATAAATCGAAATCATTGATGATTATTTATGTGGGAACATATAATAAAATATTTCATTGAATAAATAATACACGGATAATATATAAGGTATAAAAAATCAATGATTCCATATAACTAATATTAAAAAAGATGAAAATATCAATGGTGGGTATAAAGACATAAATAATCACATGGATATCAACAAAATTATTCATAATGATATATTAAAAAATGTTAGACACCATATTATTACTATCAAGGACTTTTTCTAAGAAATCATTTGTAATAAATGAAAGGATTAATTTAAATTACCAAACTAGTTTTCCCCATTAGACCAACTGTTACATTGAGGGGTTATAATAGTCATTTTCCATCGCATACTAATTATAATACATTCGTCATATAAATTAAATGAATAATTAATTTTTACATAATAAACATTGAAATCCATACTTTAAAACTCTAATATATAAAGCCAATATTTTTCTTAATTAAAAAATATAATATTATAATCATAATAACTCAATAGTAATATGGTGGATGGTTTCAAAAGAATATATAAACATAATATATAATATTCATCATAAATGACAATAAATTAAAAATATCACCTGAATATTTATTTCATAAATTGCATTTTAAATTTTAAAATCACTTGTATTAAAATAAAAAAACTAAAGAGTAATAGTAAATGAATTTTAATTGAATAAAAATAAGAAAAATTTTAATGGGAGATTCAATGAAAATAATATTCATTACATATGGACAAATTATTCTTACAGTAAACATTAGAATAACCATTTCACTCAAATCATTGTTAAAAATTACTTAATTTACAAAATGACAATAACATTCATTTGAAAAACCTAGATTGAAATTCATAATTTTTTTAATTATTACTTTAAATAATAATTTGAAAAATATTAAAATAATTCTTCATAAAATTGTAATGAAAAATATGCATATGGGAAAAAAATTCCTAGTGGAATAGAAAAAAATTATGTTTTGTAGAAAATTAATTTAGTGATTTCTCTCAAAATTATGTTTTTAAATGGAACTAAAAAACGTAAAACCTTGAAATAAAAAATTGAGAATAAAATATATAGGCTTTATGATATATTTCTCATATAATTACACCAATGTAAACATAATCATAAAAAATATCGAATAAGGATGAGATTGTGAAATAAACCATTACCTTACATATTATTTCCTTCATATATATGATTTAAACCACATGATTAATAAATTAATATATATTATCAATCTATACATAAAGAATATAAATAATTATATTATCATATATGATCCAATTATATAATTTTAACACCCATTATTTAAAATTGCCTTATTAAAATTAATAATTTTTTAGGTTTACTGGGTTTTTTTACATTTATGTTTCAGTTTGGTAGTTTAAGTCCATATATACTAATTATAATGATATATATATATAATATATTCATTACATACATATTTAAAATCATTCTTGAATGGACTACCAGAAAAATTAATAATATTACATGGAAGAGGTTGTAGTCCCCTCTTACACATGATTGATGTTATCCTTCTTTAACAGGTGGAAAGGTTAAAAGGGAAATGATAGATTATAATTATAGAATTAAAATTATGTCATAAATATTACATATAATAATTACTTAAATCATTAAAACAATAAATTATTAATTAAATGGAAAAAATTCATCTTTTTATGTTGTTACATTCGACACAAATGCAAGTATGTTGTGTTCGCTTCACATTCGATTTTGAAGGAGATGAAAAAAGAATATTACTTAAACTTAATAACATATATTTATATATAATATAATAATATTATTAAATAATCATTTTTTAGGATTTTTTTCATATATAATTGGAAATTAAATGATAATACTTGGTTAAGTGTGGTGCCTCTTCCAGTTATAACCACCATATGTTTAAATACTAATCCCTTATTGGATGGTATTATAATAAATAAAAAACATATATAATCTATGTTGGAATTTTATGAATGTATTATCTTAGGTGTTTTCATATGTAATTGTATCTATAAATTTTCAAGAGAAAGGATAGGTTGTACCCTTTTATAAGTGAGGGATATTAAACACTTGTAATTCTTCAAATTATTAAAATATTATGTAGTCTTAGATAAGATAAATTGTTCCAAAATGAATCATTCTTGAAAAATAAACGATATATTTCTTACATATGATAATAAAATAGTATTTATACATTATTTTAGGTCATTTATAGCATTATAATTTTATATTTAACACATTTAACACATTTTGACTCTTACTATGGTAATTATCTTTTTACCAATGTTAATATTCCAAATTAAGAAAGCTGAATAATTAAAAAAAACTGACTTGATGAATAAAACTGATTATTTCATTGTATAAAATTTAATTTCTAGATGTGGTGGAATTTTTTTTAAAACAGACCTGTAAAATGTGACGAAAACTGGTTTTCCAGAAAAAATCATTTTAATGTAAACAATTGTTTTAAAACAAAATTCAGTATAATGAAGATTCATATGGATCAATTATATTTTTTAAATCAAATTATATTTTATTTTACTTTATACCACACTAAATATAATATTAACCATATATATACTTGATGAAAAGTGAATAAGAAATAGCTTTTCATTGAATAATAACATTGCTTTGATTTCTAAAATGTTAATCATATATTTATAAATATTAAATTAAATTGTAATTATCAATATATTAATTATTAAATATATTTTTTTATATAAAAAACATTTCACAAACCTAAAAGCTTTTCATATATCATTATAATTTTATAAAATTGGTAGTTTTGTAAAATATGTATTTTCCACTATTCACTAAGATATCAAATATTTCTGAAAATCTCAACAAATTCATCAAAATATAATGTTGAAATGATGAATTAAAAATTGAAATTAATTTATTCCAATGAAATTAAAACATTTTCCTACATTTTATATAAATCAAATTCATAAATAAATCAATGTTCATTATGTTATAAATTGTTTTATAAAATTATTACATAATATAATTGAATCTATGGAGTTACGTTATTCATTATTTAAAAAATTGTATCCTCAAAATTTCTATCATATAATCTCATGAATATATTTAGTTATTTATTTTTCATAATTTCATCTATTTCCCATGTCACCTCCTATATATTATGATTTTTCCAATGTAACATTACCAGCCGAGTCAACCGATTATAAAAAACATTATTTCTAGTGCTAATAATAGGGATATGTTCCTCACAATAAGATAAATCGGGTTCCATTTCTATTTCATCAGTGGTGGTCACATGTATTGGTATTGTAATATGTTTCCTCAATAAATATATATATAACACATTACAAACATTATAGATTCTCCCTGGAAATTCCAAATGTATATCCATAACTCATATTCATTCCAAAATTTCAAAAGGACTTATGTAACATGGATATTGTTTCCCTTTCATGTTGTTCCTTATAGAACCTTCACATTGAGATAAATAAAATAAAACATGATCTCCCACTTGAAATTATAAATCCTTCCAAAAGTTATGAATATATATTTTTTGCCTACGTTGAGATACATAAGTATGATTTATAATAGACATCAATTTCACTAGGGAATCCTCATTGATATATGGTCCTATAAAATTCCATTAAAAAATTCTCAACATGTTGGAGTATGACAAATCTTACCATAAAAACATCATATAGTTCTATATTAATTCTTTAATAAAATATAATATTATAAGTGAATTCCGCTAAATGTAATACTGAACCAATATACATTGATAGTTTAATGAGAATGAACTCGACATGTCTAATAAAGACTAATATGTCATTTTATAGTACCAATCAGTTTGGGGATGTTGGGTTGTGCTCAAATATAGATTGGTTTCAATATACATATGTTGGATATTCTACATTTTTTATTTAAAACATTGATCATGATTTAATATAATTGTTATATATTCACAAAAAAGTCCCATAACATCATTAATATTAAGTTGTGTGGGGTTCTTAGGTGGTAGATATTCCCCTATAGTGAAGAATATTATGGAATTGTTGAGGTATTGAATAATAATCCAAATAAAATTCCCAATTTTAGATTCTTCGACAATCCAATGACAATGTTTGTAGAAATATCATCCCATTTCCACACTGGAATATCTATAGGTTTCATAACTCCTTTATGATGTTATATATCATCCATTACATATTAATTGAAAAATAATCATTATATATAGTATACAAATTCCCATATCATATTATCCTACCAAAAAATATTCCTTTGTATTATAATACATTTTATTGAAATAATGATGTATAGGGAAATATGAGCTATGAGATACATCTAATAATTATATTTTTAGATCATTCATGGAGAAAAAACATTACCTCATGCTATATTTAAAAATACCATCTTTTTATATGATGTATACAAACCAAAAATCATTCACTTATTTTTTTGAATAATCTCATAATCATGTTGAGAACCATTTATTTTCTCGAATATGGATGGTTTAGAAATCATTTTGAATTTATTATTGTATTCTAATCCTTAATGATTTCTATATCCAACATTTATGAATCTATGAATATATGGTATTTTTCAATATTTATATTAGAAAAAACATCATGATCATTTTTAATGGAAACATAATCTTCCCTATTGGACTTCGCATGGTTGTCTTGTATTGAGTAATCATATTCCATGTGTAGTTATAACCATATAATTTTCCCCATTTTGAGATATTTCAGGTAATGGATGTATTTAAAACTTCTATGAACCATTTATAATTAACATCATCTATGATAATGGTAATGTATCCATATCATCAATGAAGAGACCATGGATTCCCATTTGTGATCATGGGTTTGATAATTAGGGTATAAAAATATTTAACTACATTCATACATAGTCAATAACTCAATCATTATACAAAGGAAGCATCCATATCATTTCCTTGATTCAAACCATTATATATATATATAATACATACCTTCCCAATGGTAAGTGAAATATGGGATCATTTATCATTATACTTTTAATTATATTAATTTTTATCAATATTTTGATAATTAAAACATAACCACTTAACATGTCAACATGGTCAATGGGTTAGATAATCGAGATAATTTTAAATTAAATCATTAATACTAACAAGATAATTCAAAGAAGATTCATACTATAATTGTATTCATATTTGTAAGCCATTCCATCACTAAATTCCTCTTTTAAGAAACAACTAATGTTACATCCTTAGAGAAAATATTTCTATGAAATGAAACTTCCTAAATCTAGAATTCACACTTATAAAATTTTCCATATAAATATTTTATCTAAGTGACATGAATGATTCTAAAAATAATCATATTCTCATTATATATTTTATATTATTTTATTTTATCATACAGAAATCAAAATATAAAATTACTTTGATAATCCTTGAATACTCTATTCATCATATCCATAAAAATAAAGGGTGTATAAATCAATATAATGGAATTTCTTTAAATTTTTAATTTCCATACCTCCTACAAAATGATGTCTTTAGTGTATCTTCAGTTTTTAGGAAATGTTAATGATACCCGAATAGAAGATCATTCTGTAAAAAAATTTCTCTTTGAATATGATAAAATAAGTCATCAATATAGGGTAAATGATACATGTTCCTTATAGTAAATGTATTTATTTCCCAATAATAAATACACAGCCTCACTGTCCCATATTTTTTATTAATAAAAATAGCAGAATATATCTATATTGAAACACTAGAGTCTATAACACCATCATAATAATCATGAAGTTGTTTATTTGGTCCACCATATTCAATTGTTCCCATACTATAGAGAGTCTTAGATAAAATGATTTCATTATGTATGAGATCAATGGAAAATTCAACATCGAGATGAGTTGGTCAGCTATGCAGTTCTTCAGAAAAAAATAATCATTTTCAACACAATATGTGTATATTCAATACTATGTGTAAATTTTATATTAATAGGTTTTAGTTGTTATACTTCTACTTGAATTTTGTTAGGGAGAGAAAGTGAATGTGGATTTACATGATATTTTGATGTTATATTATCCACTCTGAATGTGTTGTATTCCATATCTACATCACAAATTTTAATCTCCTTCTCTAAACTTTAAATTTCCACTATAACATTTGAACTCATACTCATATTAGGGATTATATCAGAGTAAACCGTAGGTATAATGAAAAAGATTACTAATAAGGTATTTCTATGTGTTATAATGGGAAGTAATAAGCATATAATTATGCCATTAATAATTCCATTGTGTGTATTTATGGAAATTACATTAATATAGTTCTAGGTAAGTATCAAATATAATTGGATAACATGGTAGATATCCAAGATAGGGAATTTGTTGAATCAAATAATAATTTAGACAAATATGAGACTTTGATAATAATACGTATCACTAAATCATTATTATCATCAAATTTAGCTATAATGATCACTTTGTATTTTATCTTATCTGTAGGAATGTTCTAAAGAAAAATCACTTGATATATATAACATTCATTCAGGTAGTTCTACATATCCTTAAAGTAAAAGTATTGAACACTAGAAGCTTATGTATTTCTTCTAAAATCATGAGCCTGATACAATTTCACTCCACACAAAAATTAAACTCACACACCCATAATTCGTGTTCCATGGTGTTTCTTAACTAAATTATTACATAATGGAAATACCATCCTTTTATTCTTCTATTATTTTTTTTCCCTTTATCAGAATGTTTATTCAACTATAGAATTTTTTTATCCCCTATAAAGATTAATACATAAGAAATTATTTCTATTTCCTGATTCAAATCAATACTCTATTCTCATTTACTAAAAATTTCTAAGAGAATAATTCCTCTCAATGTTCAAATATAACCCATCAATGAAATTTTCAACCTTACATAATTTTGTTTGAACATATTCATCTACATGGGTTTCAAGCCATGTAATGTTACCTATATATTACATCACATTTCCCCCAATATTTTAACATATATTTATGTATTACCTCACCATGTCACCTCTTTTTTTCATGATGAATGATTATTTGATAAATATTTCCATCAAAGGCATCCAAAAAATAATATTTATTTCATCTAACTTAATTGTTTTTGAGATTAATGACCACAATTAATCAAATTACCTCTTAGGATTATATGGTTCAATGGATACTTTATATATTTCACTACATAAATAACCAATAAATACCTTATCTAGAAAATTGATCCATTTCTAATATTCTAATGGATTACTAGTCCTATATAATGATATAGGTTGCTGATGCATGAAGTGATCCATCATTTTTGCACCATGTTGTGGTCTAGCAGGGTACTTTATATGCGCCAGAATATTAGTTATGACCTGAGTTACTATCCAAAATAGAGTTATAATTATTTCTCCACCAACTCTATATCTATTTCCAACATCATTTATTTACCAATAGTGATATCCCTATATAGATGAATTTGATTGATTTAGTTATCAATCCCCATTGTAGGTTCTGAGTATAATCAATGGAATATACAAAATTATCTTATAAACTATGATTTTTAAATCTTAATATGTGATTATAAATCTGGTGTAATAGATTATATTAATCAAAATGTTACGTAATTCTAATATCATAATAAAAATATCAGAATATTTGGGAATATATTAAAATAATAATAATATATTCAAATATATTATAAGGTATTTTATTGATTCTTTAAATAAATAGAAGTATATTCCTTGTGAGTGTTTACCAAGGTGTTACGTCTTAGGCCCACTTATCATGCATGAGTGATGAGTAATTTAAGAGAAACTTTTTTCCCTTTCAAATTTGTTATCCCTTTATGAATATATGCTAGAAACATTTCCCATTGATAATATTATGGATGTTTTGTATTTACTAGTAAGACCACCCAATCCCTAATTTTGATAAAACGTTTTTATATTATCCTATATATATATAAATTTTTCCTTGAATTCTTTTACTAGTTTATTTTCTATAATATGCATTTTCCTAAATATAGTTCCGATGGATTATACTAATAATGATTTGATATGAAATGTAACAATCCAACTAAATTAACATTGTTATAGCCGTTAATTTTCTACAATGGAAAAACATAAAATGGATTAGAACACAAATTATCTAATAGATTTATAGAATCAGGATACTATACACATAGATGATTCTAAAATTATATCTAAAACCATTAGAATAAAACTATAAATTCCAGTGGATACCTTATTCTTTCTTCTTGTAAAACCCTAAAATCATTTCTATATACTTTCTTAGTAACCTATAGAAATTAAAACATAATAATTGGTGGTCTCAAATGCTTAAAAATGGTAAGTTTATTATAGAAGAAATACTAGAATAAATAATTCTTGAGTTATATGATAGAGGCAAATAGGAATAAAATATTCCACATTACTAATATCATTAAAGAGTAATATATCTGTTTAATGCATAAAAACATAAATAATTTAATGATACAAATAAATTGGATCATAATTATAGAATACATAATTACAGACATCATAATCATTTTTTCAATGCTCTGTGCCAAGATATCTTATTTAAATAGTTAAGGATTACCCCAAATACCCAATGTTGTTTGTCCTATGAGTCGAACTGCTGTTTTGAGGGCTATAATATACCCCCACCAAATCACATACTATGATGAATGCATTAATTATATAAAGGATTCAAATCAAAATTCAATAAATAATCATCATAAATATTGATATTGAAAAACAAGAAGATGAAATTTTAAAACCACCTACATCTAAGGAATAAGAAAATATGTTCATAATCCATCTAGAGTAATATATTAGAAGGTATGAATAGAACATATCCCTATTAAATCATAAGACTAATCATATATTAATATACATTAAAAAGAATATGAGATGATTTATTGAACAAAATAAAATTTTCATTTTGAAATCACCTATCTTAATCTCTAAATATATATAAAACATTATGAAATTAATTTTTAATGAAAAAAGATTTCTGAACATGTTAATAAAGCTTCAAAAAAATAATATTCATAAAGGGGGGAAAATTGACTCATGTAGTAAATGATAAAAAAAATTATTTACTCATTTGGTATAAAGTGCCGCGTTTGGAATGAGATTTGAATAATCCTTAAAAATATTATATAATGTAAAACATTCAAAAATTGGCTATAAAAATTATTTTATAATAGTATAAAAAATTCATAAAATAATTTTATATATAAAAAATACTTGGAGGAGGAAGATTTTTGACCGTAATGAAAACATGGTCTGTTTTCTTTTAAAACATTCAGTTTTTAATTTGAGTTCAATTGATCTGTAAAATGGGACTAATACTAGAATAACCAAGAAATAATCAAAGGAGAAGAAATAATAAGGGTTTTATGATATAATTATTGTATAAATCCCAAAATGAAAATTTTAATATATAAAATTCAGGAATAAGCTTGAGATTGTGAAATAAACTCTTCCTTCAGGTTGGCTTTCTTCATAAGTGATTTTTACCAGCAGTATAAAAAATATAAATTTGATGTATTTAAATAATAAAAACATAAGAAATAATATATTATCTTATGTTTTCCACTTAATAATTTTCAACATTGATTTATTAAAAAATTGTTATTAAAATCATCAATTTCAAGGGTTAACTGTTTCATTTTTCATATAATTTTTTGTTTTATAGTTTTATTACGTGAATCATTATCATGATTAATTAATACAAAAAATTTTAATTATTATTTAAATATAATATATATTAATTATATAAATATTTATAAACATTTTTGAATAGCGTATATGAAACATTAAAGGCATGACTTGGTGGAGTTTGATGTTCATACTTACACATAAGTGATGTTATCATATTTTAATAGGTGGAGGGTAAGATGTTATGTAATAAATTACATTAAAAGAATAATAATTATGTCATAAATATCTTATATGAACAATATATCAATCATTATTAAAATCCAATAATGTTTTTGATTAAAAAAAATACATCGTATCATGAAGAGGTAGTCCGCACATATGCATGGATGATGATTTTGTTTCCCATTTCATTGAGAGGGAGATGAATTCAGGTTTAAATATAAACTTAATAACATTTTATTATATGGTAGATACATATTTTATTATATCATCATGGTTATCATATAATTAATGGGTTTATTAGAATAAATAAAATGAAAACCCTTATTTGAACGACATACCGCTTATTATAAAACCTCCTAAGGTTTATATATAAAATATTTTTTGGAAAATGTTATGATTAAAATAGAACCTATTAAATTTTATAATATATGTTAGGATATTATGTGATAGTTATTGGCTACATGAAGATGTTATTGAACAGTGGAGACGAGTTGGGAGGTGGTGTCCTTTTATAAGTGTGTAATATAACACACATAAAAATTTGCAAGAAATTAAATTATACTAATTCATAGACATTAAAAATAGAATAAAAATAACAAATTATATAATATTTGAATATATAAGGTGTAAATGTGTCCATTAAATGTCTTTAGACATGTTTTAGGTAATTTAAACCCTTATCATTTATGTTTAATCCCATATAACATATTTTAACTCTTATCGTGGTAACTATTTTATTCCAAAGTAATAGTTCATAACAAAAAGAAATGAATGTTTCATAACTAAAACATTTATAAATAATAAATAAAAATAGGGATTTTATTTTTTCAAATTTAAATTATTTATGTGGGGGAAATTAATTTCAATACAACCTCAAATAACGTGAAGAGAAACAGTTTTCCAAAAAATGCTTTTTAAATCTACAAATGATTTTAAATAAAAAAAAATGATTATTATTGATCACAGTAGACATAATTGCATCAATTTAAATAATATTAGACTTTTGTTATTTAATGTAAAGATATAAACTCAAGGAATCCTTATAATTAATTGACTAATATATTATAACTAAAAATTTTGTATTCGAACAAAAACAATACATAGATTTACAAATTGATAAGTATAAACATAATTAATTCAAATTTATATTTTTATATTAATTATATTACATATTAAATATTTTTTTTCTAAAAAAGTTTTAATAGCCCTTATTTTTTTATTATAACTTTATTATTTCCTAATAGTGATCATTTTTTAAAATCCATAATTTTCACTATTAACCTAATATATAAATTAGTTTTCAAAAATCACAAAACAAATCATTCAAATTTATGTTTTCATAATGAGTAAAATAATGAAATAAATTCCTTAAAATAAAATATATAATTTAGATCTTAATTTCATTATTAGATAAACTTATTTTCATTACGCTATATTTTTATTGTGAAGGAAAAATTACAAACAATGATTCAGTCTCGGGTGATAAACCACATTGAATCGCCATTATAAATTTCTAATTTTAGAAAAAAGAAACGACTTATTTATATTTATAAAAATATTTAATTACTAATTATTTTTTAGACTCATCTTTAACCAAGTAAATAGGATTCCAAATTTACTTTTAGGGTTTTTTATAGAATCGGTGGCATGAGATGAAATCATTCTGACATTTTCATTTTACACACATTGATTTTTTTTAACATTTTCATGATTCCAATTAATTTACTCTCCATATTAAGGAAGATATTGTAGGGATAATATTATTGAAATATATTTTCTAATCCTTCCCTTTCCAGGGATTTAAGGTTCTCCTTAGGCTTTATATTCTCGATCAATGTCTTCCACTGATCAAAATCTCCCTCTGGTAAATATATTTCTAGTATGGATTTTTGTTGCTCATTTCATTTGAGGATACTTAATATATTCTCAATGGGGATAATCCATTACACCCAAATGAGTGGGTTAGAAGATACAGTAATAGTATATGTCATTATTCATATAAAACGCTAAACCACAACCTTCTCTTTTTTATGGGAAAGATGGAATTGAATGTGATTCATTAATTTACATAAAACATGAGTTATTTGTGAAATTAATAACATTTTTTTATTTACTCCCTCCCCCATAATATTGTTCATTTCATTAGGGAATTAATCAAATTTTCCAAAACATTTATTAATGAAATGGGGTGGGGGCATGTCTGTCCAGTTGAATGGTGTGGGGGTTCTTCCAAGTGCATGAAAATTGTCGCTTTGTGCGTATGTTGGCTCCCACATCCACATTCTTCGGTCACTCTCTAGGTGAATTGTGGTGGTGGAAAACATATCATTTTGGAATCAAAGTTAGGTGGGATTTTTCCTTGAGTTTCAATGTTTTCAGGTTATGTTCATCACCTTTAACCAGGAAATTAGATTCTAGACATTTATCAATGTTTTCCTATATATAGACCAATGACTGGACTTCAACATGATCAATATAAAGGAGGAACTAGAACCATGTATCTTTTCTCTGACGCCTTCAGGTTCTTTTTCCGCCAAGGAATATAGGAGGGTGTCTTCTGGTGCTAGTCATCCAAACCTATGGGGGTCATCCTTTTGGGTTAAGGAGGTTCCCGACAAAATAAAATTTCTTCTCAGGAATATTAGGAATATATATTTATCAATTAATGAGAATGTGACATGCTCTGGTATCTACATGGCTTCTTGTTGCGTTTTGTATAACGTCCTGAGGGAGGATAACTAGCCCCACCGCTTCTTCGACAGCGAGTGGGCACACCTTGTGTAGAATGCCATTGGTGACTTGACAGGTGTTTTAGGGGTATCACTGGGGGACCTCCCCTTTCTGGACAGATGGTTCCATGGTTCTGGGTATGTTGGTCCAGAGAGGGATGCTAGTGGCATAATTCTCTCTATGGGTTGTTGGTGAATTAGGATGGCTCGAAACAGATCCATGTATGAGGGTTATCCAAAATCTATAAGGGCCTTTGTGGATAAGAATAAATTCATGCTTATAGACATGAATTGTGCTTTCATCAAGTGGCATAAGGCTCCTTCCTTAAGATCCTTACAAGTGACCTCTTTAGTGGCCTACCCCACTCTTTATGGCCTCTGGGTTCGGTGGTTCCCCCAACATACGGGATTGAAGTTCATCTTTGATGGCTCATGTTTGTTGAATGAGATTAAGGGCAGTGGTTTTGTTATAGATCCATCAGGATGTGTGGTTCCCAATTTCTCTGTTCATTTTGGTAGAGGTAACTCTCTTCTAGTCGAGGCTATGGTAATGTTGACGGTCCTCCAACTTTGTAAATGTCGCATATTTCACTTGCGGAGGTCAGGAATGACTCCCTCATCATGCATGACTACATGCATGGAAAGCATAGTGTACCCTGGTCCATCCACTATTCCATGAGAAGGTCCTAGAGGATCATCTACAATTGCTCTTCTCTCTCACACACTTTGAGGGAGGGGAATAAGGTAGTCGATCATCTTTTCGCTAGTGCTCCGCAAGGAATTCAGGTCATTCTCCCCAAGGACGTTCACTCCATTCCTATTGAAGCAAAAAAAACTGATTACAGTTGATGCCCTAGGTCTGCACTACTTTACACCTCTGTAGTTTCTTTTTGTGGCCTCCCCAGTTTTCCCAGTTCTTTTTCTTACATTGATGTTCTCCCTCTTGGGGAATTTAAAATAATAAAAATGATTTATGTTATTTGTATTAATCTAGGTTATATGTTGTTTACATCTTCAAATGTACCATAACATAAAATTATATCTCCATACTTCAATATGGATTTTATAGAACATATTAATTATCCGATGAAAATCCCCCTAGAGTGTCTATACAGGTGTCCTCTCATATGGCCAATCATCTTGAACTGAATGAATAACATGTAAATTATTAACATGAATCTATTGGGGTGATTAAGCCTTGGTACATCTATGTCCCAACCATATCCACATTCCACTATCCAAAAAAGGATTCAATTTCTAAGAAACCATGAAATATATAAGGACCCGGCCTTAAACATTACTTATTTTTGACTTAAATTAATAATTCACATTGAGGGTCTTTTTAAGTTTTCAGTTTTAGATAATTAGGACATAAATATTACAACTCAAAAATTAAAATTAGACACTTCTACTAATTTCAATAAATAAAAAAAACTCTTAAAAGAAACATGTCAAGTTCCATGTTTTAGATAGCATGTCTTTCATTGATCCCATCCTTGATCCTATACATCTTTAAGTCCTGCGTAAAACATTTCAAAAACTTGGGATGAGAATAAAAATCTCAGTAAGGGATATAAAAATAAGGAAAGGAAACATGAGTACATGTATACATAAGAATCAATAAAATCATAATTTACTCTTAAAATATAAGCACTTTAACATACCTTATCAAATAATGAATTAAACATAGAAATCATAAGGCATAAAGTTAACTTGAAGAATTCATAACATTCTTACCTAGGGAGTAACCCTCTTGGTTACGTTTGGAATACCCATACCCGTATATCCCTTACATCTCTTCGGATAAACCTTAATGTTTAACTCCTTCGGGTTACCCAATTCATTTGAGATCTATATCGGGCTCACCCGCCCATTGTTTATCACGGAACCACCCGTCTTCATAATAATGCCCAAAAACCATAACATAATCGTATCACATTAAACATGCATAAAGGAAACATAACATTTCCAATTTTCAATCACATGATATCAGTATAAAATATTGATATAAAAACATTATGAAAACCATTTTCAATACCAAAATAAAATATGGTATTTATTTTTCATTTAAAAAATTTTATGGCTTTTAGAGGAAGCCGAAACTCAAATAATGGTCACGACGGTAGAGAAGTCAATGTCGCCGCATACGTACAACAAAAAAAAAATTCCCTTTTGTTGTTTAGTAAAACGCTTCGTATAAAAAAGATTCATTTTTGATAAACGTAAAAGTCAAAGGTGTTTATACACCGTATAAAAGAAGGTTGTGTATAAAACAAAATATGCCTCGATGAAAGGAGATTGAGACGAAGTCCCATACAAAGACCGTATCTCTGGATTAAGGATTAATCAATTACATAATTATGTGTGAGAAACGAATACACCAAATATAAGTGGATATTAATTGTAAAACTATCAGATTTTATTCACACATATCCATAGAACGACATATTCAAGGAGTACATGTTTATCCCAAAGAGTCAAAATTGGGTTAAGAAGTCCCCTTGCAAAAATTTGACAGCCTAACGGCGTCATTTCAAAATTCATAAAATGTTTGATGAGAGATAAAAAGGGTATCTCATCACTTGGACATAAAATTTACATCAATAAGGATATATAAGAACATGTATCAACATAATAGTATTTGAATTAAAAGACATAACAGAATAATTCTTTTAAAATGAGGAGGGTGAAAGGTTCCCTTACCGACTTGGGTAACTTTCGAAACGTACACCCCATTGAAGAAGGGTCGTACAATGAATATGTAAATACCCATAAATGAAATTGTATTACACAAAGAGTATAATAATGGTCATTACATACACCACTCAATGGAACATGTGGAAAATGTATCATAAATCTCATAGGAATAAAAGTGAGATGAAAAATCCCATATGAAAACTCGGCAGCCTAACGGCGCCACTTAAAACAACCAAAAATAGATTGATGAGATCAAATAGGGTATCTAATAATATGAAAATAAAATTTACAGAAAGAGTAATATAAAATAACATCCCCCAACATAACAAATATGAGCTTAAAAGAAGTGACATAAAGTAGAGTACTTAAAAAGAAAGGGGGAGGTTGGATCTCTTACGAAAATTTGGCAGCCTAACGGCGCCACTCAAAACTTCAAAAATGGATTGATGAGAGAAAATAGGGTCTCTAATCATATGAAAATAAAAATTACAGTATGATTAATATAAAATAACATCCCAATAATAATAAATATGAGATTAAAAGGAATGACATAAAATAGTGTACTTAAAAAGAAAGAGAGGAGTAGGATCCCTTACCTCGTGTCAGACATGACTCGATCGTTCTTTAATCTCCTGAATAATAAAAATTATTAAATTTATAATTACTTAAAGACCTAATTTAAATATTATTATTCAGTTCATATCACATATTATAATGTTATAATAATTGGTTAAGAATGTGATTTCATGTTAGACGTTTTTGTCGATGTTTGGTACATGAGTCAAAAAATGAACTTGTTGGAAAAGAATTTTCCATGTAGTTATAGGTACCTCATCTCCAGAATAGTATTAATGTTTTAAATATCATATATATTCTGTATATATTAATTTTATACTATTCCATACCATTTGTAGATAAGAAATGAAAAGCACCGTTCATGGAGACGGTAGGCCGTACGTATGCATGAACGCTACATCCATTTTTTTCTCATATTAATGGAATTAATGTTAAAAGAGATATATATATATATTATAATTCCAGAATTATATCCATAATTTAGATGTAATATATGACATATATATCCATTATATATATGTAATTATAATAGTACATAACATTTGGAGATAAGAAATGAAATGTGCCGTTCATGGAGACTGTAAGCCCTACGTACGCATGAACGCTACTTTCATTTCTTTGGCAGATTAATGGAATTAAAACTAGCTGAGATATATATATTTATTATTATTATAGTATAATATATATGTTATATAGGTCACATATGATCATTAATTTCATTCTTTATACATTCCTTGTATTGCATGAACGAGTCACGTCACTTGAGGGGGCGGTTGTCCACACTTCCAAATATGAAATTATCGCATTTGCACAACATGAAAATCATAAAGGAATGTTTTAAATATATAATTAAGAAGCATATAGAAAACATAAATACCATATATATCATATTAAAAATATAGTGATATCATAATGGCCACCAAAAAATGTGTTAAGAGAAGATTGAACAATCATCGTTTCGTGAGGCAGAAATTCACCATCCACAGAAACAGCATGGTCAATAATCATTAAATAAAGGTGTGTGTAAGTGTAGATAGAATCCATCACATTACAACATAATAGTATATTGAAGATACTGGTGTTGTTATAAAAGAAAGGAATAAAAATATATTAGAGTGTTGGAGAAGAAAAATAAAACAAAAGAACAGAAGGGAAGACATTACCTTTAAATCAGGTGACTCTTTTTGATTTGAGCTCAAAGGCTTCCTTGGAAAGGATTCTGCCCAATGGTGAGGCTTCAATGATTAAGAGAGGGATTTGGAGAGATTAAATTGGCAGTTGTTGTCCATTCCAATGGCTTGAGAGATGTGTTTCTGGTGGTAGAGGAGGGGGCCTTTTATAAGAGGAGAGGAGGGGCACTCTTGGAAAGTTATAAAATGTTACTTTATTTTCAAATGTGTTTCAGATTTTAAAGGTCCCACGTTGATATATTTTGATGATAAGGTGATAAGGGTTCGAAATACACCAATCAAATAGGTTTTTGACATGTGTAGGTCTTATACTTTACATTATCATTTCATTTTATTTAAATCGTTAAATATAGAGGTAATGGTTGCATCATCATGTGTCATAAATAATTTAATTTATTTAGTGTCTAAAAATTATAAAGAAAATATCATAATGTAGGAAATATTTTTATATTTCTAAAGAATATTTTTAGTCAAAAATATGACTTGTATAAATCCATGTAAAAATTGTTTTAGTAAAACAACACATGTTTGTGATATTTTATTTTTAACTTTAAATGAAAAGATTTTAATGTCATTTTCCTACCAATGTGGCTCCATGGGGTCCCCAAGTTGACCCATGGATTGTCTTGGTCGGCCATGACTAATCCAATAAGGTTAGGACATGTGTCATGGTCATTTCCTATTATTAAAACATTATTTTTACCTTAAACTACACTAATTTCCTCTAATCGCGATTAAAATTTAAAAGTTACTATTCACCCAAAAATTATTTTAACCTCATTGAACCACATTTTACTTCCTAATGAAACCCATGTATGTCATATTTTTTAAAATCAAATCATAGAAGTGATAATGTTTCATTTAAACAAAAAATCAGTTTTTTAACTACCACTTAGTGGTTTCACTATTCATCAAAAATTGAAGTTTTTCAGAAAAATACCAAAAAATAACCCTAAGCTATATTTGATATTATGAATTCATAAATGATGTATATTTTACAAAATTAATAATATATAAGTTTCATTAATTTATTTAATAGTTAGTTCCCGTTGTCAAAAAAATATCGTGTTTTTATGAAACAATATCTATTAAAAGATTGACACTAGTATAAGTCCAATTTCAAAGTTAAATTAATTCCAATGAAAAATATTGCATTAAATGGTAAAAATATATTATAATTTCAATTTAAATCCAATTTAACAGATAATCTAAAAATATAATTAAACTATATTAAAAGGTGGTCTTGAATTAAAATACAACATTTTTCACTATTCATTAAAAAATAAACATTAGCAGAAAAATACAAAAAAATTTCACAAAGTAAATTTTGATTTCATGATTCTAATGAAGAATTTTATTTTGTCAAATATAACACATACAATTTTCAAAAAGTGGATTTAAAAGATGTTCTCAATCAAAAGGCGGTTAATCGACTTTTTAAGGAATATTAGAATGTTTATGCTTAAATTTGGATTCATTTGCATTTTTAATCCTCTAACATTAATTAAAAAAAAGTAAAAATATTTGACAAACATATATAATCATTTTGTAGTTATTTATGTTCATTCCTGTCATTACAACGGCTGGGTGTTAACTACCATTTAAAATAAAATTATTTTATTATTAGAGTGCAACGTAAGATTTCAAAGGAACTCATTGTTGCGTATTGGGTACGCCAACGAGCATAGCATTCCCTTTAAAGTAATATTAATATTTTATTCACAAATATGGATAAATATAAAAATTTCATATTCATTATTTACCTGGGGTGTTACATCCTTCCCCCCTTTTGGGAATTTCATCCTCACAATTTTAAAATTGTGCTCATAAACATCATTGAAAGTCCCACATCCGAACATGAGTCGGTAAAACAGTCACTTTAAAAGAAATAAAGATAAGTACAGAGGTCACTCGAGTTTACCCATACTAGGATTCCCTATAGGAAAACATGGACATGTAGGAAAAACCAAAGGGTCATGTTCTGAGGGAGAGTGATAGAAAACATGTTTAGGAGAAAGTTAACCACAAGAAAATCCAAAACATGTGGTGGGTTAAACGGTATTCGATTCCCCGGTAGTAAAATTTAATAGAAAACTTTTTTGTTATAAGTTACTTTTCTTTGAGGAATTTCTTTATGAGCTTAACTAAAACATAAATATTCATACTTAGTTGTCATGTTGACTTTCAACATTTACTAGATTTCTTACACGAACTCAAATTTTCTTCAAAAGACGAGTATTTAGGATGGGTTTCTCACATTAAGAGAGCTATAATCAACTTTTAGAGAACCACCTAATCCACAAAAGATAACTATATACTTCCCATGTATTTAGACCATAACCAAAACTAAACCCAAAAAGGTTTGTATGAGATCAAATAATACCCAAAAAGGATAATCCATTATAAAAAATCTATTCTTAATCTCCAAAATATGTCAAAAAATACCCAAAATTAAACAAAGACCATTCAATAAACATCTATCCATAAAATTCTTCAAAGTAATAAAACTATGACTGAAAACCAAATCTCTAAAGGATTTAATCACATAGTCTTCCAAGATAAACCTTAACATTTATCTCCAAATAATATCAGTTACTCTGAAAGTCTCAAACTGAGAAATAATTAACCTAATCACATATCCTCCATGATAGGTTAATAATTTCCATAGATAACATAAAATAAACATACTCTTGATTCCTAAAATCATCTAACTAAAAATAATTAGTCAAACTAACTAGGGACATCATTTAGTCTAGTGGTAGGCGATAAATACTAGTCACACTTTGGTTGTGGGTTCGATTCCCACAACTTTGCCCGACGCGACGGGTTGTCACACGGTCTGTGTGTTGTCCTTTTTCCAAAACTACATAATTATTAAAACATTTTCCAAAAGGATATAAAAACTTCAAAAATAACCAGAACATAATTTAACCTCATGTTTATCTCATGTCGTTCATATTTCATCATAACATATAGTAACCCATAATAACATCAAAAGTAAGGATCATATAAACCCTAATGGTTACCATTATAATTATTACATGAACTTCCACATCGAGATGGTCATCTCATACATGATGCATTAGAGAACTCACCACGGTTCAAGTGGTTGATCATGACTCCTTGATAGTTAGTTTAGATTAACCACGAGATTCCTCATTGAATACCCCATTTCATCCAGTCTCTTAATCAGAGAACCACCACATTTTCCTTCAAACCCATTGTCAATTTGGTGCCTGCTAGATCCATCCATTTACTAAAAACAGAAATGTCAGTGTGATTATATCAACAAAATTATCATGTACTAATGAGGAAGAAAAACACTAAGATATACTTACTCAATCACTTTATCTAAAAACTATGACTCTTTCTGAAATCATAACCATTATGGTAATGTCACTTATTCTTAAAGAATACCCTAACATCTGGAGTTATCTAAACTGACCTCTGATACCAACTATAAGGACCCAGACATAAACCTTACTTATTGTTG
The DNA here is from genome assembly GCA_963277665.1 of Viscum album. Taxonomy (NCBI): domain Eukaryota; kingdom Viridiplantae; phylum Streptophyta; class Magnoliopsida; order Santalales; family Viscaceae; genus Viscum; species Viscum album. The sequence goes on along the minus strand of OY728121.1, from coordinate 1,026,780,898 downwards.
AATTAAATGAATAATTCACATTGAGTATCTTTTTAGGTTTAGAGTTTTAGAGAATTAGGACATAACTATTACACCTAAAAAATTACAAAGTAGACACTTCTACTAAGTTTCCATAAATAAAAAAACTCTTAAAAGAAACATGTCAATTCCATGTTTTAGATAGCATGTCTTTCCGTGATCCCATCCTTGACCCTATTCATCTTCTAGTCCTGTGTAAAACATTTCAAAAACATGGTATGAGCATAAAAATCTCTACAAGGGATATAAAAATATGGAAAGGAAAAATGATTACATGTATACATAAGAATAAATGAAATCATACTTTACTCATAAAACAAAATCACTTTAACATACATCATCAAATCATGAATAAAACATATAAATCACAAGGAATAATGGTAACTTGAGGAATTCATAACATTCTTAAGGAGGGTGTAACCCTCTTGGTTACGTTTGGAATACCCATCACAGTATATCCCTTAAATATCTTCAGAGAAACCTTAACGTTTAACTCATTCACGCTAACCAATTCATTGGAGATCTATATCAGGCTCACCCGCCCTTAGTTTATCACGTAACAACCCGTCTTCATAATAATTCCCAAGAACCATATCATAATCGTATCACATAAAACATGCATAAAGGAAACATAACATTTCCACTTTTCAATCACAAGATATCAATAAAAAATATTGATATAAAAACATTATGAAAACCATTTTCAATACCAAAATGAAACATGATATTTATTTTTCATTTAAAAAAGGTATGGCTTATAGAAGAAGCCGAAACTCAAATAATGGTCACGGCGACAGAGAAGTCCTTGTCGCCGCATACGTACGACAAAAAAACATTCCCTTTTATCATTTAGTAAAGCGCTTCGTATAAAAAATATTCCTTTTGGATAAACATAAAAGTCAAAGGGGTTTATACACCGCATAAAATAAGTTTGTGTATAAAACAAAATATGCCTCAATGAAAGGAGATTGACACGAATTCCCATACAAAGATGGTATCCTTGAATTAAGGATAAATCAATTACCTAATTATGTGTGAAAAAAGAATACACCAAATATAAGTGGATATTAAGTGTAAAACAATCAAAGGCTATTCACACATATCCATATAATGACATATTCAAGGAGTAAAAGTTTATCCCAAAGAATCAAAATTGGGTTAAGAAGTTCCGTTGCAAAACTTCGACAGCCTAATGGTGTCATTTCAAAATTCAGAAAATGAGTTGATGAGAGATAAAAAGGGTATCTCATCACTTGGACATAAAATTTACATAAATAACGATATATAAGAACATATCCCAACATAATAGTATGTTAATTAAAAGTCATAACAAAAGAATTCTTTTAAAAAGATGAGGGTTAAAGGTTCTCTTACCGACTTGGGTAACTTTCGAAACATACACCCCATTGAAGAAGGGTCTTACAATGAATATGTAAAAACCAATAAATGAAATTATATTACACAAAGAGTATAATAATGGGTAGTACACACACCACTCAAAGGAACTGGTGGCAAATTTAGCATAAATCTCACAGGAATAAAAGTGAGATGAAAAATCACTTATGAAAACTCGGCAGCATAACGACGCCACTCAAAACATCCAAAAATTGATTGATGAGATCAAATAGGGTCTCTTATCATATTAAAATAAAATTTAAAGCAATAGGAATATAAAATATCATCCCCCAATATAACAAAGAAGAGCTTAAAAGAAGTGACATCATGGAGAGTACTTAAAAAGAAAGTGGAAAGTTGGATCTCTTACGAAAATTCGGCAGCCTAATGGCGCCACTCAAAACTTCAAAAATGGATTGATGAGAGAAAATAGGGTCTCTCATCATATGAACATAAAAATTATAGTATGATTAATATAAAATAACATCCCAATAATAAGAAATATGATCATAAAAGTAATGACATAAAAGAGTGTACATAAAAATAAAGATGAGTAGGATCCCTTACCTCGTGTCCGACATGACTCGAACATTCTTTAATCTCCTGAATAAATAAATTTGTTCAATTTATAATTGATTAAAGACATACTTTAAAGATTATTATTCAGTTCATATCACGTATTATAATGTTATAATAATTGGTTAATAATGTCAGTTCATGTCAGACGTTTTTGTTGATGTTTGGTACATGAGTCAAAAATTTACATGTTGGAAAAGAAACTTCCATGTAGTTACAGGTACCTCATCTCCAGAATATTATTAATTTTTTAAATATCATATATATCCATTATATATTCATGTTATAATATTCCATACCATTTGTAGATAAAAAATGAAAAGCACCATTCATGGAGACAGTAGGCCGTACGTACGCATGAACGCTACTTTCATTTTATTGTCATATTAATGGAATTAAAGATAAAAGAGAGATATATATATTATAATTCCAGAATGATATCCATCATTTAGATGTAATATATGACATATATATCCATTATATATATGTAATTATAATGTTACATAAAATTTGGAGATAAAAAATGAAATGTACCGTTCATGGAGACGGTAAGTCGTACGTACGCATGAACGCTACTTTCATTTTGTTAGCAGATTAATGGAATTAAAACTAGCTGAGAGATAGATATTTATTATAATTCCAGAAAAATATATATGTTATATAGGTAACATATTTTGATTAATTTCATTCTTTATACATTCCATGTATTTCATGGACGAGTCACATCACTTGAGGGGGCGGTAGTCCACACTTCCTCGTATGAAATTATCGCATTTGCACAACATGAAAAGCATAAAGGCATGTTTTAAATATAGAATTCAGAAGCATATAGAAAACATAAATTCCATATATATCATATAAAAAATATAGTTACATCATAATGGCCACCAAAAAATGTGTTAAGAGAATATTGAACAATCATCGTTTCATGAGGCAGAAATTCACCATCCACAGAAACAGTATGTTCAATAACCATGAGAAAACGGTGTGTGTAAGTGTATCTCTAATAATTCACATAACAACATCATAGTATATTTAAGATACTGTTTTTGTTAAAAAATAAAGGAATAAAAAGAGTTTAGAGGGTTGGAGAAGCAAAATAAAACAAAAGAACACAAGGGAAGACATTACCATTAAATCAGATAACTCTTTTTGATTTGAGCTCAAAGGATTCCATGGAAAGGATTATGCCCAAAGTTGAGGCTTAAATGATTAAGAGAGGGATTTTGAGAGATTAAATGGGCAGGGGTTGGCCGATCAAAAGGCTGTAGAGGTTTTTGTAAGGTGGTAGAGGTGGGGGCCTTTTATAAGAGAAGAGGAGGGGAACTCTTGGAAAGTTAAAAATGTTACTTTATTTGCAAATGAGTTTCGGATTTTAAAGGTCCCAAATTGATATATTTCGAGGATAAGTTGATAAGTGTTCGAAATCCACCCATCCAATAGGTTTTTGACATGTGTAGGTCTGATATTTTACATTATCTTTTCATTTTATTTAAATCGTTAAATAATGAGGTAATCGTTGCATCATCATGGTGTCATAAATAATTTAATTTATTTAGTGTCTAAAAATTATAAAAAAAATATCATAATGTAGGAAATATTTTTATATTTCTAAAAAAATTTATAGTAAAAAATATGACTTGTATAACCCCATGTAAAATTTTTTTTAGTAAAACAACACATGTTTGCGACATTTTAATTTTAACATTAAATAAAAATGTTTTTATGTCATTTTCCTACCAAAGTGGCTCCATGGGGTCCCCAAGTTGACCCATGGATTTTATTTGTCTACCATGACTCATCCAATAAGGTTAGGAAATGTGTCATGGTCATTTCATATTATTAAAACATTATTTTTACCTTAAACTACACTAATTACCTCTTATCGCGATTAAAACTTAAAAGTTACTATTCACCCAAAAATTATTTTAACCTCATTGAACCACATTTTACTTTATAATGACAACCATGTATGTCAGATGTTTGGAAATCAAATCACAGAAGTGGTAAAGTTTCATTTAAACGAAAAATCAGTTTTTTAACTACCACTTAGTGGTATTACTATTTATCAAAAATTGACGTTTTTCAGAAAAATACCAAAAAATCACCCTAAGATATATTTGATATTATGAATTCTTAAATTATGACTATTTTACAAAATTAAAAACATATAAGTTGGATTAATTAATTTACTAATTATTTCCCGCTATCAAAACAAATATCGTGTTTTTAAGAAACAATATCTATTAAAGGATTGATACTAGTTTAAGTCCAATTTAAATGTTAAATTAATTCCTATACCCACTATTGGATTAAATGGTAAAAAATATTATAATTTATCTTTTAAACCAATTCAAAATATAATCTAATCATATAATTAAATTAGATTAAAAATTGTTTTTGAATTAAAATACATCATTTTTCACTATTCATTAAAAAAATGAACTTTATCGAAAAAATACCAATAATTTACACAATGTAAATTTTGATATCCAGATTCTAAAGAATAATTTTATTTTGTCAAATATAACACATAAAATTGTCAAAAAGTGGATTTAAAAGAGTTTCTCCATCAAAAGGCGGTCAATCGACTTTTTAAGGAATATTAGAATTTTTAAAATTAAAATTGGATTCATTCGCATTTCTAATCCTCTAACATTTATTGTAAAAAGTAAAAATATTTGACAAACATATATAATCATTTTTTTGTTAGTTCTGTTCATTCCTGTCGTTAAAACGACTTGGTGTTAACTACCATTTAAAATAAAATTATTTTATTATTAGAGTGCAACGTATGATTTCAAAGGAACTCGTTGTTGCATATTGGGTACGCCATCGAGCATGGTGTTCCCTTTAAAGTAATATTAAAATTTCATTCAAAAATATGGATAAATATAAAAATGTCATATTATTTATTTACCTGGGGTGTTACACAATCTATTAATTACTAAATTTAATTGATTTTTTCCTATATTTTCAAATATCCCTACGGTATTCACTAATTTTTTCCAAATCCCATTCCTCAAAAAATACATGACATTTATATGATTCTATCTATAATGATACAATTTATAATAAATTTTATTTCATTATTTTAAACAAAAAAATCCATATAATATAATTATTTAAAATTGATAGGCCTAGTGTGTTGGGGAAATTAGAAATATAAGAAATTAAATACAAATAAAAAAACTAATTATATTTAATAGAAAAAAATGTACATAGATTCCTTTAAAATCATAATTCTACACTAGTTAACATGGGGACATAAAAAATGTGTCAGTGAAAAATCTTAGTAAGGGAATAATCAAAACACAACTTAATGAAAAACAAAACATGTGATTCAAGAGGTTTATAATGGTATCATATAATGTTAATAATAATATATAATCAAATGGAATAAATTCATGAGAAAATGACATCATATAATCATGGAATACTTGAATATGTAATCAATAAAATATCTCAGATCATAATCATAAGTCAATAATAACAAATAATGCATCATAACATAGTTCGATTGTGATATCCACCCACACACCATAAATTATATCTTATAACAGGAAAAAATTACCGAATTCCTCAGACATCTATTATATTGTACCACAAATATGTCTAACATTATTTGTTCCATAACGATCATATAAAATTAACATATATTTAATTATTTCAATCCCATGAGTAATGAACATTGGTTTAGTTTATGGATGTTCATAATCAATTATGGATATATTTATCTATGTAATTTCCCATGAATTAAAATAGGGTTGTGTCTTCCGAACACCAAGGTATGGTCTGGAAAATCATGGGATAATTTTAGTATCATAATTATATTATATAATTATTCATTGGAAGATTTTAAGGTGAGAGAATGATAGTATCTCTTTAATGAGGAATAATTTGGATAGTAAGGTATGATTATGAAAACATGATTATATAACCAATTTGAAATTATAATTTTTATAAAAAAGTATGTGATTGAATTTAAATGTGGAGGGAGATATCCCTTCACATAAATAGAAGCTTCATAATGCTCAGGAAAGGCTCCTTAAAACTACAAAAACTCTATAGAAGTGTTATATAGTGGGAAAATGAGAGTAAATTCATGATTCAAGTCCTTAGATTGATGTGTATAGAGTGAATGGGTGGGTGGTTCTAGTAAAATAGTGGGGATTGTTTTTTAATTTCTAAACACTAGCCGTATAAACCTAGTTATTAAAAATTACTAAACTCATACACACCCAATATTTTTTCCCACAGTATTTTCCTTGGAGGATTTGTTTTTAATACATAATTAGTTTATGAAGTGAAATGAATAAAATAATATAATTCATTTGTGGAATAGATTCATATATATAAATAATAATTTTAAAATTATTTAAATATTTTTTTATGATTGGTATGGTTCATTACTGGTTTTCAGGAAAACATATTATCACATTAAAATGACATATTTTAATGAAACCGTTATTTCTAGTCTGTAAAACCCATTATTTCATTTATTTCATCCCATTTATGTTATTATGATGTCATATTGTTTATTTTATGTTTATTCCATATTTAATTTTTACATAAGAAATAATCATGCATATAATGTTATAAAAAACCATTATTGGAAACATTTGATATGTTTATTTGAAAAATAATATTTAGTTAATCAAAATATTTTTTTAAATACATTAAATTTAAAAAAAAAATTATAATTAAAAATTAGATTTTTTATGACATAATAAATATTTTGAAACATATAAAAATACACAAGACATTTTTAAAATATATTATATGTTATATCTTTATAAATACAATTCAGTATAAATAATCAATAAATGTAGATTATATTTAATATTTGACAATTTTTATAAATCTGTATTTAATTTGAAATTATATTTTGCAAAATTAAAATTATAGTTTCATTTTATCTATAAATCTATTTGAAATATTAATTTTATATTCATTTTTATTTTTTATGAATAAAATAGTAAAGGCAATATAATTAAAGATGATACTATTTCATTTCATAAATAATAATTAAACCATTATTATATTAATTTGTAGATACGTACCCCCTAATTACATTGATATATTTTGTATGGTTATGATTCGAGATGGTTTTTAATTTATTGGGTGGCTTAGTTGAAATCAAATTAGTGGTTATATCTACTAACTTAATCATTTAACATAAGTTTTTCTTCTCGAATTGTACTTGTTATAGCTTTTATTGGGATTGGTCAAATGTGTACCCAAATGACAGTTCATCCCACCAAATCTATGATAAATGAGGTTCTTATATATTGATTATTATATTTATTTCCATCATTTAACCCTTATAAATATATTATTTCTCTATTACCCTTAATTTTCAATGATTCTATTAATGAAATTAAAACGTCTACATTTGTAATGGCTATAATGTGCCATCTTCATAATTATGAATGGTCATAATAACTAATGGTAATAATGATTTTCTAATTATTATAAATACATTAAATTTATACATAAATATATTAATTAAATTTCGATAAATGTTTAGATTTCTTCATTTTCAAAATGATTATTAAATTACTAACATTCTATTTCAGTATTTTAGTGTTACTTGTGAGTGCGAAAATCGATGGAGCTCAAGATGATTGAAGTTTTAAAATTCTAGTTATGTTATTTATTCTATTTATATTCCCATGGTAATATTATTAATTATATTGGTTTTAATTCATTTATAAATTTAAATGTTCACATTTAAGAAAAATATGTTTTTATTGTTGTGTTTTATACTATACTACATTACTCAATATGTCACACTTACATTTATAGAAGGTAAATTCTATATATAATATTATATATCCTTAAAGTCCAACACTTCAATTATATTCATTGGAAAATTGATTATCATGATTCATAATTCCATTATCCAATTATTAAATTGGATTTTTCAATAAAATGAAAATATAGAGAAATATATAATCTAGGCCCCAAATTGGTGGATGATTCCATAACGGTGATATAGTGTCAATCTATACAAACCTTATGTGAGATTCATTATACAATGGTTGAAACCATTAATATAATCATAGACATTCCCTAACAATCATCAAATATGTTGTTTCTCTTGATGAGGGATAAAATAGGAAAATTTTCCATTTTATAACATATTCAAGAATTTTTTTATAGAGGAGTTTCTATTATATGCATATAACCATATATTTCTCAAATATCCCATTTCAAGAAAATTCGTGGTTTGATGATTTTTTACTAAACAACTCATTCATTACCTTCCAAAATTTCTCAAAATACATTGTTAACATTAATGGTTTCCTAAATTTCGACATAATAATGCATTCCAAACAAGCTCAATATTTATAAAATACACAGGTAGCCAACGTGGAAACATAATAATATATAAAATCAGATAAAATTCTTAAAATCCTTCACATTCCATTTTTCAAATCGTATACAACATATTATAAATTAATTATAACATAATATTTGTATTATTTCATATAATACTTTATTTCACTTATAACATTTAGATATAGTAGTATAGTATTCAAATTTTTATTCTTTATCTTCCTATTGACTTATTTTTTCCGCCAGTATTGGTGATTTTAAAATCCTCTAATTTACATTAATTCATGGTTAACGTATGTATTTTTATATTTTTAAAAAAAATTTAATTTTTTTTATAATAAAATTAATATATTATCTAAATTTATGTTAAAGTAGTTAAGAATCCCCTTTTCATCATATAACAATACAAAGTAGTTGGATTTTATATTTTTTGTTTATTCTTCAATTCCACATATTGTTTTATAATGATTTTATGGTAATTATTATCTAGAATTATTCTAATATTTTGATTATTTATATTTTATATTTATATATATATTACAATATATTATATGGATGAATATTAATGTGGAGAGGTAGTATGTTTTGTTAGCCACTTAACGACATCCAATTTATTTATCCGATATTGTTGATATTTTTATGAGATACATTTTTGGAGAATTAAAATATAATTTACATTAGTTTATTCTGGTCATACTAATGGTACAATGTTAGTATTTTAGTTGTCACGAACCGTTCTCAGGGCCTGGGTTGTGACTACCTGAAGCCTGCCTTCCATAGGACAGGGGCTGACGACTAGCACCAAATGCGTAATTCCCGATAAAATGGAAGTAATTTCCTTTATATAAGTTAACAAACACAATAGAGTACGGAAGCTGGATTAGACACAAGTAAACTGAGTACAAAATTAAGTGCTGAAAAGTAAATGGGCCAGTATACAAACCCAACTGAAAGTACAGTACAACTGGGAAAGAAATTAAAACACCTGTAATGAAAAACATCAACTCCCGAGTCATCCTTCGAGAATCCCACCTGAAGGGTGGGTACATATAGTCTAGTCGGTACCTTGGGTCAGCCCATCACCTCCGTGTATGTCCCACCAAATAGTCCATCTCTGGATACAGTCCTGCTCTAGAAGCCACATCCACGATCAGTGTTGTCCATCGTCTGCGACCAACACAACGTAGTGCATGCATTGCTTGTGCAGGGGTGAGTATACGATACTCAGTAGGGACCCCGAGACCCCCGAAGGTCTCCCAGAATCCACGAAGGACAAACCACAGTGGAAAGATACAATCACGAAGTATCAACCAACTCTACTTAGGTATATTCCCATACATATAACTAAGTCATCAATTACAGTTCGGCTCTAACTCTCGAGCCCAAGCACAACACAGTCCACAGAGGAAAGCACAACTCAGTCCACACAAGAACGATGTAAATCACATCATTGATAATTATTGAAAGTCAAGACTCAGCTCACATAGGTATACTACTCACAAAGAGGGGTGGATATGATTATATGTAGCCTCTAAATCATCTCCTCTACCGAACCCATATAGGATCCAAGTACAGAAGTCGTCGCTGCCGAACCCACATAGGATCCAAGTACAGTAACCATCACTGTCGAACCCATGTAGGATCCATGTTTAGTCGTCATCGCTACCGAACCCACGGAGTATCCAAGTACATTCTTCCTGGCTGTCGAATCCATGTAGGATCCAAGTACAGTCGTCATCTTCGTCGCAGTCACAGCCAGCTCTAGGGTTCCCACACACAGCACGCTCAAATCTGAGAGGGTACGCTCCATGAGCCAAGACGGTCAATACATCAACTACCACAAAGTCCAATGTTGATGTATCCCAAATTTATGTCTCGTCAATAGGAACTCAACGCGTCGAACAGCGTGTCTATCGGACGCCCGGTCTGAGAGATAAGGTATTTTCTGTTTCAGGGGCCCCGTTTGGAATATGCTCGTTTCTAACTAGGCCTATATCCATAGTTGTCCAAAACTCAAAGAGAGTATCGCAAAAGAACTGGCTCGTCAAAAGAGTCATAGTTCCGCAGACGGAGAGTCGATCGGATGTACGGTCTTTACGTTATTCTCGTTTAAGTGATTAATAGGCTCGACCCGTTTAGCCGAGTGGGCGCGCTGCCCGGCGGGCTCGACTGAAGGCCGATCAGGTTCCAAGGTGGGGAGGTGGGGGGGCGCGGCCCCCAGGTTGTCTTCACTGGAAGCTCCAAGCGGCACCACCCTTCCCCAAACCGGATGGCCTTCTGCGTACGCGGCCCCCATTGGCGGGCCACCGGTCTTCCAGCGCGGCGCCCTCCTGGCACCGTGGTCCAGCTCCACCCGGCTGGCCGATGGGCCAGCCGGTTTTCCACCGAAGTGGCTCGTGTAGTGGGCCACGGTTCCTCCTGCTCAAACGTCATGATGACGCCGGTTTTCTTTTCCACATTTTCGGTACGGCGGGACGATGTCATCCTTTCCCCGCCTCCGATTTCTAATTCCAAAGGATCAAAAACAATAGAGGGTCTTCGGGCCGTGTTTGTTTGGGTCGCACCCTCTATATTAGGCGATAAAATTCGGCCAAATATGAACAAGATTTCACGAAGCACAACAAACAATTTTTATTAAAATAAAAATTGGAACAAAACCCCCTACCTCAACAAAAGATGTCGAACTTCGGACGTCGCAGAAGATGGCGTAGCGGGTGAGGCTTCGTAAGCGACATCGGAAAGCTCCCAAGGAGAAAGTGTCATCTCCCCTTTTTTTCATAGAGAGAATATTATAAGTTGAGATGTCATTGGAAATTTCTTGTGTCTGTGTCTCCTCCCTTGTCGCAGAGGAAGAAGAGGACGGAGAAACCAGGGTCACCGTGTCGATGTTCTTCGTCGGAGAGTTAGCGTTCTTCAACAATGGAGATGAACCGTTCTTTGAAACCCAAGATCTCTCTCCAAATCCTTCACACAACTATTGCCTACCCCCTAATAAAATAAGGATTCTCCTTATTTTATTTAATCTTTTCATGAATTTCAAAAATTTAAATTTCAAACACTAAATTAATTAATTGAAGTGGTTCAATTAATTGATTAAAGTGTGTTGGCAAGAGTTAAAAGCAAGAGAGAGAGGATGTGGAATGGTTTCACAAGTAATGAAGAGTATACAAATTTAATAGGGGGGGTTTAATAAGTTTAGGTAAAAAATTAATGGTTGGGGCTTGTGTGGTCCCCACCTCACTAATATCCTCACATTAGTAGTTAGGTGCTTGTGGGCCCAACCCCAACTCCCCCATGTAGGATATAACCACTCTTTATATAAAATAAAAATTGTTCCACAACCTTTATTCACTTCTTAATTAATCCACAAATTTTAACTTCTCCTCCAGTGAAAACACAACTATGGTAAAGGTCCTCTTAAGCAATTACCGGCATTACGAGTTCATTGGTGCCCTCAGATTTCAATTTCGAGCACCGGTTCAAAAGATTGAAAAACCCGCTCATTCGTTTTCTGAACGTACCCGAGCTAAAATTTAGAAATTGATTCCTGGAACACTGGGATTTGGAATCATGTTCTGTCACAAGCCACAGACTCGTAAAATTTTCCATGAAATTTCCGTGACTTTACATTACTCCCACCTCAGGGCTTTACGTCCCCATAATGCTACTAAAAAATTAGAGAAACCAATGAGGGTACTGTGTAAACATCTGAGCCTCTCGCTCACATGTGCTCTCCTAGAGGTTCACGTGCTGCCAACGAACGCACAATAGAGGAATCAAACATCCACGTAGGACCTGCTCCTGTCAATCCTCGATCTCTATCGGGACCTCTGTGAATGTAGCTCTACCATCGATGTCCGGCTCCCCATGTTCAATGATGTGGGTCGGGTCGTGCACGTATCTCCTCATCTTAGATACGTGGAAGACGTCATGCACCCGGTGCCAATGAGGTGGAAGGTCCAGGTGGTAAGCCACCCCGACTACCCTGCTGAGGACCTCGAAAGGTCCGATGATGCACGGAGATAACTTGCCGCCCCGGCCAAATCTCTGTAATCCACATCGAGGTGTGACCCATAAAAAACGTGGTCCCCATCCTCGAACTCCAGTGGTCTCTGCCTCCTATTATCATAGGACTTCTCTCTGCTCTGTGCAGTTCTCATCCGCTCCTAGATGATTTGCACCTTCTCCATCATAGCTTGGACTATCTCTGCTCCAATAAGTGCTGACTCCCCAGGGTATGTTCAGCACAGAGGTGATCAGCAAGGTCGGACGTACAATGCCTTGTATGGTGCCATCCCGATTCTGGAGTGGTAACTGTTGTTGTAGGCAAACTCTACCAAGGGTAGGTGATCCTCCCAGCTGCGACCAAAGTCAAGGAAACATGCACGAAGCATGTCCTCGAGATTCTGAATTGTCCTCTATGTCTGGCCATCCGTCTGAGGATGAAAGGTGGTGCTCAGGTGTATCTGCGTCCCAAATTCCACTTGTATCCCCTTCCAAAGCCGGGAAGTTAATCATGTGTCTCGATCAGAGACGATAGACGATGGAACACCATGAAGTCGTACGATCTCTTAAATGTTGAGGTGTCCCAAGCTCTCAACTAATCCCTCCTCTCTGATCTGTAGGAAGTGGGCCGACTTGGTGAGTCGGTCTACGATCACCCAAATGGATTTGTGTCCTCTGGAAGTACATGGGAGTCCTGTCATGAAATACATGGATATCTCATCCCACTTACACTCTGGAAACTATATGGGTTGTACCAAGCCTGTTAATACATGATGCTCTGCCTTCACTTGCTGGAAATTGAGGCATCAAGAAACAAACTCAGCTACAACCTTCTTCATACCCGGCCACCAATGCTGTAGTTTGAGGTCTTAGAACATCTTTTCCACTCCTAGATGTACCACTAGAGGGGAAGTGTAAAATGATCTCATCACTTCCCCTTGCAGTGCAACTGGTACGATGGTACGTCCCCTAAAGAGGATGACGTGCTCTGCTCCTTCCGAAAATCCATCAGGCGCCTGCCCTATGGAAATCTGAGCATGTCGCGTCTCATAGTCAACGTCCCCACGTTGTGCATCTCTGACCTGCTGATGTAGTGGATGAGTGATTGTGAGGGACTATAGTAAGGCTCCCCTATCTCTATCCATTAAGGATATCTGCAAAGAAGCTAACTAATCTGTCACCTCTCCAAGTAGACGAATTCCCGACCTCCTACCGAGAGCATCATCCACAATGTTCCCCTTCCCAGGAGTGTAGACTATCTCAAATTCATAGTCCTGGAAGAACTCGAGCCATCACTGCAGTCTCAGGTTCAGGTCCTTCTGTGAGAAGATATACTTGAGACTCTGGTGATGAGAATAGACTTTAAAGCGCTCGCCCATCAGATAGTGCCACCACATCTTCTAGGAAAATACAACTGCTACTAACTCTAGGTCATGGGTAGCGTAGTTCTTCTCATGATGCCTCAAATGTCATGAAACATAGGTGATCATTGTCTTCTCCTTCATTAGGACACACCCGAATCCGGTCCATGTTGCATCGCAGTAAACTACGTACCCTACTCCCTCTTCAGGTAGCCTCAAGATGGGTGCTCTGGTCAACCCCTGCATCAACTCCTAAAACCTCTACTGGCATCATTCTGACAATACCAAGGGTTTCCCCTTATTCGTTAACGTTCTGTAAAGCTGCAAAGATTTCTCCTTTTCCGAAAAGAGAAATCTGGTCTCATCCCCTGGATGAAGCACGTCCCTTGCCTATTATAGTCAATCCTGACATGAACAGTTCTAATTCATTCCATAGATGACATCGTAAGGCCTCGACGCTGATACCAAGAGATCCAACCTTTACTCTCGCCTCCATGGGTTGAGTCACAATGTCGGCATCAGTGTGTGGTCACTGGGTCTCCTCCAGTAGGAATCTCGTATGTGAGGGTCAAGTCAACGGTTTCTAACCGGAACCTCTTTGTATTATCATACAAAAGACAGGAAAGCAAACTTCACTATTGCAAGTGTCATTTATTACTGCAAATCATAGTAAAAAGACACAAGGAAACACAAACAATGATGTCAACGCAGCTATAAGCTTTATGGACAAAGGCCTCCATGCCTGGAGCTAGTCCCGCTCTTGTCCACCCGCTTCCGGAGCTCCATTATCATATGCATCAGCTGGATGAAGCTATGCTCTCCCCTGTACACATGTTCCCTGTGGTCGGGGTGGACCTCCTGGTGGTGGTGGAGGTAGACCCTTGAAATGTCATCCACCACCCGCTGCTCGGCCAGCTCCTCTGCCACGTCCTCCTGCTCCCGTTGGACCACCATAGTTGGACCTATGCCTCTTCCTGGGAGGTCCCTCTACGGTCTCTTGCTCATCTGGAGGGCCAGTTGGGCAGTCAAAAGCCACGTGGCCCTTCCCGCCGCAGGCATAGCATTGCCTGCCTCTCGTATGACTGGCTTTGCTACGTGTACCCTGCACATCCGAACCAGTATCCTGAGGTCTCCCACCGGATGGCCTGGTCCGCATGGACTTATGCTTTATCTATCTACTACCGGCTAAAGAAATATCTGCTACATGTCTCCCTGCGGTAGGCCTCGCTGTTGGCTTAGGCTCCGCAAGAATGCTCTCCACAAGAAGGGCTTTCTCCGGTGCTCCTGCCTGTATCAGAATGCTGAGGGAGATCATCGAAGCACTGATCTCATGCCTTATTCCCTTCTTAATGGTTCGGGATCGGAAGAATGAGTCTCGTGCCATGTCCATGGAGTAGCGCGAGAGGTCGGTAAATCTCTCCTAGAACTGGGCTACTGACATGCTATCTTGTCGTAGATGTAGTAACTTCTGGATGCACACCACACAGAGGGTGGCTGGAACAAACTCCGATCGGAAGAGGTTCTCGAAGTCCGTCCAATGTAGAGATGCCTCATCGTGCACCTGGAGCATCTTTCTCCACCATCTACGTGTTGCTGCGTGCATGAGGCTCACGACAAGGATCACCATAAGGTCTGTTGGTGTCCATACCAATCTGAAGACTCTAACGATAGCCTCCATCCATTCCTCAGTTGCCTGAGGATTCGTCTCTCTGCGGAACCTGGGCGGCCTTTGTCCCCGAAACTCATGTAACACACTCAGGTGGTGTGAAATCTCCATAGCTAGGGCTGGTGGTATTGGTGGCCCAACGGGTAGTGGTACTGATTGTGTCGCCGCTATAATTTAGCCATGCACCGAGACCTCATCGCTCGGTGGGCTTCCATATCACACGTAGCTCGAAACCCTAGCTGGCTGCCTACGTGGGGCCATCCTAAAAAAACAACAGGTGCGCCATGGTTAATACAGTATACCTGGTGAGCTAATGTGGAGTAATCACAAAGAAAACTTATGAAACACACATGCAATCAGTATTTTTGAGCACTGAGTCGGAAATTAGAAGTCAAGGTCCTGGTGTATGGATACTTCGGCCGTCGCACTAACACTAGACTCCCTGTACTGTAAACCAAACTCAATATTCTTTACACTATTGCTTCACAGAGATGAAATTATCAGAGTCCTATGTTCTGCGGTAGAACCGACTCCTCTGATACCAATTTGTCACGACCTGTCCTCGGGGCCCGTGCCGTGACTACCCCAAGTCCACCTTCTATAATCCTGGGGATGGCAACTAGCACCAAAGGCGTAATTCTCGATAAAAGGGAAGTCATTGCCTTTATATAAGTAAACAAACACAACTGAGTATGCAATCTGGAGTAAACACAAGTAAACAGAGTACAAAAGTAAGTGTTGAAAAGTAAATGGGCCAGTATACAAACCCAACTGAAAGTACAGTACAACTGAGAAAGAATGTACAATAGTTGTTAAGAAAAACAGCAACCATCGAGTTGTCCTCTGAGAATCCCACCTGATGGGTGGGTACAGATAGTCTCATCTGTACCTCAGGTTCGTCCGTCCGCTCCGTGTACATCCCATTAGATAGTCCATCTCCAGATACAGTTCTGCTCCACAAGCCTCATCCACGATCATCACTGTCCATTGTCTATAACCAACACAATGTAGTGCAAGAATTTCCCTTGTAGGCGTGAGTATATGATACTCATTAGGGACCCTGAGACTCCCGAAGGTCTCCCAGAATCCACGAAGGATAAAACACCAAGGAAAGATACAATCAAGATGTTTCATCAGACTCTACTTATGTATATACCCATACATATACCTAAGTCATCAATTACAGTTTGACTCCAACTCTCGAGCCCAAGCACAACACAGTCCACATAGGAAAGCACAACTCAGTCCTCACAGGAACGATGTCAATCACATCGGTGATAATGATTGAAATTCAAGGCTCAGCTCACGTAGGTATACTACTCATGAAGAGGGGCGGAGATGATTAGATGTAGCCTCTGAATCATCTCCTCTGCCGAACCCACAAAGGATCCAAGTAAATAAGTCATCGTTGTCGAACCCATGCAGGATCCAAGTACAAAAACCATTGCTGCCGAACACACGTAGGATCCATGTACAGTTTTCATCACTGCCGAACCCATGGAAGCTCCATGTACAGTTTTCCTCGCTGCAGAACCCACGTAGGATCCAAGTATAGTCGTCATCATCGTCGCAATCACAGCCAGCTCTAAGGTTCCCTCACACAACACGCTCGATTCTATGAGGGTCGGCTCCACGAGCCAAGCAGGTCGATATATCAACTACTCTAAAGTCCAATGTTTATGTATCCCAAAGTTCTATCTAGTCAATAGGAACTCAATGCATCAGACGACGCGTCAATCGGACGCCCGGTCTGAGTGATAATAGTGTTTCCGTTCTAGAGGACACGTTAGAAATATGATAATTTTTAACTAGGTCGATATCAATAGTTATCCAAAACTCACTTAGAATGTCGAAAAAGAACCGTCTGGTCAAAAGGGTCCTAGTTCTATAGACGGCGCGTCGATCAGGTGCGCGACCTTTATGTTATTCTCGTTTAAGTGATTAACAGGCCCGACCCATTTAGCCCAGTGGGCCGATGGGTCGGGTTAGCCTTGTTTGACGGGTCCAACCCAGCAGGGGTGTCGGACTGGTCTGAAGGAATACACAACTCGGCCCGAAGGGGCGCGGCCCGGCCCGATGTGGCACGGCCCGGCCCGGCGCGGCCCAGATGGTCGTGCGGCCCGGCTGGCACGGCCGAAGGCCGGGCGGGTTTCAGGGGGGTCCGGTTATCGACACCAGGGGTGCCAAGTAGCGCCGCCCATCCCCAATCCGACCGGCTAGAACATATGGACTTTTATGTATGTGGCCCGCATGGGGGGGCCGCCGGTCTTCCAGCGCGACGCCCTCCTGGCGCCGCATTCCAGCTCCTCCCGACCGGCCAATGGGCCAAGCGATTCTTCCGCTGAAGTGGCTCATGTAGCGGGCCACGTTACCTCCCGCTCAACTAGTGCGATGACACCGGTTTTCTTTTCCATGTTTTCGGCACGGTGTGATGACGTCGTTCTTTCCCCACCTCCGGCTTCCAATTACAAAAAGATCAATAAATGACGGAGGGTCGACGGGCTGTGTTTGTTGACCCACACCCTACGCGTTAGGAGATAACATTCAGCCGAAGATGGAAAAGGTTTCATGAAGCACAATGAAAAAATTTTATTAATATAAAAATTGGCAGAAAACACCCTACCTCAACATAAGATATCGAACGTCGAACGTCGCAGAAGACAGTGTCGCATGGTGAGGTTTCGTAAGGGATGTCGGAAAGTGCCTGAGGAGGAAGTGGAATCTCCACCTTTTGCCATGGAGAGAATATTATAAGGTGATACATCATTGGTGAGTTATAGCGTCGATGTCTCCTCCCTTGTCGCGGAGGAACAGGATAGAGAAACCGAGGTCGTCGATTTGATGTTTTTCATTGGAGAGTCGTCGTTCTTCATCAAATGATATGAACCGTTCTTCAAAACCCAAGAGCTCTCTCAAAATCCTTCACAAAACAATTTCCAACCCCCAAAATAAAATAAGTCTTCTTCTTTTTTTATTTAATCTTTCCATTCATTTCAAAAATTTAAATTTCAAACACTATATTAATTAAATGAAGGGGATCAATTAGTTGATTAAAGTGTGTTGGCAAGAGTTAAGAGGAAGAGAGAGAGTAAGTGGAAGGGTTTCACAAGTTATGAGGTGTTTACAAATTTAAGAGGGGGTTTAAGAAGTTTAGGGAAAAATGAAAGGTTGGGGCTCATGTAGGCCCCACCTCACTAATTTCCTCACATGGGTAGTTAGGTGCTTGTAGGTCCCACACCAACTCCCCCATTTAGGATATAACCACCCTTGATAAAAAATAAAAATTGTTCCACAACTTTTTTTCACTTCTTAATTAATCAAAAAAATTTAACATCCCCTCCTGTGAAAACACAACTACGGTAAAGGTCCACTTAAGCAATTACTGGCATTGCGAGTTCATTGGTGCCCTCCGATTTCAATTCCGATCATTGGTTCAAAATATAGAAAACCCGCTCATTTGTTTACTGAACATACCCAATATAAACTTCAGAAATTGATTCCGGGCACACCGGGCCTTAGAATCAAGTGTCGTTAGAACCCACAGACTCGTAAAATTCCAAAGTATTTAAGAAAAAATTTTCCTTGAAATTTCTAGGTCTTTACAGTAATATTTAACCTTATCATAATCTAAAAATTCATTTTTAAATTATCTCTAATAATATTTAATAAATTAAATCATTGTTTGAGAAAATCAATTTGAATCTATTTTCAAGTTGTAGTAATCTAATGTCTTGACATATTTTTTATTTCATATTATAATCATGACACATATTCCCTTTTATTATTTCTTATGTTTTTTAGTTTGAGTTTCCTTAACTAGTGTTCTCTCCTTAAATGGATTCATAGAACACATTTTAGGATAATATATAATAATTTTTACATAATGAATGATCTTATAGAATAATAATATCATTAATAGTCAATTGGAGGTATAGAGAGGTTTCCACCAATGCAAATAAAAAAACACACACCATGTGGGTCCAGTTGGGGTCTTGAGACACCTCCCCCTCTGTGGTTCACCCATACCCCAAATTAAACCTTATTTCTTATGATTTAGTGAGGACATTGTTTTTAAATCTGCACCAAAACTTGAGTAATTAACATAAGACATAATTTACAATAACACTAAAACCCATAAAGATTTCTAAATATAGATCACAATAGTAAATTAATTTTCATAAGAAAATTATAAGTATTATACACAATAATTTGAATTATAAAATCAACAAACCTCAACCATGATATATTTTTTTTGTATACATCTATCTAATAAATAATTTAATTATCTCACACTAACCTTTTAAATCACATTAGAACCTCCACACCCATAATCACATATAATTGAAAGTAATATAAATTAAAAAAATGAGACTATAATAAAAAATATAAAAATTAGAATAAAATAAGTTATTTAAACTAAAATATAATATAATAAATATTTTGGGTCATTTATTTTCAATATATTTTTTTAATCATTTATGATCTATATTTAATTATTCTTTTATTCTGACCAAAAAACAAATAATATTGATTTTTATTCTTCTCACACAAATAAATCATTATTCTAATACATCTTTCATATTATTTAATATAAAAAAGATCCTTCTTTATTTATTTTGACATTGTGCACAGATTTTAGTGTTTTAAAACACTTAAAATTCATTTTTTGTCATCTAGAACAAATGAATAATTGGATTATTTTGGTATCAGTTTCCACATTTCAGAAATTAAAGTAAAACTTGTTTCTATTATTTTAGGGAAAAATGATGTTTTCTTTGGCCTTGGCTTCTTGTGTCACATTTCTAATGTTTCTAAGAGCATTAAAAAAATTAATTCAAAATTTTTGAGAGAACCCCACATCAAATTTATGTGTGGTATTCATTTAACTATCATAGATAATTCAAAAAAAGTTTTCTAATTAATTAATTTCAATTGGAGTTCATTTTTTTTGGATTTCACTATTATATTAACATTTTTTTTAAATAAAAAAAATTAGCCATCCTGAGAAAACAATATAAAAAATTGACATAACATCAGTTCCTAAATTTCAAAAATCATTCTACGGTTTCATTTCTATGATATAATGGAAATAAAATATCATTTTATAGGTTTTAAACCCCTAAGATATCATTTTAATTACTGTAAAATATTTAATGGTTAGTTAGTTAGTCTTTCTAGGCACAACACACATTTTATTACTATGTTGTGATCATGTTAAGAAAAAAAATATTTTGAATACAATATTCTTATGATATAAAGTCAATCTGAGGTCGTTCTTTATGATTTTTACAATTACATTTATGTTTTAGTATTTTAAATAAATAAAAATGTGTATTTATCATCAAAAGAAAAAGAAAACTAAGATTGATGTGGTATAATATCTTATTTTTCAAAAACATATTTTATGTTTTACTAAAATTTAATATTAAATGGAGTCCATTTTTTTGATTTCACCTTATGATGCAACATTTTAAAGACTTTAAATTCAATTAAAATGTATTATTCAATCAATACGATTACATAAAACATTATATTGATCTGTATTATCTTAATACATGAAAAAAATAATTCAAAAAATGTTTCCTATTGATTTCACATATATTAATGGTTTTTTCTATAGTCGTCTCCTTTAAAAACAAGTTTACATGTTTTAGTATGATATTTTTGTTTTCAATTAAACCAAATAATATTAGGAATCACAGTAATGTTCCATTAATTCATATATATCCATCATCAATATATAGTTGTTGTTCTATGATTTCATGGAAATCCTACACTATTTTCCTAAAATGTTACCCTATATGCATGTTTACTAAGGATTGTCAAATATTTTAAAACTAGTTTTTTAGTTTCTAAGAGTACAACATATGTATGATTATATTTACATTTACTATTAGAAAATAATATAAATTAATTTATTTTTTCCTAAGATTTAATGTCAATATGAGATCATTTCCTATGTTTGTAATGGTTACATGCATGTTTTAGTGTCTTAAAATAGTCAAAAAATATGCAGTCATTCCAAGTATTAAAAAAATTAAAATATTAATAGTTTATATTAAATTATCTAAAATATGTTAATATATTTATTCTTATGTTTTCTTGATAATCATAAGTCATTTTCATGGTTATTACCACTTTATATGCATTTGGAAAGATTGGAAAATCATTAAAATGACTTATTCTATTATTCTGAAAACATACCATGTCATATCGTTGTGTCATCTACTCATTAACATCATCAAAAATTAAAATATATATTTCCTATAATTTATTATAAACTAGATGTTATATTTATGGATTTTTCAATTTCATGATCATTGTAGTGTTTCAAAGTACAAAAAACTCATTTTTTTCCATCCTATAAATACTCATATTGATGTGGAATTAGTTAATAAATTTTAAAAATCGTAATATGATAACAACCTTTTTATTTTATGGGATTAATAGTTCTTTTTATGGATTTTACACCCTATAACATGTTTTTAAAGACTACCAAATCATTATAATCTTCTTGTTACGTCAACGTGGGAACGCCAAACATATTACAGAAATTATATTTTCTAATACACATTAATAATAATTCAGATATATTTATTATACGAGTTAACAGCAATCATAAATCATTTCTAATATCATTGACTATTACATACACATTTTAGTGGTTTAAAATACTGAAAATATATTTTATTCATCATATGAAATCATAAACTATTATTAACATTAAAACATTTCCAACATTTCAAAAATCATTCTATTATTATTTTTTTATGATTACACGAAAATCATAGGTCTTTTTATAGGATTTTACCAAATGAAAAACAATTTTATGGACTTTTAAACATTAAAAAATTACTTATCGAGTCATTATTAAAATTAAACATGTCATATTGATGTTCCATATTCCCTTACACATCATAAATAAATCAAATACGATTCTCTTATAATTACCCTACTAGAATCATTGAATTTTAGATAGAGTAACGCAAGGCCTCATTCACTCCTTCCCATAATTATGATGTTTATAATAAGTAGTGATGATCTGAATACCATTATTGGGGAGACTGCAACATCTGTATTAGTATGAAGTTATGAATATAATAATATAGGATAACATAGTGGAATGAAAATGTAATGTTTTTAAAATGGTATGAACTGAATCATAAGTAATATATAATTATAATTCATGGATCCCAATTGGAATGACATTCTGTAGTATGAGTATGATATTTTATTAAATAATAAATTGTGACCACCATCAAGAGTTTTCCTTGAAACTTCCTTTGAACACCACGATTTGTCTCCAAGTTCTTTATAATTAGGGATTTCCCTTTCCTATAGCCACACAAGAATTTGTATCCAAATTATGATTCCCTGGAGGGTTTTGAGTATAAATATAGTAGGATATCAATAATTAATTATTAACATGATATCTCATTCATAAGCGTGAAAGACATGATATTAAATAAACACACAGGCAATAATATGCATTCTTGTACCATGAAATTATGCACCAACCAAGCTTCCACACACTGTTGTAAGTTCCTACATTTGGATTCGTACAGGAAATAGTGTAAAATAAAAATTTTATCCCGAGTTTACCATAACTTCACCTCAAGTATTCCTTGACAGCAGAAGACTTATCAGTCTCGTGTTATTCCACCAGGCCATCATACCCCATATCACTCATGTTTAGGACATAGGTTGTCTAATTATAACCCTATATAAGGCTAGGACAAACCATCATCATATCCAATAACACTGCTTCGGGTATGGCCACCAATCAATATTTGGTTCCACTATCACACTTGTAGTGAGGTCACATAATGTAATCAGTTCCCAAGTATGGCCATAAGGCCCATCATAACTTCTCTTCTGTCTCTCTTTTTCAATCATGTAACCTTAAAAATAAAAACGTGCTCCCTAGCTAGGGCTTCTAAGACATGACATTTCCACCAATAACATTGATACAATGAATAGAATTGTGATATATAATATACAGAACAAATCACACTGAAAAAATATAATCACATTAGAGGAGAAACATAATGTACAAAAAGTGAGAATGATTAGCCAATAATACACACATATGATCAAAATAAACCATAATTTATATATGTATATAATTTCATATCTATCAAAGAATCATATACATGACCTCTAAATGGTAAGTAACATCCTACTACAAAGTTGTTGATATCCATAATATGGTTCTCCAAGAGTGTTGTCACTTAAACCATATTCGCACATGAATTACAAATAGAATTTGTGAAAATAACCCCTAAAACAGGTTACAACAAGTAATCATAAAGGATCAATAATTAGAAACAACAAAAAGACAAGGAAATGGATATATCTGACTCTTAACCAATTTCAAACTCTGAAATTGGAATATTTCCAATACATTTAAGGAAGAAGAAGATTCATTACTATTTGGAATATACAAGGTAAGAGAATAAATGATATCCTGGATCTAGATCAAAATAACTTTATTCCACCTTCAATGGATAGATTTCTGATTAGACCAACTATGGAGTGTCAATGTGAAAAAAATTCCAACATTCAGAGATACAGTCAAAATTACATTTAAATTATTTACATAAAATTTGATGATTGTAATAAATAATTCATCCCATATAAAGGTACAATCATGGATAAGAAGTTATATTGATTAATATAGGGAATAATTGAATTAATAATATATTAAATACACCTCGAAATTGTTATAGAATTTTTACTATTGAAAAATTCAATATCCAAGTAAGAATGAGATAATTTTTTCCATTTGAATTTTGGACCACCTGAAAAATATGCATCCACCATAGAATCTACAATGGTCCTGGTGTTCTTGAACACACTAGGAGAAATTGACAACCCTTATTGAATTTTCTGGATTCCTTGAACATTATCTCTCACAATTCCATCCATGGTGTCCATAGTTAGGTAACACATGTTTTGTCCCATATGTCCTATTGCAACACTCCATGCTGATGATGATTAAAATTACTAGACATATAACCTTCACCATATCACCCTAGGGACCTCCTCATTATACACAATAGTAGTGGTGTATCCCATTTTGGTTTAAATAATCTCAAAATAACATATTATAAGATACACATATTTCATATGAGTTTAACGAAAACATGGAACAACCTAAAAACTAAGAAAAAATGATTGAAAAAAGTTTTACCTTTTCACTAATAGAAATTAAAATTCCTTATAATCTAACCCTCTAGGAAATTCTCATCATCGAGAACTATTTATAATAGTCATAATAGAATAATTTTAGCCACTATGGTCAAATAGGTAAATCAATGTCATAGGTTTCTTCATCTATCCATTATTCCATAAGACTCAAACATGTGGCACCATTTTCCCCTTCATCACCTTGTCACTTTAGTCTATGATCTGCACCAAGATCAATGAATTATATTTCAATTCCCAGGTAAACAATCTTTTATTATATAACATATTCACAATTAGTCGTATACCTCCATGGTTAACAATGATGGAACACATCATACAAACCTAGATAAAATGGATTTAGTTCTGGTTAATAATCCACCAATCTGATACACTTGGTGATCGAAAATTAACGCAAAAACAATGGATCCTTCATCCTTTGCATTGAAAAATCATGATTCTGCAACCGAGGTGACCCTTTCAAGAATACTTAGTTTAAAAAACCAAAATATATATCTAATTTTTTCTATATGACAAAATTTACTACTTTGAATTTAACAAAACACTACCTAATCAACTCCACTCTCTCATAGGACTCGTACACCATACAAGGTCAGAAAACATATCACTCACAAACTACATGAAAACATAGTGGTTGTCCAAAAATACAATCATAGAGAAGCCCATAAAGTGGAATCTGAATAAAAACATGTAATTTTATTATGTAATATATAACATGTCTTGATTTACATCCCATGATCAACTAATTTCCAAGATACATTCCTAAATTATATTATCATGGATTTGAATTCTCCTCTTTGACGATCCATCAGTTTATGGATGATACAACATACAATCGTTTAAATAAGACTACAAATTATTTTGTAATACTTTCCATAAATGTGATGTAAAAAAACACATATATATCTAACATGAAAATGTAAGGACCATCATTTGGTCATACAATCTCATTAACAAATAGTTTTCCTATATTCTTAATTTTTTCTGTCTCCGAAATCAGTAAGATGTGTGAAACTTTCGTCACCTGATAGACTATCTTCCCAGTAGAATCTGGACTTTTCATGGTACTTGGTATCCCTATCACAATTTATATCATCATATTACCCTAAATTTTCAAAGACATCATATTTGGTTAAAACAAACCACTAGGACATTGATGATCAAACTTTACCCTCTTGTTTGTAAGGTATCGTGAAACATAACTGCTGATGTCTTCATTATACATAGAAACCAAAACAAATGTTGGATGTCATAGTACTTCTTCTTCAACCCTATATTCGCATTAACATATTACCATGAGAGTATATATTCATCTCTATCTCATGAAGTATGCATAAATAACCCCACCAAGGATATAGATAACAACATCATCATCTCCAAACCACAGTTGAATTGAATCATCTCCTACAAAGATCCATCTCATCAAAACACACTATGGATCTAACATGTGGTTCAACTTCATAGATTCCACTAAATAGTACATGATATTTATGGTGAACAATGATTATTGTCATTATAATTCATTTCATCTATGATCCACTAAGACAACAAACACCATAGACTTCATTCCAATTTTGAAGGATTCTCTCCTAACACCTGCATTGTCGAAGATTTCCTACTGAGAATATATCAAATTATATCACCCATACCATTACCACTGTCCATATCAATGATGGATTTCAATATATAAAAAACCAAATATCTCTATATCATGTTTAAATCACACAGATAGAATATTTATCAGACGATATTTTGGTCTATGTAAACAGAAACCTTTCATCAGTGATATAATATCACTAACACTTTAGAGGGTGGACCACAATAGAAAAACCCATGAAATGTATAAGATAGTTCATATTATAGTGTCATAGCTAACATAACACATATGAACCCACCTAATTTATCTTCATTATCACAACTCTCAAACTAAGAATTGTGTCATCACAGTAAACCACATAACCAATCCCAAACACGATCAATTTCAAAATTATCTTTATCATCAGTATTCTCTTAAAATCCTAGAGGACCCCTTCAAAAATATTGTGGCACTTGAAATTTACACATTTCATTGTAATACCAATCATAGTTTCATATTATTAGAACTTTTAATATATGAACTATCTATAGCTCCAAGCTTAACCAAGGATGCTGATGATCTCAAAAAAATCAGATGATGAGACCAATACATCACCAAATATAGTACATCTAGGTCCATATATTTTATCACCTCATAAATTAAATACCCAAGGAACACATCCTACATAATCGAAAAGTTTCACTTTGATATTTTTCCATAAAGGTAATGTGAATGAAGTTTATTCAATATATTCTCAGGGAATTTTCATGTAGTATTGATGTTCATGAGTATATGGATGTATTTTTTATAAATATAAAAATGATAAAGATGAGATAGGGGTGGAAAAGATTTTATATGTAATACATGAAAACTATTGAAAAATATATTATCGTGAAATGTATGGAAATATACTCATACAATGTATATATAATCATGAATGTTTTGTTAGGGACATCCTGGTCTCTAAACTAATTTTTGTTGTATCATTACAAAAAATAGTCTTGCAGAACTATGAAATACCTAAAATTTAAATAAATAAAACAGCCTTTGAATTGGAAATCTTTTCTTAATGGTAAACTTATTTAGATTGATGTATTCCACACAATATTCAAATTTACCAACCACATTTTTTTCCAAACAGAGCATAGTACCCGAAGAAATTTTTCATTTTATAATAAATACTTTTACCATAAAATCCTTGAGTTGTAATTTGTTTTCTGCCAACTCAAATGGTGCCTTATGTTATGGGGTATTCAATATAGGTTAAGATCCTAGAAATAAATTTATCAGAAATTCAATTTTATTTTCATGGGGGAGACCTAAAAAGTATTCTGAGAATAAATCCTGATATAGGACCACCACTAGATGAATTGAAGAGGATAATGTTAGATCCACTTCAAAACCATCCCAGCTATATACATTGTAATAGCTCCAACCTAATTCAATTATGGCCCCCCTCTACCTACTCCAACTTCACATTCATTGGTCATCAATAATTCTCCCAATAAGAAATTTAGAGGATACACATCGCATGTATATTTTGATGTTCACCCAATAACATTTCAAATAGTCTATTCCAAATATCCCATCAAATCTAGTAATCTTATGGATCATAAAATAATATAGATGTTTGTTTCCAAAACCACTCTAGGAAATCTTTTATATCTCTAATGATTTTCAAAAATCCTCCCCATGGTTTTATCTGGAGACAAACCATTATTAGATAACATGAATGGTAAGTCAATAATAGAAACAATTTGAGCAGTTAGAAATCAATGGGAACTCCATGTATCAGAAAGAGATGTATACTACGTAATGTTAATGATTAATAGGAATCAAATAATCAATGATCCCTATCTATAGTTATCTTAACCTAGACTGAAAGATACACTCAACCTACCATTGCTCATTGAACATGCCCCTAATATGCATGACTATCCCCTGTTAAAATTGACTAAGGGTCTAAATGTACTACGGAGGACCTTGACGACTTACATGGATTGATTATTATGTATTTCTCAAAACCCCAAAAGACATTATCTATTATTCATTCATGAGAAAATATTTTATATTCTATATAATATCATAATTATGATACATTATTTGAGTATATTTTACAAAATTTTAGATAATACACACTCATTCAATAGTTAAAAAAATATGAACATTCATCTCATAATGATGGTGTAAAAGAACCCCAATTATAATTTGGAAAAATACCATCAATTTGGTGTTAATATTATTCTATCCACCTCCTACCAATAAATTTATCACTAAGAATTAATGTAAAGGATAAAATGATAAATATATCTCTATATTCAGCAATAACATTATCGATCACTAGGGCCTTGCATGGAACTTTTTTACATATTGTTAGGTAGAAATTATTGAAATGAGACCACAAACCTAAGTGGATGCTAATATCAAATATTGTAGCCTTATATATATCGTTTGTAGAAAATATAGTAACAATGTAATGTAGCTACCATAAACATGGGGAGTAAGAAGATATAATAATCAATCCACGATGAAGCTCAATGATATTTTAAGAAATTTTCATAATCATTGTACCTTTGAGGAACTCTCTAATGAATACTTCCTTAACATTATTCCAATTCATACGTTCATGTCCTCCTTCATGGTACATGACACCACAAATCCTCTTAAATGGTCCCTAAAACACGAAAGTATAAAAATAATCTCAAATGTTCTACAGATTCTTAACTAGATTATATATTCCCTTAATGATGGACATCTAGTCTATAGAAATCTGAGAGCCACTAGTTACCTATAATGATAGTTGGTGTTGGATCTAAAATTACTAAGCATTTCACACCATAGTCTATGAAACCACTACTCCATGAAATTTAACCAATATAAAGACTCACGAAAGAAGTTTTATTTTTTTCTATCCCACTAGAACATGTGACAATAATTAACCATCACATGTGGAAGTTGTACCAAAACATCTTTCCATGTGGGAGTATCCTAGCAGGCATCTCTATGTGGTCATGAATGATGACGTCGAGGATGTATTTTTTAAATGATAATAATTATCGTACAACATATATAACAGCTCACTAAGACAACAAATTAAGAAGATCAATACCACACATGATGGATTTCTATAAACATCAATCCTATGAGGATACCCACAATATAATTCAGAACCCTCCTAGTACATGTCATGGCTCTTTTTTCCCACAGTTTATTCACAATAAAATATACATAACAAAACAAAACAATAGGATAAGTATCATCTAACTATTTCTAAAAAAAAAAATATTATAACATTATGGATAAAATATATCACTAAACAGAAGCACATATAAAGGAACTAAATTAATGTACTAGAATACAAAATTCAACTAGTATATATAATATGTGATCCTATGTGCATACACATTATGTATAAACATTACCAAACACCATAAAAATATAACAAAAATTAAATAATTGTCAACACATAGGTTTCTAATGCATGTGTTAGCCAGAAAGACACCATATATATGTTATAACATTATTAAAAAAAGAAATAAATGAACATCCTTTGATACCACATTCTAACAACAAAACCTGTATCACCAAATCCCCGACGGAGCGACACATGGTCTCATGTGCACCTCCCCATTTGTAATAAGGGTACAACTACCCATGAGATTTGGAACACCATAAATGTGGTGACTATACCCTCAGTATCAGTTTGATAAGTATAAAAATAATAACATAGATTGATAAATAATAATAAAAAGTAATTCCACAAAAATGACCTGGAATGTATCTCATGTCATTAAATGTAATAAACCTAGTAACCCCCCTCAGTGGTGGTTCAAACTAGAGAATGAATAAGATAGGTATGTAAATAAAAATTCATAGAATCCCTCCTGATATTGTCCCACAACATCAAAATAACCTTAATTTATGACCTAGCTACCTATCATTTGGTACATTCCCTTTTCTATATTCCTAACCAAAGAGTATGTAATTGCTCTGAGATATCCATGTGGGGTGTGATTATAAATTCATTAGGAAACAAAAAATTCATCTGCGACATGAGTGAACATGCATAAATGTTTATCATGTGAAGATAAATTAAAAAAGGAAAAAAACAACCATGTACTGAGAGGTCATCCATACAAAACTACATAATAGGGGTTTGTCATAACAAAAATAGACACAATAAATGCTAAAAAGGAACTGATAATTTCAGAGTTGTTAAAATGGGGGACAATTTTACCTCCACTAAAAACACTAATAAAAACACTTTTATAAGTGGTAGGTATCCCCCCCCATTTACAACCCTATTCACCTACTTCACTTTCATGTGTGTGGGCCTACCTTTGTGGGGTTTCAAACCTGAGGCCTCCCCCTAATACTCCAACTGCTTTTCCACTACACCATATTAATTTCCTATATTTTATGATATATCTATATATTTTAGTTTCTTTTCATAATTTGTTATCCATATATATATATATATATATATTTAAATACATATATAAAATATATTTTGTGTGTATGTTTGTGTGTGTGTGTGTGATTATACATACAGACAAATATATATATATATATATATATATATGAATCTCTAAATATAAATATATTTATTTATATTTATTTACATATATTATATAGTAATATTTATATACATATATTAGAATATATAAATAAATATTTATATATTTTTTATAAAACACACACACACAAATATATTAATATATTTCTATATAAATTATCTATATATTAACTTTATATGATTATAAATATTAAATAAATAAATAAATAAAGTGGATATTATTTTAAATATATATCTCAAGAAATATATTTTATAAGTATACATGGTTAATTATTTATTTATAAAATTAAATTTTTATGTGTGAATATATAAAATTTTATGTTTATATTGTTATATTTTTTTCTAATTAAAAGTACATTTGTGAAAAAAGAAAAAACATCAAATGTATAATATTGATTTGAATTTAAGCCTAAAACATTATTTTTTTCACTATTGAAAAGGGAAAAACAATCCCCTAAAAAGAGGCTAAAATACAATCGAACGTTAAAAAATTCGAGTACCCCAACTAAAAACTCACTTTTAGAGGACTTATTGGACTTTTTCTTCTCGAAAATTGTGTGATATGGTTTCGCTATATCACCAGGATGTAGAACTCATCACATTATTCAATGTGAGATGTGGTAGTGACCAAATGGACACCTGAATTAAAAGTTATGGTTGTTTGAGGTCTGAGTTGTGTTTCAAAAATATTTTCAATATTATATTCATTTTTTAAATTTATATATTTTCAAATTGTCATTAAATGACTATAATTCAATAATAATTAAATAAATACTGATTGAAAAAATATTTTTATTTATTTTATTATCAATTATAACCAATTATCATATATATAATGTTTAAATTTCTATATAGACTAATCTAAAACATATTAAAAATATATATTAGTTATATATAAATATCCATATAAATATATTTTTATATTAACATATTATTTTTAATAATTTTTTTGAAATATACCCTATAGTAGTTCTAGAAAAAAAAGTATTTATAAAGGGTGGACTTTAGGTGTGCTTACAAAAAATAACTAATAATGGGGTTCCTTTTAATATCTAGAAAAAAGAAATCATCAATGGGATATCATTATCAATTCTTTTTCTAGCACTATTAAACGGTAGTGCTATAAAAAGAAGTTTTTGTGGTAGTGTTTTCCACAATGAACCCCCATTCCAAAAATCATAACCTCCATAATTCATATTTATTCATATTATAAGTGGAAACTCAGAGTCAAATATGATGTTAGACTATGTATTACTTGACCACCATAAGGATAATTAATATTACGTCAGGAAAAAAAAGTAATCATACCTCACATATCTCATAATTAGGCCACAAGTCATCTCATTCTAAAACAACCTTGTATAATGCCATAAGGTCGTAATATTCTGAACAATTGACAAATTTTAGATCACAAAAGACAATGATTCTCCACTGCCACCTTTTTTTGTCAAATCACATCATCCCATCACACATATAGCTCAAGAAACAAGTACACCATTCCTTATCATCTATCTTGGTCATATCATCATGTCACATACAACAACAGAACATTATTTCCATCTAGGGTTGACCAACCACAACGGGTCCACCGATAAAATTGGTACCACGAATAGATCAATAATATAACATACACAAAACCCATCATAGGGAAACTATTTCATCAATATCAGAGTTATAACATAAAATATCAATAGTGATAAATAGTAGAAAAACATACACACATGTGAATAAATTATATAATTGGTATCATTGTATAAGAATGAACACACATGTTATAAAACTCAATAATTGTATAAGGAATATAGGAATGAAATGTCATATTAATATAAAAATCATATAAATGGACTCCATATTTTATGGAACTTACTATATTATGAATTTTGGCATCAACATTATGGTTTTAAAGGAGTTTCACCACCTGATCCATGTTCACAGAGAAAGCAGAACAATATTCATAGCCTGAACTCCTTGAACTAGTTCCAAAACAATTCCTCCCAAAGTTTATTGTAATGTATTCATGGAGAATTAATGTTAATTTCATTTCTGAAAAAAAACCCATCATTGAAAACCATTAAGGGTGTATTTTGAGTCCATTTGAGGAAGAATTATTTTCATCACTCTTGGACAATGATAAGAGAAGAGATGAATGGAACTCATGAATCTAATTAAGAAATAGAATCATTCAAATTCAATGGATCATTTCCAAGAAATATCATGAAAGGTGTGTCGTGGTGATCGAAATTACCAATTTCATATATTCTATAAGGATGGTTTTTGAAACCCTTTCCCAAAAAATACCTCAATTTTAAAATAGAATTTAACCATCTCGAATGAATTATCGTGGAGAAGAGAACTAATGGATTATTAGTGGGAATAATAAAATTAAAAATTCATTATGTATCACTCATAATCATGGAACATGATTAACTATTAAAACATTCATTATTGGGGGGAAAGAAGATAGTTTTGGCCATTTGAGTTCCAATTTAACCACTAAAATATCCTCCACTACAGCCTTTAACATGTTTGTGGTGTTATTGATAAAACCTATCAAAACATAATTCCATTACAGTGTGTTTCCCTACCATAAGCTATTTTTATACAATATCCCTTCACTATGGGATTGTTAAGGTCACCCATGTTTTTTTTCACATTTCCATCAATAGTGCATGATGCCCACTACCACCCCCATGACCAATTGAATCCCATTCCATATTTTTCACTAGGGACAACCATGTCCACACCACAACAATTGAAGATCTCATTTTATACAAAATATCAATAAGAACCTCATTGATGCT
Organism: Viscum album; assembly: GCA_963277665.1. NCBI lineage: Eukaryota > Viridiplantae > Streptophyta > Magnoliopsida > Santalales > Viscaceae > Viscum > Viscum album. The sequence continues at coordinate 1,026,747,375 of OY728121.1, read as the reverse complement.
TCCGAAACCTCATAAGACTATGCCCAAATTATGGATCATCCTAAAAACTCATTGGAGAAGTTAGAAACCTAGATTAGCTGATAAGGGAAATAATTATATGAAATATGATTTAATATCATTCAATAGTTATATTCTTTGGTGTTAAGTATTATTTTACGTTTTAGTGTTTCAAAATAGAAAAAATTTCATCCCACTCAATGTAAAAAAATGAAAACTCCGATTGATGGGGATTTAATTCAATTTTGTTAAAATCATTCTAAAATTTATTTCATATGATATTACAGTAAGAAAAGGATGTTTTATTTATTTTGAACCCCTAATATATGTTTTAAAAAACTATCAAATATTTAAAAACAACTGATTTTTTCAATCAGAGAACACCAAACATTGAATTGATGATTCTTCTCTTCATACAGATCGTAAATTATGTAATGATTTTTCCCATTTATTTTAGATTAATATGAGGTTGTTTTTTATGATTTTTTAATTTTAAACACATGACTTGATGTTTTAAAACACTAAAAGTGTGTCCTATAATAGCCTAAGAGAATGAAAAATAAGAATGATATGAACTTAATTATGAATCTCCACAAATCTATCTAGGGTATTCAATTCGATTTTATTGAAATTGGAGGTCATTTATTATGTTTTTATCCCCTCAAAAACAATTTTCAATAATGTAAAATATTTAAAAACTACTTATTCTATCAATTTTTGAACATTTCAAATTAGATTTATCTATCATATACTCTTACAAAACTCATATATTTTGAATAAATATTCTCTATTATTCTTGTCAATCTAATTTTTATATATTTATTACCATTATATTCAATATTTATTGTATTTAAACACTAAAAAATTATTTATGGTCATCATAAGAATGTGGAAACGTAGACACTCATAGATTCAGTTCCTATGTTTCAAAAATTAATCAATGTGTATTATCCTATAATTTCATGGAAATAAGAGGATGATTATTATGTTTTGATTCCATAGAACATGTTTTTAAAGACTATAAAATCATTAAATGCTAAATATTCATTTATTATGAAAACGACACTCATTGGATGGAGCATTGATTGACTCAAATACATACTTAATAATTCGATCGACTCAAATACATACTTAAGATTCAAAAATAATTCCCTGGTATCTTCCTATGATTTCAAATAAATATGAGAAGGTTTTCCAGGTTTTTACTATTGACCCACTTTTTTAAATACTAAAAAATATAAAATAACTTTTTATTTATCCATTATATGTAAAAAACATATCATATTGATCTTATTTTAATCATATAAATAAAACAAGGTTCATTGTTAGTTTTTCTATGATTCCATGTTAGTCAATGGTTTATTCTTTGGTTTTGATCATTACATTCTTGTTTTATTATTTTGAAACACTAAAAGTCCACTTTCTATCATCTTAAGAAATTTAATCATGTATTTTAATTACTAAATATTCCATATTTCATTAGTCAATATATGGTTTTTATTATATGATTTAATGGAAATTAGAGTCCATTTTCTTGGTTTTGACACACTAACACATGTTATAAAGTGTTGTTCGCTTATTAAAAATGATTAATTTTTCAATTTATGAATACCACAAATCATATTAACATGATTGATAATTTTACACAAAACAATAGTTCCAAATAAATTTTCCTATGATTTTAAATCAATACATGTTTATGATTAGATATTTAACCATTATACATACTTTATAGTGTTCTAAAACACTAAACAATGTGTTATCAACCATTTAGAGAAATCAAAAAATATTATTGAAATAGTTTTAGTAACAAAATATATATAATAAATATATAGTGTTTTTCATATGATTTCATGTAAATAAAATATTGTTTTCTTGGTTTTCACCCTTGGACTCTTTTTTAAAGACTATTGAATGTTAAAAATATTATATATTGTCAATATGAGAACATTGGACATCCTATTTATTTATCATCTACATATACATGTCAAAAAATAATCCAAATATTTTTTTCGATGAATTCACATCTATATGATGAGGTTTTCAGTGGTTCTGACCATTAAGTAGACTATTAAGTATTTTAAACGAATATACAAGTGTTTTCAAATATCTTAAGAAATATATACTCATATTGATGTGTATTAAATTGAAATATTTTAAAAATAAATTTATCGTTCATTTCCGATGATTTTACAATGATAAAAGGTTATTTTCTTGGTTTTGACACCTTGAAACAAAATTATATAGACTATCAAATATTTAGAAACTACAAATTTAGTCAGTCGAGGCATACCACAAGTCATGTTAACATTAATTATCCACATACATTTCATAAATCGTTAAATGACTTCATTCCTATTATTTCATGTCAATTTATCATATTTTAATGTGGTCATGACCTGTCAAAGTGGATTTTTTCATTTAAAAACAATAAATGTCATATCATCAATCCTACCATAAAAATGATATCTTATACCGAAATGGAATAAGTTCATGTATTTAAAAAATAAAAAGGCATTTAATATTCTATGATTCCATTATAATAAAATTCCATTTTAATTGTTAATATATTTATATGGATGTTTTTAATTTCTAACAAATAATTAAAAACATATTATTCATTCAGTCTAAGAACACACAACATCAGATTGATGTATCATATACTCATATATATAAAGAATTTATTATACAGTGGGGCTATTATTTCACATCAATATGAGTTTTTTTCTATGGTTTATATCATTATTCACATATTTTAGTGTTTTAAAACACTAAAAATGAATTTTTGTTCATCCATTGAAAAATATAACTTCAAATGAAGTAGTCTATTTTTATATATTAAAAAATAAATATATTATAAATTTCCTATTACTTTTCAACTATTCTAGGTCATTTTACATATTTTTACTCAATGGAATATTGTTTTAAATGTTCTTAAATCACTTAAAATGGGTTTTTACATCATTCTGAGGACTCCATGAAACATATTAAAATTTTTCATACTCGTACACATATCAAATAATTCCAAGATAATTTTCATATTATATAACATCAATATAAGATAATTTTTTATGCCACAACACAGAATTTTTAGTGTTTTAAAACCCTGAAAATGTGATTTATATCATTTAGGTGAACTGAAAACATCGATTGATGTTGATTCAACTCTAATATATCAAAAATATATATATACTTTTTTCTAATTATTTCAAAATAATAAAAGGATGTTTACATTAATTTCACCAATGATACATATTTTTAAATATGATTAAGTCATTAAAAATTATTTATTGATTCTGTTAGATCACACCACTTATTAGATTGATTAACCCTCTACCCATACATGAGAAATATAATTAATTGATATTTTTTCTATGATTTCACATCAATATTATGTCATTTAATAGGGTTATGATTATTAGATATATATTTTAATGTTTTATAACACAAATATGTTTTTTTATGCATCTTGAGAAAAATAAAACCTGGATTAATATTTAATCAGTTATTATATTTCAAAAATTAAACTATAATTGTTATTATATGATTTTACTATAATTAGAGTTGGTGTACTTTTTTTCCCAAGGAAGCATATTTTTTGATACTATAAAAACATCAAAACTATATATTTTAGCCAATCCAAGCTTACTATACATTATATTGATGATTCATCAAATCGTACACATCAAAAATAATGAAAAAATATTATTTCTATGATATCACATCTATCTGAGGTCATTGGTTATGGTTCCAATCATTACATGCATATTTTAGTTTTATAATTCAATAATAATTTGTTTTCAGTCATTTATAAAAAATTGAAGGATGTGTAATTAGATTATATATATTTAAAATATTTAAAATATTGTTTTATTATGATATGATAGTAGTTATATGTCATTTTATTATATTTTACCCCTGACTCAAAATATTAATGGTTATAAAATCATTAAAACTGACTTACTCAGCTACTTTGAGCACAATAAAGGGAGGATTAATGGGTTGTGTGCTTTTACACAACAATAATAATTCAAATACTATTTCTCTATTATTTCATGTCAATATGAGTTCACGTTAAATGGTTTCGACTATTACCCACATGTTATAGTGTTTAAATATATTGAAATTGTGTTTTTGGTCATTCTTATGAAGCCAAAACCTAGAATGAAATGACATTCAGTTCGTACATTACTAGAATAAATATATGGTTTTGGTCTTTTGGTTATATGTAAATGAGTTCTCAATATCATAGTTTTAATCCCCTCACCAACAATTATTTTTGGAGCTATGTCGGTTATTTGATGTAAATTGAGTGTGTTTTTTGTTTGTTATTAATCCTCAAATGGATGATTACGTAATTCAAAATGAAATGGATATTACACCTGAAGCTAAAAACAATATTTAAGGTGCTATCATTTCACAATGACTTCCCATATTTTCGGTCGAAAATTTGAAGAATGTAAAACAATCTTAAAATTGGTTTCTCATGAAGCCCATATGAAAATATAGAAAATGCATCAGTTTTTTGAAGATGGGATTTTTGAAATGTGTTTTGAGAAGGATCACATAATGATGATGGTGATCTATGCGACAATGATGATCTTTGTGAATTTAGAATAATTGGAGAATTGGGAATAGTGATGGTGATCTATGTGATTACAAGAGTTGGATCATCATGCCACATCACAGATTGATGGAAATATCCTTGGTTACGATGAGCATTGTGAAGAGAAAATTTACAAGGAGACTCACAGAAGGATGACCACAATGAAGTTGTTTTGGAATGATTTGGAAAATATTACAAGAGGCGGTGGATCATCACAAATAGATAAGCCTATAAATATGTGGCTACCCCTCTTCACATTACATGATTTTTTTTAAAGGAATGTCCATAATATCTCTGATTTTATAAAGATGGTGGAGCATCAGGAAACTAACATTCCCTGTGAGCTTCAGCAGCACAAAAATCCTTGTTGATTCATGGATAATGCCACTGATTTTGATTAATGAGTGATTATAAATGATATTGTATTATAAGTTGACATAGGGTGGTTCATGAAGGCTGTTTTTACCCTGAAGGTAGTGAGAACCAGGAAAGAAGCTTTTTCTGTAATGGTAGTGAGATTTGGGTAGGCTGTGATATTTGAGAAGGAGCAACGCAAAAGGTAGTTTAGAATATCATTTTTTCATTGAATAGGGTTTAAAAGATAATCAGTTTAGGTCTATGATCCATGAATATTCTCGTTCTATGTTATTTATAATTACTTTAATTTAAATCCATTGAAGTGACCTTCATGTCGAAAAATTGAGCGAGTCTTCCCTCAAAGAAGTGAGCTAGGGGGAGTCGATAGATGTGTTCCGAGGTATGCAGTGTGCTATCCTAAAAAACATGTAATGTTATTATTCCTAGAACATAGTGACTATTTAAAAACATCAATACTGCACAACTAGTTAATGATATTGTATTTATGTATAACCAACACACTATCAGTATATTCTCCTTGGTCTAGACCTTAGTGGTGAACTATATAAAATTTTTGTGTTTCTATTCTCGTTTTGAATTATTAATTAATTAAAATTACCATTAGACATTCTTACCATGTAATTACCAATGTGGTAACAATATCAATCACTTCAGATGAAAATGTTGACACCCTGATTCACCCATCCCAACTCAGAGCATTCTGAGGTCCTTCAATTATTAAAAACTACAAACACCATAACATATTATTTACTTCATAAAAAATTCAAAACCAAATCCTAAAGTATTATAATACTAATAAGTTTCCTGGTATATATGATATTCATCTGGTATTTAACCTATAATATAAAAAACATTTAATATTAAAATTATAATGAAAAAATTTAAATACATAGAGTAAAAAGGATTTGTACAATTTCTTATATTTTTATGTTGAATTAAAATTAATATTTTATATAATTTAAATATTTTAAAATCAAAAAATATATAGGTTGAATTTAAATGAAATATATATAATACATAAATGATTTTATAGGTATTTATGTTGAATAAACTTTTTTATTAATATATCATGCAATTGTATAATTATTTAAATGAAATTTGTTAAATTGGTTGAAGAAAAATTTGTAAAATTGAATTCATTGAAGAATTAAACATCAAAACTATATATATAATCAATCATGTTTTGGAACCATGTTGGGACATTCCTAAAAAATTTACGATAAGATTTTAAAAGGTGAAGAACATTGGGGTTTATAAATGTGATAATGAAAAACACCACATGCATCTAAATCAACAATATGAGAACAAAAATCTGGAACAACAAAGAACTATGTAGATGAAACCTCCATAATTTCCCTCTTGGAAAAGTTATCAGCAAATTGTTTGTCCTCCCTATATGCATGGGTGACATCAGGATGAAGGTTCTAAATCTGACAAATCCATTAAATCCTTGATGTAAGTATTATCTAGGGTATATTCTTTGACTAATTCGAAATATAATGCACCATGGTGGTAGAGTTAGATTCCAAATATAGATGCCTCCAACCATGATAGATATCATACATGATTTCAATGATAATAGACGAAATTTACTATTCAATGGAATATCCATTCAAATTTATTTGTAGAATCATCCTTTAATGTATCCAAGATGGGTGTGTAAGACACCACCACATCTCGAGATTCCTGGTTCACCTGATGTCACCCAATCGACATTCAATTTCATCCATAGTGGGATCTGTGGAATCAACCTGATGGATTTAATAACTAGAGGTTTCATGACCCTTACAGTACCACCAATGGTTATTAGAATAATAATAATAGAAATGTCATTTTTCATTTAACTTGTTTTTATTTTTGTGGCATACAAGACCTCATGGTAAATAAAATTCCTTCAGTCTTTTATAGAGGGCCTTTAATTCTCAACCGAAAGGGATTTACATTCCTTCCAAATGAATTCAATGATAGTAGCTTGTCTTTTGACCATTATTGCAACAAATTTATTGACTCAGATATGTTCTTAGAATGTATGTCATCCTGCCACCATGGCTATCCATATTTATTTTTATTCCAAAAATTTTAGAGAAAATCATTATAGAACCTAAATAAAAATCTACATAAAAAAGTTTGTGTTTGATATAATCCTCAGCTTGAAGTAATATGCAACACAATAATTCTTGTTCAAATCCAGATTTCTGAAGCATGTTATGAATATGCAACCTTACGTTCCTGATTCTCCACAACTACTGTTAATTATATGGCGAAATGTAGGGTTTCCGAACGTTTTTATCCATCAAGGAGTTGTTGAATTCTCATTATACATATAGATATAGAAATCCATGAGGTGAAATGACTAATGGAGATAGGAGCCCAAATCAACATATTTGTTTCAGTATATGTGTATATATGAAATTGCTACATTGTTTGAGTATGTAGACACCCCTTTCCAAATATGTTGTTATGAGCATCATCAATGGATATATATTCTATGATGGGAGGCACGACCATACCAAAATTGATGGACCAGTCAATCCAAGGTGTATTCCGTTCATTTAAACTAGACTGCTTACAAATGAACCATTTGGGGAAACACATGATGTCATGGTATTAATTATTAAGGGATATCCATATTGAAGAGGAAACATAAATTCCTAAACTAAAAGAATAAATGTAATTATTAACAAGATACAAATTCAGTTTTCATCTTTAAATAAAAAATTAAATACAATAATCACATGTCTTCAAATTAAAATGGACATTCTAAAAATCATGATAATTTCCATACGGATTACACTAATAATCTGTGATGGAATTAAAATACTAATATAAATATATAAAATGTTAACATGTTTTTATATTACATTTTTCCTAATATTAAATGAATCATTTATAAATGGATGGCTAATCAAATTTCTAATTAAAATAAAAATATTGAGTGATGTAATATTCATCTTGTATTCTAATTAAGATATAAATAAAACAATTTATAATATATATATTAATATTATAGATATTAAAAATTAATAACATTCTTTTAAAATATATTACAAAATATAATAAAAAAATAAAAATATGTAAAATGGGGAATATATAATTTCGAAATCAATTAATTATTAGTTAATATGAAATAGTTTATGAAACACAATTTCATATATAATACATTCAAGAATATGTAGTTTCTTGAATAACGATTTTATTAAAATGGTTCTTTTATAAACTATTTCTCTTACAAAGCAATGAAATATTTTAATTTAAAAACTGAATATAAGAAGTTATCAAAATTATAAATCATCAAATAGATAAATGTAATTAAAAAATAACTTGGAAAATTTTATTATATATCAGAGTGAGTAAATATAAATATAAATATCTAATGGATTTATTTGATTTTAATATGTTTCATTCCAATTTCATGTGAGAATATTATTAATGGGGAAATATATGAAAAATGTGATGTCATATTACAATGTAGTTTTGGATTTTATTTTTTAGATTTCATTGTGTATGTTGTGTCATATAATTAATATTAAAAATATATAAATGAATCTCTCAATTTGTGATGACACATTGACTGATCAATTTGATTTATTAAATATATTCAAATTAATAACATTGAATTAATAATGTATGTAGTGGTATATTTAAATTTTAAATGTTTACATGAAAATTCTTATTTGAAAGGAACATTCGCCTTCATGATTTTTTTTAAAAACGAATGATTTAATTTCAAAAATAAATAATTTAAAATGGACGAAATATTAAAAAACATTTCAACATATTTTAGATTAAAACATTGTAACTAACAAAATTTATAAATTAATTTAAAAATTAGTTTTTAAAAAATTGTATATAACTACCAGTATTACCAAGAAAATGAGCAGGGTTGTTCATTAGGACCCACATGTATAATAATTGTAAATTGGAGTCTTCTTTTATAATCCAAAATATAGAAGTGAGTGTTTAAATGGGAGAAGAAATATAATATTTTCACCAAAATCATGATTATAAATGTATGAGATTGCAAAAAAAGATTGTATTTGATATCTCAACATCACAGAATGGTGCACAACACTCATACATCCATAATGAAAAAAAATATATGAATAGGGATTATAATATAACAAATTTTAAATATATTTCAACATTTCCTCACATTAACTGTAATAGATAAAAATAAGAGATCTACAATATAATCCTCAAAAACATTCTATAAAAGTGGGATATAGAATCATATAAAAACATTTATGTGTATTATATTGGTTTTAATTGATATTTTTGTTGATTTGTGATGTGTTTTTAATTTTTCTGATATGACTAGGACATAGTATTATTAAATGGTTATTTTTCAGACTCATGAGTTGAAATTGTATGTTTTTATAAAAACATCAATCAAACAACTTGAAATAAATGTAATATTATTTTAGAATTTTTATTATCATTAATGATGGAATAAGGTGTGGCGACTACTAAAATGGCCATTCCACCGCAATAGATCAAATATTTAATAACCCAGATTGAATCCAAATCATATTAAGGAAGTATTTGAAGAATTCATGATAGATTAATTATAAATGAGACACATTCCATGAATAAATTAAAAATGTAATATATAAAGGTTTTCTTTAAAAGAAAATTATACCAATCCAAATTGGGGTTCATTATTTCTATTCTAACCATCATAATCATGTAAAAATAACTCTCCAATTTTAATGATGAAATTTAAGGTTTAATAAAATATAACGAATACATTGTTATAGATAACTCGTCATGACTTGAATAAAAAATATGGATATAGTGAAATTTTTTGAAATAGAGATCACAATGCGGGGAGATGGTAGTTTGATGGAGGGGCGATTTTGTAGGGCGTAAGGTCGTTCAAAATTGATCATCCAATTTAGTATGTCACATATATTTCATATTGAGTACCGAAGGGTATTATGAGGGTACCAGAGGTTCCATTCTTGTGTCATGAGTGTTGGGTCAATTCTAGGGTAGTGTGGGGAGGATTCAAAGTTACAGTGGGAGATCATCTGAGGTAGTGAGAGTGGTTGTACAGGGGTAGGATAAGGGTCATGGGGAATAAGGGGTGATTTAATGGGATGAAGATGAATTCATTTATAGTTTCAAGGGAGTGTGTGAAATTGTGATGAGGGTACACATTTAATGAATAAGGATGGGGGGATTTCATTTTTTTAGAATTTATTAGTGATAACCACATTTTGATTTCCTAATTTCTATATCTGTTAAAGGTAAATTATATAGTAGTGATTCATGATTCAAGATTTGTATAAAACATTCACATAATATTCTCCCCATGCTTTCCCTAATTTCACCACCCTCTAAATATTTATATTCATATAAATTTTACACTACAACTATAGTAATTTAACTTCTACAAACCATCTATAACCAATTTCATTAGCCAGTAACTGATATCAATTATCAATGTCTTTGAATTGAACCATATTCCACTCATATGTAAACCATATCCCAACCAGTCAACCCTATGTTAATTGGAAAACAACAACAACAATAATTAAAATGAAAACAAAAGAAAATTACCATAAGAATAAGAATAACCATAAAGACAACAATAATAATAGTGACGATGATAACAATTATGATGATATATTTGATGAGTAAAATAATAATAATAATAAATAACAATTAAAAAACAAAAAAAATAAAAAAATTCATATAGGGAATACCATGTTATTGGATAACCAAACCCATAATCCAAATAAAATTAAATTTAAAACACACACCTATGGAATAATATAAATGATATACGGAAAAATATTCCAAAAAATAGAATAAAAAATTGAACTTCAACATCATATATTAAATGGTTTTGTATGAAACATTCCATATTTAATAAAAATATACAATAAAATAACATCATAATAAGATGAACAAAGACTATTTGCAGTTAACCACTAAAAATAATCCATATGAATTCCAAAACGTCTATAATCATACTGATATATAGAATAATAAAAAATATAACATCCCAAAATCAACCTATATATAAAAAAATCATCATGACAAGACACATTAATTTCATTAGAAAAAGAATACATGATGTGTCACTACCAAAGGATAAGAACAAAAAAATAACAATAGATGATATCCAAAAAAGTAAAATTGAATCATAGTTATTATTCCTATATGATGGTTAAGTAATATATATTATCTTTACTCATGTAACATTATATATTTTATGAAATTAAATGATTCTTAACCTTAATATAGTCATCATTTCGTATTATTCTATCCTTAAATCTCATGTGTGTAGCCTTTTGAGGGTCCTAAATCCTTTTAAAAGGGCCATCATTAAACGTAGAATAAACCTATAGATATTGTATCAGATTTATTATTTTACACTATCTAAAAATGGAAATACTCTTAATGATACAATAGAGGATATTTTTACCATTGTTTTATACATATCTTATTAATCCTTATAAACCTTTAATTTCACAAGTAGGAGTGAGTAAGAACCTATTTTACAAATAACATGATTAATTACTTTCATATCACTCTTCCATTTCATTGAATCCATATTTACCACATATTAGTGATTCAACATCAGAGGTATCAGAATCTTCATGATTCTCCTTCTTTAAGGAATACTCATTAATCTTAAGTCATCATTTTGTATGTATGCAAAGGGATTTTGGCGAAGGGAAACATAAAATGAACAATGTTTTCCTTTTTGTGGTATTCTAGTATTGAATAGATGGGTTTTTAATATATGGAGTTGTAATGGACACATGATTTCATTTATAGTTGGGTGGATCACACTAATGGAAATGAAAACAAATTCTTTTTTATAAAAACATCCTTATTAAATATTTGAAAAATATAAATCTATCATTCCTATCTCATGATAATTAAATGAATAAGGGAACACGAAATACCCAATAAATTTTTGAATCTCTGGTATTCCAATCCCAAACGACCATTGTAGCACATCCCAGTATTTATCACTATTTTATTCTGATTCCAATCCCCCATTATTTTAATTCTCGTTGTTTCTACCTCTAGAATTTCAATCTCATAAGTCTATTACAATTCAACTTATTGGTTCCCTATTGTGTAATTCTATAGCACAATTCTTGTTCAGATCTATATGAAACCCACTACATCATTATGAGCATCATATCCAGAAACAATAATGGGATCCATTAGTTTCACAACTCTTCTATTGCAGTGGTGATAATATAAGAAGCCTCTAATGTAGTTTATCTAGTAAATAAAGCTCTACCCATGGTAATCAAGTCATAGTTATTTCCCAAATAGAGTTGTGTAGTATTCATGGATGTAATTTAATTAATATTGCGTTTGAAAAAATAATATTAATCATATGGATTTTTTATTTTTAATCTAATTTCAATGTTATTTTGAATAATTATTGAATGACATTCCTCACTTATTTTGAAAACAATTTCCTATCGATCAATTTTTTAAATGATGTCATTATGTTATAATTACACATTAATGAATTCAATAAAAATAATTTTTATAAGAAAATGTAATTGAAAAATAATATCCCTAATGTAGTATATCCTTTTTATTTTTTTAGTTGAATTATTGTGGTTTCTTTATGTTTTTAATTTATTAGAAACACCATCCCATAATTAAATAAAATATATATTTAGTTGGTGTTTAATTTTTTTTTAAAAAAAATTAATTGATCAATAATTGTAGTAAAACATGTATTATTATTATAATTAATCTTATATTTATTATGTGAATAAAAATTTCAGGTATTTGTTTTATTTTTCGGATTTCCAGCATTCTATAATGTAACACCCTGACATTATAAAATAAGAATATTTTATTGGATATAGTTTGTGACACAAATAACTGAGCATTAATAACCCAAAAAATACCTTTATTTTAATTAAATATATTAAATTCTGTGAATTACCATCAATAATGAGTTCATATTGGGTTAAACACAAAACTCAGTGTATCTTGTGTTACACGTAATACCGAGTTTAAATGAAATTCATTAATTTATTACAATATTATTGAAACATGACCTTTTTAACCTAGAAATTAAATTAGAGGTTTGAAAAATATATATTTTTCATATATACATTTGATATATATTGATTATAAAATAAATTAAGATTCATATAGATGAAAAAAATTGTTTTTTGAAGACATGTATTTCTTATAAAAGGCAGTTTTGTCATGATTTTCACAATGAATTAAAAATTAAATTAGGACACATATATCAATTTCATTTCATGAAATGAAATTAATTTTTGAAATTAAAATATAAATATTATCTTAGGTTTAACATTTGGTAAATTTTTTTACATGTATTGTTTTTCAATTAATATTGAAAAATACAAAATTTAATTTAAAACTGTATTTTCATTTAAATTATTTATAAAGACAAATTATTTTTTTTAATTTTTTTTAAATTAAAATTAGTTCACTTATTTATTATTTATTAAAAATAAATTTATTTTAATAATTATTATATTTAATTTTGATATAAAAACATTTTAATCTTTTGAAAATTTTCACTTTAAAACCTACTTTCTCATCACATATGTAGAATTAATATTACTCTAAATTTTTCCAGTAATTTGAAATGAATAATCCAAAAATGGATTCCTTATTTGGGATCATCATTATCTATAAATTAAGATAAATTCTATATAATTTTAACCCCAAAGTTATAATGAAAATAGTGAAAACTAGTTACCATGGTTAAAAAATGTATTTATCTGGTGTTACAATATGAAGATAATGGTTAAAAATGACCCAAAAATATTTCAAAATCCAATTTTATTGAAAAATAACCAACACATATATTTTAAGCTTCAAAATGGCCCTTCTTTAATTTTTTTCCATCATAAAAACATGGGTATTATTGAATCCTTTCATGAAATTATATGTGTGACACTCACCTCACTTATAAAAGTTCGCCCCTATCATATCTTCTTGTCACCACAAAAAACATTTGATTCAACAAATAAATTCCCTAATAGAATAAAATCTTCCATCATGTTATCCTATAATCCGTATTTTGGGAATAGATCTATACTACAATGTCTTTGGTTAATACCAAATATAGATACTAGAACAAGATGTAATATTCATCATTGAGGGATTTTACATTATTTCTTCCTCATCCTTCATCAATAATTGATAAAACATTATGATATAATAACCTTAGTATCATAAATTTATGTAGATTTTTTAATTTTTTCATGACCTAAAACCATCTCCATTTCCATCAACTTGGTTATGAAATCGTCGTACGTTTGTATGGTGGTCTGCTGCCTCCCGAATTAATGTCATTTGTTTTTCCATTTCCACCTCTCACTATAGAGTATTATGATGTATATAAAGTATATATATGATATTTAAAAATTAATTTTCACTTTAATAATTATATATTATATTAATTTTTTTCAGAGTAGAATACTCAAGAGGGGGGTGATTTGAGTATTTAAAAAATTTCTTTTTGAAATGTTTTCTTTAAAGGTTCCCCCAAAAAAAATTCAGCCCAGTTAATCAAGGTAATACAGTTATGAATGTTTGAATGTTTAAATAACATCTCAGAAGATTGATTAATTCTTAGTCATCTCAATATCTGTTATTGATATTACTTTTTTAGCTAATCTAATATGGAAAACCAATAATAAATTCTGCTGAAGATTAACTATCAAAGTAAATCTAGTTATTTCTTATTATATAGTAAAATATAGAAAACTATGTTAAAAAACATAGTAGATATAAAACAATAGGTTCAGTCTCAAGATGATACCTAATCCCCACCATTTGACGTTCACCATCCACCAAAGCAGTTTATATTAATAAACATTATCCAAATCCTGTATCGGGGTAGACAATAGTTCACAGGACATCCCATCTCACACGGCCTCTTCCACAATTCTTCATGGGTATAAAAAAATAGGGCACATAAGGACCTTTTCCACAATTATCCATGTGATTAAACTAGTGTAAAAAGATATGATAGGAAGGAAATCTTGTATCCTTCAGTTTAGTGTAGGAGACAATGTTTGTTTTAATACAGACACAAACACACACACTACTCGAAAGATAAAAACTATAAAAATAAGTAAAAATATGAGGAGATAAGGTTAGAAGTGAGTTGAGTGTTATTCTATGAAGCTCTGGACTTCTGGGATGAAGATGATTAATGTATCGAGTGCTCTTGCAAGAAAAATAGTATCACAAGTCTGGTGCTCTAGTATCTAGTTAGATCTAGCATGTGTTCTATGTGGAGTTTCTATTTTGAAGATATTCATGACTCTATTCCATCATATTCCAGCTATTTGATTTGTGAATGCTTCGTGTGTTCTTCAGATGTATCTTGTAACATGTGTGATTTCTTTTCTAAATAATTCTCACTCTTCTACTACTCTACCACCTCATTATTTCAGGTCCACACTTTTCTTTTTATTCTTGGAATGCATGTGTTGCAGCTAACACAATGCATGTATTCAACACCTCATACATCGTTTTATCTGGTGACATGTCTACAAAGAAATATTAATTATGTCTATGCATTTAATAGACTCAAATATGACTTTTATAAATTAAATAGAAAATAACAAAGTAGATTAAAGAACGATGTCGCAGTCTTTATGGAAACAGTGTCACTTGGAAACGGTGTCACCGCAAAAAAGGTTCATATTCTTTGCATTTGAGCGATCGTATAGTTATGATGGCATAGTGATCAGGAACCTGTAGCATAGATGTGGTGTTAGGATCATGGTTTCTAGACCATTTCCAATCTTCAAATGGTGTCTTTATAAGGAACCAGTGTCATAGACTTCAATAGATCTAAAACTGGTTACGCTGTCTGGTCACTCTGTCGGGTCATAGTGTGTGGTCATGGTGTCTAGTCATAGTGTTTGGTCATGGGGTATGGGTCACGGTTTTTGGTCACGGTGTCTGGGCCACGGTCTATGTGTCATGGTGTTTGGGTCACAGTGTTTGGTCAAGGTGTCTGGGTCATGGAGTATGGTCACGATGTCTGGGTCACGGTGTCTGGGTCTTGGTGGCTGGGCATGGTGGCTGGTCACGGTGTCTCAGTCATAGCCAAATATCGATATATAAACATAAGAAATAATATTCATATAATTCATTAGACCTAATCATTAATAAAATAAATTAATTATAAAACAAATTATTTATAGTTTAAAATAATAAATAATGATTTATAGCAATTAAGATCATGGGTAGGTTACAATAATCACACATGAGTTGAGATATATTAGATATGATTAACAAGATTTACATGACGTTTAGGATTTTTGATCATTAAAAAATGATTAAAATAGGAGGAGGCCAACAATCTCTCCATTCTTGTTGTTCATAAATCATATGAGTGAGATATTTGTTCTTAGTGTATATGTCTCTCCCCCTTTTTGGATTATCAAAAAGAGTTCAAAGGGAAGGAAGAAAATAAACAATAATAGATAACATTACATTACATGGAAAAATATGTGTCATTAAAAATAGTAGGCAATGTAAATAAAAATTATATCCCTATCAAAATATAGTATTCATTGTTCTTTAGCACTGGATGTCTTCTATTTTCCCTTGGCAGCAGCATCAAGAGAAGCCAGAGGAGTAGAGGATGAAGGTGAACAAGGGAGTGAACCAAATTCCATTGATGGAAGGGGGTCTTTAAAAAATATAAATGGAAAAGGTAGGTCTAGTGGAATACTGAGAAAATTTTTGTTCAAGGATAACTGGTCTAACCTGACTCCGAGCCTCAGAGATAGAGATAGAGGTAGTGAAGATGGAATTTTACGAGGATTTAGGCAAACCAGGCCGCAAGTGTGTAGTTGTAGGAGACACAATAGTAGCGCTCTTAACATTAAGATAAGTCCTTAAAAACATGATGAAGTCAGTAATAATCTCAGCACCATATTATATCGCTTTCTCAAATTCTTATTTTTTCCCAATAACTTGTCCTACAAGGGAGTAAAATCTTTCATCTTTTGATCTTGAGTTTTGAAAGCTTGAGTGACTGGAGGTATTTTCATATTTTCTACAAGGTGCATGAAATGGATTGTCATATCATTCATTGAGAAAATAAAATTGAAGTAGAAATCCACCTTCATAGTAATTTCTTCCTGAGCATCATTGTTAATTGTGGAATGAATTATTACAAATCAAGAACTCTATTACTTTTTTTGACAATCGCAAAGATAGACTCTTTGTCAAAGACACATAGAACTGATTGAAGTTCTTCCATAACAACCATTTTGAGCAGATCACTATCAAAGGAGTGTTGATATTACAGTCCAGTGGTACTAGATGTTGTAACAGGTCAGTTAGGGGACATTAGTTGATTCATAACATTCTGTAGACATCTCATTAACTTGGAAATCAATTTGTTGAGACCAATAAAAATATCACACATTTCTTGAACAATTTTATTGTTTCTTTCATCCAACTTTTCATCTATAGAATTTAGGATAGGTTGAATTAGAAAGAGAAATTCTGGTGGAATATTACCACTGATATCCTCGACAGGATGAGAAACAATATCTAGTATTGATTTCAAAAATTTATGCATATCTCTAACCAAATCTATGAGAGAATCCACTACATCACTCAGCTGGTTGTTCTCAATTCTGACCTCTTGAATTTCGTAAATCATTTTCGGTTGAATCTACCATATTATCTTTTCAATCAATATGGAACCATTTCATTCACTTAGGTTTGTTATAAGAGTAGGTTGAGAGTTCATGTGCTTTTCAACTAAATCCAATAAAGTAGATATAAATTATTTCAAATCATCATTACCCACTAAGGTAGAAGGATCTTGTGAAGGTTCTGGAATAGGAACCGAGACAGGTGTAGGTTTCATTGTAGAGATAACTTCAATAGAAGATATAAGGCCCCAGCCTTAAACCTTACTTAATCTTGAGTTATTACAAGATTACACATTAAAGATCATTTCGGGTTTTGAGTTTTAGAGAATTAGATCATAAAACTGGCATTACATTCCACATATAAACAAAGTGGTTACATAAAGATAGTATTCTTCATTCCCATCAATGGAAACACATTTAAAATAAAACATGGATTATTTCTTGACACATCCTTGACTCTATCATCTTATCATGTACCTTTCCCTTGACCTGTGAAAAACATTTCAAAAAAAACTTGGGATGAGCATAAAAAGCTCAGTATGGGTTATAAAAACATGGAAAGGAAACATGAGTTCATATATACATAAGAATGAAATCATACTTTACCCATAAAACATAGGCACATTAACATACCTCATAA
Source organism: Viscum album (assembly GCA_963277665.1). Classification (NCBI taxonomy): domain Eukaryota; kingdom Viridiplantae; phylum Streptophyta; class Magnoliopsida; order Santalales; family Viscaceae; genus Viscum; species Viscum album. The sequence goes on along the minus strand of OY728121.1, from coordinate 1,026,729,092 downwards.
AATCATGAATAAATCATAGAAATCATAAGACATAAAGGTAACTTGAGGCATTCATAACATTCTTACGTAGGGAGTAACCCTCTTGGTTATGTTTGGAATACCCATCACAGTATATTCCCTAAAAATATCTTCGGAGAAACCTTAACGTTTCACTCCATCGCGTTACCCAATGCATTGGAGAGCTATAACGGGCTCACCCGCCCTTAGTTTATCACGAAACCACCCGTCTTCATAATAATGCCCAAGAACCATAACATAATCATATCACATAAAACATGCATAAAGGAAACATAAAATTTCCACATTTCAATCACGAGATATCAATACAACACATTGATATAAAAACATTATGAAAACCATTTTCAATACTAAAATAAAAGAAAAGTAAAACAAGGTATTTATTTTTCTTTTAAAAAGAAGGTATGGCTTGTAGAGGAAGCCGAAACTCAAATAACGGTCATGACGGCGGAGAAGTCGTTGTCACGGCATACATACGACAAAAACATTCCCTTTTGTCGTTTAGTAAACACTTCGTATAAAAAAGATTCCTTTTGAATAAACGTAAAAGCCAAAGGGGTTTATACACCGTATAAAAGAAAGTTGTGTATAAAATAAAATATGCCTCAATGAAAGGAGATTGAGACGAAGTCCCATACCTCGTATCCGACTTGACCCGACCGTTATATAATCTCCTGAATAATAAACTTGAGTTAATCTCTTCTTGCTTATGAATCTTTTTCAAGTTCATTATTCCTTTTATACCAGTTTATGAACATCATGTAATCAGTTAAGTTAATAATGTTCATTTTGTCGGTATTTGGTTCTTAAGTCAAAAATAGACTTCTTACACTTACATGTTGTTAATTTGGTCAAAGGTTCATTATATCCATAATGGTATTAATGATGTAGATATCATATATGTCATATATATCCAGTACATACATGCATTTATAATATTACATAATCATTTAGAGGTAAGAAATGAAATGCACCGTTCATGGAGACGGTAAGCCGTACGTACGCATGAACGCTACTTCCATTTCTATTTCATATTTTCTGGAATGGAATCATAATGATATAAGAGTATATTATAATTCCAGTATAATAACATATATAATATCATTAACTTTATCCTTTACACATCCCACATATGGTATTAACGAATCAAATCACTTTCAGGGGGCGGTAGTCCGCACTTCCTAAAATGAAGATATCGTGTTTACCCATAATGGAAACCATAAAGGTATGCCAAAAATGAAAAAAAAAGAAGCTTAATGAAAACATAAACACATTATATATCATATATAAAAATAGTGACATCATAATGGCCACCTTTGAACGTGTTAAATGAGTATTGAACAATCATCGTTTCGGGAGGCAGAATTTCACCATCCACGGAAACCGAATGTTCTTTAACCATTTGATGTATTTTTGTGATAGTGTAGCTCAAATAAATCTTATAACAACATCCTAGTATATTGAAGATACTGTTTTTGTTACAAAGGAAGTAAATAAAAAGATTTTAGGGGGTTGGAGAATCAAAATAAAACAAATGAACATGAGAGAATGAATTACCTTTAAAAGTGTAACTCCTTTTGAGTTGAGCCTAAAGGCTTCCATTAAAAGGATTATTCCCAAATTGAATCCTCTAGTATTAGGAGAGGGATTTGAAGAGAGTAATTGGGCAGGGGTTGGCCGAGCCAAAGGCTTGAGAAGTGTGTGAAATGGTGTAGAGGTGGGGGCCTTTTATAAGAGGAGAAGAGGGGCACTTTTAGAAAGTAAAGAAATATTACTTTATTTTATACTTAGTTTCGGTTTTAAAAGGTCCCAAATTGATATAATTCGTGGATAAGGTGATAAGGGTTCGACATCCACTCATCCAATTGGTTTTGGACATGTGTAGGTTTTAGATTTTTCATTATCTTTCCATTTTATTTAAATCGTCAAATAATGATGTCATCGTTGCATCATTATTATGTCATATATAATTTAATTTATTTAATGTCTAAAAATTATAAAACAAATACTATGATGTAGGAAATCTTTTTAGCTTTCCAATGACTATTTATAATCAAAATTTGGACTTGTATAACCCCACTCAAAAAGTATTTTAGTAAAACAATATATGTTAGTGCCATTTTCACTTTAACATTAAATAAAAATATATTAATGTCATTTTCCAACTAAAGTGGCTCCATGGGGTCCCCAAGTTGTCCCATGGCTTGTCTTGGTCGGCCATGACTCACCCAATAGGTGTAGGACAAGTGTCATGGTGTTTTCTCATTCTTATAATACCATTTTTACCTTAAACTACACTAATTACCTCTAATCGCGATTAATGAAAAAAAGTTACTATTCACCAAAAAATTATTTTAATCTCATTGAACCACATTTTACTTCTTAATGACAACCATGTATGTCGGATTTTCAAAATTCAATACACATTAGTGGTAAACTTTCATTTAACTGAAAAATCAGTTTGCTTGATTACCACTTAGTGGTTTCACTATTCATCAAAAATTGAAGTTTTTCAGAAAATTACCAAAAATTCACCCTAAGCTATATTTGATATTCCGAATTCAAAAATGAAGTCCATTTTACAAAATTCAAAACATATAAGTCAAATTAATTAATTTAATAATTAATTCCCGTTGTCATGACAAATAGCGTGTTTTTGTGAAACAATAAGTATCAAAAGATTGACACTAGTTTAAGTCCGATTTCAAAGTGAAATTAACTCCAACGACCACTATTGGATTTAATGGTACAAATATTTTCTAATTTCACATTAAAACCAATTCAAAAGATAATCTAATCATATAAATAAATTAGATTAAAAAGAGGTTTTGAATTAAAATACAACATTTTACACTATTCATTAAAAAAATGAACTTTATTAGAAAGGTACCAAAAATTTACAGAAAGTAAATTTTGATGTCCCGATTCTAAAGAAGAGTTATATTTGGTCCAAAATAAAGTATAAGAGTGATCAAAACTATATTTAATTATGGTTCACCATTAAAAGGTGATAAGTGAACCTTTAGTGAAAATTAGAGTATATATGCCCTAAAATTGAACTCTTTCCGTATTTTAAGCCATTATCATTTATTGGGTAAATGTAAAAACATTTAAAAACATATATAATCATATTTTAGTTATTTCTATCCATTCCCGCCAGTACAACGGCTTCTCGTTAACTAACATTTAAAATAATATTATTTTATTACTTGTGTGCAATGTATGTTTTCAAAGAAACTCATCGTTGCGTACCGAGTACGCTATCGAACGTAGAAACCCCTTTTAATTAAAATTAATATTTAATTCATAAATATTAATAAATATGAAAATTCTTTATTCTTTATTTACCTGGGATGTTACATCCATCCCCCCTTTTGGGAATTGCGTCCTCGCAATTTTATTCACTTATCAAAATAAGTGGGGGTATTTATCCCTCATAGCATTTTCAGATTCCCATGTTGCCTCTTCAATCACATGGTTTTTCCACAAAACCTTTACCTGATGAATCACCTTATTCTGTAACACTTGCTCCCTGTGGTCAAGAATCTGGACCGGTTTTTCCTCATAAGATAGGTTCTCTTCCAGTTGAACTACCTCTGGACTCAAAACATGAGATGGATCTGGCATATACTTTCTCAACATCGAAACGTGAAAAACATTGTGTACCTGAGATAAACTCGGAGGTAAAGCCACCTGGTATGCAACTGATCCAACTCTTTCCAGAATTTCATATGGTACAATAAACTTTGGACTCAGCTTTCCTTTCTTACCAAATCTCATCACACTTTTCCAATGAGAATCCTTGAGAAAAACATGATCACCTACCTCGAAAGATAGATCCTTCCTCTGGTTATCTGCATAACTCTTCTGCCTTCTCTGAGCTGTTCTCATGTGCTTCTGAATCAACTGAACTTTTTCTGCCATCTCTTATACCAACTCTGGTCCCATCAGTTTCCTTTCACCCACTTCATCCCAAAATGCTGGAGTTCGACACCGCTTCCCATATAATGCCTCAAATGGTGCCATCTGTATACTGGAATGAAAACTGTTATTATAAGAAAATTTAACCAAAGAAAGATGTTGGTCCCAACTTCCCTGATAATCCATAGAACAAGCTCGTAGCATATCTTCCAACATCTGGATTGTTTGTTCTGACTTCCCATCTGATTGAGGATGAAAAGCTGTACTAAAATTTAATTCAGTACCCAACGACTTCTGAAGGCCTTTCCAAAAGTTAGAAGTAAACCTGGGATCACAATCCGATACAATGGAGAGAGGAACTCCATGTAACCTGACTATCTCTTTAAGATACAAACGGGAAAGTTGATCAAGAGAGAAAGTATCTCGTATAGCAAGGAAGTGAGCAGATTTGGTCAAGCGATCAACAATAACCCAGATTTCATTATTACCTCGAGATGTCTTTGGTAATCAAACAACAAAGTCCATGGATATGTTTTCCCATTTCCACTCTGGCACTGGTAAAGGCTGAAGCATCCCTTTCGGTAACTGCTGCTCTTCTTTAACCTGTTGACAAGTCAAACACTTCACAGTAAAATCAGCAATGTCTCTTTTCATTCCATCCCACCAGTAATACTCCCGCAGATCTCTATACATCTTAGTACTGCCCGGATGAACTGAAAACAGAGAACTATGAGCTTCACATAACAACTCTCTCTTCAACTGTGAATCACAAGGCACACATAACCTCTTCCCAAACCTCAAAACACAAACTTATCCAAGAACTCATGGAAAATTTTATTCATAAGGTCCATGAATACAGCAGGTGCATTTGTTAACCCAAAAGGCATAACTACAAATTCATAATGGCCATATCTAGTACGGAACGCAGTCTTCGGAACGTCTGCTTCTTTTACTTTCAACTGATGGTACCCCGACCTCAAGTCAATATTCGAAAAATAATGAGCTCCCTGGAGCTGATACCACTTCATTTGATGGCCCAACATCTGCTGAAGTTGTTGCAAATGATTTTACCACCCCTTTCTTCTTGTAGTCTAGCTGCATTCCCCCAGTTGAGTTCATCATTGGACACTCGTTTGCGTAATGACCCATTTCATTACACTTAAAACATCTTACCGTTGGCTTTTCATTGCCTGCTTGATCATCTTCCTTACAGTTACGAGCAATATGACCAGACTTACCACACCGAAAGCACTTACCAGACTTGGATAAACATTCTCCAGGATGCATTTTACCACACTTCTCACAGGATAGATATTTGGTTTTCTTACCTCCTTTCTTCTTTGATGAATTCTTCCCCTTTGCCTGCCAACTAGACCTCTTATTCTGTTGTATGTCATAGAACACCTAATCATCGGAAAACTCCATTTCCACCTTCTCCGCACATCGAACAAGTTTTTCATAACTTTTGAACTCACGAGAAGCTAAAGCCCTTCGATACTTTGGCTTTAATCCTGAGTAAAAACGGTTTATTTTACTATCAAGATCTCGTATGAAGTTTGGAGCATACCTTGCTAATCGAGTGAACTTTTCTTCATAAGCAGCCACTGAATCATCCTTCTGTCTCAATTCTAGGAACTGTTTTTCCATCCTAAGACGAACCACCTTAGGGAAATATTTCTCAAGAAACATACCTTTGAATTCGTCCCAGTGAAGATCCTCAATCTCATCACTGTCCCTTATATTTTTCACCATCGACCACCACTGATCAGCTTCACCTTCAAAACGGTAAACAGCAAGACTAACCTTTTGATGTTCTGAACACCCCATGACATTAAAAATCTTTTCCAGTGCTTTAATCCACCCTTCAGCTTGCACAGGGTCATATGATCCTCTAAATGATGGGGGATGTTGCCTCATGAAATGTTCCACCACTGACATGTTCCTCTGTGTTTGATCTGGCTGATCTCGTGCATGGATACCACCACCATTTATAGCCTGAGTCGATTGTGCCATCACTGCAAAAAACTGTTCAGTTCCGATTCCGACCATCTCCGGTTGCTGATTTGGAACGTTGTCTGCCTCCTGATGTCGTCCCAACATAGCTGCTTTGTTTCCTCTGCGGAAAACCATTCTGAACATAGAAATATCTTAGGAGAAGCAACATGGCAATCCGTAAATGCTATATCATTTCAATCATATTACAATTTAACACTTTTCTAACTCCTAAAGTTGTCTAAACCGACCTCTGATACCAACTATAAGGCCCCGGCCTTAAACCTTACTTAATCTTGAGTTATTACAAGATTACACATTAAGGAACTTTTCGGGTTTAGAGTTTTAGAGAATTAGATCATAAAACTTGCATTACATTCCACATATAAACAAAGTGGTTACATAAAGATAGTATTCTTCATTCCCATCAATGGAAACACAATTAAAATAAAACATGGATTATTTCTTGACACATCCTTGACTCTATCATCTTATCATGTACCTTTCCCTTGACCTGTGAAAAACATTTCAAAAAAAAACTTGGGATGAGCATAAAAAGCTCAGTATGGGTTATAAAAACATGGAAAGGAAACATGAGTTCATATATACATAATAATGAAATCATACTTTACCCATAAAACATAGGCACTTTAACATACCTCATAAAATCATGAATAAATCATAGAAATCATAAGACATAAAGGTAACTTGAGGCATTCATAACATTCTTACGTAGGGAGTAACCCTCTTGGTTACGTTTGGAATACCCATCACAGTATATTCCCTAAAAATCTCTTCGGAGAAACCTTAACGTTTCACTCCTTCGCGTTACCCAATGCATTGGAGAGCTATAACGGGCTCACCCGCCCTTAGTTTATCACGGAACCACCCATCTTCATAATAATGCCCAAGAACCATAACATAATCATATCACATAAAACATGCATAAAGGAAACATAAAATTTCCACATTTCAATCACGAGATATCAATACAACACATTGATATAAAAACATTATGAAAACCATTTTCAATACTAAAATAAAAGAAAAGTAAAACAAGGTATTTATTTTTCTTTTAAAAAGAAGGTATGGCTTGTAGAGGAAGCCGAAACTCAAATAACGGTCACGACGGCGGAGAAGTCGTTGTCGCCGCATACGTACGACAAAAACATTCCCTTTTTTCGTTTAGTAAATGCTTCGTATAAAAAAGATTCCTTTTGAATAAACGTAAAAGTCCAAGGGGTTTATACACCGTATAAAATAAAGTTGTGTATAAAATAAAATATGCCTCAACGAAAGGAGATTGAGACGAAGTCCCATACCTCGTATCCGACTTGACCCGACCGTTCTTTAATCTCCTGAATAATACACTTGAGTTAATCTCTACTTGCTTATGAATATTTTTCAAGTTCATTATTCCTTTTATACCAGTTTATGAACATCATGTAATCAGTTAAGTTAATAATGTTCATTTTGTCGGTATTTGGTTCTTAAGTCAAAAATAGACTTCTTACACTTACATGTTGTTAATTTGGTCAAAGGTTCATTATATCCAGAATGGTATTAATGATTTAGATATAATATATGTCATATATATCAAGTACATACATGCATTTATAATATTACATAATCATTTAGAGGTAAGAAATGAAATGCACCGTTCATAGAGACGGTAAGCCGTACGTACGCATGAACGCTACTTCCATTTCTATTTCATATTTTCTGGAATGGAATCATAATGATATAAGAGTATATTATAATTCCAGTATAATAACATATATAATATCATTAACTTTATCCTTTACACATCCCACATATGGTATTAACGAATAAAATCACTTTCAGGGGGCGGTAGTCCGCACTTCCTAAAATGAAGATATCGTGTTTACCCATAATGGAAACCATAAAGGTATGCCAAAAATGAAAAAAAAAACAGAAGCTTAAGGAAAACATAAACATATTATATATCATATATAAAAATAGTGACATCATAATGGCCACCTTTGAAGGTGTTAAATGAGTATTGAACAATCATCGTTTCGGGAGGCAGAATTTCGCCATCCACGGAAACCGTATGTTCTTTAACCATTTGATGTAGTTTTGTGAGAGTGTAGCTCAAATAAATCTTATAACAACATCCTAGTATATTCACGATACTGGTTTTGTTACAAAGAAAGTAAATAAAAAGAGTTTAGGGGGTTGGAGAAGCAAAATAAAAAAAATGAACATGAGAGAATGAATTACCTTTAAAAGTGTAACTCCTTTTGAGTTGAGCCTAAAGGCTTCCTTTGAAAGGATTCTGCCCAAAGGGAATCCTCTAGGATGAGGATAGGGATGTGGAGAGAGTAATTGGGCAGGGGTTGGCCGAGCCAAAGGCTTGAGAAGTGTGTGAAATGGTGTAGAGGTGGGGGCCTTTTATAAGAGGAGAAGAGGGGCACTTTTGGAAAGTAAAGAAATATTACTTTATTTGAAAATGTGTTTCGGTTTTAAAAGGTCCCACATTGATATAATTCGTGGATAAGGTTATAAGGGTTCTACATCCACTCATCCAATTGGTTTTGTACATGTGTAGGTTTTAGATTTTTCATTATCTTTCCATTTTATTTAAATCGTCAAATAATGATGTCATCGCTGCATCATTATTATGTCATATATAATTTAATTTATTTAATGTCTAAAAATTATAAAACAAATACTATGATGTAGGAAATCTTTTTATCTTTCCAATGACTATTTATAATCAAAATTTGGACTTGTATAACTCCACTCAAAAATTATTTTAGTAAAACAATTTATGTTAGTGTCATTTTCACTTTAACATTAAATAAAAATATATTAATGTCATTTTCCAACTAAAGTGGCTCCATGGGGTCCCCAAGTTGTCCCATGGCTTGTATTGGTCGGCCATGACTCACCCAATTGGTGTAGGACAAGTGTCATAGTGTTTTCACATTCTTATAATACCATTTTTACCTTAAACTGCACTAATTACCTCTAATCGCGATTAATGAAAAAAAGTTACTATTCACCAAAAAATTATTTTAATCTCATTGAACCACATTTTACTTCTTAATGACAACCATGTATGTCGGATTTTCAAAATTCAATACACATTAGTGGTAACCTTTCATTTAACTGAAAAATCAGTTTGCTTGATTACCACTTAGTGGTTTCACTATTCATCAAAAATTGAAGTTTTTCAGAAAATTACCAAAAATTCACCCTAAGCTATATTTGATATTCCGAATTCAAAAATGAAGTCCATTTTACAAAATTCAAAACATATAAGTCAAATTAATTAATTTAATAATTAATTCCCGTTGTCATGACAAATAGCGTGTTTTTGTGAAACAATAAGTATCAAAAGATTGACACTAGTTTAAGTCTGATTTCAAAGTGAAATTAACTCCAACGACCACTATTGGATTTAATGGTAAAAATATTTTCTAATTTCACATTAAAACCAATTCAAAAGATAATCTAATCATATAAATAAATTAGATTAAAAAGAGGTTTTGAATTAAAATACAACATTTTACACTATTCATTAAAAAAATGAACTTTATCAGAAAGGTACCAAAAATTTACAGAAAGTAAATTCTGATGTCCCGATTCTAAAGAAGAGTTATATTTGGTCCAAAATAAAGTATAAGAGTGATCAAAACTATATTTAATGACGGTTCACCATTAAAAGGTGATAAGTGAACCTTTAGTGAAAATTAGAGTATATATGCCCTAAAATTGAACTCTTTCCGTATTTTAAGCATTTATCTTTTATTGGGTAAATGTAAAAACATTTAAAAACATATATAATCATATTTTAGTTATTTCTATCCATTCCAGCCAGTACAACGGCTACTCGTTAACTAACATTTAAAATAATATTATTTTATTACTTGTGTGCAACGTATGTTTTCAAAGAAACTCATCGTTGCGTACCGAGTACGCTATCGAACATAGAAACCCCTTTTAATTAAAATTAATATTTAATTCGTAAATATTAATTAATATGAAAATTCTTTATTCTTTATTTACATGGGATGTTACAGAAGAGACTAGTTTCAATTGAAAAACAGTAGATAGATCTATATCCTCAACTAAGGCTTCCTGGGAACCATTCACATCTACATAGCAGGGGAATTTATATCATGTATCGATAGTGCATTGATAAACATGATTAGAAACTTCAACACTTTCAAGATTATGCTTCTTATCCCCCTCAACAAGGTTATATCTCACAAGATTTTGAGATTAATTTCTTTGATTAATTTCAAAAATATCATCCCCGATAGCCTCACTAATTTCATTTCTATCTAACTAAAAGGGTTTCTCCATTCATTCCTTAGGAGATGGGATAATCTGAAGAACATGTTGTTCCTCTATGTGTTCCACAAAAGCAGATTCTTTATCAAGAGAAATATCCTCTTCTAGATGATATTCATGAACATCCTTTTCCATTACAATAATATCATACTCTTCTTTAGAATAAGGTTCCTCATCCAAATCAACATTTTCGTCAAGAACATGTACTTCCTTCCCAGCTATGACTTGAGGAACTGGTTCGATGTCTTCATGATCTAGGAAAATTTCCTCTATAGGTGCAATAACCACTTATTCTTCATCATCTAGAGGATAGTCTACAATTTCATCTGGTTCCAGACTAGGATCAGAAATGATCATAATTCTGGAAGAATTCTCAACCTGGTTGAACTTTTCATAAACCCTGTCATTATCCCCAACCCATGCTTGCATCCATGATTCTAACTAATTTTAATTCATTTGATTGTATCCATTGAGATAAAAAATTCATATAACATAATTTCATCTTTATTCGGTCCAACCAACCCTTTAGCATGAAGCATAGAAGATATTAATCATGAGTATAATAAGTAGGTTGACATTGATGATGTATTTATCAACTCAAAAATATGAAGTATAACTTACTTACATATTTTAATCATGTTTCCATTCTTCATAAGATGTATAAGAAATAAATCTAGTTACATTAGTGTAGCAGAATATACTTTTCATGGACTAATCAGATTCTGAACAAATTTAAACAATAGTTTGGTTTCACCATCTAGCTCAGTAGTAGTAGCTCTTCATTCCGTTTCATTTCCAATAAAACATATGCATTCTTCTTCTAAAACAATTATCTCACTTGGAGTAGGAGGACCACTTTGGTATTTATAAATAACTACCTCATGAGGTATACAAAGGAAAGTTTTCCATATCCTATAAGAAAAGGTATATCTGTGGCCATTGATCCAACTTCTCACAACAAAACCATTTGATTTATCTAATGATAATTGAATGAACTGATAAAACTATGAAATTAACTTTGGGTAAAACGTCCTTGTCTCCATTGTGAACCAATCCATCCAACACATTTTTTTCAGTACATTAAACACTATATACTTACACGAATGTATCCACTTATGAAATATTTCCTGTTCTCGTACCACTATTCTGTTAACAAGGATCGGACTCAAAGGACCATCAGGCGCTATCTTCAGTGCTCTATTAATTTTCTTCTGAGATCGGTGCTTCTCAGGTGTCGAAGAAGATGGGTGCTTCATCCTAGGAATTAAAATAAGGTTTTAGAGAGAGATATAGAGAACTCAAGGGTTGAAGGAGGGGTTACGATTTGGGAGAAGAGAGCTTGGACGAAGAAAAGAGTGAAATATCATTCATTTTTATTATTTAGGGGTATCGAGGGTAGAAAATTCAATAGAGTGGGAAAAAAAGAATGAAATAAATGTTCATAAAGATACAGGTAATGATATGTAAAAGAAGAAAAATTGTCCTTATGGTGAGAGCAGAACAGACTTGCACGGTGATACCATAATAGGTTTTCACAGGGTCATCTCTACTGTGTGACTTCAAAACTGTGTGACCATATTGTTTGAAATAGTATATCCTAGATAGTAACTGAGAGATAGTAACTATGAGATCATAAACATGAATCAAAAACGTTTATGACAATAAACTATAGAATTGTAAGAGTTATATAGTAATCTTAAGACAGTGACTTCTGAAACCGTAAACAATGAAACAATACGTTTCCAAATAGTACAGTTACTACTTAATATTTATCATACCTAGTTCATGGGTGATGTAATATAATCATTAAAGATTTAATTGTTTAGTGAATATGTCCACAAGAATATATTCAATTCAAATGAATTAAACAGTGATATCACCCATTTGATAAGGTTCTCTCAAAATGTGATGTCCTACATCAATATGTTTTTCCCTACAGTGTGAAACATGATTTTTTGAGATGTTAATAGCACTTGTATTGTCAAATTTTATAGGAACACGCCTGAATTGATATCCATAATCTAGTAATGTGTGTTTCATCAACAAAATTTGTGCAGAACCACTACTAGAAACTATGTGTCCAGCTTCAGCAGTAGATAATGCAACAGAGTTTTGTTTCTTACTATACCATGATACTAGTGACTTTACTAAAAATTTACATGCTCCACAGGTGATCTTACTATCTAATTTACAACCATCTAAATCATCATCGGAATAGCTAACTAACTCAAATTATTGTCCTTTGGGATAAACCAGTCCTAGATTGGGTGTATTTGTGAGGCATTTGAAAATTCTATTCATAACCTTTAACTGAGATTCCATTGGGTTTTCTGGAAAACGGGAACACAAACATATAGTAAACATAATATTATGCTAGATAGCATTTAATTAGGGTAATATTCCAATCATTATTTTCTAAGTGGTTTGATCAATAGATATTCAATCTTCATCATGATCCAACTTACAAGTAGTACACATTGGAGTTTCACTCTTTTTAGTTCTATAAAAGATAGAACGTTTTAGAAGATCTTTAGTATATTTTCATTGATTTAAAATAATACCGTCATTATTATGTATGATTTGAAATCAATGAAATAATAATAGTTTCCCAATAAAACTCATTTCAAATTTGATTTTAATTATTTAAGAAAATTAAATACACAAAGAACATTTTGACAATCCAAATATAATATCATCTACATAAATTTGAACTACTAAAACATCATGGGAAAATCATTTTATAGAATGGGTAGGATCAGCTATGCATTCACTAAAAACATTGGAATAAAGAATAGTACTTAATCAATCATACCAAGCTCTTGGAGCTTATTTAATACCATATAAATCTTTTGATAATTTAAAAACATGACTTTTAATGTGATGATTTGTAAAACCATGGGGTTCTCCATAATGAAATCATCATCTATATACCCTTCTAGGAATTCACTCTTAACATCCATTTGATATAGTTTGAAATTAATATGTGCAGCATAATCAAGAAGGATTCTAATGTCTACACGTCTAGATACTCATGCAAAGGTCACATCATAGTCAATTCCCTCTTTCTGACTATAACCTTGTGCAACCAATCTAGCCTTGTTTCTAACTATGTAACCAGCTTTGTCTACCTTATTTCTAAACATCCTCCTAGTGCCTATGGTAAATGTGTCTTTAGGCCTGTCAACAAGTTTCTAAACATTGTTCCTTTAAAAATTATTAAGTTCTTCTTGCATAGCCATCGCCGAAAATTCATCATTGATATCATCATTAATATTTTTAGGTTCATGTTGTGACAATAAGACATGATGTTAAACCCAATTTCTAAGATAAGATATATTTTGAGTAACTTTGTCTAAATCAACTACAACAATATCTACTGGATTGTTCTTAAGGGTTCTAATATCTCTACAAAAAGTAGGATTACTGATTTAATATTGTTCAGCAGGTTCGAGGTCATTATGACTTGAATCTGAAGAATTTCTAGAACTTGAAGTTTTCACAGATTCCATTACAATATGGTCACATGATATTGAATTGATGTCTAGATTTCACACATCATCCTCCAGGTTCTCTAGAGTGGTCTTAGGCTCATGTGGATCTATCTCATCAAACTTGACCTGGATCGATTATTCCACAATTTTAGTTCTTTTGTTAAAGACTCTATAGGATATACTAGAGATTGAATATCCTAGAATGATTCCTTAATCACTCTTGGATTCAAATTTTTCAAGACTGACCTTAGTATTAAGGATATATACATTGTAACCAAAAAAAATTAAGTAGCTTACATTGGGGTTTCTATTGTTCCATAATTCTTATGGAGTTATTTTAAGAATAGGTCGAATCAACACTCTTTTAATAATATAGAATCATTTATTTACTAATTCAGCCCAAAAATAAATAGTTAAGTCATATTCACTAATCATGGTTCATGCAATGTCTTTCAAGGTTATATTTCTTCATTCTACAACTGCATTTTGTTGATGTGTTCTATGGGCATAGAAATTATGACTATAGCCATTTTTTGAACAAAAGGATTCAAAGTCAGGATTTTAAAACTCATGACCATGATCACTTCTTAAGGATTTCATTCTTTTTCCACTATTATTTTCTACAGGTTTAGTATATTGGGTTAAATGAGAGCAGACTTCAATTTTGTGAGCCAAGAAAAAGTCTTTATATATCTAGAAAATTAATCTACATGAACATAAACATAGTGCTTCCCATTTTAAATTGGAAACTCTATATGGCCAATACAAATCCATGTTAACCAGTTCAAGTTGTTGAGAAGTTGACACTTCATTCTTCGGATTAATGGAAATTTTGTGTTGTTTTCCCTTTTGACAATGATTACACACTTTATAATTTGGAACCTCACATTTGGTTAGATCTTTGACTAAGAATTTTATAGTTACCATTACAATGGATTGAATATTATTGTGCCTTAGTTTTCTATTGCAAAGAAAAGACTCTTTGTGAAATACACATAACCATGAAGCATTTTTAGAAACTAAAGACTCTATGTCAGCAGAGTATACATTTTCATTTCAAAATGCATAAAAGACTAATTAATTTTTAAAAATAAAACCATTGAAATAATAATTTTCAAATTTAAAATGAAATCCATCATCACATAGTTGGGAAATACAAAGAAGATTATATTTCTATCAATAAAAAAAAACTACTTTTGAAATTATAATTGAGTTAGAGCCACCTATTTTCCTAAGGAAATTGATTTTTTCATTTGAATTATCACCAAAGGTGAAATGTCCACCATCAATTTTATTATGTTCTTGAAGCATGAGCAGTCTCCTTTCATGTGTCTTGAACACCCACTACCAAAATAACATAAGATTTTTAGGTGCAATTTAAACACTTTTCCTACAAAATAGTCAAATAAAATCTGACATTGGTACCCATATTTTATTGGGTCCAACAATATTAGTGACTAGTGTTTTAGAAACCCAAATATGCATTATAATTTTCCTATTTTAATTATGTAAATTTCTTGATAAATAAACACGTTTTTCTCAATAAAATCTTGAACCAGTAGAGTGTGTATCATAATTTGAACTAGTATATTGTTTTCCATCGCTATGAATATAGTTGTATCTCCAAGATTTAGGAACAAAATTTGTTCTTACAAAATTTCTTTTACTAACATGATATCCAATACCAGTAGTATATTTATGATTAATGTGTTTGCCTAGAATTTGTACCAAAGTATCATTTCCATTCATCATCATGTTAAGGTACTTTTTCAATTGCTCTTTAGATAGAGTTAGTTCATTTTTTTCTATGTGTAATTGAATATTTTTCTATCTTTCTAGAGTAAGTTCATATTTAATAGTTGAGAAATGAGAATACTATTTCTTTAATGACTTGTATTTATCATTTAGTTCATTATATGTATGTTCATGCATATTACAGTAATCAGAAATTTCTTCATTAGACATGTTCTAATAATCACATTCATATCCAGAATAATAGGAATTGAGTACAAGAGATTCTAGTGTAATCTCAGATGATATTTTCATAAAGCACATGTTGAATTTTTTAGTAAGTTCTTCTTTTTAAGATTTTGAGTCACTTGAACTGTCTTCAGAATAACTACATGTTTATTTCATTTTCTTTTTATACTTTATATCGTTGCCGACATATTTATTTTTATTATAGAGCTTGGAATATTCACCCTTTACATGTAACTTTATCTTAAATTCATATCATACTATCTCATCAGACTTTTCACTTCTTTTCCAATAAATCTCCCAACTTCCCTTTTGATCATATATTCCTTTGAAGTTAGGCTTTATAAACAATTTCATCTTCATGTAAAATATCTTAATCCTTCTGGATAATTGAGCCATGTCCTCATCACTGTCAGGTGCTGATTGTTCGCTCTTGGAAAATTCTACTAAGAATTCCAATTATCCTTTTTTATTATTTTAGAGGTGGTGGTCTTAAATGCAATATGTTTCTTTTGGGTTCATCCTCATCTTCATTTTTGATTTTCAACTCCTCTTCATACATCATTAGTTTCCCAATCAATTTTTACAGGTAAATTTATGATGTCACATGACTCTATAATAGAGACATAGGTTCATCTCCATCTATTATGTTGGAATCTGAGAATCCTAATGATTTTTTATTTGGTAGTAACATCTCTTACATGATAAATAATTGTGTTGAAAATTTCATTGAACATGAGATACATGTAATAAATAGGCTCATTAGGTTTCATTTTAACATTATCATGTTTAATAATATATGTATTAAGTCTCATTTCATTAACATTAGACGTTCATTCATGTAAAAAAATGAATGTATACAAAATTTCTTGGGCGGTTTAACATGCATAAATTATGATAAATTCCTTCACTCCTAATGATAAATATAGATAATACGTGGAATTGAAATTATTATTGTAGGAAGTCTTGGTTGAGTCATCCCATGTGCTTCTATATGTAGAAGGAATATTATAATAATTTATAATGGAAGAAAAAATATAAAAACTCATACTTTCTAAATGAATTTTCATTTTAATTTTCTATTTGGCATAATTGGTTCCTTCAAAAATGGTGGTTTGTTTGTTTCATCACCTTCCACTCTATTATCCATATTAATTAAATATTTTAAAATATATATAAATTTATAGTTAGCAAAACAATTATTGATATTTAAAGTATAACTAAAATCATAGTTGAATATGTTAAACAATGGAGTCTTAATAACCTCCTATGATACCAAATGTTGGTTAGAGTAGAGTACTCAAGAGGGGGAGTTGAGTATCCATAAAAATTTTTATTTAAATAATTTTCTTAAAAGGTTCCCCAATCATAATAAATACAACCCAGTTAATCAAGGTAATATGGTTATAAAACATTTATAGTTCAAATAACTTTTCAAAAGACTGATTAATTCTAATTAATATCAATATTAGATATGGATATTACTTTTGATGGTATTATAATAAGAAAAAAAAATTATAACATCTGGGCAAGATTATCTATCAAATTAAATCAAGTGATTTCTGAATTATACAGTAAAATAGAGAAAACTAAATTAAAAAACACAATAGATGTAAAAGAAGTGGTTCAGTCTCAAGACAATACCTAATCCACTCCACATGGTGATCATCTTCCACTAAATAGTTTGTATTAATAACCTTTATCCATGCCCTGGATCGGGGTAAACAACAGTGGACAGGACATTCCAGGTCACACGGCCTCTTCCACAGTTCTTCGTGGGTATAAACTACGAAGTCACATTGTAACATCTTCCACAATTATCCATGGAATTAAAAATGTGTAAAAATATATGAGAGGAAGGAAATCATGCATCCTTCAGGTTAGTATAAGAGACAATGTGTGTTTTAATACATACACCCACACACCTTTATCAAAAGATAAAAAAATACACAACATATCAAAGATGATGTGATGAGGTTAGAAGTTCTCTAAGTGTTATTTTATGTAGATATGGACATCTAGGATGATGAATATGAAAGTATCGAGTCCTCTTATGGTAAAAAGAGTATCGCATGTTTGGTGCTCTGGTTTCTAGTTAGATCTGGCTCATGTTCTTCATGGAGTTTGTATTGTGAAGATGTTCTTGACTCTAAAATATGGTATCCAACCATTTGGATTTGTGAATTCTTCAGGTGTTCCTCAGATGTATCTTGTTGAATGTGTTTGTTATTTTCTCAATATTTCTCGTGATTCTGCTACCCTACAACCTCATTGTTTTAGGGCCACACTATTATTTTTATTGTTGGAGTGCATGTGTTAGAGTTGACATGGTTCATGTATTCGGCACCTGTACCTCATAATGTCAGGTGAAATGTCTAAAAAAAATATTTATTATGTCAGTGCATTCAAAATTGTCAAATATGACCGTATGAAATTAAATTTAAAATGAAAAAACAGATTGAAGAATGATGTCACAGTATGTCTGGAAACAGTGCCACAAGGAAACAGGGTAACCATGACATAGTGTCTTCTTCTTTGACATTGAGCGGTGAGACTGTTATGATGGAATATAGATCAGGAACCGATAGCACATATGCGATGTTAGGATCACGATGTCTGGATCTCTTCCATACATCGAATGATGTCTTAACAAGGACCTAGAGTCACAGTATTCAATAGATCTGAATCTGGTTACAGTGTATGGCCACAGTTTCTCGTCACAACGTCTGGTCACGGTGTCTAGTTCACAGTGTCTGGTCATGGTATCTTGTCATAGTATCTGGTCATGGTGTCTGGGTCTCCGTGTCTGGGTCACGGTGTCTGGGTCACGGTGTGGTGTCACGGTTTTTGGGTCACAGTGTCTGGTCACGGTGTCTGGGTCACTATGTCTGGGTCACGGTATCTGGTAATGGTGGCTGGTCACGTTGTCTTAGACGTAACCAATTATCTTTATATAGAATTAGGTAGTAATATTCACATAATAAATTAATCTTCATCATTCATTATATAAGTTCAATATAAAAAAATAAGTATAGTTTACAATAATCAAACTCGATTTATAACAATGAAGATCCTGGGTAGGTTATAATAATCAAACATGATTTGATACAGATTATATTGGATTAACTATATTTATAGGTTGATTATGATTTCTGATCATTATAACTTGATTAAAATATGAGGATTCCAACATAATTTTTATTTCCATTCCATAGTGGATACAATAATGTCTCTCATGTGTATGGTGGACTACCGCCTCATGAAGCGATACAATTTGATTTTCTCTGACCCTTTAGATGGAATGTAATATGAATTATGTTATGTCATATTTATGATATTAATGACATAATTTTATTTCTAAAAAAATAAAATATCCATTTCCTTTTTACACTAAACAATGATAACATCATTCATGTACATGTGGACTAACGCCTTCATGAAGCGATGTGAATCACTTTTCATACCCAGAACACGTGGATGATATAGAAATGTATATTTATATAAATAATATTTTATTTATTAAATTATAATCATTTTTTAATGATAATATATTACTTACCTTTCTCTATAATGATCATTGAAAAATGGAAATGTTATTCTTGCATATATACGACCTACCATCATGGCGACTGTTACATAGACCATTTTTCTTAATAATCAATCAGGATTGGTATTGAATGTAAAATTGATTTAAAAATAAGATAAATTTTATTATTAATATTCAACATTTGATAAAACTATATAATATACAATGAACCAGATCATTCATCACAAATCATGATTTGGAAAAAAAGTAATTAACACATGACATACTGAAAACTATTAAGGATTATTAATGAACATAGGATAAGATAATACAAAAGGATAATATATGATATTATAAATCATAATATGTGTATGTAATAATTTAATAACATGATTGAATCCACTTTATAAGAGGCTAAAAAATCCCTCCAAAAGGAAGCCTGAGATAATGATTTCATCTGAATTTCATTTCATTGAGTCATATTACAATTTTATCCACATATTTTGTCTTATATGGTGTATATAATTCCCCATTGACGTTATACATCATGATTAATTAATATTTAAGGGTTTTATATTTTTTATTTTAATTATTCTAGAAAATAAAATTTTTCATTATGCTTACCAAGTGGTAAGGAATTTCATAACTCAATTTTATTCCATTAGGATATATTACTTATTTATTGTTTTTTATATTATAAGATTATATGTATAATGAAATTTTAATATATTATGGTTTATTTTAACTTTTATTATATAGATTTCAGTTTTATAAACATTACATATTTAGTGACTACTTCTCACCATTGTATTATAATTATTATAAGTGTTTATTTAACAATATCATTCTAATCGAGATTGTATATTATGGAATTTATGTTGAAATAAATTATTTAATAATTTTTATTAAACCAATTTATTCTAATTATACATTTTTATTCATGATATTTTTAGTTAATTGTACAAGTTCTTACTCTTATGTCCTTAAAATAATTTAAAAAATATTTTTACTAAAATATGACTTAATTTCTCTCTTTTTCCGAAAATCCATTTTCTTCCAAATCCAGGTTTCCTAAAAATGTTATAAAATTTGTTTTTATACTAGTAAAAATTATTTATTAATTAAATCTTAAATTGTGTATACTTTTAAAAAAATTGGAAAGGAATCATCTTGTCTTTTTTTGGAACATGGAACATTTCTAACGTTTTTACAATGCAAAATGAATGTCCTTTTTAACATTTACAACATGTATGGATTTCCCACTATAATGACATTAATTTATTGGATTTTTACTTTTATTGTTTATAAGGATATTTTTAATTAAAATATTTTTCCTAAATATTTTTAAATTCATAGTTTAAAAAAAGTGATTTCATGAAAAATGATTTTCCAAAAAACAATATGTTTTAAAATTTTAGTTTCAAAATGAGAAAATTATTTTACTCAAGAATTTATTCAATGATATAAAAAATGAAATTTCTATTTATGAATGAAAAAAACATTTAGTATTAATATACTCCATAATGGAAATGTTTTATTGATAATATCCATATACTTCCTTTGGATGGTATGTGATTAGTTTGACCAAGGATATTATTGACATTCACTTCCATGATACATTTTATGTTGTTAATAACATTACATTGAAATTTTCACTATCCTATTATCATTAAAAGCTATATTTCCCCTAAATATACATATTAATTTTCATGGATATATTTACTGTTTAAATCAGATATAATTTCTACATATGGTATTAAATATTGATATAAATTTATTTGTCTTAGTAAATATGGATAAATATGTATTCATTACTCGATTTGAAAATTTGATGATAAGGGTTACGAATTAAATAAATTATTTGATGCATTAAGAATTATTTTTTCCAAAAACACCTCACTAGGGCTCAGTTATAGATTTCCCTTACAAGCATTTGTAGTATCATGGGACAATTCAGTTTCATAAGCATAATTAAATGGGTTTATTCCGATCACTTTTAAACTATATTGAGGATATACATTGAAGATATAGGTATCATGTACCTATGAAACATGAAATAGAATAAATAATATTTTCCTTTTATGAGTATTGGCTTATTGTTATCCATGATATTTTTGAAATGATATTAAAGATGGATTCATTTCATTCTCATTTTTTTGATTAAATAACATGTATTTTCAATTATTTACATTTTCATTTTCATTGTACCTTATCCATTTCTGATAGTATTGTTTTGGATTGATTTTCATGTTTTTTAGTTATTTATCATTCTATATTTAATATTCTATCCAAATTATTTAAATGAAATGGATGTTAAGTTATTTCCCTTGTCAGGTTGATTGGGATCATTGAATCATGGTACCATCAATTGTAATTAACCCTTGCTAAGAATTCGAGATCACAATTTTTTGGTTCCTTTATCATAAATACATTATGTTTATAATGAATGATATGTAAGAATATTATATGGGGAATAATTAAATTCTTGAGATAAATTATTACAATTTAATTAATGTATTCAAATATAATATGGGAATTATGTATAAATATACTTTTCTAAGACAACATAACTATTCAACCTTTCAATATGTGATTCCTATAATCTTATACCAATATAATAAATCAGGCACTGACTCTTGGATGCTGGTTTTGGGTTTACTATAGATTGTATAATAGTAAGTGTCGTAGAATCCATGGGTACTATATTTAGGAAAAAATATATTTGGGATCATAACCGTATGATAAAAATTGAGGATATGTATAGAAGAATATCCAAACATTTAGGTAAGGTAGATATTATGTGGTTTCTCCATGAAATACATTCATTTATAAGTAATACAAGTGGAATTGGTTCTATTATTGAGTATCATAGGTGTATTAACTCTAAAAAGGATCATTTCACTTGTTTTGATTGTAACCTATTACATGGGAATGAGATATACAATGCACCAAGATTGATTCACCTAGTTTATATATTTAGGATAATTCATCTTTTATTTAAAATCCGTTAGGAAGGATTTTAATATATGAGGATAGTGGATAACCAAGGTTAATCCTAATATTTCATTGAATTTAAAACACATATTCGACGATTTAAACATCCTATAAATGAATATATTGTTTTCCTACTACGATTATTATATATATTTCCATGTTTTTTCCTTTTAGTCAACTATTTGACCTAATAGAAATAATGTTCACGTTGAATATGAAGCTAAACGTGGTGACTAAAAGAAACATAATTGTATGATTACTAGATTGAAATATATTTTAATTATTCATAATCGGTTCTCCTAAAATATTATCAACAACATTAACCTTAATCAGCACACAAAATCAATAATGAAGATAAGGATTATGTTTTCCAAGAGCTCGAGTGATGGGGACCATGGTGGAATGAATGTTTAATTGTAAGGACATGCCATAAAAGTTAATTATTCTAGTTATTTTAAAACTAGATGTAACATTTTATTCCTAATGATAATTTTTATTTAGTGTTTTAGATTATTAGGAAATCTATTATAAAGTAAACTCTTAAATTACAAGTTTACTCTTATATACATTATCTACATTTTCAAGTAATCGAAAGCCTTTTAATATAAAATATGGTTTAATTTTGTGACACAACTTCAAAATTTTGTTCATGACCACATCCTTTCCCTTATTCTTCCTAAAACACTATAAAAAATCAAAACATGGGATAATAAAAATAGATCAGTAAGAACATACAACAAAGGAGACAATTATTCAAGTGAAAACCCATTAAATCATTCCATAAAATCAAACATTTTTTACTTTGAAAAAGTAATCATTATTTCAAAAACACCATTATATTACCTTTTGAAAATAAAAAAAATTTCCGAAAAACTCATAAGAATTCATATAAAATATAATTATGTAACATGGGATATAATTATATAAAAATTTAATAGCCATGCAGTCGATTTCCACAAATGTCATACTTACAAATGTAATATTCATTCAGGTGACATAAATTCACAATACAAAGGAGGAAATATATAGCCAAAAATCCATGGTTTATCATGGAAGCACCCATAATTGGTTTATCACATAACCACCATTCAAATTCTAAAGTACAATTATAAAATAACAATATATAAAATCTTCATTTTTTAACAAGTTAATATTGAAATTCCGTTTTCACCCATAAGATAACATGTCATGTTATTGAATAACCGTCCCATTTTCAAAACACATTTAAAAAATTTAAAGTGATTTTTTAAAATAAATTTGTCCCATTCCATTTTAATAATTTAAATGAAACATAAAATTTCTATTTTAATACATTCATATCTATATAAATACATTCATAAAAACCATTTTTAAATCATATAAATGAATAAAAAAATTAGAATAATGAATCCCAAAAAAATTTATTTTATGTTTTAGTTAAAGACTCCCTCACCGTGAGTTTGGATAATCATGTACCTTATTTATATTCCTGAATACTAATTTTTGGTTAATTTAAATTTTGAAAAAAACATCATATACAATTTTATTATTTTTTATATCACATATTACCATGTTATAAATATTACATAATTATTTTAGTTCACATTGGGTGTTCTTATGATATTTAGTAAATGAGCTAAAAATGAAATCGGTAAGAAAAAACAGTCAAAGAGGTCATTATTCAATCAAGTTTATAATATAATCCTAACATAATAGTAATTATTATAAATGAATCAAACTTTTAAATCCATTAAATAAAAATGGTAAAGGAAAATGAAATATATTACAATCATGTGGACGATAGGTCGTACGTAGGCATGTGTAACATTTTCATTTTTCAATGATCATCATGGAATGAAGATAAGTATTATTTTATATTTACAGAATTATCATAACACCACTCATATTATATTTATAATTAAAATATACTTAAATATATTTTTCATGTAATGTGGTAATGAAAAAATAATCACATCACTTCATGGAAAAGATAGTTCACACATACACACGAAAGACATTATAATTGTTATATGAATGAAAAGGTAAGGACACAAATAATAAATTATTGTTTAATAATGAAAAATATTTCTTGGATATCATTAATGAAAATTAGTTCCATCATTATTATAAATATTGAGAGACAGTTATGTAAAATGATATAAATTGGTTCGTGAGGTTGTAGTATTTTTTATGCAAGAACGATTAATTCATTTCCCATTTGATGTAATTGGAGATGGATTTAGGTAGTGATATTGGAATAATAAAATATCAGTATATTAATGATACTAGATTTATTATTTCATCATGGATTAATAATATTTTATGTAACTGGAATATGAAATAAAAAAGAAACAAGTAATTAAATACAATAGCTATTATCCGGACAATCATTTTTGATTAACACCGTAGCACCTCTAAAGAGGTTGTTCTGCATAATATATGATCAATAGAATGTGGAGAGGGGTTCACGAAAGGGATTTGAGATGATCTTATAAGATACATATAGGTTATGAAATGGTTATAATAAAGAATAATGAGTTCCCTCTTATAGGAGAGTGGAAGGGAACTCTTGCTAATCTTAAAAATATTAAATTAATATAAATAAATTTTATTATTTACATGTCTCAAATGATATTAACTTTGAATATTATATAATTGTTTTTCTAAATACAATTATTAAAAAAATTAGATAATATTTTATTATTTTTTAATCTATATAGTTTAAATTTTACAAATATTTAACTTATTTAATTCTTACTATAATATCATGCATTTTACTCTTTAGGGTTTATATAATTACAATAAAATGGAGAATGACTAATAAATGTGTAGTTGATGAAATTTTGAGACAGATACCAATAATTTGGGTGAAATTGATATTATATACATTTTATATAATATAAATAAATGTTATTTATTTCAAAAATTCAATATTGTCAATTTTGGCAATATTCATCACTTGACATTTTGAAAATATATTGAAATAAAATATTCTTAAAAATAACTACTGTTTAAAAATTATCAACAAATTTCTTGGAGATCATTAATTAAATAATATTTTTATTTTATTATTTTTAGTATCATTTATTTTATTCTTCCATTAATTAAACAATATTTTCATCATCATTGTGTCACCATTTAATATAATTATTTTATTTATAAAATTTATAAATAAATTATAATTATGTAAATAAAAACCGTATCATTTATATACTATTTATTTTCTAACACATCACTTATATAAACCATTATTAAAAATATATTACATGTAAAAAACAAAAGTGTGATATAATTAACATTCCTATGGATATATTATTATAAGTGTCATACTCTCATCCAAGTGGAATTAAAATTTTATAAATTCAACCGAAGGATGATTTTGGTCAAAAAAGAACTTACCCAATGATATTAAAAAAATTATTATGGTAATTTTATATTATTTATGATATTATTTTTACCTTTAATTACTTGATTTACCCTAAACCGTGGTAATATTTTTTAAACTAAAGTTAATATTCATAATTTCAAAAAATTAAAGCATCTGATTTAATAAACATGGTTTTTATGATTCCAAATATGGATTATATTTTCCAAAACTCTAAACACAAAAATAACATAAACTAATTTATAATTAATCCCATTGAGGTGTTGTGAAAACATGTTTTTAATATAAAAAGGTTGAAAATTTTGTAATGATTTTATATCAAAATTCAATGTGAAAATGATTACAATGAACTAAATCTGATTAATTGAATAAAAATTATATAATAATAATTTGAAACCAATCACACATATAATTTATCACCATCAATTATTTAGATGAAAATGTAGTTTTTAATTAAAATGGAATATTGTTTTCATTGTTCATTAAAAAATGTAAATTTTTATAAAAACACCAAAAATTGAACCTATTAAATTTTATATATTACTCCTTAATATAGTATTTTTATTTTGCCAAATTGAAATTATAGAATTAATAAAAGTTTATTTAAAATAGATTCCTCATCAAATTGTGTAAAAACATCCTTTTCAGAAATATAATTCTTTTATGAGTAAAATTGGATTTTTTATTATATCATGAATAAAGAAAATAGAATATTAATGTTTAAAAATATATTTAATATATTATAAAAATTTTATGAATAGATAAAAAAGTGGTTTATGATTTTATAAACAAAATTGTTCACATTAAAATAGTTCTTTTGAAAATTATTTCATTTTATAGGCAAAAGGGTTTTATTTTCTTTTATAATATATTAATCTCTAGAGAATTAATTATATAAACATGACTAAACCCCATTTTACATATATAATTTATTATTTTTATTTTCTCCCTTTTAATGGCTAGGTTATAATAGATAATTTGAATATTATTATCAAATTATTTTCATATGGTCAATGTGGCATCTCACGAATGATTTCGAACATAGTATTTTGTTTTTTAAAATATATTATTTTCCATTCTCCCCTTTTTGAATATTTCTACCATTCAATTTTTAATTTGGGCTCGATAATAAATGTATATGTTTTAAAAATACCATTATTTAAATCCCACATTAGAAAAAGGATAAGTGAATATTAAACATTAAAATAAAATAGAATAAGTGTGAAGGTCGCCTGATATAATACATACTAGGGTTCCACATATAATATATGGATATGGAAGAAAAAGTACCTATCATTTTATGATAGAGAGTGATAGATAACATGGTCATGAGAAAGCTAACAAACAAAAAACAAACAATATTTAATGGGTTTGATGGTTATTGATTTCATAATAAGAAAAGTATAAAAATATCATTTTTAAGAACAATTTTATATAGATAAGAATCACATTTAAATCCCACAATAAGAAAATAATTAAATATACTTAATTGAATTTTTTTTCATGATTTAAAAAACTTCCACCATATACTCATATTTTTCACCAAATTATAATTATTTACGAAGAATATTTGACTCCTAAATCACTATAATCTATTTCAAAAAAATCCCATAATCTAAAAATGATTAACTATATATTTAACATGTCATTAGAAAATAACAAAAAAAATGGTTTTGATAATATTAAACATTTCTTCAAAAATATTAATACATTTTAAGATGAATATCTAATTTAAATCTAGAAATTGAAATAGTATTACCCAATGTTCATATTAATGCGTTAAATAAATAATTATCCTTAAAATTATTCAAAATTATCCAATCTTATATTTAAATGACAAATTAAGACGGATGTGATAACATAGTATTTTAAGAAATATTTTAACATTTATCTCTAAAAAACA
Organism: Viscum album; assembly: GCA_963277665.1. Taxonomy (NCBI): domain Eukaryota; kingdom Viridiplantae; phylum Streptophyta; class Magnoliopsida; order Santalales; family Viscaceae; genus Viscum; species Viscum album. The sequence continues at coordinate 1,026,701,583 of OY728121.1, read as the reverse complement.
TCAATTTCTATTAATGTCCCATGAAAAAAATTGTAATTTCATATATCCCATAATGTCCATGATATGATAATTATTTCTATTAATAACCAAAATCACCATAAGTCCATAGTAAAATAATAGATCCATCAAAAATATAATTCAATATTTACTTCTCAATTAAAATTCTACAATTTCAAATTTACATTGATGATATAGGAATCCCAAAATAGGGAACGTCTTCCAAAAAACAATTTATCACTTAATCTCAAAATCATTTTTCCAATATGGTAATCTTTTCTCTATAATAAACGTACTATTCGTACATATAACCATTTAAATATTAATAAAAATCCATAATAATTGGCACATCACATAGGCTAGAGGTCAGCGATAAACCCATGTCTCCCTTCGATTGTGGGTTTGAAACTCATGGGCATGCTTGATGCGATGGGTTGTCACCCATCATTTAGGTAGTCCTTTTTCTAGAACAAAATATTACAAATAACATTCCAAATATATTATAATGTCTTAAAAATACCATAACATGGTTTAATCCTCAAATATTATAACATTCATATCATTTCTGTTCCCATAAAGTGGTAAACAATAATTATCTCAAAAATAAATCTATCCAAAAATACCGTTACTCATATTAAAATTTAATTACATAAATTCTAAAAGGGGTTTCTAAGACATTGAAACTATGATAAACTATAAAAAAAACCCATGATGATATCCCTAACAGTAAATAAAATATAATAATATCCAATACTATCGAAACCTTACTTTGATACCAACTATATGGATTTATCCTTAATCGTTACATATTCTAGTTATTTTAAAACTAAAACCCACATTTGTATCCCAATAATCTTTTATTTTAGGGTTTTATTGAATAATGGAAACACTTTCAAAGTAAACTCTTTAATTATAAGAGGAATCATATACTCTATATCCACTTTTTCCACCGATGTAAACCATTTTAAAATAAAACATGTTTTATTTTCTTCAAACATCTTCAACATTTTCTTGATGATCCTAACATTATCCCTATTCTTCAATAAATCATGAGAATAAAATTTCAAATCATTTGGTGATAAAAAACAATCAATATGGAACATAATATTAAATAAACCATTATTATAGTGAAAATCCATAATGTATTTCCTTAAAATCATTCCTTTATACCATAAAAAAGGTATCATTCTTTCAAAAACTACAGTATCCTACATTTTCAAAAACATATAATTTTTTAAATAAGGAAGATTAGAAATGACATGTAGGTAACATGGTACATATGTATACAAAAATGGAATAACAATGTGGTTGACTTCTATACATTTCACTCGTACAAATGAATATCCATATGGGAAACTTCTATACTCAATGCATTGGATCTTATAACATAACCACCCATTCTTGGATTATCACGTAACCACCTATCATTCTCACATCATGTAAGAAACCATCAAATGAAAATGTAAAATTATATAATCATAAAACAATATATATTTCAATTTTCAACTATTCACTCATAAAATTCCATTTTACCCCATAATAAACAATTTCGGGTTATTGAGTAACCGATCCATCTTAATAACCCATTTAAAAAATTTAAACAGATACTTTTAGATAAATATTTCTTATAAAACATAGAAAAAATTGAAATAAACCCAAAATTATCATTTTATAACATTAATTTACATATAAATACTTTATCCAAAACCATTTTAATGGCATTCACATGAAAGATAAATATTTATTAAAATATGTAACTAAAATATTCACATGGTTTTTACTCAAAAAGTCCCTTACCATGAGTCTGAATCCTCGCATGACTTATTTACATTCTTGAATGATAAAATTATGTTAATTTAAACTTTCATTAGAACCGTGTATATAGGTTTATTTTTTCATATATATCACTTTCTACCAAGTTATAATGATTATATAATTATTTTAGTTCATGTATGATGTTTTGACGACATTTGATAAATGAGTAGAAAATCGCTTCAGTAAGTCAAATATGGTCAAAGAGGTCATTATTCGATCTAACAAAGAATAATATTATGAAATAATAATCATAATTACCAATCATTATATCTTTTAAATACATTCATTAAATATGGTTAGTCAAAATGATCTACATTACAATCATGATGATGGTAAGTCGTACATATGCATGAGTAATTTTTTAAATTTTCAACCATAAATATTTAAAGTAAGTAAGTATTATTATAACATTACATGATGATATTAATATCATTAATATAATATAAATAATTCAAATAAATATATATATATATATTACTCATGTGATGAGGTAATAAATAACAAATTACATTATTTTATGGAGGTTATAGTTCACACGTATGCATGAACGATGTAATCATTGATATGTTCATGGAAAGGTAACAATTTAAAATCTATATTATTAGATAAAAATTAAAAACACATCATTAATATCATTTATAAATACTAAAACCATCATTATAATTACTCTTGAGAGATAGTTATGGAAAATGTATTACATTAGTTCGTGAGGTGGTAGTCTATAGTATGGAGGAAAGATTTATTCATTTTCCATTTGAGGGAATTAGAGGTTGTTTTTGGTTGTTATATGAGTATAACAAAATGTATGTATATTTAGGATACTGGATTTATTATTTTATCATCATTGTATACTATTTTAATAAATTGAAGGATGAAATAAAACATATACACTTAATTAAAAATGAAACCTCTTCTTTAGACGGCCACTTTTGATTAATACCTTAAGACCTATAAGGATGTTTTTATGCCTAAACTAAGAGATATAGAATGTGGGAGGGTTTCTATGAAGGGATTTTTTCAGATCATGTCCGAACCAAATAGGTTTTTTGTTGTGAAGAAAATATAATAATGAGCTCCCTTTATATGAGAGGGAATGGAAACTATTTGAAATCATCATAATATTAAATTAATATAATTTTTTTTTATAATATCAAGGAATCTAACCATAATAAATATTAATATATGACTATTTTGGCTGTAAATACCATCATCCAATAAAAATTATAATTGTTGTCACTATTTTTTATCCTTATCTTTTAGCTTTAACCATAATTAAAAAAATTTAATTCATACCATGAAATCATGTAATGTACACGTTGTGAGTCAATATAATTACAATAAAATTCCGAGGGACAAACAAGTGATAAATTGATGAAATTTTTAGAATTATAAGACATATTTTGGTTAGAATTTATATTTTTATAATTATTATAATATTTTATAAAATAATATTTATATTTAAATATCAATAATGTTAATTTTTAATCTATTAATCACTTGACTGTTTGGAAAAATCATAAAAACATTATATATTTTAACCAACTATATTAAATTTTCACTAATATGTAATACTAATCCATAAAATTCATGGATGACATAAATTGTAATAAATTATATTTAATTCAATATTTTTAATATCATTTATTTGATTCATCCATTAATTAAACATTTACTACAACATCATTATTTTACAATTTAAGGTAATTTTTTTATCCCAAAAAATTATAAATAAAAACCCATGAGTTTGATAAAATTATAATCATTCTAAATACTATTTATATAATAGCATATAACTTATATAACCCCAAAATAAAAATATTTAACTAATTAAAAAAATGTGAAAAAATTGATTTTACCTTGAATATAATATTATTAATGTCATACTATCATCTGAGTGTCTTCAAAAGGTTGTAAAATATACCAATGTTTTATTTTGGTCTATACATATTCATTAAATAATAATATGAAATATTTCAAGGTGAATCACCATTTCCACACCACATGAGAACAAGCCACCTCAAAGGCGGAAGATAAACATAAATGTATCATGAAATCATATTTCCATATATTAATAATTATTAAAATAAGTCATAAACATTATGAAAAGGATCCAGAAACAAAAATGTTGTTCCATTACATTCATGTCTAATGAATCAGATGGAATATTCAATAATTACATATTTATGGTTCTGAGGGACTTTAATTTACATTGATCATTCAATATATTGGTATAAATGATCTAAATCACTACATATATTTATTTATTCTTTTCTTAATTTTCCATATAATCACTTTCACCAATATTCTCCTACTTAGAAACCTAGTTACGTGTTATTCTGTATGACCTGTTCACTTCCATTTCTCTCTTATTAAGACGATATTTTATCAAGAATATGTATGGTGTTTGTTTAAAAAAAATGTAATTTTCAAATATAAAACTCTTTAATTCCATGATCATGTTTGAATTTTTAGTACTAAATTTATTTATTTCAGGTATAATATGAAACCCTGAAATTGTAAAAAGAGAATATTGTATTCAATAGAATATATGACATGAAAATTAGGGGTTAAATAACCCAAATTCAAATAAAATATTAAATTAACTATATTTAATAGATATAATTACAAGCGACATAAATTTTAGATTATTTTAAATGAAACACTGAGTTTAATGTTCATTACAAGAAACATTGAGTTTAAACGAAATTTGTTACTCTATTAAAATATTATATAAACATTAACATTTTAACATAGCTATTAAATTAGATGTTATGAATTGGAATAAATCAATTATGAAAATATATATTTTACTAATGTGTATTTTTTATAATGATTTTGATGTAATATAAGAGTCATTTTAAAGGGAAAGAAATGATTTCTGAAAAAAATTATTTTTTCTAAAAGACGATTTAGTTGTGCATTCCACACATGTTTTACAATTTATTTTAACAAATTTTAAAAAAAATTACATGGTAAAATAAATTTACATTTTTAAAACATTATATAAATTGTTTTGGGTAATTTTTTTTCATTTTTCTGAAATATTTCATTTTTCAACTAATAGTAAAAATACTGAATTTTAATTGAAAATTGACTTTCGTCTAAAATATTATAATAAATAAAATTATATTTCATATTTTTTTTTAATTTAAATTTTTTTAAAATCAATTAATCCTATTTATTTCATTTTAATATTTTTCATATTGAATTTTGATACAAAATATTCTAAATTTTTGATCAATTTTACTTTAAAAACCCTCTTTTTCATTGTGTCTGTCGGATTAATTTTTTTAAAAAAATATTCCACTTGCAAGAATTTAATTTTGAAAAAACAATTCTATATTTTTAATAAAAATAATTAATAATGACTATAAATTTAAAGTACACTTTTAGAAAAATTTATAATGAAAACATTAATAAAATTATTATCCTGATTAAGGTAAAGATGGATTTACTATGGATTAAAATAAGAAAATAAGGGTAAATATTTACCCACAAACATTTATAAAATATATATTATAGAAGATATTATCTATTATCTATTATAGGTTCCTTAATATCCCATTTTCCATGCTTCTCGCATGATGAAAACATTGTAATGATTTTATTGTTTCAATAAATTACAATTGTGCCACTCAAATCACTTCTAAAAGGCCACCCAAATCCTCTATTTTTCACACTGTACGATCATTTTTTTTAAAAATACAAAAAAAAATTCCATAATATCATACTTTAATCATTAATATTTTCATAAATCCATCCTATGAATTCATTCATGCAAACCTTTGGAAGATGCCTGCCGAAGAGGTAATAACATTCAAGAAGAGTTTTTATTTATTTCGTACTCTACCCCCATACATTATTATTTAAACATGATGATATAATAACTTATTTATATTACATATACTAAGATTTTTTTATTAATTTTATGAACTAAATCCATCCCCTAATCCATCAAATGGTTTATGAAATCATCATTCATGCGTACATCGAACTACTACCTAAAAAACTGATGTCATTCATTGTTTCATTACAAAATCCCATGGATGGGTATGGGGATGAATATAAATATATATATGATATTTATAAGATAATTATACATCTGAGTCATTATATCACAAATAACTTCTTACATTGCATTCTGTATGGGATATGATAATGTCGTTCATGTGTACGATAGACTACCACCTATTGAGGCGATGTGTTTTGTTTTTCACTAACGCATTATATGGAAGGTAATATGTATAATATTAATGAATATATGAGATATAAATGAAAAAATTATGATATTAATGAAATATTTGTTAATATAAAATTATAATATATTATGTTCTTTTTTACACTGATAACTGAATGCATTGTTGTTGTATGTGTGGACTACTACCTTCACAAAGAGATGTGACATTCCTTTCATAACCAAACCTCATTGATGATATATATAAGTATATTGAAAATATTATATGATATATATATTTAAATATTTTATTATAATCTTTTTTGTAATAATATATATTTCTATCCTCCTTTCCATAATGATAATTGTAAATTAGAAATGTTACTCTTGAGAATGTAAGACCTACCATCTCTATGATTGTAACATTGTCCATTTTTATTAATAATATTTAATGATTGGTTTTAAAAGTGAAATTGATATAAAAATATGAAAATTATTTAATTATTATTATTCTATACATTATAGAAGCATATAATACATGTAATAACCATATCATTCATTACAAATAACGAATAAGGAAACATGTCAATTCACACATGAAACAATGAATACAACGAAGGATTATTAATTTATGGGTGATAAGATATTAAAAAGGATAATATATGATATTATAAATATTAATATGGTTACGAATATGTTAATAACATGGTTAAAAACACTATACATGTTTATAAGTCATGTTTATCCAAATGGAAGCCTGAAGTAAGGTATTTCATCTCAATTTCATTTAACTAAGGAATATTGTAATGTTATGAACAAAGGTTCTTTTATAAGGTGTATATACATCCACTGTTCTGTGTTATATCATTATTCAACAATAAATAATTGGTTTTTAAGTTAAAATTTTAATTATTTAATTCAATGGGATTTTACATGAAAATTATCTTATTGTAAATAATTTCATTACTAAATTTTTTTAAATAGGTTGTATTACTTATTCTTTGTCATTTATATTCAATGATTATGTATATAATTATTTTTTATTTTATAATTATTTATTTTAAAAAATTTACGTGGATTTATTTTTGATAAAATAATGATCCATTAATTAATTCTTACTTCAATGTTATGATCATTTGAAGATTTTATTTCACAATCTATTTCTAATCAAGATTCTTTATAACTGAATTTTAGTGGATGGAAATTGTTTTTTCATTGTCTAATGAAACCATTTATTTTTGTAAAAAAAATAAAACACTATATTTTTCATGTAATAGAACAATTTTTTAGTCTTTTGTGCTTAAAATAATTGGGAAAATATTTTTCAGAAAATCTGACTACATTTCAATCTCAGTCGCCAATCCATTTTAATCCAGACACATATTTTCTTTAAAAAAATTCAAAAGTGTTTTTGACATTTTACCAGTAATCTATTGAATAAAGTTTTACTCAATTTTTATGTTATTAAAAAAATAATTTAACATAATCTCTTAGTAGTTTTCAAAATATTGAATTTTGTATCATTTTTATAGTTAAAATGGAATATTATTTTTAACATCAATGTAATTTATGTATTACCCACTGTCAAGACGATAATTTATATGATGATTAAATACCATGTTGAAATGATTAATTTTGAAGAATTTTTTCCCCATATTATATAAATTCTTGTTTTTAATAATTTATCTTTATAGAAAATGATTTTCAAAAAAGTTTTCTATTTTATAATGTGGTTTTCAAATTAAGAAGGATATTTTTCTCAATAATCATTTTCATTGTTTTTATAGTGTTTTTTAACCAAATGAAAAAACAAATTATTTTATATATACTCTAATAGGAATATTATTTGTAGATATTATTATTATTCCTTTTTTGGATGGTTTATAATGATTTTTAACATAGATTGAATTTACATTCACTTCCTTGATTCGTTTTTATAGTCAATAAAATTCCAGAGAAATTTTCACGTTACTTTAATCAGTAGACATTAAATTTTACCTAGTTATAATTATATTTATCTCGGAAATGTTCATTTTTTTCAAACAATAATTAATTTCTAAATATGGTCTTCTATATTGAAAACCTTTTTTCAGGGGAAATATTGATAAATTCGTATTCAATAAGTGATACATATGTTTTATGATAAGGAACATTGTTTATGAGTTAAATTTATTGGTATATATATGAGGAATGAATTGAACATGAGTGACGTTGGTAGGACCTGGTTATAGATACCACCTCGATGTATCAGTGGTCCCATGGGATGAATCGATTAGATAGCCATAGATATATGAGTTTCTACACCTCATTTTTAAACCTTCTTGAGGATTGTTCATGACGGTAGATATTGGGACACAACCTTAAACAATACATAATCATGAATTATGAAAATAATTCATTTTGAGGAACTTTTTAGGTTTAGAGTTTTAGATTATTATACCATAACTATTACATTACTTATAAAATATTACAAAGTAGGCATTTTCTACTCGGTATCCAATTCTTCATAAAATAAAAAACTCATCAAAACAATTCATGTCTAGTTCCATGTTTTAGACAGCATGAATTTTCTTGGATCTCAACCTTGATCCTATTCATCATTATTTCATGTGAAAAACATTTCGATAACATGGTATGAGCATAAAAATCTCAGTAAGTATTATAAAATGAAGAACAAAAACATTAGTCCATCACTACATAACAAGAATAATTTCGTTAACCTACCTCATGAAATAGTATGATTTATTAATAACACATAGAAATCATAAATTATAATGGTAACTTGTTACATCCATATCATACTTACATTGTATCTATCAAAGCTACATAGGGATTTGAGTTTGGAATACCCATTACAATATATTACAAAAATATCTTAGGAGAAACATTAATGATTACCTCAATCACGTTACACAATGTATTGGAGATTATATCAGGCTCACCCACCCTTGGTTTATCATAGAAACACCCATATACATAAATAATTCCCAAGAACCATAACAAATTCACAAAACATATAACAAACAAAAAGTAAAGATAACATTTTCACATTTTAATCAAAATATATAATTTAAATATATTGACATAATCAATCCATTATAAAAACCATTTTCAATACCAAAATACATAAAATAGTATATGGTATTTATTTTCTTTTTAAAAACATTATGTCTTTTTAAGGAAGCAAAATATCAAATGATGCTCACGATGGCGGAAAGGATGTAATCACAACATATATTAAAAAAACATTAATTTTTTGTAATTTAGTAAAATGATACTTATAAATAAATATTCCATTTCAATGAAATGAAAATGAAAATTGTTTTATACACTGAATAAAAGAAATTTTTGTATAAAACAAAATATACTTTAATGAAAGGAGATTGGGACGAAGTCCCTTACAACTTGAGAAAATAATTGAATAAAAATAATAACATTATAAAAAGATTATAATATCATGAGAATAAATATATTTATGATATAATATGTCAAAGTTTAGTATATACACCATATAAGAGAATAAAGCTGCACAAGGTCAGGATATACCTCAAATGAAAGGGTATTAAGACATAGTCCCTTAAGAAAATTTGACAGCTGAATGGCGTCACATTAAAATTCAGAAAAAGAGATGATGAGAGGGAAAAGGGACTCTCATCACATGTACATAAAATAAACATAAATAATGATATAGAATAACATATTCCAACATAAGATAATGGAAACTTAAATACACAACATACAAGAAGTCCTTGACTTAAAGAGGAGGGTGAATGGTTCCCTTGCCAATTTGGTAACATACGAATCATTCAACCCATGAAGGAAGTATAAGACAATGAAGATGTAAATACACATAAATTAAATTATATTAGACAATGAGTACAATAATGGTATGTAAATACAACCCATAATGGGAATAGTTGAAAATATAGCATGAATCTCACATGAATAAAATCTTGAGATGAAAACCCCTTACCTTGTGTCCGACTTGACCCGTTCGTTCATTAAACTACTAAATAATAAAAAAGAGTTAATTTATAATTTCTTAATAACATTTTATGTTTTATTATTCCTTTTATATAATTTATTTCAATGTTATAAACATTATATAATCATTTAATTTAATAATGATCATTTTTTGATATATGGTACTTCAGTCAAAAATGAACTTTTTATAATTAAAATTTGTCCATGTGGTCAATGGTCCATTATATCTAGAATTATATTATTTATTTAGATATCATATGTATAATAGATATCTATAACATATATGTATTTATAATAGTACATTACCCTTGGAGATAAGAAATGAAACACATTGTTCATGGAGATGGTAGGCCATACGTACGCATGAACGCAACTTTCATTTATTTTTTGTATTTAATGGAATGAAAACATAATTATACATATTTATATTGTAATTTCAATATAGTATCATATATAATTTCATTAAATACATCCTTTATATGTTCCACATATGGAATGAACTAGTCATATCGCTTAGCGGGGGTTATAGTCCGCATTTCCTCAAATGAAATTATCATATTTACCCATTATGGAAACCATAATGGTATGATATAAATAAAAAATAAAGAAATATAAAGGAAATAAAAATATAATATATATCAGATATAAATACAGTTCTATCGATATGGACACCATAAGAGGTGGTAGGAGAATATTGAACCATCATCGTTTCATGAGGCAGTAGTTCGCTATCCATAAAAACAGTATGTCCTTTACCCATTAGATGGATGTGTGCGTAAGTTTAGTTTGAATAATTCTCATAACAGAAACCTAGTATAATTATGAAACTGGGTTTTTTATAAAATAATGGAATAAAATAATTTTATTTATTTGAATAACTAAAATAAAATAAAATAACTTAAGAGACGATGTTACCTTTAAATCAGGTAACTCCCTTTGGTTTGAACCAAAAGCATTTCTTGAAGTGCCTTTTGTCTAAGGTACGGCTTCTTGAAGGAAGAGAGGTATCTTCATAGCATAATTGGGTAGATTTTGGACGAGTTAAGGGTCTTGATATGTGTGAGTAATGGATTAGAGGTGGTGGATTTTTATAAGGTGGAAGATTGGCTCTTTAAGAATGATTGAAAATATTATTTAATAATATAATTATTTTTGGTTTCTAAAGGTCCAAAACATATTAAATTCTATAATAAGATGACTATTGTTCGAAATAGAATAATCCCATAATATTTTTACATGATTTGTTAATTTTTAAACATTAATAATCTCATTTATTTAAATAATTCATTATTAAAGTAATCATTGCATCATCATTGTGTCATAAATATTAGTGTATATATATTATGTATAGAAATTATAAATATAATACAATGATGTAGGAACTATTTTTAGATTTAATATGAATATTTATAGTCAATGAGATAAATTATATATCCCCATGTAAAAATTGATTTTTAAAAATTATATGTTTATTTCATTTTTGTCTTTACATTAAATTAAATAATATAAAGTTTCATTATCACTTCTATTTGGCTCCATGGGGTCCAAATATTGAGCCAATGATCACCATGGTCGTACTTGTATTGACCAATAGGATTAGGAAAATGTGAGGATAATTTATTATTATTATTATAATATTTGTTTTCCCTTATTTACAAGATTTACACTGTAACCATGGTAAAAAATATATTTACTGAAGTAAATATTAATAATGTCTAAAAATAAAAGTTACATATTTAAACAATTTTCACCTCCTGATTCGAAATATGAAATCAATTTTTTCAAAATATAATTTCATCCATTACTCCACAAATGAGATCGCATAGTATTTTGTTTCCCTTATGTATATAATGATCCCCAAAAGAGAGAACGTCTTCCGATGTATCCTTTAACACGTAATCACCAAATAATTTTCCTATATTAAGGATATACATTTGATAAAACATAAGTTAAAAAATCAACTTGTTCGTGATCCATAAAATCATTTCTCTAAAATGAATAAGTCACACTAACCAGGGACTTCACGTTGGCCAGTGGTAGGAGAAAAATCCCAATCGCACATTGCTTGTTGGTTTGATTCTCGTCGCTCTGTCCGACTTGATGGGTAGTCACACGATCAGCGTGTTTTCCATTTTATAAAACTATAAAATAAACATAACATGTTTAACCTCAATGGTTTTCTTATACCATTCATTTTCATAGCAAAACATTAATACCTCAACCTCTTATATATTGTCATTTTTTTCAGCTCCGTATGATAAAATAAAACTATTCCTAAAAGAAAGACCATCATACCTTCATCATGGTGTCCATATGGTTTCATCATCATCTTGATTACATAGGAAGAAGGTCTTGGCATTGTAATAATGATTTAGAGATCCTACAAAATCATTTTCTTCCGTCATCCAAATACACATTGTACAACTTGGGTCATATGGGTGTTTACAAAAAATAGATTTGGAATGTAATCTTATATGACATATTAATTCAAAACATCTAAAAAACGATTTAATAGAATAGTTGGACCGACTTTGAGTTGAAACATTCAATCAACGGTCCTTTTAAAATACCATAAGTATGCGATGATAAGATATATTGCAAAAGAAAATATAAATAGTTTCCACAATTGTCTCTTTCTTCAGCACCTATTTCAAAATCATAATATGCTACCAAATCTTGTTATAAGTTAAAATATTTGAAAATTCTTTGATAATATTTAACATTATTGAAAATATTCCAATATTGTGAAAATAGGATTTTATTAAATTCAACCCATGATCCATGATGATATCAAGGTATAGTGGAGGTGTTTGATATCTCAAACAACTTCTTAATAGTGAGTTGTAGTTCAAAAAATGTTTCGAAATCATATGAACATGACATTGCTATAATTATTGCAAGACTGTAATCAGGAAGACATAGGAATGTTTTTTGAGATCCTCCTCCTTCCATTTGTAACCAACATTCCTTGATCTGAAAAAGTTATAAAACAAGGAATTAAATTAAATAATATACAGAGGGACTAGCCATGTATTTAATGAAAAATCATTATCCCTAAAGTTCTCTAAACCTAACTCTGATTCCAACTATAAATACCCACCCTTAAACAATACATAATATTGAACCAAGTAAATAATTCACAATGGGGATCTTTTTAGGTTAAGAGTTTTAGAGAATTAGGCCAAAACTATTACATTACATCTCAAATATTACAAAGTAGACACTTCTTCTAAGTATCCCATTTTTCATAAAATAAAAAACTCTTGAAAAAAGAGTCATGTCTAGTTCCATGTTAAAGAGATCATGACTTTTTCATGATCCCATATTAGACCCTATTCATCTTTATGTCCAGCGAAAAACATTTCAAATACATGGGATGAGCATAAAAAGATCATTAAGGATTATAAAATAAATAATGTTATTTTTTCCATCAATACATAACAAGCATAAGATCAATAACATACCTCATGAAATCATATGATTCATAAATAACACATAGAAATCATATATCATAAAGGTATCTTTGGGCATCTTTATCATTCTTAAATTGTAGATATCACAGCTACATAGGGAGTCACGTTTGGAATACCCATTACAATATATTCCCTAAATCTCTTTCGAGAAACATTAATGTTTACCTCCTTCATGTTACCTAATGAATTGGAGATTTATCTCAGGCTCAATGTCCATAGTATTAGCACAAAACCACCCGTATAAGTAAACAACACCCAATAACCCTAATATATTCACAACACATTTAAAAACCCAAAAGAAATAAAATATTTCCACATTTCAATCACAATATATCATTTAAATATATTGACATAACCAATCCATTATCAAAACAATTTTCAATACAAAAATATGTAAAAGAGTATATGCTATTTATTTTCCTTTTTAATACATTACGACTTGTTAAGGAATCCAAATATCAAATAATGATTGCAGCAGCAGAAAGGGCATTGTCACCGTGTACATTAAAAATTAATATTCCTTTTTTTAATTTAGTGAAACACTACGTAAATAAAATATTACCTTTGAATGAAATGAAAATTACAAGGGTTTTATAAACTATATAAATGAAACTTGTGTATAAAAAAATATGCCTCAATAAAAGGAGATTGAGACGAAGCCCCTTACCACATGAGAAAATACTTGAATAAAAATATTGACATTAAACCAATATTATAATATCATGAGAATAAATAGATTAATGATATAATATGTGAAATGGTAGTATATACACCTTATAGGAAAATAAATGTGCACAAGATCAAGATATGCCTCAAATGAATGGTAATTGAGACATAGTTCCTTATGAAAATTTGGTAGCTTAGTAGTGTCACTTTAAAATTTAGAAAATAGATGATGAGACAAGAAAGGGTATCTCATCACCTGTGCATAAATTATATATAAATAAGTATATGAAGGAACATATCCCAATATAATATAATGTAAATTAATATACATAACATAAAAGAAGTCGTTGACTGAAAGAGGAGGGTGAAATGTTCCCTTAACAATTTCATAACATACATAACATACACCCCATGAAGGACATGTAATACAATGTAGTTGTAAATACCCATAAATAAAAGTTTATTACAAAATTAATACAATCATGATAATTACATACACCACAAAAAAAGGAAATAGTGTCATATATAGCATGAATCTCATAGGAATAAAGAGTGAGATGAAAACCCCTTAACTTGTGTCTGAATTGAGCCATTCGTTATTTAATCTCCTGAATAATAAACTAAAGTTAGTTTATAATTTTTTATGAACATTTTCAGGTATATTATTACTTTTATATCATTTATTACCATGTTATAAACATTAAATAATCATTTCTGTTAATAAAGATAATTTTGTCGATATTTTGTAGTTGATTAAAAATTAACATCCTATAATTAAAAGTTGTCCATGTGGTCAAAAGTACATTATCCCAAGAATTATATTCATTATTTATATATCATATATATCATATATATCAACTAAATACATTTATTAATAATAGTACATAACATTTGGAGATATGAAATAAAATGCACCGTTCACAGAGATGGTAAGCTGAATGTACACTTTTACGATACATTCATTCTATTTCATATTTAATGGAATAAAAACATAATAATGCATGGGTATATTATAATTCAGGTATAATATCATATATAATTTAAGTAACTCCATCCTTTATATGTTCCACATATGGAATGAATGAGTCATATCATTTTGAGGGGGCTGTAGTCCGCACTTCCTCAAATGAAATAATCACATTTACCCATTATAGAAACAATATTGGTATTCCATTAATGTAAAATATAAAAGTATAGAGACAATATAAATATAATATATATCACATATAAATATAGTTATATATTAATTTCCACCATAAGAGGTGGTAGTAGAAAATTGAACAATCATCATTTCGTGAGGCAGTAGTTCGCCATTCACCGAAACATTATGTTCATTAACCATTATATGGTGGGGTGTGTAAGTGCAGTTAGAATACTTCTCATAAAAATAGCCTAGTATATTGAGGATAATGGTTTTTTTATATAATAAAAGAAGACAAAGAGTTTATGGGGTTGAAGAACTAAAATAAATGAAAATTAATTTATAGAAGACGTTACCTTTAAATCTGGTATCTCCCTTTTGTTTGAACCAAAAGAATTTATTGAAGTTCCTTTTTCCTAAGATAAGGATTCTTGGTAGAAGATAGGGATCGTGAGAGATTATTTGGGTAGATTTTGGACGAGACAAGGGATTGGGAGGTTTGAGTAATGTGTTAGAGGTGGTTTCTTTTTATAAAAGGGAGGAGGGGCTCATTAGGATTGTTTGAAAATATTATTTTATTATATAATGAATTTTGGTTTATAAGGGTCCAAAACATATTTAATTATAATATAATATGACTCTCATTCTGAATAAAATCATCCAATAAGAAATGGATATGGTTTTTATATTTATTTTAATATTTATAATCGCAGTTATGAAATGTATTCATTATTAAGGTAATCATTGTATCATCATTGTGTCATAAATTATTTTATTTATATGATGTCTAAACATTATAAATAAAATACCATGATGTAAGAAATATTTTTAGCTTTCAAATGATTATTTTGGCTCCATGGTGTCCCAAAATTGACCAAAGGATTCTCAGGGTTGGACATGTTTCCACTAATATGATTAGGAAACATTTTAGGGTAATTTAATATTATTATAATAATCTTGTATACCCTTATTTACCAGATTTCCCTATTAACCATGGAAAATAAAATATTTAATGATATAATATTCATAAAGTCTAAAAATAAAAGTTACTATTTACACAATTTGGACCTCCAGATTCCAAATATGGAATCAATTTTCCCAAATTAAAAACATAGAAGTGGCATAAATTAATTTAAAATTAATTCTTGTTGTAAAAACAAACATCGTGTTTTTAGGACATAATAACTATCAAAATATTGACACTTGTTTATTTCCAATTTCAATGTGAAATATCTTCCAATGACCAAAAATTGATTAATTTGTAAAAATATAATCTATTTAAACTTTAAAACCAATTTAAAAGATAATATAACCATGTAAATGAAGTATATAAAAATTTAGATTTGAATTAAAATATAGTATTTTTCACTATTCACTACAATGTTAAATTTTTTTAAAAAATACCAACAAAATACCAAATGTAAAATTTGATGTCCCAATTCTAAAGAAGAATCTTATTTTTTAAAATAGAATATATAAAAGTGAAAAAAAAATTATTTAAAAAGGGTTCTCTATCAAAAGTTGGTGAAACATCATTTTAATGCATATTAGATTTTTTATGCTTAAAATCAGATTCATTCTTATTTTAATCCTCTAAAATTTATAGGAAAAAATTTTAAAACATTTAACAAAAATGTGTAATCAAATTTACATTGTTCTGTTCATTCCCACAAATAAAATGGCTCTGCGTTCACTACCATTTAAAATAATAATATTATATTATCATTTTTTAGTATAACTCAATGTTGTGTGCAACGTAACATTTCAAAGAAACCCGTTGTTGTGTATGAGAAAATCCATCAAACATAGAATCCCCTTTTAAGTAAAATTAATATATAATTTAAAAATATTAGTACAAATTAAAATTCCATATTATTTATTTACGTGGGATGTTAAAATAGAGGTATCACATGACTGAGAAAAATGATGTCCAATAACTAATAATTTCCATCATTAAAAATTCAGTTATTATTATCCATTATATTATCATAATGATATTATCTCTGGATATATTTTATTCTCTGTTAATTGATTGAATGATATTTTTTCTTTTTTATTTGAATTTCCCTAATGATTATTCATTGTCTATTTATGAAATTCAGGTTATTGATTAAATGAAATATGTTTTAAATTATTTCAAATTAAATATTTATCATTCTACTCAAATTATTTTTATTTAATGCGTCTTCATTTATCTACCTAACCATGTTGATTGAGCTCATTGATTCATGATAGATTCCATTTCACATAACCCTTACTGAGCATTTAATATCACCCTAATTTTTTTTACATTCCTAAGAATCTATGAATTGTGAAATTAAATATATTCAAGAATATTCGTGCAGGTATAGTGATATTCTCAAAAAAACTATGTTTTTATTTGTGCATTCAAATATAATATGGTAATTATGTATGTATCTAGTATACGAAGACCATTAAGATATTTTTCCTTCAGGATTAAATTCATTTTAACTTTTTATAATGTAAAAAATAATGCATTGTATCAAGGATACTAGGTTTAGTGTCACTATAGACATTTCATTTGAAAATATTAAGTTTATATACTATGTTTTTTATCATACACATATTAATGGTCAATTCTATTCATTCATAATGGTTTTTTTCCACTAATTTTTGAATTAAGTTTCTAAGAACATATAAATTTTTTTATAATGTGTGTGTTATATTGGTTCTTCCATTGGTGAATTGATTAAATAGATTTTTTATGGGTTACTGTTAGTGATAATTATTCTCCATAATGTAATGAAATATCAATAATTAATGCTTTATTTTTTGGTGTTATTTATACTTATTGATTAATCTGGAAGTATATTCATTAAATTATACACAATATATTTTCTACTGATGATTTTTTTTTCAGAATTTATATTTTTCAATACAAATATTAAAAAAAGTTATATTTGATTATAATTATTTTAAATTAATTAATATAAAAAATTAAACAAGTTTTTTCATTTCCTTGTAAATCCACTTTTTAGTGAATTATTTTAAAAAATAAAATTAATTAATCATGTTTGATTTTCATCAGTACATTGTAGTTTAAATTATATTCACTCTCCATCAATTTTCTCTAATTAATTTTTAATAATATTTCCCAAACATTTTTATTTTTTATATAAACTGTGAGTTGTGTTTTCTTATCCCATTAATGAATTTAATATAAAAAAATAAGGGATAGTGAAAATTAAAAATATCATCAGTAATATAGTAACTATAAGATAATTATTATTTTAATTGTTGTGTTTGATATATTTTTGGATTTATTTTGAAGAAACATTCTATAATTTTATATATATTTTTATATTGTTGTTTGTGTTTTTATGGGTAATTTAATTGGTCATTAATTTTTGTGAAACAATTTATATTATTCAAAACTGTATTATATTGATTAGTCAAAAAAATAATTTAATGGTTTCTTTTTCCTAGAAAACCTAAATTTTAAATTACATATGAAATAATTGTTTCATTATAATAATTTTATTTTCAAAAGATGATTGTAGTGTAATTTCATGTTATTACGGATCGATATTCCCCAATTTTTTTAAATATTTATTCCAATAAATTTTGAATTATAATAAAAATTAAGGATCAATTTTTTTCTTCCCTTTAATGAATTATTTAAAAATATTTTTCATATAAAATTTTCAATAAAAAATCTCATTTATTATGTGTTTACTAGCTGATTATTATAGTGTGAATATTTTGTGTTATATCCTTTTTTATTAATTTGGAAACTTCATCATATATTTTTATATAATGAATTTTATACTTATGATCATGATTATTGGGGAATTTAATTTATTAATAATTTCCATAAAATTTATCATAAAATTTAGATTTAATTTTTATCAATTAATTTTAGAAATTTATTCTTTTTATTGATAATTTATGTTACTTGTGAATTTTTTTATTTGTTTCATAGACATTGTTAATTTTTTACACAATTATATGTAATTCATTATTATTCATCATAAAAAATGTAATTAAATGAATGGAAGTATGTAGGTCATTTTTTATCAGATTAAATGTTAGGAGAACAATGTAAAAACAATCACTATAATGAATTTTCTATATTACACATTATGGAAGAATCGTATAGATATAGATCCCTTTATTGATGAATTCTTTAGAATGATAAAATATTTAAAGGTGTTAGTTTATAGTCATGAAATCACATGTTATAAACTATTTTTCATTAATAAGATACATTTTATAGTTTGTGAACCACATGTGATGTTGAGGTAGATTTTGAAATAATAAAAATATAATTATCACTAAACAAGTATGAATTTTTCAATGTATACTTGTAAATCAAGTGAATTCTTGGATTATGAATTTAACATTGGTAGATTTGATGAAATAGGAAGTAGTAATTTTCAAAATATTTGAAATGATATGATTTGTGTTAGAAGAATTTTATTTAAGTTACCTAATCTAATCCCATGTGATTCAAATGGTGTGTAGTTGAAATATATCAAGGAAATATAATAAAAAATATAATTTAAATACATATTTCACACTGATCTAGTATTATTAATTTTCATTCCCATTAATTTTCTTACTTGAACTCAAATGAAATGTCTAGCTTGTTGGATCAGAAACATAAAAAAGTGCAATTCTCAACGGATTTTTTAGAAAGATATCTGCTTAAATGGATGATAATATAATAAATTGGTAATGTGTGTTTAATAAATATGGGTATATTAGCAATGTACATCAAGTATGGGAAGGTTTTATAGGTTATGGGATGGTTTTAAAATAATTAATAACCAGGCTAAATGATTTCAATTTTCCACATGGGAATTATTATTTTGTTGATTTAGTGTAAAAAAAATTTGATCATTTTTTCAACCATATCATAGAAAATGTTACAATATCATCGAATAGAGGGATCATTTAAAACCTAAAATCCAATAATAGTGTTTAAATTTTCATGATTATTAAAAATTATATATTATCATGTAATGATATGTAATGTTAAAAAATTGGTTGGATATTTTAAGAAGTTCATAATTCGGAAACTTTTTGACACCCAATTGGGAAGTAATTTGATATTTCATATTTTAGAATACAATTCATGGTTTTTTTAACCAGTAAATATAGAAATCAATATCATTTAAATAAAATGGACAATTCTTATATCTAACATATCAAGAACATTAAGACCTTGGAAGAATATGCTACATTTTCAAATAACAATCAAACTCAAATTAATATTAATTTAAGGAATTTCATGGACTCATTATATTATTTTAAAAATAATTATGTTTTTTTAATCATTATTATTAATTACATTCCTCTAGGCTTATTTATGATCAAATAAGACAACATACTTAATTTTGAAATTGAATATTTATACTAAATTTTCCATAATTTTCAATGTTTTATGAATCAAGTTTTCATTAAGAACTACAAATTAATTTAAATTATTCAAATTTTGAAACATATATTTCTTATCCAAATACTAAAATATATACTTTTAAGGAATAATATATGTTGATTCAAGGCTTGTATCCAATATGGATGAAATATATTTTATTATGGAAAACGGAATGTATCTCCGACATCTCCTAGAGTTGGAAAAAATATTTGAGATGTGTGTTAATTATTTTGTAATAAATTATATTCCTCACATCCAATATCTCTTTATGACATTAAAAATACATAAACAACCTGTATAGTATATTAATTGTTTTTTTATATGGGACCCAGATCGATGATGTGTGAAAACAACAAAAGAATACTGGTATGAATACATTAATTTGGATTTTGAAAATGTTATTTAATGATGGATAATTTTTATAACTAATTTTTCACTTTTCATAAATCTGTAAAATATTTTATGGGAAATCAGAGGTTTTTATGATCAGAAACAATGATGTTTCCAACTATGATGTATTAAAAATTATTTTTTATAAGGACTGGAAAATGATTAAATAATCATATTTATATTACAATGTTGTTTAGGATATTGATGGAGGGACCAATGGGCTAGAAGAAATTCGTGAAGTTTAAAATGGGTTAGATGATGACTAGAACATTTTGGATGAGTCAAAGATTATTTTAAAAAGTCCTTCACTGAAAATAAGATAATGGTATAGAAAAAGTAATATTATCGTACTTGATTCAGATGTGATGATGTTATATGGGTTAAAAAACCTTACAGCTACATTGGAAAAAGCTTTGAAGGATTCCAATGATATTTTTTCCTAAAATATTTATAAATTGGACCCTGATAAATCTATCATCCCAATAATAAATTGGATTTTCATTTGAAATAAATAAGAGATATCTAATAGGTAGCTTTACATGTTATAATGATTATAAATTAACCGTGATATATTTATCCTTAATAATATTAGTATTAAATTAGAAGGAATGAATAGTAATAAACACATTATTGAAAATATGAATATTTTGTTTAAATAATGAAAATTTATTAGTTAATTCATATAAATAAGTACTCAAATTAATGTAAATTAAATTTATGTGTAAAAAAATAGTTTTGTTAAAAAAAGGGTTAAATTGATTTTTTTCGAAGGAAATTGTATTTCATATTTACCATTTATATAAATTATATTATAAGGAATGATTATTATCTTTAAAATCATCATTTCAATGTTATATTTCAGTGAATTTTTTTAATATTTTTTTTCATATTTATTTTTTAGTGAATAGTTAAAAATATATCGATTATTGTCATGTTGCCATCTCCTTTCAAAGAATACAATAATTTAGAAGTCACATTAGTTATTGAATTTGAAAATAAATTAACATATGTATATAGTAATTAGTAATTATAAAATTAATTACAGAGTAGTCTTCATTATATTATATTTTTGTACAATTCCATCTTAGGAATCAAAACACATTTTTCTAAAAACTATTTTAATATGCAAGAATCTTTTTTTATTAATAAATTAAAAAAATCATTTTTATTAATGTTTTTATTGAAATTTTTGAATTATATATTAAACATTATATTGTTAATTATTTTATGTTTTTTAAATGGAATGGAATACAAGTAAAAACAATTTTATTCTTAAAAATTAATTTTTATAGAAGAGAGCTTATATGGTAGTTTTGAAATTTATACAAAATTTAATTTTACCACTTATAGAAACTGAATATGATAATATTATTAAATTATTTAAATTAGAAATAAATAATATAACTAAACATGTAAAACATAGTTTTCTTTCATATTGATTGTAAAAAATTGTAATATTTTTTTAAAACAATTATGGTTTAAATTGTTTTTCCTTTTTGGATAAACTATGAGATAAGTATAATGGTAAATAAAAATGAAAAATTATTTTTTGATGAATATATTACCTCATTTTCTTATTTTATATATTTAATAATCTTTCAATTTTTCACTTTTTAATGAAAGTGACTGTAAATTATTTAAATCTTTTATGTAATTCCTTGTGTGTCCCTCCCATCACTTATAAATGAGATTGTATTATCCTCCCTTATTCATACAATTTGATCCATATAGATCATTAAATACTGACTAAAAACAAATAATGAAATATTCCCTTTATTCTATATATTTTTTCCCTAATAATTTCTTTCCAGGTATTAAGGAGAATGTGAAAAGAGGACTCTCAAAGAAGAGGACTAAATCTTAACTATGTTATTTCTGAATAATTACTTCTCCAACCTTCAATAAAAATATTGTATACATAAGTATATGATTTATTATGTAACATATGTATACTAATATGTTATTATGATAAATGAAAAACTATTTAACACCTCTTTTATATCAAATTATAAATGAATGTATCACTCAAGCGTATGCGTGGACACCCGCTTCGATGTAGTGATATGATTGATTTTCCATCCACTAATTCATGGTTTGACATTATGATGGATTTAATGTATATATATATATATATATATTAAACTATTGATATGATATATTTTAATTTGAATTTACTTTTAACATTTTTCATTTCATATCTCAATAATTAGAAAATATCACTCGTGTATTTGTACAAACTACCACCTCCATGAAGTGATGTAATTCATTTTTCATAATAAAATTTTATGATTGGTAATAAAATTTTATACATATATTTAATATAATTATTAAATTATTAATATTTATGAGATGATTATATCCTGATAAATGTGAAAGGATCATAACTATCTAAATGAAACAATAATGAAAATCAAATTAGTTAACCCCTAGAAATGATTATTTTACGAAAGAACTGATAAATGGGTGTTGAAATGTTATATTTGGGCTATATATTGTATTATAGTTATGAATATTGATATAATATAGAAATAAATTCAAATTTAATTTTTTATAGGTCGTTAGAGTTCTTATAATGAAAGTCAGACTTGAGGGAAGGGTTTTACATTATATTCTCATTTTTAATAGGATTTTTTATGTTTAAATTTCAGATGATGAAATTATATGATCATTCTACCCGAGATCATATGAATTTATTATAATCTAATTTTTTTATATGTTAAATATTTTCCTATAATTTACCTCTGTTTTTAAAATCAAGATATAGATGGTCTTTTTTCAAGGAAAACCAACATTATTTCTCCCTTCAATAAGGAATATTTTCCATATATGATCATATTTTATATAAAATGATAAAATAATGTTTTCCTCATTCCATAAATGTTTTATAAAGTGACTTTCGCATTATTTACATTCTATAAAAAATTAATTTGATTACAGTTTTTATTTTCTAAATGAGGGGCTTTTTACTTTACAATCAAATGTAGAATTGATTTTGGTTTTAAAATCCACCAAATAAATGGATTTTTCATTCCATAATGAATTATCATTGAATTTATGAATCCATTATATGTTTCGATGTTTCTATTAAAATAAAATTTTTTCTATATGAATTTTTAATATTTTTTTATTATAAAAAATGATTTCAAATTGAAAATTAAATTTTCCTCATGAAATATTCTGGAGATATTTAGAAATTATTTTCACAAATAATATATTATTTTATATCTCTTATTATTTAATATATATATATATTAAAATGTTAATATATTTAAAATTTATCTATTTTTTTCTAATTATTAGGAAGTAATATTGTCGAAACACAATTTCTTTCCTTTGGGTTATGTATTAATATAATTAAAAATGTTTTCATGACTATATGGCACACATATTATTGGATTATGATTATTTTTTTGGCTCGGTCCATTATATCACTCTAATACAATTGGAAAAGATTAGTTTTTAGCGATCTAAATGGTTACACAATAGGTTATCCCATGACCAAAATTGGTTATATAAGTGACATTCACAATCCTAAAAAATATATGTAAGAGGTTATTGCAATCCCAAAAGAGGGTAAAGGGGGTTCTATCTTTAAAAAAGTAATGTACCCCAAATGATATCCTAATCCCAATGTAGGAACATGGGTGGCTATACAAACCCCAACAAGTGATGAATCCTGTAGTGGGTATCCATGACCAATTATATTGGTGATTTTGATTATGAAACAATTTTTCCACACTCTGATGAAATGTTCTTATGCCAAGGTTATATTATGATTATTCATGAGATTTAATTATATTATCATTCATTTTTTATGGACTACAAATGCATTATTAAATGATTCATTTTTAAGATCTATGAATTTTTCGGTATGATTTTCAAAATATATGGTTATGGTGTAATACACTTAGTATTATCTTAGGCCCAAATTTGATCATTTACTAAAATCTCCCATTTTTTACACGTATTGGTAATATTATCATATAATTTCTTATGTTATATTTCCCTGTGTTTTGAAAAATTAATTTTACTAGGGTATGACTATGAACTATAAAATTTGGTGATAAATTGTGGGATATGTTTAAAATAATTCATATAATATACTTAATATGCATCTAGACACTAATTACATAAAATATATGTACTCCACATTCATGTGTTATATTAAAATGTATTGAATATTCACTTATAATGATGTAATATTTTGGTATGTAATGTTCAAAACATGATAGTTAATATTAAGGGGATGTTTAGTTATTTGTTGATATTAAGGTAATAAAATATTACTGAGAACCCATTGGATAATACATAGTATATTAGAATATCCTTTGATATAATAAATAAAGGATTTTTGATTCCCTGAAAAATAAATCTGTTTCTGGATACTAGGAAGTGGACATTGTCATGGAACTGATGCACCTATGGGTAAAAACATTATATTGGGTGGATTGGGTATTAATTTGATCAACACTAGTGCATTATGAGTGGGCCTATGAGTTCCCAACTGGATAAAAATTCATGGGGTATATAAAAATGTTAATTCATATTTTATTTATGAAAATTTGTGATGTATTTAAAGAGTTGACCACTATGAGTATCCAAGAATAAACATATGGTGTCATAGATTGAAAAGAATCTATGATGAATAATTATTATTCTTAAAAAATGTCCAACAATGTCTATCTTCCATCAAATTATTATTTTTTGTTTCAATAAATTTATGGAAATAGAAGGAACTATTTTAACGCTAAATGTAATGGAAAATGTAGCGACTTCACTCTTGAGAAACAAAATTTTTTTTGTGATATAATGAAAAATATTTCAGCTATGATTATAAACCATTATAGTCACATTATTCAAAATGAGATTCAAAATGGGTGAAGGAGGGAACAACATTTCATTGAGTCCTTCATGAGGTAACATCCAAATTCATTTAGTGGAACCAATAATACACTAATTACTTTGAAATGGGTTGGTATAACTAAAAATTAATTTTAATTATTCTAATGACCAGAAAATGAAAATGATATTTTATCTTATATATATATGGAATGAAAAGTTGATCAATTGTGGTCTCTTATCATGATTATGTGAAATATGAATAAATTCAGTCCATGGAGTTACATGAGTTAAAGTGGGTTTTTTAATAATTAATTTCCCCCTATTCTATGAATGAAAATGAAGTAATAATAGTTTGAGTAAAATAATAATTATTTTGAATCCATTAGAACCTATGATGAAAATTTTAAAATAAATTAATGGTATGATTATTGTATTATAATTGAACCATAATGCTAGTTTAATTAATTATTTAGAGGAATAAAAATATTTATTTAAATTGTGTTTACAATAAGTTATTTTAGTGGTTATGGATAAATTATTCGATGTTCTATCAATCTAAATATGGATATTGGACTCACCCATAAATATCATGTTTTTTATAAGTGATGAACCTTGGAATTAAATTTAATTTCAAATAATAAAATCCATGGTGGGACCAAAATGAGTCTACCCTTACGTGAGAAATGTTGACTGAATCATGGATTAAATTTTCTTATGGTGAGTAGTAAATTATTAATGTGTTGGAAGGATAGTCATCAGAAAATAAAATAAAAATGTAATGGGAATAATTTAGACAATGATACTAATAGATATAAATATACACTAAAATAACCGCCCAAACTCTACTGTTATGAATTCTTGGAGTATGGGAAATATTCTTATTAGTGCTTAAATATGGGGGTTAATGAAAATTATCAATGTTAGAAACCAATTAGGCCAAGTGAACAAGAGAAATATCAAATGATAATTAATTTTTATTGGGGTGTGATAATGAATTTGTAAATTATACACTAATCATCCACTCTATAACTGTTAATTTCTTATTTGATATTAGTTCTACCTACTATTTTACTAATGATTAGTTTTCTAAGGGTATCACATTACCTCATTACTAAATAGATGATAAATTAAAGGTAAAAACATTCATGGTAAAATTATCATATCGCCATTTATTTTATTATTCTCTGATTTATGTTTGTGGGAATATGATTGTCATGAATCTTCTTATATAATAATAATTTAATTTTATAATCTATTTGAAATGCACAAGATTTCATTATATAAATCATATATTAATTGATTTGGAATAAAATCCATAATTTATATTCTTAACCAACCTATGATTTTCTATTGGTGCAATGATAAATATTAAATTTTAAGAGAAATTAAATCCATTTGATGAGTAATTATTCATTTTTAAAGAGGGGGGGATATCTAACATAGTTGGGTAGAAACCTGACATCCAGGATATACCTATTTTCTGAGAGTTTTATAGTGAATTTACATTATGTTTTCATAGTGTTGGTATGAATTCTGAACATTAGTTTTCAATATATATTATACCAAGTGATACACTTATTTAAAATATTCCACACATAATAACCCTGATTGAGTAGTATGAAACAAATAAGAATCATTAAGAGAATCTTGATAAGGAATTAATTCAACCAAGTGCATCACCATGGGGTGAATCTATAATATTTTATATGAATATGTATGGATTAATAAGAATCTGTAAAGATTATGAGGTACCAAACTAGATACAAATCAAAAAATTATTATCTTATGCATCATATTGATGAGTTTTTTGATCAATTATAATTATATTGATATTTTTATGAGATGTATCATTGATCTAGAATCAACACGATGAGGTTAAAATTTGAATAAATACCATATAAATCCATCAATTGATGATATATAATTTATGAATTTATATTAATTCAATTTTATTGTCACGACCCGTCCTCAGGGCCCGTGTCGTGACTACCCCAAGCCTGCCTTCTGTAGGCCAGGGGCAGGAGACTAGCACCAAAGGCGTAAATCTCGATAACTGGGAAGGCATTGCCTTTATAAAACGTAAACACATCCTATCATAGTACAAGAATAATTGATACACTAAGTACAAAAGAAAGTGATGAAAATTAAATGGGCCAGAATAAAAACCCAACTGAAAAGTATAGCTACAACTGAACAAACGTACAACAGGAAAGACAAACAGCTAGAAGATAGAAGCAGCTCCTGGGTCGTCCACCATGGATCCTACCTGAAGGGTAGGTACAGATAGCCTCTTCAATGCGCTCACCCTCCAACCTCTTCCGATTATCATCTCATCGTGATGTCCACCTCTTGGTAATAAATCGTCGTGAGGTCCACCTCTGGGTACCATCCAGTCCTCGTAAACTCGGTCTCTGTCAGCATTGTTCGTCGTCTGCATCAAACACAACGAGGTGCAGGCATAGCCCATGTAGGGGTGAGTATAACAATACTCAGTAGGGACCCTACGACCCACAAGGTCTCACTAAATCTAACAAGGAAAACCACAAATAAGGATCTCAACAGATAACCCTTACTTAGGTATAATCCCATACATATACCTATGTTATCAAGTAACCCATCTCAAACATGAGGAAACACAAAGGTTATGAAATCAATGGATAACCTCTACTTAGGTATATGCCCATACATATACCTATGTTATCAATCTCATAAGGTTAACCACTACTAAAGTATATGCCCATACATATACCTAAGTTATCAATCTCATTAGGCTCCAACTTCAAGCCCAAGCACAACCAGTCCACACAGGAAAGAATTCAATCGTACCAAATATAAGGATTGAAAGTAAAGATTCAGCTCACACAGGTATACTTCTCACGAAGAGGGGTGGAGATGATTAGATGTATCCTCTGAATCATCTCCTCTATCGAACCCACATAGGATACAAGTACAAAAGACATCTCAGCCGAACCCACGTAGGATCCAAGTACAGTAACCATCGCTGCCGAACTCACGTATTTTCCAAGTACAGTCATCATCGCTGCGGAACCCACGGAGGATCCATGTACAGTATCCATCTCTATCAGACCCACGTAGGATCCATGTACAGTCGTCATCACTGCAGAACCCACGGAGGATCCAAGTACAGTCTTCATCACTACCGAACCCACGGAGGATACAAGTACAGTCATCCTCACTGCCGAACCGACGTAGGATCCAAGTACGGTCATCATCATCGTCTCCGTTGAAGGCAGCTCTAGGGTTCCCGCACATAGCACACTCGATTCCTGGAGGGTCTGCCACATGATCCAAAAGGGTCGATGCATCAACTGTCACAAAGTCTCGAGTTGATGTATCCCAATGTTCTGTCTCGTCAATAGGAACTCAACGTGACAGACGGTGTGTCAATCGGACGCCCGATCTGAGAGACAAAGGCTTTTTTGTTCCATGGGCCCGATTATAAATACACTCGTATATAACCCATATAATATCCATTGTTATCCAAAACACACATAGAGTATTGCAAAAGAACCTTCTCATGATGAGGAATCCAACAATGTCGACGACACATCAATCGGACGTTCGGAACTCATGTTATAACTGTTTCCGCTCCGAGGGCCCGGTTGGTTTCGGGTTTGAACCAACCTGGTCATACCCATAATTCACCAAATCCTTGAGTTTAATTTACAGAAACGACCGTCTCGATCTAATGAATCATATGCAACTGACGGTGCATCGATCGGAGGGCCCGAACTCACGTTATCGGCGTTTAACAGAAGATGATATGAAAATAGGGGGTCTGGCCCCGGTGCGACCCGGCCCAACACCCCCTGGGTCGGCCCGAACCAGGTCCGGGTCCGGTCTCGTTCGGTGCAGCCTGGCTTGGCCGGCATGGTCTGGCCCGACCGGTGCGGCGCGGCCACGTGGCCGACTGTGGCTCGGCCAGCGTGGCCAAGCGGATGCAGCGGAGCGGGGGGGGGGGGGGGGGGCTAATTGAAACTGACGGCGCAAACCACGGCCTCAGTCATCCTATCTACCATAGTCATGTGGGATCTATCGCCTCGCCTCCACGACACAACCGCGGTGGGACTTCTCCGGTAGTGCACTGGGGCGCTACCGCCTCCAGGCGGTCGGATGGCTCCGGACGCCGCCACCTACCGCAGACCACCAGAAGCGCTCTGGTGGTCCATTTTGCCCACTGTCTTCGCCAGTGGTTCTCCCATGACCTTCCCTTTACTGTGTCAGCTTTCAATTGTCGTTTCTATCTTGTTACATCATCGTTGTCAATCCGCACATCAACAAACAATCTGTGGAGGGTTGTCGGGCCGTGTTTGTTCGGCATGCACCCTCCGTGTTATGAGTTATCAAAAGGTCGAACAATAATGATGTTCAATGACTAACAAGTCACAATTTTAATCAAATAAAATTGAACTTAATTCCCAAAAATTCCCCCACAAATAAATATCCCCAACCTGAAAAAAAAACATCTGCAGATCAACTTGATAATGAGTTGATCCCCATTCTTTGTTTTAGTAGGGAAAAATCATAGGAATCTTAACATTATCAAATTAAACACCTACCTAGAGAAAGATCTGCCATTGACAAGCTTCGTCGAGCAGCAGAAAGAGAATGGAGATGATGTCGATCATTATGCCCACCTCACACTTTATATCGGAGCTTGTGCGTTAGAGACTCGTCAGAATCCGACCTCCATTTAAGGATTGTTCTTCGTCGAAGATCTTCGAAGGCTCGTCGTTGGAGAACCGTTCTTCGTCGGAGGTTTAAAGTTCTCTCTAAATTTCTCCATAGGATAACCAAGAGATTCTCTAAAATATTTTCCAACCCATATTAAAAATAGGCTTCCCCTATTAATAAACATGCCATGAATTTTCAAATTCAAATACTTAATTAATTATGGTGTTGGGACCATTAAAGACGGAGAGAGATGGTACCTTTATTAAGGGGGTTGTCACATTAAATTGAAGGGGTGTTAAAGGGGTTGGAAAGTGTTATGGGAAGATGAGAGATTGGGGATCTTTTGGGCCACACCCCTCATATATCCACACTTTAGAGAATTTAACTTCCTTAGATATAAATTTTATTTAAAAAATTATTTAACCTCATTACTAAACTCCAAAATTTTATCTCACAACCTGCTTTAAACGCAACTGCGGTAAAGGTCCCCTTATGCTATTATCGGTGTTGCGAGTTCATCGGTACCCTCAGATTTCAATTCCGAGCACCGGTTCAAATGATAGAAAAACCTGCTCGTTCGTTTACTAAACGTACCCGAGCTAAATTTTGGAAATTGATTCTGGGCACACCGGGCCTCAGAATCAAGTGCCTTCAGAAGCCACAGACTCATAAAATTCCAAGGTATTTAAGAAAAAAATTCCCATTAAATCTCAGGGTCTTTACATTACTCCAACCTCAGAGTTTTACATCCCTTTAAATCTATAACACAAACTAGGGAAACTAAAGGAGGTATCAGGCACGCATCTGAGCCTCCCGCTCCATGTTCTCTCCTGGAGGTTCCCGTGATGCTAGGGAAAGTGAACAGGAGGAATATATCGTCCTTGTAGGAACCAATCCTGTCGATCCTCAACCTCAACTGGAACCTCCGTGAATATCGCCCCGTCATCGATGTCCAGTTCCCTGTGGCCGATGATGTGTGAAGGGTCATGCACCTATCTCCTCAGCTGAGATACGTGGATGACATCATGCACCCATTGCAACTATGGTGGAAACATCTAGTGGTAAACCGCCTCACCTACCCTCTGAGGACCTAGAATGGTCCGTTGAACCTCAGAGATAACATGCCGCCTTGGCCACATCTCTGTAGACCTTGTCAAGGTGAGACCCATAGGAAAACGTGGTCGCTATCCTCGAACATCAGTGGTCTTCATCTTCTATCAACATAGGATTTATGCCTGCTCTGTGAAATCTTCATCCACTCCTGGATGATTTTCACCTTCTCTGGTATCCTCAAGATGAGTGCACTGGTCAACCTCTACCTCAGCTCCTGAAAAGCTCAGCTGGCATATACCTAACCACACGAAGGGTTTTCCCCTTCTTTTCCATTGCTAAAAGTGGTGCAACAACTCTGGAGAAGTCTGGCTGAAATCTAAGTCTGGCCGACTCATGAGTGATTGACTTCACCCACATATGCATGATTCCATCATGTGTTGCCTGGGGTTTCCTTTTGGCCGACCATGGAAAACGCATACCAATTTATAGGTAAAACAAAACGTTTTTTCCTAATACAGTCAATCCGTGTATGAACTGTGGTTGTCCAGCCTATACCCAAACTAACTTCGTAAGGCCTCGACACTACCAGCAAGAGGTTCCAACCGAAACTCCTACCTCAATGGTCAGATCACACCATCAGTGTAAGAGTGATTATCAAGTCTCCTCCCAAAGGTATCTCAAGATGGGAGGGTCAAGTCAACGGCTTAACCAGAAACTCTAGGTCTAGGACAAGATTCGTGGAAGGAAGGAATGATTTGTATCATTGTCTGTTGTTACAGTAGCTAGTAGTAGACACAGTCCGTACTTCGAATCATTCCTATAGCCCTTGGGTCACATTCCTTGACCGCATGCAGCTACACTTTTCCCCTTTCCTCCTCCTCCACGAGCCTGTCGGGGAATAAAAAGGCGGGTGGTTATAACATGTCGAAATGTACACCACCACATGATACTCTCCCATCTCTACATCCACATCTGCTACTCTACAGATTCATTTGTCCTTAAAACTTCTACTTCTTGAAACATTTTACACGCCCAAGTCTCCGAGACTGGCACCAGTTTCCTGCTTTCCCACTGCTAACCTTCACTGGATGTATCCACCCAGCCAAAGAATTCCCAACCACAAAGGTTCTCTCTAGCACCCTTGCATAAGTTGAAATGTATAGAGGAAAAGTGTTGGCTAGTATGTCCTTTAGGAACACATCGCTATGAGGTACGAGCTCTAAATAACTGTTCGTATCATAGTCATCACGTACCAGGAATGATCGGTACGCCATGATGAATACTCAGCTACCGACATGTCATCCTGTCGAAGCTGTATAAGCTCTAGAAAACTCTCAGCCACCTCTTCAAGCCACTCCTCAGTCATCTGTGAGTCGGGCTCGCCTCAGAACCTGAGGGGTATCTGATGCTGAAACACGTGTAAGATACTAAATCTAGATGTGTCATCTACTAGTACCGCCAGTTGAAACTGCTGACCAACAGGTTGTGATATATCTGGCACACTACCCGATGGTACTATCTCAGGCATCGGTCCACGTACCGAAGTACCATCACTATGTCGACCATACTCATGGTCACTCACAGAGAAACACTAGTAGCTATGATCCCCATCTGCTTTAATAGTGTCTAAACTAGGTGTATAACTCTAGCAATCACCACCATCCAGTCCTCTGCTGCTTGGGAATCTGTCTCGCCTCGTAACATTGGAGGCCTCTACTGCTGGAACTCATGCAACACACTTTGTCAGTGTGCACCATACACTATTACATTTGGTGGCCTCTGTATCCCAATGAGTGGAGGTGCTGCTTGTACACCACCCGAATGTTCCAACAAAGAAAGATGGCCATGCACCGGAGTATCATCAATTGGTGGGCCGTCATCGTGTACTCTCTAGGAACTCCACCTGACTGTCTACGTGGAGACATCCTGAACAGATGTGACATGGTCAAATGATTAAAACATGGTTAGATGACCTGGGTTGAGCTGACATAAAGAAAACATTTGGAAACACACACGAAATCAGTGTTTTTGTGCACTGAGTTGGAAATTCGTAGTCCGGGTCCTGGGGTATGGATACGTCGGCTGCCGCACCAACACTGGACTCCCTGAACTGAAGAACACACTAGGTACCCTTAACATTATTGCTTCATAGAAAAGAATTATTAGAGTCCTGATTTCTGCGGTAGAACCGACTCCTCTGATACCAATTTGTCACGACCCGTCCTCAGGGCCCATGTCGTGACTACCGCAAGCCCGGCTTCCATAGGCAAGGGGCATGCGACTAGCACCAAAGGTGTAAATCCTGATAACTAGGAAGGCATTGCCTTTATAAAAGATAAACACATCCTACCAGAGTACAAGAAGAAGTATTACACTAAGTACAAAAGAAAGTGCTGAAAAGTAAATGAGCCAAAATACAAACCCAACTGAAAAGTACAGCTACAACTGAACGAAAGTACAACAAGAATGACAAACAGCTGGAAGATAGAAGTAGCTCCTCGGTCTTCCACCACGGATCCTACCTAAAGTGTAGGTACAGATAGCCTCCTCAACAATCTTTCCTGCCAACATCCTCCGAGTACCGACTCGTCGTGAGGTCCACCTCCGGGTACCGTCCAGTCCTCATACGCTCGGTCTCTGTCAGCCATGTCTGTCGTCTGCATCCAACACAACGAGGTGCAGGTATAACCCATGCAGGGTTGATTTAACAATACTCAGTAGGGACCCCGAGACCCTCAAGGTCTCACTAAATCCAACAAGGATAACCACAAAGAAGGATCTAAATAGATAACCCTTACTTAGGTATAAGCCCATACTTATACCTAAGTTATCAAGTAACCCATCTCAAACATGAGGAAACACAAAGGTTATGAAATCAACGGATAACCACTACTTAGGTATACGCCCATACATATACCTAAGATGTCAATGTCAATAGGATAACCACTACTTAGGTATATGCCTATACAAATACCTAAGTTATCAATCGTAGTACGGCTCCAACATCCAAGACCAAGAACAACTAGTCCACATAGGAATGAATTCATTCATACCAATGATAATGATTGAAATTCAAGATTAGCTCACACAGGTATGAGTCTCATGAATAGGGGTGGAGATGATTAGTTGTAGCCTCTGAATCATCTCCTCTGCCAAAGCCACATACGATCCAAGTACAGAAGTTTTCTCTGCCGAACCCACGTAGCATCCAAGTATAATAACCATTGCTGGCGAAACCATGTATGATCCAAGTACAGTCATCATTGCTACCGAACCCAATGAGGATCCAAGTAAAGTATCCATCGATGTCGAACCCACGTAGGATCTATGTACATTTGTCATCGTTGTCGAACCCACGGAGGATCCAAGTACTATCGTCATCGCTACTGAACCCATAGAGGATCTAGGTACAGTCGTCCTCGCTGTAGAACCCACGTACGATCCAAGTACAGTCGTCATTGTCATCACAGTCACAGGCAGCTCTAGGGTTCCTGCACACAGCACGCTCGATTCCGGGAGGGTCCGCTCCACGAACAAAATGGGTCGATACATCAACTGTCACAAAGTCTAGAGTTGATGTATCCCAAAGTTCCATCTCGTCAATAGGAACTCAACGCGACAGACAGCGCGTTCATCGGACGCCTGGTCTGAGAGATAAAGGCTTTTCCGTTCCAGGGGCCCGGTTAGAAATACACTCATTTCTAACCCGTATGATAACCATATTTATCCAAAACACACATAGACTATCAGAAAATAACCGTCTCATAAAGAGGAATCCAACAATGTCGATGGCACGTCAATAGGACATCCGGAGCTCATGTTATAACTGTTTCCCCTCCAAGGGCCCATTTGGTTTCTTGTTTGAACCAACCTAGCAATACCCATACTTCACCAAAACCTTGATTGTAATACACCAAAACAAATGAATCGATCTATGAAATCCTACGCAACTGACAGTGTGTTGATCGGAGGTCCAAAACTCATGTTATGAGAGTTTAACTGAAGCTGATCCGAAAATAGGGGGTCTGGGCCCGGTCCGACCCGGCCCGACACCCAATGGGTCGGCCTGAACCTGGTCTAGGTCCGGTCCAGTTGGGTACGGCCCGGCCCGGCCGTGGCTCGGCCAGCGTGGTAGAGCGGATGCCGTGGAGCGAGGGGGTGCTAATTGATACCGGTGGCAAAAAGCGCTGCCTCGGTCATCCCAGATCCCACAGCCGGGTGGGATCTACCGCCTCGATGCCGACATGGGTCTTCTCTAGCGGCGTGCCGAGGCACCGCCGCCTCCAAGAAGCCGGACGGCTCCGGCCGCAGCCACCTTTCACGGACCA
Organism: Viscum album; assembly: GCA_963277665.1. Taxonomy (NCBI): domain Eukaryota; kingdom Viridiplantae; phylum Streptophyta; class Magnoliopsida; order Santalales; family Viscaceae; genus Viscum; species Viscum album. Next base: position 1,026,665,624 of record OY728121.1, on the reverse strand, counting down.
CAGGACGCGCTCCGGTGGTCCGTTTTCCCACCGTCTTCGCCAGTGGTTCGCCCTGGACCTTCCCTTCACTACGACGACTTTCAAACGCCGTTGCCATCCTGTTTTATCATTTCCATCAATCCGCACATCAACAAACAATCTGTGGAGGGTTTTCGGGCCGTGTTTGTTCGGCCCGCGCCCTCCACGTTAAGTGTTATCAAACGGTCGAACAACAATGATGTTCAACGACTAACAAGGCACAATTTTAATCAATTAAAATAGAACTTATTTCCCAAAAATACCCCCGCAAATAAATATTCCCAACCCGCAAACAAACAACCACGGATCAACTTGATAATGAGTTGATCCGTGTTCTTTATTCTAGAAGGGAACAATCATATTAATATTAACATTCTCAAATTAAACCCCTACCTCGAGAATGATCCACAGTTGAAAAGCATCACCGAGACGTAGAAAGAGAATGGAGTTGACGTCGATCATTACGCCCTCCTCCCACTTCATATCAGAGATAGAGCATCAGAGACTCGTCGGAATCCGACCTTCGTTGAATGATTGTTCTTCGGCGAAGATCTTGGAAGGCCAGTCATTGGAGAACCGTTCTTCATAGGAGGTTTTAAGTTCTCTGTAACTTTCTCCAGAGGTTAACCATGAGATTCTCCAAAATATTTTCCAACCCATATTAAAAAGAGGCTTCCCCTATTAATAAACATTCCATGCATTTTCAAATTCAAACACTTAATTAATTAAAGTGTTGGCACCTTTAAAGAGGGAGAGGTATGGTCTCTTTATTAAGGGAGTTGTCACATTAAATTGAAGGGTTTTTAAAGGGGGTTGGAGAGTGTTATGGGAAGATGATAGTTTGGGGCTCGTGTGGGCCCCACCTCTCATATATTCACATGTGAGAGAATTTATCTTCCTTAGATATAAAATTTATTTCACAAATTATATAACCTCTTTACTAAACTCCAAAATTTTATCTCACAACCCACTTTAAATGCAACTGCGGTAAAGGACCCCTTAAATTATTACCGACGTTGTGAGTTAATCGGTGCCCACGTATTTCATTTCCGAGCACCAGTTCAAAAGTTAGAAAAATCCGCTCATTCGTTTACTGAACGTACCCGAGCTAGACATCGGAAAATGATTCCGGGCACACCGGGCCTCGAAATCAAGTTTCGTCAGAAGCCACAGACTCGTAATATTCCAAGGTATTTATGAAAAAAATTACTTGAAATATCCAGGACTTTACATTATCTTAATATTACCCATACTATCATCATGAAATTATTGAATAGATTCATTATAAATGGCCTTGATCATTTTCAATTTGTTAAAATAATTGATATACTAATATATTCCATGAGAATGGAAAATAATTAAGATCCTTAGATTGTTGTAATGAAGACCATATATAGGGAGAATATTTTTTGAAACATTTTCATGGGGGAAATTTTATATAATGAATATTAATTTTTTTGGTCATATAAAAAAATCATGGGTTTATTGGTGGACAGATCAAAGATGGAAGTTAATAAATATTTTCATAGACCATGAACTGTTTATAAGACGGATATTTTTCTTATAATGTTTTGATATAATGGAATATTTGGGAAGGATTTATCATGGATATCTAATCCACTAACCATGATAACCATGAAATAATAAAAATTTCTTTAGGGTGATGAATGTGATGAAAATATCAAGGCACTGAAGAGAAGGTTGGATAATGCACATTTTCTCACACAATCCTACAGCGGAGAAGGGATTGGAATTTACCGCAATGCATCAAATAAGGGTATGAGACTTGGTCCTATAGAAAATTATTATTTTTATAACTTATTCAACATTCCAATTGAAATTTCAGGATAAAATTTCATGAAATGGGATTTGGAGTTAAATGTAGAAAATTTTTCATTAATGATCTAGATAAATTCTTTTTAAAGTGAAATGTGTGGTAGATATGTTGATCATGAAAGATTAATGCCTATATTCCCCCAAAAATAGTTGAATAAATTTCATATATGATGTTTGGAGATTATTATAGATTATGACTTATAGGTAAATTACAAACCTAGTAATGAAAACATAGCTGATGATGAATTCAGTTGAAATAATCATCTTATCGTATCTATGATGAGGATAAAAGAGGTCCTATATTAATTTCTTTTTAACGGATGGACTGTGAAATATTGAAGTATGGGGAGAATTCATAACATAATGAAATGAGTATTAAATCCACTACCATTTTCATTATTAAATAGGCATAAATGGTGGATCTCATGCTATAAAAGAAAATTCACAATGTTCTAGAGTTCAACCATGATTGTGGTTGAATGATATGATTTTATAACTGATTATGTGTCTCATCAACACCAAACATGAACAATATCTATTGGAAGAGACTCATATATAATCATTCTTGATTCATCGTGAAGGTGTGAATATATATAGGTAAATAAATAATATTTCATCTGGGATAACAAATAGGAAGACAATTTTCGTAATCTATCTAATTACATGGTGTGTCAATAGGTTGATACTGAAATATAGAATTCAAATGGGATGATAAATCCATTACCCATAAAAATGGATTTGGGAAAACACCATCATCTATTCTTTCATTGAACTATCTAAAATGTCTAATGTCTATAATGTTATCTTGATTATAGTTTAATCATCTTATGAAGTCACTATACTTCCTTGATATTATATATAACTAATCACTTGAATAAACTACTATGACATATATTAAATAGGTTTTAAGGTTTCATAGATTACGAAATTATATTATATCTAATCATGTTTTCATTTTTTCCTTGAGGTTTTGGATAAGTCACTCAAAATCTATAAATACAGTGTTATGTTTCTGTAATGGTTATCATCCTCATATAGTGGGTCATCTTGAGAGAACCATCCAAAACCTATAAAATATATTCAGATACAAATCTATGCATTTCAATGGTGGTTGTCTTTAACACATTAGTCTAGTTTAACTATATAATATTAATAGCTTCAACAAAGTCATTCATATGGCTTATATGAGTCCTTATATTTAAATAAGTGAAAAAATACAACATAATGGGATAATATTAGAGATGTCAATATAATCTTACTTATACTAGATGAGTAAATGGTATATAATGTTTGATTAATTTAAAAATACAGCAATGAGTTTAGTGTTTATTGATGTGTTATTATATCCATCGTTAGTGGGGTCTATAACTCGATGTAAGTGAGAAGAATTTCTTATGAATTTTTATACATGAGAAGTTTATGAGATTTAGAAATAAGGAAAATCTAATACCACAATATTTTATTCCATTTTATATTCTTCATCTACTAGGGACTATATCTTGTCACTTGGTTATTCCACTCAACCTCTCTCATGTTCATGAGATGATCCATCTGTCTCTTTTGAGGATGTACATACCTAATACTATATATATAAGGAAAACCAAGGTTTCACCCTTGGAGCATGACCATTCTTATGAAAACGTCCTGGTATAAATTTTTGATCCTAGGGATAATTTTTTATGGAATAAGACTACAAACATGGTCAATGTTCTTTGTAGGAAACATAAATATAAGGATTCTATATGAGATCCCAATGATGTGATGAAGGAGATATATCCACTTGTGGGTATCATTATGATGGAAAATGGATGGAGAAATTATTTTTTGGTGGGTAGAATGTGACACAGAATTATTATATTTTTTATTCCATCGAAATAAACATTATGTATCTAATACCATTATTTACACACAACACTGTGTATAAATGAACCGTTATATAGTAATATTTTCTAACCTATGTATTAAATTGGAAGGTATGATTATTAATAACCATATTATGGAAAATATATATAATGTTTTAAAATAATTAAAATATATTTAGTATTTCAAAATAAATAACTATTCAATTTTTTGTAATGTTTTTATATACTTCAAAAATATGATTTCAAGAAAAATAGTTGTTATAGATTTGTTTTGGGAAATTGTAATTAATTTATGAATTTTTTGGAAATATTATTCTAGGTTGTTAATATAATATTAAATATTAGAATGTCTATATTTTCAAAGGGTTTATTTACTGTAGTTTTGAAATGAAATTATTGTACAGTGAGTAGTAGAAAGAAATATTTTTTGTTATAATGTCATTTCTATTCCTTAAATCATGAAATTTAAAAGTAACCTTATCTGTTTAATTTTATCATAAAGTAATATATCTATTCATTAGTTAAAATTATTTTAAAATTATCATTATACTTTATTTTGGTAAGAGTTCAATTTTCACTTTTAAGATAGTTTTATCTAAATGATGTATTTATGCACACAATGTGTTTTTATATTAATAAATTAAATTAATCACTATTGAATTATTTTTTTAAATAAATTTATAGAATATGTATTTAAAGAAATATTTTAAAATTCATTTAATGGTCTTTAAATTTCATTGAATTGAAGAGAATTCAATTTTATGTATATAAATCCATTTTTAAAAAACATGTTTTCAATTAATTTTTTGTTCTTAATTATAATTAAATACATTCACTTATATAAATTGAATGTCGTAAACTGGATTAAATATTTTTAATCATAATAATTAATGTATTTTATTATATTCAAATATTTTTTATTATGAATTGTAAACACATTAAAATTTTGTTACCATGGTTAAGGTTAAGGAGGATTTACCTTGGTTGTTATACTAAGTTATGAGGTTATAAATTCAAAATATTCTTATAAAATTATTATTATATTAATCTATTTCAAATTTATATTATTTTAGAATTTAATAATGTTCAATTTTTTTCCTCTTTCTCATTTATGGGGCCCTAAACTATTCAAAACATTTAAAAAAAATTCTGCGTGTCCCTCTCCTCCCTTATGAAAGGGAAAGTTTTATCATCCTTTATTCACTACATTTGATCCTTATATACTAGGGAATCCAAAATAAAAACCCATGAATTATTCTTCATAGTTACCATTGATCTTCTATTCTTCTCTTATGATGAATAAATTGTGGTTTATAGTGTAAGATAATGGAGGTATCTCAAATAAAATATATAAATCTTAACCAAGATCATTCAATTATATATATTCTTCCACATTTTAAAACAATTATCCATAAATACATTATTAAACATATAAAATATATATATTGAGACTTTATTATGATTATTTCACAAAAAATTCTTACCCATTATCTATTTAAAGGTAAATGAAATTATCTCTCATTTATAAATATGGAATTCCACATCCATATGGAAATATGATTCATTTCTTATCATCATCGTTCATTGATAGTTATTATGATTTATTTAATTTATATATATATATTTGTGTGTGTATTATTTATGATATATTAATGATTTTTTTAATTTTAATTAGTACTTATGTTTCTTTCATTAAATCCATCAGAATGCGGAAGACATCACTCCAACATACATACTGTTTACCATCTCTAGATGGTGATGTAATTAATTTTACATCACTACTCTATATGAATGGAATAATATGTGAATATAATTGATAAATATTATTAATATTACATGGTTAATATTTAAGATATGGTTACACCAAGATCAATATGAAGAACCATTACTACTTGAATCATTAATAAAAATGAAATTGTTATCACCTATAAAAATGAATTCAATAAGGATTAATAAATGGGTGTTGAAAGTTTATAAGTGGACCATATATGTTATCATAGTTATTATTATTGTTCTAGTATATAAAAATAAATAATTATTTTCTTAAAGAGTATGTTAGAGAACATATAAAGCATTTCTGACCTGATGTAACAATTATATGTTACAATAACATTTTTATATGGATTTTTTATTTGTAAATTTATGTCGATGAAATTATATGACCAATATATTATTAATAAAATGAAATTTATTATCCTATGGTTACTTTCGTGATTAATTTTTTTTTCAAATTTTCCCCCATATATGTATACAAGAGTCTTAAAAAATGTTTCTTAGGAATACCATATTTATTTCTCTCTTCGCTCGATAATATATTCCTTCCATGTCCGTATTTTATTTAAAATATTATATATAATATGTAACAATGATATATTGAATTTATAAATTAATTTTAGAATCATTTTACTTTATATTAAATTTTTTTATTTTATTTTTGTTATCATTTTCTAAATGAATTATTTTTGACATGTTATGGAAAAGCATAATGGAATTTTTATTTTACAGTAAACCACGTGACTGGATTTTCTCACCATCATGAAATTTAATTTCAATGAAGATTCATTTGAAATCCTCATTGGTTTTTTTCATATATCATTTATTCCATAAGATTTTTGAAATTATTAGATTTTTAATAAGTGATATGAATGTGAAAATAGTATTTTCCTGTATATATGTTATAGTGGAAGTTTAAATATATTTTAATCAATTACAACATCCTTGGATATTTCATATAATTAACTAGTTACTTGATCATATGTTAAAATATTTATTCATTCAAAAGATGGATTATTATTTTGATGATGAAATACTGATGAAACCTAATTTCTTTTTCATCAGTCCTGATTTTATGTAATGGAAAAATTTGTCATCGTTTTCTAGAATAAATATAAATGGACTATGATTATGTGACATGTGGTTTTGTTATATAAAACAATGTATTAATTAAATATTAATATTTTATTATCTCTAATGGTATATATAATGTTATTATAATACCAAAATAGGGAATACTTGAGGTTATCCCATTCCAAAAAGATGGTACATGTTAGGTAATCTGAATCCCAAAATTGGGTACACATAAGATTGTCCGACGATCTAAGAAGGAACTTGGGTGGTTATCCCAAGTATTACATGTGATGAATGTATTGGTCAGTATCCTTGATGTATTTTTTATATGATTATGATAATAACACAATTATTTCAACTCTCTTATGAAATAATCTTGGACAATGTTATATAATAATTTATCGTGATATTAGATTCCATTGTAATTTGTGACTTATGAATTTTAAATAAAAAATTACATGAATCTTGGTTATGATCTTTGTATTTTTGGGAATGATTTCATTTTGTAAAGATTATTCCCTAATTCAATTTTGAATATATTTTTCCCACTAATGATCATTGACTAATATATTCCCTGTTTACCCTTACTAACATAAGAGATCACCAGTCTATATATATTTATTCCCATGGTTATGATGAAAGGTATTATGTATGGTATAAATAAGGCATGTCCACTATGAGAAGTACTTTGTTGGATATTATGAAAATCTATCAAAAAATAATATTATTATATATTTTTTATAAAAATACAAAAAACTATTACATTCCCCAAGATTTTATTATTGTCAAATGTATTGAACATTGATCTATAATTATGCTATATTTTATTATTCATTGTTCATGTATTTATAAGAACCTATTTTGTCACCACCCATCCCCGGGCCCTATACTGTCACAACCCCATGCCTGCCAACTATAGGCCAGGGGATGGAGACTAGCATCGGAATTCTATATCCCCAAAAGGGATGGAATTTCCATTAAACTTCTACACACACAGACTAGGTACACAACAAAAGAAAAACACAAAGTAGAACTGCTGATAGTAAAAGTGTGAACTGAATGGAAAAAGGGCCAGTATGCAAACCCAACTGAAATGAAAGTACAACAAAAGGGAAAAAGTTCTCTTTTGGTATCCCACCAAAGATCCTACTAGAAGAGTAGGTAGAGCTCTTCATCTTCATCACTTCCACACACCACATCTATCAGCCACTTCCGAGCAGTATCTAGTCCTAGCGCCCTAAGTATCAGTCAAGCTGTCCATAATCTCCAGAAGACAGAACAAGGTGAGGGTGAAGCCTATGTAGGGGTGAGTATAACAATACTCACTAGGGACCCCGAGACCCCTCATGGTCTCTCTGAATTCGGCAAAGGAAAATCCACAAAGCATGATCTCAATCCTAAAGAACAATGTAAAAGACAACTCACACTATGTAAAAAACGTAATGAATATGAATAAAACTGATTAGTCTTAATCTACATATTTTTATTTTGTTGGGAGCTTCTTATTCTAATCCATGATGGGTCACTGAACTACTGATCCACAAAGGGTCGCAGTACTACCGATCCATGAAGGGTCACTAAACTGCTCATCCACAAAGGGTCTCTATACTACTGATACCTAGAGGTTCTCAATACATTCGATCCATGAAGGGTCACTCTCATGCTGATCCATGGAGGGTCATCCCATGGAGATCCATGGAGGGTCGATCTCATGCCTATACATAGAGGCTTTATCTTCTCTTGAGAGCCAGCCATAGGATTCCCGCACATGGTGCACTTGAGTTCCTGAGATTCTGATCTGCATACCATCAGTTGTACCTCAACCTCCATGAATTCCCACGATGATGTAACCCAAAGGACCTCCTTGACATAAGGGTTCCAACACGATAGACAGAACATCAATCAGACGCCCGATATATAAGATCTAGGAAAAAATGTAAATAGGTCCTGGTTGGATTCTATTCTGATCTATCCCGGCTACACTCCAACATCTGCTAAAATTCTAATGGATTATTTCAAAAGGACCACCTCAAAACAAGGGTCCTACTGCCACTAATGACACGTCAAAAGGATTCCATGTTTACGATATATTCCAACTTTATTGAAAATGGGTCAGTCGGGTCCAGTTGTTGTCGGGCTTCGGCCCGGCTGGCCTGTTGGGCCCACGGGTCTGGCCCGGTTGGCGGACCCATCCTGGCTCGCGGGTCCTGGCCGACTGGCTGATCCGACCCTCCTAGAAAACCCATCCCACATGCGGGCCAATTTCTCCGGACTGGAAACAATGCGTTCAATTCCCCCTACTCGTCGCACCAGTGGAGTGCCGCCCCTACACTCGAAACAGCCGGTTGGAGCTGTCCATTCTAGTCCATCCGAGCAGCCAGAGCAGGCCGCTCTTCTCCTGCAAGACACATCTTCACCGTGTCGTCCACCTGTTGCAGGTTGGCTAGCTGCAACTCTCGCTGTCGTGGGGCCTGTGGGTGCCACTGTCTACACAGGGTCAGCTTGGACGGCCACCTCCACACCGGTGGTGATGCGCTAGTGGTTTCTTCTTCAGGCCGCCAGAGATTCATCAGTGGTTTTTTTTCTTCCCGTCTATGCCAACGTGCCTCGCAGGTCACTACCTTCCCTACAAAGCCCATAGAATCATCTTTCATCCATGTTGCTCAGTCTCCCATAAAGAACACAAGCAATCCAAGAGTGTCAGAGGGTTCAGGACTTGTTCTAATTGTCATGTGCCCTCCGCAATCACATTTTAACATGGGAAAGAATCAATAATAATATTAATGAGAGAATATCCCCAATTTAAAACCACCCAACAACCTCCAACAGTAATGAATGAATCGTGGATAAAACAGTTGGTCGGTTGATCCGCTTTATTTATATTATTCATTCATTGGAAAGAGAGATATTAAACACATAAATCCATTACTTGGATTTGGTGGAATCTGTTGTGGACTAAGTAGAGAACTCTACGTTCATTGTTGTTTTCCATTTGTCGCTGCTGACCGATCATCAGATCGATTCCTCCAACGATCATCATTTTTTCACCATTATTCAATGGATAGGAAAGTCATCAGCATCACTACTGAGGATTCTCCTGCGGTTTTCAAATCTCTTGCCAATGGGTTGATTAAATAAAATAAAAAACACAATGTTGTGTTCATTTATATGGTTTATTAATGAACCGCAATGAATGAATCATTAATTCTACGAGCGTTGCAGTTACACATCCAAAGAAACGATTTGTTAAATGAACCTCGTTTAATGACCGACATTACACATTGGTTCCACCAACTGTCACTCAATTTTGGATGAAACATAATAAAAAAATATATTGTTAATTTTTATTTTCATGATTCCAAAATGTACCTTTTCTGTCCAACTGTATCAGGAAAAATTTATGCTTTTCCTAAGCGAATCTCGGCGCATCAAATTCAATGATTCCCTCAAATTTTAAAATGAGCACCGGTTCAAATGTTATAAAAACCTGCTCCCACATTTTCTAAATGTACCTTAAAAAGATCAAAATTATGTTTCGGGATCTCTAGGGCTCAGAATTGTGTGATGTAAAAATTATAATTCTCGAAATAATTCCATATATTTTATAAATATAATTATATGGAATTTTTAGGTCGTTAAATTATCCCCACCTTAGGTATTTACTTCCCCAAAATCCAAAAACAAAATATATGAAAAAAGGGGTTATTAAGCACGAATCTAAACCTACTGCTCCCATGTGCTCTCTTGGAGGTTCCAGTGCTTCCACCGTACTCGCCCCAGAGGAATCAACCATCCACAAAATGACTTTCTCCTATCAATACTCTATCTAGACTCATGATTCTGCAAAAGTTTTCCAATCATCAATTTCCAACTCGCCCTAGTCGATAACGTTAGATGGATAGTTCACGTATCTCTTCAACTACGACACATAGAAAACATTATGCCATGGTGCATCTGTGGGGGACGATTTCATTGGTACTCCACTTCCCCAACTCCGCTAAGGATTTGTAAATGTCTGATGAACCAAAGAGATAGCTTGTCACCCCGTCCAAATATCCTCAATCCTCATCGAGGTGAGACACATAGGAAGACATGGTCTCCCTCCATGAACTCCAATGGTCTCCATCTCATATCAGCATAAGACTTATGCCTTCTTTTCATAGTCTTCATCCACTCCTTGATGATCCACAACTTCTCAATGGTATCTTGTACCAAATATGGACCCATAAATGCTGACTCTCTTGGGTCTGTCCAACATTGAGGTGATCTTCATGGTCATCCATACAAGGCCTCAAATGGTTCCATGACGATGGTGGAGTGATAACTGTTGTTGTATGTGCACTTCACTAGTGGTAGTTGGTCCTCCCAACTATAGCTAAAATCAAAGACTCAAGAATGAATCATATCCTGATGTCTATATATGGTCCACTCTATCTGACCATCTATTTGGGGATGAAAGGTAGTGGTCATACCTATCTGACTCCTGATTGCCTCATGTAATCCCTTCCACAACCGGGATGTGAAATGAGCATCACGATCTGAAATGATCGTCGATGGTATCCTGTGAATCCATAATATCAACATGACAAAGAGTCTTCCAAATCCCTTTACTGATCCCTTCTCTCAGATTGGTAGAAAATGGGCCGACATTGTGAGTTGGTCAACAATCACAAAGATAGTGTCATGTCTCCTAGATGTGCATGACAACCTAGTCACGAAGTCCAAAGAGATTCCATCCCACTTCCATTCTTGTACCTCTAGTGGTTGTTCTAAGCCTTCTATAACATGATTCTCAGCCTTCACATGCTGACATGTGATCCACCGTGAAACGAACTCCTCTACTACATTCTTTATCCCTAGCCACCAGTACTAACATTGGAGGTCCTAGTACATCTTCGCCACTACAAGATGGAACACCAAAGGGGATGTGTTTAACTCCCTCAATAACTCCACCTGAAGTGTCACGAGTACCATGTTGTCACTTTTAAATGGATGATGTGCTCCCCACCAGTTAGAAATCAATGAGGAGCCTATCTTGAGGTTATCTGAGCACATCAGGCCTCGTAGTCATCATCCATAAGTTGTGCATCCCAAACTAACTGATGTAGTGGGGAATTGACAGTCATTTATTGGAGGTATACTACTCTATCACTATCCAAAAAGGATATCTGCAACGTGGATATATGATTTTTCACCTCACTTAGAAGTTGTAGACCCGAACTCCTACGGAGTACGTCTTCAACTACGTTTCCCTTCCGAGGAGTGTAGAAAATATCAATTTCATAATCATGGAGGAAAACCAGCCATCACCGTTTTCTCAGGTTCAGTTCCTTCTATGAGAATATATACCTGAGAATATTATGATCATAGTTGATAGTAAAAAATTCACTAATCAGGTAGTGCTGCCACATCTTCAATGAGAAGACCACTACTGATAACTCTAGTTCCTGGTTCATGTAGTTCTTCTCATGTTTCCTCAGCTACCATGAGCTGTGGCGATCATCACTTGCTCCAACGTAAAGAAACATCCCAGTCCGGTCCCTGATGCATCGTAGTAGACTACATACCAAACACCCTCTTCAGGTAGCCTTAATATTGGGTCACTCGTTAGTCTCTTTCTAAGCTACTGGAAACATTTTTGGAATCTCTCTATCCATATGAAGGGTTTACCATTCTTTGTCAAAGCTAAAAATGGTGATGCCACTCTCTAAAAGTAAGGTAAAAGTCTCTGGTAGTACCCAGCCAATCCTAGAAAACTCGGCACCATGGTCACACTCTTGGGTGGCTACCAATATAGAACTGCCTCTATCGTTTCCGGATCTACTACTACTCCAGCCTCTCAAATAATGTGTCCTTAAAAGTGGACCTCTCGTATCTAGAACTGGAACATCGAGAGTTTACCATATAGAAGGTGATCTCGAAGTGTATACAAAACTATCTTTAGATGCGTAGAGTTCTTCTCCTACAATTCCAAGTGTACCAATATATCGTCAATGAAAACAACCATGATGCGACCGAGGTATGGATCGAAAATTCTATTCATGAGTCCCATGAACACTTCTATAGCGTTGGTCATGAAAAAAGGCATCGTCATGAGCTCGTAGTGTCCATACCAGCATCTGAATGTTGATTTCGATATGTCCTCATCACGTACCCTGAGCTGATGATAGCCTATTTTGAGATCTATCTTCGAAAACCACTGTGCTCCCTTCAGCTGGTCGAAGATATCATCAATCCTCAGAAGAGGATACTTGTTCTTCATGATTTCCTAGTTCAGGCAACAATATTTGATGCAAATCTTCATTCACCTGTCTTCCTTCTTGGAAAACAAAATCGGGGCTCCCATGGAGATTCATTGGGTCTTACCAACCCCTTTCCCTACAAGTCCCCTAACTATACAATCAACTCAAGAAGCAACACGGGAGACATCTGATATTTTGGCATATATGTTACTGTCGTACTGGGGTAAAGGTTGATGTAGATTTCTATCTCTCTATGTGGTGGTTGTTACGAAACATCCATAGTAAAGACAAACATATTGGTCCACCATAATAGGATATCTAAGACTACTCTAATCCAAAACACCGGGGGTGAGGCTTTCCAACATATGATTGATCGGCTGCAACCTTCTCTGAGAAATAACATCTTCTGATGGAATGGTTTACTTTTCACCCATCAAGGAAAACATGTTCCCATCCTCACAGACACACCTCAATTTTCACTTAAAACAGTCAATCTAATCATGGACTGTTGATAGCTAGTATATGCCCAAGATGATGTCGTAAGGCCTTGACGCATCTACTAGAAGATCCCGGCCAAAGATCTCACCTCCCAGAATAAGCTCACACTATCTGAAAAATTGTGTAACAATCTAATCTTCTCCTGCAGGAGTCTCAAATGGTAAGGATTGAGCCAAATAGTCCACTGGAATCTCCGAGTACTGAACGAGAGCTGTGGAAATGAAAGAGTGACTGGAACCTGTGTCTATAATAACTGAAACTAGGGTGGAGTAGGCATAGATCATACTTCGAATCATATCTGGAGTGTCGTGGTCATAGGCCGTTGTTGCCTGAAGCTGATCATGTCCCTATCCACTGGCTCACTGAGATCGGGGTGGACCACTTTCGGGTGGTGGTAGTAGTACCTCAAACTATCGATCACCACATGTTGAATGACCTTCTCCTCTTCCACATCCACTTCCCTATGAACCTCCTCATTCGAACCAATATCAATGTCTCAGCTGTCCCTTGACTATCTGATGATCATCAGTAAAAAAGGATGGGAAGTCATGAGCCATGTCGCCCTACCTGTCACACGAGTAGCACAGTCTACTCTTCTGCTGACCAATTCTGCCTTGTGAGGTCTACACCTTCGACCCTACATCCTGGGTTCATCCTCTGGAAGATCAAGCTCACTTGGGACTCTACTTCATCTGCCTACTTCCTACTGTACATAACACAATTTCATGTCGTCTAGTGGTGGCTCACACCATTGGTTCCTGGTCAGCTAGGAATCCCTCCACCAATAGGGATATCTCTAGAAATACAACTTACATCAGGATATTGGGCAATATCATTGACAATCTGATATCCAATCAAATACCCTACCCAACGGTCTAGACCCTGAAAAAATTGTCTCGTACTATGTCGGTGGAGTAGTGAGAGAGGTGAGTGATTCTCGCCGAGTATTGGGCCACTATCAGGTTGCCCTACTATATGTGCAGTGTCTCTTGAATATGCATAGGGAATATTGTCTATGGTAAAAACACCACCCTTAGTAGTCTCTCTAAGTCTATCAAGGAGAGATTCACCACCTCATTCATCTAGAGAGTTAGGCTCCACCATCACCCTATTGTGCCCTAGAGGTGGCTAGCAGCTAGGATCAACCTCTTGTCTGATGGTGTCTCAACCAAATGAAAAACTCATTCCACAGCCTCCTTCCAATCCTCTACCACATGTAAGTCTGTCTCACCTAGAAAACATAGAGGCATGTGACTCTACAACATGTGCAATGCGATCATTCAGCATGCACGTTCTGCTGGTGGGGCTGGTTGCATCTGCTTCCCTATGGGTAGTGGTTCTGCTAGTACACCACCAATAGGTTCTATCACCATTATAGGGACCTATACTGACACCTCATCACTCAGGGGGCTGTATTCGTGATCTTTTACTAGAATCTTAGCTAGCTTTCTACGTGGAGGAATTATGTAAAGAAATAGATGGGCCACAGTTAATAAGTTATACCTAGTGACCTTACTCAAAAGATATAAAAACAAAAACTTTTTCAAATAAAAACACACAAACAATGTTGTCATGTACTGAGTCCGAAATCATAATTCGGGGTCCTAGTGTATGGATACGTCAGCCACCGCATCAATACGGGACTCCCAAAACTGAAATCTAAACCCAAGACACTTAAAACAATTTCTCCATTGAAAACATATACTCCTAGTTCATTAGGTAGAACTGAACCCCTCTAATACCACTTTATCACGACCCGTCCCCCGGGGCTCATGCCAAGACTACACCATGCGCGCCCACCATAGGCCAGTGGATGAAAACTAGTACTGGAAAAGAATATCCAAAAAATGGATGGCATTTCCTTTAAACCTGTACACACACAGACAAGGTATACAACAAAAGTAAACCACAAAGTATAATTTCAGATAGTAAAAGTTTGAATATAAAGTTAAAAGGGATATTATTCATACCCAACTATAAATAAAGTACAAAAAAAGGAAAAAATGTTCTGTAGAGGTCGTCCACCAGGGATGCTACCTAAAGGGTAGGTACATCTCGTCATTTTCCATCACATCCACGCAACACATCTATCATCCACCTCTGAGCCCCATATAGTGTTGGCTCCCTAAGTCTCAGTCAAGGTTTCCACCCTCTAAACAAGAAAAAACAATGTGCTGGTGAATCCCGTGTAGGGGTGAGTATAAAAATACTCAATAGGGACCCTGAGACCCATGAAGGACTCTTATATTTGCACAAAGTAAAATCCACAAAGCATGATCTCAATCATGATTCACATATTTAATGATACCTCACACAACGTATACAACTTAGATAATTAGAATAAATATAAATAGTCTTAAACATGGTCATTTTTTCAGTTGAGAGGTAATGTTGTTGATCCATTAAGGGTTTCTGAATTGATGATCCATAAAGGTTACCTCTATTGAAAATCCACAGAGGGTTTCTCTATTTCCCGTCCACGAATGGCTGCACTCCTACATATCCAAGAAGGATCTCTGAACTAATAATCCATAAAGGGTAGCACTACTTACGATCCACATAGGGTTTCACTAAATCCGAACCACGAATGGTCTCCCTCATATTGATCCATGACGGGTCCCCCTAAGGTCGATCCATGAAGGATCACATTTATCATAACAGCCAGACACAAGATTCTGGCACTTGGTGCGCTTGAGATTCTGATATTATGATCCTCCTACCATTGGGAATATATCAATTGCCACTATGTTCCACAACGAAATAACCCAACCGATCTCATTTTCATAAGGATTTTCACATGACAGACAGCGCGTCAATCAGATGCATGGTCTGTAAGATATATGAAAAAATGTAAATACGTCATGATTGGATTCGAGTCCGATCCATCTCGGCCGCACTCCAACATCTTCTAAAACACAAATTAGAGTATCTCAAAAGGACCTTCTCATCACAAATATCCTCACTCCACTAATGGTGCATCAAACGGATGCCCGATTTATGTGATATGGAAAATTAAGTGAAATGGGGTCGGTCGGGTCCTAGTATGGTAGGGGTCCGGCCTGTTCGGCCCGTTGGCCCTGCAGGTCCGGTCTCATTGTCGTACTCAGCATACATTGCACGTCTAGCCTAGCTCACATGTCACGCCTAGCTGGCGTACCTTGAATTACTGGAATACACGTCCAGCATGAAGGTCGGTTTCACGGAACTAGACATGGTATGTCTCGTTCGCCCAGCTGGCGGCGCCACCGGGGCACCGCCCCACCTCCAAAAATAGCCGATTGGAGCCAGCCGTTCACATCTAGCTAAGATGCCCATGTAGGCCACTCCTCTCCCACATGACGCATCGGCTCTATGCCTTCCACCCTCCATGGCCGGCTAGCCACGGTGCCAGTGAGAGCCGTTGTCTCCACGTAGTCGGCCTTGCCACCCACCAGGACGTCGGTTCCTTGCGTGGGCCACCGAAGATTCTCTTGTGGTCCTTTTTTCTTCCCATCTATGCCTATAATCCTCCTGGGTCACCACCTTCACTGCAATTCCCATTGAATTTCTTTTCCGCCATGTTTATCACTTTACCACAATGAACGCATAGAATCCAAGAATGGTGGAGGGACCGGGCTATGTTTGGATTGGCATGTACCCCTGCATTAGCATTTAAACACGGGAAAGAATATTTCATCATATAGAAGAAATAAAATTTACAAAGTGAAAACCCACAACAACCTCCCACAAAAAAATCACAAATCAACTCTTTGGTCGGTTGATCCGCGTTCTTCATATTATTAATGGACAGGGAAATAAGGATATTAAACACATAAATCCCCTACTTGGATTTGGTGGAATCCTCTACGGTTGAAGTAAATAACTATGCATTAATTTTCATTTGATGTTCATCACCTCTCATCGATCATTGGATCGATTCCTCAAATGATCATAGTTCGTTCACCATTCTTAATTGGAGTGGAATGTCATCAGTGTCATGACAGAGGATTCCCCCACAGTTGTCAAATATCTTTCCAAAGGTTTTATTAAATAAAAGAAACAACACCATGTTGTGTTCATTAATATGGTTTATTAATAAACAGAAATTAATGAACCATTAATCCCATGCGCATTGTGGTTTCACATCCAAAGAAACAATTAATTAAATGACCCCCATTTAATGATTGTCGTTACACTGCAGTTCTGCTAACTGTCGGTCAACAGTGAAAGAAAAAGAATAAAATAACTTATAGTAATTTTAATATTATTTTTTCGAAAGGCCAAAATTTTACTTTTCCATTCGAACCTTCCGAGCTGAAGTTAAGCTTCACCTAAACGAATCCTGGTATTGTGAATTCGACAATGCCCTTGGATTTTCAATCCGAGAACCATTTCAAAAGATATAAATACCAACTAGAAAGTTTTCTGAACGTACCTTAAAAAAAGTTCAAATTTATGTTTTGGACTCTCTAGGCCTCAGAATCACATACCGTCAAAATTCGTAGTCTCGTAAAAATTATATATAATTTTAAAAAATTATACAGAATTTCTAGGTCTTTAAATAATTCAAAATAATATTTTTATAATTTTTTCGGGGTCTTGATTATTTCTCTAAAACTGAATGAGTTTAATTGAATGTGAGGATAAAATATAATGAAGAAATATTTACTGGCTTTGGTAAGAGGATAAAGTAAATGAAAATTATTATCATTCAAATAATGATATGATATTTATTTCTTAAAAAACTATTGATTTTTTTAATCTGACTTTTATTATCAATTTATGTTGTCTATTTAATGTAGTTATTTGTATGATTTTTATGTTATTATTCACATATTGGTGTAGTTTTTTGTGTTAAGAACCTGATTTTTATTTATTTTAATATTTTTACTAGACAAATATATAGATTAAAATTATTTATAATGTATTTTCAAGTTATATTATAGGATGAAATGATTCGTAATACATCCTCCCAACACATAATATTTCTTTTAAAATTATATCCTTTTTGGTATTATGTAGTTGAAAGTGTGCTAGAAAACATGTGTGATACCCATTTTAAAGATCAAATTTTTAAATAAGATTTATAATTACATTCCATTTTTTTGGTTGTTCTATATTTTGAAAATTATTTTACATCATGTCTGGTAGAAATATATTTTAAATAAGATATACAATTTCATGGACATTATTTTAGGGATATGTATATTTTCAAAAAGTGATGAACACAGAATTGAAAATAACATATATTTTCGAAGAAATACTATTGAGTAATTCCAAAACATAAATTATTGTTCTCTATTAAAATTTGGTACCTAAACTAGTACAAAATTTTGAATATTCTGAAGGGAAGACTATTTCATATAGTAAATACAGAAAAAACAAAAAATAATACATAAAATAACAAAGAGGTCATAGTAGATACTCAAAACATCGTAATGTACCTTGTTTGGAAAATAGCTGCACCCACTGTATAAGTTCAAAAACATTCTTTCCATAATTTTGTCGAAAACATAATAATGTACCTTTTTTGGAAAATGAAGGGATATTCGATTATAATTTTTTAAGAAAAATTAAAACATGTGTATAAATGGATTTAATACATAGTCTTAGAAATTGTAAAACTGTTTTCAAATATATTTTTAAGAAACAGTGATGTAGATGACAAAGTGGTCACAGTAGATACTCACTTATAAACAACCTCAGATTATGAAGAGATTGTAGAATTAACACTTACCTTGTACTTTTTCATAGCCAATGGTATGTTATCCTCCTGTATAATATTTAAAACATTGTAATTAAATTATACATGAATAATATACATACATATGATGTCATATATGATCTTCTAATATTTCTTTGTTAATAATATTTCAATAGTATCATTGTTTCAGGTGTTAACAGATTCAGTTTCCTTTATATGCTTTGTTACGTAAGACATGTTTTTTATTGATACGATGTATTTTATTAATATACTAAATGATATTATGTTCTTAAACGTTATTTTTAATCATAAAATAAAAATTAGTCTTGAATGATTACGATGGGGAAAGGATCTCATCGCCTTCGTAGAGATGGTAATCTGTACGTACGCACAGGCAATAATATAATTATATTGATGATGAAATAATATGTAATTAGATGGTATATCATATATAAAGAATCATTTACATGTTATATTTATTCTTTAAATCAGTTATAATCATTATTATACACATCCAAATAATGAATTTTTGAATAACAAACTACACCATGACGTGGAGAGGGTAAGTGGTACGTACGCAGGTATGATGACATGTCATTCATAGTATGGGTAGAATAATGGATATGATTGTAAAATATTTACAACAACATCACGTTATTTATAAGGTACTGGAGTTATTATTTTGGTATGGTAATAACAAATAAAGTGGAATTTAATGAAAAGAAGAACTTTGAAAAAAGGTGGTGAAATTATTACCTCTTCTTCGATTGCTACCTTTTTAGTTGATGAGATGGGCTCCATAGGTTGGATTTTTGATCAATGCATAGCCTTTGGGTTGAATTTATGGATGTTTTGAGGATATTTGGGAATGGTTTGGCTAATCCAAATGGCTTTGGATGTGTGATATTGAGAGAAGGGAAGTTCCCTTTTATAAGAGAGGTGAGGGGAACCTTAGGGATATATTGAAATATTATTTTATTATATAATCATATTCGGTTTCTAATGGATCCAGACAAATTTATTTCGATCCTCAGGGGTTTATGGTTAGAATACCTCTCAACAAATAGGTTTTTGACAAATTGAGGTTACCATATTATCCATATCTTTTAGATATAACTCTTGGTTAAATTGTTTAACATTTACCATGTCTCCTTGTATTTTTATATTATACAGTTAATAAAATTACAAAAAATGCCAATAGATCCCAAAGTTGTTCATTAATGGAATATATAACATTATGAAAGTCATTTGGCTGACCCATAGATTTTTAGAAATATTATAACATTTGATAAAATAGTATTTGTTTTAAATACTCTTTTATGTCAATTTTGACATTATTTGGTATTTTGTTTTTGTTAAAGTCATAACAGCGTGATTATATCAAAAAAAATTCATTAAATCAACCTTAAAATGTCATATTAACATAGAAAATAAGTGGAATTCATAAAAAGTCTCAAATTACATTTATTTGGATACTTATAATATCAATTATTTTAATTTTTTATTAATAAGGTAATTACAGCATCATCATTGTGTCATAAATAAATTTAAATATTTAATTTCTAAAAATTAAAAATAAATATCATTATTTAGGAAAACATTTAATCTTTCTAATGAATATTTATAGTCGAATTTATCGTATGTATCACCCTATATTAAAAAATTTAATTATGAAAACTTGAATTTAACACTTCTAACTCTTCTTTAAATAAAATAATAATAAGTGTTCTAATCTAATCCAAGTGGACCAACAGGATAATATTTTATCCCTAATATTTTTTTTTCGAATTACACTTATCCAATAAAATTTGTACATCTGCTAAGAAATTATAATATCTTTTTTACCTTGAATTACCGTATTTTACTTTTAATCGTGGTAAATAAAATTCAAAAAGTTATTATTCACAAAAATTTATTTTCATCTTATTGAACAACATTTTACTTACTGATTTCAACCATGTCTCTCAGAATTTTGAAATTACACTCACAGAAGTAGTAAAATTATGTTTTATGTGAATTTTCAAATGCTCCTAGAAGGTGGGTAAAAGGTGGTAAAAAGTTCAATAAAATTTTATATATCTAAACTTATTATAAAATGACTCCAATGAATTACATTGAAGTTATATAGGTATTACGTATCTATTTTGATCTATAATAAAATTAATTAAAATAAGTTATAATTTAAATAAAAAAGATAGTTTTAAATAATAACATAATGTTTTTCACAATTCATCGAAAATTGATAGTTTTTAGAAAAATACCAAAAATTCAAACTAAGATAATTTTGATATTCCAAATTAAAAAATGATGTCTATTTTACCAAATTCAAAAAATATTAGTTATAATAATTAATCTAAAATTAATTGTCGTTTCCAAAACCAACAAGCGGGTTTTTAAAAGTAAAAACTATCAAAAGATTGACTTTTGTTTATGTCAAATTTAAATGTGAAATTACTTATAATGATCAATATTGTATTTACTAATAAAAATATATTATAATTATACATCAAAATCTTTCAAATGTATAATTTAACACTGTAAATTATTATTATTATTAAAATGTTGTTTTCAATTAAAATTTATTATTTTTTACTATTCATCGAATTATTAAAATAAATAAAACAACGAAATTTTATCCAAACTATGTTTTTATTTATGTATTCTAAAGAACAAGTTTATTTTTTCAAATAAAATAGATAAAAGTGTCAACTATTTGATTTCAAAATGGATTTCCATTAAATGGCGGTAAAATTACAATTAATTGAAAATACTTCTTTTATCTAAAAAATGAATTTGTTCTTATATTATGTCTATGAAACACATAATATGAATTATAAAATTATATGGAGTATATAAAATTCAAAATACAGTTAAAACTATTCATTAACGCTTTTTGAACTGCTGTCTGATAAGTCATGGTGCGCTCAAACTCGGTTTTGCGTGTTACACAATCTATACAATTATTTTAAAGAGATAACGTACTATGAAATCATGGGGTGCTACATTATCCCCTCCTTTAATAAATTGTGTTCTCAGATTTTTACATTGTTCTTTGAAAATAAAAGGTAAAAAATAAATAATAATACCTTGGTGGATAACCCTCATCTGAAATTGGGTTTATAAAATATAGTCTTAATAATAGGGAAAGGGAAATGAAAAAGTCACCAAAATATTATGATCTCAATTAGAAGAACATTGATGTAAATTAGAGACACATAATTGGAGGAAAACAAAAATATTTATAGGGGGTGATTGAGTTCATCAATCACAAACAAGTGTATAATTGAGGGCCTCAAAGCCATCAAACTATGATGATTTAAAATATCATCAGTTCAAAAAAACATAAGGTATTAGTATGACACATTTTTTGATTTATGATTCCCTCCCTAATGTTTAAAATTTAATTTATTCATTGAATAAGAAGGAAAAATCTTGTTTGACATGTAGATTTTCATCTTTAAACTAATTTCTACCACAAACTCAACTTTCACTCCAAATGATCATAGACCACAATAATATTCAATTAAACCAAATCGTATAGGGTTTAAAAAAAGAATTTATATTTCATATGTCATACCGTTTAAATAAAACTACATTATAAAAACCATAACATCACGTAGGCCAGTGGTAGGTGATGTACCATTGTCACCCTTCGGTTGCAAGTTCATGTCTCGCGGCCTTGTCGGACGCGACAGGTTGTTGCAAGCCCTCTAGGTTTTCATTTTTAAAACAATACAAAAATAATATTAATAAATTATTTATCCTTACCAATAGTATTAAATTTCAATCATAATACATTCAAACTGTTAGACTTTTCTAAAATACGTTTTTCCAAAATCACAGTCCAAAATTCATAAGGAAGATAAGCACAATGAACATCTCTTTTGCCATGTAATAACATGTGAATACCTTCATCATGTATTTATTTTAGAAAACGGTAACACCGTAAATTATTATAAATTCTTATTGATTACATTCATTCTACCTTATTCTATATAGGATACTGGATATTCTTGTTATATCTAAAAATTTTGTAAACTCCAACAATAATGGAATAAACAAAAAACTAATTAATTTCAAAGTAGTCCAGAATATTGAATATAAATTATCCAAATCAATCATATCATATTACGAAATCACTACCTCAGTATCAAAACCATATTAACCTTTATCTTACCCTCAACCATGAATTTTCCAAAAATTTTAAATATATATTGAGTCATTTTTCTTAGAACCATATAATTTCAAATCCACAATGAAATAGTTATGCAGTACATTACTTTTTAAATTCCATAATTCATATAACCGGTACATCATTGATATAACACTCAAATAAAATAATTATTTATTAACAAAAAATTACACAAGTCATTACTCTTCATCTATGGTATTATCAAAACTTTATTATTATCCAATAGCATCATTTGGGGCATAATCTGATGATTTGGAGATTGATTTGCATAGTGTCCCAACTCCTTTCAGATGAAGTATTGTACCTTTGAAACCATTGTCTTACCCTTCAAATCACGTACTTGGTGTCCTTTTTCTCCACACTTATAACAAACTCCCATTCCCTTCTTACATATAACATGGTGATTCTTTCCACAGTTATCACATATGGGAAAACCCTTCTTCCCCCACTTCCCTGTATCCATATTCCTCTCCACAATCCTTTTCTTCTCTTGCTTCCCTCCAAATCCATAGGACTCAGAGAATTCATTTCTTCTCTTTTTAACACATGATGCTATTTCTTCATATGATGAGAATACGTGGGAGACTATTTTAGTTCTAAATTTTGGATAAATAAAATTAAATATATGATCCTTCTTACTATTTGGATCTTTTGAATTGCTGGAGTTCTCATTCCTTCAACTGGGTGCCATTTCTAAAAATCGCATACACTAGGTTAGTTTATGAATCAAAATTCAAAATTCCAAACTTGTAAAATACCTAACGTAAATTGAAAAGAGTATGCATATAATCTATAATAAAAAAAAGTTTTCTTTGAGGAAGTATTTATTCCTAAATCCTTCATAAGTGGTTTTAATGGAAATTTGAATTATCCTAAGAATTTCTCCCAGGAGTGTCATAACCAAGAGTGCGGAAAGTCACATTGTCGTGTACTAGGATACCACCGGCCAAGCCCAAAACTCCTTGTCTAAGTTTTCATTCCTAGGTACATCTGTTCTAGAACCATGTCTACCTGCTCGTATCCAGACAGGGATGTATTGTTTGTAAAATACACAAAATATATACATTTCAAAAATTATAGTATGTTTTTCCATTCTATTCCTCAATTTCTATCCTAGGTTAATGTGCTCTAATCAGAGTTTTTATAAATCTAGTTTTTAAAGATTGTACTAAACCTCCCTCTAATACCAACTGTAACGCCCCAACCCTAGTTATCTAGAGTCGGTACCATATTACATAACATTTTCATGATCGCAAAGGAGAATGTCTTGAAATACTGATTAGTTTAGTAGCCTTGGATGTACTCAATACATCCATATGTTTTACATTACATTATAAAATAAAAAAACAACAACAACATTGTCTCCATTGACCACACTAATATCTCTTAGAATATCCCAACAAGTCAATCATAATATACTTTTTCGCATATTGGGAAAAATTAAACCTAGAAAGGGGTGATCTTAGATGCTCGGTAAGGATAACTATATAGCAGAAACATGCATAAATAAGCATAAACAATTAAGGAGATGTATAAGACTAAAACAAAATACTTTTAAACATAAAATTAATCATAATATGGAAAATATAAATCATAATAATTCCATTTAAATATTTATATGGATATTCAACTAGTCGACTAATCACATGCAATATCAATATTCAATTTCATAATGAAGAAATGCATAATACTGGACATCATAACCACATAGTCAAGGAAATGATCCAAGACTAAAAAAAAGATTATGTCAAGGCCTTGTACCAAGATAATAGTTTGTCTAATGAGACTTACTAATTAATCGAGGATATATTGAGGGCTCTACACATCACATACTATGTGCAATGTATTCCTCATATGAAAAGGTTGAAAAATAACATAAACATTTGTATTAAAACTAGCATATGAAATGTTAATAAATTAACAATAAACCATGAATGGTAAAAAATAGCATCTCAACATTCAAAAATATAAAAACCCATCAATACAATTGGGAATATTTTATCATAATAAATCAACTTCAAACAAGTGTTAAATCCATCAAAAAATGCTGACATAGATGAAATCAAAACTGTTATGGAAAACTATCTCATTCTATTTTGAAATCATTTAAAATCAATGTTATTATAAAATTAAACCTTTATTTTTAAAATATTATTATATTCTTTTAAGGGAGGCTTAGAATATGTTATAACGATGGAAAAAAGCTGCACCTGCTGTATATTTTAAAAAATGTTATTTCCTTATTTTTGTTGAAAATGTCGTAACGTAACTTGTTTGGAAAAAAATGAAAGATTCATTTATAATATTTTAGAAAAACTAAAACAAGGGTACAAATGAAATTATCCCATAGTCTAGGAAATAGTAAAAATGTATTGAAATAATTTTTTTAAGGAACACGGATGTGGATGATAAAGAGGTCCCAGTAGATACTGAAGTATAAACAACCTCAGATAATGATGAGATTGTAGAATTAACCCTTACATTGTACTTTTCATTATTAAATGTAATTTTATCCTAGTTTATGATAGTTAAAACATTGATATTTAATTATTCAAGAACTATATGCATAAATATGATATCATATATGATCTTATTATATTGCTTTGTTAATGATATTTCAGTAGTATCATTGTTTCAGGTGTTAACTTATTTGATTTCCATTATAAGCTTGGTTACGTAAGGCATGTGAATTATGGATAATATTTCTTTGATTAATATCCATAATGATATTAAATTCATATAATTTTTTTAATCATAAAATGAAAATTAGTATTGAATGATTATGATGGGGAAAAAATATCATCGCGTTCGTGGAGACGGTAATTTGTACGTACACATGGGAGAAATTATCATTATATTCATGGTGAAATCATATGTAATTGTATGGTATATCATATATACAGAATAATTAACATGTTATATTTATTATTTACCTTGTTAATACTCGTTATTATACCCATCCAAATTATGGTGTGTTCGAATAAAAAACTACACCGCGACGTGGCGACGGTAAGACGTATGTACCTATGGTGGCATGTCCTTCATAGGATGGATAGAATAATTAATATTATTGTACCATATTTATAATTACATCATACTATGTATATGGTAATTGATTTATTATTTTGGTATAGGAATAACAAATAAAGAGGATTTGGAAGAAGAAAAGAACATTGAACAAATATGGTGAAATTATTACCTTTTCTTCGGGTTATGCCTTTTGAGTTGACCAATAAACCACCATAGGTTGGATTTATAATCAATGTAAGGCCTCTAAGATGAATTGAGGGAAGTTGGGAGGATATTTGGGCAGGTTTTGGCCGAGAAAAATGGATTTGGAGGTGTGATTTTGAATGAAGGGGAAGTTCCCTTTTATAAGAGAGGTGAGGGGCACCTTACGGAAAGATTGAAATATTATTTTATTATAAAATCATATTAGGTTTAAAATGGAACAAAATGAATTTATTTTTGTACATAGTTGGTTATGTGTTGAATTTATCTCAACCAATAGGTTTTAGAAAATATTAGGTTACCATATTAACCTTATCTTTTAGATATAACTCTTCATTAAATATTTTATCATTTACCATGTCTCCTTGTATTGTAATTGTATATGGTAAATAAAAATACTATAAAATTCCAAGATAACCCCAAGCGGTTAATTAATGACATATATATCATTATTAATTTCCTTTTTCTGAACCATAGATTTTTAGGAGCATTATAACATTTAATAATATAGTATTTGATTTAGAAACTCTTTTATGTCGATTTTGACACTACTGGGTATTTTGTTTTTGATAAAGTCATAAAATAATGAATACTTCAAAAAAACATTCATTTAATCAAACATAACATGTCTTATTAACGTATAAAATTAGTGGAATTCATCAAAAGTGTAAAATTTCATTTATTTTGATACTTATAATATCAATTATTTTAATTTTTCATTAATAAGGTATGTATTTCATCATCATTGTGTCATAAATAAATTTAATTATTTAATATCTAAAAAGTATAAATAAAATACTATTATGTATGAAATATTTTAATCTTTTTAATTTATATTAATAGACGAATTTATCTCATGTATAACCCTATATTAAAATGTTTAATTATAAAAACATGAATTTAATACTTTTAACACATCTTAAATAAAATAATAATGAGTGTCCTAATCTAATACATGTGGACCAAATGATAATATTTTATTTATAAGGTTGTTTTTGGTCTATTTACACTTATCCAATAGAACTAGGACATGTGTTAGGGTAATTATAATATCAATTTTACCATTAATTAACCTATTTATTTTTAACCGCGGTAAATAAATATCAAAAGTTACTATTCACCAAAAATTATTTTCAACTTATTGAACCACATTTTAATTACTGATTTCAATCGTGTCTCTCTGATTTTTGAAATTCAACTCACAGAAGTGGTAAAATTAAGTTTTATTCAAATTTTCAAATGCTCATAGAAGGTGGATAAAATGCGGTAAAAAGGTCATTAAAATTTTATATATCTAAACATATTATAAAATGACCCCAATGAATTAAATTGTACATATATTGGTAATATATATCTGTTTTTACCTAAAATAAATTTAAATAAAATAAATAATTATTTAAATAAAATGTCGGTTTTAAACAATAATACATTGATTTTCACTAATCATCAAAAATTGAATGTTTTCAGAAAAATACCAAAAATTCAACCTAAGCTAATCATGAAATTCAGAATTCAAAAATGAGGTCTATTTTTCCAATTTCAAAAAAATTGATTTTATTAATTAATTTAAAATTAATTTCCTTTGTCAAAACCAAAAAAATGGTTTTTAAAAAGTAAAAAATATCAAAAGATTGACTTGTGTTTATGTCTAATTTAAATGTGAAATAACTTATAATGAAGTACATTGTATTTAATGATAAAAATATGTCCTAATTATACTTCCAAACAATACAAATGTATAATTTTACACTATAAATTATTTTGATTACAAAAGTTGTTTTCAATTAAAATTTATTATTTTTCAAAATTCATGAAAATATTAAAGTAATCAAAAAACACCAAAAATTTCTTCAAACTAAATTTTTATTTCCCTCTTCTAATGAAAAATTTAATTTTTTCAAATGAATATATATAAGTGTCATCTATTGTACTTAAAAAAGGTTCCCCATTAAAAGGCGGTAAAATTCCATTTTTTGAAAAACACTTGTTTTATCTAAAAGAAGAATTTGTTCTTATATTGTGTCTAAGAAACACATAATATGAATTCTAAAATAATATGGAGTATATAAAATACAAAATTAATTTAATACTATTCATAAACGTTTTTTGAACTACTAGTTTGATAAGTTGTGGTGTGCTCGAACTTGGTGTTGCATGTAGCTCAAGCAATTGAATTGCATTAAAGATATAATGTAATATTAAATCATGGCGTGTTACACCAATATTGAAAAAAATAACTACCCATGGGTTTATAATTTTAACTTGAAGGGCACACAGTTTGGATTAATAGTTTTCCAAACACGTATAGCCTAAAAGCCCTTCAAAATTTGAAAACATTCACTCGAATCACCCATAAATTAAAACAAATCAATTAATGATAAAAATAAGGGTTTAGGAACACTTTAAAATTGTAACATGATTTTAAGCCGTTCCCACCAAAGAATAATTCTCTCCCAAAAATCCTACAATGATGCCTCCACGACAAAAGGATGAGTCCAATACTCTCTCACCATTGCCTCCCTCTCACATGTCTCATGACAATCATAACTGTGATTCCATGTAAACTAGATCAAATATATCATCCTACAAAGTAGTACCATGGCTTTAGAGTCAACTATCCTAACTAGATGCTATTTTATTAGAAAATTAGGTTTTAACTCAAGATCACTTCAACTCATAACATGAGATAGATCAGATTGATACATTCAAATATGAGATACATAGATCATGTTATGTATTGATTTCAACTGCATTGGACGTTCTAAATAGTAATACAATTTCACACCTACTCAACAACCTCAAAAGATCCCACAAGATGAGGAGAGGGATTCCATTGCCTCCCATGTCGTCGATGACCCCACTGAGGGGAAACATTAACGAACACTTGATCAATAATTAAAAATTCCATTGGTACCATGATGATCATCATAAGATTTATAAATGATCTATTCCATCAAAATTCTCTGATGAATCAACTAAATCATTGATATCATCTCCGGAACCAATCTTTTTCCAACCAAGAAACATTCAGTAATCTCAAACCAAGCCAAAGAATATTTATAAGGTCTACCATACATGGCCTCAAAAGAGCGATTATAATCATCAAATGTTAACTATTATAATAATTAAAATCAAGTAGCCTTAGATTGTCATCCTAATCCCCACCAAAGATGATAACAATATAATGAAGAAAATCATTAGAATCTGTATAGATCTTTATATCTAGCCAACAGACTACACGTGATTTTTCATATTCAAACAAACATGAGATCATAGTTCCTCAAGAAGGCCTCTAAAAAACGAGATGAAAACCAATGATCCCTATTAGATACCATAAAAGTCTTAACTCCACAAAAATGAAACATATCATTCTAATAAATATTTCCAAACCCTTAAAATATTGTTTTTATCCTGAATGGGTATAACGTGAGACAATTTTTTCCGAAAAATGATAACCACCCATATCACATTATTCTTTCTCTGAGTATAAGGCAACCCAACCACCAATACTGAATGGATATCCTATAACATCCAATTAAACATGAGAAGTTTATGTTGAAAACCTGAATGTTTTTGGTTCTCTGCCTTAACCTGTTGTCTCATATTATAACGAAAAAAAAGTCAACAGTGAAAAATATCACTCATGGACACCAAAATTATCAAAACATGTCATAAAACATCTTTTTGGTTCTTGGGTGAAGTTCCCACAGGAATTTTATAAGACCCCTATAATATTTTTACATCACAAATAATATATTCTATTATTATATAATTTCCTCCATGGAGAATGATCATTGATGTATGGTGTACCCACCAAAATGAAAGTATGTAATTATATAGAACACCAAAATAGGATATTTCTCAGGAAAAATCTTATTGATAGGAGAGTAGGTCAATTGAACACAGACCAATGTAACCTCAGCCCCTAATTATTGGACTCTAACATGCAACTATGAAAAGAGAGCAATCATGTTCCATTCTTATGCTAGTATCTCACTACATGGGATGGACATTTACTACTCAATACATTAGAAAATAAATTCCTTTTCCCCATGTAATAGGTGATTTTAATGTTGAAATATTAAATGTATTCTACCAAATTCCTCTAGTGATGATTCAAAATTTTTTAGAGAAGATGTAACGGACACTATTGTGGTCATAGTACACATTGAACCTTTCCTTAAAAAGGTAATGTGATTGATTCTTAAATGAAGGAATCATAACTATATGTTCAATGTAATGAGATGGATTATTATTCTCATGTGTCCAAAGATGACGAGAGACATAAGAAAATGCATGACCACCAGACATAAGAACTTATCCCAAAACTAAACTTGGTACACCATAGAAGACAACATAGCCCTACCCGACCTTTGGTAGAGTTAGAAAAGTGCAATAGTAAAAATCTAATTCATCCCAACAAAATAACTCTGAAGTTTTAATCCCATAAAAAATTGACTCCCTTAAATTTCATATAATTCATTAGGGAAAGAAAATTTGGGAAGTCCTTTACAGATCGGTGATAATACCCAGCCACACCAAATATGATATAAATCTAGAAAACATTTTATGGATGTTACCGTGTCATAATAGCCATAAACTTCTCATGATCAATTGATATAAAATGTTTGAACACCACATTTCCCATCAAATTCACATCCCAAAACCATAAATAACATTTCAATAGATTTTCATAAAGTATTTTATTTCCCAACATTTCAAGAACTTCTCTCAAATGACGAACATTATCTTCCTCTGAAATAGAGTAAACAATGATGTCATCCACCAAGGTAACCACAAATGGATAAAGGTACCGATGTAAAAAAATATCATTAAATCCATATGACAGAATGATAATTGGAAAAACAACATGGAATGGGAAGGTACACATAATGTTTCTAACATCTCTAAACTGTGGTTTTATGAATGTTTTATTATTTTATCCTCAACTGATGGTAACCAGATCAATGATAAATATTCCTGAACATGTTCATATAATTAAAATAGTAAAATATATCATATATATGTTGTAATATATACATTTTAATTACCAAAACATGATTGAGTTTTTGGTAATCATCACAAAGGATAACTAACCCATCAACTTCCTTAGAAAAGATAATCGGTGAAATCCAATGAGAAACACTAGGGTGTATAAAAAATTTCCCTAGAAGATCATCCATCTAAGACCTAGAATCCTTTATTTTTTCTAGTTCCATGTGGTACGATGAAATTGAAACAATTTGAGTACCTGTAACTAGGTTGATAGAAATATATACCTCCATTACTGGTGGGAAACGAGAGAAGTCATAAATGAACATTTTAGAAATGTCAAAGATAACAGGAGGGAGATCACAGCTCAATGATTGTCACTCCAGATCAAATTTAAACACATATTTTACATTCCCCAACTCTTAATATTAAGGTAAATAAATACTCAAAATCAATTCCCATTTTCCTTGAATGATATGGCATACACCATTGTGTGTAGTAAAGGAAACCTGCTAAGATAAGAATGAACACAAAAATTATTGGAAATAAACCAAACCATTCGGAATATGATGTCTAGGGGTTTCATTTAAAGAACTAGAAAACTATATTAAATCTCAAAATATGATAAAAAGAATGTTGAATAAATTCTATGAAGTCCCGTCTCTCTCTTGGTTCCCAGGGTTTAAGAAATATCCATCACATAAGACAAAACCCCAATATAAATATTTAGAATATTAAAAATAATTGATAAAATAAATATATGAGATGAAATAGTATAAAATAAATTGGTTATTAATGATGAATCTATAGTGATGGTTCCCCTCATTGTCATTGGATCCGTATACACTTCTTGTAGTGACTCTTCCATTAGATGTAGCATATTCATTCCAGATGCCAGTGGCTATAACCCCTTCATACATGAAGAATATGATTGCACCGTAGTTTTTTAGGGTTTGACAATAATTTTACATTATAATGAGTAGAATAAAAATTGAATAACATATGTAAGTTACCTAATCATCTGCAATAGACAGATAATTCTAGAACCACAGTGAAAACCCTCATAGAATATCTAGGATTTCCACAATGGTAAAAAATGGGAGGGATAATACTCAAGATCCACTATGAGAAACATAACACTATGAAGCTATATTCAATAATAAAACATTAGAAAAAATATTATATTAAAGACCCAACTCAAACTTTCAATTAATTATATTCTCATTCAATAAATGATTTTGTGATCACTACAAAACCATAGAAATGGGATTTTAATAATATGTCCCATTCTTATCTTCTTGATTGTGTTTTAATAACTCAATAGACAGGGAAAAAACTAGAGAGTATATATATAATAGATTTATGAAATGATATTTAATTTCATTCCACTCTATGAAATCATGTTTCTTCTCCATCACCATCATGTATAGCCATCTCATGCATGTTCCCTCCAACATGAGGGTGACACCTTTCACATTAATTTCATCATGTTTCTCAAATAACTATAATAAAATCATGATCCTACTTAACTATTCATCATCATCTCTAGGAACATTGTAGACAATGAATGATGGTGGATTTTGGAAATGTAACTCTTTAGCATGATTCTAGATAACCTCCCTATGAGTTTCAATACCTGGAACAAGAATTATAACTGATATAGGTTCTTGTCCAAGAGCTTGGACAACATGCATGATTACCTCGACCAAATTATGATACATGAGAATATTTTCTCAATGAGGATATCTATAACCACCTCCTTGGTATTATTCACATTTATTCATGGAGTCATTATTACAAAAATCATTAGCAGACAACAAAGAAGACATCTTATTAACACTCAAAAAACTAAAAAATGGAAAATTGATCCCAATAGATAGGAAAACAAGATATAGATTTCCATATATCCAAATCCAAATCATATATAACATTAGATATATTCCTCATTATGACTTTCCCAAAACCACCCCTGGTGACATAAGGCTCATTTTGGTTAGAGCAGGTCAGGTACTCAATCAAATCTACATTCTACGTCCAGACAAGATTACAAAACCACATACTGACATCACATAAATAATATTGTCCTATAAAATTGATACCCTTTTTCATGAACTGGCATCGGTACCCTAGTAAACTGATATATGACATGACCTAGATGTATAATGAAGTCCATTCCTTATACCTATGGGTTGGTGACATTAATCTAGCATCATAAAATAAGAAGTTGAAAAAAATCACAAACAAGATAGAGGAAAGAAAAAAAATGAATATAAATACAAGGAAACCTCTACATGGAAAACTATTACAGAAATAAAATAGGTATAATGATCCCAATGTGAAACCACAATGTACCATAAAATAAGATAAACCCCCATGTTCAAAAAGATTAAACTCTTATATCAAATGTATCAACATATACTACTACCTCCAAGTGAAACCTTAACTTTTCTCAAACCCTAAAGAAGACAATCTAAAAACACCCCAAGGTAATTCTATGGTGTGATATAAATTCCCATTGTGGTCTCTCCATGGATTCAATAAAAATATTTAAACATTTAATTAACCAAATGAAAATTTACATTTTAAATAAATAGGCATGTAATTCCAAAAGCATATTTAAAACAAATCATGCATTAAATTTCAAATGAAGGAAATAAATTTAAAATTAGATTAATTATAATATTTTATAAAATAGTATATAAAAATTTATAGGTAATGCGTAAATAGTTTACAAACAATGGAATATATTTCATACAATAACATTGACCAAAATGGTTATCTTCAACAAGGTATGATAGTTTGAGGCTATGGGACTCACTCATACTCAAATAGTTATCATGAAAATATGTGTATGAACTTATATATGATATTGATCAAAGAGGACCAACAACCAAACCATCAATGACATGACATGTGGAATTTAAGTATTGTAAGTGTTGTAAAGTGATATAGAGGTGTCTAAAATAACTCTCTATCTAACAATGCAGGAATATGTTCTAATACAAATCAATTATAGGAAATTTATTTTAATAATATACAAAATATAATTCATCCCATACTACCATTTAAAATATTCCAACAATCCATTTAAAAAATAACACATTTATTTTTAATGAATAATAAATTTTCCATTATTAAACCACTATGATTCTATCAAATACATTTTAAGAAATTTTTCACATATAAAAATTTGAAATAAATTTCATCAAATCATTTTCATAATTCAAATTTCACAATTATAATCCACAATTTAACTTATGAAATTTCTGTCATATTTTGTGACACACCCCAATTAAATGGAATTGAGGGGTTTCCCCAATTTAATGCCAAATCTAATTTCAAATCCAAAATTCGATGGAATTTGGTTAATAATAATACAATTCAAATAAATTTCAATAAAATCATGAAATTGAATATAAATCATGATATTTAGGTGAAATAAAAATTGTA
Source organism: Viscum album (assembly GCA_963277665.1). Classification (NCBI taxonomy): domain Eukaryota; kingdom Viridiplantae; phylum Streptophyta; class Magnoliopsida; order Santalales; family Viscaceae; genus Viscum; species Viscum album. Next base: position 1,026,630,773 of record OY728121.1, on the reverse strand, counting down.
AATTATAATAGAACCACCTACATTGGGATCACGTGATCTCAAAAACAAAATCCCTAATCAAGAAACTACAATGCAGAATGCTGTCAATGAGGATATGAGAATCAATCCTAGATTCAAGATCTAAAAAATGGGGATTTTTTTAAACATGGAGATCTATAAAACCCAAGGCTTGAACATGGATATAATGAGCTAAATCGAACTGAGAGTGTAAATATATTGAGACAAGATTGAATGTCATTTTACTACCTTTGATTCAAATTTGTAGGTGTGTAGAGGGGCCACAATCACCTCTTTGGAGCCACAATGGAAGAATAAAATTCAATGGAATTGAACTATCCCATCGTGAACCTTGAAATATTGTTTCCTTTTTTTAAAATTAATTTCTGATTAATGAATATTGTAAACAAATTTAGTAAGGTAGAGATTCAAGTGTAGTGAAACTATGTTCCCTAACTACGGACCCACTTCTACAGGGTCATGTAGTTTATCCTGGGTGGGCATGCAATTTGTCAAATAGTGCACCAACCATGCAATCCCAAACAGTTTGGGTTTCCATGGTTTCCATTAGAAGAGCACAACATTTCGGTAAACCGTGCGCCAATCATGTACACCCCCAAATTCCATAAAAATTATCCAAATTTCACATAAATGACAAGTAAAAAAACTCATCCAATGCATGACCAGAATAGGGGTTTATGAATTCAAAAAAAATAATAACAAGATTTTACAAATGTGCTATGTGTGGGAACCACAGGTCCCTAATATGGATAGAAATGAATATTATTCACATACATGGAGTGGATTTGAGAATCCCATCTAGACCCCTAAAGAGATAAGAAATAGTCATAGAAATTAATTCATTTCTTATGAACAATCAATATGTACTGTAATATATTTATTGTATGATATATCATAAATCTTGATTCACACTATGTGTCAACATCCATTATTTCATTATAATTTGTTATCCTAACCGGATAGACATACCTTATTCTATCACAGTTATGGATTTTTAAGGTACTACCATCCTGATCAACTAGGCTTGACATATCATTTCATTTTGAAAGAAAAAAATTCTATCATGATTATTCAGTCAATGTCATACAACCGATGATACACCCAATGCAAGCATACTTGATAAAACATAGATGCCCTAATTTTGATCATGTAGTAATGTATATAATCAAATATTTTTCACAAATAATAATCTAAATTTTGAAGACAACTATACATGTTCATAAATATGAACACATAATAACTCTTGAAACATGTGTTGTTCCTATTGGCAGGACATTCATCATTATCTCAACTACTTATGATAACATTGTGGAAAATTCATCAGAAGAAGTCTCAATGCTTATGATCTTCCATCATCCGATATTCAAACACCACCTATGTCTTATTAGAGTGGTTTATTTTGACAATAACACATATGTTTAAGATCACTATCATTGTACCTCTAGGTTCTCATATGTCATTGGAACTACTATAACAATTTTATGTGACACATAATCTATGGGAACTAATATAAATATAGTGGATGAAAAATTATCATAATTATTATGGTTAGTTAAACACACACACAAAAATTTATATATGTATATATATAAAACTATATACATGTAATTGTAATCAATTTACATTTTTGAGTTGGGTATAGTGAATCCACTTAAAATAATTAGGTAAATTAATTGGAGCAAGGGGTACTTCTTAAAACACTCTCACTAGCACTACACACACCTAACAATAAGTCTTAACCAATAATATCACAAATAATAATCATGATTTTACTAAGATATGGATTTAGTCATGAGGACTTCCACATTATCCTTTATATCTACTTAGCTAACTAAGACTTCAAGTCACTATGTTAAATATCTCTAGGGATGAATCATCGAACGTATACATATTTTCATCTTGTGTAACATAGGCTCCACTGATTGCATCATTACCGATATATTATCATAATAAATGGTAAAAAAATTACACTCTAAGGAACAACACCAATGTATGATAAAAATATTATTATCTAAGATTCCTCCTTATCTAAATCATAATTCGTAATATAATAGGATTATATTGTATTGTCAATGACCATAGATTATTTTGAACTTATCTAGGTCATTACACCTCCATCAATGAAAAATACATACCCTAGTTATGATTTAAGATCATCCTGATCTATCTAAAAACTAGAATCAGTGTATCCACTCACAATTAGTTCACTAGAAATATAGCATTTGTACATCTCAAGTACTTCAGGATGGTTTTTACAATTTCCCAATGCAACTCTCTTGAATTGTATTGATTTCATCCAACCATAATTAAGTAAATGGAATCATAAATTCATGTATTATACTTAGTTCATCCCAATAATAAAGCATAAATTATTCATCTCATTATTTAAATAAACTCCTATATTTGGGGAAAAATTATCATGGAGAGATTAATACAATGTGAAATTGGAAATAATTCTCTCATATATTGTTACAGATAATATAATTTATCTACCATATCAATATAATTACATTAAATTATACAATAAATCCTCTATGGTCTATCTCTATATATCATAAACCCTAGGATATAGATTTCTTCACACAATTATTTTAGAGATAAGTATTCATTTAACTATGTCTTAAATAACTATAAGAAATATACCTTTTTCCCATAATTAAAATATCATCAACATAAAATATATATAAAAATCATGGAATTCAAAATTGCATTCTTATAGACACATGGATTACTTCCATTTTTTATAACACCAAATTCTCTTATTTCCTCATCAAAATAAACATTCCATGATCATGATTCCTACATCAACCCGTAAATTGATATCTATTGCTTGATTAATTTATTATCATTCATTATAATAATAAACCATTTGGGTGTATTAATATAGCAATATTCATCTAATATCTAATTTAGAAAAAAAATTGATATTAATTTTCCAAATTACATAACTTTATAATGATTTAGTTACATGTACTATTCAGGTAGATTCATTCAATGAAATAGTGAGAAGGTTTCAACCTAGTCTATGTCATCATGATAATTGAAACCATTCACTTCTAGTCCAGGATTATATGTATTAAAATTATCACCTATGTATATATTTAATTGAATACCCATTTTCATACATTGGGTTTCACATCAACTGGAGGGTATACCAATATCAATACTTGATTCTGATACATGGAATCAACCACTGAATGCGTGAAATATTTCAACTTATAATAATCATTTCCATATATTGATTACCTGTATGATAAATGATTATCATTATCAATTAGTAATTTTCACATGAATTGGGGATAATAAAACCATATCTCTTTATTTCTCTAAACACTCCCATTGAACTATGCAGTACTTGTTTCACGTGATCTTCTTCATGGAGAGGTTGTTCTCATACAAACTCTTATGTGTCTAGAGTATCCATTTTTTCATAGTAAATATTTCTCACACTATTTTCATTGAATATTTATTCCCTCTTAAGAAATAATGATATATAACCATAATAACATTTATATATAATGGGTTATATAGGTTATATCATTTAGTTTATTTTTTTAAAACTATAAATATGATCATTATTTTTCAGGATGCTAATTTTTTGTTAGTTATATACTTATCAATATCCATACATCCGAATAATCAAATATTTGATAGATTTTTTTTTCATACCACAACTAATATATAATTCCATCTTTGTTTAGTTGGTGCTTTTTTAACGTTATATTCCTCTATTGGAAATTTCTATCCCCAAAAGGATAACTGAAGCACAACATGAGTCATCATTGAGTTGAAAACGTTATGAAAGGTCTAATTACTATTTTCACTAAAACAATTCAATTAGGGTGTTTATGGGGTAGTTACTTGCGATACTATCCAACAATCCCAGAAGTGATTAATGAAATACTAGTCAAGATACATTGAACCATAGTCTAAGTGAAGTGCCTTAATCTTCTCAACAAGCTATTTCTTGTCTTAAGGTAGTTATTCCTTAAATATTTTAAGGAATCTAGCATATACCTCATTAAGTAGATATATTCATACCAACAATAGTCATTATTAAAATTTATGAAATATGAATGTGATCCCCTTTCCTCTCATAGAACAGAAAAAAATCATTAGTATGAATCAACATTAATAATTCACCAGTTTTTACTCAATTACATGTAATGGGTTCTTTTGTTATTTTCCATTGTACATAAGAATCTCATACATCCATGGATACTAAATATATATAGTCAAAATACCATACTAGATGAAATTTTTGTAAATCATTATTATTTAATTTAACAAGCTTGAATTTACATAGGTGGATGTTATATAAGTAGTTGTCACTAGTTGTTCATTGATTTTCCTTATATTGTTTTTACATCAAATCATTCCATATTGGTTATGGAAAACCACCACTAAATTTTTGGTGAAACATGATTTTGGTGATGGGTTTTCAAAAGTAACTTGAAATAGTTGAGAGGTAATTTAAACCACTATGAGGTTTTTAATTTTTTTGTAGGGGTATGAACTAATAATAATCTCAAGTCAGGTGAAAATTACACATATTTGATGATATGAACATTGAATGAAACATGAAACAAGTGGTGTTCCAATTAAAGGGTTATTCCTCCTGATCTCACCAACTCAATATTTCTATCTGTGAAATTCCAGAGAAGTATCAATTATTATGAGCCTCCATAACCAGATAGTCAAACACCATTTATGTCATGTCTTCATGATATATCTGAAATATAATAAATACGTTCAAGATTAATTTTAGGGTATACCAAGGTTCTCTTTATATCATTATAATTTCTATAACATTTTGTTATGACACAAAATATAATGAAATTACCATAAATATAGTGGATTCTTAAATATAATCACTATTTTTGTTTAGTAAACACTTGTATATTTCAAACCGTATAGATGTCATGGTAATCAAATTACATTAATCTGTTCAGTATAGGGAACTATCAAACAAAAAAGTACATAAATGGGTTGGGTATAGGGAACCCACATTTAATATAAACCTCATTCACTACTCCAATAATTTATCAATTAAAATAAATATTCTTAATAACATATTATATCTCTACATTCATCCTCATTTACTTGTTATAATGTGATCTCATTTGGTTCAGTTCTACGACCTATATGAATAATGTTATAATACATATATCAAGAATGATTATGAAATAATAAATTATGATAATATAAATTAATAATGATAAATTTAATATTTTTTATTAATTCTGGAAAGTTGGTATTATGATTAAACTCGCAATTAATTTACCACAATTTATTTTATAAAAATTGTAGAAACAAGTGTGTTATGGATTTCATCTTGGTGAACCTAACCCAAAACACCCATGGAAGGAACTATGAATATCATAAATAATTTTTTTATATTTATTTAACTACCATTAATATTATAGAAATGATAAAATCATGAACATATAATGATGACTAAGTCTATCGTAGTGCATAAGAACAATGAACAGTTGAAACTACTAACAAAGAATGACCAATATTAACTAAAAATAAGCCCAAGCTATGTAATAAATTAATATGAAAATATTAAAATAAACTTATAATATATTTTATGGAGGATCTAAAATAGATGAATATTGAGTATTATGTTATTATAATGGAGGTTTGATCATTTTTTATAAAGCAAGAGTATAAGGTAAGGTTTATTTGAATCAAATTCTTCTCTTTGGGGTATGTTTCATATTGGGAATTGTTTTTTATATTATATGGATCACATAATACACCATTGGATTCCATTATCATTTTTCATTTTTTCGTTCATGATATTTATTACTATTTTCCTAATCCCTCCTTCGTATTCATTTTTATTATTTTAATACTAAATCAACATGGGTTTAGTTGACTCTAATTTATTTTTGTTCATTCAAAATTATTCCCTATTAAATATGTTATTATATGGTTCCTATATTCATCCATAAATATATTTAATATTATAGATTCTTATTTTCTGAAATTATGTCACATTTTAATATCAAAATATTTTTCTCTGTCTGATTTCATTCATCATAAAAATGTTAAATTTGTAGGAATAAATTTTATCCACACTAATAGACATTTACCCATCTGGACCATGTTTTTTTCCCACAAAATGTGATCACATTTTTTTTGAAATTTTAAAATTTATTTTCTTTATAATGTATATATATCACTTCAAATATATTCAAAATTAAATATTATATATTTTTTTCATAGTAGGTATTTCATTATCATTTCCAAAAATGTTTTAAATGATTTCTCTTTACATTATTATATTTTAACTTCCACTACATAGTTATTTATCATTAATTTATTTCATTTTATTGTTAATTTTTTCATATTATAATAATTTCATTCTAAAAAAATTTCATTAATACACCATTTTGAAAAATAATTTTGGAAAGTTATAAGTATCTTCATATTTTTATGATAATGATCGAAATATTTTCTAAAACTTATTTCTTTTTAATGAAATTTCTTATAATTTTCCCTCTATATATTAAGTATTTATCTAATTTAGATTATTATTAAAGATCATCCTATGATATTTTGATGAAATAATTATTTTGGGATATTGAATTATAGAATCAATTGATCTAAATATTGATGTTTTTATTTGTGACACATTTTGAAAATATTGTGAAAAATATTTTATTTCTAGAGATCATAATTCTTGATATGATTCATAAATGATAACATATGTAAAAAATATGGGATAATTAATATTATAATAAATTTGGGTTTGATATACCCATCAAATTAATTGGTTAGACTATTAAGTCCAATGTCATATTGTATGGTCATGGTTATGTTTCCTCACAAGATAATGCATGTGGATAATTATGTTCCCTCACAACATAATGTGTGTATATAATTGGCTTTGTTCACAACATATTTCAATGAAATCATAGTTATTTTCCAAAAAATAATGTGTAGATGTCATTGGTTTTATTCATAATATAATTGAAATAAAACATAAGGTTTTCTCAGAACATAATGAAGCGACATCATTGGTATTTTTCAAAAAAAAAATGAATGGAAATAATTTCTTTTTCTCACCAATAAATGAATGGGAATGATCGTGTTTTCTCAAAATTATTATTGTTTTCATTTTTTTATGATTATAATAAAATTTTGTTCTTATACTTGCATGGGTCAGGCACTATGGATTAGGACTATTGTCTATTTTTTGTAATTTTTCGGCCATGGGAAATTTTTTATTTTTATGTTTAATATTATATTCTCTAATTATTTATTGAAAATTTTCATCATCCCATGTTAAATACTATGGGATATTTCTACACTATTATTTCTATATCACATAATTATGATCTGAACTCATTACAAATCATTGATAATTCTTTCACTAACATTGAATTTCAGCTCAATCATTTTTTTGATTCCATTCCCAATGGTAATAGAGGGGAGTATTTACTATGATGTGTTTATAAGGATGCCATGTGGGCTGATTATTTCTGAGATATATTGATTAAAAAATTTACAATAATGAATTTATGTATCTCATCTCCAATGAAAAAAAATTCTATTGGATTTTTGGTTATGAGGTTTTTCAGATATAATATTTAAATTATTGAAATGATGTAATGTTTATGTGTGTAGTACATAGGTCATCTCACATTTTATCAAAGATAGTGTGTTAAGTATCAATTTATATCACATAATCATATATAATTAGTATTCATAACATCATTGAATCCATAAACCATAGAAATTATCATGACCATATAATTGAGTTTCTATGGTTTTACCCCCATGGAAAAATCACCTGTGTAAAAATTTATTGTACGAAAACACTATCCATTGGGAAACAGATTCATAATAATTATGTGAAAGTGATGTTTCAACATTGAAAGTCATTTTTTTCATATCCATGTCCCTAATAAGTGGAAATAAATAATATTTAGTAGGTTTCATTTTGTCATGTTGATTCATCACCCTAGATTCCTTACAAGGTCTAATCCAAGAAATTAATACACCTCTGTAGAAAACATAATCGAAATAAATGCATCATAGAGGATTATAAACTCTATGCTTACTATATCTTTGGTGAACACATTTATGTTTTAACTTCAAACTATCATAAATCCTCTATACCAAAATTGACTATAATAAATTTTATTTAAATAATTTATATTAGGAATGATGATTATATATAAACCCAAATATCCAATCCTAAAAAGGTAAAATCTATGTTAGAGTACCCCATGTAATATCATATAACTCTATAGTCAATTCCATTGTTGAAATATGGTGTTTTAGGTGTTTTGGGAGGTCTAGGTAAATTATTCCCAACATATTTCAAAACTTCCAATTCAGTGAACAATGTTTCAAGTTTTGTGTACAATTACATCAGTGAGTCATCTTTTGGTGAGTCATTTATCGTTGAGTCATCTGTTGGCATGTCATATGTCTCTAATTCATCTGTTGGTGAGTCATCTGTCGATGATTCATTAATCAGTGAGTCATCTGTCAAGGAGTCATATTTAAATGAGTCATCAGTCGGGGAGTAATCATTCGGTGATGTCATTTGTCAAAGAGTCATCTATCGGTGAGCCATCTTTTGGTGAGTAATGTCTTGGTGGTTCATCTTTCAGGGAGTCATAATTCTATCAGTCATATGTTATTGAGTCATCTTTATCTATCAGTGAGTCATATATCGGTGATCCATCTATCAGTGATTCATCTTTTGGTAAGTCATCTTTATATATTGGTGGGTTGTTATTCGGTGAGTCATCTTTTAGTGATCCATTTTTTAGTGAGTCATCTATTGGTTGGCACTATAGTTTTTCTCGATCAACGAGTAAATATTATTTCTAACATCCTATTGTTTCCCCCATTTGACATTTTCATTGAATAAAATTCTTTGAATGAATTATTTTGTAGATTTAAGGCCAATTCATGGTCCATAACTTCTATTATTAAATCCATAAGGTTATTTATGTTTCATCATTTTAAAATCATGTGTGTTATTGAGATCTGACTTCAATGAAAATTCAGCATTTTCACATTCAGTGACTCTCGAATTTGATAATTCTAAACCATTGGCCTTCCCTTTGATCATTTATTCTCTTTTCTACTGGTACGATGTTCCCCGAACAATTAATTCCCAAGGAGAGGTGTGATTTTGGTGTGGACCTTGGATATTTTTTTCCTAGGAGTTCTTCATGCACCAAGCACACCCAATATTTTGGTGTTAATGGGAAGTGTTGATCAGTCTTTGATATAAGGTATGTTATACCTCCATTATTCTACATTCCTCTATATGTTTCCTCCTGTTATACTTTCCATGTTACAACATGTGATATCAATGTTTCTAATGGACCATTATTGGTGGTTGGTTGATGTGGTTGTGTCGTGACATCCTTAGGTGGATGCAGTCATTGTGAGATAGCTGATCGTTCTCTATTGGGTTAGCCCCTTTATCATGAACAGAACAATGGAAAGAATTAGAGGTAGGTAATTGAGTCTTCTATATTCTTTTTTCATTCATTTTAACAGTTATTATGATTTATCCATAAGGAAAAAAATGAAAATTAAATAAAAAATATTGATCCAGAGTAATGAATTAGTATCGATCATATGTTGTTTCTTTATACGACGATAACATAATTCATATTTATTTTTCTAGATAGTGTAATATCATTTGAATTCATGATAGGATTGTTCCTCTTGAAGGAAATTAGTAAATAAAATAATTTGGGGATTAATTTTAAATTTATTTGTCCAATGATAAAGATGTATGTTAATGAATCTTGTTGCTGTTGTTGTTCCTCTTGATAAATAAAATGGTTTCATTTATGCTGGCATAATTGAATTGGTTAATTCAATAATGAATAATGGTTTGGATCTATGATAAAGATAATTCATTTAAGGGTTTTGAGTTACCCACTTACATTTAAAATCCATGCCACTTATTCTTTGGAGTTGTGAGTGCTCGTTGTGTGTGAAGGATGAATGAATTGTTTAGATACAAGAAGCCCAATTGTTATGTTTTTTGTTTCATAATACATGTGTTGAGGTGTGAGCCTGGTATGGCTGATCCTGGAGGGATTTTGTGGTATGTGGGGGAAAGGAGGCCTAGTGGTTAAGGTGGCAGTAGTTACAACTATAGTGGTGAGATGCATCGGTTTATGCATGTGGTTTTTAGGGAGGACACCAAAGATGATGAAATGGGTTGGATGTGAATAATGGATGCTTATTGAATCTTTTTTTATCTACTTTAACTTCCCAATTACTTGATGAAGACTGTCTTTTTTACCCTCCTTCCAAAATAGGTGAAGTTCCATGTGGTTTTCCATGTTCTTTCCGTGTTTATTTTCTCGAGGATGGAAGGGACTAAATTTTATCTATAGGTGGAAAAGACTTGAAGGGTATATAATCTACTCACAATGTTGACCCCTTGTGATTGGAAGCGTAGAACATTTTTTCTAGAATACCTAGAATAATGTAAAAATGGTAATGATTTTAATATTTTATTGAATAAATGATGATAACCCATGGGGTCAGAGCTAGCTGGGATGCAATGCAATGATTTCAATTTAAAGGAACCATGGACATGGTTTGGTTATGCCGGGAGGGTATGTAACACTGTTGTGAAGCGAATGAAATAAAATGTTGAAATGGTAATGTTTATTTAATGGTTAAATAATTAACTAACCAAAATTGAAACTAATAAAAAGAGATAATATAACCTAATATAGATTTTAAATGGTGGTATGATTATTTGACATCTAGTCTTAGTAGTGACATCTGATAGTCGTAGAGACCTTAGTTGCAATTGAGTCTAAAACGAGATTATTCCCATAGTGTGGTTGTGAGTTACATTTTATTCATTACTTTTTCTGTTTTTATAGGTTAAGCCAACTTGACATTATGGGAGACTGTCAGCATAGGTATTCTGGTCCCTTGGGGTGTGCTTTCCCCATCGTCCCGATGGGATGATGGATGGATGACTAGACCCTTTTTTCTCGCTCTATTCTCTTGGTTGTTATTTGTGCTTGTTGGTATGGCATATAGTTTTTCCCATATATGTGTATAGAGGGATGTAATGTATTTTTTTATTCCCAAACATATATTCATTATATAGTTTCTTATGATCTACTATAGGAGTAATGTATATAGACGGTGATGGTTTGCGATCCATACATAGGCTATGTGTTGTAATGGCTTGAGGTATAATACCTGACTTATGATACACATTTTTAGAGAATTTTTTTCTCCTAAAAATAATAGTTTACCTTGGTTACGTGGGTTTGGTTTTTGTATTATATGAGGTTAATGTTGTGGTGGATCTCCTAGTTTTCTTCATTCAAGACTTTTTAGGTTGAGATGCACAGGACGTGCGACATTGGAGAAAAGCAGAAAAATAGTGATGAAGTGGTAGTGGGGTACCCCTGATATTCATTATTATATTATACACTATTTTATTCGATAATTAGTGAGATATTCCATGGTGAGGCTAGAAACATATTTTTCTTGTTTAGGTGATGAGTTAGTTTCACTTTTTGGTTACAATACGTTAACATGATATCTTTAACTTTTCACTACAGGATCTGGGGAGCATCCAATTGACTGTACTGTTATACTCAACATACATTATATAAACTACTTTCAATGCCACATAGAGAATGTTGGAGATCAGGTTGGTTTCTACTATCTTGGGGTTGCATGACCAATTTGTGCATCATAGTCACTTTAATTTTTACATTCTTTGGGTACTTTCAATTTTCCATTTAAGTTGTAGTAGTTATTGTATAACATTACATATTTTTACATAGTATTTCTTTTATATTGTATTCTGAGAAGGATTTTGTTGGGGGTTTTCATATCTATCTCTTTCATATGTGTTCTGTTAGAGTGGGATGCCTCCCGTTGTTGTGTTTCTTATACCATCAGTTCTAGTGGCCAACCTGGTGATAACTAGAGGTGGGAATCGGCTGTCAGTATCAGTCTCCTCACATTTCTAACCTAGAAGTGGTAGACATTGTGGTGAGGTTGTTGTGATAGAGTGGTATTAGAGTGTATGGTTGAGGCATATTATGGAGTTTGGATTTAGAAATAAATGAGGTTACAGGGGTTGGTAGGGTATTTGTGCAAGGTAAGTTTATAATGCACTATAAACACGGGAGATCAGCTAAGACCTGGAGATTTAAGGGACCCAGAGATCTAATTCAAAAACCTTTATGTTTACAGTGGCTACTAAACATGGTTATAATTGTTGCTTGTTAGATAATTAGTAAAGGATTATGCATCATTGTTATTTTCACCTATGTTTGAACGGGTAGAAATTGTTATAGTTTATATTATACTGAATAAATAAATAAATTAATTAATTCATGTTGAGTCATCCATATTCTTATTTTTGGACCTCTAACTCATTGTTTTTTTTCTAGTATGCCTTATGGTCGATGTCCTTGTTAGTTTTGAATTTAATATGTTGATCTTTTTATTCCATCCATTCCCCATTGATTAGAATATGATGATGATGACACATGGAGGAGGACACCCTTAGAGTTTCAGTGCAAGATTTTGCATATGTATGAGGGCTCCATTTCAGATGATTTCACGGAAGCTCGATTAGAGTATATTGAGATAGAATTAAACTCAATTATTGTTTGGAAGGATCAGTGGCTGTTTTTGGTATTGATGATAAAACATGGAACAACAATGATGTTGTCGTTCCTATATCCCGGGGACCACGTTGAGTTGGCAGTCTCATGGGTGGAGTTCTGAGACAATTTTAGAGAAGAGTTTCATTCATTGATCATGAAGGCAGCCAATCCCTAGGAGTTAGATTCCATATTATAGGGGATCACCAGTGTGTGAGAGTTTTCAATCAATTTCAGAAACCTTTTGAGATATTCTTCATATCTTCTTCCTGATGAGGAGGTTATGGTGAGGAATTTCAAGGAGGATTTGCATCATGAAATCTAGTGCATGGTCACCCCTTTTATACTGATGACGTATCTTGGTGTTCTATATTGGGTAGAGGTTATCAAGAGATGTTTATTTGGAAACATATCATCATGAGAGGGTAGTCGTTATAATTCCTCACGAAGTATTTATGTGGTCTTGGGTTCCCGGTTTTCATGGAATTAGAGTTTCTATTCAGCCAATGTAGGTCATATCCCTCAATATCTCATTTATAAGGGGGTTGGATCTATCATACATATGACAATGGATTAGGTGATTATTATTCTTGTGGAGGAAAAGGTCATCAGTAGCAAGAGTGCCTGACCTTTCTGAGAGGTTAGAGTGCGGAAGGTGTTCCACTCCAAGTTCCTATGTTGACGCAGTTTCTCTTGTGGCAGCAGTAGCAGGTTGCACCATCTTTCGATTAGTAGAGAGCATATGGGTCAAGAAAAGGACATCCTTATGATACTCCCCTTCCTTAGAGATCAGATTGTGGCCATGGTGGTGGTCTTTTATAGGGTTAGAGAGGTTGTGGTCAGCTTTATACATTAGAGTTTCCAATGTGGGGTGAGACAGTCATCTTTCAAGGCACCCTTATCTTGTATTCTGCGTTGGTGTATGCCATGTTTGTTTTAGAAGAGACTCACTAATTCAAATCACCTGACCTAGTCTATTCATTGGGACTTTATATAGATAGGCTTCCAGTGACCTTGTCATTGACTACACTAGTTCGAGTCTGAGATGACTTGTTTGAAGTATGTAGAGAGTATGAGCTAATGTTGTGGAAGCACCTATCTTGGGGAGATTTATTATGTTTAGAAATACAAACATATGACATCATCCTCAGTATGGATTGGTGGTATTTAATGGAATCTATTGTGGATTTCATCAGGAGGAAAGTGGTGTTCTTCGATGATGATGGAGAGCCAACGGTGTTTGTTTGAGAGTGAGACCCTCGGATTGGTCAAAGGCGTGCTTCTTCCATGACGTCCATGACAAATGATACGATTTTCAGTTTTTCATAGGATCATTAGTCAAAATTTCCTATGGTCTTGGATGAATTCCCTGCTATCATTCCAAAAGTGTTTGTAACATTACCCCCTTGATGAGAGATCGAGTTCGATAATGAGCTATATCAAGATGTGTCTCATATATCTACATGTTATTAAAGTATGTACTTTCTAAGTTGCGGGAGTTGAATCTACAACTCAAAGCTCCGATATAGTGTAGTTTTTTTAGATGTGTGTGTAACTATGGGGCGCATTAGGTTTTTCCTCTGATGAACGCTAAAAGTAGTTTTCAATTTTGTAATGATTATCGTCGCTTGAACAATGTGACAGTGAAGAATCTCTATCCTCTTCCATGGATGGGTTATTTATTCAATCTACTAAAGGGTGAAACATGTTTCTTGAAAATTTAATTATAGTCCGGATATCATCATATGATGATGAAGGATTAGGATATCCTAAAGGATAGTTTTTGTGGTCGCCATCGGCATTATGAGATCATTGTGATGATGTTATGTGTGACGAATGCTCGAGCTGTGTTCTTGGGGTTGATGAATGTTTTCTTCCATGAGTTATTGGATAAGATAGTAGATGTCTACATCTATTAAATCCTTGTGTATTTCATGTACGAGGAGGAGTATATAGAGCATCTGCATTCCATTTCGGGATATCTTCGTCGACATCAGTTGTTTGGGATGTTGTTGAAATTTGAGTTTTTGGCTTGAGATGTCTGTTTCATGGGAAATCTTTTCTCCCATTAGGGAGTAGTTTTTTATCCATTAATGATATAATTAGTGGTGTCTTGGCCATCCCCCAAGATAGTGGTAAAGGTGTCAAATTTCCTTGGTCGTTTAGGATATTATAGGAGGTTTGCAACCAATTTATCTCAAGTTGAGTCTCGATTAACAACATTGAACACAAAGGATCGGTCATTCGTATAGACTTAATAGTGTTATGTATCTTTCAATTTTCTGAATGAGAATTTTGTTAGTTCACCAATTTGTTATCTTCCAAAAGTAGGATTTCGGTTTGACCATTTTTTTGATGCTTCACATTTGGGGTTAGGATGAATTTTGATGCAGCATAAATCAATCGTTTCTTATGGTTCTCGATAGTTACATCCCAATGATGTAACTATGCCACACACGTTCTATAGTTGGAAATATTGTTTTTTTCCATGATGTTGTGGAGACAGTACCTCATAATAAAGTGCATTGTTATCTTCTCTAGTCAAAAAATGATGAGGTACGTTATCTCCAATAATGACTTGAACTTACAACAACATTAGTGGATAGTTTTCATATATTATTATGACTTTTAAATATCATATACACCTATTAAGGTGGATTTTGTAGAATATGTGCTGAGTAGGAAGTCACATAGTGATGAAATGTGTGAATTTGGTGATTCCTAAATATTAATGGAAGAACTTTCATTATTACATATCAATATTGGAGATGTTCGGTGAAGAGGTTGACTTTTTCACATGATGGTTCAATTAACTTTGGTGAAGCAGGTGGATGATTCCAAATATGTGGATTAAGAAGTGGATCTCTAGAGATATTGAGTTATTTTTTGTGAGGCCCCAAATAGCTTCTCTAAGGATAAACACCACTGGGTGATGTTTCAAGGATGGATTTTAAATCCTTTGGTGATGTGTGAGATGGTTCATAGAGAGTTCCATAATTCTACATTAGCAGTACATCCTGGCGTAACAATTATGTATTGAGAATTGAGGAATCTGTTTTGGTGCCTGAGTTGATTAATGTCGTTTTTATTTTTGTGTCTCAATGTTTGGTCTACCATAAGGCAACGGGAGAGCACCGTTTCCATGGTGGGTAGCTCGAGTAGTTAGATTCTTCTCAGAGGAAGTGGGATGATATCTCGATGGACTTTGTTACTGGTTTACCTCAAGCTCAGGGAGAATATTATTCTATATTCATAGTTGTGGATCATTTGAAAAAATAATCACACATTATAGAAACCATGGATATGAGATCAATTGTTGTTTTTTAGAAGCATTGTTTATAGGAGGTGGTGAAACTCCATGGGGTCCCTAGGACGATCATTTCTCCTCAAGATCATACATTTAACTCTATGGTGTCGAGAGGTCTGCAACATGCTTTTGGTTCTCAATTATGCCTTAACACTTATTTTTATCTATATGTGGATGATCAGATAGAGTGTGCCATCTAAACTCCCATACATGTTTCACTCTTCTGTCTTGTATTTTGGAGATTCGTGAATGAGGTACTTACCCAAGGTTGAGTTCACCTAGAATAATAGTTTCCACTCCACCATGGATATTGTTCTATTTGAAGCCCTGCATTTATGATCTTTTTGTTGTATGTTGTGTTGGACTTGGGAAGGAGAGTTATAAATTCTTGGGCCGAAATAGGAATTGAAAATGACAGCGATGGTTCCGGTGATTCGTGAGAGGATGGAGGCATCACATGATCATCACAAATCCTATGCTGATTAGAGAAGGGAACCTTTTGAGATTGATTATGGGGATCACATGTTTCAAAAGGTGACTCCCAATCATATGAAACCAATGTCTCGTCCTGGGAGTAAGCCTTCTCCCTAATTTTTGGGTCTTTTGAGGTGTTGGCTCGTGATGGAGGCTTGGCATATCAAGTGGCACTTCCCCTGCAGATGAGATGGATACATTATGTTTTTCACATAATGTAGATCCATCATGATGTTTATGATTAATCTCATTTCATTTATTGGGGTGAGATCATTATTGATGATGATACGACCTTCATGGAAATACCTATAAAGATCCAAGATAGCAAGGAAAAGGTGTTACGTGAGTGTTTTATCCCATTGGATTGTGTCTTATGGAAACATGAAAGCATTGAGGATAGTAAATAGGAATGTGAGTCCCATATATGTTCTTATTACCCCCAGATTTTTGAGGTTTAACTATTTTCTTGTAATGAAGTTAATCTTGTGGTTGTTGAACTTTCTTGTTTATGATATGCCTAATCTTATTTCATGTTGTGTCTAACTCTCTCATAAGTGGTATCTCCCCCTCAAGAGTAGTTAGAAGCTGATTATAGTTTTGGCATGGTCTTTTGTTGATCCCTGGAGTAATTGGTTGAGATCCATTTGTGGTGAGATCTTGAAGATGTATCTCAATGGTGGTTGTTTGAACCCTTTTTGTTTCCACTCAAGGTTGTTTTTGGATTCTCGAGGATGAGAATGTTTTGATAGGTATATGATGTAATGTCCCAGACCTCTATGGTTTATTCCATTTTTGAAATTTGGTGTTTGAGGTGTTCGTATAGGTCATAATGAGTTATTCCCAAAACATTTCAAAAGTTCTTGTCATGTGAATATAGTTTCCAGTTCTGTGTATATTTTCATCATTGAGTCATATGTCGGTGAGTCATCTGCCGGCGAGTCATCTATCTTTGAGTCAAATTTCAGTGAGTCGTCTATCAGTGAGTCATTGATTGCAGAGTCATCTGTTGGAGATTCATCTGTTAGTGAGTTATCTATCAGTGAGTCATCTGTCGAGGAGTCATTTATTCGTGAGTCATCTGTCAGTGAATCGTCTATTGGAGAGTCATATATTGAGGAGTCATATGCCAATGATTCATCTATTAGTTATTCATCTATCAGCGAGTCACCTTTTGACAAGTCATCTCTTGGTGAGAGTCATGTATCAGTGAGTCATCTATTGGTGGGTCATCTATCGGTGAGTCATCCATTGGCGAGTAATTTTTCGGTGAGTCATCTATCAGTGAGCCATATGTATTTGAGTCATCTATCGGTGAATAATCTTCATCGATCAATGAATTATTTATATGTAATTAATTTTTTGATGAGTTATCTATCTGTGAGTCATATGTCGTGGATTCATGTGATAGTGAGTCGTATAACAGTAGGTTCTATTGTGTTTCTAGATCAACTGACTAACAATGTTTCCATCAATCTATAGTTTCCCCCATTTTATATTTTCTTTGTTGTAAGTTGAATTGAAACCCACATTTTAAGGGACTTAAGGAAATCTAATATCCCATTACTCCTATCATCAAATCCCTAAGGGTCTTGAGGATTTTACTCAGTCAGAACACTTGGGTTTTTGGGATCCAAATTTAAGGTCAATACACCTATTTCACATTATGTGAGTCTCGGATCTAATCCTACAAAATAGGGGGCCTTCTCTGGGATGTTTATTTTCCTTTCTCTTGGTACAAGGTTTCCATATCCATTATTTCCTAAGGAGACATGTGATTTTGTTGTGTACCATGGACTGTGTTTTCCCTGGATTTCTTCCTACTGCAGGCACACCCCCTATATTTATGAAAATTGGAAGTGTCGATCCGTCTTCGATATAGGGAATGTTATACCTTTGTTCTTCTGGGTTCCTAGATCTGTTTCTCTAGCTATCCTTTCCATGTTACATCATGTGATCTCCATGTTTCTAATGGACCTTTATTCGGTGTTGTTTGATGTGGTTGTACCATGATATCCTTGGGTGGATGCATTCGTTGCAGGAGAGGTGATCATGATCATTTTTTTGTCCCATCTCGTGCACATAATGGCCGAAAGATTTTTATTTAGGGGATTAATGGATTATAAAATCTTTTTTTCATTTTTAGAGATATTGTGATTTATCCACTATACCAAAATGAAATTTACATAATAAATATTGAATCAGAGTAACGAATTTATATCGATCAGATGTTGTTTCATTATAATGTGATAAAACTTATCCTATTGTTTTTTACAGCTAGTGTGATATCTATTCTTTTATTATTTATCATTTCACAAATGGAATAAATTTGTAAATAACAAAAAGCTAATATTAATTCTAAATTTATGGTTCAAATTCTACAGAGGCATGTTTTATCATCAGGTTGTTGTTGCTGTTCTTGGTGATAATTAAAATGGATGTAGTTATGAATGTTTAATTTAATCAGTTAATTCAATATGGAATAATTGAACGGTTGTGTGATAAATATAATTCCTTGAATGATTCATATTTACCCTATTTATTTTAATGTACAAGAACCTTATTCTTTAAATATGTGAGTTATTGTTTTTTGTGAATGATGAATGCCTTGTTTATGACCAAGAGCCCAGTTTCTGTGGTTTTTGTTTCCTGCTTCTTTAGGTGTGGTGTATGACCGGGATGGAAAAACCTAGGGGGATTTTCTGGTATGTTGGGGTAGTTAAGATCATGATTATGGATGTAGCCTTTTATTATTAGAGTGGAGAGATGCATCAGTTTATGCATGAGGTTGTTGGGGAGGACACTGGATACGATTAAATGGGTTGGATGTAAATGTTTGATTATTGTAGAGTCTTATTGTTTTTTATCTACTTTAATATACCCACTACTAGAGGTATATGGTCTTTCTTACCATACTTCCGAAATAGATGATGACATGTGGGGTATGCCCCATGCATTCTATGTTTAGATTGTTGAGCGTAGATGGTCCTACAATGTAGCAACAGGTGTCAAAGACTCCATGGGTAGTTCATCTACTCACATTGTTGTGACCCTTATATTTGGAAGAATAGAATGTTTTATCTCGAATTCCTTGAATTATGGAAAATTGACAATGATTTTATTAAGTGATTTAATAAATTATGTTAACCCATGGGGTTGGAGCTTG
The DNA here is from genome assembly GCA_963277665.1 of Viscum album. Lineage (NCBI taxonomy): Eukaryota > Viridiplantae > Streptophyta > Magnoliopsida > Santalales > Viscaceae > Viscum > Viscum album. The sequence continues at coordinate 1,026,611,164 of OY728121.1, read as the reverse complement.
TTGGGATAAAATGTTGAGGTTGCAATTTAAAGGAAAATTGGACTTGGATTGGTTGTTCCTAGAGGGAATGGAACATTTTTGTGATGCTAATGAAATGAAACTGTTAAATGATAATGGTTAATAAATGGATAAATATCAAGATAACATAATTTGAAACTGATAAAAATGATATAAATTAATTTAATATAGATTTTTTGATGGTTGTGTGTTTATATTTTATATAGTCTTATCAGTGCTAGCCAGGAGCCTGAGTGATGTTAGATGTAGTTGATTTTAAAACTAGGTTATTCCCATAGTGTGGCTGTGAGTTATTTTATATTATGTACATTCAATGTTTCTATATGCTAGTGTAACCTATTTGTTAGGGTGATTGACACTGTCAGTATTATGTGTTGGGGGCGTTTTTTTCCTCCAACATCCTAATGGAAGAATAGATGGATCACTATCCACTTTGGTCCTACTCACTTCTCTTGGTAGTTACTTGTTATTGTGGGAATAATGGTTAGTTTTCCCCATATATGTGTTGAGAGGGTTATAATGTCTTGTGGTTATTCAATTATATATAATGTGGATATAGTTTCCTATGGACTACTATAGTTGTAATGTGTATCAACATTGATGGCTTGAGGATTCTTACTTGGTGTTTCGGATGTAATGGCATGAGGTATAATACCAGGAATATAATATACGTTATGTGAGTAGTGTTGGATCCCGAAAACAACTTGCTAAACTTGGTTACATGGATTTGGTGGTTGTATTTCATGAGGTGCATGTTGTGGTGGTTCGCCCAGGTGTCTTCGTGCATGCCTTTTGGAGAGAGATTCCCAAGACGTGAGACATTGGAGAAAATTTACGAACTAGAGAGGAAGTGGTAGAAGGGTACCCTCAATATTATTTATTGTATTATATACTATTTTTTGAAATACATAGTGTGAGTACCTGGGGTGAGGATGGGAACATAGTATACCAGTTTGGGTGAAGCGTTAGTTGCAAATGTGGTTTAATATTATTTATCATTTGTTCATTACATTTTCCTAAGAGGATATGGGGAGGATTGTTTGAATGTACTATTATAATCACCCTACATTATATAATATCATTTCAACGTCACCTGGAGCAGGTAGGAGATCAGTCTTGTAACCACTAGCATGGGGTTGTAGGAGGAATGTGGGCTTCATGATCACTGTCTTTTATCATTATTTTGATTATTGATGTTTTCCATTTCAGTGGAAGTAGTTATTTAATGAAGCTAAACATGCGTTCATGGGATATATTTTATATTGTAGTGTATGTAGGATTTTCATGGTATATGTATTACCCCTATGTTTTGCAAGCATTTTTTGGATTGTAATGGATCCCAATTAAGTGTTTCCTATAACCTCGATGCTAGTCAACAACCAATGGTCTACTAGAGGTGGGAATCAGGTGCCACTATCTTTGTCCTCTAATTATAAACCATGGAGGGGTACACTTTTGGAGAGGGGTCATTAATCCCCACTTAGTTTATCCATTGAAAAAATACCCATATGATAAAAGGCCAATAATCTCTATAGAATGGTCGAATAGTCAAATTATATCCTTAAATCCTATATTCCAATATATATTTTTTCATCAACCATTTGGAGTCACCATTTAATCCAACACATAGGTTCATCCTTCCATATGTATTCAATGTAGATTCATCTCATCCCTTGACCCATACATTATCTAAAGTGGAATGGTGTATAATTGTTTTTATTAACCACATACCATCTTCTATTATTTTAATGATTATCTTTATTCAACCCAATTTCAATGCACAAACATGAATTTAGTAAAAATTAATGTCCTCATATCACATATAAAGCATTAATTTTTTTAATTTTACCCAAAAAAGTGGGAAATAGTTTCCCAAAAGAAACAACCATAGTGGATTTAACCCCTTTAAATGTAGTATTTGATGTGGGATCTATGGATTGTATATTATATTATGAGGGGTCAATGAATTTCACCCCACCAAAAAAGAGATGAAATTATCATGTTTAAAACTATTATTACCCAAAACCCAATTAAAATTAAATATAATAACATAAACATTAATGTAATAAAGTTCATATATATCATTAACAACTCTATAATATGAACTTTAATTGGTTATTGAGTTATTTTCATTGACTGAAAAAAATGATTGCTTCAAGAGACTCTATTATTACACTATCCATAAATACACTATTGTTTTACCAATTTCTGTTATAAAATATATAACAATTAATTTCAGACCCATACCATGTTATCACAATCAATCTAGGGTCACCCACTAACCATATCAGTTATTTTAGTTCCTCAAATATACGAGTCATGATCTCTTTAGACCATTTAAAAAATGTTTCGTTATACACATTCTATGGCCATATTTTCTTTGTCTTTGGATAACAATATTTCTTTCACATTAATGAGGGTTATTATATATGATTATGTATCATATATGTTATTTATGATATATAAATATGCCTTCATTATTTTCTGACATGTTACTCACTTTATTTTTAATCATCATATCCACTTTCTATTAAAACCTAATCTCTCATAGTGAGATTTAGAATAAATAATATTCTCTACTATAGAAAATTAGTGCACATAAAATTATTCCACCTAATTAGAATTATTATTCTAAATAATGGTGGATTATGGTCAATGTAGATTCATACCATACCCCTTTAGTTTCTTCATAAGTATTTCAAATTCATTTATTCAATAAAAGTAAACTGGTCTGTATAATTTTACTTATCACTCCAAATGAACCATTAATAGAACCAAAATAAAAAAAATAGATGTTGGAATTCCCATGTTTATTTAAAAATCTATATTTATTCATTCATTCACAAATTTAATTTTTTAATATAGAACTATCTCTTTATTAAAAATGAAAATTTAAAAAATAAAACACCTTTTTGATACACATTTGGACATGGATGGGTAATTTTTATTTTAATTCATATGTTAGATGTTTTTGCATCATAACATTAATATAATGATATTTCATGCCTGTTAACCTCAATATATTAAGTGACAACTTTTTTTACATTTTAAGAATAACCCTAAGGCACATAGAGATAATGTCGGTAACATCCCCACCCAAATGACACTAAGTCGGTGCACCAACCCAGTTCACCATAGGACCTCAATTGTGCTTTCTGGTACACCATACCCTATTGACTACTAGAGAGGGTATAAATTATAATATTTGGAGAATGTACACACATTTTCAAATTAAAAAATAATAAAAGAAGTTAATATATAGATACATAAATCTGTATAAGTAGTAAGTAGAACAATATAAGGTAAGTGTTAATATCGATCAATGTGAAACTGGTGATAATGATGAGATGTATACACTACATATTAGGTAGCCATATAAAACCCCCTAAAAAACTAATGTGATCCATAAACATGACCTAGATTCTATGACCACTAATAACATCCAATGCTCCATCATATCCCCCAAAAAAGAATAAATAATCGAGTTCTATAATATGAACCGGTACCTGATAAAAAATAGCATATGGTTGGGTAACCAAGTTTCATGAAGGTTTGAGAAGGGTTTGAGTAACACTCAATAGACCACCACCAATGTTGTCTAATGTAATAACCTGTATAAGAAAACAAATTATTTAGGTGTTCAATTAATAATTGATTATGAAATTAAATAATATTGGGTTTGGAAATAAATACTATTCATTTAACGACTTTTCCTTGTGGGTTCCAAAGTGATACCCAAGAAAATCAGTCGTTTCATGGCTCATGTTGGTGTTCCAAAGCATATATCATATGTGTTACACACATTATGTCAATAAAGGGTGTTCATTAGTTAACCTAATTTCATTGTATCGAGGTGAATCGGTTCAGGTACCTATACCATATAAAATGTAATTAGTGTTTAGAAAATCAACTGACACCTATTCTAGGAATATTGAGAACCATGTATGATGTTCCCAATCATTGGTTTGGAGATATATGTCCCACCATTAATACACATGGGTATGAAATGTTATTTCCACCATTTCCATTCTATAGTTGTGAAGTGTCATGTCAATTTTCCTAAAACCATTCTATCCTGATCTGTTATTCAATGATCAACATAATTACCCTTTTCACACATAAAAATAACAAGGCCATTCCTTCTCAATATTCATTATTCCCAATGTACAATCATATTCAAAACCTTTAATCAAATTTCACAATTCAACCATTTCATCATTTATTCATATAATACATATCTTTGTTTTTCTTCAAAATAATCTATCAAATTAAACATACACAGTTAACCATTTTCTATTTCATCCTTTAACACCATTTATCAAATTAACCATTCCCATTTAAAAAACATTTAATTCAACAGATCAAATTTAATGAATTATAAATAATAAAATCATTGATTTCACTTATTGATAACCGAAACATGATCAAAACTAATGAAAACTATTAAATCCCTTTCAATAAATCCTCAAAGGAATTTGAAAAACTCATTTAACTTAAAAAATTCCATTTCATCTACCTAAAATGTCATTGAACATTTATTTCCAAACTATAAAATTTATCCCTTGGATCATTCTATAAAATTGTCCACTGATCCTAACTAGGTTAAACTCGTATCCACCCGTCCCTTCAATAAAAAACACACATTAACATTTTCAAAAAGGACGAAAAACATCCTGGGTGTCCAGAGGTTCAGTATCGTAATCAGCGACAGACCCATCATGGTCTATAGAAGGTATAAGTAATCCATTTAATCCAAAATTTAATTAATTAAAATGCGGTGGAAAACACTTAATATTGTGGGTATCACACATACAACATACAGAGTAATTTTTTGAAGACTACGAGAAAATTCTATAAGACCACCTACCAAATAAAATGCCTTAATTATTTAACTCAAATGATGGGAAACATGAAATGACTCATTAAAACTCACATCACGAACTATGTCACAATCACGAGCCATTCCAACTTGAGCAATTAATCATAAAAATAAATTATAATAAAATTACAAAACATATAGAATTATGAATAAGTATGTAAAACCTAAAAAAATCCATTGCTACATCATAACCAAGGAAAACCACATGCCAATGGTCATTGTTTATCCCTGGATGTATTATGGACCAAATCCCTAATATTAATCACATTTTACATGTAAAATTAGGAACAAAATTGATTAAAACCTTAAGAAAATTCACCATTATCCTATACCTCAATGAAACATGGATAAATTGCATGTGGATGTCGTATCTAGATCATCTCTACCCAATAAAACCAAAAGACTCATTGGAAATGTAAAATTCCACTAATATCTAGTGGATTCATAAAAAACATGAATTTAGAAACACCAAAATCGGTGAGGAAGTATAAGAAGTTTAAAGGAATCCACTTGCTGGAGAATACTGAACATTAACACTAATAAATATAGGATGAATGCACTCTGAATTGAAATGGTGAAAGGAGAGGGAGGGGAGGATAAACTCTTGGTATGTGTGAAAACAATAGGGGAATTGGAGAAAAAATAGTTAAAAACTGAAGGGGGTATTAAATTTATTTCAATCATTTAATGATGTTATAGGGAGGCACATGGTTTCGCTGCATGGTTAGAAAACAATACCCTAACCATAATCCTACTTTTCCAAAAGAATACTTCCATCCATGGTCATGGTGCATGGTTGAACAAAAATGCATAGATAGTGTATCCAACACTATCTGCAACGAAGTCTACCCACATGGTTCATCCACATGTTTTAACAACCACGTTCCGTATGTGAAACAACACACTGAACATTCCATAACAAAATGAATGGTTTTTATTAAATCATGATTAGATCATGTGGCAGGTTTCGAACTCGATTAATCTATCAATTTTTCTCCTTTGGCTCATACAATCCACCATAAACCATTCACTAACAATGAAAATTTATATTTCTCTATTAAAAGTGAGGTAAAAACACCTTGATCATCAAGGCTTCATGCGGTTTCTCATTAAACATTGACACTAAACCAAACACCCATGATATGAAATATTAAAACTCCTAAAACATAACACAAATATTTCTAGGATCATCCAAAAACCAAATATACCTTCAAAAACTCATTCCCTGTCCAAAACAATACCTTGAATCATTTAAACTCTCATAACTACTTTTTGATACTCCAGTCAAAATTTGACCCATCATGTAATGATGATTCTAAATCCATCGAAAATTTCCAATTCATAGGGTCATGTGATCTTAAAATACACTCACTATAATATATCTTATCCTTTTAAAGTCTTACTGGTCATTCACTTACACCATAAGACATATTTCAGGTACCAATTTAAATCTAGAAAGTCATCGTTAAAAATATAATTCCCAAAACACTTCCCAGTCATAAACATCAACTCAATGTTCTCAAATATAGAAAACCCAAAAGAATTTATATCATTAAACCCAGGTTATCCTAATGGGATTCACATGATACCATCATACAATAAAACTGATTTTGTTATTATTTGGTTACATTCTTGGCCCATGGTGCTCCCCAACATAAGGTCCATCTTATTGTTATCCACCTCTGATTTTTGGCACCAACACCATCATAAAATACCATTAAATCTAAGAACTAATAATCTCACTATAAACCGTGAGAAGTTTCAAGCATTCCAATCCCGAAATCCCTTGAGAATACCATCTGGTATTCGAACCGATCGTCATCAATGAAATCCCATTGCAATGGATTCATAGTTCCCATCCACTCATGAACTAATAATAAACTCTATTTTAATCAAAATACATCATTATATTTCCAAATGCACCAATCATCTATAAAAATACATAATAGACGCGTTTTTTACCTTATATAACCTACTCCATACTCTATCCTCACTGATTCTATCTTGCGTCGACTCATCCATAAAATACATGTCTCCTACAATCAGTGTATTTCCATATTACATTTTCAAGATTCTTTTATGACCAGGGGAATTCTATGACCACCCAAACAGACCCACATGAACCTCTACCAAATTCATGGTGAGATTTCATAGTCAAAAAAATAAATTTCCCCAAAACCATTATTATGTCGTACATCAAACACTAATAAACCCCCAACTCAACAACCGTTGCATTATGTTTAAAACCTCCAGGAGCCTGATACCAATACATGGCATGATCATCCACCACATATGACTTATTGATAGAATTACCTATAGAATTCAATCATGATCTTTTTTATTTCCTCATTGGAATCTGTGCACCACCATGACTGACCCACGACCATCTCTATATGCTAGAAAAACCTTTATCACTATGGTTATACCTTCGTGACTGATACATCACCCTCCACTATATGTTTTTCATTGTCAAAAATTAACTCCAATATCTCTAGACACCATGACCAACATTCAATTTTATACCAATAAGTAAATGATCATTGTTATCGTACTATCACCTGATAAATAAATTTAAATGACATCTGTCATGAATTCTAGGTTTATTAGAATATTACCCAAGACATTCATCGATATCCATTCAATTCCAAGGTTCTCACTCAAAAATGGAAAATGATGCACTTATCACCCTATGAGGTCAGTTATACTACTCTAAAGGCACACCATGTATCAGATCAATTCATTAATCTAGAGAAATAAATTTAGATATCTTTGAATATAGCCAATTCTATCTCATTGTACCATGAATATGTCAAGATATTAGGTATGATCATCTCTATATGGGGAGTATTAATTTATTTAACTGATTAATACAACCAAAAAATCATTATTTCCTGATGTCACAACTTACTTTAAGGATATATCATTCCCATTCAAGGGTCTTGTTCCACCCTTCATGCAATAATCTCATCAACTACCATCCCCTAGATTCAAGAGATATTTATTAAACAATATCACAACTACCCCATGACTCTCCTCTGTGATGTTTTGAACTAAGGATTCTTTTGGACTACATCCACCACACCATTCATTTTCATCCACAATGACCTGAATTATATTCAACAAAAACACAAATGACCTATAAAACTAATAATAAAACAAATGTTACAATGCATAGCTAGAACACATCACATTTATTTTATAGAAAATGTTATTATATTTCACCCAATGAACCCATTAATATATCCCAAATTGTTTCTCACATATCCATCACATGGGTACCACCGTAACCTCATGAGAAACTCTAAGGTCTTCATCTTTCCTAGACAATCCAATGAACTCGACTCAAGAGTCTTTGAGGCCCAAGCAAGGTGTAATTAAATCATAGTAGGTCAACACTAATTGTTTCTAAATAAATATCATGTCTAAAGATGTTATATATGGATGTACAATGAATCATAAATAATAAAATTAAATAAAATGTGTTTTATAAATAAATTGTATTCAGTTAACGAATTTTTCCAAGTAGTTAATAAGTGATATATAGTCCAACCAAACCTTAATCACCCCATATTGTTCATTTGAACCATATACCATAGGAGCTACCTAATTTCATTCACCGAGGGATACTCATTATTTAATTAAATGTCTTCGTACTGAGTAGAATGAGTCTTTGTACATACAACATATCAATCTCTATTTGTTCTCATATTATTAATCGTCACCTAAACCAATGATATAAAGCACCATGATTGAAATTCCCAAACAATGATGTGTAATTTCATGTCAAACCATTCATAATGATGGTTGTGGATTTTTATTTCCACTATTTCCATTACAAAAAAGTGGAGTGTTAAGTCCATCATCCTCAAACAATTCCATCATAACCCCCAATTTAAGGTTCAACATTCTAAAGAATATAATACATTAAAATAATAAGGGTGAACCATATTGAAATTCATTATTCCAAATAGACTATCATATTCAAAACCAATAAAAAATAAATGAATTAACCACATTTATCATTTATTCATATTAAAAATATCTTATATATTATTCAATAACATTTAACAAGTTAAATATTCCCCTTTAACCGTTTACAATTTCATACATGAAAATCATTCTTCAACATAAAAACTCCCCTTTAAATAACACTAATGTCAAACATCATTATAAATCATTATCTATATTAAAAAAAATTCACTCACTAATAACCAAAATCATATCAACATCTAAAAAACTATTTATACTATTTCAAAAACTATCAAAGAAATATCATGAAATCATTTCACACAAAAAAATTTATTTCACCAGACAACATGTCATAAAAAATTATTCCCAAATTAATCCAAGTTTATAGTTGTCCATGAAATAAATTGAAAAACACTCCTAATAAGGATAAACAAAAATAAAAAGATACCATTATTTAAAAAACACAATAAAATTTTCATGGTGTTTGGGACACTCCACAGATGGCCTTAGGATTTCCTTCATAATCACCAACTAAACTAAGGTGGTTCTTAGATGGTCTAATGAATCCATTTAAGAAAAAAATATTCTCTAAAACTGAGAAGGGTAACACATAATATATTTTCAATAACAGGTTCAATAACAAATGGAATATTTTTTAGATTAGGGATAATAATTTTTAGACAACACACCACATCATATTATTTCACACATTAACTCCAATGACAAGTAAAATGTCAAGGCCCACGAAAATTCACATTTCCATCCATGAACCTATCTTAATCCAATCTAACTAAAACAATTAATTATAAAAATAAATTACTAATAATTTTTAAGACAACTCCAATTAGTAGTAATTGTGGAAAACCTACTATAATCCTTATTCACCCTAGAACCAAGGTCAACCAACTTCCAATAATCATGGTGTACCCACAAACACATTCCAGGATGAAGCCATATGTTGTGAATTATTTCCCACGGAAAATAATGAAAAAACATGTTTTAAAACCGAATAAAAATCCACCAAAATATCATAATATATCAAAATGAAGAGAAATGTAATGAAAAAGTCATCTCAGAATATCATCTATGGAATCAAATAAAAAAGTACATGGGATACAATTGATAAAACCAAGATCCGATGGAATCTTTAGAAAAAGAATAACAAATTGAGTCTAAAATATGAGTGGAATATGTGAATGTGGAATGTAATCCACTTAAAGAAGAATAATCACCTTAAATTTTAAAAACAATTATTCCTAAACCACCCCAAATAGAAGGGTGGGTGGGTCTGAGATGGGTGGATACCATCCCTGTCTGCACATGCATAATGGGTGAAGAGGGGTGGAGTGACTAAAACCCCAAGGGGTATTTTATAAATTTCACACATTTACTGATTTCCTGGGAAACCATTGGGGTTTTTCACACTAATAGACAAATCGGGCATCAATTTTTCACCTTCCTCTACCCAAGTCACTCCACCTCACACAATCATGGTGCACGATTTTCCAATCCATGCATCCAACATTGTCCTCCACTAATACCTCCCATGTATATTGGATATATGAATTCCTTACAATGTTACAATAATACAATAACAATTTGTACCCTTCTGTAGTAAGGTGAATGGCCTTTCTACAACCATGTGCAGATTGTGCACCACATATCAGAATCACACCATCTCTCATGTTTTCTCTTATTCTTATTTGGTTAACCCCACACCATGTTCTTACTAACAATATATACAATGATCTACTGAAAATGAGAAAAAAAAAACCTTGATCGTCATGGTATCAAATTATTTCCACTAAATCGTGTACCCCAAACCATTCCCCTTGTCTATAATAATAAAAAAGTTAGAAATTAATCCAAAAATCTCTAGTGGCTCACATGAACACCGAAGAAACCATTGAATACTCATTCCATGTCCATAAATTACACCTTGAGTAATTTCAACTCTATGAATTCCACTCCATGATTCAATTAATATTTTTAATTTTTCCATAATGAAGCATAAAATTCGTTATGAAATTTTTAACACATACACACATGAAATCCAAAAATTTAGGCACCGAAAAAAACTTCTTTTATCCATGTTAGAAAATATATGAAAATATAAATTTATGTATGTTTGTTTTAAATTAATAGTTGGATACAATGATAAATGTATTCCCATTACAAAAAGTAAAATAATGTATAAAACCCAACCATAGTCATTCCTTTAATATTAGATAATGTTTTAACCAAACTATCACAAATATTCTTTTAAAAATACATAAAATCAATTTGATGATTAACCCCATGATATATATAATATTCAAGATAATAATATATTGGACATTTCATACATATATTTCTATCATTACAAGATTTTAGTGTCATTCCAAAAGTGACACTTCCATTAATCACCCTCAAAACAAATTGATCGGATGACATAGGATTTTTAATGATATTAAATTATTTAGATCCATTTAATTTATTTTTAAATATTATACATGTGTTTTTCATATATAATACCCACCAATTAACCACGTACACTATTTTTATACCATATTGAAGTGGATTACATAATTTCCCTTCATTTTTTGTATCATATATAATTTATTATCATTAAAACAATATCCAAAAAATTAATATTTTCTATAATGCTATTAATCGTGAACATAATAACTACATGTAATTAAATATATATATTTTTTATGAATAATACATAATATAAAATTTATCCAATAATAGTTCCATGTAATCAGTTGAATTACAGAAGTAAATATTAATTTCATTTCCTAGAACATCTATTCAATGAACCACTAAACATAATAATATTTATATATATTTCATATAAATTTATAGATATGAACTCTAAATTTATAAGGAAATTGGAAATGGAATGCATTTACTAATGAGGCTTTTATACACATTCATTCTAATTTTTCTTGGGCCATGATTTGGATTTATAATGTCGATATGAATATAGGAAATTATAAATCAATATTTCATTATTGAAAATAATCAACTTGATGTCCTAATTTTCCATTTTATATGTTCTAAAAATATTTCAATGTTATTGATTTTTCCAAATTTTAATTCTAAAATAAATGTTCCATAATTCATATTATAGTATGATTACACATATTCCAAATAATAGTCCTCTTAATTTCTATAATATTTAAATCTCTTTCACCCCCCAGGTTCATTAAATGAACCCTATATTTATTTATTTTATGTATTAATGTAGTTGTCACATTTTTGGGAGGTTTGGAGGGGGGTTTGAATGTTTTTTGCGAGATTTTGTAGAAGTTCACGTTTTAATCATGGTGAGGAGAAACCATGTAACATCATAATGAAATTGTGAAAAGGAAAACATGTTTCATTGGGAAGGCGTGTGGTTGGTGCAAGGTATGTGAAAACAATGTTATCACCCATGTGAAACTGTTTGAGGTTGAATACCAGGGATTTAAAAAATTGGTGCATAATTTTTCTAATCATGTGATCTAACCATGTGCGCAGAGTTTGGAGGTAGTGGCATATCACATTTTTCTCAACTATGTCCCCAAATTATGCTCTGTTAAAATCAAGATCCAAAAAATGTGGATATAATTTTTATTTTACCATTAATGGTTTTATATTACTCTAAATATACACTAAGAAGAATTACACTTCTCTCAATGGTTGTGGATACCCTTCTCTATGATATGGTAGTGACCCATTGGCAATTCATGGTGCGTCAGAGGCCCATATTTCACGGTTAGTTCTTATTCTTGGTGGGTTTCCCATGGTTTTCATCTTCTTCTCTCTCTTGGATTCAGGGATATAATTCATTGGGGATTGATCTGTGATGTTTGATTCAAATAATGATGATATGTGGTTGTTTTGACAGTATTTAACAATATCAATGGTGGTATTTAGAAGATCTATGCCTTTTTTATTGAGTAAATGGAACGTTCTTAATTTTGTTTCATAAGATTAAAAGGTAGGTGTCTTAAATTGTAACTCCTCTTAGTTAGAACATGAATGATTAATTAAAAATGTATTGAATTTATTTAATGTAATTATCAATTTTTGTGAAAATGTTGATGTAAACACTCTTTAGTGATGGATTATGAAATTGTGGAAATTGGTTGTTGCGAATAGTGATTTTTTTGTGAAATTTAAATGATGAAATTAAAATATTGATTTTTATTAATGGAAAATATTTTGGAAAATAGTTTTAAATAAAATCATTTTTTTACTAAAATGTATTGGAATAATTGGTTTGGCATGGTTTTTGGAATTAATGCATGGTTGTGAGTTGAATGGGATGGATAATTTTCATGACGTACCATAATTAATGGGGCGGTGTATGGAAATGATGTTACAACATGAATGGTAATTCAAAGTTAGATTGTGTATTTGTGTGTGTGGTTATTAGTGTGTACATGGAATGTGTTATTTTAATTTTACTTCATTGATGTTTTTAAGAATATTCCTTTATTTCTTTCCATTAAAATGGTTTTTTTTTATTATTTTGAATTCTGTAGAATAATATATATTAATGTTTTTGTAAATTGATTTGTATAAATAGGATAAAATTAGTTATTTCTGTGGTGGCAGTAGGCAAGTCATTGGGGAACTCCTATTGAGTTTTATACTCACCTACTAGTTAGATTCATTTGTTTTGTTTATAGAAGATTTATATAGAAACGTGGGTAAAGGAAAGGTGACTCATTTATTTATTAATGTAGCATGACACATTGGACTTGTTTGGGTGAGTTGGATAATGGATTTTATATGGGAGTTTTTTCTGTATATTTTTGTTTTATTTAGCTGGTTGCTTTAGCTTCCACTTTATACTATAATATGGTTCATGTTGCAGTTTGGTTTTGTTGTATTTTGGTATTACATTGAGTTGTATTACTTTTTACTCATGCATCATATAGTGTTTTTTTTTGTTATGTTTATCTTGGTAAGGTTGTTTTTCATTCAAGGAGAAAATCATCCCCAAATTTTGGTTGAAGTCATTGGAATTTATTTCAATCATTGGATGTATTTGGGAATTCACCTATGTCCATGTATTGTTATACCTCCTATAGAGTAAATGGGTGAGGGGTGGGGTGATACAAATGGAATGAGTGTTTGAATGTTCTCCTTTCATTTTGGGGAAAATGGTATTAGTTTTTTGTTCTTAGAGTTGTAAAATCAATATTGATTCGTCCATGATTTGGGTTACTAATATGTTTTAGGATCCCTGGAACCTGAAATGTTGTGCATTAAAAGTCATGGGTAACATGTTTTTTACATTCTGTTACATGGGAGATGGGTACATAAGTGTTTTCAGACACTTATAGGATATTTTTCCTCATTTTTAAGGGTTTATCAAATGAAAATATTATGGCATAAATTTATAGAAATAGATTCCCAGTCGGATTAAATTTTTTTGTGAGTAGTGATTTTTATTTTGTTAAAAAGTGTTGATTTGGAAAAATGGCTGAAAATGGTTTGGTTTTCATAAAGAATAGTGGAATTATCAATAGATAGTTTCAATGTGGAATGATGTGATGTTTTGAAAAGCCTTATTGTGATATGGGAGACACAGTGAATTTAAAACTATGAAGCCTTTTGTTTATAGGGACTATGGATAAATGGAATTTTCTATTTGTTATAAAAAATGGAAATATTTGGGCTTATTTGAAACCAAATATAACAATAAGTAGATAATTTCATTACATAATATCCATAAGTGAACTGAAAACAAGTTCAAAGTACAGTCCAATATTTTCATGTTCGGGATAGAGGGAACTGATGGGATGAACCATGGAATGTGGATCATTCCATTTTGTTCATAAAGAATAATCCACCCATCTTTCAGTGTATTCCAGAAATAGAAAATGATGAGTTATGGATAAATTGGATGAATTAAATCATCAATTTGTAATGAACACTATGTGAGAAAAAAAAGAAATATTAGAAACATATATGATAAAGGATCTATCACCCCCAATGTAGGGATTTAGCTATTTAGAATAAATTAAACAAAGGAATTGCATTGGATGATATCGAATAATTGTTCGACAATAAATTCTATCCTCACACATTCTGAATTTCTAAAATGGGAGAAGTTTTTAGATTGAAGAATGTGAAACTCAAAATCAAATATTATGTAGCTAAATTCATTAATTTAGTTCACATTTCACCCGATGATTCTATAAGTGCATCGTTGAAGGAATTAGTTTTTAAATCAAGGATATGGAAAGATATTTTATGGAAGAATTTTGTTCTATGTATTACAAATTATACATTGATGGTCAATAGAGTGATGTTAGAATAAAGTGAAATCATAAGAACTGTGGAAGGAGGATTAATTTTAATAAATATGGGAAATGGTGGGATCTTTAATTATGGGAATAAGAGGAAGGGGTATACCTATTTCCATGGTAGTTGCATGAGTTATAATCTGATTGGTGGATCTGTGAATCATCCTCTAAATCCAAAGAGCAATCTTAGATGTATTAAATGTGGTTCCTTGGATTACATGAGGTGAGATTATATGAAACCACATAGATAATTCCAAAAAAATTAACCAAATGGTACATATTCATAATTATTCTCATAGTGATCCATGTTTAAGTGCTCGAGACACATCTCCTATATCAAAAATGACATATTCTTTGATGGTTTCTGGAAATAATAATAATTCTTTTTAATAAATCTAGAAATCCATGGTGATTCTAAGAATACCCTGACTCTCTAGGTAGCTCAATATCAATAGGGTACTAAAGAGAAAATTGCAGTGAGTGAGATGTTATATAGACCTGAGCATGTGATTGTGTGTGATAATCATGGACCACAGATGGTGAGACGTATGGTTATTTTGAATTCTACACTTTTGTATGCATTTTTTGATATGGGAGAATCCTAATTTTTTTTGGTCACATGTTATTGATCTTTTATTTTTTTCATATTTAGGTGATTCCTTATCTGATGGAACATTAATCTCTCATTGTTCAAAGATAATGCCAATCCTTCATTTAAAATCTTGTTCTATAAAAATTGATGAACCTAAATTGAGATAGGATTTCTCTATACTTGATATGGATTTCTACATTATAATAAAAGATATAGATTGGTTTTAATTATTCAAAGATCATATTTATTTTTATAAATGAAGGGTTAGTTTTATTACTGATGATGGCATCGAGAATCTCCACACATGAGACAAGAATGAAAAAGCAGGTGCATCAGGAGTGTTGGAACTACTGGTTGGAATGATATCATACTAGTTGTAAACTTTTACCATGATAATACCATATGATGTAAACAATAATGGGTTTCTATTAGTTTTTGATCTGTTTCAGTATTTTTTTCATGAGAGTTTCTTAGGGTTGTGACCCACAAGAGAAGTGGAGTTTACAATTTATCTCCACGTGGGGACCAGTTACACTTACCTTATGTCTTACCAGATAGCACCAATAGAATTAATGGAATTGAAATTAAATTTAGAAGAGTTTGAAATAAAAGGGAAAATTTAGACCAGTACTTCTCTGTGGGTTGTATGTTTTTTTTCTTGCAAAAAAGGATGATGGAAGTCTTAGTCCTAGTGTGAATTATCATTATCTTAAAAACATATGATTATGAACTTGTATCCACTTCCATGAATTGATGATATATTTGATCATTTAATGGGTCCCTACTTGTTCACTAAAATTTACCTGTGGTCAGGATATCATCAAATATGGGTGCAGAACAAGGATATTCTGAAAATAGATTTTAGGACTAGATAGCGAAATTATGATTATGTGGTTTTTTCTTTTGATCATACGAATGCAGCAGTAGTGTGTATGTAATTGATGAATTAGATATATCGTAATTATATGGATTAATTTATTTTGGTGTTTTTTGAAGAACTATTATTGTATTAAAGGGAAATGGTTGATCGTGAGAAACACTTAGTGATACTGTTGTGAATCATGAGGGAATGTTTTTTCCAATCACTCAAAGTGATATTTTTTGGATACAAGAGGTTTGATTACCTGGCCAAATAATCTATCAAACGTTTTATGGTTCATATTGAAAATATAGAGTCTATGATATTCTATCACTCATAAATGATTTTTTGAGATATAAGATTTATTTGACTTAGCTAGTTATTACAGATTCTTTTTTTTCATGATTATTCTCAGGAATAATCACTGATAATAGAATTGATAAGGAAAATAATTCCATTTAAATGTGATAATTAATGTTAGAAATAATATCAATAGTTGATGGGTTTCCATACATCATCATTGATCATGATATTTACATAATCATGTAAATGGTACATGGTGTATTATGATTCTTCAAGATCTTGGTTTCCATGTGTGCTGATTAATGGATATCGTAATTTTTCTTATATATCACAAAATTTATGGTTATAAAATAAAAATTACCTAACAAATGATTTGGAATTTTTTTTCATCTAATCATTTATAAATTGGAATCACTTACTATGTGGTGAGAAATTTCAGAAGTTTACATATCTTAAGAGTTTGAAACAAATTTTCATACAAGGAGACTTAATTTTGGGTAATGAATATGGATAGAGTATCCCTAAATGATAGAATTTGTCATTATTTATACACTAGATAAAGGAAATTTGGTGGTTGATGCATTATGAAAAAATTCATATTGCCATCTAGTGAAATAGGATTTATACCAGTGGTAACTAAAGTGGGTGATAGATGAAATGCACTTGGAATGTGAACAAGGATGTACTGTTGTGGTTTTCATCCTAGTTTCTTTTATTTCAAATTAGTTTGTCATTGTTAAAGATATATGAACATCTTATCTGAATGTGCTAATATGAGGTAAAAAATATTTGTTAGGGATACCATTGAGGAGACAATCATGAAAGAAGACTAATATTATGTATTCAAGACTAGATTATCATAACTATGGTTTATTAGGAACCAAATCTATACGCTTACCACCATTTGATATGGGTTGTTCATCATGGAATACAAATGATATATATGGTGTTGAATGGACAATTTTGTTGGGTTGGCATGATAATAATATTATGTGAGTTTGTTATGGGAGGCCTCACCTATAAGTAAGATAAGTAAGAGCACCAATGGATAGTGGTTATGTTGTAGTCTTTACCTATTCATCTTTGTAAATGAGACAAGTAAACCATTGATTTTGTGATAGGAATGTAGAGTATGGTTCGAAAACAACATTCCATATGGGTGATAGCTGATTGGCTCACAACACCTCCCCATTTCATGAATATTTATAAATATTACAATGTAGAGGATTTTCCTGAAATCTATATATATTAGAAGTGGTATAGATTAATGGAATACCTGATTCGGTGATATTAGAATGAGACCCATGGTTGAAATCATGTTTCTAGAAATCCATACAACAAGAAAATGATACTCAGTTGACTTTGAGCATAGCATATCAACCACATATGGATAAACTATCCTAATGGATGATAGAAATGTTGGAAGATACTACTAAGGCTTTTGTAATGGATTTCAGTGGATGATTGTAAGAGAATATTCTATTAATGGAATTCCTTAATAAAAACAAATATATTACCATGATAGATATAAATCCATATAAATAATTTTATGAGTTTCCTTGTTGATGTCCAATATTTTTGGTGGATATATATGATACTTCATTAGTTGGACCATGAATTGTTCAACTGATAATAAAGAATATTTGGTTGATTTTGAAAAGGATGGAGATATAACATAGTCTTCAAAAATCATATGAGAATCATCATTGATGACTGTTTCCATTCGAGGACTGATCATGTGTTATTGGTAATCTCTCCAAGGAATTGGAATCATAATTCTATGAAGTAGGGAAATTAGTTTACCAGATACAAAGGACCTTCTCCGATAATTGAATGGGTTGGTCAAGTGGAATATCCGTTTTCATTTCCACCAATGTTCAGTTTTTTTCATCATGTTCTTCATGTATCACATTTGAAAAAGAATCAACATGATTTAAAGCATGTGATTTGATGGGAACACATGGACATAGAACTAGATTCCTTTTTGATCTATGTGATAATGTTCATTAAGCATAGGAAAGATAAATTCTTTTGTTAGAAAAGAATTAGTCTAATCGGGGTTCTATGGAAACATGTTTAGATTCAATAAGATTCATGAGGACATGATAATGAAATGATAGATCAATATCCTGAACTATGTTAGGAAAATGGTGATTTTTTACATTTTGAGGATGGAAATAGAATTGGTGTGTGAATTTTGTAACCTACGTTTCCGGAAATGAACCCTTGAATTATTTATTTTAACTATAAAAATTAATTAGGTTATGTGTTACATGGTTTGGAGGGGTTTTGGAGTTTTTTGGGCACACATGGAGGTACAACATTTGAAAATAGTTCATAGAAATTATGAAACACCCTCAAGATACAATGAAAGGGGAAACATGGTTAACTATGAAGAAATACAGTCTGGTCCAATTTTTTGGCCACCCAACTTAATCCAGGTGATGTTGAACATATGGGATGAATATGGTTGGAACACATTTTTTCTATCCTTGTGTGCTAATTATGAGAGGGGTTTTAAGATTTAGTGGCTGATGCACAATTAGAGAACTATTTTCCTAATAATTTATCCTATATATTCTCTATTAGAAACATAATCTAAAAATTATGGATCTAATTCAAATTTGAACCCTATTTTTTGGTTTCTTCCATATACAAAGCATAAAAAAATTTCAGGTTTTGTGAAAGGCTCTGTAGACCCTTCCCCATGATTTTGGAGTGATCATTTTGAAATTATTAGTGTATTGGAGGACCATATTCATTGGTAAGTTCTATTTCATGTTCGGTCACATAAGTTTTATTCTTATTACCAATTCTTCAGGGATACTTAAAGGGTGTGTGATTCCAATCGTGATGATATATTGTTGTTTTGATGGTAGGGTACAATATCTATGTTAGGTTTTGGATTATCTATGCCAAGTTTTTCGAGTTCATGGACAGTTGTTTGTTTTTTCTTATGTTTACAATGAAAGATACGTTACTCTTGAATAATCTTATATAGAACATAAAAGTCTAATTTTAAATGTATTGAATTTCTTGAGTTTAATTGTGATTTTTTTTGTGTGAAAATCTTGGTTGAAACCCTCTTTAGTGATTGTTGGGGGTCTTTTTGAAATTTGTTGATGTGGATTGTTTATTGTTTATGATTTTAAATTGATTTTTTTAAAATATTTCTTTGTTTTTATGTTTGGAAAATTCAATGGAAAAGTTTTATAAATAAAAGGATTAAATTTTTTGAAATAGTTTTTCATAATTAGTTTGGAATGATTTTTGGAATTAATGATCAGTCATGTGTTGAATGGGATCGATAATTTAGATAAGTACCACCGTCCAATGGATAAATTATGATCGGGAATTTCATCGTCAATGGTAACCCCATAATTGAGTATGTGTGTTTGTGTGTATGGAAATGGATTGGTATTTTTAATTGGATTTGGAAAATGACATTACAATGTCTTTTTGTTACATTCTATATAAATGGTTTTGGTTTGGAAAACAAATTTTATGCATTGGAATATATTGTTTTCTATGTTTTTAGATAAATTGTTTTATATAAAAATGATAACTTGTTCTATAATATTGTCATGATTAGGGATGTCATTGGGCAAAATCGTATTGAGTTTTATACTCATCCCTTGTTCACTTTGGTTCCATTGCATAAGTTGTATATCAGGAAAAAAGTAAATGAAGGGTATCCCATTTATTTAATGACGCATCACGATACCATGGAAATGTCTGGTGGAGTTTGAGTTGGAGCCTATGTGGGAGTTGTTTATGGATTTTTTGGATTCCTATGAGTTATTTTTTTTAGTTTCCTCTTTTTTACTCTGATATTGTTCAGGATTTAGTTTGGTTTTGTTTTCAATTGGAATTACATTTAGTTATATTCATTTTTACTAATGAATCATTTATTGGATATATTGGTATATATTTCTTTTAGTGTTGGAATCACCGCCAATAGTGATCAAATCCCCTAGAATTTATTTTCATCTTTTGGTGTCTTGGGGAAGTCAGTTAAGGCCATGTAATGTTCTACATATTCCTAATACAATGGGTGAGTTGGGGGATGTTTCAAAATAAAGACGTAATTTTTATATTAACATAATTAGTGATGTGCCAATTTTAAGAAACTATCATAATACTATGTATTCTTTTATATACAACACAAACCCATTTGGGTATTAATGTATAATTTGGTATTTCAATCCTAGTATGAATTTTTTTACAATATAATTTGAATAATGACAATCATTATATTTAGAAAGAATGTCTTTCAAAAACTCTTTTAATTTTATAAAACATTTATCTCTCCATACATTCATATATTGTATGTTTGAAAAGAAGAACACTATAAGAAACATTTTTAATTCATGAAAACAAGATACATTGTGTTTTTATTATCACTATATAGGTCCTAATTCATTGGTGTTTTTAAAATTTATTTTACATGAATGTTGTAAATCAATTCATTAATTTGATTGGAATTATATTCTTGAAATTATTTATCATCATTAGAGATTGAAATATTAATAATTTTACCATATCAGATTCATGTTATGTAACTCATATTAAAACCCTTGTAAATTAAATTATTCAAGATTTATCTTCCTAAAATAATACGTATATTTAAACACATCTTCTGTGGGCCCAAGGAAACTATATAGAACTTTTCATTTTGAAATTTCTAATAAAGTCCTCCACCCCTTCCTCATATTCATCACATGATAATTTTTTGGTAATCCAAATATAATTCACTATTAAGGATAACAACCTATAAGTGAATATATGAGATACTAAATTTGGAAATTGTATATTCAAATTTAATTATATAAATTATAATTAAAAATAATTAAAATATTATAAAATAATTACAACAATGATAAAAATAATTACAAATACAAACAAGAATACTAAATATATTATATTTGTAAAAAATAAATAAATATTTCTATGTGAATTTTCTCACTATAAATTTGTATAAAATATTAAATGCATGTGTAAACTCATCAAGGATAAAATATATGATTTATTTATATACCTATAAAATATCCTCCCAATAATTTTTTTTTATACTCTATATCATATATTAATAATAACAGGATTGTTTTATAGTACAATCTATAGTAAATTAAAAAAATATATGTTCTAATTATTAAATATGTATTTTGAATTTGTTATAAAATATAATAAATAAATTAAAAATCAATTAAAAAATCACTAAATGTTTCCCATAAAATCTGAAAATATTATAAATTAATATTATAATGTTTTATAAAACTGTAAATAAGTAATATATTAAACAATTTTTTTTATAATAAAATAATATGTAGGAAAAAAATTTAAACTTTTTAATATAAAACTGTTAATTTATAGTCAAAAAAAGGTTTTGTACCTTATTAAATAATATACATGATAGAAAATGAAAAAACACTAAATAAAATTTTATTCTTGAAAAATAAGAATGATAATCTACAGTCAATAAAATAATAATTTATTTAAATTATTTTCTCATAAAATATATCTCAATTACAAAATATAATATATATATTTTTTAGACCAAGGAAAAAGAAAATATCTCTCACAATAAATAATTACATTAACTAATATTCCAAAAATAAAAAATATGTATTTTATAATTAATAAATTTTTTAGAAAAAATTTCTCTTAATAATAAAAATACAAATAAAGATAAAAATATATAATAAAAAACACTATGATGACTTGGAATTTTTTTTATAAATTCAGATAATTTTGTAATTATTAATTTTACTATATAATCTAATGTAGTCCATTATTAATAAAAATAATCATGATATATAGAAAAAATTAACAAAAATCAATAATATAAAGAAAAAAATTAAGAATAGGAAAATATTATTTTTATAAATAAATTATGATCAATATGATATATTGTTTTGATTCATACCTCATAATTTATTAATATATGTGAAAATTTGTATATTTTATTAGAAGTGAAAAATGATTATGGGAAGTAGATGATGAATATGGATGGTGGAGGATTGAAAATAGTGAAATAGAATAATCAAGGATGGTTAATGGTGAAAAATATGGAGATTTGTGATAGTGAGGTTATATGGTCAGGAGTTAAAGGTTTTGGCTCAGGGAAAGGATCATATATGAGATATGTGTCTAATGACAAAAATGGACTAAAAAATGTGACAATATATTATTTTAATTCTTTTCAACATATGTTATTGAGATAACTAACATCAAACACCATTATTTTATAGATTTTGGTAAAATAATTATAGAAACAATTGAAAATATGTTTTTCGATTTTTTATCTCCAAACAAATATTATTATGGTTTTATTATATAAGAATTTTTTTCAATTGTAACAACAAAAATGACAATGACAATGAAACAAATGAAATATGTTAATAAAATAAAAACAATGACATTATTGAAAACAATTAAAATAATGAAAAACCCATTAGAAAGGGGAAAATCAATAATGATAAGAACATCAATGATAATAAAATGATGACAATAATTTAAATAGAAAAAATAATTACAAGAATAATAATAATCACCAATAATAAAAAAATAATTATAAATAATAATTATAATTATAATTAAGAAAACGAACATAATAAATTATTACTAGTGTGGTTGGAGTGATTATAACTTAATTAAACAACAGACTCATTTGATGAACCAAAACAAGGTCATACCACACCCTCCTTCTATTTTTTTCTACACACTAATGATTTCCTTATTTTTTCATTAAATATCATTGACATAATAAAATATCCCAATATATAGATAACACCATCCAACTATATAAATATAATAGTTCAACTTCCTAGGATATTCCATTTATGCATAAATTATTACAATTGAGACATTATGAACTCATTTCCTATAAATAAATATATTGTTTATAAGAATCAAAAAATGTTTTTTAATCTATCTCCAATGCATAGTGTTCATGATTCTTAGAACAAACCAATCCATAAACAAACAATTCCCATGAAAATATATATATAATTATGATAATACATACATCATTGACCATTATCCTCAAATATTATGGATTTTACACCGAATTATATGAATCTATAATCACCCGCATAAATCATATCCTCCATAATAGAAAAAATTATTTTTTTCATCTAGACATATCAAGATTAAATTTTTATGACATGGACTAAAATGGTAGATTTTTTTAATTACAACCTCCTAAAGAAACATAATGTCAGAAGATATTAATAATTAAAATAATAATCCAAATAACCCATATTTAAACAAAGACAACTATAATAATTATCACATTCTAAAAATTAACATATAAATACATAATGTTTTATTAAATAAATACAACGAAAAACATAATTCACTAGAATGAGATATCATTCTCTCTCAATGAGATCCCTCACATTTTTTCGAAAATATATTTTAACATGTTTAATTATTGATTTATTGATATAATATTATTGTGTATATTGATGTTATGTCTTCATATCAGTTCATATACATGAATTTAAAAAATATTGGAACATATCCTTGATAAATATATTTAATTATTTCAAATATAATGCAATTTATTGGGTATGATTAAAATTCTATAATCAGTTGTATTTATGATATTAATTTTAAAATAATTTATAATCATTTTTATTTTTAAAATAACAGAGTATAAGTAATGATATATTGATTAATTAGATTATATATTCTCTTGGATATCTTAAAATACATGAATATACTCATAGTCCATTATAAAAACAATTATTTAAGTGAATTTGGTAATCATTATGCTTATAATTATTTTATCATTTCAATAATTCTCCTTCTGTGTTGATATCTAAAGCTATATTTATAATAAATAAAAACATTGCAAGTCTATGAGAACAAATATAGCATATTAATAGTTTCATTTGAAACAATATTTTAAAAAATAATAAAATATATTCACTATAATCATAGTGTTAATCTAGATTCTTGAGTTTTTTCTTCAAAAGGTCTTCCCTCTCCCCTTATAAATTCATTTAATCTATGATCACTCACAAGGGTAACTTGTCAATTATATTTATTGAAAAGTAATTCATTGGTTTATTGTATTTCATATATACTCTAATAAAATATAAATACTATTTACATAACTATAATACTATTATTTATAAATCATTATAGAAAATAAGACAATCAAAATTTTACTCATTTTTTCATTTTAAAAGGAATATTTATTAAAAAGATATAATTTCATTATTTTTTCATGGATAACTCATTAATTTTCACACTTTTAAATATCTTGATTATTTATTCCCCTTAAATATATAAATTGTTAGGAATCCAAATTAAACACCCATTGGTATCAATAATTCATCATATATGTTGATATCACTTCAATTTTATTAAAATATAGATGTCACTTGATGGAAAAAAGGAAAATCAATGAAATGAAAAGGGAATTGGTTATATCAATCAATACATAAGTATGTGGGGAAGTATGAACTTGGTATTCTTTCATTATTTTCAAAAATTACTCCTTGGATATAACATTATTTAATATTTCAACTATTTGATCATTTACAGAAATATTTAGAGTGTCCTCAGAATTTTCAGGGTTTGAATTTGTTTTCAATATTTGTAAAGACTCATTTGAGGTAATTTCCATGTTTTTTAAACTTATAATTTTTTTAATTGTTAATATTAATATATATATATATAATAAGTAGTTATAATCCTATGGGATTGAATTATATAGATATATAGAATCATGTACGATATTTTTTCATAGTATATTATTACGTTCTGTGATGAATCTGATATGTGAATACCTCCATTTATAAAATGTGATACATAAGAAAAGATAATACATAAAAAATATTTAAATGTGGATTAACCAATATTTTTGAATTAAAAAATTTTAAAATAATCGTATATAATAATTCCTATATATATATTAAAATCTATTTATGTAAATCTCAGATATTAGTAGATTTTATGTAATTCTTTTTATCAATGTATGGGAATTTTGAACATGTATGCAATTTATCATTTGTATTTTTTCCTATGTATCCATTTCTGTCTAATGTATCTAAATTTCTCACAGATCCAAATTTATGTAGAGTGATTTTTCATAGAAAATTTTTTCAAATTTCAATAATGTACATACTGAGTTTTTCAAAATTCATGTGTTCTGAAGTAATAACACCCGATAATGCAAGAAAAAAAGTTCAATATGAAAAAATTAACATAAAAAATTTGATTCATGCTGATTCATATGTGATATTGAATATTATGACAAATGTTCAAATGTTTTTTATGTTCCAATCTATTTTATCTTAAAATTTGTTGTGATACTCAAATTTTAGGTTGTTTATGAAGAAGTTACATATACAAAATCTTAAACCCAATTATGATGAGTATTTAATTATATATAGTTAAAATAATCACTTGAATTTAAATATATAGTGATTCATGTTGTTTGTTGAATGGGTGAATATTTTATCTAATGAGTTATTTTAAAAAGAAACTATATTATGTGTATACGAAAAAAATTTGGATTTAGAGATTTTTTAAATAAGTAATAGATGATTTTAATATAAAAAATTCATAATTAAAATTTTAAGAATTATATATTCCATTTTTATAATATGTTCATTTTAAAAAAATATACATATGGGAATTTGACTAAATCAATTTGAATAAACATTTTAGAACTATGCTTTTTTGAAAGAAGTGTGCATAAATGTGATGTTTTTGAATGAACTACTTTTATAATTATTTGACTCTATGTATATTAATTGAGGACACATCATTTTTCTATTTGAATAAAATTACTATTCTCAGAAAAATTTAGTTCTCATAAATGACGTTCATTGTAGATAATTGAGGTTATCAAATATTGAGTTGTGAAAAAATAATCTAATCATTAATTATATATAGGTAGTGGGGGAATACTTAGAAGAAACCATTGAATGTGTGAGTACAATGAAATATGGTGTCTTTCTTCAAATTTTATGGTTTTGGTGGTCTTCATAGAACTATATGTCAAAATAAGTATGATAAGTATCTATATTTAAATTTTACATGAATTGAGAATTTTTTAATGAATAATTTTTATGGCCCATCAAGTGATATCAAAATATATTATTGTTATAACAACTGAACTCCCAAGAAGAACATCCTCATCTCAGTAACATTTTATTGTATACATTAAATGGAAATCTACATTGTCTAGTAAGACATTGGACTGGTATGGTATTACTCGTCACCAACAATATAATCTATTCCTAGGTTATTGATTATAAAATATAATCCATTACTAGGGAGACTAACAAAGAAAAATAATTATTAAGATACATTGAAAGAATCTAAAATTTATAAATTTTCTTTTTTTCATCATCTAATGTTTTGAATTAATCCATGTGGAAGAGACTACAAACATTAGTGAAATTAATCTTAGAAGGTTGAATGGGTTTTTAAGTATTGGAAAAAATTAAAGAATTGGTTTCCCCTAATAAATCCCCCTTAATTAGTAGATTAATTCATTATTATTCACATAAGATTGTATCTAATCTCAGTCCCTCTATTTTATTCATTACAGTTCCTAGAATTAATATTCTGAATTTCGTAAGTGTCTAGAGTGTCCAAGCATTTCATGGAAAAATTTATCATAGTTTTAATAGTGAAATGCTTAAATATCTTGTATACAATCTCATGGAGGTTAGATATTTTACCATATCTGGTTTTCCACCCACTGATGGAAATTATTCAATGAATAAATCAAATAAAATGTATATATTTGGTTATAAAACTGAAATTATCCTTACCTTGTTGAAAAAATTCTACACATAATTAATGGGTATCTAATCAGCTAATTAAATCTAGGTTAATATGTAATGAATCTATGAATGAATTTTAAATGTAAAAGTGGCTAAATTATACATCTAGATCATAATTTTTGAATCCATTAAGATATATGAGTAATATAATATCAATGATTATTTCACATGGGTAAAACAATTTTTTAGTAACATCTAGGGGTTTGGTGAAAAACATAATGACCCAAAAATTGTAATGATGTTCACAAAATATTTTCTATTATCGTCTACCCTATGATCATATCTGATTGTGGTGGAGAAAATGTTCCTATTATTAATTGTATAAAATTATCATATATTATGAAATTAGAAATAATCAATCCTTAAAGAAATAAATAAATGATGAAATGGAACATTAGGGAATGATAAAGTCTAAAATTAGATAAAATCTCCCAATTTATAATCATGTACCACAAAAAATAATTAAGATAAAGGAGAATATTAATGAATATTTACCCTTAATTAAAAGTTATTCAATAAAATAATGAACTAGGAAAAATAAAATATACTGTATAATGATAAAAATATAATGGAATTGGGAAAATTTATATTAACTGTAGTAAGAATAAGAAATCAAATTCTGAATATGAAATTTTTTAGAATCCTTCCAAAAATAAATGGAGTAAAATTTTAAAATATTATCCAAATATATAAGAAGAATGATGAAATTGTTCATAGATAAGATAGAAAGGTTGATAATTAAATAATATGGTTCTAGAAAATCATCTAATATTGAATATGAATGTGAGTGTGGTGATAAATTTATCAATTTCATGGATCATGTGGAAAAAATATTTGACTCATCAATTAGAAAAGACGATGATTCAAATCCCCATGATGTTGGACACATGACAACGAATAAACATTATGGATGTCATGAGAAGAACCCCATGCTCAAGGAATAAATGAAATGGGTGGTGAATTATTAAATGAAGGTTATTCTAAAAAACAATTTGTTAGAACATAAATAGTAAATATTTGTTTTAGATCAAAAAAATCAGATTGAATGTTGTTGAACATTATGTAATGATAAAAATATCATGATTAAATGTTTTCAGTGAAAGGAAAATAACTATCAATGAAACATTATATGTTTATAGAATCTAAAAATGAGGTGAATAAGATGAATTATTTTTTCATAAATTATGTATGTGTTAATATTTAATCATCTAAATCATCTGATAGGACATGCATAAAGTATCATTATAAATTTATACTTGAAAAATATGTCCATAATTCTATTAACACTAATAATTTATATTACAACTCAATATTTTCCCATTGATGAATAATTAAATATATAAATAACACATATATCAAATTATTTTAAAAAATAGGGACTCTATATGTTCTACATCTCCAATAAAATATCAAATACCTATTACAAAGGTACAACAAAAAAAATTTAAATAGTTTTAGAGGCATAATTTTTATTAACCAAGGATAATAATTTTTAAAGGAAACTATTGGTGGTATGAAATATTTGATCCTAAATAAAATATGTGATTATAAAATATTTATATAAATTGTATGAGGGAGGACATTTGGGGGATTTATCAAAAAGTGGAAAAACCATATATTCAGATAAAGTAGACTGTAATGTTAAATGTATGAGGCATGGAGACATAGAACTAATATGAATTACTTAAGGATGATTATGTTATTTTTGACAAATAGGGACAATATATTGAAAAATTTATGACAATTATACCTAGATATGAATCTTATGCTGTGAAAGGAGCTGTAATTTAGAAACCAAAGAAATATATCGCATACCTCACTTAAGAATCATTGAAGAAAATTAGAAAAAACATAATGGATTAGTGATAGTGGATGATCATACCATATGTCTATTGATATAAGGATTTTGAATAATATTTTATTTAATAAATATTGGATTAGTTTAATTTGGTTTACCAATTAAAAACAATGGGTGATGGTTCAGTTAATATTGATCCCAGAAACATGAAATCAAATTATATTTTATACCTTAAAGAGATAAAACATAACATATTTAGTGTAAGTCAGTTGTTTTATGAATGAAATGCATAAAATTTTAATTAAACTTGTTTCATTAAATAATTTAATTTAAAAATATTTCCTTCTCGATGAAAATGAACTAATTTCAATTTATTTTTATTAAGTGATCCTATTTATTCTTGTTACATGATAGAAGAAGTTGATTTTTTGTGGAATAAAAGGATTTCTAATTCAGTCTATCGGACCATAAATAAAATTATGAAGAAATACTATGACATACCTTCTTATAAGGAAGAGGGAATAATATGATGTGTAGGCAACATTCAAAAAGGAAATGATGAATTTGAAACATGTATTATGTTATATGTTATCTTAACTAGGCCACATGATATTATGAAAACATCATTATGTGGTCATATGAGATAAATTTAATAATGTTGTGATTGTAATTTCTCAACATTAATTTATTATTTCACACTAATTTAAAATTTTATGTTCCTTAATCAAAAAACTTTTTTGTTTAAATTTTCTACGTTTTTAAAATAAATCATGAAAAGGAGTTGGGGCTTCACATTTTCAAATTTTGATATTATCATGTGAAAGAGTTTATAGATGATTCATTTGAAATTTTTCCTAATAATTATGTAATTAAATATAAAATCATCCCACCATATATATATTATTATAATGGGTCATAGAGTGATATAATTACAGTTTTTTTGGATATGGGAAAGATAATGTTTTTGGAAATAAAATTTCTATGTATTTTTTAAGAGAGAATATGTGTATTGTTGTCCAAATACTTAATAGATATATTTTTAGTCCCATGAAAAATTAAACTCCCTATAAAATATAATTTTAATAAAATCCAACTATCAGATATTTTAATGTGTTTATAATTCCACGATTTATAAATATCAAAGTCAACTAGATGTGATTGTTTGAAGAGAAAGTAGATAATGGGATATTAATGGATTAAATATTAGATGGAAGTTGGTAAAGGTAATGGAAATAATGTTTTATCAAATAATATTAATGTTCAGATATTATATTTTCTAAAAAATTAAACAAATATAATAAATATTATCATGAACAATTTAGGCTTTCAGATAGAAATATCATGATGATTATAGATTTTCATATAAAAATAGATGTTAGTATTAGAACATTTTTTTATGGGCTTGATTATGAAAATTAATATAATGTATAAGAGTTTATATTAATGAATAGGAATATGTTTTAACAGTTAATATTTCAATTTGTTTATGAGAACATAATTGGAGGACAAGGAGATCTTGTTCAAACCAGAATAAGTGTGATTTTAGAAAATATGATCACACTCATAAAAAAAGTAGAACTATGGATACTTGAAGAAGATGAAAAGAAAATTTACTACTTATAATATATAAATTATGATTTAGATTGAATTTTTAGAAACAAAAAATATTATATTATACAAATTATTAATAATAATAATTTAATTTGTACCAAATGATTTATTAGAAAAAATTTGAATGAAAATTGGGTAGTGATAATAAAAAAGGATCGGATGGCATTGAAATGATATACAGAAAAAAAACTCAATGATTATAATGAAACATTTGATCTAGTGTTATGGATTGAATTAATTAGAATGATATTAGTTTTGGATTCACAATGACACTAAAAAGGGTATCAGATGGATTTTAAATAAAAAAATTTAATGGGGACCTTCAATAATAATTCTTCATTGAACAATGTAATTGTCTTGTTATTGATATTCATGGAAGAAAATTATGTTGTATGAGAATGAAATTATATTTATTCAAAAATACTCTGTGTTCATTTAACTCAAGTAATTATTGGGTCTTGAATTAAATTACCTTCATAATGGTAATAATAGTTTCCTCCATGTATGGGTGGACTAACTCTTTCACGAAGCGATGCAACCCTCATTTTTCGAAACAAAACCAAATGGATGATATGTATAAGTATATTTAAATTATTACTATTATATGTATTATAATATTATAAAAATATAATTATAAAATATTACATACCTTCTTTCCATCATTATAATTATCAAATGGAAACATTACACATGCATATTTACAGACTTTGTTCTCCACGGTTATAACATACATCATTTCTCTAAAACCAAATTTCATGATTGGTCATAAAATTATAATTGACTTATAAATTTGATATTTATTAAATTATTACTAATCTTTATATGATGGAACCATAAACAATATAAGGGGGTAGAAAATAAAAAATAAAAAAATATGAAAAAATAAGGTTATTACCAATAATGTGATCCTAATATTGAATTTTTAATAATTGGGAAATTAATGCCCATAAGTATATAATATTTGTTATAATATATATATGGTTTTATAATATATATATATATATTATAAACATATAATTATTATACAGGATGTATGAATGTGTATAATGTATTTCAAGACATAAGTTAAGGGATTTCAATTCTCTCTTCTATTTCTAGGAGACATGAAAATTCACCACTCAATTATTTTTGTGGTGTATCAAATCTCCCTTTAACATTTAATATTATGAATAAACTCTTTTCCATGAAATTAAATTTATCATTTCATGTTATTTTTTATTGGGTCTTGTTATAAAAATATATATTTCTAATGTTGTAATGTATTTTTATTCTCAATTTTATTTCTGGGAGATGTGAAAATTCACCATTTATTTATTTTGTATGGAGTATATAATTCTTGTTCCAAATTTTATACCATGAATATCATCCTTTTTATGGAATTTAATATTTTATTTCATGTTATTATTGATAGGGGATTACAATTCAAAATATTAGATAATCAGTAATGGATTTTGGCCTATTTTTTTCTTTCATGGGACACATGTCATATTCACATTAAATTTCATTTATGTGGTGTGAATAATTCCCGTGAAATTATTTTATGATTTTTATGATTAAATTTATATTAATTTTCATATCTATTTCAGTTCCTATCTATCTAGTGGTTTACATTTCAAAAGTTACCAATGTCGTAGTGGATTTTTGTCTGAATTTTCCTTGTTTGGGATCTACATTATGTTACACACCTACCATATTTTATGAGGTGTATATATATATACCCTTTTTAATGTAATACCATTTAAATATTTTTTATCATGATATTATATTTTTTATTTAATTTTATTCATTCATGGGGATTATTATTCAATTTTACAAAATTGGTAATGGTTTTATGACATAATCAGGTAGTTTATCGGGATTATTTATGATTATTCTTCCAATGATGATCTCTAATGATATATATCTCAATAAAATCATGATTTTTATTCTGCAATGGTTATTTCATGATAATACTTGTTTCAATTGATTTTCACCACTTTATATACTAAATATTTCATAAATAATGTTTTTATTAAAAAAATAAACATTTTGGTTGAAAAGAATTTTTCATCCAAAACCATGTTTTCTATGAAAAAAAATATTTTTTAAATAATTTATTAAATAAATATTTATCCAATTTTTACTTTATACCAATAAAATATAAATTAATATACATTTTTTTATTCAAACAATGATAATTTTGATTTTATGGAAAATATTAAAAGAATATTTGATTAAACAAATACTTGATGAAAAACAAAATTCCACCGTAATAACCATTTTTTTCATTGAATTTTTTTTTAATTTTTCAATTTTAATATAAAATAATATGATTTTAAAAATGGAATATTTTTTAAAAAGTACTTTTCAAATCCAAAATGATATTTTCCGCATGAAATGTTATAAATTATTTTTAAATCTTCCTTTCTAATTATTTTATTTTATTTTAATATGAAATGGTTTTCAAAACTATTTTACAATGTTTAGTTTTAAAAATTTATTTTCAAATAAAGGTTATTTTCCTCCAGAAACATTCCCATTTATTCTCATTCAAAATCATTGTCCAGATATGATGATATATTTTGAGTTTACTTATTCATTAGCGGGGATAAGATCTAAGGATCCAATTCATATTATTTCTCCAAATGATTTATTTCTATGATAACACAATGTTTATGAAACATATTTCTCTTCCATGGGATGTATCTTGATATAACCCTTTTTAAACCAACATCATTTCATGGGTTCTATTGTGATGAAATTATTAAAAAAATATGTATTTTCCAAAGGTTATAATAATATTAAGTGTTTATGAATCCCATTTCATTTCATGGATTTTGATATGATAAATGTTTTTTGAACATTTGGAACACATAAAAATTATCATCATAATGTGATGGGTGGGACCTATATCTCCCTATAATGCATTTGTTAAGGATTTATATCTCATGATATTGAAAGGCTAATAAAGGGGATTGAACCCAATTCAGTAATGTACTTTTTCTGTTATGTTGGTATTGGGAGTGAACCTTAACTAAAAGGATATTTTGGGGAGTAAAACAAGTCCACTATGATAGCCCTATAAGTGATCCTTTACTATTATGGGAGTGATTTTATATGATTATGTTTATGGAAGAAATCAATTTATTATTCCAATGTCATGATATCGTGGCCCATGTTATTTGTCTCACTTATGATTCTTGTCATATGAACATAATATATTCATTGAATGATTCTTTATTGTGTTATTTGATATCTCTAGTGTGGTTTTTAAATTTTATGGTCATGTTCTTGTAACCTTATGTTCATGTTATTTTTACGTATATCCCCTTTTTACCCTTACTGAGTATTTATGTTGACCGTATATTATTTTTTCATTCTATAGGTTATGAATAATGGTTTTATGTGTGGCATGATTATGATTAGTGATAAAGGGGATCTCTTTATGGAATATGTCTAAGATCTTTCACCATATTATGATATAATGTACCTATTATCCAAATAAACTAAACTATTAAAGTAATCGGGAATGTTTGTGGGAAAATTATTATATATTCATCTAAAAATATGTAATATTTATGTATGAAAATCATAGTTAAATACCATTGGTATGAAAATAAATTTATTGTTATCCTTTAGAATCTAGTATGAGAAAACATTATTTGTATCCCTAGGAATATTTATAGGGATATATATAGTCGTGTATCTATATATAAGAATATAGATGAGTTAATGTGTTGGAAAAGTTCCTAGAATATTAGTAAATTATAGAGAATGTGGTTTATAAGAACATACTTTTTTTCTGGCTACTAGAAGTGTATGTGGCCCTGGAAAATCAGTACTTACGGGAAATAAATATGAAAAGTAGATTTGATATGGATTTGATCATCACTAGGTGCATGAAAATTATCCTTATTTCACACATGATTTACACTCCCAGTGTATATGACTTGGAATTTCACAATCTCTTTAAGAACTATCTTTAGGATTTATCTAGATGATGACTTCAAATGAATTAAGATAAATCAATGTGTAATATATTGACATGATATATCCTTGGTTTAGACATAATATAACTATTTTTCATTATTTTATGGTTTCACACTATGATTAGTGGTTCTCGCACTATAAATTTTGGTTTTAGTCAATGGAGGGATCCGGAAGTAGCGTAGATAACATTGAATGTGACAGAAACTTTTTTGATGAGTGGAAATTTCTTATGACGATTATAGGGAATTATATTGTGATTGTACCTAATCAGCTATCTCTATATATGAATAATTTTTTTACATTTCTTAGATTACATAAGAATAAATTAAGAGGATTATGAACATTAAACAAATTTAAAGTGGTAATGAATATAGATGAAAGAAGATTTAGATTTTTTACATGTCATGATGGTTGGAAGAATATTTTAGATGAATATCTAAAATGGAGGGAAGAATGTTATTTGTATGGAAATAAAGGTTGCAGATTGAATAGTTTCGATATGTTTAATATCTTATGTTTGAGGAACCTGGGTATTATCAAAATCCATTCCCTAACAAAATCATTAACTTCTAGACCAAGGAAGGACCTATTCAATGTGAATCATTGATGTGGATGTATTGAATGATTTATGTAATTAGATTTAGGTATTGTCTTGTATAAGTATTTTTTATAATGGTATTTGGGTTGTATGAATAATGAAGCATCAAATGATAATTTTTTTTGGAATCATACATGTCTCTATTTATGATTACATTATTATTTATGGATTGCATCAAGGGATTATAAGTAAATGGTTGATCATAAGTTCAAAGACATAGAAACTATTGTTGAGGGTTTATATGATTGGATTTTATCATGATTTAGGATAATTTGTGAGACATTTATTCTGATAAATAAATTTGGTTTTATATATGATTTCTTTGGAATGTTATTTGAGGAGGTATGTCATTAAAATTTGTGGACATATGATTAATGTTAATTCTAACCTTTAGGTATTAACCCACCATTGATGTTGAGATAATTATGGGGTGTATTCAATCACATTATGTAGTAATAGAACATTTATTCAATCATAATATATATATATTTTTATCTGCCTATCAAAATATACATTACAATAGTAGTATGATTTCTTCATGTACCACATTCCATTGTCTCTAGTCAGGATATGAGGTTAACCTCAATGTTTGGTAAAAGTATTTATAAATTTCATTATATGATGTTGAGTTTTAGAACTTTGTATCATCCTCAGACATATGGTTAGTATGAGAGAATAATATAAACCCTAGAGGATATTTTGGGACTTTTTCATTGGACTTCAACTGTGGTTGGGTACAATACCTTCTTCTATTTGAGTTTTCATACAACAATATCAATAACTCAAGATTTCTGACAGATCATTATGAATACCAATATGGAAATAAATATTTATCTCCAATATGATGGAATGAAATTAGATAAGTAAATCTATTAGGTCTTGAGATGCCTAGTGAAATGAAAATGAATTTTAGTCCCATTAAGGAATACATTAAGAATACATGGAATCTACAAAAAAGATGTAATGAAAATCATTAGAGTGTTATAGAAATTAATATTGGGGAAAATACTATTCAAATAATTTCTCTATGGTATAAGGTAATTATATTCGATAAGAAATGAAAACTCATCCATAGATTTATTGCTCCATTTAAAGTAGTTGATCATATCAGGACAATACCTTATCATTGAGAAAATCCACTGAACCTCTCTTAGGTTCAAGATATGTTAATGTATCTCTATTGAGGTTTCTCACATCTAATCCACCAAATTTACTAAACATAGTGGTCTTACTACTACATCATGATATTCCTTATTAAGAAAAACCATTATATATTATGGATCGAATAAATAATGTTCTATGAAATATAGACACTTAACAGAACAATGTTTCTCTTTTGAAACAACCAACATGAGGAAGTTATGTGGGAACTTGAGGTTGTAATGAGGTATAATTATACCCGAGTTTTAGGACCAATGTGATTAAATTCTATCAATATATATTTTTTTATGTTGGTAGAGTGTAACAACTGATGATTTTATGAAATATTTTTATTTCAATTAAATTTATTTTTTTTATATTTTTCCTTACATGAAACAGTCAGTTCATCTTTAATTACACAAAACAAATTTGTTATCATACATTACATAAAACACTTAGTTTGGTTTGTATTAAACACAACATAGAGTTTTTCATTAATCACATCCAACATCGAGTTTAAATAAAAAGTGTCATATTATTAAAATATTATTACATGATTGTTATCACCTAGACATTAGAATGGAGTTTGTTCATTATTTTAACTCAATTATTAAAAATTATGGTATAGACCTATATATGAAATTTAATATTTTGGGTCTTATTAATTTAAAATAAAAATAAATACTATTTAAAAATAAAGAAAAGTTTTTCTTGAAAACAATTTAAATTTAATGAAACATGTTTTACCTCAATAAATAAAAAAACCTCTTTTGGAGAAATATTTGAATTATATTTATATATTAATTATTAATTAAAATATTTAACATTAATCTTTTGTGTTTTATGTACATGGTATATGAATTAAAATCCAATTTTATTCTTAAAATTGTATTCTTATAAGAAAATAGTATTATCTCTTTTTGCACACTTATTTTGAATATAATTTTTTTACACATTTAGATGTTTTATTTTAAAAAAATATGTTTTTTAGTTATTTTTTTAAATTTGTATTTTGGTGAATTTTTGATAATTTTCGTAAAAACATTATCATTTTAAGGAATAGATAACAACACTAAATTTTAACTGAAAACTATCATTATTTTTAAATAATTATAATGTTAAATTATATTATATATTTGTTTAAAATTAAAATTGGTTCAATTATATATCTATAATACAATTTATTTCATTTAAATAATTTTCATATTGAATGTTTATTTAAAAACAATGTAAACTATTCCACATTTTACCTTGGTAAACCATCTTTCTTATTGCATCTGTAGGATTTATTGTAAGTTGTATTATTCATCTTCTATGAATGGAATCTGTAAAAATGGATTCCATATATTTAATAATAATAATTTTTATTATCTTATATGTTCATCTTATTAATTACCATAATAAATAGTTAAAATAGTAAAAATTATTTACCATGGTTATGATAAAAATGGTTTTACCAGTTGTTAAAATAAAAAGATAACGTTTAATATGATCTAAAAACATTTAAAAAATATACATTAACAACCTATTTCTGTACAATATGTTAGAAGGATTTATAATACTACATTGTCTAAAAATTTTCATGATAAAAACATTGGAATGCCATTTTCTATTAAAAAATTACAATTGTTCCACTACCATCACTTATAATGGGCCACCCCATCTCCTCTGGTCTTCATATATTAAAAACATTTTCTGGGATGATAAAAACTAAAATACATTCCCAAATTAAATCTTATCGTCCTATATGCCCTATTTTTCATTGATATTCATCCTATGAAGTCTTTTGGTGCAAACCTATGGACGATTCATAAAAAGAAGCAATGTCCGTCAATGTGTATTTTTATTTTATTCCTACAGCCCCTTCAAATAATTTTATCCCAATATAATATAATAAAATTAATATAATAACTATCTTGAGATGATTTTATTATATTTTCTAGACCTAAACACATCTACCCTTCAACCAAGTTTGTTACAAAGTCATCATTAATGGATACGAACGACTACAGGCTCATGAGATGATCACATTCGTGTTTCCATTACAAGATATCAAGGTTGAATATCATGATGGATATAAACTATATTTATTATATTTATAACATAATTAAGCATTTTTTAATTTCTAATTTCATAGGGGATAAAATAGTGTCTCTCATTTTCATGGTAGACTAACACCTCGTGAAGCGATGCGATTTTTTTTCGCTAACACTTTACATGGAAGATAAAAATGATAATTTTAACGATTATATGTTATATAAATGAAATAATTATTATATTAATGAGATATTTCTCATTATTTAAATATAATATATACTTTTATTTATTACCTCCTAACTCAATGAATGATGATAATGTCGTTTGTGTATATGTGGACTACATCCTTCACGAAGCGATGAGACTCTCAGTTTTCATCACAACAACACATGGATGATATGTATAAGTAAATTTAAAGTAATAATATTATATTTATTATATTATTAAAATTATATAATGATAAAATATTACTTACCTCCTATCCAAAACAACCGTTGAAAAGTGGAAATGTTACTCAAGCGTTTGTATGACCTACCATCTAAATGATTGTGATGTAATTCATTTATCTAAACCATATTTAATTATTGGTGTTAAAATTATAATTGATGTATAACTATAATAATTATTTATTTATTATTATTATTTATATTACATAACAATGATCAAATTAAGTGGCGGAAAATAACTAATCAAAACATATACGAAAAATAAAGCTGTTATTTTTCGAAAAAGGACTTTACAAGAAATTAGTAACAAAATGGAAATGAATGGACATAGGTAAATCATATATGGTATAATAAATATATTTATGGTTATATAATAGATTTATAATAACATTATATTTATTATATTGGAGTTTTGAATGTTTATGGTTGAATTTGAGTCTTATGGTAAGGGATATTTTTTCACTCTTTTATTTGTAGAAGAAATATGAAAATTCACCACTCATTTATTGGTGTGGTGTATAAAATTTGCCTTTGACATGTTATATAATGAATCAAATAATTTTAGTGATATTAAATTTTTCATTTCATGTTATGATTTATTTGTTATTTTGAATTGAAATGACACTAAAGTGGTACATGATATCTATTCGCCCTTTTCTTTCTGGGAAACGTATGAAAATTCAACACTCATTTATTTTTTGTGGTGTGTTTACATCCCAATTAAATTTATATATACTTAATAAACTACTAATAATTATATTAAATATTTCATATTTTGTTATTCATTATTGGGTATTATAATTCAACAGATTACTATACCAATAAGAGGTTTTCATCTAACTATTTATATCGATGAGACACATTTCATATTCATCACCAATTGAATTTAGGTTTTGTGAATACCATCCGTGAATATATATTATGATTTTTATACATAAAAATATTTCTATTTACATATCAATTTTAGTACATCTCTTTCAAGTGGGATACATTTCAAAAGTTACCACAGTGATAATAGATTTTTATCTCAATATTCTTTCTTCAAGATATTTGTTATGTTATACACCTTTATTATTTTATTAGGTGTTTATAAATACACTTCAAAATTTAATATCACGAATGTATTTAATATCTTGAAATTATTATTTAAAATTTCCTTTCTTCATGGAGATTAAGAATCAACATTACCAAAGTGGTAATGGTTTCATGATACAATCTTGTCATTTTATGTGATTGATTATTACTATGATTCACATCAATAAATATAATTATCATTCTCTCAAGATAATCATTGATTTCAGACTCGTCTATTTATTTAAAAAAGAATATATTTTTCCCTTCAATTTTCACTATTTATGTAATCAATTGTTCAAAAATAATGTTTTAAATACAAATAACATTTTTGGATGGAAGTATTTGTTCTTCAAAAACCGTGTTTCTAAAAAATTAATTAATATTATTGTAAAATATCAATAAAATTTATTATTAAATAAATTTTAATCATATTTTACTTTTGAAAAAAAATTATAGGAATCTCCATTTTTTTTCAAAAAAATTACAATTTTTATTTTATTAAAAATGTTAATGGAATATTGGTTTCAACAGATATAGGATTAACTAAATGTTTTTTGATCCTGACCATTTTTTATGGAATCATGAATTATAAATTTTCAAGGTCATGTTCAATGAAAAGTATTATTTTGATGTTTTATATTTTAAATTGTGTTTTTCAGTGAGGATATTATATTATCAGCAATAAAAAATTTAAATTATTTTTGAAGAATCCTTTATATGTTTCCATGATTATGATCAATGAAATTGACTTCAAAAATAATTTATATTTTATATTTTTATTAAGTGATTTTCAAATAATGGTTTTTCCCTCAAAAATGATCCATGTAATTTTTTTCAAAATAATTATCTAGAAATGATGATATCCAGGGAGGATACTTATGATATTTTGGGGATATAATTCCATTGTTCCATTCTTATTCATTCTCATAATGGTTTTTGTTTATGATTATTTAATTCTTTTGAAACTCAGTTATTATCCATGGGTTAATCAATGATTGAAATATTCTAAATTATGTGTATTTTCATGGGTTATACTATGATTTAATTGTGAAATTATTTTCGAACATTTCTCCTTTCAATGGGATTGGAAATGATGAACTATTTTTGAAACCTATTTCTTTTCAGGGGGTATGATATAATGAGTTTTTTATGATTTATCGACACACATATGTATGATTTTATTTATTTGAATCATGGGAAATATATCTCCCTCTAATGCAATGGGTAAAGATTCATATCTCTTGAGATAAATAATACTAGAATGTGGAGTCATCCTGGTCTAGTAGGGGTATTTGTATATCCTGATGGTCTTGGGAGTAAACTATTACTAAATTTATGTTTTTAAGAGTGAAAGAACTCCAATATGGTAGACATTGAAATGAGCCATTACTACTATGGAAAGGATTTTTTTTTTATTATGTGAATGATAAAAATTGATTTCTCATGCGAATAGTGTACCCTCATGTCTCATGCTCTTTGATTCTCTTATGATTCAGGTTTATAAACTTTGAACCTTCATTTCATGACACTTTATTATGATATTTGATATGAAAGGTATTGTTTTGAAATTTTATTATCATGTTCTCATACTCTTATTTAAATGTTACACTTATGTATCTCAATTTTTCTCCCTAAGTGAGCATCTGAGTTCACCCTTTCATATGTTTCCTTTCCCCAGGTAATGAAAATGGTTATAAATAAAAATGTTTGTGAAAAATACTAATGGGAATGATCATTATAGAACATGTTGAATATATTTCACCAAATTAGGATTTTGTGGTCCCAGTCTCCCAAGACACTAAACTATTATGGATCTTGGCCATGTGTCTGTGTAATATATTTAATATTCCACTAAAAATAGGTAATATATATCTATGAAAAATATAGGTCTCTATTAAATAATATGTATGTAAGATATAATATCATCGATAAAATAATTTTCATATCTTATGTTGGTAATATAATATTTTTTTATGACTAAGATTACCTTTCTAAGGACTTTTCTATAAAAATTGAATAATAGTTTAGATGTCCATACAGGGAAATTTGAATTATTTTTAGGGATTGTTAATAGTGAATAAACCAAATTTCATTTTTTTGATGCATGAAAAAATATCAAAAAATAATTTCAAAAAAATTTAATGAAACAATCATGACATGTTTCAACAATATGTTCTATTGGAAGAAAAATTGTGTAAAGAAGAAAAATAAATAGGGTTTTCCAAAAAAAATTTATAAGACTCATTGGATGTATGTTATACTTAATAGCTTCAATAATTGTCCTTTCCTTTTCTATTAATGTTTTTTATTTATTTTAATGTTTCAAAAGGGAGGATCATATGATTTTACGAAAGTGGATACTGGGAAATGTGAGGATATAATAAATTATGGAATTTTTTACATGTTTTATATAGATTTGAATTTTCTTGGATAAAGTGATGTAAACTAAGTAGTTGATTGTGTAGAAAGAAATTCCACATTAGGTGGAATAGTATATAATTGTGAGGTTTTTTGAGATGGTATAACAATAAGTAGAGGTCATTAATGATTGGAAAAAATGAGGCATAACATGTTGTAGCCACCCTTGTATATATGTATGTTGTATGGTTTGTTGTGCCTTATCCGTATTTGAGATTTGAAACAGTGATTCCATTAATGATTTTATGTGACAATCACAGTGAAATATATCTATAAAATAAAACATTACACCACTTTAGATCCAAATATATAGATAACCAATATTATT
Organism: Viscum album; assembly: GCA_963277665.1. NCBI lineage: Eukaryota > Viridiplantae > Streptophyta > Magnoliopsida > Santalales > Viscaceae > Viscum > Viscum album. The sequence continues at coordinate 1,026,568,027 of OY728121.1, read as the reverse complement.
TCATTATATAAAAGGAGATAAATGTATATATAAATAATAAATAAATTTCAAATTATAAAAAATGTGTAGATATCTTAAAAAATATAAACAAAGTGAAGGTTCTTTTAGTTTTTTTTGAAACTCCATGTTGAAGCCACAACTCTAACATAATTTTTTTTGAACATCATCCCCATATCATCTTTAGATTTTACTGTAAAAGGTGGAAACTTTTCACAATTCTATGATAAATGGGAAGAGGATTACTGGTAAAAGTAGAAGAGGTGACTATATTGTCATCCTAGGATGTGGATAATGTTGAATATTGATTTTTTTACTGTGAGATTCAATTCCTGAATTAATGTGGAGTTCATATATGTTATTAGGATATATTTTCATGACATAGATGGGTGAAATTATCTCAAAACCATAACCATATCTGGGTTTTTTCATAGGAATAATCTCATATAACGATCAATAATTTAGATTTTTTTCATTAAATAATCATTAGATGTCTACTATCATACCATATATACAAACCCTAGCCTATATGAACCATGATACAATAAACTATTAAAAACTACCCATTAAATTGTTAGGAATGAATATTAATAAAAAAATTAAAATATTTAAAAATGTTTTAAAATTTGAAAATTTAATTATTTATTCCAAAAAAATAATTACTCAAATTTAACTAAAATAATTATATTCATCCAAAATCTAATATCTTCATGAATGGTTCTTATTTTATTTTATGAATATTGAAATTATAATTAATTTATACTAATTGTGAAAATTTTATTTGATAAAATTTTTAAATATTGTTAAAATAATCATATCAATATTATCTCAAGGATATGTTTTAGGATTCTTCTAAAAGGATTATTTTTTAGAGAATAGTTAAAAATAATGATTTTTTAAAAATTAATATTTAATTTAATGTTAATGTAGCAACATGTTTCAAATTCTAACATAATGAAACATATGAATCATTTAATTATATATAATCTAAGAAATTACATATGAATTATCATTATCATTTTTTAATTCTTATTTTAGGGATTAAGAACTTATTTTTCTGAATAACACATTCTATGTGTGGATTTTCTTTAACTTAATAAATTAAATTAATATATATTAATTAATTTTATTAATGATATTTCGAAATTATATAATCAATAATTTATATTTAAATTTAGTTTTTATAGGGAATGTATTGTAAGTAAAATTTATTTTAGGATTAATGTTTAATTATTTCTAAAATGGTTTGTCATTGTGGGTTGTGAGCTAATTTAAATTCATCATATTCTAGTTATATAAATTCATTATATCAAAATTGATTCCATATTTTTAATTGATATAATTAATATATTAAAATATGGTGATCTGATTTTTTTTCATATTTAATAGTAAAATAAAAACTTATATCGTGATTAAGGTTAAAACTAAGGTAAAATGGTTTAAACAAATATATATGGGTAGGATATCTATCCCAATAATTCTAATTATTAATTTTTGTCGATATTTAAACCTTATGTTACTATAAAATATAATCATTATACATTTTATTGTAACTTCTCATGGAATTGGCCTTATATCAATGAAATCTATTTAGAAATTCAATGTCTGTCCCTCCCCCCACATAAAAAAGAAATCTACCTTCACCCTTTTTCACATAATTTGAGCCTTTTAGCTCATCCATGGCTTGATATAAATCATTAATATATTCCTCCACTTAAATTATATATTTTAGGCTTCTTTCAGGACTAATCCTTCAATTATTATTGTGTATTCCACAGGATGTATCACAACGAATAGGTATAAATCATGACCAATATAAGTCAATTTTATTACTAATTTCACCATATCTATACATGTGGTATCCATATATTCATGATGAATATAGAATAATAAATATATTTCTTTGTTAATATGATGATGTAAAAACTATTTACCACCTCTTCTCCATCAAATGGGATATAAAAGTATCGCTCATGTTTATGTGTGGAATATGACTTCAACATAGAGATATGATTCATTTAACATTAAAAAATTTCATGGGTGGCTTAAATATTGGATTTATTGTTTATATGTCATATTTATTTCATAATTATGCATCTTTAATTATATTATCCTCTCAATGTTCTTACCTTCTCATCCATTTGTAAATGATAATGTCTCTCTTTTGTATGTGTGGACTACCACCTCCACGAATCACTGTGATTTGTGTATCATTTTCACATTAATTTTCTAATAAAACAGATATATTTAATGAAAATATATGATATATATGATATAATATTGTTTTTTGAGCTATAATAATGATTTATATTTATTTTTTCCATCCATCAAAAGTTAGTGATAATATTAATCTGTATGTATGAATTAACATTTCCATGATGTGATGGAATTCATTTTTCATCTCCATTTCTTATGAATGATAATAAATATGTATATAATTAATATATATGATATTTTTTTATTTTTTTATTAACATTATGGATATGGGGGAACAATGATAAATGTGCATGGATGATAACATTGGAACTAATACACGCATGAATATTAAAGTGATTAACACTCAAAATGATGAATTTAATATAGGATTTTTAATAAATTGTAATTAAAATGATAAAATTTGATAATATATGTTATTATTTGTATTAAAATTAATTTTTATATACTTTCAATATATATAAATTTATTATATGGGATGTCAGAGTACTTATAAATCAAGTTGGATAAAAGTTATCAGCCTCATAACAATTTCTCTCCATTGCAACATGTCATTATCCTATAAATAAATTAAATATTTATATGGCTTATATTTTAACACCCTAATACATTAAAATATATTTCTTTTAGAATAAATTTAATTTAATAAATAGTTTTTGATGTTCAAAACAATAGGTTAAAATGAAAATACTCTATTAAAATTTTATTTAAGAATAACCATTATAAACTAGAAATTAATATTCTGGGTATTAATAGTAATAAATAAATATGAACAATATGGTTACATAATTATTTTAAATAAAATAATAATCATTTAAATAGAAAAAAAAATTTCCTAAAAACATTATTTTTTCTAAACGAATTTTTATTCATGCTTTACAAATATAATTTAAAAATAATTTTCAATATTGTAGAAAATTTATTTCAATAAATGTGTTTTTTGAATCTAAATATGAAAATTTTTCAATTATTAATTTTTTGAATTTTTCTAAAAAGATTCCTTTTTTATAATTACTGAAAAATACTATATTTTAATTGAAAAATGGACTTTCATTTAAAAATTTTATAATAAAAAAAAATAAATTCTGGATTGGTTTAAAAGTATAATTTGTAAAATATTGTATCTGTTATTCAAATTAATGTCTTGTTAATTACTATCATATGAAATGTTCATTTAAAAACATTGCATACATTTAATCATTTTCTCATTAAAAACACACATTTTTATCGTGTCTCTGATCTTAATTTTATATTACGAATTTTCACTAATGTTAATTGAATATCAAAAAAAGAGGTTCCATATTTTGAATAATATTCATTTTCATTATACAATATTTTTAGATTATTTTTTACTAAAATAAATACTAAAAACTGAAAAAATCCATTACCATGTTGATGATAAAAATGGTTTTACCGTGGTGTAAATGAATAATATGAGTGTTAAAACAACCATAAAAATTGTCTAACATATATTTTATAGATATATTTTGAACTTTAAATGTTCATATCTCTATAATACTCCATTTTTCACCTAATATACCTGTGAAAAATGTGGGTACACCATTTTCATTCCAAAAATAACAAGTGTGCCACACACCTCTCCTATAAAAAGTCACCCCACACCACGATTAATTATACCATAAAATGGATTTGGATCAGAAAATACCTACCCAAATAAATAATAAAATTATATCCTCTCTTCCTATAAGACTTATTTTTTCATAAATACAACTAATATAGGATTTAGTGAAAATATAATGTGGACAACCAAAGAAGTAGTAATGTTCATCAATAGGTGTTTTTATTTTATTTCTTAAACAACACCATTAAATTAATATAAAACCTAACTATATAATATCTTTTTTTTTTATTTCACATGAATATAAGTTTTTATGTTAAGTTAATGTCCTAAAACCACCACCACATTAATAAAATGTGTTATTAAATCATCATTTGTGTGTACAGAGGACTCAAAACTCATATAACGATTCAAAGTCAACATCCTCTTCTCATACATACACACCTCAATATGTTCAGGCCATTGGAGATGATTCTGAAGGCCCCATGCTGATGAGATTTTTGGGATTCTAGGAGTTTATGTTGAACCATATATAGATGACCCTGATTATTTGAGCTCCTCTCTATATGATGGTGTCATGGTTTGGGAAACCTCTATATATGGGAGTGTCTAGGAAAGGAGATTTAATCCTTGCCTAGGGGAGACATCATCATGGAGAGGTTGACTACTTTGGATTTTAGGAGTAGAGTATCTATGGTCCATCACCACATTACCACAAGGAGGACTATAACTGTAATTGACGTCACATACTATGGTGGAAGAGTCGACTAACCCATGTGGTGTTATGAACATGTCTCGAACTACATAAATTAAATATGTATTGGGAATATATAGAATACGGACAATGTTTTTCATTTTTTCTAAATATTCCAACATGGATTTTGGGATTGTTCAAGGATATGTGCCTGATGTATCATAGCTGCTGAAACATGAAAATAACTATCTGGTGCTATGAAAATATGAACCCACAACTGATAAGATACTAGAATATTATGATTAAATTTATCACTATTGAATGGAAGATGAGCCTACCCAAGGCATATTTATTTCTCACTTGGTGATAATTTAGTAGTATGGGAGTATGAGTTGGACCCTATAATTTTGGGATATGTCACTCAATTTTCATTGAAAGGAGATGAGCCTACCTCGAGGCATGTACAACTTTAACAAGGAGACCTTAGGTTGGAATAGGAATATGAGAATGTTCCGAATATGTGTTCCCCATTATAATATGATGATTTCCCTATGAAATAAGTGAATGGATATGAGCCTCCACATGTAATTTTTATACATGAGGCATGTTTAGTCGTTCATCAGTGGAAGATGGAATATGTGTCTGTATTCCATGATCTTCTAGAATATTTTTGGTAGATTCACCAATCCGGGGTGATTGAATGATTTCTCTGGACTTCTTTGACATAAATATACTCCAATACTGAGGATTGTTCTCCTCTAACCTGGTGATCCCTAGTTTAAACGGGAATTACATCATATTTGGATGCTTCTTCCATTATCGGAATATGATGATAAGTCTCAGAATATGAGAAAGAATGTGAATTTGCTCGTTTGTAGCCACATGATCATGATGATCAGAGTGTTGAGCTATCATGGTTGTGGGGATATGTATATGAACTCATTACATTATCTACAAAAGTGATGGAATATGCATGTGAATTTTTAAAATGATTCTACAAAATATTGTAAATTTATCAAAGTGAGTCTAGGGATATAAACCAACACATTTTATGAGACCATTTTAAATTGGAAAATTTATTAGATTGTAGTGGGAATATGGTCACACTAGTATTGAAGATGTGCCATTGGAATTTACAAATGGAATTCATGCACGGTGGAATGGATATGTGCTTACCAGAAGCCTGATGTAGGAATATTCCAACACACTTACACTGAATGAGTACAACTATGATCTTTCTTACTAGTTCATCATGGAATATTCTGGCCAGCAGTATCATCAAGAGTGTGTATATTATCCCTCATCTAGATATAATGTACTATCATCATGTAATTAGACTTTATAGTTTTTGTTCTTGGGAATCAATGGTGGAACTTTGTTGGGTGGTACCCCTAGTTGGTTATTGGTGGGTACTGCAAGGATGATACTAATGAAGAAAATTAGTATGATCCCTCCTAGGCATCCCCAAAACCATAAGGTAGCCATTTTAGGCACCCTGGTCCAGCTTTATCAAATAATAAAGGTTTTGTTTGTCGCAATCTTGGTATATGATCCTGAAGTGGTAGGTTGTGGACAGGCTTAGTAGCATATTTCCATAGGTAATATGGGATTACTAGTTTCTATAATTGGATGACCTACTAGGTGATTTCAAGGTTTAATATTGTACTATGTTAGTGTTATTCAAATACAAAAGTCCATTCCACCAGACGTTGAAGCTCTCGAGAGGGGATATTATCTTGAATCCAATCGAGGATGTAGCTGTAGATAATTTATCAGTGAAAAAACATGATGATGTTGAAATTATGTTAAATTAGGATGTTGAGAGTAGTATCCAATGATGTGTAGATGAAAAATAACAAGTTTTCCAATTAGTGCGATATCGTTGGCATAATATGGTCTATAAGATATTCGTGGTTAAGAAAATTGTTCATTAATTCATAATTCAACCATTATGCTTGCATAGACTTCTCAAAATGATGATATACATATTTCATGAGAACCTAATTTATAGGGGATCATTTTTAAGATCATTTCTGTCTTACTCTTTTTTTATAGGGTATATAAAACAAATTTATGTGACACGTGATTATACATTAATTTGAGATGTTCACATCATGCTTTCCATTTTTTCATCCAATAATGTGGAAAAGAACTATCCCGATGGAAAATAACCCCATAGTTTTTTATTAGATATATTCATATCTAGTTCACCATTTCTGTTTCGATGTGAAAGAGACTACCAAGGTACACTCACATTGGTGTGATAAATTGGACTAAATGTTTTGTTATAGGATGTTTGACCTCATACAAAATGATTAACATTGTATTATTTTCATTCTTAACAAGAACACCTAACAGTTCCCTCATCCATAACTGGGTATGAATCTTCTTCCCAAATCAATGTAGTTAGTTGTATTTTCATTCCCAATGACATTTAGGGAATCACATTGGTCAGGATGATGGGAGGTTGGGATCATTACATCCTTATGGGGGAATTTTTTCATACATTGGGACTCTCTTGAATATTTATGATATATTTGTGAATCTCTTCCTAATCTAAATATAGGGATGGTAACCCTAATAGATTGGTTATTGGTTAATTCCCCTTATATGTAAATGAAATGGAATTTCATCAGTGAACAATGGAAAGGGTGTCCCATTAGAGAATCTAACTATATGTATACTAGTTTATCCATCCATTTTCGAGTAATGGGTACATTATTTAAATACTGAATCTATATAACCAAGTAATTCAAAAATTTCATCCACATAGGGAGTCAATTAATATTCTGATTATGTGATTGATCCATTATGAGGTTTAAAACATATCCTAGTTATTGTAGGAATCAAAAATAACATAGTTTTTTATGCTTGGTAGTTAAATTTTATACTGAATGGACTTATATAGGTGCTCTATGCAACCATGAGGTCATGATAACTTCCTAGATGGATTTTCAATATGTCTAGACTGTTGGGAGAATCAGATTATTTGTAGTTTATTAATTTAATATTTCCACTGAATGATTAAAAAGAGTGATCAACCCATGGAAATGGTCAAGTCCAAATTACTGATGTGTCAATGATTAAGAGTTCTTGCACTGGAGTAGATGTTTATTTGAGGTAAGAACGTAAATAGGTGTCTTGTGTATCCTTATTAGGGAATGAATCATATTTATTGTAGTTCAGTCCTCACCCTTGGGACTGGCCCCTTGGTAGTTTCCTTTGTATTGAGAGGAGTATATAATTCCACCCATCAAGGATTACATGCTGAGAATTCTTGGGATATATGTAATTCATGAATCTAATGATATGACTACTGAAATTCCCTAAGATAAGAAGATATATTCACGGTGAGTGAATCAAGGGATAATAAGTGATCAGTCTCACTAGAAATAGCAGTGGTGATTATGCACTGAGACATACCAAAGAAGATTGATTATAGAGCCCAGGACCTAGGGAGGTGTCTTGTGTATACTGGTTATAGAGGGAATGATATTCATTATAGTTCATTTGATTGATGATTACTCGTTGAGGTTAACCTTGTTAGTTTAGCAACATATAAAGAAGATGATATGATTATTTTAACTCCCTAATCTCATGTGAGATATGCTCATTATGAGAAATAATGGATGAAAATTAATAAACGCCTTTCTAGTGGATGAGGTAATTATTATCTAGGACATCCCTTGGAAAAAAAATTGAATATTGAACCTCTGAGAGGATTCCTACATGTCCTCATTTTGGAACGAATCATATTAAGCAATGTTCATTTTCATTGTTAATTTAACTATGAGCTTTTCCATTTTATCAGGGCTTGAGCTATGAGGATTCCCTATTTATTTAGAAAAATAAAATGAGGTTTCTCTAGTGTTTGGGACATACACATGGAGTATGAATTAGGATATCCAATCCTATGATTCCCTTTTGATCTAACCTAGTCTCCTCTCTATCATGAGTGGATTTTCTATTTTACATGTTTTGAATGCATCCTTGATATGTAGGAGAGAATCTACCTGACATATCCAAAGAATGTAAAATGATATAGTTAACATGTCCATAGAACATTGAATGAACTTGACGTAATGTCTGATTGTTATTGTATGATCAAGGAATACATGTCCATATGTCATCACATGTCCCACACAGATTTTCTTAGAATTCATCACATGACCTAGCGGGATTATTTAGAGGGTGTTTCATAACCAAGATGACTTCCCCGGGTGTCAGTGAAAGAGATGGATGAAACATATAGAGGATGTGATAAGAGTTAGTGTGGAATTTCTTATAATGTTTCTCATGTCTTGGATGACATGTCTAGAGGTCATCTCATTTCCTGAATGACATGTCGGGTAGGGTATCGTCAGTCTCAGATGGCATTCCCAGAGGTCTTCACGAGATATGGTTAACATGCCCCGGTGCTACTATGAGGATTGGATGACATAAACAGATACCATTATATGATTTAGTTCATGTATAATAATGACACCACATGGAATTGGAAATGATCCTGAAGAGATTAAAAAGACTATAGTGGCATTCCTAGGGGAACCATTTTTTTTCTCCTACAGGTTTAGAGGACATCTCACAATCCAAACAGTAGTTGATGGAGCATTATGTTGACGGAGTGACATGTCCTGGTCTTTTTAATATTCATTGATAGATAAAAAAATCTCATTAGGGTCGATGGATATTTATTTTATTTAATTCTTCAACCATCAATCATATTTCTATCCCTTTTATTATGAATTCCTTATATTAATTCATTGTCTGTTTATATTAAAGTCCCTCACAATCTGGAAAACATGTTGGATGTTCGTTGTGTGAGGTGTTGGAATTCCTTCACATGATCTATAGTGAGCATATGAAGAAATTAAGAACACTTCATTATCCTTAAATATATTCTTTGGTATATTACATGATGGATGACATTCCAATCTCTAGATCAGTTACCCTAAGAAATTTTTACATTTTTTTTGGTCTTCTAGTGCACCTAGATGCAAAAAAATACATCCCCATGACTTCTAGGTCATGATATGTAGTGGTTAATCTTTCATACTTGGTAGGGGAATTTGTAGGCTGATTCACCCCTTGTTTTCTATGATTTTCAAGGTATATATTCTACGAATCTAGGTTATAGTTATCAATGGATTTTGGCACCATGCGTCTTCGCAACCCTCTTCAGTGGACCACATCCAAGGGTGTCACCTAATTTTTTATGATGAAGAGTCCCTACCATAAAATCCAAATTTATTAAATTATTTTTATTTAATGTAAAATTTGTTGAATTATGTTTTCATGATAAAGAGATTCCATATTATTATAATTACATGTCCAAGGGCCCTCGCAAGATTAAAGTGCCTACTGATAGGCATTTGTGAGATGGACAATGAATTCAAAGTACATTTCGTGAGTCAAGGATGGTCTATTTGAATGTATTCATGATAATTGGGTATCTTTTAGAGTCACATTAATCCATGATGAAGACTTCCTTCATGTGTCAGATGATTTTTTTGGTTGTGAGGGGTTCCCACCTCCTCCCTCAATTATATCTTTAAATTTATTTTACAATGGATCATGGGCCTCATGAATTTTCTAAAATATTTTCAAGTGAAATAATTCTCCATATTTTTTATTTTTCTCATGTAAATTAGGACTACAAGAGTCCTACACCTTTTAGACATTATCCTCCCATTTTTTATTGATTTATTGATGGGTTTTCAGGAACTCGCCGATGCAAACTGCATGTCCTAGGGGAGTTTTTTTGTTTATCACTGCAAGACCACCATATGTCTATCATACCATTATGAGAGCATAATTAATTTACAAGAGAGTATCTTCAGGACCCACTAAAGGTTATGTGATTCATATGGTTTTTTCTGGTTACATTAAAATAGTCAGGAGATTATGGGTCCCTTTACGTCTCATGTGATAATATTGTCTCGACCACCTTCTTTTTATGTTTATTTTGTAGGGAAAATAACACAAATATTTATGTATTTATTTCTTTATAAATATTTTTATTCTACTATGATTTGATTAAATAGATTCACATGTAGTTTACTGTCTTTTCTTTTGGGGAATAGTTGTGTTATCCCAGAAAATTCCCTAATCCAAGTGATAACTGCTAAAACAACAAGTGTTCAAATCTAGGAATATTATTGAATTAGAATTATTTTATTGATTATATATTAATATTTTAGAAAGAAATTTTTTATTTTTTAAATATTTTATTGTTGTTATTAGAATCTTAAAATATCTATGAATTTTTCTACATAAGTATTGATTTATGTATTTTAATGAATATATTGAATGTTATCGATGACCAAGAAATATTTTATAATGGTATGGTTATATTTTTGTAAGAGACGTGTTTAGATATAGATAACCCTGAATATGTGACTCAGGATGAGATTATAATGTTTATTTTGTTTAAATAATTTAATTTTATTGATAATGTAAATTGGATATTAATTTTGACCATGATCATGATTAGGGATTTTACGATAAAGAGATTTCCGTTAATCTTTTATGAATTTTACCAAATTTTGAAATTTATGGTATATATTTTATTTTCTATGATTCCATATGAGGAATAATAATAGAGTCAATTTTTTTGAAAAATATATGATTCCATTAAGGTTTTAAGGTAATTCAGGTTATGATGGAAAATGATGAATATGATTTACGAGAATATATTGTCATGGTATAGACATGTTATTTATATGACATTAAAAGATACTTTATGTTATTCCGGGAGTAAAGATAATTATTTTTTTAAAATTTAGTGTAATTTTCATAAATTATTGTGGTTTTAATTTGGTCAGATATATTTCAGAGTACATTAATGGATAATAATTTATATAATTGTATAAGATGATGATTAAGTGTTATTATTGAGGATTTAGAGATTAATGTATTTTCCTCATTTGAATATTTATCCATATCGGATAAATTTCTCGAACAAGATTGGTTTTGGTACATATATTAAGAAATAATGAATGAATTTTCATTATTTTATAGATCATATTTCCATTATATTTTAAATTTAGGTAATCTATAATGGAAAAAAATACTTTGAATATTTATTTATTTTATTAAGACGTGAGATAAATGTGGGAATTTACATAAGAATAACCATATGATGAAATTATTCATACGAATTAGATTTAAATAAAATAATTTTATTTTATAACATTCAATAGTAATATAATTCCTAAACACTAGGAAAAAGGATATTGAAAAATAATTGTCATAGCTTTTACAACTATTTATGCGGAGCTGATGGTTGTTTTCACATCTCACTAATTTATGCGTTTTATATCATTTAGTACTCATGATAACATTATTATAATATTTTTTATTCCATGGAAACTTTACATCACCACGACATAGATATTTTCACTTTATACTAACTTTCTCTTAATCTAGGAAACAGATTTCATGTTATTTTTGTGACCTTTATGTTTTCCACTTCCTCTTTGGAATGGATGTTTTATTTTCCATTTTTACAATGTTGGTCTTAAAAAAGGTATTTTAAAATTATAATACCCTTCAATACCAATATAAAAATTTTACTATGGAATTAATTTATGGTGGTATAATCTAACACCATGATATTTTATATTTTTTTCATTAAATACAATTTAAGTGTTCTACAACTTTTGTTAAATGCAGCATCGAGTCTATATGAACTGTGATGACCAAAACCATTATAACCAAGTTGTCAAATTGTTATTTATGAATAGTATTAAAAAATTAAAACATTTTTATAAATTATTTAAATAATATTAATTTATTTATTAATTCATAATTAATATGTACTAAATTTTAACTAAAATTATTTATGCATCAAAAATGTGTTTTCTTCAAAAAAGGTTTTAATGAATTTTTCATGCACCATGACGATAATTAATTTATAACAGTTCAATAAATATTATTTGACTATATTAATTTCATTTTTATCATAATTTCAGTATCATCTAACAGTTAATTTTTTGGATTTTTCTAAAAATATTTCCATTTAAATGAAGAGTGAAAATACTTATTTTTGTAAAATATATCATATCTTTTCAACTAAAAGTTTTAGTATGATCAGAATATGATATTATAATAACATAATCCTCTATTAATGATAAATAATTTTCTAAATTACCTTAAAATCATTGTAATTATTAATTTTGGTACATTTTTATTTTTGGGATTAAGAAAGAAATTTTCTGAAAACTATTTTCATACACACAATACCTTTTTATCTTGATAAATTCAATTACTATCGATTGATTAATATTTCAATGAAATTTATATATTATATATAAATAATTTTTTTTACTTAAATTTTATGGTTTAAAATGTTATTAATGTATGTAAACTATGTTTTATGCATAAAGATTATTTTTTCCTAAAATGGTATTTCGTTGATCATTGTGAACTTATTTAAAATTAAACTCTGTAACATATATAAAAATAATTTTGTAAAATGGTGTCAATATTTTAAATAAATATAATAAATATAATATGATATTATAAAATTAATTTTTGATAATAATGAATACTAAAAAACATAATTTTTTATTACCATGCATTTGTTTAAAATAAGTTTATTATAGTGTAAATCCAAGAGATAAGTGAATCATTACAACCAAAACTAATATATATAATACTTTATGAATATATTTTAATATTATCTAATCATAAAGTCAAATAATTGCCCATTTGTAGCCACATTCACAAGAAGGTGACCTTATATCATTGAAATATAGTATGGAATTCTATATGTGTCCCTCCGCTCAATTATAAATGGGACCTTAACTCCCCATATATTCACACCATTTGAGATTTTTAGCTCAAAATATAACTACAATAATCCTTAATATAATCCTTCTTTACATACTTGAGATTCAGATATTCTTTTATGACAAATAAATCATTAATTGTGTCATAAACCAAATATGTTATCTCAAAGATTCTGTATTCATTTTACCTATGATCTTTCCATTTTACTTCATCATACAGCTTAACTAATTTTATTGTATCCATATAATCATGATAAATATATTATAATTATTATTAATGATGTGTTATTATTATAATTTAATAGTCATTCACAATGTCTTCTCCATTGAATGGTAAATAAATATACCACTAATGAGTAAGTGAGCGCTACATTCTCAAGGTAAAAAATGATTTATTTTCAATCACAATATTTCATTATCATTTATAATGATGTACTATTTTTTATATATTATATTTAACAATATAATTATCTTTATAGAATTGTAATATTTTTTCAAAATTATAACTTATTTATCGATTGGTAAATGATAATGTTGCTCGTTTTTACATGTGGACTACCACCTCCATGTTGTGATGTTATTTGATTATAATTTATTATTTATTAGTGTAGTAATCAGGATCAATTTAATGAATATATATGATATAATAATTTTTTATAAGGTGAATCGTCTACTATATTTCTTTCATCTCATCCCTCTAAGTGTACATACATCACTCGTGTGTACGTAATGATATCCAAATCCATCAAGTGATTAAATTATCTTTTCATCACCCGCTAGTATTATTAATTGTGAATATGTATGTAATGAAAATATATGATATCTATATCATTATTAAAATTCTAGACATGCAGTAAACATGTAGATACCCTAACCAATGTAGACTGTAGATGGTGCCTTCTTTATTAAATTGGCATAAGATACAAGCAATCCCATCCCAAAAGACCGAATAATTTCATAGTCTTTATAATCTAGATATATAAATGAGTCTTCAATTACATATAAAAACAAAAATTCAAACAATTTTTTAAGAATACAATTATTCCCCCCAGTAAATCCTTTCAGATCAAACATAGTGCACTGCATGAAATATTCAGCAAGGAAACAAAATAAGGGTGAGTTCAAATGATTAGTAATGGTTACGTACAAAAAAATATATCAGGAACAGATAATATTAATAAATATTTTATGGTAAATAATAGTTAAAACATTCCATTTAAAGAACTAGATATGGAATAATCAATATGTCAAGGTAAATTATTTAAAACACATTCCACTTAATAAATTAAAAGAAACATAAATGAATCCAAAGATAATATCATAAGAAAAGATCATGGATATCAAAAAATAGACTCTTGATGAAGGTAATACTCAATTACTAGATTCCATGAACTATGGAATCTTGATCGCTCTACCATCATGACCATTCAATGTTCGGTTTAAAACAACCTGAAGAAAACAATTTAATTATTAATTGACATGATTTTTTTCATGATACCATCCAATGCATAAATGAGCTATATAATTGAGGGCCACACACATCACTACCGGTTTAATCATTTATCATATATCAAATAATCAATTTCATTCACGAATCAATATTCCTTAATATTAAATATCTGTACTGTGTAATGAATAGGGATTTAAAAATATTTCTCCAATTAATAAAATATATTTCAAAGTGAACACCATATGTATAAATATTATAGATTTTAAGAAATAAACATTTCCATGATAACTAATGTGGTTTTTATTTAATATTTTATGTCTATAGGAATGAGAATAATTCATGTGAATTATAATGACTACATTAATGAATCTAGGAAGTGATGAAAGCATCCAACAGAGTAATATGAATTGTATTAACATATAATAATTGGAGAAAAATATTGTTTTTTCATTGATTCATAGAAATATCCTAAAAAATATTAATAACATTCTTGAAGAAAGTATCCTTCTATTTTTGAAAAGTGTTTTCAAAACCATTTAATTGGAAGAGAAAATTAATTTTTTTTATAAATATCATATTAAATGTAATAACCCTGTTTTTTTTATGAAATAATTTGGATAATTCTCGATGTTATTCCAGAGTAGCGCCTTTAGATGGTGTGCGGTTCCGAGCCCTGGTGTGGCCGGAATTAAATTTTCAGTGCATTCGCACTAGTAATGCCAAGTACAAATAATAACTCCTAAATGGTAGCTCGGAATGGAAAATGAGGGAACCTTTGAGTCCATATCATGCCTTTTACTCTATGTGGGGTGTAATTTTCGCCGGTATGGGCCTCCTGTGAAAAAAACCACCAGGGGCATTTTCGTAATTTTGCGTCTTCAGACATTAGATTTTATTAATTTCGACCGGAGGCTCGGATAAAAATTCCAAGACAGCTGTTGTGCTCAAGAGGTTTTCTTTACCCTAGGGGATTCTTAACCTCAACCCCATCGAGGGTTTCGGACGCGGGTCAATTTGGGGGTTAAGCATAAATAAAATTTTTAAATAAATGTGTTTTCCTTTATAAACACCTCACTACCCTATCCTCTTTCCCCTGGTTCTCTGGCGGAAGAAGGCCCAACTAAGGAGAGCCCCTCACCAACCATCCTCCATCCTCTCCTCCCCAATCTGGTGTGCAGCTTTGGCAGAAAATTGTGAAGCATCAGGCTATGCCCAAGAGGTAGAATTGGGCATTTTTTTATTATATTTCTGCACCGCCATAAAATTCATAAATATGCATTGAATTGCAGTTTGATCATCGAGTGAAGCCCATAAATGCGTAGTAAATGTTATGAGATTTTTTATGCTTGTTTTGGTTCGACTTTCCGAGTCCCAAGGTGACCGTAGCGCTTCGACGAATTTTCGAGGGTTTTTTGCTGTTTTTTCGGCGGATCCCCAAGCGATGGCGGCGGCTCGGCCTCAAGCAGGTGACGGCTCAGCTGGTTCGGTGGGGCTTATTGGCAGCGGGCGTCGGTGAGGGCGAGGCGGCCAGGTGGCTGTAGGGGCTCCGGCTGTGGGTGTCGGTGGGCATGCGGAGGCGCCGGGCGAGCGGGCATCGGCGAGGCCGACCGGGCAGTGGGGGCGCCAGCTGGGGCACGCGACACAGAATCGGCCGATTGACGCGGAAATCTCGGGGTCCTCGTGACCTCGGTCGGCAGACAAGGCTCGAACCGCGCGGTTCCACTCAGATACCAGACTGGCCGAGCTGGTCTGGGCGGTTCAGGGCGTTGCACGCGGTGAACCGCGGACCGCCGGTCCAGGGTGTGGGTGGGCCGGCCGAACCGGCCCGGCCCACCTATTTTTTGTCCTAAAAATTTTGAACGCTCCTAAAATGCGGATCAGGTGATGGATTCACGTTCCATCAATGAAGATGCCTTCCTTGAAACAAGGAGAATATTTTGAGATGGTCTCAGGGATTTTTAATTCCAGAGACGAGGGGCTAGGTGGGGTGACACATACGTTAAGTGGTCTAGTGCTTTTCCCAAGATTCTTGTTTTGGCTGGCGCAGACACATCCAGAATCATTTTTGAGAACCGTTAGTGGCATTGTGACCCTGGCATCGAGATGAATATTTCCAGTACGGTTTTGGCATTGAAACTGGAGTTGAGGCATGGGCCCCACAGCTCGTTTTTTATTCTCCGAGAAGTGTTTCACAACATTCTCATTAGACGTATGTTTGGGGCGTGCTAGCAGTCAATTTTGAGTGTTTTTTTTTGAGGGCATTGCATTGGTGAAATCCACACGCTTTAATTCAGCATGCTGGTGTGGGCCCCATGAGGTTCGTTTTGGGAGTTGACAGTGAATTCCAACTTCTTCACCGGGTGTCTGTTTTGGACAAGTGCTTAGTCAATTTCGTGTATTTTTTCTAGAGGATCGCAACAGTGTGATTCGTTCGTAGTGCTTCCGTACATGGATGTGGGTCCTATGTAGCACCGCTCGTCTGCGGTATGGCGAAATGAATCTTTTTCTCCAGATTTCTGTTCCACTCAAGTTAGAATCCCTTTTTACGTGTTTTTCTGAGGGGATCACAATGGTGCGATGAACCCGATTGTTTTCAGAACTGAGGCTCAAGACCATGGGACGTCGTTCGGGTGTAAAGCGGTGTTGGATGGATTTTCCGTCAGATATCCGTTGGAGGAAAGTAAATAGTCTATCTCGCATGTTTTTTTAGAGGATTACAACGGTATGATCCGTTTAGATGTGCAGAGTCTCATCCAAGATCTTATTAAATGTGGAAGCATGAAAGGTGCTCCTGTTTCAATTCTTCTTGCTGTGTTTGGAAGCGAACCCTTGGCTGGTGATCGCGTTCACTTTGGTGTGAGTGAAGTTGATTTCTGAAGAGATATGGTTGGCCGTGCTAGGGCCATGGTGGAAGAAGGTTGGGTAAATTATGTTTTTTCCCTTCGCACTGTCTTTGGGTGTCGTGTGCACGATATCCTTTGGGCTAGAGATGTGTTATACTCTGAGAGTATACGGGGATTCCTGGAGGTACATGTTGTAGTTTGTACCTGATAATGTTTGTGTACATGTTTTGGAGATGAGATAGGTCCACACATCATGTGGGCACCTTGTGCGTGTCTTGTTCTTCTTTACGTACCATTGATCTCTCACTACATAGAGGGTAACTCTATTTACGATGGTTTAGACCAGCCGAGTTGAGTGTTTTCCCCTAGTTCTGTTCTCAATGGTTTGATGGACGGAGTTATTTGGGTTCCCCTTTTTCCTTTAGCCATCTGGGATTTCAGTATCACGTCCCTTCGTGTTCCCTGGTAGAGTTTTTGTGGATTAAGTTTGACCAATAAATAATGTAGGCACCGATCCTCAACCCAAGCGGATGTTTCTAGTAGGGTAGGGAGCCCCAGTGAGCCTAGGTACAGATTCTCTAGCCGAGTATCGAGATCATGTCCTCCATCCGCTATCTATCATGACGTTTTTCCCTAGGCAGAGCTCCAGGTATCGGCATGACCCACAGTAAAAGGGCTCTGAACCTCTGCAAGGTGAATTGTTCTAGAGTTGGGTTTTTTTGTGATACCTAATCCATGTTCTGTTGTCCAGTGTTGTACCATCCAGTAGGGATGGCCAGACTAGTTTCGGGTTTACCCTCCAGTGGGGTTGGGATGTGGGTTGCTCATCGACTTCTTTGGGTTTACCCTTCAGCAGAGACTGGGCAGTGGGTTACCAGACGACCTCTTAGGGTTTACCCTCCAGTAGAGGTTTGGAAGTGGGTTACCTGGAAACCTCTTAGGGTTTACCCTCCATCAGAGACTAGGAAGTGGTTTACCCGACGACCTCTTAAGGTTTACCATATAGCGGGGTTTGGCAGTGGGTTACCCAACCACTTCTTTCAGACTCAGTCCTTTTTACTAGGATATTCTATGGATTTTCTCTATGACTACCAGAGAGTGACCCTTGGTTGTACGAGTCAGTGATGTGAAAACGTTGACCATGAGAAGACCTCTCTACTATGTGATAGTGACGAGGTGTGGTTTGACTTTCCCAATAACTCTCAAGTACGAGGGGAGATTTCCCCACCAAGACACGTCCTTCTGACGCGGCATAAAATAGTGTGGGCGAGTCAGTACCGCCCAAATAGGATAGTGTCGAGGTGCGGTGATTTGAGCCCCTTGACTTGTAGTTCTGGGTAGACATGTGGGATGGATGGAATCTATGTTTACTTCTAGGACTATTGGCTACTCACCATATTGGTCTGAGTTTCAGGATGGAGATCCCCTTTCGATCTTGTTTGGGTTTCTTGATAGAGCATGTGGATATGTATATTCCTCGTTCCAGTACCCACTTCTTGGGTTTTTGTTACTCTCCTTCCAGGAGAGGCGAAGACACACGAGGTATGCAACATTCTTTCCGTGTCTAGATTCTCATGGTTGTATGAGTCTACTCTCCTACTATAGGTAGGAAAGACTCGACGAGAAGTTCATCTTCTCACCGTTTTCATCTCCTTGTGTTTGGACGAGTATACTTCCTTCCTCTTGTTGGGTTGAGTTGTTACTCCACTGCACTCATTATTGTAGTCTCTATGGAACTCCATTTCTATTCCTTATTTGATCTACTGCTCACTCTTTGGTACCACTTTCTTCCTCCCTCGAGCCTTTGGGTATCCTACTGAGTATTTTGTATACTCACCCTTGCATGGTATTTTCCCACACTTGGTGTTCCCTTGTAGACGACGGATAGGTTGGTCATGACTTCGGAGGCGCATAGGAGTTCGGGAGCTCGAACCGCGTTTGGTGGTGATAGTTGGGTTCCAGGTTTTAGACTATCCAGCTTCTTTCTTTTTGTTTACTTGTTGTTGGGTTGTGGAAATTTTTCGGTTGGGTGTGTGTTTTTTCTTTTTCTTTTTATTTTACCTTCAGCACTTGCTTTTTACTATTTAGAGTTTGATGCACATTTGTGGTTGTTTATAGAAGTTATCACTTTAATTTTCTCTTTTACTCTGTACTTCTGCATTGAGTGAGTTGCGTGTGTGTGTACAGGTAGTCAGGAAAAGGACTCCCTGAGTTGTTTAGACTTCAGTGCTTTACTCTAGCCCCTGGCCTATGGACGCAGGCTTGGGGTAGTTGTGGCTCGAGCTCGGGTAGGGTCGGGTCGTGACAATAATCAGAAAAAGTAAGCATCAATGAAATGAAAATCAATATGGTGGTTAATTCCATCATTTATTACAATAAAAAAATAACATTCCCTTTTCACTTTAAAATGTATAGGAAAGTTCCTTGTTCATAGAGTGACAAGAATATACCTTTCAAAAAATTTGGAAAATCCAAAAGATCATTTTTTTAAACAACATTATTTTCCATTAAAATATTAAACTTATAAAATAGGTAAAAATTGTTATAATAAATCATTTTAAATGGTTAAATTTTTTTATAAAACATGTTTTAGGTAGAAAACATATTTATGAATGATGAGAGAAAGGAAGTTAATTATTCTAAAAAAATTATCAATAAATTTAAGTACCAATGATTGTAAAAATGGTTTTATTAGTTGAAAATATAATTAATAACATGAATGCATGAAAAATAACTAGTTTTATTTATAAAATTAACAAATATTTTCCTTCAACTCAAATAAATAATGAACAATATAAATTAGAATGAGATTGGGAAATTAAAATTTTAAATTATTATAATGATGAAGTGGGAATTATTTTATAAATAAATTATGTGTTTCATATAAAATCCACATAAAACAAGTGGGAATGCTAAAATTAAATTTTTAGAATTCTGTTCACACATAATCATATTATATATAATATCCCAATGGAATGAAATTTAGTAATGAAATTCATTAACAGTTGGTAAATTTTAATTCAAATCCTTTTTGATGACATATTCAAGATAAACCATAAAATACAATGAATGATGATTTATTAATGATATTAAATTTCAAAGGGTTTTTATATATATTTGAAAAATGAAATTTGGTGTATTTCATTATAATCTTCCTCAATGAAATGAATTTGAGACGATATCTCTTACATCATTCATTATTTTTGTTGTACATGCATTAACCTCGTGTATAATTATTTTAAGAATGTTATTAATTTATACCAGAATAAACTCCTATTTATAATATCATATATTATACATTTATAACATATTTTTAACACATTTAATAATAATATTTTGTTACATTTTTTATTTTGGGTGTTATTCACCATGTTTTATTAATTGTGATTTTTTATGAATGTCCATGTTCTTGTCAAAATCATATCATTCAGCCATCTATAGAATCATAATTATGAAATAATTATCATTTTTTACATCAGTTAAACATTTAAACCAAATTATGTAATATGGTTCTAAGAAATGATATTTTTTTACGATCATGGAGATGGTAGGTTGTACATACACATGAGTAATGTTTCCACTTTTAAATGAAATTATGGAATGACTGTATGAAATTTATTATCATTATAGGATGATAATAATATCATATATACCATATAATTTATGGAATTATAGTTCTACGAAATGATATTATGGAATGATGGCTCTAATAAAAATTATGGAATGATGGTTATAAAAAATGATATATGTTACAATAATAATTTCATATATTCCATATGTTTTGTCCTTTTATTATTTTAGGTGATGAATGGGATTTCATTTTTTATGAGATAAAATATATCGACATTTTACAAACACCAAATGGATCCCAAATGGACCATTAACAAGTCATGGGTGGTTAAAGGTTGAAATATTACAATTAATTCTAAATTATATGTGTTTTATGTCCTTTTAACCCTAATCATTTTTTGGCTCCCGTTAATCCCATTTTAACCATAATTGGAATAATTAATATTCACTATTATAACTACTCATTATAACTAAATATTAATTTGACCATATTATATATTAGTAATTATTATAATTCCAAATATGTAATCATTATTTTCAAATTCAAATTTCAAAATAGGTATAATTTAATTTAAAATTACACCAACAATCAGGAGGAAAATATTCATTTCCAACGAAAACTGGTCTAGAAAATGATCCTCATCCCAATTGGTTAGGTATTTATAAGTTAATACATGATTCCCATGTTCAAAACCAGTCAGAGGCATATTTCCATGTACTGTAGTAGTGGTGTGTAGCAGTACTATATCATGAACTTTATCTACATTGTGTGGGTACTATAGCTGGTGCTGTATTAGTTACAGTAGAAGGTAATGTTCAGTACTGTAGAAGTCGGAACTATCCACCTTAGGAAACTAGATTGGGCTTGGAGTCATTAAGGCCTACGTCTCACCCAGGCCTTCGGGTCACTAAGGCTTTCGAGCCACCTCAAGGCATTCAGCACCACCAAATATGAAGATACACGGATAGATTATACAAGGGACCAAATCCAGAGGAGGATTCAAGAGTATGGCACATTCAGTAGAGCAGGGCTAATATATTTGGAAGATTGATAAAGTATGGTATTTTCATTGGTATCGGGCCTATGCTTCTCTGGATATGATAGCCAGCTGAATATCTATTCAATGGTGGAGAGACGATCACGATGCAAATACTGGGGAGGGGAAGATTCATGTTGTCATAGTCTGTATGATTTCCATAAGACCTACATGACCTTTAATGCCTCCAAGCCTATGGGAAATTTAATCTCTATGCTTAACGGCCTTATAAGGGTTCCCCTTCATCCCATTAATGGGGGTTATCAAAAATCAATCAAAAAGAAGGCCTTCAGGCCATTCTGGAAAAGGAATTTTTTCTAAAAAACAAAACATTTTCATATCAAATTTTATAATAATATTGAATCCAATGCTCTAAATTGGGTTTATAATAAAATAATTTTACTAATTTTACTTTTAAAAATCATTAATTAAAAATTAAACATTATACATTGTTTAAACCAAATAGTAGTATTCTATACAAATACTATTTTCAGTATTCATCGATATAATTTGTATTTTTAGAAAATTATCAAAAATTCAGCATAAGATAATTTATAAATGTTCTTTTAAAAAATGAATTTAATTTTTTAATATAAATATTCTTCCTCTGATAGAAATTTATTTTGAATTTAATTTGAAAAATGAAATGTTTTCTATTTTTAGAGAGGTATAGTTTTTAAGCATGAAATTGGATTTATTTATATCTGATTCTTAGATAAAATTTTGGATGAATGATAATTTCCTTTTAATATAACATATATATATATCATTAAAATTATTTAAAAATATTGTTCCATCTATATTTTTTAACAATATATTTCACCTATGATAAAATTTTATATAGATATAGAAATTTTTTAAAATTTCAAATTATGATGATTGTTTTTTTCTCCCACAGAATAGTTAACCAATTAATATATTTTATACATATTAAAACTATATTTTCTTCATAATATAAGATTTTAGATTGATCACCTTCCATTTAATGGCTATTTTTTAACATTATACTATATTACAATTCATTTAAAATCTTGGTCACATGTATCACTAGCTTTTGAATAGATTAAATTTAGTTAAAAAATATATCATAAATTTGAGGGGTTTTTCATTCTCTCCACCATCTGAAAATAGGGACCTCAAATTTCTATCTTCATCATGTAAATTTATAATCATGAGGTCGTTTAAAATTTATATGTCTTACTCATTACTAGATATAAGAAATAAGGTAATATCCATAGGGTAAGAGGGAGAGATGTTCTAAGGGATAATATAATTTTATTCTATTAAAAAAGGAGGGATGAATTTTTTTTATTATGAATAGTTTTTAACAAACTAGTGAGAAAATAAATTTTATGAAAATTAAACACAGCTTCCTCAGAATGTAATATAGTAAATTCAGCTGCAATGTTAAACCAATTTATTCTTCCATGAATATTAACTATAAGAATATTAACAAGATTTATTTTATTAATCTCTTTCATGACCAGATTAAAATTTTAGAATAATGGTTCATAAATACATACACTTCAATGAATCATCCAAAAATAAACAAATATCATAAAATTTCATCATAATCGTTCTATTTTATTGACATTTATGTGTTGACATTATGATCGTGAGAGTAATTATATTTTTTTATGAAAATAAAATGAGAATTAGTAAAATAGTTAAAAAATGTAATTCAATTCCCTACACATAGATTTAGTTTATTAATAGTTTATAAATCATTCATGAGTAATATGAAATAGATATAAGAAAAAAGAAAATGAGGGATTGAAAATTTTCCCTATTGATCAAAAAAAATTCCCTATTTCATATTCATCTTTCTCCCTTTTATGAAGTCAAACATGTTCTAATCAACATCGTTGTTTAATCTCATTATTAAAATAGTATCTGATAAATGAATTTGTGATTCTAAAAATTGTTAGAATATTCCATTCATTCCCTATCCATTTCTATATTATCATTTATATTATTTTAAGGTATTTCACAGTTGTTTTTCAAAGAATCACATCGCTTCACGAGGTAGTAGTCCATTGTACACATGAGCGACGTTATTTTATCCCTTATGGAATGGAAGGTAAAAATATATAAATGATATAATTACTAAAATGATATAAATATATTCTAAATATCTTATATTCATTATATACATCATCATAAGAATTAATCAATTTTGGTAATGGATGAAATAATGACGTAGATTCATGAGGATGTAGTTCATCATACACACGAATGATGATTTTGTAAACCATTTAATGATAGTTGAAAGGGTTGT
Source organism: Viscum album (assembly GCA_963277665.1). Classification (NCBI taxonomy): domain Eukaryota; kingdom Viridiplantae; phylum Streptophyta; class Magnoliopsida; order Santalales; family Viscaceae; genus Viscum; species Viscum album. The sequence goes on along the minus strand of OY728121.1, from coordinate 1,026,543,573 downwards.
AGGACATTTAATTTTTTATAATCTTCCCAATATATGAAATATAATGAATCTATTATATCATATTGTTTTAATAGTAATTTCTTTAGATATAGAAATAAATAATAATAATAAATCTGATTGGAGTACATTACGTCTTCCTCAGGTACCTTCATTAGGATTTTAGTAAAGGCATCCTAATTTTGAAATATTCATGAAATAATGATTCTTGGATTTGGGTGGGGAAGTTTAAATGTTATCTAGGTTGGTCTTGTTTGAAAAAAAATTTGTTTTAAGGTGTGAATATGGGAGGATAGGGGGAGGCCTTTTATAAGTAGGGAGTGGATACACATGGTATTTCTATAACTAACTGAGTGATCCCACATTTCTCATAAATAAATAGTGTCAAAAAGGGAACATTCAAGAAAATTAGTGGTTTATTGGTTAAAATATGTCGATAAAAAAATTTAAAAATTTATAGGTTATTGTTTCCCATATATTTTTATTTTAAAGACCTTATAAACTCATTTTTTCAGTAACAACTATAAATAATTTTTACTATATTTTCTATTTATTTTGGATGAAAAATAAGGTGAACTAATTAGAAATAATAAACTATTATGATTAAAAATATGAACCCATTTTTCAAATTAAATTTACAGAATTTTAAGATTTTAAATTAAAATTAATCCCACTGGCGTGATGAGAAAGAGAGTCTTTAATGTGAAAATGTTCGAAAGATTTCAAATTTTTTATATCTAATCTCAGTATAAAAATGATCAAAATGACCTAATATTTATTAATTTATTTATATTTTCTGTTATTTTACTATAAGGCCAAGTCAAAATATATTTTATAAATATAAATAATTTAAATAAGAAGTTACTTTTCTATTGACATTCATAATTTTTCACTAATCAATAGAAAAATGAAACTTATATAAAAAATACCAAAAAACCACACAAAGATAATTTTTTTATTCATATTAAGGTTTTTTATTTTGTAAATTACATTTTCAATAAATAGTAATATTTTAATTTTAAATTATAATCACAAAGTGTAACTAGACCATCTTTTAGAAAAAATATTGTTTTTGAAAAAATAATTATTTTTTTATTTAAATGAGACTTATTTTATTTTTAATCAATAAATAATTAATAAACATGTGTAAAATATATATTTTTTAATTTAATTAAATATTTTCATACCCATTAATATAATATTAAGCTTTTATCAATTATATTAAATAAATATATTAATACCATATTATTTTTTGGTAAAACACAGTCACTCCTGTAAAACAAGCTAATGAAGGAAGCAATTGTTATGTGGAACACAAGATAACCATAGTGTTTCATGTCATTAAAGCAATTGGATATATTTAATTTATTTAAAAAATATATCATACGGTATTGGGGTGTTATATTCCCTTATACTCATGGTATTGTTTTTCAAACATGCAATCAAGTACAATTTCCTTATATTAGAATTTAGGGGTATTACTTTCTGCCCACCTTAAATAAATCGCATTCTCATAATTTGAACATGATCTTAGCAATCCAAGATTTTTTATTTGAAAACCAATTTTTGAATAACTAACATCATAAATGGTTTAATATAACACAATCTTAATAATAGATAATGATAAATACCAAGTAAATTTGGAATAACATATAACTAGGATTCTATAAATGCGAGAATTGGGTTAACATAAAGCCATGGGCATTGTGGAAATGAGTAAATAACAATAGAGGATGATAAAGGTCATTTATTAGAAAAAAAATATTATTTTCAATTTAATGTTAAGGTAATCCAAACCATAAACCAAATATGTGTGAACAAAATTCATTAATATCCTTATATTTGAGGGTAATAGGATAAAATTTTATCATATGGTCTTTTATCCAAATGCAGAGTAATTATTTTACTATCTAATATCGTAATGAAATATACTTACATGAGATGTTTCAATTTCATAATTACATTTTCATATTTTTTGGTTCATTGATTAATTTTATATTTATCCATTACTCTAAGAAATTATTATCGAAAAATTATTTTTTATGCGTAAAGAACAAAAATTAACTTATAACAGATCATAAGATCCATCAAAAATTTCCTCAACACTCTCTCTAACCATCCTCCAAAACTGATTTATATTGAATAATATATCAAATCCATTAATCTATAAACCTTATATGTAAAAATACTGGTTCGTCGCTAATATTTATTTTTTCAAGTCATTTAGATAATAACAATAACATATTAACCAGGAGATTTCATTGGCTATTAGTAGTGTTAAACCCTTACTATCCATCTATCTTTTGTTTAAGCTTCATGTCCTTTCCAGATGAGATGGTTTGTCACCTAGAATACATGTTATCATTTCTCTAAAATATATCAATATATTTCCTACAATTTCCCCTAAATAATATGGTGTACATATTTAAATTAAAATCAATAATTAAATAAACCGTTTAATAAGGGTTTCAATACAAATTTCCTTCCCACAATGTCTTATAATCTTATTTTACTATTATTACAATGTAATTAATGATAATATTAACCCTAAAGATTATAATTACCATTAAACATATGTCAATAAAATGTAATGGTGTTTCTTATCAAATTATTTTTTACTAAAACATATATAAAATAAATGGTATTTATTGCTATAAATTTCGACCAAAATATCGTTAATTATGTTATATTCCTACATTTATTTTAAAAAAATGTATGTTTATGTCATTGAACATATAATCAACCTTAAACACATCAAACCACAATGGTATCCATAATTATACTGTTAATTAAGACATAAATTATTCTTACACAATCCAGATATGTTTCACTATTATTATGACTAGAATACCATTATTAAAAATATTATAAAATTAAATTCATTTAAATGCCAATATTGAAATACTTCTTCTATTCTACTTACACAGAGTACCATGCATGGTCGAGGGTTTAGCATAGTCAATTCATTTTGATTATAAATTCAAATCCTTTGTAAGGTTTTATAAATAAAATTTTAATTTTCCAAATAATATCCCTCTAAAGATTCAAATCAGGAACATAGTAGGGCCCATTTTCATGCACCAAGTGACAATCAGGTCAGCACAATGCCCACTATATAGAATTATTACCCCTAGGTACATCTATTCTGAAACCATGTCACGACCCGTCCTCGGGGCCCGTGCCGTGACTACCCCAAGCCCGCCTTCCATAGGCCAGGGGCTGGCGACTAGCACCAAGGCGTAAAATCCCAGTAAACAGGGAAGGCATTGCCTTTATAAGTAACAACCACACAGAGTCAGCAAGCGGAAAGTAAAGTGCAGAAAAGTGAAGGGGGCCGGAATACAAGCCCAACTGTAAAGTACAACTGAAAAGTAAAGTACAGCAACTGAAGAAAAGACGGCGGCCTCGTGTCGTCCACTGGCAATCCCACCTGAAGGGTGGGTACAGATAGCCTCCAAGCTCCTCGGGTCCCACGTCCGCTCCGTGCACGTCCCGACCAGTGGTCCACCTCCAGGTACCGTCCTGCTCCACGCCCCAACCGTGATCAGCGCTGTCCGTCGTCTGCAACCAACACAACAAGGTGTGGGCATAGCCCGTGCAGGGGTGAGTACAACTACTCAGTAAGGACCCCGAGACCCCCGAAGGTCTCCCGAAATCCACAAAGGATATAGCACAAAAGAAAGGTGCAATCACGAAGTAACATCTGACTCGACTTAGGTATATGCCCATACATATACCTAAGTCCCCAATTCTAGCTCTGCTCAAGAGCTCAAGAACAACTCAATCCACAAAGGAAAGCAAGACTCAAATCCACAAGGAGAGTAAACAGTAAATCCACAAAGGATAGTTCAACACAATCCACAAAGGAGAGTAACATAAGATTCAGCTCAACCAGGTATACTTTTTCCAGATGACGTCAAAGACGATCACTAATCCGTCTAAGTCGTCGGACCCACGAAGGATCGATAGGTACTAACCCCCGCAGAAGACCCACACAGGATCGGGCTCACACAGAACCTGTAGGCAGTGGCTCACACAGAACCGGTAGGCAGTGGCTCACACAGAACCGGTAGTAGGACCCACACAGGATCGGGCACTGATCCGCGTAGGATCGCTGAGTGCAGTAGTCGACGCAGTCCACTGAGGATCTCTGCACAGTCGTCGCCGCAGTCCACGAAGGATCTCTGCTCTGCCGTCATCGCAGTCCACGGAGGATCTCTGCTCTGCCGTCGTCGCAGTCCACGGAGGATCTCTGCTCTGTCGTCGAGGTCACAGCCAGCGCTAGGGTTCCCGCACGTAGCGAGCTCGTTTAGGAGGGTCCGCTCCACGAGCCGAGGGGCTGATACATCAACTGACACGTAGTCCGAAGTTGATGTATCCAAAAGTTCCGTATCGACAACAGGATCTCAACGCGACAGACGGCGCGTCAATCGGACGCCCGGTCTGAGAGTTATTAGCATTTTCGTCCCAGGGGCCCGGTTGGTTTTTAGGGAAAAACCAACCCGACCGTACTCCGCCTGTATCCGATCCTCAGGCGGAGTATGCCAAAAGTTCCGTCTCACTTAGAGGAAACTACCACAGCTGACGGTACGTCGATCGGACGTCCGTAGCTCAAGTTATGAGCGTTTCCGCTCCGAGGGCCCGGTTGGCTTCGTGTACGAACCAACCCGGCCGAACCCAAAGTCTTCCGAAACCTTGATTATAATATACCGAAACGACCGTCTCGATCCAAGGATCGCGTAGCCGCTGACGGTTCGTCAATCGAAGGTCCCAGGCCCAAGATATGGGCGAAAGACCGTAGAGGGCCCGAAACGGGGGTACTGGGCCCGGGGCGACCCGGCCCGAACCCCCCCTGGGGTCGGCCGAACCGGGTCGGCCCGAACCGGGTCGGCCCGACCCGGCCCGAACCGGCTAGGCCGGGTCTGGTCCGGCCTGGGCGCGGCCCGGCCGACCGGACCGGCCGGCTCGTGAGCCGCCGCGGGTTTGACCCGCGGCTTTTGGAGAAACGCGGCCCGCGCGGGCCGCGTGCTGAGGTGGTCGGACCGCGTCCGCGGTCCGGCGGTTCGCCGCCGCCGCGGCTCGGCCGCGGCGGACTCCTCCGGCGGCGCGCCGGGCGCCGCCGCCTCCGGCCGCCGCCGCCGCCGCCGCCTTCCGCGGGCCGCCGGAGATGCTCCGGTGGCCCGATTTGCCTCCCGTCTGCGCCGTTGCCCCTCCCGGATGCCGACCTTCACTGCAGGATCAACGGATCGCCCCTGCCGCGCGGTTCGTCGTCGTCCGCCATATCCGCACAACAAAATAGATCGGCGGAGGGTTGCCGGGTCTTGTTCGTTAGACCCGCACCCTCCGCGTTAGTCATAAACGTCACCGGGAGGGAAAAGGATTAACCAAATCAATAATTTTAAATAGATTAAAATTGTTCCGATCGGGTTCTTTATTTGAAAAGAATAAACACGGGAAAAGAAATAAAATAATCCAATCAACCCTTACCTTGTCGTCGTCGTCGGACGAGGGCTCGTCGCGGAATCGCTCGTCGCGGAGGAAGGAGATCGTCGCGTCGTCGCGGTATCCGGCGTCGCGTCGCCAATCTCCGGATCAAGAACAAACGGATATAATTAATTAAATCCGTTGTTATTGAAATTTAAAAAAAAAGGAGAAATAAAAGATTCGATTCTCACCTTTGTTGCCGATCGCACGTTCGCCGCGGAAGAAGAGGCACCGAAGAAGAAGAAGAAGAAGAAGGTCGCGGAAAAGTTGTCGACGTCGCGGATCGTGCGTCGTCGAATTCCGGTTCCGGCGTTCTTCACGTTCTTCGCGTTCTTCGCGTTCTTCGCGTTCTTCGCGGAGAGGGTGGAGGCTCAGAGGAATAGCAATCCTCCAAAATAGACAAGTTTGTCTATTTTATTATTTTGCCAACAAACGCAAAACGCGTAAGTAACGACCCACTTAATTCGTTGAATTAATTCAACGAATAAAACAGCCCATTTAATTCACGAAAGAAACAGCCCAATTAAATGGTCTGTTAAGAATTAAAGAAAACGCGTCGGTTGACTTTTCAGTTACTTTGACGGGTTTTCGCGGGTGCGTTACTTAGCGAAAGAAACGGCGGGGCTCGTGCGGGCCCCACCGCACAAATATCCTACCAAGGGGTAGGATATTTCTGGATAGCATCCTATCCAGTTCAACTCAGTTCAAGCCGTCTTTAAGTGACTTCAAGTGGCTTCCAAGCAGCTTAAGTGAAATAAAATAAAGTTGTCGCACAAACTTTATTTTATTTCTGACTTAAAGCCGTAAAATTTAAAAAACCACGTCTGAGCAAACGCAACTCCGGAAGAGGCGTTTCTAAGCAAATACCGGCGCTGCGATTTCATCGGTGCCCTCAGAATTCGATTCCGGGCACCGGTTCAAAAGATAGAAAAACCCGCTCGTCCGTTCACTGAACATACCCGAGCCAAACTTCGGAAATTGATTCCGGGCACACCGGGCCTCGGAATCAGGTGCCGTCTGAAGCTGCGCTCTTGTAAAATTCCAAAGAAAATTAAGAAAAAAATTTCCTTGAAATTTGAGGGTCTTTACATTACTCCCACCTCAGGGCTTTACGTCCCCATAAAGATACATCAAAAACTAGGGGAACAAATGGGGGTACTGAGCACGCATCTGAGCCTCCCGCTCCCAAGTGCTCTCCTGGAGGTTCCCGTGCTGCCATCTGACGCGCACAATAGGAATCGACCGCCCACATAGGACCCGCTCCTGTCGATCCTCGATCTCCACTGGAACCTCCGCAAAAGTCGCCCCATCGTCCACGTCCAGCTCCCCAAAGTCGATGATGTGCGTCGGGTCGTGCACGTATCTCCTCAGTTGAGACACGTGGAAGACGTCGTGCACCCGGTGCAACTGAGGTGGTAGAGCCAGGCGATAAGCCACCTCTCCTATCCTGCTGAGGACCTGGAAAGGCCCGATGAAGCGTGGAGACAACTTGCCGCCTCGGCCAAATCTCCGTAAACCACGTCGAGGTGAGACACACAAAAAGACGTGGTCGCCATCCTCGAACTCTAGTGGCCTCCGCCTCCTGTCAGCATATGACTTCTGCCGGCTCTGAGCTGTCCTCATCCTCTCCTGGATGATCTGGACCTTCTCTGTCGTGGCTCGGACCATCTCTGGTCCCACGAGTGCTGACTCCCCAGGGTCTGTCCAGCACAACGGTGATCTGCAGGGTCTGTCGTACAACGCCTCGTATGGTGCCATCCCGATGGTGGAGTGGTAGCTGTTGTTGTACGCAAACTCCACCAGGGGTAGGTGGTCCTCCCAGCTGCGACCAAAGTCGAGAACACATGCACGGAGCATGTCCTCGAGTGTCTGTATGGTCCTCTCCGTCTGACCATCCGTCTGAGGGTGGAAGGCTGTGCTCAGATGGAGCCGCGTCCCGAACGCCTCTTGCAACCCCTTCCAAAGCCGGGAAGTGAAACGAGCATCTCGATCGGAGACGATAGATTATGGCACACCGTGAAGCCGTACGATCTCCTGGACGTAAAGACGTCCCAAGCTCTCCACTGAGCCCTGCTCTCTGATGGGTAAGAAGTGTGCCGACTTGGTGAGTCGGTCGACAATCACCCAAATGGAGTCGTGACCTCTGGAAGTACGTGGAAGTCCAGTCACGAAGTCCATAGATATGCCGTCCCACTTCCACTCCGGGACCTCCAAGGGCTGTACCAAGCCTGCTGGTACCTGGTGCTCTGCCTTCACCTGCTGGCAGGTGAGGCATCGTGAAACGAACTCTGCCACATCTTTCTTCATGCCCGGCCACCAGTGCTGTCGTCTGAGATCCTGGTACATCTTCGCCACTCCGGGATGTACCGCCAAGGGAGAAGTGTGAAACTCTCTCAGCACCTCCTCTCGTAAAGCGACTGGTATGAAGGTACGTCCTCTGAAAAGGATGTCATGCTCTGCTCCAAGGGAGAAGCCATCAGGCGCCTGACCTGAGGATATCAGTGCACGCCGGGTCTCACAGTCAGCGTCCCCACGCTGAGCCTCTCTAACCCGCTGTAGAAGTGGAGGAGAGACTGTGAGGGACTGAAGAAAGGCTGCTCCGTCTCTATCCACGAAGGATATCTGCAAGGAGGCTAGCTGCTCCGTCGCCTCCTCAAGTAGCTGAATGCCCGTCCTCCTGCTGAGGGCATCGGCCACCACGTTCCCCTTTCCAGGAGTATAGACTATCTCAAAGTCATAGTCCTGGAGGAACTCAAGCCATCTCCGCTGTCTCAGGTTCAGGTCCTTCTGAGAGAAGATATACCTGAGACTCTGGTGGTCAGAAAAGACTGTGAAGCGCTCGCCCATCAGATAGTGCCGCCAAGTCTTCAGAGCGAAGACCACTGCTGCTAACTCCAGGTCATGAGTGGCGTAGTTCTGCTCATGCGGCCTCAACTGACGTGATCCGTAGGCGATCACGGCCCGCTCCTGCATCAGGACGCACCCGAGTCCAGTCCCTGATGCATCGCAGTAAACTACGTACCCAACTCCCTCCTCAGGCAACCTCAAGATAGGTGCGCTGGTCAATCTCTGTCTCAGCTCCTGGAAGCTCTGCTGACATCTGTCTGACCACACAAAGGGTTTCCCCTTCTTCGTCAAGGCTAAGAGTGGTGCTGCAACTCTGGAGAAGTCTGGCACGAATCTCCGATAATATCCCGCTAGGCCCAAGAAGCTCCGCACCTCTGTCACGCTCCTGGGTGGCTCCCAAGCTAGCACTGCCTCAATCTTCGCGGGATCCACTGCAACTCCCGCCTCAGAAATGACGTGCCCCAAGAAATGGACCTCACGTAACCAGAACTGGCATTTTGAGAGCTTGCCATAAAGCTGGTGCTCTCGGAGTGTGTCTAGCACAACTCGCAGGTGGTATGCATGCTCCTCCTCAGTCGTCGAGTATACCAAAATGTCGTCAATGAAGACCACGACAAATCGGTCAAGGTATGGCTGGAAGATCCTGTTCATGAGGCTCATGAACACTGCTGGAGCATTGGTTACGCAGAATGGCATAACCAAGAACTCATAATGGCCATACCGACACCTGAAGGCCGTCTCCTGCACGTCCTCGTCTCGAACTCTGAGCTGATGATAGCCTGACCGGAGGTCTATCTTCGAGAACCACCGCGCTCCCTTGAGCTGATCGAAGAGGTCATCAATCCGTGGCAGCGGATACTTGTTCCTCACTGTCACCTGGTTCAGGCGACGATAGTCGACACATAGTCGCAAGCTCCCGTCCGCCTTCTTGGCGAACAAAATCAGGGAAGCCCAGGGTGAAACACTGGGTCGGATAAACTCCTTGCTCTGCAAGTCCTCCAACTGTACCCGCAGCTCTCGAAGCTCGGCGGGGGCCATCCGATATGCTGGAGTAGATATCGGGGCTGTCCCGGGGTACAAGTCGATGTAAAAGTCTACCTCTCTACGAGGAGGTAGCCCTGGAACGTCGTCGGGAAAGACGTCCACGTACTGGTCCACCACTGCAGGAAAAGCCGGACTCCGCACGTCCACTGCTCCTAGGATGAGGCTAGCCAACTGATGAGAGATGGGCTGCACTCTCCTCCGCGGAAGTCCATCCTGTGCTGAAAAGGTTCCCTTCTCGCCGGTGAAGGTAAACCTGCTCCCGTCGGTACGAACACATCGCACCTTGCGCCTAAAACAGTCGATCTGGGCATGAACCGTGGATAGCCAATCCATGCCCAAGATGACGTCGTAAGGCCTCGACGCCGCTACAAGGAGATCCCAGCCGAAGCTCTCGCCTCCTAGAGTAAGCTCACACTGCCGGCACCAGTGCGTAATCGTCGAGTCTGCTCCCGTAGGAGTCTCTAGCCGTAAGGATCGAGCCAACGGCTCAGTCGGAATCTCCGAGCTCCGAACAAGGGCAGAGGCTATGAAAGAGTGACTCGCTCCTGTGTCTATAAGTACTGCAGCAAGGGTGGAATAGACACAGATCGTACCTCGAATCATCTCTGGCGTGTCGGGGTCGTAGGCCTCCACTGCCTGGAGCTGGGCCTGTCCCTGCCCGCCAGCTCCCCGTGGTCGAGGTGGCCCTCCTGGTGGTGGTGGGGGTAGAGCCTGGAAGCGTCGCCCACCACCCGCTGCTCGGCCAGCTCCTCTGATACCAATTTGTCACAACCCGTCCTCGGGGCCCGTGCCGTGACTACCCCAAGCCCGCCTTCCATAGGCCAGGGGCTGGCGACTAGCACCAAGGCGTAAAATCCCAGTAAACAGGGAAGGCATTGCCTTTATAAGTAACAACCACACAGAGTCAGCAAGCGGAAAGTAAAGTGCAGAAAAGTGAAGGGGGCCGGAATACAAGCCCAACTGTAAAGTACAACTGAAAAGTAAAGTACAGCAACTGAAGAAAAGACGGCGGCCTCGTGTCGTCCACTGGCAATCCCACCTGAAGGGTGGGTACAGATAGCCTCCAAGCTCCTCGGGTCCCACGTCCGCTCCGTGCACGTCCCGACCAGTGGTCCACCTCCAGGTACCGTCCTGCTCCACGCCCCAACCGTGATCAGCGCTGTCCGTCGTCTGCAACCAACACAACAAGGTGCGGGCATAGCCCGTGCAGGGGTGAGTACAACTACTCAGTAAGGACCCCGAGACCCCCGAAGGTCTCCCGAAATCCACAAAGGATATAGCACAAAAGAAAGGTGCAATCACGAAGTAACATCTGACTCGACTTAGGTATATGCCCATACATATACCTAAGTCCCCAATTCTAGCTCTGCTCACGAGCTCAATAACAACTCAATCCACAAAGGAAAGCAAGACTCAAATCCACAAGGAGAGTAAACAGTAAATCCACAAAGGATAGTTCAACACAATCCACAAAGGAGAGTAACATAAGATTCAGCTCAACCAGGTATACTTTTTCCAGATGACGTCAAAGACGATCACTGATCCGTCTAAGTCGTCGGACCCACGAAGGATCGATAGGTACTAACCCCCGCAGAAGACCCACACAGGATCGGGCTCACACAGAACCTGTAGGCAGTGGCTCACACAGAACCGGTAGGCAGTGGCTCACACAGAACCGGTAGTAGGACCCACACATGATCGGGCACTGATCCGCGTAGGATCGCTGAGTGCAGTAGTCGACGCAGTCCACTGAGGATCTCTGCACAGTCGTCGCCGCAGTCCACGAAGGATCTCTGCTCTGCCGTCGTCGCAGTCCACGGAGGATCTCTGCTCTGCCGTCGTCGCAGTCCACGGAGGATCTCTGCTCTGTCGTCGAGGTCACAGCCAGTGCTAGGGTTCCCGCACGTAGCGAGCTCGTTTAGGAGGGTCCGCTCCACGAGCCGAGGGGCTGACACATCAACTGACACGTAGTCCGAAGTTGATGTATCCAAAAGTTCCGTATCGACAACAGGATCTCAACGCGACAGACGGCGCGTCAATCGGACGCCCGGTCTGAGAGTTATTGGCATTTTCGTCCCAGGGGCCCGGTTGGTTTTTAGGGCAAAACCAACCCGACCGTACTCCGCCTGTATCCGATCCTCGGGCGGAGTATGCCAAAAGTTCCGTCTCACTTAGAGGAAACTACCACAGCTGACGGTACGTCGATCGGACGTCCGTAGCTCAAGTTATGAGCGTTTCCGCTCCGAGGGCCCGGTTGGCTTCGTGTACGAACCAACCCGGCCGAACCCAAAGTCTTCCGAAACCTTGAGTATAATATACCGAAACGACCGTCTCGATCCAAGGATCGCGTAGCCGCTGACGGTTCGTCAATCGGAGGTCCCAGGCCCAAGATATGGGCGAAAGACCGTAGAGGGCCCGAAACGGGGGTACTGGGCCCGGGGCGACCCGGCCCGAACCCCCCCTGGGGTCGGCCGAACCGGGTCGGCCCGAACCGGCTAGGCCGGGTCCGGTCCGGCCTGGGCGCGGCCCGGCCAACCGGACCGGCCGGCTCGTGAGCCGCCGCGGGTTTGACCCGCGGCTTTTGGAGAAACGCGGCCCGCGCGGGCCGCGTGCTGAGGTGGCCGGACCGCGTCCGCGGTCCGGCGGTTCGCCGCCGCCGCGGCTCGGCCGCGGCGGACTCCTCCGGCGGCGCGCCGGGCGCCGCCGCCGCCTTCCGCGGGCCGCCGGAGATGCTCCGGTGGCCCGATTTGCCTCCCGTCTGCGCCGTTGCCCCTCCCGGATGCCGACCTTCACTGCGGGATCAACGGATCGCCCCTGCCGCGCGGTTCGTCGTCGTCCGCCATATCCGCACAACAAAATAGATCGGCGGAGGGTTGCCGGGTCTTGTTCGTTAGACCCGCACCCTCCGCGTTAGCCATAAACGTCACCGGGAGGGAAAAGGATTAACCAAATCAACAATTTTAAATAGATTAAAATTTTTCCGATCGGATTCTTTATTTGAAAAGAATAAACACGGGAAAAGAAATAAAATAATCCAATCAACCCTTACCTTGTCGTCGTCGTCGGACGAGGGGTCGTCGCGGAATCGCTCGTCGCGGAGGAAGGAGATCGTCGCGTCGTCGCGGTATCCGGCGTCGCGTCGCCAATCTCCGGATCAAGAACAAACGGATTTAATTAATTAAATCCGTTGTTATTGAAATTTAAAAAAAAGGAGAAATAAAAGATTCGATTCTCACCTTTGTTGCCGATCGCACGTTCGCTGCGGAAGAAGAGGCACCGAAGAAGAAGAAGAAGAAGAAGGTCGCGGAAAAGTTGTCGACGTCGCGGATCGTGCGTCGTCGAATTCCGGTTCCGGCGTTCTTCGCGTTCTTCGCGTTCTTCGCGGAGAGGGTGGAGGCTCAGAGGAATAGCAATCCTCCAAAATAGACAAGTTTGTCTATTTTATTATTTTGCCAACAAACGCAAAACGCGTAAGTAACGACCCACTTAATTCGTTGAATTAATTCAACGAATAAAACAGCCCATTTAATTCACGAAAGAAACAGCCCAATTAAATGGTCTGTTAAGAATTAAAGAAAACGCGTCGGTTGACTTTTCAGTTACTTTGACGGGTTTTCGCGGGTGCGTTACTTAGCGAAAGAAACGGCGGGGCTCGTGCGGGCCCCACCGCACAAATATCCTACCAAGGGGTAGGATATTTCTGGATAGCATCCTATCCAGTTCAACTCAGTTCAAGCCGTCTTTAAGTGACTTCAAGTGGCTTCCAAGCAGCTTAAGTGAAATAAAATAAAGTTGTCGCACAAACTTTATTTTATTTCTGACTTAAAGCCGTAAAATTTAAAAAACCACGTCTGAGCAAACGCATCTCCGGAAGAGGCGTTTCTAAGCAAATACCGGCGCTGCGATTTCATCGGTGCCCTCAGAATTCGATTCCGGGCACCGGTTCAAAAGATAGAAAAACCCGCTCGTCCGTTCACTGAACGTACCCGAGCCAAACTTCGGAAATTGATTCCGGGCACACCGGGCCTCGGAATCAGGTGCCGTCTGAAGCTGCGCTCTTGTAAAATTCCAAAGAAAATTAAGAAAAAAATTTCCTTGAAATTTGCGGGTCTTTACAAACCATATACACTTTTAGTATCCATATAGATATCTTTTAAAAGGTAAAACCACATGATCACTGCCGTTCAAAAAAATTAGTATTTTCTTCTATAATTATCCTCAATATCTATCATTTTGTTATTTTACCTAATTTATGTTTTCCATAACATAGTTTCCATGGATTCTAGAAAGCATTCATTGATTCTAACTATAGAATCCCTAACCCTAGTTGTCTGGAGTCTTTGCCTACATTATTAAATTAGCATGATATACAAGGAATCACATCTCAAAGGACCAAATAGTTTAGTAGTAATGGTAAATTAGATACCTACATGAGTCTTTGGTTAAATTTTAAAACAAAAATTACAACATTTTTTTCATGAAAAATTTCATTCCCTACAACATATCTATAAATATAAAACATACAACACTTCATAGATTCCAATGAAATTAATAAAATTAATGTTCAAATCAAATTCCCAAAAACTATTATGTACAGTGGATGTGATCATGAATCAATAAGCATAATCAAAATTCAAGGTATATAATTGAGCACACATGACATTTAAATAATGGGGTATGGTGTAATAAATATGAAAAGAAATATAAAATAATATAATTTTAATCAATAAACTAAAAATAAAATTCATCTAAATATATTAGCATAGTGAAAATATAAAGGGTAATAATAAAATAACTCTTAATAAAGGAAATTATTAATTATTGGAGGTCATGATCTTAGGAATCATTATACCTCAACCATCAATACCATTCACATGATGGTTTAAATATACAGGTAGAAACCTATTTAAGGAAAAAATAACATCATTTTTTTCATAAGTCCTATCGATGCATCGAGGGGATATATAATTTTGGGCCCCACCCATCACTACATGACTATATAATTTTTTTAATAATTAATAGTACATTTAATTCATGAATATATATTCCTTAACATAAAATTAACGTGTTGAGTAAATAATAAATATTTAATAATATCTCCCCAATTTATAAATCCACTTTCAAAATAAAATTTGTATGTATAAATAATGATCAATTTAAGAAATAAAAATATCTACGATCAATAATATTAAAATTTATTGTAAATTTAATGTCCACGACAATGTGACTAATTCGTGGGGACATTAATGACTAAAAAATGAATCATGGAAGTGAATAAACTTTCTAATGTAGGAATAAAGATGTTATCAACTTATGCACATCAAAGAATAAATAAAGGGTTGTTACCATTGAGGAATAAATATACAAAAAAGTATATTTAAAAAAATTCTTTTTGGAAATATACTATTCATTTTGAGAAACAATGTTAAAACATTTTCTTTGTAAATCACTATAGAAAACAATTTCTCTAAATATGTCAAAATATTATTGAAAAGGAAGCTTCAAAGAAATGGTGGTCTTAATGGTGGGTAATTTCGTAAATTCCATACATGTTTACAAGAAAATTTATTTTTCACCATAAATTTTTTATAAATGTTCCATATTTATAAAATGATTACAATATTCCGTTCTCATTTTTGTTACAATCCAAAAAGGCATTGTTCTGGAAATGACATAATATTCTAGTGAAATTTTTTAATGACTAAAAATGGTTAAAAATTCGATTAATAATTCATTTGTAAAAGGTAAAAAAAATTAATGTAGAATCAGAAACCATGGTTTTTGATGAAAATATATTTCAAATTGAAGAAATAAATAAAGCCAGATTTTATTAAAAATACTCAATTAATTTATGTAGTAAATAATTGAAAATGATAGTCTTACATGAAAATTTACTAAATAAGAAAGATATAATAAAATTAATGATTATTATTTAAATAATTATAATACAATTTCATTAATCGTAATTTCCTGAATAAGCAATATTGATTAGAATGAGATTTTGAAATTAACTATTAAAATTAATATAATGTTAAAGTGAGCATTATTCAGTGAATCTTATAAGTCTATTAAATATTAATCCACATAAAACAATTATAAACAATAAAAATTATAGTAAAAAGTAATTCACACATACTCTTATAATATCAAAGACAATGAAGGAGTGATATATCCTAATAGGAAAAAATATTTGATGAAATTCTTTACTAATTGGTACCTTTTAATTATAATAGCCTTAGATTAAATAATTCATGTTGAACCATTAAATAAAATTTATATTGAATTATTCATGATTTTAAATTTCAATGGGAGTATTATATAGACCTAAAAATTGAACTAGGTGTATAAAATTAGAATATTCATTAATTATATGAAATTTATATTGAATCTCTTACCATAGGCTTACTATTTTTTATACAAGTTTTAACCACATATATAATTATTTTATGAATTTTATTAATTTATAAAAGAACCATAATAATATCTATAATATCATATGTGATCATATTAAGAAATTTTACCACCCTTTTTGTTTATAATGTTTTATTTTTTTCATTGTTTGAGGTGTAAATCATTGGGTTTACTCATTAAATATTTCTTACGAATATTCAAGTTGAAGATTATATTATATAGCTACAACATCTCAAGAATAATTATAATAAAAAAATTATAGTTTTAATAAAATAATAATTTATGTAATAATTCATGAATGAATGTTTTGAGTTATTTAGTACATTGTGATCATAGAGACAGTGGGTCGTATGTATGCATGAGTGACATTTCTATTTTTCAATGATGTTTATAGAATTATCATATGTAATTTATTTTCATTACATAATTATACTAATATCATATATACCATATTATATACTTATATATATAATTCATGTGGTGTGGGAATGAAAATATAGTCACATCACATTGTGAAGGTTGTAGTCCACAAGTACATGAACAATGATATCATATTTCATGAGTGAAAAGGAATGAAATGAAATTATATATATATAATCCAATAATAATGATAAATATATAATTAATATCATAATAATTTTTTGTATATCACATGTAATAATATCATTTAAACTTATTACTATCCATGTAAATCATTATAGAATAATTAATCACATTGCTACACGAGGTTGTAGTCCACCATGCACCTGAGCGATTTTATCGCAATCCCAATGAAATGGGAGATAAAATTCATAAATTATATAATAAACCACCTGATATATATATATATGTTATAAATATAATATATATATATATATTATCCATAACCATACCCAACATTAAAAGGTGGTAATGTATGAATTAATTACATCAAATCTCAATGTGGTAATCCACCATATAAATGAACGATGATGTTGTAACCGATTTGATGGATGTGGGGATAGTTTTAGGTATTGAACTAATTATAACAACATAAAAATATAAGAAAGATATTGAGGTTATTATATCAACATTTTTTAATTTCAATTTATGGATTTGGATAAAGTAATAAAATAAGGACACTCGTTTAAGTACATTACCTATCCTTCGGGTATCTTCATTAGGTTTTCAATAAAGTATTCTTAGGTTTTTATTATGCACAAACTATGGTTAATATTATGATTGGTGGTACATTTTGATTTTATTTTTGAATGTTTTAAAGACCTGAAAATTTCAAGGAATTTTTTTTGTAATTTCTTTGGAATTTTACGAGACCGTGGCTTTTGACGGCACCTGATTCCAAGGCCCAGTGTGCCCGGAATCAATTTCCGAAGTTTTAGATCGGGCACGTTCAGTGAGCGAATGAGCGGGTTCTTCTATCTTCTGAACCGATGCTTGGAATTGAAATCTGGGGGCACCAATGAACTCACAGCGCCGATATTTTCTTAATAGGAATTTTACCATAGGTGTGTTTGTTCGAGGGAAGAAGTTAAATTTTGGGGTTTAAGGAACTAATAAATATAATTCTGTACAATTTTATTTTTGATATTCAAGGAAGTGAAATTCTTCCAGGGGAAGTTGTTGGTGGGGTCCACAACCTCCCAACTTCCCACATGTGAATATGTGGGAGGTGGGGCCCACACCCTCCTAACCTCCCTTGGGAGAGTTTATTGTGGTGGGGCCCACACGATACCATAACCCCTTGAACTTCTTATAACCCCCCTTAAACTCCCTTGCACTTAATGTGCCAACTCCCCTTTAATCTCCCCTCACTTATGAATTTTAAATTAACTCTTCACCTTCTTCACTCTCTAATTAATTAAGCCAACCCATGATAAATTAATTAGGTGATTCACTTAATTAATTTATTTTGAGTTCTGAAATATTTAGTTTTGCATGGATTTTCATTAAGATGGAGATATCTTCTCTAAATGTTTGCCTTAGCAAATATTTTGTTGGGAGAAACCTCTTGAGAGAGAACTTTGTGAAGGAAGAGGGGTTTTTCTCCTTCATTGATGAACACCAAACCTCCGGTGAGGAATAACGACACACCATCTATCCTCTTCGTAGCACGACAAGAGAAGAGACTTCAATTCTTCCTCAGGTTCACACCGACGACGATGGAAGCAACGAACTCTAGTGACCATTGTCATCTTCATCTCCTCCCTTGGGACGACGTCGACGAGCCGACGTCCACCCTCTTTCGACAACATCAAAAAACGACAAACGACATGAGGTAGGGGGTTTTTGTATATAGTGTTTATGTAAATTATACCCTCGTGTGTGGTTATTTAATTGCAGAGTGTTTGTATGATTTATTTGAATTAAATTATACCCTCTTCAATTATTAAAATAATGTTTTTAATTGATTTTCATTTGATAACACCTAACGCGGAGGGCGCGGGCCAAACAAACACGGCCCGACAACCCTCTGCAGATTGTTGTTGGTACGCGAATCGAGGGGCAATGACGGAACGACCCGCAAAGACAATTTGAGGTCATCGTAGTTATGTATGGGACCCAAGATGACCACTGGAGAAGACGGTTGGTGAAACGGACCACCAGAGGGCGTCCAGTCTTCCGCGGAAAGCGGCGGCGGCGCGCCACACTGGAGCGGTGGCACCGACGACCGGCGGTGGCAGCGCGCCACCGGAGGAGACCGCCGCGGCAGACCCGAACGGCAAAGCCGTTCTGGGTTTAGGGGGAGGCACGAATTAATTTTCGTGCCGTTTCGATCAACCGGGGGGGAATTCAACCCCCTCCGCTCTTCACTGGCCACGCGGGTCATGCCCAGGCCAGGCCAACTGGCCGTGCCAATCGGACCGGCCGCACCGGGTCGGACCGCCGGAGCTGGGTCGGGCCGCCCGCGCTGGGCCGGACCCCCGTACTGGGCCAGGCCATGCCGGACGGGCCAGGCTGCGCCCTATCAGGCCGGGCCCGGACCCGGGTCGGGTCGACCCAGTTCGGGCTGACCCAGGGGGTGTCGGGCCGGGTCAGACCGGGCCCGAACCCCCTACTTTCGGGCAGTTTTGTTCAAACGCCCATATCTTGGGCTACGGACCTCCAATCGACGCACCGTCAGTTGAGATAGGATCCTTCAATCAAGGCGGTAGTTTCAGTATATTACACTCAAGGTTTTGGAGAACTTTGGGTACGGCCGGGTTTGTTCGAACACGAGACCAACCGGGCACTCGGAGCGGAAACGCCTATAACTTGAGCTCCGAACATCCGATTGAAGTTCCGTCAACTTTGTTGGATTCCTCATAGTGAGAAGGTTCTTTTGGACTAATCCTCTCAATATTTGGACGCAGTTGGAGTATGTCTTGGTTGGATTGTACACGAAATCCAACCGGGCCCCTAGAACGGAAAGGCCGTTAACTTTCAGATCGGACGTTCGTTTGACGAACCGTCAGCGGCGTTGGTGATCACGTTGAGAAATGGACCCTATGAGTATACCCTATGTGATTTTAGGGTAAAATTGAGATACGGTTGGGTTGGTTTGTACACGAAACCAACCGGGCCCCTGGGACAAAAATGGTAATAACTCACAGACCGGGCGTCCGATTGACGCGCTGTCTGTTGCGTTGAGACCCCTATGACGAGGCGGCCCTTTGAGATACTTCTTCGTGGGACTTTTTGATACTTGGAGTATCGACCTTTAGCTCGTGGAAGGGACCCTCCCGGAGACGAGCATACAGAGTATGGAGACTGTGTAGCTGGGTGAGACCAGAAGACTGCTTGTCCGATTAGAGTTGGAGAGACTTGTATAGCCTAGTGGGGAGCACTACTCTGTTTGGGTGGCAGTCCCACGGTGTGGAGCACTGCTGTGTTTGGGTGGAAGACCCGTGGTACTCGATAGGAGGAGTACCTCTGCAGGCTATTAGGGGTGGTGCAGTACTGTGTTTGGGTGGCAGACCCCGGCGGGGAGCACTACTATGTTGGGGTGGCTGACCCGCAGTACTCGATCGGAGGAGTACCTCAGCAGTCTTAGGTTAGTGAGAAGTACATCAGAGTCGTGACGTAATCACTGTACTCGTCAGAGACGGAGCTTTTCATCAGTTACGGTTTCGATAATGAAAAATCCTGGTTTGAGCTGAGTCAATGACCTTCGTGTTTTCCTCAAGATTGAGATGAGTTACAAGATAACTTATTTATATGTATGGTCATATACCTAAGTGGTGGTTATCCGTTTACTTCATATATGTGTGATACCTTGTGGCTGAGATGGGTTACATGGTAACTTAAGTATAAGTATTGGGTTATACATAAGTAAGGCTTATCTGTTGAGAACTTTCCTTGTGATTAGCCTTCTTGGATTTGGGTGTGACCTTGAGGGTCTTGGGGTCCCTACTGAGTATAGTATACTCACCCCTACACGGGCTTATCCCGCACTTCGTTGTGTTGGTTGCAGACGATGGACATCACTGATCGTGGTTGAGGCTTGTAGAGTTGGACGGTACCCGAAGGTGGATCTCATGATGAGTCGATACCCGGAGGTGGATCTCACGACGAGTCGGTACCCAGAGGAGGATCTCACGACGACTAGGTACCCGGAGGTGGATCTCACGATGAGTCGTTAACCGGAGGATACGGACAGACATGGATCGCTGAGGAGTACATCTATACCTACCCTTCAGGTAGGAACCCGGAGGACGATCCAGGAGTTGCTTGTCCCTTTCAGCTGTTTTCCTTGAGTTGTACTTTACTTTCAGTTGTAGTTGTACCTTTTTTTGGGCTTGTATTGTCGGCCTCTTGTACTATCAGCACGTTTGTTTCACTACTTTACTTATTGTAGCTTCTTCTTGTACTCTTTTTGTGTGTGTTTTCATTTCGTAAAGGAAATTCCTTCCCTTTTTATTGGGATTTACTCCTTTGGTGCTAGTCGCCAGCCCCTGGCCTATGGAAGGCAGGATTGGGGTAGTCACGGGACGGGCCCTGAGGACAGGTCGTGACAAATTGGTATTAGAGGAGTTGGTTCTACCATAGGACTTATTACTCTGATATTTCTTTTCTATGAAGCAATAGTGTTAAGGGTACCGAGTGTGGTCATCAGTTCATGGAGTCCAGTGTTGGTGTGGCGGCCGATGTATCCGTACACCAGGACCCTGACTACTGATTTCCAACATTGTGCATGAAAAAACTGATTGCATGTGTGTTTCCAATAGTTTTAAAGTCAGCTCGAACCAGGTCATCTCACCAGGTATAAAATGTTGACCGTGTCGCATCTGTTCAGGATGTCTCCACACAGACAGTCAGTTTGAGTTTTGAGATAGTACACGATAACGGCCCTCCGAGCGACGAGGCTCCTGTGCAGGGCCATTTTTACTATGTTAGCACCCTCAGGTGGTGTACCAGCAACACCACCACCTATTGGGATGCAGATTCCACCAGCCATACAAGCGAACCGTGCACGCCAACAGAGCACGTTGCACGAGTTCTAGCAGCAGAGGCCTCCGAGGTTGCGAGGTGAGATAGATTCCCAAACAGTAGAGGACTAGCTGGAGGCGATTTCTAGAGTTTTTTGCCTAGTTGAGACATCAGTAGAGTGGATGGTGGACTTGGCTACTAGTTTTTTCCAGTGAGTGACCATGAGGATGGTCCACATAGTGATGAGGCTTTGTTATGTGGACCGATGCCTGAGATATTGCCTTTGGTTAGTGTGTTAGCTATACATCACTACATGTTGGTCAGCAGTTACAACTGGCGGTACTGCTAGGTGACACATGTAGGCTTACTGCCTTACATGTGTTCTAGCACTAGATATACTTCAAGTTCCGAGGCAAGCCCGACTCAACAGGTGGATGAGGACTGGCTTGAGGAGGTGTTAGAGAATTTTCTAGAGCTTATAAATCTTCGGCAGGACGACATTTCGGTAGTTGAGAATTCATCGGGGTGTACCAAACCATTCCTGGTACTCGATGAATATGATGTGATTGGTGCCTCAAGGCTCAGACATCCGAGCGAGGTTTATTTAAGGACATCTGAGCTAGCACCTTTTCTCTATGAATTCCTACTTATGCTAGGGTGCTAGAAAGAACCTTTGTAGTTGAGAATTCTTTTGCTGAATGAATGCAGTCAGTTAAGGTTAGCATTGTGAAAGCAGGAAACTGGCGCCAGTCTCAGAGACTTGTGCATGTAAAATGTTTCAAGTAAAGGAAGTGAAAAGGAAAGATGAATCTGCAGGGCAGAAGACGTGGAATTGGAGCTAGGAGAGCAGCATGTGGTGGTGAACTTTTTGGCATGTTGCAACCACCCGCCTTTGTAATCCCAGCTAGGCTCAGGGAGATGGAGGGAATGGGAAAGAGTAGTTGCATGCGGTCAAGAAGTGCGATCGAAAGGCTCTAAGGATGATTCGATGTACGTAATGTGTCTTCTACTAGCTGCCGTAACAACAAGACATTTATAATAATCATCCCTTCCTTCCACAAATCTTGTCCCAGACCTAGAGTTTCCGGTTAAGCCATAGACTTGACCCTCACGTCTGGAGATACCTTTGGGAGGAGACTCGATAATCACACTTACGCTGACGGTGTGATCTGTCCCTTGATGAGAGAGTTTCGGTTGGAACCTCTTGGTGGCAGTGTCGAGGCCTTATGATGTTGGTTTGAGTATGGACTGAGCAATCACATTTTATACACAAATTGACTGTATTAGGTAAAAATGTTGTTGTCTATCTACAACGTTGAGATGGGTTTTCCTTGGTCAGCCAAAAGGAAACCCCAGGAAGCACAGGATAAACTCATGCTTAGGAGGGTGTAGCTGATCACTCTTCGATTCGAAAACCATAACCTCATGGTTGTAGGAGTTTTGAGTTTCAGTTCTAATCATGAAATGGAGGCCTCTAGAGTTCGAGGATGGAGACCATGTTATTATACGGGTCTCACCTCGATGAGGTTTACAGATATTTGGACGAGGAGGCGAGATATCTCCAAGGTTCGATGGACCTTTCTAGGTCCTCAGTAGGGTAGGCAAGGTGGTTTACCGGTTGACCTTTCCACCTCAGTTGCACTGGGTGCACGATGTCATCCACGTATCATAGCAAAGGAAATATGTGCATGACCCTTCACACATCATTGACCTCCGGGAGCTGGACGTCGATGATGGGGTGCCATTCATATAGGTTCTAGTGGAGAACGAGGATCAACAGGAGCAGGTCCTACGTGGATGGTCGATTTCTCAGGTGCGCTTTCACTGGCAGCACAAGAACCTCCAGGAGAGCACATGGGATCGGAAGGCTCAGTTGTGTGCTCAGTACCACTTTTGTTCCCTAGTTTGTGTTATAGCTTTACGAGGATGTAAATCCCTGAGATGGGAGTAATGTAAAGACACGAAAATTTCAAGGAAAATTTTTTCTTAATTTCTTTGAAATTTTGCGAGACCATGGCTTCTGACGGCACCAGATCCCGAGGCCCGGTGTGCCCAGAATCAATTTCTGAAGATTTAGCTCGGGTACGTTCAGTGAGCGAACAAGAGGGTTCTTCTATCTTTTGAACTGGTGCTCGGAATTGAAATCCAAGGGAACCAATGAACTCACAACGTCTGTATTTGCTTAATAGAACTTTTACCATAGGTGCGTTTGTTCGGGGAAAGAAGTTAAATTTTGGGGTTTAAGGAAGTAATAAATATAATTGTGTACAATTTTATTTTTGATATTCAAGGAAGTTAAATTCTTCCCTGGGAAGTTGTTGGTGGGGTCCACAACCACCCAACATCCCATGTGTGAATATGTGGGAGGTGGGTCCTACACCCACCTAACCTCCCATGGGAGATTTTATTGTCGTGGGGCCCACACGAGACCATAACCCTTTGAACTTCTTATAACCCCCCATAAACTCCCTTGCAGTTAATGTGCAAACTCCCCTTTAATCTCTCCTCACTTTTGAATTTTGAATCAACTTTTCACCTTCTTCTCTCTCTAATTAATTAAGCCAACCCATGATAAATTAATTGGGTGATTCACTTAATTTATTTATTTTGAGTTTTGAAATATTTAGTTTTTCATGGATTTTCATTAAGATGGAGAGATCTTCTCTAAATGTTTTCCTTAGAAAATATTTTGTTGGAAGAAACCTCTTGAGAGGGATCTTTGTGAAGGAAGAGGGGTTTTCCTCCTTCATTGATGAAGACCAAACCTCCAGCGAGGAATGACGATGCACCCTCTATCCTCTTCGTAGCACGACAAGAGAGGAGACATAAATTCTTCCTCAGGTGCACACTGACGACAACGGAAGCAATGAATGCCAGCGACCATCATCATCTTCATCTCCTCCCTTGGGACGACGTTGACGAGCCGAAGTCCACCCTCTTGCGATAACATCAAAAAATGACGAATGACATGAGGGAGGGGGTTTTCGTATATAGTGTTTATGTAAATTATACCCTCATGTGTGGGTATTTAATTGCTGGGTGTTTATATGATTTATTTGAATTAAATTATACCATCGTCAATGATTAAAATCATCTGTTTAATTGATTGTCATTTGATAACACCTAACGCGGAGGGCGCGGGTCGAACAAACACGGCCCGACAACCCTCCGCAGATTGTTGTTGGTACGCGAATCGGCGGGCGATGATGGAACAAGCTGTAAAAACAATTTCAGGTGTTCACCGTAAAGTACGGGACCCGAGATGACCACTGGCGAAGACGACGGGCAAAACGGACCACCGGAGTGCGTCTGGTCATCTGCAGAAAGTGGCGGCGGCGCGCCACACCGTCGTGGTAGGGGACTCGAACGGATAAGCCGTTCTGGGTTTAGGGGGAGGCGCGGATTAATTTTCGCGCCATTTCAGTCAACGGGGGGGGGGGGGGGGACCGCACCCCCCCTTCGCTCTTCGCTGGCCAAGCGGGCTACGCCCACGCCAGGCCAACCAGTCACGCCAGTCGGACCGGACGTGCCGGGCCGGACCGCCCAAGCCGGGTCGGGCTGCCCGTGCTGGGCTGGACCCCTGCGCTGGTGTAGGCCGCATCGGCCAGGCCAGGCCGCGCCCTATCGGGCTGGACCCGGACCCGGGTCAGGTCGACCGAGTTCAGGCCGACCAAAGCGGTGTCGGGCCGGGTCGGACCGGGCCCGAACCCCCTACTTTTGGGAAGTTTCATTCAGACGCCCATAACATGGGATACGGACCTCCGATAGATGCACCGTCAGTTGTGATGGTATCCTTGGATCGAGACGGTCGTTTCGGTATATTACAATCAAGGTTTCGGAGAAAATTGGGTATGTCCGGGTCGGTTTGAACACGAGGCCAACCGGGCCCTCAGAGCGGAAACACCTATAACATGAGCTCCGGACGTCTGATTGACGTGTCGTCGACTTTGTGGATTCTTCTTAGTGAGACGGTTCTTTTGGATTACTCCTCTTGAGATTTGGATGAAGTTGGAGTATGGCCGGGTTGGATTGTACCCGAAATCCAACAGATCCCCTGGAACGGAAAATCCGTTAACTTTCAGACCGAACGTCCGTTTCACGAACCGTCAGTGGCGTTGGTGATCAAGTTGAGAAACGGTCCCTATGAGTATACCCTATGTGAGTTTGGGGTATATTTGAGATATGGTCGGGTTGGTTCGTACATGAAACCAACCGGGCCCCTCGGACGAAAAGGCTAATAACTCACAGATCGGGGCGTCTGATTGACACGCCATCTGTTGTGTTGAGACCCCTATGATGAGGATGTACTTTGAGATACTTCTTTGTGGGACTTTGTGATACTTGGAGTATCGACCTGTAGCTCGTAGAGCGGACCCTCCTGGAGATGAGCATACGGAGTACGGAGACTGTGTAGCTGGTTGAGACCTAAAGACTGCTTGTCTGATTCGAGTCGGAGAGACTTGTATCACCCAGTGGGGAGCACTACTGTGTTTGGGTTGTAGACCCACGGTGGTGACCACTACTGTTTTTGGGTTGCAGACCTGCAGTACACAACAGGAGGATTACCTATGCATGCTATTAGGGGGTGCACTACTGTGTTTGGGTGGAAGACCCCGGTGGGGAGCACTACTATGTTTGGGTGGCTGACCTGCGGTACTCGACAGGAGGAGTACCTCAAAAGTCTTAGGTTAGTAAGAAGTACCTTAGAGTCGTGACAGGATCATTGTACTCGTCAGAGATGGAGCTCTTCAACATTTAAGGTTTCGATAATGAAAAATCATGGTTTGAGCTGAGTCAATGACCTTCGTTTTTTCCACACGATTGAGATGAGTTACTAGATAACATACGTATATGTATGGGAATATACCTAAGTGGTGGTTATCCGTCAACTTCAAATATGTGTGATACCTTGTGGCTGATATGGGTTAATTGGTAACTTAAGTATATGTATGGGATTATACCTAAGTAAGGGTTATCCATTGAGAACTTTCCTTGTGAATATCCTTGTTGGATTTGGGTGAGACCTTGAGGGTCTCGGGGTCCCTATTGAGTATAGTAAACTCAACCCTGCACGGGCTTTGCCTGCACTTCGTTGTGTTGGTTGCAGATGACGGACATCACTGATCGTGGTTGAGGCTTGTAGAGCTGGACGGTACCCGGAGGTGGATCTCACGACTAGTCGGTACCTAGAGGTGGATCTCACGACGAGTCGGTACCCGGAGGTGGATCTCACGACGAGTCGGTACCCGAAGGTGGATCTCACAACGAGTCGGTACCCGGAGGAGAAGGACAGATGTGGATTGCTGAGGAGGAAATCTGTACCTACCCTTTAGGTAGGAACCCGGAGGATGATCCAGGATCTTCTTGTCCCTTTCAGCTGTTGTCCTTGAGTTGTACTTTACTTTCAGTTATTGTTGTACCTTTCTTATGGGCTTGTATTTCCGGCCTCTTGTACTATCAGCACGTTTGTTTCACTGCTTTACTTAGTGTAGCTTCTGCTTGTACTCTATTTGTGTGTGTTTTCGTTTTGTAAAGGAAATTCCTTCCCTTTTTATTGGGATTTACACATTTGGTGCTAGTCGCCAGCCCCTGGCCTATGGAAGGCGGGCTTGGGGTTGTCAGGACACGGGCCCTGAGGACGGGTCGTGACACAAGTATTGGATGATCTAAATTTGTTTTATTGTGTGATGAAGAGAGGATATGGGGTGGCCTTTTATAAGTGGGGGAGAGGATAACATCGTATTTTTTAGTAGAATTGAGTGATACCAAATTTTTCATGTTTAAAATAGTTCAAAAAAAGACCATTTTGGATCCATGTATGTTAAATGGTATAAATATTTCAAAAAAATGTTTCTAGATAAGAATCTATGTAATTTTTACCCTTTTATTTTTATATAAACCCATAATGGAAATTTTTTTACAATAACTGTTGTAATAATTTTTTTTTGATTTCACTAATAATTTTAGTCAAAAATTATGTAAAAACTTATTATAATCTTAATAATACTGTTTTTTCAAATATAAAACCATTTTCCATTTCAATTCATAGATTTCGAAAATATTAATTTAAAATTAATTCCACATATATGACAAGAAAACGGATTTTTAATTTCAAAATGTTTAAAAGTTTATATTGTTTTTATAACTAAATTTAATATGAAATGATTCAAATTAACTAATTTCTAATATTTTTTAAAAATTGTAAATAATTTTACAATTAAAAAAATTAAAAATATATTTTAACAATATAAATAATTTAATCAAAAAGGCAATTTCCCATTAAAAAATAGTATTTTTCACTATTCATCATAAAATGAAACTTCCATTGAAAATAAAAAAAAATAGCATATGATAATTTCGTTATACCAATTTCAAAAATGATTTTTATTTTTTAAAATAAATTTCACAAAAAAGGTAAAAAATAATTTTAAATTAGTTTTGAATTGTGTGACTAAAAATTCTTTTAAAAAAATACATTTTTTCAAAGAATATTTCCATTTCTATTAAATGATACTTAATATATTAATATTTTATAGGTAATTAATAAACATTTCTATAATATATATTTTCATTAGATATTTAATGATATTCATAACCAATAATTTTATATCTATGTTATAACTATCAATATAAAAAATATCAATGTTACATTGTTGTTCAGTAATACTAGATCTTTCATGTAATGTAAAATGACGAAGAAACTCATTATTTCATTTAGCACAAGCTAAAAATAGGGTTTTTTTAATTATAACTATTGAATAAATCTAGTTTATTTATAAATAAATATATCATAGGGTCTCGAGTTGTTATATTCCCTTTTATTCACTATGTTGTGTGTCATATTCACTATCAAACACAATGTCCTTATTTTAGAATTATCTGGTGTTACATTATCTCCACCTTAAATAAATTTCTTGCCTACAGTTTAAAAATGAAATTGATAATGTAAAAGCCTTGGTAAATAAAGAATATGATATTTTCATATTTATTAATATTTTTGAATTAAATATTAATTTTAATTTAAAGGGGACGTTATTTTTGATGGCATACCCGATACACAACAATGAGTTTCATTGAAATCTAATATTGCACACAATGTTGAGTCGTACTGAAAAACAATAACATAATATTATTTTAAATAGTAGTTACCACCTAGTTGTTGTATTGGAGGTAATGAATAAAACTAACTACAATATGATAATACATTTTTGATAAAAAAATTTACATTTATCGAATAAAATTTATAGGCTTAAAATGTGAATGAATCTAATTTTAAGCACAAATAGTCTAATATTTTTTAAAAGGTCAATTTAATGTCATTTGATGGAGAACCATTATAAAATATATTTTATTTCACATTTATATGTTTTATTTTAAAAAATAATATTCTTTTCTAGAATTGTAACATCAAAATTAACTTTTGGTAAATGATTGTTATTTTTCTAAAAATATTATATTTTTAATCAATAGTCAAAAATGATGTGTTTTAACTCAAAACTAACTTTTAATATAATTTATTTATATTGATGGATTATATTTTTAATTTGTTTTAAAGTTTAATTAGATTATATTTTTACCATTTAATCCAAATTTTGTCATTGGAAATAATTTCACGTTGAAATTGGAAATAAACAAGTGTCAATGTTTTGATAGTTATTATTTTTGAAAAACACGCTTTTTTGTTTTGACAACGGGAATTAATGATAAATTAATTTCTACAACTTAAGTGTTTTGAATTTATAAAAATTGATTCCATATTTCGAATTAGGAATTCCAAATTATGTAAATAGTTAACTTTTATTTTTAGACATTATGAATATTTACTTCGGTAAAAATTTTATTTTACATGATTAAAGGATAAATCCGATAAATAGGGGTAACAAATTATTATAATAATAATATCCAATTATTCTAAAATCTGTCCTAATCCTATTGGTTGATACATGCCCGACCATGGGAATCCTTAGGTCGATTTTGGGACCCCATGAAGCCACTTATGAGTGACAATGACACTTTATATTAATTAATTTAATGAAATGACAAAAATTACATAAACATATATCTTTTATTAAATACATTTTTACATATAGTTGTATAAGATATATCATTAACTATAAATATTCATTTTAAATCTAAAAATATTTCCCACATCATGGAATTTTTTTATATTTTTTAGAAATCAAATAAATAAAATTATTTATGACACAATAAGGATGCAGAGTTTACCTCATTAATGAATGATTTAAATAAATAAGATTATAAAGATTAAAATAATGTCCAAAACCTGTCCATTTCTTATAGGATGATTTTATGTCCAACAAGAGTCATCTTATATTCTACTTTAATAAATTTTGGACCTTTAGAAACCAAAAATTATTATATAAAAAAATAATATTTTCAAACATTCATAAAAAGCTCCTCCCCCCTTATAAAAAGCCCGAACAACACATAACTCAGACCTCTAAATCCCCTTGTCTTGACCAAAAACTACTCAATGAAGCTCTATACATCCCACTATTCCACCTTGAAGCATTAACTTATGCACATGGAACTTAAAGAAATCCTTTTGATCCAAACCAATGGGAGTTACCCGAATTAAAGGTAACGTATTCTCTTAAATTCTATTTTTTATATTACTTCTCCACCCCCTAAACACTTTTTATTAATTTCTTTTATAAAAATCTTATTATGATAAATATAATGTGTTGTTTTATGAGAATTATTCGATCTATACTTTCCCACACCACCATCTAATAGGTAAATAACATATTGTTTCTGTGGATGGTGAAGTACTACCTCACAAAACAATGATTGTTCAATATTCTCCTACAACCTCTCATGGTGGCCATTAAGATGGAAATTTATTTATATGTGAGGTATATTATAATTATATTGTATCTATTATTTTTTTATTGTTCATTTATATCATTCCTTTATGGTTTCCATAATGGGTAAATGTGATAATTTAATTTGAGGAAGTGTGGACTACTGCCCCCATCAATGTGATATAACTCGTTTATTCCATATATGGAACATATAAAGGATAGCGTTACTTAAATTATATATACGATATTAATATATAATTATAATATATATATGTATCATTAATTTTTCATTCAATTAAATAAGAAATATAAATGAAAGTAGCGTTCATATGTACGTACGACTTACCATCTCCATGAACAATGCATTTCATTTATTACCTCCAAATGTTATGTAATATTATAAATGCATATATATAATGGATATATATGATATATATATATGAAATGTAAATAATTTATATCATTCTGTAGATAATGGGCTTTTGGGAACATGAACAATTTGTAATTATAAGAAGTTCATTTTTTACTCAAGTACCAAATATCAAGAAAATGACCATTATTAACATAAATGATTACATAATGTTTATAACATGGGAATGAGTAATATAAAATGAATAATAAACTTGAAAAAAGTTCTTAATAAAGTATAAATTAACCTTAGTTTATTATTCAGGAGAATAAAGAATGAATGGGGAAAGTCGGACATGAGTTAAGGGACTTCATTTCAATCTCCTTTTATTGAGGAATCCTTTGATTTATACATGACATTATTTTATAAGTTGAATAAACCCCATTGAATTTTAATTTCATTGAAAGGGAATAGTATCTCTACGAAGCATTTTACTAACTAAAAAAAAGAATGTTTCTTTTTTAACATACGTGGTGACAATGATCATTCTTCCGTTGTCAGTATTATTTAATCTTTGGCTTCCACAACAAGCCTCAGTCTTTTTTAAGGGAAATAAATACCATATACCATTTTTACGTTTTTTAGAATTGAAAATGGGTTTGAGAAAGCAATGATTATTTCAATATATTTAAAACATATATTGTGATTGAAATATGTAAATGTTGGCTTTCCTTTATAAAATTTTTATGTGTTATGGTTCTTTGGAATTGTTTACATATATGGGTGGTTCTGTGATAATCCTAGTGCAGTTGAGCCTATGATATCTCTCCAATGAAATGGGTAACGTGACAAAGGTAAATGTGAATGTTTCTCTTAAGAGATTAAGGGAATATAGTCTGATGGGTATTCCAAATGTAACTCCCTACGTAGATGTCAAAGCTACAACGTAAGTATGTTATATATGCCACAAGTTACCTTTATGATTTATGTTTTCAATGTGCTATTAATAAATATTATTATTTCTTGAGGTAAATAAAAGAGCATTAGTTTTGTATGTATTGATGGACTAGTTATTTTATTTTTTTATTTTATAACCCTTACTGAGTTTTTTATGCTCATCCCAAGTTTTCAACTGTTTTTTACAGGACAGAAAGATGAATAGGGTCAATGAGGGGATCATGGAAAATTCACACTCTTTAAAACATGGAACTAGACATAAATCTATTTTTTGAAGAGTTTTTATTTTATGAACAAAATGGAAACTGATTAGAAGTGTCTACATTGTAATTTTTGAGATGTAATGTAATAGTTATGTCCTAATTCTCTAAAACGCTAAACCTAAAAATATCCTCAATGTGAATTGTACATTTAATTCAAGATTATGTAATTTTATAAGGCTGGGTCCTTATAGTTAGTATCAATGTCACGACCCGTCCCTCGGGGCCCGTGTCTTAACTATCCCAAGCCCACCTTCCATAGGACATGGGCAGGCGACTAGCACCAAAGGCATAAATCCCAATAACTGGGAAGAAATTACCTTTATAAAATGTAAACACACACAACCAGAGTACAAGCGGATGCAAACACTATGTAAAAGTTGTATAACAAGCGTACTAAATTTAAAGGGGCAGAATACAAGCCCAGTTGTAATGTACAAATACAACTGAAAACAAGTACAAATGAAATGGACAAACATCTGGAGGGT
This sequence comes from Viscum album, assembly GCA_963277665.1. Taxonomy (NCBI): domain Eukaryota; kingdom Viridiplantae; phylum Streptophyta; class Magnoliopsida; order Santalales; family Viscaceae; genus Viscum; species Viscum album. The sequence continues at coordinate 1,026,511,526 of OY728121.1, read as the reverse complement.
GGAAGCAGCTCATAGGTTGTCCTCTGGGGTTCCTACCTGAAGGGTAGGTAAGGATGGCCTTCTCAGCACTCCACATCAGTCATGCTCCTCCGTGTACTGATACGTCACACGTTCCTCCTCCGGGTACCGTCCAATCCTGGCGCTCTTGGCCTGCGTCAGCGTTGTCTGTCGTCTACATCCAACACAACGAGGTGAGGGAATATCCCATGCATGGGTGAGTATAACAATACTTAGTAGGGACCCCGAGACTCTCAAGGTCTCACAAATTCAACAAGGATAGACCACAAAGTATGAAATTAACAGATAACCACTACTTAGGTATATGCTCATACATATGCCTAGGTTATCAAGTACCCATCTCAATCATGAGGAAAACACAAAGTTCATTGACTCACCTCAAACCATGATTTTCATTATCAAAATCACAATTGTTGTAAAAATCCACCTCTGTCGAGTACAGTTTCCCTATTGCGACTCCGAGGAGCTACTGACTAACCTTAGACTGCTGAGTTACTCCACCTGTCGAGTACCGCGGGTCTGCTGCCAAACCGGGCGCTCCGTCCGCTGTGGGTCCGCTGCCAAACCGGGCGCTCACCCTAATAGCCATCAGAGGTACTCCTCCTATCGAGTAATGCGGGTATGCTTCCAAACTAGGTGCTTTGTCCGCCGTGGGTCTGCCGCCAAACCGGGTGCTCCGTCCACTGGTCTAGTCGAATCACTCCAAGTCAAATCGGTCAAGCAGTCGTCAGGTCTACAGCTACTACGTCTCTACACTCCATACGCTTGTCTCGGGGAGGATCCGCTCCACGAGCTACTGGTCCATACTAGAAGTTTCATGAAGTCTCATGTGGAAGTATCTCCAAGGAACGCCATGTAATAGGGGTCTCAACGCAGTAGACGACGCGTCAATTGGACTCCCGGTCTGTGAGTGATTAGCATTTCCGTCCCAGGGGCCCAGTTGGGTTTCTGGTATAATCCAACCCAGCCATACTCAAACCACATCCGAATCCTATGTGGAGTATGCCAAATGGACTGTCTCATCAAGAGGAATCCAACATAGTCGACGACACGTCAATCCGACGTCTGTTCCTTAAGTTATAAGTGTTTCCGCTCTGAGGGCCCAGTTGGTTTCAAGTTCGAACCAACCTGTACATACCCAAAATTCGCAAAAAAAACGTGAGTGTGATATTCCGAAATGACCTTCTCGATCCAAGGAATCCTATACAACTGACGGTGCAACGATCGGAGGTCCATAGATCATGTTATGGGCGAATATCTGAAAACGGTGTAAAGAGGGGGGTCTGGGTCTGGTCCATAGCTCAAGTTATTGGAAACTGACGGTGCATCGATCAGAGGTCCATAGATCATGTTATGGGTTGTCTTCCCATGCAGCGCCAAGCGGTGCTGTGGCATCCTCTGCCCGGCCAGCTGGCGAGCGGGACGGTTTTCACGCCCCGCGCGGGCCGCGGTTCTCCGTAGCGTGGCGCCTCAAGGCGCCGCGATCTTATTGTCCAGCCGGCTTGTCCATCATGTGGCTCGCATCGTGGGCCACAGTCTTCCCATAGTGCGGCACCAAGTTCGTGTCGCGGTCCTCCAGCCCGGGTGGCTTCGGCCAGCCGGTTTTCTTCATCCGAGTGGCGCGCACTACGGGCCGCGGTTTCCTCCCCACAGCCGGTGCCACGGCGCCGGTCCTCCTCTACCGCAGCACGGCTTGGTCGTGGCCATCAGTATGTGGCCGTATCTTCCAACCACCTCAGCCTACATGGCCATGGCTTCCTTCATTCGCCACGGTGCGACGGCACCGTAGCCTTCCGACTTAGCTTCTGTCGCCATCATAAGCAAGGTTCAATGGATGGACGTTGGGCGTTGTTTGTTCGGCCCATCCCCTCCGCATTAAATGATAACAACCCAATTACCACCAACCAAAATCAAACGCCAAGGTGCAAGGATAATTTACACATGTAGAATAAATAAATATTCCATAATTCTCCCTACCTTGTAATTAACGCCACATGTCGACGAGCTACGGAAGATGAGCATCACGGAGGTCGGGCGTCGCGGAAAATGTATGTCGATTCCGTTGACGTCGGGGTGCGTCCGAAGAGGAAGCGTTGTCTCCTCCCTTGTCACAGAGGAAGAGGAAGGTAGACTCATCATTTTTCTTCGGTGGAATCGGAATTCTTCATTGAAATGGACGTCATTCTTCATGGGAGATATTCTTCGTCGAGGGAATACTTCCTCGAGTTCTTCGTTGGAGAAGGTGAATTCTCCCAAGCCCTTTCCACCAAAATATTCTCCAAGTCCAAAAGAAATAATAGGCTCTCAATATAATAATAATAATAATATTTACATGCCTTTCAAAATTCAATCACTTAAATTAATTAATTAATTATGGATCAATTAATTAATTAAAAGGTGTTGGAAAAATAATTAGGGAGAGAGGTAGGTGGAAGGTTTAATCGTAATGAGGGGAGGTGTTAATGGGGAGTTTAAGGGGTTTGAGGGGAGGTGAATGGTTAGGGGATCATGGGGTCCCCACCAAACATTATCCTCTAATGGGAGGTTATGTGTGTGTGGTTCCCACCTCTAACTCCCCCTTGTAGGAAATAACCAACTCCTAAATAATAAAATTGTGTACAAAAATTTTATTTAATTTGAAAGAAATCCCCAAAAATCAACTTCTCCTCCTGAACAAACGCAACTGCGGTAAATGTACACATAAGCGAATATCGGTGCAGCGAGTTCATCAGTGCCCTCAGATTTCAATTCCGAACACCGGTTCAAAAGATAGAAAAACTGACACGTACGTTCACAGAACACACACGAAAAAAAACTTCAAAAATTGATTTCGAAAACACCGATCCTCGGAATCAGGTGTCGTCAAAAACCACGGACTCGTAAAATTCCAAGGTATTTAAGAAAAAAAATCACATGAAATTTCCGGGTCTTTACATTTCTCCCACCTCAAGGCATTACTTCCTTGTAAAGTTTCAACACACACTAGGGAATCAAAAGGGGTATTTAGCATGCATCTGAGCCTCTGGCTCCTAGGTCCTCTCCTGGAGTTTCCTGTGCTGCCAGCGAATGCGCAGTAGAGGAATAGACCATCCTCATAGGACCCGCTCTTGTCGATACTCAATCTCTTTTGGAACCTCCGTGAAAGTCGACCCATCATTGATATCTAGCTCCCCGTGGTTGATGATGTGGGACGGTTCGTGCACGTATCTCCTCAGCTGAGATACGTGGAAGGCATTGTGCACCCGGTGAAACTCAGGTGGAAGGGCCAGGGGGTAATCCACCTCCCCTACTCTGCTGAGAACCTGGAATGGACTAATGAATCGCGGAGATAACTTCATGCCCCTCCCAAATCACCGCAGACCTCATCGAGGTGAGACCCAAAAGAAATCATGGTCGCCATCTTCGAATTCCAGTGGTCTCTGTCTCTTATCAACACATGTCTTTTGTCTTCTCTGTGCAGTCTTCATCCGCTCCTGGATGATTTTCACCTTCTTCATCATACCTCGTACCATCTCTGGTTAGTAGGAAGTTGGCTGACATGGTAAGTCGGTTGACGATCACCAAAATAGAGTTGTGACCTATGGATGTACAAGGAAGCCCCATCACGAAATCCATGGATATCCTATCCCACTTCCACTCCGGGACCTCTAAGGGTTGATCCAAACCAGCTGGTACCTGGTACTCCGCCTTCACTTGCTGACAGGTGAGGAATCATGAAACTAACTCTTCCACAACCTTCTTCATACCTGTCCACCAGTGTTGTCGTCTGAGGTCTTGATATATCTTCAAGGCGAAGGCCACTCCTGCTAACTCCATGTCATGGGTAGCATAGTTCATCCCATGTTGTCTCAACTATCGATAACCATATGCAATCACTGCTTGCTCTTGCATCATGACATACCCAAGTCTGGTCCCTGATGCTTCACAGTAAACTACGTACCCCATGCCTTCCTCTGGAAGCCTCAAAATGGGGCACTGGTCAACCTATGCCTCAGCTCCTGAGAGCTCTGCTGGCATTTCTATGACCACACTAATGGTTTCCCCATCTTCATCAACGCTCTAAAAAATCGGAAAAGATTTAGCTTTTTCCAAAAATAGAAAACCGGTCTCATCCCCTGGATGAACTACATAAATTTCCTAATACAGTCAGCCCTATCATAAACGGTACATTCATGTCATGGATGAATTCCTAAGGCGTCTAATCTACTACCAAGAGATCCAACCGTTACTTTCACCTCAAAGTGTTGAGTCACACTGTCGGCATCAGTGTGTGGTCACTGTGTCTCGTCAAGTAGGAATCTCAAAAGTGAGGGTTAAGTCAATAGTTTTAACCGACACCTCTTAGTATTAACCACACAAAAAGGCAGTAAAGAAAATGTCACAAGAACAAGTGTCTTTTTTTACATCATCTCAAATTACAAAGACACAATGCAACCAAAAAAAAACATCAACGAAGCCAGAGGAATCATGAACAAAGGCCTTTATGGCTGGAACTAGTCCCGCTCCTATCCACCTGCTTCCAGAGCTCGAGGTGAACTGCCTCGGGGTGGGACTAGTAGTGCTTGATGAATCTTATCACCATCCGCTGAAGGACCTGCTCCACTTCCTTTTCCACCACTCGGCTGATGCTCAAGCTCCTGCCGCTACCTCTATCTTGTTGGCTCCTACAATGCCTGCTGATCAACTGTATGGGGAGTCAGACAGTCCCGCTCTTTGTGACCCCATTCCCTGCAGAAATAACAGACCCTTCTCTGTTTAGATATCCCTCGACGTCGGGTGACCCACACCCCAATTGACACATCATGGGGTTGTCTGTCAGTCGGTCTAACCTGCTTGTTCCCCTTTGTCATATGTATACGACCTACAGATGAATCAGCTACTAACGGAAAGCCATGCGGCAAGAGCAGCAGCTCCTGAGCACGCACAGAGTGTAGAGTCACTAGTATAAACTCTGACCTGAAAAGACCCTCAATGTTTCCCCAGGTGAGGGTCGCCTCATCGTAAAATTGGAGCATCAGGCTCCACCACCTCTCATATACTCCCTTAAGTATACAAACAGCTATGTACACCATCAAGTCAGCGGGTGTCCCAACTATGGGGAATGCTCATGTTACAAACTCCAACTTGTACTCAGCCGTCTGTAAATCTGTCTCACCTCGAAACCTCAGAGGCCTCTTTCGCATGAACCCGTGCAATGTGTTCAAGCCGCGCACACCCTCTATTTTTAGGTCTTGTGGTAATGGTAGCCCAACGGGTAGTGGTACCGCTGGTTCCTCCGCTGTGATGGGGCCCTGCACCATGGCCTCACTGCTCAGTGGGCTACCATCACGCTCTCCACTCAGAACCCGCGCTGACTGACTAGGTGAAGACATCCTAAAAAGAAACAGATGTGACACGGTTAAAAGACTATACCTGGTTAGCTGACCTGGTTTGAGCTAATTTAAAGAACACTTTTGAAAACACATAGGCAATCAGTGTTTTTGTGCACCGAGTCGGAAATCAGAAGTCAAGGTCCTAGTGTATGGATACGTCGGCAGCCGCACCAACACTGGACTCCCTGAACAAAAAACCACACTTAGTACGCTTAACACTATTTTTTCATAGAAAATAAAATAATAGAGTCCTACGTTCTGTGGTAGAACCGACTCCTCTGATACCAATTTGTCACGACCCATCCCCCGGATCCCGTGTCGTAACTACCCCAAGCCCGCCTTCCATAGGCCATGGGCTGGAGACTTGCACTAAAGGCATAAATCCCAATAACTGGGAAGGCATGGCTTTTATAAAATGTAAACACACACAACTAGAGTACAATCAGAAGATAAAATTGCGTAAAAGTTGTATTATAAGTGTACTGAAAGTAAAGGGGTCTAGAATACAAGCCCAACTGTAAAGTACATATACAACTGAAAACAAGTACAATTGAAAGGGACAAATAGCTGGAGGGAGGAAGCAGCTCATAGGTCGTCCTCTAGGGTTCCTACCTGAAGGGTAGGTACAGATGGCCTCCTCAGAAATCCATGTCTGTTAGGCTCCTCCAGGTACCGATACGTCGTAAGGTCCTCCTCCGGGTACCGTCCAGTCTTGGCACCCTCGACCTCCGTCAGCGTTGTCCGTCGTTTACATCCAACAAAACGAGGTGCGGGCATTGCCCGTGCAGGGGTGAGAATAACGATACTCAGTAGGGACCCCAAGACCCTCACGGTATCACAAATTCAACAAGGATAAACCAAAATGTATGAAATGAACAGATAACCACTACTTAGGTATATTCCCATACATATATCTAAGTTATCAAGTACCCATCACAATCAATAGGAAAACACAATGGTCATTGACTCAACTTAAACCAAGATTTTCATTATCGAAACCACAACTGCTGGAGAACACTTTCTCCTTCGAGTACAGTGGCCATGACCTGACTCTGAGGTGCTACTCACTAACCTTAGACTGCTGAGGTAGTCCACCTGTCGAGTACCGCGGGTTTGCTGCCAAACTGGGTGCTCCCTCTAATAGCCGTTAGAGGTACTTCTATTGAGTACCGCGGGTCTACTTCCAAACCAGTTGCTCCTTCCTCCATGGTTTTTCCACCAAACCGGGCACTCCGTCCACTGAGCTAGTCGAATCACTCCGAGTCAAATCGGTCAAGCAGTCGTCAGGTCTACATCTACTAGGTCTCCACACTCCGTACGATCGTCTCTCAGAGGATCATCTCCAAGAGCTACTGGTCGATACACCAAGTGTCAATAATTATCATGTGAAAGTATCTCCATGGAACTCCATGTCCTATGGAACTCAACGCAATAGATGACGCGTCAATCGGACACCCGGTCTGTGAGTTATTAGCATTTCCTTCCTAGAGGCCCGGTTGGATTTCGGGTATAATCCAACCTGGGCATACTCAATACACATCCGAATCTTCTGTGTAGTATTCCAAAAGGAACATCTTATCATTAGGAATCCAACGTAGTCAATGGCACATCAATCGGACATCCGGTCCTTAAGTTATAAGCGTTTCTGCTCGGAGGGCCCAGTTGGTTTCGAGTTCGAACCAACCCGGATATACTCAAACTTCACCAAAACCTTGAGTGTGATATAACAAAATGGTCGTCTCAATCATAGGAATCCTATGGGACTGACGGTGCATATATCGGAGGTCCATAACTCATGTTATGGGAGAATATCTGAAAATGGCTTAAAGAGCGGGGTCTGGGTCCGGTCCGACCCGACCCAAACCACCATCGGTCAGGCCGAACCGGGTCTGGGTCCGGCACGGTAGCGAACGCCCCAGCCCAGGGAGTGTGTCCTGGCCTGGTTTTTGGTGGCCCATCCCAGCATGGTGCGGCCCGACCCGATGGGACGCGGCCTAGCCTGCGGCTGGCCGAGTGGTGCGGGGGGCTGCGACCCCCCGTTCTCCTGTACCGGTCGTGCCACCCCTCATGTCCGTCCGGCCGAAGGCAGCCGGTCATCCCCGGTGCGAGTGTCCCACACAGATGGCCGCTGTCTTCCCACGTGGTGCAAAGCGGTTCCGTGGATTCCTACACTCGGCTGGCAGGCGAGCCGGCCGGTTCGCCCGCTGAAGGGGCCCGCCCAGTGCGGGTCATGGTTCTCAGTAGCACAGCGCCTCTAGGCCCCGCGGTCTTCTTGTCTGGCCGACTTTAGTCAGCCGGCTTGTCCAGCAAGCGGCCTGCATAGCAGGCCGCCATCTTCTCGTTGCACGGTGCAAAGGTGGCGCTGCCGTCCTCCACCCCTTCCTACTCCGGGCTGCCGGTTTTCTTCGTCCTAGCGGCCAGCACCACAGGTCGCGGTTTCCTCCACACGTCCGTCGCGATGGCTCCAGTCCTCATCCCTCGTGGCCCAACATGGTCACCTCCTTCGGTACGTGACTGTCTCTTCCGACCTCCTCGGCCTAAATGGTCAGGTCTTACTTCATCTGGCACGGTGCGACGACACCACTCCCTTCCGACTCTGCTTCCGTCGCCATCATAAGAAAGGATCAATGGAGGGACGTCAGGCCGTGTTTGTTCGTCCCACACCCTCTACTTTAGATGATAACAACCCAATCACCATCAAGAAAAATCAAACACCAAGGTGCGAGGGTAATTTACACATGTATAATAAATTAATAATCCATAGTTCCCCCTATCTTGTAATTGAAGTCGCATGTTGACGAGCCGCAGAAGATGAGCATCGCGATGGTCGGGCATCGCAGAAAATGGATGTCGATTCCATCGACGTCTGGGTGCGTCTGAAGAGGAATAGGTGTCTCCTCCCTTATCATGGTGGATGATGAAGGAAGACTCATCATCGTTCTTTGGTGGAATCGATGTTCTTCGTCGAAGAGGATGTCATTCTTCATGGGAGATAATCTTCGTCGAGAGAATACTTCCTCATGTTCTTCGTTGGAGAAGTTGAATTCTCCTAAGCCCTTTCCATCAACACATTTTCCAAGGCCAAAAGAAATAATTGGCTCTCAAAATTATAATAATAATATTTCCATGCCTTTCAAAATTCATACACCTAAATTAATTAATTAATTTTGGATCAATTAATTAATTTAATGGTGTTGGAAAAATAATTTGGGAGAGAGGGAGGTTGAAGGTTTAACCTTAATGAGGGGAGGAGTTAGTGGGGAGTTTAAGGGAGTTGAGGGGAGGTGAATGGATAGGGGATCGTTTGGGCCCCACCACACATTATCCTCTCATGGTAGGTTATGTGGGTGTCTACCCCACCTCTAAATCCCCCTTGTAGTAATTAACCAACTCCTAAACAATAAAATTTTGTACAACAATTTTATTTAATTTGGACGAAATCCCCAAAAATTAACTTCTCCTCCCGAACAAACACAATTGCGGTAAAGGTCCTATAAGTGAATAATGTTGCTGCGAGTTCATCGGTGCCCTCGTATTTCAATTCTTAGCACCTGTTCAAAAGATAGAAAAACTCACACATACGTTCTCTGAATATACCTGAACAAACCTTTAGAATTTGATTCCGGACAAATTAGGCCTCAGAATTAGGTGCCTTCAGAAACCACAGACTCGTAAAATTCCAAGGTATTTAAGAAAAAAAAATTCATGAAATTTATATGTCTTTAAAATCAATGTTTCATTTAGATAACATTAGGAGTTAGAATATTGTTAAATTAATGTCCATAAATTAATGGTAAGATTGAAATGATATAGCATTTATAGATAATCTTTTTGCATTGCCTACGATATTGATGTGTTCAGAATGGTTTTCTTCAGAGGAAAAAAGGGATCTATGATGGAATGACACCAAGAGGAAGAAAACCTTCCAAATCAGCATCCGGAGATGGTCAGAATCGGAACTGAACATTTTGTTGCAGTGATAGAACAATTGACTTAGGCTATAAATGGCGGTGGTATCCATTCCCGAGATCATCCAGATCAACCAAATAGGAACATGTAAGTAGTGGAGTATTTCATGAGGAAACATCCCCAATCATTTAGATGATCTTATGACCTTTTTCTAGCTAAAGGGTGTATTAAAGAATTGGAGAATATTTTTTATGTCATGGGGTTTTCATAACATGAAAAGGATAGTCTTGTTGTTAACCTTTTTAAAGGTTAAGCTGATCAGTGGTGGTCAATGATGAATAATATCACCGATAGTGAGAAGATTGATTCTCTTGATTTGGATGAATTAAAATGTATGTTTCTTGAAAAATAATTTCCTATGGTGGTTAGTCTTAGGATGGAAAAAAATTCTTGGAATTGAGGAATTAGGATGACTCAATGGCTGCTTATGAAGAAAACGTTACTCAAATCGCAAGGTATGATCCAAATTTCAAATTAGAACATGATATTAAAATCAAACATTTTTACTTAGGATTAACGTCAATGTATAAAAGGGCTATAGATTCTCGTGATTTCAAAAGTTATGAAAAACTGGTTTTCTATTCGGAGAAGGTGGAAATGGAGTTTTCCGATGATCAGGTGTTCTTTGAAAAACAATAGAATAAGAGGTCGTGGTGGGAGATGAAATGGAAGAACTCTTCAAAAAAGTATGATGGTAAGAAACATAAGTTTACAGTTTGTGAAAATTTTTGTTAAAAGCATGTTGGGGAAAGCCTTTTGAATTCTAGTAAGTGATGTCGTTGTGGTAAAATGAGACATAAGGCTCGTAATTGCACTGAAAAAAAAACTGGAAATGGAAAGGCAAAATCTAAATTATAGTCAGTAAAATGTTTTAAGTGCAATTAAATGGTTCATTATACAAATGACTATACAATTAAGAACTCAACTGAGGGAAATCAACTGGACTACAAGCAGAAGGGGGTGGTGAAATCATTTGCAGCTACTTCAGTAGATGTTGGGCCATCAAATGAAGTAGTATCAGGTACATTTTTTGTTTGTTTATATTATGTCAATCTTTTGTTTGATTCAAGGTCTACACATTGGTTCATTTCTGATAATTTTTATAGAAAATTGGGAATTCCATATCATGATATGAATCATGAACTTATGGTAAATACACCAGGTTGAAATGTTGAGACAAAAAGAAATTATAAGAAACTTCTTATCCCCATGTGTGGAAAAAATCTACCTAAAAACTTTATTGTTTTTCCTCTAGTAGAGTTTGATTTTATTTTTGGTACGGATTGGATTTCTTTTTATCATGATAATATTTACTAGAAGGGTAAGGCGGTTTCTTTTTAGAAAGATTTTCATTTTCTGTACAATACTGATCCCTTATTTCTGATAACATATCATGAAGCTGATAAATTAGTAAAAATGTGGAAATGAATGTTACCTTGAACATATTGTATAAGGTAAAGGAACTATTCATATTAATGATGTGATGGTGTTAAATCAAAACCTTGATGTTTTTCATGATGTGTTTCATGGTATTATACCTAATCAGGATGTTTAATTTTTTGATGTCTTAGTTTCTAATGTTAATCCAATTTAAAACCCCCTGATCGAATGGATCAAATTAAACTTTTAGTGGAAAATAAGCATTTGAAGGAGTTATTAGACAATGGTTTCATTCGACTTAGCACATCGACATGGGGTGATCCTATCTTTTTTGTTAAAAATAACAATGGTTCAATGAGACTTTTCATTGATTATAGAACACGAATAACTTCACTGTTAAGAACAAGTATCCTCTACCTCATATCGATGATTCATTTGATCAGCTCTATGAAGCTCAGTATTTTTCAAAGATTGATTTGAGGTCGGGGTACCATCAATTGAATGTAAAGGAAGAAGACATTCTGAAGACCAAGTTTCTTACTAGATATGTCCATTATGAAATTTTAGTTATGATTTTTGGGTTAACCAATCCAACTTATGTATTCATGGATCTTATGAATATAATTTTCCATGCATTCTTGTATATGATTATTGTTGTGTTCATTGATTATATTTTGGTTTATTCTAAATGTAAATAGGACCATGAAAGTCAATTAAGGGTTTACTTTGAAACATTAAATAAAAAGAACCTGTATGGGAAATTCAAAAAGTGCTATTTTTGGTTACAACAAATTTCATTCCTTGGTCACGTTGTTTCTAATGAGGGCACAATTGTTGGTCCTACTAAAATAAAAGTTGTTGAATAATGGAAAAGACCCAAAAATATAACTGAGATTTTTTTTCATTTTTTGAAATGTTATTACTAGAGGTTTGTGGAAAATAAAGGCACGGTTATCTATCCCACTGACTATGTTAACTCGAAATGGTGTTATGTTAATCTGGAAAAAATAATGTGATGATTATTTTTCGGAATAGAGAAGAAGATTGGGGAATGCTCAAGTTTGGGCATTTCCTTCCAAAAATGGAGAGTTTGTTATCTACAGTGATGTTTCATTGAAAGGAATTGTCTATATCCTTATTCATAATGATCAGGCAATTTCTTGTGCTTTACATCAGTTAAAACCTAATGAGTTAAATTACCCTACACATGATTTGGAATTAGCTTCTATTGTTTTTGTTTAAAAAATTTGGAGTCATAATTTGTATGGATTAAAGTGTAAAATAAATAAATATCACAATAGTTTGAAGTATATATTCACTTAGAAATAAATGTACATGAGATAGAAGAAATGGCAATAATTAATCAAGGATTACAATTACAAAAATCATTACCATCCCGAAAAGGAAAATAAAGTGGATGATGATTTGAGTCAAAAAAGTAATTCTAAATTAACCTTGTAACATTTGTAATAAGATACTTTGATTAAAGACTTGATGAACTTTTGAATAGAAGTTTTTGGTGCAGGAAATTCCACGGTTTGGTTTCAGGTGTCAGTGAAATCATCTCTATCAGACAGAATTATGCAGGAACATAAGGAAGACTGCAAGTTGCAGATAAAGTTAGAGTTGGTTTAGAAGGGTATGTTTCCTGATTTTAACATCTATAATGATTTTATTTTGATATTTTGGAAGAGATTTTGTGTTACTTTTGATTCACATTTGAAGAATGTGTTTTTATTTGAAAATCATAGTTCTCTATTTTCAGTTAATCCTTTCATTACTAATTTATACTGTGATCTTCAATAGTATTACTGGTGGGATGGAATGAACAATGATATTGTTGATTTTACTGTGAATTGTTTGATTTGTCAGCAGGTTAAAGTAGAGAAGAAATTACCAAATGGGATGATTCAAACTTTATCGGTGTCAGAGTGGGAATGGGAAAATATAGCCATGGACTTTGTTGTGGGATTACCGAAGACATCTCGAGGTAATAATGCAATCTGGGTTATTATCGATTGATTGAATAAATTTTTTATTTTCCTTCCTATTCAAGATACTTTTTCTCTAGATCAACTTTCTCGGTTGTATGTTAATGACATAGTGAGGTTTCATGGAGTTCCCATTTCTATTGTATCTGATCATGATCCCAGGATTACTTATAACTTTTTTAAAGGCATTTAGAAATCATCGGGTACTGAATTAAATTTTAGTACATCTTTTCATCCTCGATCAGATGGGAAATCAGAATGAACAATTCAGACCATGGAAGATATGCTATGTGATTTTTCACTAAATTACTAGGGATTTTTGGACCTACATCTATTTTTGGTTGAATTTTCTTATAATAACTGTTTTCATTTCGGTATACAGATGGCTCTATTTGAGGTATTATATGGGAAGAAGTGTCAAACTCCATCTATTTGGGATTAAGTGGGTGAATGGAAACTGATGGGACCAAAATTGATAGAAGAGATGGCAGAAAAATTTCATTTTATTTAGAATCACATGAGAACAGCTCAGAGCAGGCAGAAAAATTATGTGGATAATAATAAGATGGATCTTTCTTTCGAGGTAGGTGATCATGTCTTTATCAATGTTTCTCGATGGAAAAGTGTGATTCGTTTTGGAAATAAGGGAAATTTGAGTCTGGGGTTCATTGGGCCTTTTGAAATCCTGGAGTAAGTTCGATCAGTTATGTATAGAGTGGATTTACCTCCATGTTTACCTCAGGTACACAATGTTTTTCATTTTTCAGTTTTGAGAAATTATATACTGGATCCATCCCAAGTTTTGATCAGAGAGGTAGTTTAGTTGGAAGAGAATCTCTCTTATGAGGAACAACCAGTCCAGATTCTTGACCGAAGAGAGCATGTGTTGTGGGGTAAGGTAATTCATCAGGTTAAGGTTTTGTGGAAAAACCATATGGTTGAAGAGGAAATGTAGGAATATGAAAATTCTATGATGGATAAATACCCCCCGCTTATTTGATAAGTGAATATAATTATGGGGACACAATTCCCAAAAGGCGGGGAAGGATGTAACATCCCAGGTAAATAAAGAATATGCAATTTTCATATTTATTAATATTTTTGAATTAAACAATAATTTTACTTCAAATGGGATGCTATGTTTGATGGCATACCTGATACACAACAATGGGTTTATTTTAAATCATATGTTGCAAACAATGCTCAGTCATACTGAAAAATAATTATATTATATTATTTTAAATGGAAGTTAATGCCTAACCATTGTATTGGAAGGAATGAATATTACAAACTGAAATATAATTATACATGATTTTTAAATTTTTTTACATTTATCCAATAAAATTTTGTGACTAAAAAAGTGAATGAATCTAAATTTAAGCACAAATAGTCTAACATTCTTTAAAAGGTCGATTTTCCGCTATTTGATGGGAACCGTTTTTAAATATATTTTTTTTCATTTTATATGTTTTATTTGAAAAAATTAAATTCTTCTTTAGAATTGTAACATCAAAATTTACATTGGGTAATGTTTTGGAAATTTTCTGATAAAATTCATTATTTAACGAATAATGAAAAATACTATATTTTAATTCAAAAGTGCCTTTTAATCTAATTAATATATATGGTTGTAATATCTTTTTAATAGGTTTTATAGTTTAATTATATTAAATTTTTACTATTTAATACACTTTTGGTCATTGTAAGTAATTTCCCATTGAAAATTGGACTTAAACAAGTGTCACTCATTTGAAAGTGATTATTTCATAAAAAAATGTTTTCTGTTTTAACAACGGGAATTAATTTTCATTTAATTTTTGCCACTTGTTTATTTCGAATTAGGAAAAATGGATTCCTTATTTTTAAATAGGAGGTTCAAATTGTTTAAATAGGTAACTTTAGTTTTTAGACATTATGAATATTTACTTCAGTAAAATGTTTATTTACCATGGTGAAAGGGTAAATCTGGTAAATAAATGTAAAAAAATATTATTATATTAATAAAAAATTACTTGAAATGTTTCCTAATTCTATTATTTGAAACATTCCCGACCATGGTAATCCTTGGGTCAATTTTTGGACCCCATGTAGCCACATAATATTGTTAATGACACTTTATATTTATTAATTTTAAGTAATGACAAAAATGACATAAACCTATATCGTTTTGTAAATCAATTTTTACATAGGATTTTATATGTTAACTCTTAGACTATAAATATTCATTTGAAATCTAAAAATATATCCAACATCATGGTATTGGTTTATAATTTTTAGACATCAAATAAATAATATTATTTATGACACAATAATGATGCAGTGTTTAATTTAATAATGAATGATTTAAATAAATAAGATTATAATGATTAAAACAATATCCAAATCCTTGTCCAATTCTTATTTTATTATTTTATTTGGAACAAGATTCATCTTATCTTCTACTTAAATATGTTTTGGAAATTTAAAAACCGAAATTCATTATATAATAAAAAAAATATTTTAAAACATTCCTAAAGAGCCCCTCCTCCACCTTATAAAAATACCTCCCCTATAACCCATTACTCACACCTATCAAGCACCTTGTATCATCCAAACTCTTCCCAATTAAGCTCCCTACATCCCTCTCTTCAACAAAGAAGCCTTACCTTAGGTATAAGGCACTTCATAAAATCCTTTTGATTCAAACCAAAGAGAGTTACCCGAATTAAAGGTAACGTCTCTTATAATTGTTTTTTACTTCTCCAACCCCTAAACTCTTTTTATTACTTTTTTTAAAACCCCAGTTTAAAAAATATACTAGTTTATTTTTATAATATGTATCAAAACTAAACATACACACATCTCCATCTAATTTGTAAAGAACACATTGTTTCTGTGGACGGTGAACTACTGCATCATGAAATGATGATTGTTCAATCTTCTCCTACCACCTATCATGGTGGCCATTAATATGGCACTGTATATATATGTGATATATATAATATTTATATTTTCTATATTCTTCTGTATTTTTCATTTATACAATACCTTTATGGTTTCCATAATGTACAAACACGATAATTTCATTTGAGGAAGTGCGGACTACCGCCCCATCGACGTGATATGACTCTTTCATTCCATATGTGTAATGTATAAATGATGGAGTTGCTGAAATTAGATATATTATAATATACCAGATTTATAATATATCTATGTATCATTATGTTTTCATTCCTTTAAATAGTAAATAAAAATGAAAGTAGTGTTCATGCATACGTACTTCTTACCATCTCTATGAAAAATGCATTTCATTTCATACCTCAAAATGTTATGTAATATTATAAATTCATATATATACAAGATATATATGATATATATGAAGTCTAAATCAATAATATCACTCTGGAGATAATAGACTTTTGACAACATGAACAACTTGTAATTATATGATGTTCATTTTTGAATCAAGTACCAAATATCAACAAAATGACCATTATTAACTTAAATGATTACATAATGTTTATAACATGGTAATAAGTAATATAAAAGGAAAAATAACCATGAAAAATGATCTTAAGCAATTAAAATTTAACTTTATTTTATTATTCCGGAGATTAAAGAATGAACGGGTCGTGTTGGACATGAGATAACTCACTTCGTCTCAATCACCTTTCATTGAGGAATTCATTGATTTATACATGGCTTTATTTTATACTACGTATAAACCCCATTTACTTTTAATTTCATTCATAGGGAATATTTTCTCTGAAAATAATTTTACAAAATGACAAAAAATAATGTTTATTTTGAACATATGCGTTGACAATGAACTTTCCGCCGCCACGAGTGTTATTTGATCTTTGCCTATTTTAACAATATATAGTGTTTTGAAGGAAAATATATACCATATACCCTTTTGAAGTATTTTGGTATGTAAAATTGTTTTGAGAAAGCATTAATTATTTCAATATCTTGAAATGATATATTGTGATTTCAATGTTGAAATGTTATCTTCACTTTATGCTTGTTTTATGTGTTATGGTTCATGGGAATTGTTTACGTATATGGGTGGTTCCATGATAAACCTAGGGCAGGTGAGCCCGAGATAGCTCTCCAATGCATTGGGTAACATGACGGAGGTAAACGTGAATGTTTCTCCTAAGATATTTAGGTAATATACAGTGATGGGTATTTCAAATGTAACTCCCTATGTAGTTGTCAATGCTACAACATATGTATTGTATCGATTCCACAAGTTACCTTTATGGTTTATATTTTCTATGTGATATTCATTAATCTTAATTTTTATTGAGGTAAGTAAAAGAGCTTATGTTTTGTATGTATTGATGGACTAATGATTTATTTCATTATATTATAACCCTTAATATGTTTTTTATACACATACCATGTTTTGAAATGATTTTCACCGGACTGAAAGATGAATATGGTCAAGGATGGGATCAAGGGAAGTCATGATGTCTAAAACATTGAACTAGACATGACTGATTTTTCAAGAGTTTTTATGTTATGAAAAAATGGAAAATTGGTAGAAGTGTATACTTTGTAATAATTTTGATATAATTTAATAGTTATGGTATAATTATCTAATACTATAAACTAGAAATGATCATCAATGTGAATTGTACATTTAATTCAGGATTATGTAATGTTTTAAGGTTGGGTCCTTGTATATAATCTAGGGATTTTTATTTGAAATTTAATTTCGTGACAACCCACATCATAAAATCATTATTAAAATATCCTCATAATTACACATAATGGGAAGTACCAAGTTTATATGGAATTTCATACAACCAGGTTTCTACATAGGACAACATTAGTAGAAAGTAATCATATGGACATAGAGGAAATGTTTAAATAATTATAGAGATTGATATAGGATATTGATAAAACAATGAATGATCAATGGAATGTTGAGGACCAAAATACCAAAAAATTAATGATGTTAATAGGTAATTGATATCATCATAGATGATGGTAACATGATAACATTTTATTTCAAGACCCTTTTACAAATTATTATAAACTTTTTTACAGTGAAGAATGTAATGAAATATAATTAGTTAAGACATTTATATTTCATAAGTTCAATTTTATCATGTTAATGTGACATAAAAAATTTTAATTTATCTATTAATCCAATAATTTAATATGAAGTGGTGATTTTTTTACTCAAGCACTAAAATTATCTTTTAACATATCGTGAGATCCATAAAACAATGATGTATATCTATCTCTAACTCTTTTCCACAACCAATATGGTCATGACAAGATATCTAATAAATTAATCCTTAATATTCAAAAATTTGACTACTGGTTCAAAATTTATATTTATTTTTTATCAAATAATTTATCTATGAAATTAATCATTAATGGGGACTTCTCATAGTATATTTGAAGGCACTAAACCATTATTCTCCTTCGATTATGAGTTGAGGCCCCGAAAAATTCGGGATGAGATAGGTTGTCACCTATTATACGGGTTGTCCTATTGATAAACTACAATAATAAATTTCTTATAAAACATCCAAAATAATATAATGGTAATTCATGAAATATAATTAAAGATTAAATAGCCCTTTTAGTAAGGTTTTCAACACATCTAACTCTTTTCACAATGTCTTGTAATCTTATTTTACTATTAATTTAATTTCAATGTTTATCATATTAAATCTAATTGATATCGATAAATTTAGGCATTTTTTAATAAATTTGAACACCAATTTTCCTCAAATAATTTTTTTCACTAAATAATATACTAAACCAATCTATTGTAATGTAATAAATTTCACAAAAATATCCTTAATCATGTTATATTCCAATCACAAAAATTATTAATATGTATTTTTAATACATTGAACAAATGATCAACCTTAAACTAATAACACATTATGGTATCAATAACACTTATGTTATTGAACACGTATAATAATATAACACAATCTAATGATTTTTCATGATTCTTATAACCAAAATACCATTGGTAATGATATATCTAAATATTTTTTTATTCACAATTCATAAATACATCTACCATTTTATTTCTATGTAGTTCCTCCCCTGGTCTAGGGTATAACCTAGGAAATTTGTTTTGATTATTGATTTAAATCTATCATAATGGTTTGTAAAGAATATTTTAAGTATCCTAAGAATATCCCCAAAGAGTTTCAAACTAGGTGCATAGAAAGGAATGTTGTTGTGCACCATTTGACAATTTGGGAAATCCCAATGCTACCTTTTCAGATTTATTACAATATAAACAGCTGTACTAGAACAACGCCCACTTTTAGTATCCCGATATGGATGTATTATAAAAAAAACCACATAATATATACCTTACTAAAACATTAAGAAGTAATTCTATACTTACAATCATGGTTTATCATAGTTTTTTTTCCTTGATCTATTTTTCCCTATAATATAGTTTCAATGGTTTCTACGTTTAAGACCCCAACATTAAACATTATATAATATTGAGTTACATCATGAATTACCATTGAGGATATTTTCAGGATTACAGTTTTATATAATTAGGCCATAACTATTATAATACATCTCAAGTATTACCAAGTAGGAACATCTAATTAATACATTTTGTTCACTACAATAAATCTCCTTAAATAAATAGGAATTATTTTCTTTACATAAATCATTTAGAATTCTTTATTTCTCTTACACATTCTTATACCATGTGAAAAACATTTCAAAAAAATTTTATGAGCATAAAAAGGTTAGTAACATTATAAAATAGAAATCATTTTTTCATAAATACATACAAATCAATGAGATCATACTTTTCAATCCTAAAACATAAGCACTTTAACATATCTCATGAAATCATACGATTTATGAATAACAGTGAGAAATCTTAATTCATGAAGGTAAAGTTTGTCTTCAATAACATACATACATTGTAGCTTCACAGCTATATAGAGATTTACAGTTGCAATACCCATCAAAGTATATTCCCTAAACATTTAAGGAGATACATAAACATTTACCGCTGTCACGTTACCTAATTAATTAGAGAGTTATCTCGGTCTAACTCATCCAAGGTTAATCATGGAACCACCCTTATTTTGTTTATCACGTAACCACCAATCAAATTTCCAAATACCATTACATAATAATAAAAAATAAAGGATTGAAATTATCAAAATTTCACTCATAAATCCCATGAAATCAATTAAATATATTGAAATATTAAAATGATTTTAAAAACCATTTAAAATATTTGATAAAGAGTCTTTTGAATCAAATTTTCCCATATCAATTTTAAACATTTTAATGAAATAAAAATTTTGAATCATTATTTTCCATATAAATAAATCCTTATAACCATTTTGATAACATGGGAATTAAATAGAAATATTTCAAAAAATAAATCTATAATCATTTAAAACAATGTTTTCGTTAATGAGTCCCATTACTCATGAAAAAAATACTTGAATAAAAATAATTAAAGAATAAGATTAATGAAAACTTATAATATCCGGAAAATAATGAGATTCATTATATAACATGTCTAAGGGAACTATATACACCATATGAATGCCAATTGGTGCATAATAAAAAATATGCCTCAATGGAAGGTAAATTGAGATGAAATCCATTACAAAGATCGTATACTTAGATTAATGATAAATCAAAGACATAATTATCTGTGAAATGTATAAATACGCCCAATATAAGTGGATATTATGTGTAAAACAGTCATAGGTCATTCACACATATTCATGGGAAAAAACCAATTACATGGAAATTTAACTCAATGAAATTATATTGAGTTAATATTTCTCGTATAATGTTCGTATAAATGATGTTATAATTAAAAAATAGGGTGATTTTGTGTAGAAACATTATATCAAAAAAATTGAAGTGTAAATAGAAATAAGAATAAATAAGCATTTATTCCACACTTAATCATTGAATAATATAATCAACACAGCATGCATAAAACCCAAATAGCGGAAATTGAGTTTAGAAATTCCCTTACAATGATCATTTTGTTAATCAAATAGATTGATTATGTGTATTCACTGTAAATACCAATAAATCATGTATAAATTAAATATACTATATCAAAATTCATTTATAACCTAATCATATCATGATATAGTCATGAATTAGAATATAATCCCAACGAATGTATAATGGGTTATGAAGTTCCCTTTTGAAAATTCAGTAGCCTAATGGAGTCACATAAAAAATAATAAAATTACTTGGCGAGAGAAAAAAGGGTCTATAATCACCTATAAATAAAATTTATAGAAATAAGGATATATAATAACATATCCCAACCTAATAAAATGGAAATTAAAATATATCACATAAAAGAAGTCATTGAAAAAAATAGGATGGTGAATGGTTCCCATAACATCAGACCAACTTGTCTTGTTCCTTCATTATATCCATGAATAATAAACATAAGTTATTTTCTACTTGTTAAAGATATATTCTCAAGTATACTATTCCATTTATATAAGTTATTACATTACTATTACAATCATATAATCATTCAAGTTCATATCGATCGTTTTTTCGATGTTAGGTACTTGTTTCAAAGATGAACTTGTTATAATTAAAAATTGTCCATGAGGTCCAAATTCCAACATATACAGAATATTATTCATGATTTAAATATCATATTTATCATATATATATATCCAGTATATATAAATATTTATAATAGTAGATAACATTTGGAGATAATAAATGAAATGCACAGTTCATGGAGACAGTAATCCGTACGTACGCATAAACACTACTTTCATTTACTTTCATATTTAATGAAATAAAAAGTAAATTATAAATAGTTATGATATAATTAAATTATAATATCAATTTTTTATACATTAAGTATGTTCATTAACAATATCCTTTATACATTCCATGTATGACATGGATGAGTCGTATCACTTTGAGGGTGTAGTACTACACACATCCTCAAATTAAATTATTGTATTGACACATTATGGAAAGAATAATGATATGAAATAAATAAAAAATATAGTAGAATATAGACAATAAAAATATTATAAATATCATTTATAAATACAGTGCCATAATAATGGCCATGATGAAAGGTATTAGGGGAAAATTGAACAATCATCGTTTCGTGAGGCAGTAGTTTGTCGTCCATAGATTCAGTATGTTTGTATCCATTAGATGGAGGTGCGTATAGGGGTAGTTTGAATAAGTTTCCTAGAAAATCTTATTATATTCAGGATACTGGTTTTGTTATGTTATCAAAGAATAAGAATATAATAGGGAGTAGACAAGGAAAATAAAAGAAAAGAACTTGTGAGAGATGTTACCTCTAAATCTTGTACGTTCTATTGATTTGATCCAAAAGAAAATTATGATTTTCTTTCTGACCACAGTAAGGATTCTAAGAGGAATATATGGAAGCTGGTATCTTATTTGGGAAGAATTTGGATGATCCAAGAGTCTTGAGAGTTTTGAGTAGGTGGATAGAGGTGGTGGCCTTTTATAAGTGGGAGGAGGGGCAGTTTAGGAATGTCAAGAAATATTAATTTATTATAAATTCAATTTTTATAAAACAAATGGTCCAAAAACATTTATTTCTAATATAATATTATTTTGGTTCTAGTTAGAATAATCCAATTTTATTTTTGAAAAGTTTTTAATATTTTTTTATCCTTATCTATTGGTTTATCCAATATTTTTTCCTTTTTAATTTTACAGTGATATCATGTTATTTACACATTGTGGGTTAATGTAATTACCATATAATGTAAAATGACAAAAAAATTGTTTTTTGATATATTTGGGATTTATTAACCATTTAGAAGAATGTAATATTTTTAATAATTTAATATCATTTAATAAACTATTTTATGTTTTAAGATATGAATTGTGTCAATTTTGGACACTATTCATATTTTTTAAAAAAAAATCATAAAAACATGATTCCTTGGAACCAATTGAATTAACTAAAAGAAAAATTTTAGTAGAATATAGAAAATTCTATTATGACATAAATAAATAAAATTACAATTATTTTAATATTTATAATATCATTTATTGGAATCCTTTATTAATGAATCAATCACTGCATCATTGTTATGTCATTATTACATTTATTAATTTAATGTAAAAATACTTTAAATAAAATATCATGATGTGGGAAATATTTTTTAGCTTTTTAATGACTATTTATAATTTAATATATCAGTTATATAACCCCATATAAATTTTTTTTTATTAATTGATACATGTTTATGCGATATTTCTCATTACATTAAATTAATTCTTATAAAATGTCATTTTCACATCCAAGTGGCTCCATGGGTTCCCAAAATCGAACAAAGAAATACCATGGTCATAAATATAGCATCCAATAGGATTATTAAATGTGTTATTGTAGTTTAATATTATTATAATATTAATTTTTACCATTATTTCCCATATTTACCCTTTAACCATGGTAAATAAAATAATTACTGAAGTTACTATTCATAATATAGAAAAAATAAAAGGGACCTATTTAAATAATTTTTACCATATGATTATAAATACGGAATCCATTTTCCAAAATTCAAAACATGTAATTTTAATTAATTAATTTAAAATTAATTCCCCTTTCTCATATCCTAAATACTGGTTTTTATGAATTAATAACTATCAAAAGATTGACATGTGTTTATGTCCAATTTCAATGGAAAATTACATCCAATGACCTAAATTAGATTAAATGAAAAAAATATATATGATTTATACTTTAAAACCGTTAAATAATATTATTTAATCATATAAAATATAATGATGGAAAAATATTTTTTCAATTAATATTTAGCATATTTTTACAATTAATCAAAACATGATACTTATCAGAAAAATGTAAAAAAGTAATAAATGTAAATTTTGATGTCACACATGTAAATAAGATGTTTATTTTCAAAAAAATAACATATAAATATGTAAAAAACTATTTTAAAATGGGTTCTCCATCCAATGGTGGAAAAACAACATTTTTATAAAAATAATTCTTTTATACGATAAAGTGATTTTATTCTTATATAATATCTCGAAAACATATAAAATAAATTTAAAAATTTATATTGAATATACAACATATATTATTCATTAATTAAAAATATTTAAATATTGATATGATCTTATAATCACGATTATTCTATTTTAAATAGGTTTTTTAAAAAACACATATTTTATATTCAATGGGCTTTAAATTCCATTTCTACTAAATCTGGTAACCAATGAATCATTCTTTAAACATGTATAAACAATATTTCAAAATTTTGTTGATACTATTAATTCTCACCATTACAACGGATAGTAATCAACTACTATTTAAAATAATAATATTATTATTGTATTATTTTTTAGTATTACTCAATTTTGTGTGCAACGTAATATTTTTGGAGAAATCTGTTGTTGTGTGTCGAGAATGCTATCTAAAATAGAATCCCATTAAATGTAAAATTATTATCATATTCATAAATATTAATTGAAATGAAATAGTATTATTTTATAAATACATGGGTCATTACACTACTAAAATTCCTTTGATACCAACTGTATGAATCTGACCCCAGTAGCCCGTGACTAGTTCTTGATTTATTACATTGGAATAAGATATAATTAATCATATCATGAAGGACTTAATAGTTGAGTGGTCATGGTAAAAAAGATACAAAATTATTCCATAAATGACATTTAAAGATAAAAAGTATATAGTTTTTTTAACAATATAATTCCTTCCAGGTAATCCTTTCATATCCAACATAGTATACTTTATTGAATCTATAGAAAGAAAAAAAAATTATGATGATCTCAAATACTCAGTATGTTTTATGTACAAGTAAATATCTCATGAATAAATAAGCATAATCAATATGGAACGACAATGAATGGAACACATTGTTCCGAATAATGTAGTATTGAAAAATCCATTATTTACAGCCATGTATATATAGAATCATTTTATTGTAATGCTTCCAATTAATTATGATTCAAAAATGACTAAAGTTGTAAGGGTTCTTCCTCAAAATTGCATTTCATTGAGATATAATTTATGTCATATACTGATAATCTTTTATGAGGTGTATCTATATCACAATTTCTGTGTTTTATCATGAATATCCTTATGTTTACTTTATTAGAATTATCATTTTATGTTTTTCATTTCATAGGGGTTATGAATCAAAAGTAAAATAGTGGTATAGGTCTTTTCTAATAATCTCATTTTTCTGGATTATTTTTGATTAATTTTCATCGATGATTAAATTTTTTGATGTATAATTCACAGTATCTTTGTCTGTTTTCTTATAAAATTATTCTTATAAGTTTTAGTCCTTTAATTTTCATCTCTGTATGTATAAAAGATGCCAAACGAATTTTTTGAAAGGAAATTGACCTTGTTTTTATCTACAGTCAGGATTTTTTTGAAATATTTATTTTAATTTAAAATTTTTTAAATATAGTTTTTACAATTCAATAATTATTATTTGAATTCAGCACTACCTATATTTTATGTTCTATACAATGGTTTAATGGAAACATTCTTATTCTTTCAAAAAATTTGTACTATTGACTTTTATCAAAAATGTGTAAATTGTTATTATTTTAACATTCTTAATATTAAAGACGTTCCCTACAATCATGAATAATATTTTTTGTCATTGATTAATTTATATTAATTCATTTTCATTGAAAATAATGATATTTTCTTAATAATTTTAAATATTTAGATTCCCAATTAGTGATTTAAAATAAAGTGTTTTAACTTAAATAAATATTCTAGTGATCTTCAAAAGTTATTTTTATCTATAACAGCATCCATTTATATTTTATATGATATTAATTGGATATGATCCAATATTCCAATCTTTATTCTTTCTCTTGATGTTTTCTGATTATGTTGATTATATTTTAATGAAACCATTATCCTTTATATGGGTTTCAATATTATGATATAATTATGTTTTGTGATATTTTAGAACAAATATGTATTTAAAGACCAGTAACCTGTATCCAAGGGATAGTGGTCACATTATTATATTGGTAGTACATACAAACAATCACATCCAAAATTATCATATAGTTTATTATTCTTATAAAACTATATAGATACTAAAAAATAACATTAAATTTTAAATCATAATATAAAATATAGTAATTACTATAATAACATCATTATACCCCCAATATATCCATTCTTATAAAACTCTTCATAGAATCATGGTTTAACAAAACATAAGAAAGGGGTGATCTTAGATGCTTAGTAATGGTAATTGTATGGTAGAAGATATCCTGAATAGATTATTTTTATTCAATATGGAAAGGTAAATATCTTAAAACACATTCCATTTTAAAAATAACATGAGTATGAAGAATAATATGGTGGGACTAAATGATGAAGTAATAATAATATATAATTAATCTCATTTTCATGAAAAATATCCATATATGTAAAAACAAACGAAATAATCACATGTACATCAATAACTGATCTCACAAAGAGGGAATTCATAATGTCGAACATAATAAACGTATGACTAAGGTCTGCTTCCAAGACACCATACATAAATTGGTAAGGCCTCATCCAAATAACCAAACTAGTTTAACTCATGTGTCTTACCAAGAAATATATGCAATATAGTAAGCCCCCATTCAAAAAATAAGCCCAATTTATTCCTCATATAAAGGGTAAAAACATTAACAAAATAATTTTTCATATTGAATAAATATCATAATAAATCTAAATAATTTCACAAATCAATAAACATAATACACATAATCATTCACATTTGAAAACTGGAAGACAAATAATAAAACATTCCCTAGTCAAACTTATCATAATCCAACCCGAGAAAGAATAATGATGGTATCAATAAAACAAATCCATAGTCGAGCATAAGTAAACTAATGGTTCATTTCATTGATGAATAGACATATAATAAAAATATCATTAAAAACTTTCTTGATGAAATTACCATTTTCACACTGAACAAAAACTTATTAAAACTACAATTTTGAAGAATATTATAAAAAAAATTTATGAATATAATAATAGAAAATTATATATGAATATTCATGCTCACCCATCTTAAAATTTTTTTACTTCATTCTCCATATTTGAAACTTTTCATTCTTCACTTTTTTATTTCCTTCGTATATGTTTTCAAATTTATCCCATATATCTTTTTCTATGGAATTACCTTTCACTCTCAATAATTCACTTTAATAAAGTGATGATAATATAACATTCTTGGCCCTTCCATCATTATAAAGAATCTTCTTGACAACATGTGTAATTGGAGCACTATCATCAATGGGAGGAAACCCAACTGTTGTAGCTTCAAGAACATCATAACTGATAGAAATAAGCTATGAAAACATTCTATTTTTTCATATATGAAAGTTCATTCCATCAAAAACCAGAATACCTTTACTGTTCACATAGTTGACGTTCTCCATCAGTAAAGAATAGCGAAGGAAACATTGGCTCTAATACCAATAGAAAGTCCCTACTCGGAGTAATTTATCACTAATATGGGGAGAGGGTGAATTAGTGATAATATTTTTCTTTTATGTTTCTTTTAAAATGACACAACCTTCGCCTCCTGTTAGGGATTTCAATTCCATATAGAAAACAAAATCTACACACATCCACAAGAACCCAAATATTTAAAAGGATCATTATTCAATAAGAATAGCTACGTCCTTGGTATGGGTTTTATATGATCCAATACCATACCATCCACTAGGAAAACAATCCTTGGATTACAACAAGTAGGATGTACCCTTACACTCGTGTAGCACTATGAAATAATCCCACTAGTGCGTGTGCACCCTCTTTGCACAATATCATAATACACATGTTTTTAAACAACTCATGTTGTAAGAGATTCATTTAAATTCAAAAAAATTCTTCAAATTTTAATACAATTCATCAATTCCTTTCCAGAAGAAAGTTAAGAACCAGTAGGACTTTTTTATAAACCACTATGTCATATCTTCTCTGAGTACGATTCTTTCAAAAAAAAGATCCCAGTTTGATTCTTTCAATACAAGGCTCCCATTATGATTCATTCAAAACAAATCATCCATTCTAACTCTTTCGAAAACAATCTCGTAGACTCATTTTAAAATAGTAAACAATAGTGTAGAATCAACACCACTTTAATTTCCCAAACACAATTGTAATGCTGAATATAATATGAATGAATTGGAACCACCCAAAACAATTGTCAATCCGAACAGAATTTATCTCTTCTTCTCTCTAGGAGCCCAGAGCTTCTCTCTATTCTTATGTGAACAGTGAAAATCACCCATGTAAAGTGTACATCACACCTTTTATAGGTTACCCAAAACATGTTTAGGTGGGAATCCCAAAACAGTTTTTGGCACCATTATATTCACCCTAATCTAAATTTTTTCTGAAATAATGGAGCAATTATGTCTTCTTCAACACTTATCTATTCTTCTCTAATCTTCTACAATCATCATCTATTCTTTTTTAGACTCCCATTTCAAATTTCAATACAATTAAAATTGATGGCCAATAAAATGGTATGAATCTGATCCTCTTATACTGATTTCATCGGAACCATGTCTGATACCATACCAATTGAAAGTGTTTGAAGAAATGAACTTCTCCCCTTATGATACAATCACTCACTGGAAGGAAAGGATCCCATTTGAAAAATAATTCATTAATCTACACTTTCTTTTCTTTTCTCATGACTCTCTTGATAAAACACATCATCACATTCATAAACAAGTGCTAGAATCGAGACTACCTTCTTGAATTTGAATTCATTTGGGATCAGCTTTAGGACCATCTAACTTAAACTGGAAAGTATTATAACTTGCATTCATTCCATATTTTTTATATTCATCGCCACCCAAACATGATCTTTTCTGTATTCATATAGAGTAGAAACTATTATCCAGAATACAATCATATCTGGTTATGATCATTCTGGTTATGATCATTCTGATTACGATCATCAAAGATATGATCATTCTAGATATGATCATACTGGATAAAATCATCTTGGATATGAAAATTTAGGTTAGATCATTCTAGTTATGATCATCCTGGATAGGATCATTCTGGTTATTATGATCATGATGGGCGTGATCAAATACACCCTGATGATAATGATCTTCCCGGATACGATATAATATAATCTGAATATGAGTCATTCGCAATCGATAGCATCTATTTACATTTCTTATACTCTTAATTTAATTTTCTGAAAAAAAAAATATGTGTCTCATTTTCCTTCATCATAACCTCTTCCATAGGCACCACATGTATCAGCACCACATTCTACTGATATCACTTTTTCCATCAGCATCACTTTTCATCGGCATCACCATTCCATCAGTACCTCTTTCATTGGAAAACCCATTCAATCAGTACCACTCATTTTACTTTCACTCAGAATCAAATTGTTTTGAAATACAATTGAAACAATCTTGATATGATTGTCTTATGATTGTTTTGAATTGTAATCGTCACCAAAACTTTCTTTTCTGATTGTTTTCAAAAACAACGTGAATACAATTATTTTGTGATTGGAAGCATAAATTTTACTACCCATTTCATCCATCAAGCTTGTTTCAAAAGTTCTCAATCCAACATATGATTTATATGAAATAAAAATCAGCAATGCGTCATCAGAATTAACATGGGTCTGATTCTTTAAAAAAAACCCAAAAACATTGTTTCCACAAAACAATGTGAAGTGATTTCCTTTATTCAAAACATACCATGAAAAAAAGGAAACAATTGAAACCTTCATCACCTTGATCATCAGATTTGTAATGCCCTGACCCTAGTTACCTATTGTTGGTGCATAATTACATAACATTTTCATGCTCACAAAAGATCATGTCTCGAAAGACCGATTAGTTCAGTAGCCTTGGAAACACTACATACATTCACAAGGTTTACATTACATCATATAATGAAATACAAAAACAATATTGTCTTCATTAACCACATTTAAATCCCATAGACTATCCATGTAGGTCAATCATAATAAACTTCTTCACGTCCTGGGAAAAATAAATCATATAAAGGGGTGAGCTCAGATGCTCAGTAAGGATATCAATACAACAGAAACATTCATAAATAAGCATAAACATTTAAGGAAATGTATAAGTCTAAAACAAAATATTTTTAAACATAATCGTCATCATAATATGTCAAATATAAATCAAAATATTTCCATTTACATACTCACATGGATATTCTACTATTCGAATAATCACATGCAATATCAATATCCACTTTCATAATGATGGAATGCAAATGCCAGACTATCATAACCACATAGTCAAGGAATTTTGCCAAGACTAAAAATAAGATTTTTTCAAAGCCTTGTGCCAAGACACTAGTTTGTCCCATGAGACCAACTGATGCATCGAGGAGCTATACCGAGCTCCACCCGTCTCTTACTATGTCCAATGCATTCATCATATGAAAAGGATTAAACTTAACATAAACATTCATATTAAAACAAGATTACAAAATGTAAAAAATTTATCCATAAACCGTGAATGGTCTAAAAAAACACATCCATAGTAAAACATATCACAAAACCATTAATATAATATGAATGTTCTGTATCATAAAAAATCAACTTCAAATAAGCTTAAAATCAATCAAAGAATGTTGACATAGATGAAATCAAAACTATTTGAGAGAAATGTCTCTTTTTTGAAATAAATTAAAAGTCACATAATAATAAAAGAAAACCTTTATTTTGAAAATATTCTTTTAAAATTGTAAGGGAATCTTCAAATGTTTAATAATGGCGGAGAATAACCACACCCGCTGTATAAGTTAAAAACATTCTTCCCTTAATTTTGTCGAGAAGGTCAAACGGTATCTTGTTTGGAAAACAATGGAAGGATTCCTTTCAAAACACATAAGGTAAAATAAGGGTATAAATGACTTTAACCCATAGTCTAGTAAATATTAAAACATTTTGAAATACACTTTTAAGAAACGTGGATGTGGATGATAAAGAGGTCTCAGTAGATAATTACGTATAAACAACCTCGGATAAGTAAAGAGATTGTGAAATTTAACCCTTACCTTGTACTTTTCCATTGTCGAGGGTATGTTATCCTCCTGTATAACAATTAAATAATTTTTATTAAGTTATACCAGAACCATATAAATAAATACGATATCATATATGATCTTATAATATTGCATTGTTAGTAATACTTTATTATTATCGTCGTTTCTGGTGTTAACTGAATCATTCTCCTTTATATACATGGTTTCATAAGACATGTTTGTTATGAATAGGATATATTTGATTTATATGAAGAATGATATTAAGACTGTAAAAATTATTTTTAACCATAAATTGAAAATTATTCTTTAATGGATATGATGTGGAATGAATCTCATCGCGTTCGTGGAGACGGTAATCCGTACGTACGCACGAGCGACAATATCATTCTATAGATTTTAAAAATATATATAATTGGATGGTATATCATATATACAGAATCATTATCATGTTATATTTATTATTTAAATCAATTATACATCATTATCATAACCATCCAAATAATAATGTATTGAATAACAATTACACCATGCCGTGGAGATGGTAAGCCGTACGTACGCACGTATGATGACATGTCATTCAAAGGATGGATAGAATACTGAATATGGTTGTAACATATTTATAATAACATCACAGTATATATAAGATACTGGAGTTATTATTTTAGAATGGAAATAACATATAAAGAATAAGTGGAAGAAGAATGGAACTTGAAAGAGGTGAGGAAATATTTAACTCTTCTTCGAATTCTTCCTTTTGATTTGATCAAAATGGCTCCATTGGATGGATTTTTGAATAAAGGATGGCCTATATTATAATGGTAGGAAAGTTGATAGGCTATTTGGGTGGGGATTGGCAAAGCCAATTGGATTTGTAGTTGTGAATTAGAGAGAAGGTGGAGTGACCTTTTATAAAAGGGGTGAGGGGCACCTTAGGAAAAACTAAAAATATCATTTTATAATAAATTCATATTCAGTTTATAATGGATCCAAAGTGACTTATTTCTGAGATAAGGTGGGGATGGGTCGAAATACTTTCATCCAATATATTTTAGACTGGTTTGGGTCACTATATTAACCTAATCTTTTATATTTAACTCTTAGTTAATTAGTTTGACATTTATCATGCCTCTATGTATTTTTATATTATATTGTTAGTAAACTTACTACAACAATCCAATCGAACCCCAAGTGGTTTATTATTAATATATATAACCATATATAAGTCATTTGGACAAATCATATATTTTTAGTAATAGAATATCAATTAATAATATAGTATTTATTATGAAAAACTCTTTTATGTCAATTTTGACACTATTTGGTAATTGATTTTTGTAAAAAACATAATATCATGATTACTTCGAACAATGTTAATTAAATCAATCCTGACATGTCATATTAACATATTAAAATCTTTGAATTTATCAAAAGTCTTAATTTTCATTTATTTGTGTATTTATAATATCAATATATTTTAATATTTCATTATAAGGTAATTACTGCATCATCGTTGTGTCATAAATAAATTAAATTATTTAATGTCTAAAAATTATAAATAAAATACCATTATGTATGAAGTCATTATATATTTATAATTAATATTTATAATCGAATTTATCTTATATATAACCCTATATTAAAAATGTATTAGTTATTAAACATTTATTTTAACTCCTTTAACTCTTCTTTGAATTAAATAATAATAAATGTCCTATTCTAAACCAAGTTGACCTAAATGATCATATTTTATTCCTAAGGTTGTTTTGGTCGAGATACACTTGTAAAATATAATTAGGACATGTGTTAGGGTAAAACTAATATAATTTTTACCTTTAATTACCCTATTTACTTTGAACCGTGTTAAATAAAAGTAAAAAAGTTACTATTCACCAAAAATTATTTTCATCTCCTTGAACCAAATTTTACTTACAAGTATCAATTGTGTCTCATTGATTTTTGAAATTCAACTCATAGAAGTCGTAAAATTATGTCTTATGTAAATTTGAAAATACTCCAAGGAGGTGGGTAAAAGACGGTAAAAAGTTTAATAAAATTTTATATATCTAAACATATTATAAAATGACTCCAATAAATTACATTGAACATATACAAATATTATGTATCTATTTTTACCTAATGTAAATTTAAATAAAAAAACTAATTATTTAAATAAAAAGTTGGTTTTAACCAATAACTCAGTGTTTTTCACTATTCATCAAAAATTGAATGTCTTCAGAAAAATACCAAAAATTCTCCCTAGGATAATTTTGATATTTCGAATTAAAAAATGAAGTCGGTTTTAAAATATAAAATTTATAAAATTTCAAAAAGTGGGTATTACTATTCCTAATGGATTGTTTTATTGGTTGTGGTGTGTTAGAACACGAAGTTGAGTACAACACATGCTATTGTATTATTCAAAGTAAAATGTTCCATGGAAGCTTGGGGAGTTACATTATCCCCTCCTTCAAATAATTTCATCCTAGAAATTTCTAAAATATCACTGCATAAAAAGACTCAGGTGGTTCTTAGTCATAAGTTCCTCATGTTCCCACGGTGTCTCATCTATCTTATGGTTTATCCATATAACTTTTACCAGATGAGTCTTCTGGTTTATCAGCACTTGTTCTCTTATATCAAGAACCTTGATAGGCTCTTCGCAATAATACAGATCGGTTACCAGTTCTAATTCCTCATAGGGGAGTACATGCGTTGAGTCAAGCATGAATTTTCTCAACAGTGATACATGGAACACATCGTGAACTTTGGAGAGACTTGGAGGCATTTCCAAATTGTATGCTACAACTTGAAATCATTCTACAATTTCGAAATGTCCGATGTACATGGGACTCAATTTACCATTATTACTGAAATGTAGAACTCCCTTCCAAGGAGATACCTTCAAGAAAACATGATCTCCTACATGAATTCCAAATTCTTCCTTTGGTTATCGGCATAGCTTTTCTGCCTACTCTGAGTTGATTTGATGTGGATTTCGATTACCTTAACCTTCTCCAATGTTTCCTCAACAAATTATGGGCCTACGAGTTTTCTTTCACGAACATTATCCCAACATGTTTGTGTGCGACGTATCTTTTCATATAACACTTCATATGGTTCCATCTGAATACTTGAATGGATCCTATTGATATAGGAAAATTATACCAAAGGTAAATATAGATCCCAATACACTGAAAGAAAAGTGATCAGGATCTCAACATGTCTTCTATGGTCTGAATAGTTCATTATGATTGTCTGTGTGTTTGAGGGTGGTAGGCAGTACTCAAACTAAGTTCAGTATCCAAGGGTTTCTGAAAACTTTTCTAGAATCATGATGTAAAAAGGGGATCATGATCATAATCAATCGATCGGGGTACACCATGGATTATTACAACTTCATTAATATATAGTCTTGCTAATTGTTCAAGTGGTAAATCTTCACTTATAGAAAGAAAATGTGCTGACTTGGTAAGACGATCAACAATGACCAATATTTCATAGCTCCTTATGGAGTTTTTTTTAGTACCATGACAAAGTCCATCATAATATTATCCCATTTCCACTCAGGTATGGGAAGAGGTTGCATGACTCCTCCAGGCTGTTTCCTTCCAACAATCACTTGTTGACAAACCATACATCTTAACACAAAATCATCAATCTCCATCTTCATGTTGTCCCACCAAAAATGTTCCTTCAAATCTCTATACATTTTGATTCTACCAGGGTTTATAGAGTAATTGGAACTATGAGAATCATCCAAAAATTCCCTTTTTAGATCAGGTATATCAGGAACACAATGTCTCTTCACAAATTTCAAAATTCCATATTCATACAAAAATTCACATAATCTCCCATCATTCATAGCTTTAATCTTCTTTTGAAACTCTTCATCACCAGTCTGAGAACTCGTTATACTTTCTAGTAATGATGGTTTGACAACCATTTGAAAAATTATTGATGTTTCACCATCCATTGTGATTCTTATAGCCATCATTACTAGATCCATGTATATAGGATTATTTTAAAATCTCATCTTGTACAAAACTTTATGATCCTTTATACTCAAAGTATCTTGTTCCTTATTTTCCTTCTACGGGTGGTAGTGTATAGTGAAATCATAATACATGATTAGTTCAAGACATCTCCTTTGCCTCATGTTGAGTTCCTTATTTGAGAAAATATACATAAAACAACTGTGGTAGGTATATATCTCAAAATTTTCACCATAGAGATAGTGTCTCTATATCTTCAAAGAAAATATCACAGTTTCTAACTGAAGATCAAGATTAGGATAGTTTTTTCATGAATTTTTAGTTGTCGTGATGCATAGAAAATTTCCCTATCATTAGGTATAAGGACAAAACCATGTTATTTCATTGAAGCATCACTATAAATAACAAACCCATCATTCCCCGATGGTAGAGTCAATATAGGAGAATTGAGTAATAATTTATTCAGTTATTCAAAACATTCTTCACACTCTTTTGACCAAAAAAATTTAAACCCTTTATGGGTGAGCTTTGATAATTGGTTAGCCAATCGGGAAAAATTCTGGACGTAATGCCGATAATAACCTCCTGAACCAATAAAACTGCGTACCTCGGTTATACTCGTTGGTGTTGGCCATTCATGGATTGCTCTTATCTTAGAAGGATTAACAGATATTTCATCCTTCGAGACAATATGGCTATGAAATGAAATCTCCTAAATCCTGAATTCAAACTTGCTAAACATACCATATAACTCAGGTCATCTAAGAGTATTTTGAATAACGCACAAGTGATTTTCATGACGTTAATAGCTTTTGGAGTATAACAAGATATCATCAATAAATACCACTATATAGTAATCAATATATTCCTTCAAAACTCTATTCATTAGATCCATGAAAACATTGGGTTCATTAGTCATCCCAAAAGGCATTACTGTAAACTTGTAATGCCCATACCTTGTTCGAAATGCTGTTTTCGGAATGTCTTCCTTCATCACACACAACTGATGATATCCAGATCGAAGGTCAATCTTTAGAAAATATTGATCTCCATGAAGTTTGTCGAATAAATCATCAATTCAAGGTAGTGGATACTTGTTCTTTATTGTTATATCATTGATTTCCCTACAATCAATGCACAACCACATAGATCCATCTTTCATCTTAAAAAAAGACTATGGGCTCCCCATGGATAAAAAATAGGGAGAATAAATCCCTTATTAACCAATTCCAATAGTTTTTTCTTCAGTTCCACTAATTCCACAGTGGCCATTCTATAATGGGTCTTCGATTGGTCCTTGAACAAGGAATTAAATCAATCGAAAACTCAATTTCTCATTCTGGAGGATATCTAGGTAAATACTCTGGAAACACGTCAACATATTCATTCATAATAGGTACATCCTTTATTTGAACATTCCTTTCCTCACCCACACTTATTTCATTCTCTTCCTCCGCAATAATTGAATTTACTTGAGTTACTAGGGGTGGATCTGGATAAGAATTAGGTGGTGATGTTTCTACTCTAAAGATAAGGTATATCTTATCATCATCAAAAATTGTAACCTCCTTATTCTTTCAATTAATATTCACGTCATGGTCCAAAATACAATCCATACCAAGGATTATATAAAATTCAATCATGGGTATGACAATGCGATCAGTAGATAAAGAACATTTATATGCCCTAATGGGAACTGATTAACAAAACATTGTAGCAATGATACTTTCCTTGGGAATTTTGACTGACAACTCCCTTGTTAAATCAAATTGGAAATATCTATATATCATAGGAAATTGGGATGATATGAAACAATGTGATGATCTAGAATCAAATAAATCATTTTCTAAACTTGAAGTAACCATTATATTACCTGCCACTACATCTTTTGGGTCTTCAACCTTAGTAGTAGTGATAGAATAAGCTTGGACTTTATCCCTTGGCCTCTTATGAGGTAAATTTCCCTGAAACTTAGGACATTCATTGGAATAATTCCCCCTTTGTCTATAATTGTAGAATTTAACATCGACAACCTCTTTCTTCCCTTTGTAATCACGAGATTGGTGGCCTTTTTCACCACACTTGTAATAGAATACCATTCCCTTTAGGAAAGTACCAGGGTGTTTCTTCCCACATTTACTGTAGGATGGATATTCAACTTTTCCATTATTCCCCTTATTTACATTTCTAGAGTTTTCATCAGATCCCTTCTTCTCTTTCTTTTCTTTAAAGTCGTAATACTTAGAGAATTTTTTTTCAATAATGATAGCACATGTGAAAATGTATTCGTATGACGATAAGGATTGTGAGACCAATGATCAATGGAGAAATGGTTTTAACCCATAAAAGATATGATCAATCTTACTTCTTGGGTTACGTATATAATCTGTAGCATTCCTATCTATCCTTGTAATGTTAGACTCATACTTTGCGACATTTTCATCCTCCTTTTTCCTCAGACATAGAAATTTCATTCCATATCTGTTTGATGGTCATGAGGAAATTATTTTTCTATGAAAATTTCTTTAAACTACATCCATTCCATATTTGATACTTCATCATCTTCCTTTTTTGTTTTGAGTCAACAACCACCAGTGATCTGCATCTCTAGTGTGGTGGTAAACTACCATGACAACTTTTTCACTTTCGCTACTCCCCAAGTTATGGAATATTTTCACTAAGTAATTTATCCATTGCTCAGATACTAGTGTATTTTTACCCCCAT
The DNA here is from genome assembly GCA_963277665.1 of Viscum album. Lineage (NCBI taxonomy): Eukaryota > Viridiplantae > Streptophyta > Magnoliopsida > Santalales > Viscaceae > Viscum > Viscum album. Next base: position 1,026,473,991 of record OY728121.1, on the reverse strand, counting down.
TGAACGTTGGTGGTTGTTGTCTCATGAAGAGATCTATCATTGATCCTCCACGCTGCGGATCAGGGTGCTCCATATGGGTAAGGTTATTATTCAAAACCTGAGTGAGTAGTCTAAGTATAGTGATAAGCTGATCAGCACCAGTTGTATCACCAGCTCCACTATAATTATCTTTAGTAGGAGGTTAATCCCTACATAGAGTGAGTTCATTGATATAATTTCCATTTCTTCCACTAGGTGCCATTTCTAAACAATAGCATACACTAGATTAGTTTATGAATCACAATACATAATTCCATACTTAAATAACACTTAACAGAAATGGAACTGTTTATGGATATAATCCATAATCATAAAAATGTTTTATGTGAGAAATTATATACTCATCAACCCTTCATAATGGTTTGTAAAGAAAATGATAATTATCCTTAGAATATCCCCTAGGAGTGTCGTATCCAAGAGTGCAGCAAGGTCCGTTGTCGTTCACAAGTTCCCGTTCAAGTCTAGCTCAAAGCGGTGTTTTCAAGTTTTACCCCTAGGTATATCTATTCCAGAGCTGCCTCTACCTGCTCATATCCAGAAATGGATGTATTTCTCGAAAAACTCCCAAAATCTCTACATTACCAAAATTCTAGGAAGTTCTTCTATTAAAATCCTCAAAGTTTATCTTAGGGTAATGTGCTCTAATCAGAGGTTATCTAAATCTAGTTTCCATGGTTTTTACTAATCTTTCTCTGATACTAACTGTAACGACCCGACCCCAATTACCAAGAGTCGGTGCATAATTATATAACATTGACATGATCACAAATGATCAAGTCTCGAAAGACCGATTAGTTTAGTAGATTTGGAAACACTAGATACATACATAAGGTTTACATTACGTCATAAAATGGAATACAACAACAATATTTTCTTCGTTAACCACATTAACATCCCATATACTATCCCTATAGGTCAATCATAATAAACTTCTTCATATCGTGGTAAAAATAAAACATAGAAAGCAGTGATCTCAGATGATCATTAAGGATAGAAATATAGCAGAATATTTCATAAATAAGCATAAAATTTTAAAGCAATGTATAAGTCTAAAAAATCCTTTTAAACATAAACTTCATCATAATATGGCAAATATAAATAAAAATAATTCCATTTACTTACTCACATGGATATTATAATAGTCAAATAATCACATGCAATATCAATAGCCACTTTCATAATGATGGAATGCATAATTCCATACTATCATAACCACATAATCAAGGCTGTGTGACAAGACTACAAATAAGATTTTGTCAAGGCCTTGTGCCAAGACACTAGTTAGACCCTTGAGACCTATCAATTTATCGAGGAGCTATATCGGGATCCACCTGTCACTTACTAAGTCCAATGCATTCATCATATGTAAAGGATTAAACATAACATAAACATTGGTATTAAAACTAGCATAAAAAATGTCAACATGTTATCCATAAAACATGAAAGGTATAAAATAACACATCCACAGTCAAACATATCTCAAAACCTTCAATACAATATGGATGTTCTGTATCATAATAAATCAACTTCAAATAAGCTTAAATTCAATCAAAGGATGTTGACATAAATGAAATCAAATCTATTTGAGAGAAATAAAAAAAAATTGAAATCATTTAAAAGTCGCATACTTATAAAAGAAAACATTTATTTTTATAATATTCATATAATCTGTAAGGGATGCTTAAAAGTTTAATAATACTGAAGAATAACCTCACCCTCTGTATAAGTTAAAAAAACATTCTTACCCTAATTTTGTCAAAAAGGTCAAAAAGTAACTTGTTTGGAAAATGATGGAAGGATTCCTTTCAAAACACATAAGGCCAAATAAGGGTATAAATGACATTAACCAATATTATATTAAAAAGTAAAAATGTTTGGAAATACATTTCTACGAAACAAGGATTTGGATGATAAAGAGGTCCCACAAGATAATTACTTTTAAACTACCTCAGATTAGTAAAGAGATTGTGAAATTTAACCATTACCTTGTACTTTTACATGGTTGAGGGTATTTTAACCTCCTATATAATAGTTACATAATTTTTATTAAATTATAAAAGAACCATATAAAGAAATATGATATCTTATATGATCTTTTAATATTTCATTCTTAGTAATACTTTAGTATTATCGTCGTTTTGGGTGTTAACTGATTTGTTATCCTTTATATGCTTGGTTACATAAGACATGATTGTTATGAATAGGATATATTTTATTTATATGCAGAATGATATTATGTTTTTAAACTTTATTTTTAACCATCAAATGAAAATTATTCTTGAATGGATGCGATGCGGAATGAATCTCATCGCGTTGGTGGAGATGGTAATCTATACGTACGCACTAGCGAGAATATCATTCTTCTGATATTAAAAAATATACAATATGATTGTATATCATATATACTGAATCATTATAATTTTATATTTATTATTTACATCAATTACACATCATTATCATACCCATCCAAATAATAATGTATTGAATAACAATTACACCACGACGTGGAGACGGTAAGCCGTACGTACGCACGTATGGTGACATGTCATTCAAAGGATGGATAGAATTCTGAATATGGTTGTACCATATTTATAATAAAATCAAAGTATATAGAAGATACTAGATTTATTTTTTTAGAATGGAAATAACAAAGAACGAATAAGTGGAAGAAGAAAGGAACTTTAAAGAGGTGATGAAATATTTACCTCTTCTTCGGGTTCTTATTTTTGATTATATCAAAAAGGGTCTCTAGGATGTCTTTCTGACTAATTTAGGGCCTCTAGGATAAATGAAGGATAGTTGAGAGGGTATTTGTGCAGGTCTGGGATGTGAAAAATGGCATTGAAGGTGTGAATTAGAGAGAAGGGGGAGTGCCCTTTTATAAGAGGGGTGAGGGGCACCTTAGGAAAAACATCAAATATTATTTTATAATAATTTCATATTAGGTTTATAATGAATCCAAAGTGTCTTATTTATAGTCTAAGGTGGGTATGGGTCTAAATAATTTCAACCAATAGATTTTAGATAGGTTTGGGTCACTATATTAACATTATCTTTGAGATTTAAATCATTGTTAATTAGTTTGACATTTACCATGTCTCTTTGTATTTTTATATTATATGGTTAATAAACTTACTAAAACTAGCCAAGAGAACCCCAATAAGTTAATTATTAATATATATAACCTTTTATAAGACATTTTTCCTAAACATAGATTTTTAGGAATAGAATATCAATTAATAATATTATATGTGTTTTAAAAACTCTTTTATGTCAATTTTGACACTATTTGGTAATTGATTTTTGTAAAAACCATAACAACATTATTACTTCGAAAAAAGTTCATTAAATCAATCCTAACATGTTATATTAACCTATAGAATTATTTTAATTTATCAAAAATATTAATTTTCATTTATTTGGGTATTTCTAATATCAATTATTTTAATATTTCATTAATAATGTAATTACAGCATCATCATTGTGTAATAAATAAATTAAATTATTTAATGTCTAAAAATTAAAAATAAAATACCATTATGTAGGAAATCGTTTTATATTTATAATGAATATTTATAATCTAATTTATCTTATGTATAACCCTATATTAAAAATATTTTAGTTATTAAACTATGATTTTAACTCTTTTAACTCTTCTTTGAATAAATAATAATATATGCCCTATTATAAACCAAGTGGACCTAAAGGATCATATTTTATTCCTAAGGTTTCTTTTGGTTGAGATTCACTTACCCAATAGAATTAGGACATGTGTTAGGGTAAAACTAATATAATATTTACCTTTAATTACACTATTTACTTTAAACCGTGGTAAATAAAATTAAAAAGTTACTATTCACCAAAAATTATTTTCATCTCATTGAACCAAATTTTACTTACTGATATAAACCGTATCTCACGAATTTATTAAATTCAACTCACAGAAGTGGTATGATTATTGTTTATGTAAATTATCAAATACTCTTAGGAGGTGGGTAAAAGACGGTAAAAAGTTTAATAAAATTATATTTATCTAAACATATTATAAAATGACTCCAATGAATTATATTGAAATTGTATAGGTATCATGTATATATTATTACGTAATATAAATTTAAATAAAATAACTAATTATTTAAATAAAAAGTCAGTTTCAACCAATAACTCAGTGAATTTCACTATTTATCAAAAATTGAATGTTTTTAGAAAAATACCAAAAATTCACCCTAGGCAAGTTTTGATATTCCGAATCCAAAAATGAAGTCCATTTTGAAAGATAAAATTTTTAGAATTTAGAAATTTGGGTATTACTATTCCGAATGGCTAGTTTGATTGGTGGTGTTGTGTTAGAACTCAAAGTTGTATACAACACACACTATTGTATTATTCTAAGAGAAGCATACCATGGAAGCATGGGGTGTTACAAGATTGGTCCCAAAAACCCACATTTTTTAAAATGAACTACAAATGGATATCTAGGATGTATTTTATTTGCACAATTAAAAAAAAATCTCAATTATTAATTTCTCTATGTCATTATTTTAAAAACAAAACACACATTCCCTTTCTCTTAAGACATTACCCTAGTATTCCATTTCCATATTTCATTATTGAAAGTAATTAATCCTTATTTCCTCCATAGTATACACCACCCATGCTCTTGGAATAATCCATCCTTCTAATCAATGGTGAGTCTGAGGGTTGGTTATGGTAGGTTTTGTTAATCATATATCAGGATAACTGATTAGGTATAATCAAACAATCGTTTAATTCATTCAAATTCCCAATTTTTTACTCAAAATCACATCATTGTCAATCAAATTTAGTTTTAACATAATTACTCTTTATTCTATCTATTTAATAAAGAAAAAATTCATGGTTTGGGAAAAAATCATCATAATTTTGAAAAATATATTATTTGTTGTCTAAATCATTACACTATTATTTCTAAACTATGAAACCTTATTTTTATCATTCCACATCAATGATCATCATCTATTAAAATCCTCAATGATTTATAATATTGAAAATCTGTGTTAACAATAGAATATCCCCTAGAGTATCAAACCAGGTGTGCATAAAAGCATGTGTTCATGTTCTAGGTGAATACCATGTCAAAGACCAATGCACCCTTTCAGAGTTATTAACCATAGATAAGATTGATACAAACACGCATCCTTTTATAGTGTCTATATTGATAGTTATTTCATATAAATCCGCATAATCTATATCATACAGAAAATTAGGATGATATCCTATACATAATCTTATCTTGAAAGTCAATCGTAGGATTATTTTATCTAATCTATGTTTTTTCAAATATTATTTCCATGGATTGTAAAAAGATTTCTCTGATACCAACTATGAAGACATATTCCATAATATTCAATATTTTAGGGTAGTTTTATTATATTGTTTCTAAATACACACAATTCCATCCCAAAATATTGAATAAATTAATTTTCATGGAAAACTAGATAAATACTCAACACTCATATATCTTTTGAAAACATAATGTACAACATATTATTTACTTTTACAACACCATTACTATATTTATAATATTGATAGATATTAATTATAAAACAATTCCTAGAATCATAGGGAATGGATGTAACACCCCGACCCCAGTTACCCAGAGTCGGTGCATTATTACACAACATTGGCATGATCACAAGAAATATCAAATCTCGAAAGATCGATTAGTTAAGAATACATGGAAACACTAGATATATTGATAAGTTTAACATTACATTTTAAACTGATATACAATAACAATATTGTATTCATTAACCACATTAATATCCCACATACCATCCCTGAAGGTCAATTATAATAAACTTCTTCACATCCTGGGAAAATAAAACATTCAAATGGATGAGCTCAGATTCTCAGTGAGGATAACAATATAGCAGAAACATTCGTAAATAAGCATAAACATTTTTGGTAATGTATAACTAAAACAAAATCCTTTTAAACTTGAACTGAATCATAGTATGGAAATGATAAAATCAAAAAATTCCATTTACTTACTCACATGAATATTCTACTAGTCTAATAATCACATGAAATATCAAATAGCCACTTTCATAATGATGTAATGAATAATTCCAGACTATCATAACCACATAGTCAAAGCCTTGTGCCAAGACTACAAATATTATTTTGTCAAGGGATTGTTCCAATACACTACTTTGTCTCATTAGACCTACCGATGCATCAAGGAGCTATAGCGGGCTCCACCCGTCACATATTAAGTCCAATGCATTCCTCATATGAAAAGGTTTAAACATAACATAAACATTCGTATTAAAACTAGAATACGAAATTTCAATACTTTATCCATAAACCATGAATGGTATAAAAATAACACATCCATAGTCAAACATATAACAAAACATTCACTACAATATGGAAGTTTTGTATTATCAAAAATCAATTTTGAATAAGCTTAAGATCCATCAAAGGATGTTGACATAGTTGAAATCAAAACTATTTGAGAGAAATATCTCTTTTTTGAAATCATTTAAAATTACCATAATTATTAAATAAAACCATTACATTGAAAATATTCTTATAAGCTTGTAAGGGAGGCTTCTACAATGTTATAACAGTGGAAAATGGCCGCACCCGCCTTATATGTTAAAAAAACATTCTTACCTTAATTTTGTCAAAAAGGTTTAAAAGGGACATTGTTTGGAAATCGACAGAAAGATTCCTTTCAACCAATATTATAAAAAGTCAAACACAGGTATAAATTACTTTAAACCATAGTCTATTAAACACTAAAAATGTTTTGAAATACATTTTTAAGAAACATGGAAGTGGATGATAAACAGGTCCTAGTAGATAATTACGTAAAAACAACCTCAAATAATGAAGAGGTTGTAAAATAAACCCTTACCTTGTAATTTTCCTTGGTTGAGGGTAGTTTAACCTCCTGTATAATGGTGAAATATTTTTTATTAAATTATAAAAGAATCATATACATTAATATGATATCATATATGATCTTTTAACATTCCTTTGTAAATAATATCTTAGTATTATCGTCGTTTCGGGTGTTAACTGATTCTTTTTCCTTTATATGATTTGTTATGTAAGACATGTTTGTTATGGATAGGTTGTATCTTATTCATATACAAAATTATATCAGGTCCTTAAACATTATTTTTAATCATCAAATGAAAATTATTCTTGAATGGATACGATGGGGAATGAATCTTATCGCGTTCGTGGAGACGGTATTCTGTACGTACGTACGAGCGACAATAAAATTATTTTGATATTAATATCGTATATAATTGGATGTTATATCATATATAAAGAATTATTATAATGTTATATTTATTATTTACATCATTTATACTCATTATTATACCCATACAAATAATAATTTATTAAATAACAACTACACCATGACGTGGAGATGGTAAGTCGTACGTACGCACGTATGGTGACATGTCATTCAAAGGATGGGTAGAATACTGAATATGGTTGTACCATATTTATAATAACATCATAGTATACAGAAAATACAGGATTTATTATTTGATAATGGAAACAATAAACAAAGAGGAAGTGGAAGAAGAAAGGAACATCAAAAAGGGTGGTGAAATCATTACCTCTTCTTCGGGTTCTTCCTTCTGAGTTGATCAAAAGGAATACGTAAGATGAATTTATGAATAAAAGAGGGCCTCTAGGATGAAGTTAGGGAAGATTAGAGGATATTTGGGCAGTTTTTGGCCGATCCAAATGGCTTTCAAGGTGTGAGATTGAGAGAAGGGAGAGTGCCCTTTTATAATAGGGGTGAGGTGCACCTTAGAAAAAGCTAGAAATATTATTTTATAATAAATTAATATTCGATTTCTAAAGGATCCAAATTATATTATTTCGAGACTAAGGTGGTTATGGGAATAAATCAACTCAACCAGTAGGATTCAGATAGGTTTGAGTCATTATATTAACCTTATCTTTTTTATTTAACTCTTAATTAATTAGTTTGACATTTACCATGTCTCTTTGTATTTTTATATTATATGGTAAATAAACATACTATAAACTTCCAAGAGAACTCCAAGTGGTTCATTAATGATACACCTATCATTATATACATCTCTTGGATGAACCTTAGATATTTTGGAATAGAATATCAATTAATAATAAAATATTTGATTTAAAAACTCTTTTATGTCAATTTTGACACTATTTAATAATTGATTTTTGATAAAGTATTAACATCTTTATTAATTCTAAATAAATTATTTAAATCAATCCTGAAATTTCATACTATCCTAGAAAATTATTTTATGTCATCAAAACTTTCAAATTATATTTAATTTAACATTAATAATAATATTTATTTGATTCTTTCATTAATAAGGAAAATACTGGATCATTATTTTGTCATAAATAAATTTAATTATTCAATGTCTAAAAATTATAAATAAAATACAATTATATATGAATTATATTTATCTTTCTGATGAATATTTATATTCTAAGTTATCACTTATATATCCTTATGTAAAAACTGATTTACTAAAAGATGTTTGTTTATGTCATTTTGGCCTTTACTTTAATTTAATTAATCTAAAGTGTCATTTTCACTTACAAGTGGGTCCATGGGCTCCCAAAATCGAACCAAGCAAGCCCATGGTCGGAAATGTACCAGAAAATAGGGTTAGGACATGTGTTGGGGTAATTTTATATTATTATAATATTATTTTGTTACCCTCATTTACCTGATTTACCCTTTAACCACTGTAAATGAAATATTTACCGAAGTAATTATTAATAATGTCTAAAAATAAAAGTTACATATTTACATAATTTGGACATCCTGATTTCAAATATGAAATACATTTTTCTAAATTCAAAATAGATAAGTGGAAGAAATTAATTTAAAAGTAATTCCTAATTTCAAAACAAAAAGCGTGTTTTTATGAATTAATAACTATCAAATGATTGAGGCCACCACCTTAGTAGTATATATCGAAAGGATTTTTGAAAACCTTATATTTATAATATTAATGTTATTGTTTTTCAATGGATATATTATTAATGGAAATTATACTTAATGGTCATTTAAATCCAACTAGATTTAATAAATCAAATGGAGTTCATGTGAATTGTATATCCATTTCATAAAATATTAAATTTCATTAAATCAAAATGGAAATTTCACTTATAAAAGTTTGGGTCATTATTCTAATCCCCCAATAAGAAATTCCAGCTTTAAAAATTTCATTTCTCACATTAAAACATATGACTGTTACTATGTTTCATTTCCTTCTCTGGTTCCCATGATTTATCATCAAGCATGTATTGTCTTCTTCTATAGAACAATGTATCAACAATGTAAGATCTTCATTGGATTCTCCTCATAATAGTGTTCATTATCCAACGGTACCATCCCTATATTGAGTACATGATAGGGTTCTGATGTGTACTTTGTCAATAGGGATACATGGAATACATCATGTAGATGAGATACATTGGGTGGGAGTGCTAGTCAGTAGGCTACCACTCTGATGTGATCAAGGATATCAGAAGGGATAATGTACCTTTAACTATGATTTTTGTTCTTCCAAAATATCATTACTATCTTCAATGGAGATATGCATAGGAATATCATGTCTCCCACATCAAACTATAGTACTTATCGATGATTGACAACATTGATTTTCTATCTACTCGGATAATCAATGATATGTTGGTGAATGGTCTTAACCATCTCCACAATTTCCTTAACCATTTCAGTACCTCACAGTTTTCGTTCCCCTACATCATCTGATAATGCAGGTGTTCATCACATATTTCCATCAAGGGCATCATAAGGAGACAAATTGATTCCTAAGTGGAAACTATTTTTGTAGGAGAACAAAAACAGAGGTATATGTTGATCCCATCATCCATTGATGCCCATTGAGAATGATCTAAATATGTCCTCAAGTGTTTGGATAGTCCACTAATATTGGATTTAGTTTGGGGGTGATATTCCATGATGAAGCTTAACTCAGTACTCATATAATATTGGATACTATTCTAGAACTTATAGGGGAATCATGGATATCGATCAGATAAAATCAATAGTGGCACACCTTTCATGCTCACCACTTATCTGATACATATCTGTACAAGTTGATCAAATGAAAAATAATCTCACATCATAATGAAATGTGAAATTTTTGTAATATGATCCACCCAAACTTGGATATGATTGTTTCCTCTAGATGTATTAGGATGCTTGGTGAAAAAGTCCATGGTGATTTTTCTCCCATTTCCATATATGTATGCGTAATGGATGCATCATCCCTTATATTTTTTCCATTCCACCATCACTAACTTATATATGAGACATCTTGAGGTATATTATTTGATCTATTTCTTCATATTGTCCCACCAATAGTGTTCTAGGATATCTCGATACATCTTTGTGATTCGTGAGTGGATAGAGATGGTTGATCTATATCAATCATCCAACATAACCTTCTTTAATTCAGGATTTATTGTACACATAGTCTTGACCCAAATCCGGAAACTCCTTCTTCATTAACATTGAACACTATGTATTTCCATTTTATAATAGTTTCCACTTTCTTTTGAATTCCCATATCAGTTATTTGAGCATCCTTTATCCTCCCCATAAGAAATGTCTAGAAATCATTTTTGAAAGGATTGAAGATGTTCCTTCCTTTATGATTCACATGTCCATCCTATTTAAGTCTGATAAGATCAGGTCCATATCAATTTTCATCAATGAAAGAGTTGTTGGATCCTTTTTACATAGAGTATATGACACATTAGTTACTTTACCTAGATGGTAGTGAATTTATAAGTCATACACTTTGATCCTCTATAACCATCTTCATTGGTGCATATTCAACTCTTTCTATGTGAATAGATACTTGAGGATTTTTTGATATATGTATATATTTCACACTTCTCACCAAAGAGGTAATGTAACCATATTTTCCAATAGAAGATCAATGCATACAACTCTAGGTCATGTTTTGGATAGTTCTACTCATGAATATTCTTCTTCCTTGAAGCATAGTAAATGACTTTGTCATTTTTCATCAATACATAGACCTGTACATTATTCGAAGAATCACTGAATACCATAAAATGATCTACACTTGTGGGTAATGTGAGTAGGGGTGTGGTGATAAGCCTCCATTTAAACACTTTGAAGCTCTCTTCACATTATTCATTTTTTGAAAACTTGGTTCTGTTCTAAGTTATCTTATATAGTGGGATTGAAAATCTCACGAAATTTCTAAAAAATCGATGATAGTGCCTAGCTAATACATGGAAACTACAGATAACTATCAGATATGTTTTCCCAACCATCCATAAATTTCCTTTGTCTTTGAAGGGTCTACCGAGATCCCCTTACTTGTATTTGTCTTCCACAATAAAAAGACTTCCTTCATCTATAACTCACATTTGATATACATGGCATAATGATTATCCTTTTGAATTGCCTTTATCATAGTACTTAAATGATCGTCATACTTCTTCTTACTAATGGAGTATATTATAATATCATCAATAAGTTCTACAACAAATGTTTTCGGGGTAATCTCTAAAGACTCTATTCATCTAGTACATGATGATTTTTGGAACATTAGTGAGTATTAATGGCATAACTATGAACTCAGAATTCCCATACCTTGTATGAAAAGTAGTCTGGGGGATATCCTCTATCATCACTATTATTTGGTACTATCCCAACCATATATCCTACTTGGAGAATTATTTTTATCCACATATCTTATCAAACAAGTCATCAATTCATGGAAGATGATACATTCTAATTATCGTGATTTTATTGAGATCACAATAATGAATTCAAAGGCACATTGTCCCATCCTTATTTATAATGAAGAAGACTTGTGCACCCCATGTTGAAGCACTGTGTAATATGAAATCATTATCCATATTCTCATATAGTTGTTTCTTAAACTACTCATGTTCAATGAAGACCATTCTATACAAAGTCTTGGATAATTGTAATGACCCAAACATGAGCTCGATTGAAAATTCAATCACTCACCTAGGAGGAAGTCCATGAAATTGCTTTGGAAACACATCATCATATTCCATCAAAGTGGGAATGTATTGAAGGATGATTATTTCCTTAGACTCAATCAATTGACATAGACATGCTTGCTCATTGGGAAATAATATCCATTATTGAGACGATGGTGCAAGAGAATATTCATCTGTATCCTTTCATTTGTACAAAATCGGTGGGTGACTCACAATACAGAGAGCGATTTAATTCTTGAAAAAATTTATGCTGCCTCTTTAGAAGTAATGAATATACATGCCTATAATTGAATAAAATTCTTCTAAAGGAAGTATGCGAAGGTTCTCTAGGAAGTTTATCCCAAAAATTGTGACAGAGGAGTAGTTATATATTTGGGATGAAATAATTTCCTCATTTTAAACATTCATCGATAAATCTACTTCCAATAATTGTGATGGTGATTGAATAGTTATAAAAAACTTTCATTATATGAAGAAATTAATAGAAATAGAATTAAAAAATGTGTTCTCTATTCTTCAATGAATAACCAGGGTGCCTGTCACCACTCCATTTTTTAGAATCTATTTGATAATTGTGATGGAGAAAGATCTACCATACTACCAAGGATGTTTCTAATTGCCACCAAACACCATTTTCTTAGTGGTTTTTTTTGAGAAATTCCCTTTATCCACAAATTTTTAGAAATAATCAATGTGTTGAGAGTTTACTATCGAATGCCATTCCTCTGTTGCAGTAGTGAGTTTTTCTAACTGGAAATCACCATCTTGCTGCCCTTCCTTCCCAAAACTACAACATTTTCTCAACCCCTTTAAGAAATTTCTAGTGTTATTCTTTCCACACCATTGGCATGTGGGGTGAAGGAATTTCATGGAACCATTAGATCTATCTATAAGAGCACATGAATTTGACTCTGATTTATTCTGATATTCCTCATGATACCCAAAAGATTTGCCGATCTCCATTTAGACATTGAGGGAAAATCATAAAATTTTGTCATACCTATCAAATTCACGGATCACATGAGATTTCTGTAGTATAGGTTTTAAACCACCAAATAATTGGTAAACATTGTATTCATGGTTAAAGACAAATCTTTAGACATGTCATGCATTCATTATAATGTTTTTCTTATATGCATTGATGGATTCCTCGTCTGTTTTTCTTGAGTGTAAGGATGTCCCGTTCCATCTTATGTCTAAGGTTGCGAGGAAAATATTTATTGATTTTTTTATAGAAATCCTTTCTTCCCATATCTTTGATCTCTTCCTCATGGTTCATATTTTTTTATCAATATTCACTATTGATCAGCTTCTCCCTCCTTTTGATAAGCTACCAGAAGAATTTTCTCTTATTCATAGCGTTGAAGGATAGAGAAGATCATATCAATGTCGTTGATCTGTTGTTCAGAGATTAATTCTAATGACCCAATAATTACGTACATTGTTATTATATTTCTTTTTAGGAATACTTAATACATGACACAAAAATAATCCGAAATTCCATATTAGATTAGTGTCTTATGAAACATGAAACATAATCATCTAACTTGGTGAAAGATATACAACATCTCCCATAAATATCTTCCCCTTCAGTTTTCCTACCTAAATCCTTTATTTATATCATGGGGAAAATAAAACATAAAAAGGGTGACCTCAAATTCTAAATAAGGGTAGACATTAAGAACATCAATGAAAACATAAACTTGTGAATATGAAAACATGAACATAAATTTTGAATATCAAAATCGTGAGTGATGAAATAAATCACGGTAGTAGGGAATCCATAGATCATAAAGGAACATTAAACATGATAAAATAGTATTGGCATAAAACATGGAATTAAGGAAAACAAATAAGAACATAATATGATTTCCATAGTAGTCAAGGCATTGCTGCGAAGACCATAATACTTGTAAAATTCCATTACTGAATCGGGATTACATGGTGTTCCAACCATGCATTACTGAACCCGATTTACATTTCGTTCTAGATCTGTATTAGTGAAATGGATTTACATTCTGTTGCAGTAATGTTCTATCTCATGGTATATAAATCATTACCCAATTCATTGAAAGGAGATATAGGTCCTACTCATACCATAATGAAATCATTATTATATGTGGTAAAAAACATAAATCATACATCATAGAAAACCCCACAGAATAAAGTGGGTTTCAAAATCATCATTCCATCATAACAGAATACATACAAAACAAATATATTTTTAAAATACCGTAAAGACCCGTAAAATTCAAGGGAAATTTTTTTCTAATTTTTTTTGGTATTTTACAAGAACGCAGTTTCTGACGGCGCCTGATTCTGAGGTCCGATGTGCCCGGAATCAATTTCCGAAGTTTGGCTCGGGTACGTTCAGTGAACGAACGAGCGGGTTTTTCTAACTTTTGAACCGGTGCTCGGAATCGAATTCTGAGGGCACCGATGAACTCGAAACGCCAGTATTTGATTAAAGAGACTTTTTCCGCAGTTGCGTTTAATCGAGAGTGGAAGTTAGTTTTTGGGTTTTCTTTAAATAAAGGTAATAATAAAATAATGTGTCATGCACTTTATTTTATTTCAGCTTCCATTGGGAGTGTGGTGGTTGAAACCTCCTCATGGAGGTTGGAGGTGGGGGCACCACACCTTAACCTCCCTTGAGAGGTTATGGTGGTGGGGCACACCCGAACTAAACCTCTTGTGGGTGGTTTATTATGGTAGGGACCACACGGGGCTTAACCCCCCTATTAATGGGAGGAGAGGAAACCTCTCAAATCTCCCTCATTAATGAGGGAGAGCCTCTTAATTCCTCAACTCCCCATTAAATGGGGAGAAACTCCTTGGCACCCTCCCCTCTTAAGTGGTGCCAACGGACCTCATAAATTGCGTCAAAGCAATTTATTTCACCCGACCCCCTGTTTTTTTTTTAAGTTATGTAACCACAATGGTTACATACCTATCCCCCTCTCCTATATATAGGGATCTTGGGAGAGGGTTTAGGGACGGCTTCACCAAGCGACGGAGGGCTGGTAAAATACTGTGATGCCCAACACATGGGAAGAAGCTTATCTTCGCGAACGAAGAACGCGCCACCTCTGACGAAGAACGCTCGTTTTCCTTCCATGGAATTTCTCCCCTTCTATGGCGAGACTCTTCAACGGAACTTCTTCTTCCCCTTCATCATCAATGGATCGATGAACAAGCTCGGAAGCGGAATCGGGTAGCAAGCGACGACGGCTTCGCCTTCCCTCGAGTCGGACGAACGCCAACATCCCCCTTCGACGTCGTCATCCTCGCAACGCCATACCGCGACGAACCTCGAACGACGACGCCTCCTTCTGATCGGCTTATACCCAAGGTACGGGTTTGTATTCAATTATTTATTTTTGTTCGAGATTTCCGACTTAATGATCTTCATGGTTAAAAACCATTTGGTATAGAATTTGAACTTTTTGGTTTGAAACCAAATGATAACGAATAACGTGAGGGGGGACGGACCGCACGAACATGGCCAACCCTCGTCTTTTTTTTCTTTGTGGTTGGTACGAGGAAGCGTGGTGCGGTCGCACCATGCGGTTTCATGCGGTATATATGTGTGGCGTCGTCACGCCGCGCCGTGGAAAGGAATTCAAGGACGCGATGCCGTCGCGCCGCGTCGAAGAAAACCGAAGACATCCATGGACGGATTCGGGCCGCGGCGAAGGGGCGCGGCACCAACGCGCTGCACCGGAGAACCACGAAGACGGCGTGTTTCGTTTTTGACGTGCGGATTGACGGGCGACGACAAACGAGGCCGCAAGGTAATTATGAGGCCTCCGCAGTGAAGGTCGAGTCTCGGGAGGACCATAGGAGAAGACGGCAGGAGAAACGGACCACCGGAGCACGTTCAGTGGTCCACGGAAGGCGGCGGTGGCGCGCCGCCGGAAGGGAGGCGGTCGGCGGTTCGCCGCCGGCCTCAATTAGCGGCGGGCGGGGGACACCCCGCTCCGCGGCCGGCCGGTTGGACCGAACCGAGCCGGACCGAGCCGGGCCGTGCCGGGCCGGGCCCAGCCAGGTCGGACCAGGGTCGGGTCGATCCGGCTCGGCCGACCCAGGGGGGGTCGGGTCGGGTCGACCCGGCTCGGCCGACCCAGGGGGGGTCGGGCCGGGTCAGCCCGAGCCCAGACCCCCGTTTTCAGACCACTTTCGGTCAAAAGCCCGTAACATGAGCTACGGGACTCCAAATGACTCTCCGTCAGCGGAAACGCGATCCTTGGATCGAGACGGTCGTTTCGGTATATCGCACTCAAGGTTTCGAATTATATTGGGGTCGGCCGGGTTGGTTCGGAGATGAAACCAACCGGTCCCTCGGAGAGGAAACACTCGTAACTTGAGTTCCGGACTTCCGATTGGCGTGCAATCGATTTTGATGGATTCCTCTAAGTGAGACGGATCTTTTGGATTACTCCGCTCGAGGTTTGGATGTCTTCGGAGTGCGGTCGGGTTGGTTCGCTCACAAAACCAACCGGGCCCCTGGAATGAAAAAGCCAATAACTCACAGACCGGGCGTCCGATAGTCGCGCCATCTGTTTCGTTGAATTCCTCTTGATGAGACGGAAATTTTGGCATACTTTGCCCATGTTTTGGATACATTTGGATAGTGGCCGGGTTGGATCGCTCCCGAAATCCAACCGGGACCTTGGAACGGAAAAGCTGATTTCTTTCAGACAGGACGTTCGTTTGACGAACCGTCAGCGGCGTTAGTGATCATGTTGAGAAACAGTCCCTATGAGTATACCCTATGAGAGTTCGGGGTACAGTTGAGATACGGCCGAGATTGGTTCGCTCCCGAAATCAACCGGGCCCTGGGATGAAAAGGCTAGAAGATCACAGACCGGGCGTCCGATTGACGCGCCGTCTGTTACGTTGAGACCCCTATGACGAGGCGGTCCTTTGAGATACTTCTTCGTGGGACTTTGAGATACTTGGAGTATCGACCTGTAGCTCATTGAGCGGACCCTCCTAGAGATGAGCGTGCGGAGTACGGAGACCGTGTAGCCGACTGAGACCTGACGACTACTTGACCGACTCGACTTGGAGTGAGTCGACTAGCCAATTGGACGGAGCACTACCTTCTGAGGTGCAGACCCATGGCGGACGGAGCACTACCTGTGTGACTATGCAGACCCGCGGTACTCGTCCAGAGAGTACCTAAGTAGGCTACTTGGGGGTGTGCACTACTGTGTTTGGGTGACATACCCCGGTGGGAAGCACTACTATGTTTGGGTGGCTGACCCGCGGTACTCGACAGGAGGAGTAACTCAGCAGTCTTAGGTTAGTGAGCAGTACCTCGGAGTCGTGATAGGACCACTGTAAACTCCAGAGACGGAGCTCTTCAGTAGTTACGGTTTCGATAATGAAAATCCTGGTTTGAGCTGAGACTTTTGACCTTTGTGTTTACCTCATGATTGAGATGGGTCACTTGTTAACTTAGGTATATGTATAGGCATATACCAGGGTAGTGGTTATCCGTTGATTTCATGATCCTTGTGTTTCCTCATGTTTGATATGGGTTACTTGATAACTTAGGCATATGTATGGGCATATACCTAAGTAGAGGTTATCTGTTGAGATCTTTTTTGTGGTTATCCTTGTTGGTTTAGTGAGACCTTGAGGGTCTCGGGGTCCCTACTGAGTATCGTTATACTCACTCCTGCACGGGCTATGCCCGTACCTCATTGTGTTGGTTGCAGATGACAGGCAGTGCTGACGGAGGCCAAGTGTTTGAGGACTGGATGGTACTCGGAGGTGGACTACACGACGAGTCAGTACCCGGAGGTGGACTACACGATGAGTCAGTACCCGGAGGTGGACTACCCGATGAGACGACACATGGAGGAGGTTGACGGACGAGAGCGTGGAGGAGGCTATCTGTACCTACCCTTCAGGTAGGATCTGTGGTGGATGACCAGGAGCTGCGCCATCTGTACCTACCCTTCAGGTAGGATCTGAGGAGGACGACCCAGGAGCTGCTTTTGTCCTTCCAGCTGTTATCTTTTCTGTTGTACTTGTTCAGTTGTAGTTGTACATTCATTTGGGTTTGTATTCTGGCCCATTTACTTTTCAGCACTTCTCTTGTACTTAGTGTTTACTATTTCCGCTTGCTTACTCTGTGGTGCTTGTTTTCTTTTATAAAGGCAATGCCTTCCCAGTTATCGGGATTTACACCTTTGGTTCTAGTCGCCAGCCCCTGGCCTATGGAAGGCGGGATTTGGGTAGTCACGGCACGGGCCCCGAGGACGGGTCGTGACAAATTGGTATCAGAGGAGTCAGTTCTACCGCAGAACTTATAACTCTGACTTTTTCTTTCTGTGAAGAAATAGTGTTTAGGGTACCGAGTGTGGTTTTCAGTTCAGGGAGTCCATTGTTGGTGCGGGCGGCCGATGTATCCATACACCAGGACCCTGACAACTGATTTCCGGCTTTGTGCATGAAAACACTGATTGCGTGTGTGTTTTCAAAGGTTTTTCCCTTAAAACAGCTCGAACCAGGTCAGCTCACCAGGTATAATCGTTTGACCATGTCACGTTGTTTCTTTCAGGATGCCTTTTCTCAGACGACCAACTAGAGCCCAGAGGGATGTGTGTACTAACAGCTTGCTGAGCGACGAGGCTTCGGTACAGGGCCCTCTTGCAGTTGAGGCACCAGTAGAGGCACCAACGGTACTACCATACGTTGGGCCACCGATGCCACCAGTCCCAGCAGTAGGAGATGCACGCCACTTGAGTGCGCTGCACGAGTTCTAGCGCCAGTGGCCACCAAGGTTCCGGGGAGAGACGGACCCGTAGGCGGCTGAGGATTGGATGGAGGCTATGGTGAGAGTCTTCAGGCTAGTGGGGACGCCGGCAGACCTCATGGTGATCTTTGCTGCCAGCCTTCTTCAGGCAGCAGCAGGCAGGTGGTGGAGACACTTGTTCTAGTTTTGCGATGGGATGGCCTTCAAATGGGAAGACTTCGAGACCTTCATCAGGGTGGAGTTTGTTCCAGTAGCTCTACACCCCGAGCATGTACAGGAACTTCTGCCTTTGCCGTAGGATTTTCGATCAGTAGCCGAGTCATCTGTGGGCAGTAGATAGATGATGCAGAGGTCCAGGAGGACCAGACCAGTAGTTGGTCGATCTCGGGTTTTAGGACCGGTAGTGTGGGGCACCCGGGGTGGGGTCAGAGCCAGGCGTGCCAGAAACAGGATGTGTTACTCCTGCGGCGGAAAGGGTCATCTGGCACATGACTGTCTGACTCCTCATACAGTTGATCTGCAGGCGTTGGAGGAGCCACCGAGGCAGAAACAACGACGAGTGCTTGAGCAACAGCCAAGCAGTGGACAAGGCAGTAGAGCTCCTGGAGCATGTGGACAGGAGAGGAACTAGTGTATATGTCCTTTGTACTTCTAGTTCCATGTTGTTGTTATATTTGTGTCTTTTTATTATGAGTTGGAATAATAAAAAGACACTTATCTTTGTTTGCTTTCCTGTCCTTTTGTTTGGTTGATACTGAGTGGTCCCGGTTAAAACTGTTGACTTGACCCTCACTTTTGAGATTTCTACTGTAGGAGACCCAGTGACCTCACACTGATGCTGACAGTGTGACTCGACCCTTGGAGGCGAGAGTGACAGTTGGATCTCTTGGTAGTTACGTCGAGGCCTTACGACGCCATCCATGGCATGAATGCATCATTCATGTTGGGATTGACTGTATTAGGCAACGAATGTGGTTCATCCAGGGGATAAGACCGGATTTCTCTTATCGGAAAAGAAGAAATCATAGCAGCTCTTGTGAGACTAAAGAAGTTCCAGGTCATCCAAGACTAGATGAAGACTGCACAGTGCAGTAAGAAAAAGGAAACCGGTTCCAGTCTTAGAGACTCGGGCGTGTTAAATGTTTCAAGAAGTGGAAGCTTTAAGGATAGATGAGTCTGCGAAGCAGCAGACGTGGAGGCAGAGCTAGGAGAGCAGTATGAGGTGGTGTACATCTTAACATGCTACAACCACCCGCCTTATTTATCCCTGCCAGGCTCAAGGAGCTGGAGGTCGGAGGAAGAGTGTGGCTACATGCGGTCAAGGAGTGTGACCCAATGGCTCTAAAAAATGATTCAAGGGACTGTCTATGTCCACTACTAGATGCTGTAGTAACAGACGTTGATATGAATCATTCATTTCTTTCACAAATCTTGTCCCAGACCTAGAGTTCCCGGTAAGCCGTGTACTTGACCCTCATGTCTGGAGATACCTTGGGAGAAGACTCAATAATCACACTTACGCCGACGGTGTGGTCAGACCCTCAAGGCGAGAGTTCCGGTTGGAATCTCTTGGTGGCAGCGTCGAGGCCTTACGATGTTAGTTTGAGTATAGAATGGGAAATAACTGTTAATAATCAAATTGACGGTTTTATGCAAACGTCGGGATGGGTTTTCCTTGTTCGGTGAAAAGGAAACCCCAACCAGCATGGGATAAACTCTTTCACAGGAGGGTGCGACCGATCACTCTTGAGTCAGACAACCATACCCTCGTGGCAGCGGTCTTTTGAGTTTCAGTTCTAACAGAAAATGGAGACCTCTGGTGTTCGAGGATGACGATCACGTCCTTATACTGGTCTCACCTTGACGAGGTTTACGGAGATGTGGCCAAGGCGGCAGGTTATCTCCGAGGTTCAACGGACCTTTCTAGGTCCTCAGCTGGGTAGGTGGGGTGGTTTACCACTTGAACCATCCACCTCAGTTGCACCAGGTGCACGACGACTTCCACGTATCTCTACTGAGGAGATACGTGCTCGACCCTTCGCATATCATCGACCATGAGGAGCTGGACGATGGCGATGGAGTGTCATTCACGAAGGTTCTAGTGGGGATCGAGGATCGATAGGAGCGGATCCTTCGAGGATAGCCTATTCCTCGGGTGCGCTTCCACGGGCAGTACAGGAACCTCCGGGTGAGCACACGGGAGCGGAAGGCTCAGATGCGGGCTCAGTACCGTTTTTGTATCCCTAGTTTTTGTTAAGGCTTTATGAGGACGTAAATCCATGAGGTGGGAGTAATGTAAAGACCAATAAAATTCAAGGGAAATTTTTTTCTAATTTTCTTTGGGATTTTACAAGAATGCAGTTTCTGACGGTGCCTGATTCCGAGGCCCGGTATGCCCGGAATCAATTTCCGAAGTTTGGCTCGGGTACGTTCAGTGAACGAACGAGCGGGTTTTTCTAACTTTTGAACCGGTGCTTGGAATCGAATTCTGAGGGCACCGATGAACTCGCAACGCTGGTATTTTCTTAAAGAGACTTTTTCCGCAATTGCGTTTAATCGATAGCGGAAGCTAGTTTTTGGGTTTTCTTTAAATAAGAGTAATAATAAAATAACGTGTCATGCACTTTATTTTATTTCAGCCGCCATTGGGAGTGTGGTGGTTGAAACCTCCACATGGAGGTTGGAGGTGGGGCCACCACACCTTAACCTCCCTTGAGAGGTTATGGTGGTGGGGACCACCCGAACTAAACCTCCCGTTGGTGGTTTATTATGGTAGGGACCACACAGGGCTTAACCCCACTATTAATGGGAGTAGAGGAAACCTCTCAACTCTCCCTCATTAGTGAGGGAGAGCCTCTTAATTCCTCAACTCCCCATTATATGGGGACAAACTCCTTGGCACCCTCCCCTCTTATGTGGTGCCAACGGACCTCATAAATTGCATCAAAGAAATTTATTTCACCCGACCACCTGTTTTTTTTTTTAAAAGTTATGTAACCACAATGGTTACATACCTCTCCCTCTCTCTTATATATAGGGATCTTGGGAGAGGGTTTGGGGACGGCTTCACCAAGAGACGGAGCGCTTGTAAAATACCGCGACGCCCAACACTTGGGAAGAAGCTTATCTTCGCGAACGAAGAACGCGCCACCTCTGACGAAGAACGCTCATTTTCCTTCCACGGAATTTCTTCCCTTCCGCGGCGAGACTCTTCAACGAATCTTCTTCTTCCCCTTCATCGTCAACGGATCAACGAACAAGCTCGAAAGCAGAATCGGGTAGCAAGCGATGACGGCTTCGCCTTCCCTCGAGTCGGACGAACGCCGACATCCCCCTTCGACGTCGTCATCCTTGCGACGCCATACCGCGACGAACCTCGAACAACGATGCCTCCTTCTAATCAGCTTATACCCAAGGTAGGGGATTTTATTCAATTATTTATTTTTGTTTGAGATTTCCGACTTGATGATCTTCGTGGTTAAAAACCATTTGTTATAGAATTTGAACTTTGTGGTTTGAAACCAAATGATAACGAATAACATGAGGGGGGCCGGACCGCATGAACACGGCTGACCCTCCTCTTTTTTTTCTTTGTGGTTGGTACGAGGAAGCGTGGTGACGTTTCACCACGCGGTTTCATGCGGTAGATATGCGCGGCACTGTCGCGCCGCGCCGTGGAAAGGAATTCAAGAACGTGTCGTCATCGCGCCGCATCGAAGAAAACCGAAGACATCCGCGGACGGAGTCGGGCCGCGGCGAAGGGGCGCGGCGCCAACGCGCCGCGCCGGAGAACCACGAAGACGGCGCATTTCTTTTTTGACGTGCGGATTGACGGGCGACGACAAACTAGGCCGCAAGGTAATTTTGAGGCCTCCGCAGTGAGGGTCGGGTCCCGGGAGGACCATAGGAGAAGACGGCAGGAGAAACGGACCACCGGAGCGCGTCCGGTGGTCCGCGGAAGGCGGCGGCGGTGCGCCCCGCCGGCGTGGCAGCGCCGGTGACCGGCGGCGGCGGCGCCCCGCTGGAAGGGAGGCGGCCGGCGGTTCGCCGCCGGCCTCAATTAGCGGCGGGCGGGGGACACCCCGCTCCGCGTTTCGGCTCGGCCCCGCTAGCCGAGCCGCGGCCGACTGGTCGGACTGGACCGAGCCGGGCCGGGCCGGGCCCAGCTGGGTCAGACCCGGGTCGGGTCGACCCAGTTCGGCCGACCCAGGGGGGGGTCGGGCCGGGTCGGCCCGGGCCCAGACCCCCGTTTTCGGACCACTTTCGGTCAAATGCCCGTAACTTGAGCTACGGGCCTCCAAACGACTCGCCGTCAGTGTCAACGCGATCCTTGGATAGAGACGGGCGTTTCGGTATATTGCACTCAAGGTTTCGGATTACTTTGGGTTCGGCCGGGTTGGTTCGGATACGAAACCAACCGGGCCCTCGGAGCGGAAACTCTCGTAACTTGAGTTTCGGACGTCCGATTGACGTGCCGTCGATTTTTATGGATTCCTCTAAGTGAGATGGATCTTTTGGATTACTCCACTTGAGGTTTGGATGCCGTCGGAGTGCGGTCGGGTTGGTTCGCTCCCGAAACCAACCGGGCCCCTGGAACGAAAAAGCCAATAACTCAAAGACTGGGCGTCCGATAGTCGCGTCGTCTGTTTCGTTGAATTTCTCTTGATGAGAAAGATCTTTTGGCATACTTCGCCCGAGTTTTGGATACAGTTGGATAGTTTCCGGGTTGCATCTCACCCGAAATCCAACCGGGACCTTGGAACGTAAAAGATGATATCTTTCAGACTGGACGTCTGTTTGACGAACCGTCAGTGGCGTTAGTGATCACGGTGAGAAATAGTCCCTATGAGTATACCCTATGAGAGTTCATGGTACAGTTGAGATATGGCCGGGATTGGTTCGCTCACGAAACCAACTGAGCCCCTGGGATGAAAAGGCTAGAAGCTCACAGAACGGGCATCCGATTGACGCGCCGTCTGTTGCGTTGAGACCCCTATGACGAGGCGGTCCTTTGAGATACATCTTCGTGGGACTTTGAGATACTTGGTGTATCGACCTGTAGCTCGTGGAGCAGACCCTCCTAGAGACGAGCGTGTGGAGTACGGAGACCGTGTAGCCGACTGAGACCTGACGACTGCTTGACCGACTCGACTTGGAGTGAGTCAACTAGCCCAGTGGACAGAGCACTACCTTCTGAGGTGCAGACCCATGGTGGACGGAGCATGACCTGTGTGACAGTGCAGACCCGCGGTACTCATCCGGAGAGTACCTCAGTAGGCTACTTGGGGGTGTGCACTACTGTATTTGGGTGACATACCCCGGTGGGAAGCACTACTGTGTTTGGGTGGCTGACTCGCGGTACTCGACAGGAGGAGTACCTCAGCAGTCTTAGGTTTGTGAGAAGTACCTCGGAGTCGTGACAGGACCACTGTACACTCTAGAGACGGAGCTCTTCAGCAGTTACGGTTTCGATAATGAAAATCCTAGTTTGAGCTAATACTTTTGACCTTTGTGTTTATCTCATGATTGAGATGGGTCACTTGTTAACTTAGGTATATGTATGGGTATATACCTGGGTAGTGGTTATCCGTTGATTTCATGATCCTTGTGTTTCCTCATGTTTGAGATGGGTTACTTGATAATTTAGGCATATGTATGGGCATATACCTAAGTAGAGGTTATCTGTTGAGATCTTCTTTTTGGTTATCCTTGTTGGTTTAGTGAGACATTGAGGGTCTCGGGGTCCCTACTGAGTATCGTTATACTCACCCCTGCACGGTTATGCCCGTACCTCGCTGTTTTGGTTGAAGACGACAGGCCGTGCTGACAGAGGCCGAGTGTTCGAGGACTGGATGGTACTCGGAGGTGGACTACACGACGAGTCAGTACCCGGAGGTGGGCTACATGACGAGTCAGTACCCGGAGGTGGACTACACGACGAGACGAAACACGGAGGAGGTTGACGGATGAGAGTGTGGAGGAGGCTATCTGTACCTACCCTTCAGGTAGGATCCGTGGTGGATGACCAGGAGCTGCGCCATCTGTACCTACCCTTCAGTTAGGATCTGAGGAGGATGACCCAGGAGCTTCTTCCGTCCTTCCAGCTGTTATCTTTTCTGTTGTACTTGTTCATTTGTAGTTGTACTTTCATTTGGGTTTGTATTCTGTCCCATTTACTTTTCATCACTTCTCTAGTACTTAGTGTTTACTATTTCCGCTTGTTTACTCTGTGGTGCTTGTTTTCTTTTATAAAGGCAATGCCTTCCCAGTTATCGGGATTTACGCCTTTGGTGCTAGTCGCCAGCCCCTGGCCTGTGGAAGGCGGGCTTGGGGTAGTCACGACACGGGCCCCGAGGATGGGTCGTGACAAATAACCTTCTATAAAACCATATAATGAATTGGGATAGTATACTTAAAACATACCCCTATTAAATAATTCCATATTAGATGGAATATAATTTTGATAAAACACTTGAAATTAATTCATGAGGAAAATAACCTTTCTTCTTCAAAATCATTTTTTTCTCCAATATGCCACAAAATTTTAAAAGAAAAGAATTTATTTGAAAATTTCAATGAAATATTATAAAGGAAGTCTAATGGAAATAAGGCATTGGGAAATATAAAAATATTTTCATCCCATATAGGTTAATAAAATATTATTCTTGTACTTTTTTCAGAATAGTAAAAAAGTTCCTCGTTTAGAAAGAGAAAGATTCTATTCAAACCATATAGAATAAAGTAAAAATAGGTAAATATATCATTAAAAATACATATGATAATTGAAAAAAAAATATAATACATATTTATAAAACCTAGACATGGATGATTAACATATCCCAGTAAATAATTTTGTATAATAAATCTCAGATAAAAATGAGATTAGGAAATTATCCATTACCAATTTATAATCAGTCGCATTGTGCGACTCATAAAATAAAGAAAAATATATGAGTATTTAAATATCATAATCTCATAATAATAATTATAAAAACATTCATGTGAAATATAAACACCACATAAAAGTATTTAATGGTCTATAAGGCATATGAAAAATATATATAATTGTGAGACAAAATAATCCCTTACCATAGGTCCGATATTCATTATTTGCATCTAATCCTCTTGTATAATGTTTTAAATATTTATATTGACATAATACCAGAGGATATTAATTTTTATGATATCATATATTATTATATTATCAAAATTGGTTAGTAACATTTCCTTGTTACTCGTTTTTTAGTTATAAACTGTTTTATGTTATTGTGCATGTTTTGTCGAATAAGTTTGTTTTCTCTTTATTAGGTCATAAATATATCAATATAAAATTATATTAACATATTAAATACCATATTTATCCATTATTTACATTTATATAATCATACTTTAATGATGATCATGTGGAATGAATCGCATTGCATCATGGAGACGGTTGGTCGTATGTACGCATGAGCGACGAAATCATTCGAATAATTGTTTAATGGTTATTAAGATTAAAGTGTCTAAATTTTTTTAAAAAATATTATTTAATAATAATAAATATATTCATTACATGCATCATTATACCCATCAATGTAAGGTGGTGGAAAATAATAGAGTACACTAGGGTGTGGAGATGGTAAGCCATACGTACACACATACAGTGATTTAATTTTTCATTAGATTAATATATGGTAGAATATATTTTTTATAATTATAATAAAATCTCATTATATAAATGGTACTGGATTTATTACATGATAATGAAACAACTAATGTAGTGGAAGAAGAAGAAGAAAAAATAATGAATGAATCGGTAGAGGAGATTACCTCTTCTTTGATGTACTCCCTTTTGATCTCCTCTTGGTGGAACTAGAGAAGATATTTTGAGAAGACCATAACCTCTATAATTTTACAAGGTAAGTTCAGAATAAAAAATGATTTCGGTATATATGAACAAGAAGGTTGAACGAGTTGTGGATAAATGAGGGAGGAGGTGTCCTTTTATAATTTGGGTGAGGGACACTTTTGGAATTTTTGAAACTATTAACTTATAATAATTTGAAAATAAATCCAAATACCTCAAAAATTAGATATATTAGAAGGTAATATATTATAATATTTTAATCTCACCAACCAATAAATTTTATAAAGGTTTTTATTTCAATTTAAACATTATCATTTTAATTAATAATTAGTTATTCTATTTATTTTTTATTTATGATAACAAATGATTCAATATTAAAAGGTTGAAATATTTACATATTTGATTTCAATCATACCATAAATGAATACTTTAGAGAAATATATAATTGATATTGATTATTTTATATTTTTACAATTATTTTATGATTTTTAAATAATTTTATAAAACATTATTTAAAAAAAATATATTTATTCAATTTTGACAATATTCATTTAATGGATTTCTCGAAATATCAAGATAAGGTGTTATCTTATATCCAAATATCTTATTATATCCATATGGGGTCAGGGTCTTCTATAAAATTATTTGAAAAAATTAATTATCTTAAATTATAGTTATTTTATTATTTTTAATAAAATTTACTTAATATTTAACTTAATAATATAATAACTAAATAAATTTTATGGTAATTATTTAATATACATATACGCTGAAAAAAATTAAAAAAAATATTCTATGATGAAAAAAAAATCAAATTTTTTTCAAAATTTTTTTAGAAATTATCCTTTGAAAAATCTTCAATTAAAAATGTTATAATTATTAGATTGTGAATGTGACAACTTTAACACAACTTGAAATAAAATAAAAAAAACTGTCATAATCTCTTATATAAGGCTCCAAATGATCATTTACTCAACCCTTAGAATTTTTTGGTAGATATATAATCAACCAATAAAAATTGTTATAGTGTTATGTCTTTTTTTTAGTTATTATCATTTTAAAAAAAATATTGATTTTTTATCAATTAAATAATTTCTGCATCAACAATATGTAAGAAATTAATGTAATAATTGTTGTCCTAAAAATTAAATATAAATTACCATGATAAATAGAATAATTTTATATTTTAAATTACTATTTATATTGTATTTTAACTTCTCTATAACATTATTTAAAGAATGATATATTATTTAAATCATGAATGTTACCTCTTTAAATTTTAATTAAATAAAATTTTATAAATACCATAATATCTCCCACATGGCCTTAAAAATGACAACGTAAATTTATATTACAGAAATTTGTTTATTATGATAAACATTAACATTTATATTTATTTATTCCTCCCATTTTCTAATGTGTTAACACATTAAATATATTTATGAAAACAATTACATTCTGTGTCTTTCTTTTATATAAATATTATTTAAGTCATTTTCAGAGACCAGTGTACATTAAATGACATAATTTTTTTCCCAAAAATATTCAGGGTCTAATTTAATTCACCAACTGAAATTTTTCATTTGTTTTGGTCATCTTATAGTCATTATAATTTTATTATTATAAAAAATTACATAATTTACCCTTTAACGTGGTAATAAAATTTACCGTGGTTACTATTCCTATTAATCAAATCTAAAAGAGACCTAAATAAATAAATTTAACCTCCTAAATCCAAACATGGAATCCATTTTTGAAAATTAAATACACAAAAGTTATGTAATTATAATTAAAATAAATCCATTAAAATGTCACGAAAAAGAGTTTTTGGAAAAATGATCTTATTTAAACTGAAAATGTTTTTATAATAAATTCATGTATAAAATAATTTTAAAAAAAATAATGGGATAAAAATTAACTTATTAAAAATTATGGCTAATATAAAGCATAATTTTACTAATTAATTACTTTAAAATCAAAAAATCATTATGATCATTATTCATCAAAAAATGAAACTTATGAAAAAATAAAAAAAATTCAACCAAAGTAAGTTTTTATTTCCCATACTAATATAAGATGTTTATTTTTTCAAATTGAATAAAAAAACTGTCAAAATTAGATTTTAATTGGGTTCTCCATCAATAGGTGGAGAAACTACATTTTTATTAAAATTACTCCTTTTATCCAAAAAATAGATATTATTATTATATCATATCTAGAAACCGTAAAAGATAAATTCTAAACATTATATTTTTCTATAAACTCGCTTAAAATTATCCTTTTGTGAAATGTATTCTATCAAAATAACATGAAATTTTGTGTAACATAACCCAATAATATTGTTATGTATACCGCAAGCTAAGCCGGTGTTTCTTATTGCGCAAGCTCATCATGGTTTTACATACAACATAAGGAATCATTAAAACTTAAAAAAATATTTTAGAAAAATCGTGGGGGTGTTACATTAAGGGATAAAAAATCCATTTAATGTAGGAGGCCTTTGCCTCATAATCCTCTATATTGTGACTTGATCATTCATAGGGGGTAGGACATTCCTCTTGATCCAATTTTCTATTCAAAAAACGAGTTAACTGAGATAGTATCATGATATATTTTTTGATTCTCCCCCCCATAAGATCTGGAATCACAATAAAGAAGTCGTTACTTTGATCTTCGTATCGGTTGTTACACAGATTCCTCATATTACCAACCATTTGATAAAAGAAAAGGAAAATTATGGGTATGTAGTTTATACTATTATACACATAATGGGTAATCCAATGAAATTAAAGTGATAAATTGTAAATTAATTTTGTTTCCTTATCTGATGAATTTCAAGGCTTCAATCAATGTTCTCTCAGATCTAATTCGTAATGTATATTCCTAAAATATTTTTTTTGATCCCGTAATAATTGTTATTACTAATATTATGAATTTATCGAAAAAATATCCTCTAGGAGGGTAAAACTATGTGTGTTGTAAGACCCGTTGTCATGTGACATTTCTCATTCGAGGTTAGTTCAAAGTAGAGTTTTCAAGATTTTTCCCTAGATACATATGTACTAATGCCATATCAAATTTTCTATATCTAATCAAGGATGCATTTTAAGGATAATCCACATACTCTATACTCACTAAGATTGAGGTATATTTTTCTTATACATTTTCATATCCTTAAGGAATTCAGTAGAGTTTTCTCATAAAAATCTCAAATATAACTAAACTTTCATTTGATGCCAACTATAACAACCTTTTTCTTATTATTACATTCATAAAATATTTAATGACATAAAATTAAAATTAATACAACTAAAAATATTGAGAATTATAGTGTCATGTGAAATTAGTAACATTACATAACAACTTAAAACATTAAATACAATGTCATTATTAAAAACAACATGTACATGACCACAACATTCCTTCGTACTTAACATTTAATGGGACAATCCGGGGGAATAAATAAGAAATGGGAGAGTTATAAATCCCAGTAATGGAATAAACATGGAATAACATGAGGAAGAGAACACATGCTACAAAATAGGCATATTAATGGAGCATAAAAGAGACATGAACACAAATTCATGATATATCATGATAATCATAACATGGAAATGTGGGAACAACATAAAACATCACATGTCAAGGATAAACTGCCAAGATATCATAGTGGACAAAGTACCATAAATAAATAAGGTAAACCATTATCCCATAATTATGTATCATGATACTATACATTACCAAATTCATTGGAGTTCTATTTAATTTTGGGCGCACGCATCACTTTTATTTCATTCTCATTCATAACTGTACCACATAGATCATAAGACATGGATTCATCCATCATAATAATTTATTAAATGGTAAAGGGGCGTTTAATAAATACATGTAAGTCCTAAATAAAAAGGTATTTGATTTTGAAATTGAACACCCTTAATATGGAGTGGTTACGGTATTCACTCCACAATTGTTTTGGAATGGAAATTCATGGCACAATTTCGGCTGCCTAAAGGTGTAACATAAAAATTAATAAAAATTACTGATGAGGGAGAAATGGGTCTCTAATCATATATATATGAAATGTAAACTAATCGGGTCATATAAATACATGTCCCAAATGTAAGTAATTTGGAAATAGAAGGAATAACATAATAATGAAACTTGAAGGAGGAGAAATGGAACAAATCTTTTGAAATTTCAACATGGTAATGGGTGTATGTGGGAGGGGTTATTTAGAGGGAAAGGGGTATCTCATAATTAATACATAATAAGGGAAATATGGGGGGATGTGAAAATGTAACCCATCATTTTTAATAGAAATTAAAATTGTGTTAAAATATAAGGAATCCTGGATAAAAATGAGAAAGGAAGGAACATGTACATGAGTATGTGAATTCAAAATCATGGAGAGGGGCTTCAAGAGAGCATAAGGAACCTTGGGAGGATTTTAGAGATGGTTGTAAATAGTAATGAAATTCTCAAAGGATTTAGAATTAAGGGATGTTTGTTATTGGTTGGGTTTATAATGGAAATGAGAGGTGAATTATTTAATATTTCACAAACATAGGTTTTGGAATCTATATAATTAAATATTCAAAAACATGATAATTCCAATAGTTTTTTATGCATGGTTTTTTTCCAATGAGGAGTGAAATAAATTATTTTATACGGCCATTGGCCGATGTTATTAAAATAGTATCCATGTTTATGTAGAGGTGAGGCAGATTATTAATGAAATAAAATTTTAATCATAAAATATATTCTACATTTTAGAGGATTCACTAAGGCTTTATAAAATATGTCAAAAAATTATAAAATCACATTATTTTAAAGGTAAAACTTATAATTGCCTGACTAAAAATAGTATAGTGTCTATTACATCACTATTTGACCATTATGATTTCATAAAACATAATATATATTTATATGGTATTTAATTTTTTCCCAAAAAAATGATTGTCTCTGAAAATTATGAAAAGTTCACCATTGGATAATTTTGACATCCTGATTCCAAAAATAACATTCATTTAATCCAAATAATTTTCTATATATGTAAATTTTATTTTTGAAAATAAAAAACTAATTTTATTGGAAATTAATAGGTTTTTAAAAGAAAATTTTTTCATTATAAATGTATATTTATTAAACATGAATATTGTATGAGTACGGAGAGATTCGAGACACAAGTGATTCCATCTCACTTTTAATTTCCGTGAGACACAAGCTATGTACACCACACTTTTTGTTTGTGTGGTGTATGTACATACTATGAATGTATTCGATGTATCTTGAAATTAAATTTATGGGTATTCAAATTACCATTTTATGAGCCTTATTTCATTGAGATTTTGTTTCAGAAGTTACAAAATTGGTAAAAATGTTTTTTTCTCAATTTGGCTTCTTTGAGACTGAAGTTATGTTATGCAACGAAACTATTTTTGGGGTTCATGTAGATTGATTTTTCCTTCCATTTCATGAATATCATTATTATCATGATATTATATGCTTCATGTAATTTACTTTCCTTAAAATTTGGCCATGATCCCAATACAAAAAGTTATAAGATATCATTAATACAATATCATTTCATTTTGAGATTGTTTTTGTTTATGATTCCTTTGAGAAAATATTATTATCCATCTCTAAGGAATATTCATGAGATTCCTTATCCTCTATTATTTTGTGATATACTCATGTATAGTTAACATTTTATACACTTTGTTATATAAGTTAGTTAAGAATGTGTTTTTAGGGAAACCCAACCATACCCTCTGTTTGGTCAGGAAATCTGTGTTTTCTAATAGGGTTTCCAAATAAATTATACCATTCCCCTATAATATTTAAAATACATTGATATCATTTTTTCCTTTACCAATCTCTTAAAGGTAATATTCTTATCTCTTTCTGAACAAGGCTCTTTTATATCTTTTTTACTTTATGTAACACCCTATGATTTAATAATACCTTATCTCTTTAATTTAATTCAATAGCTTGCGCCACACGCAATATCAAGTTCGAGTGCACCAATGCTTACCAAACATGCCATTTAAAAAGAGGATATGAATATTATTAACTGTATTTTGAATTTTATATACTACATGTTATTTTATCATCCCTATTATGTGTTTTTTAGACATAATATAAGAACAAATTCAATTTTTCAGATAAAAGAACTGTTCTTTAAAAAATTCAATTTCACCACCTTTATATGAAGAAACCTTTTTAAATCCAATATCTAAAACTTATATATATTATGTTTTGTTAAATTAAGTTCATCTATAGAATTGGGACATAAAAATTTTGTTTTCTGAACTTTTTTACAATTTTGATAAATTTCATATTTTGATTAATAATAAAAAATAAAAACATTTAATTGAAAACAACTTTTTTAATAAAAATAATTTAAAGATTTAAATTATTCATTTGAGTGGGATGAACATTTAATTATATTAAATTTTAATCAATTAATATAGTTTCAGTCATTGTATGTAATTTAACATTTAAATTGGACATAAATACATGTAAATCATTTGATAGTTTTTACATCTTAAAACCTCGTTTTCTGGTTTTGACAATGGGAATTAATTTTAAAATAATTTTGAAACCTCTATGTTTTGAATTTGTAAAATTTTATTTTATATTTTTAATCAGGAGGAATTTTTTTTAAATAGGTAACTTATATTTTTCGACATTATGAGTAGTTTTTTCAGTAAAGATTTTATTTACCATGGTTAAAGGGTAAATCCGGTAAATAAAGGTAAAACTGTAATATTATAATAGTATTAAATTTCCCTAACATGTGTCCTAACTCTATTGGATGATAAATTTCCGACCATGGATATCCATGGGTCTATTTTTGGACCCCATGGAGCCACTTGGGGGTGATAATTACATTTTATATTAATTAATTTAATGTAAAGACAAAAATAACAAAAACATATATCTTTTAGTAAAACAATTTTTATATGAGGTCATATAATTGATATCGTCGACTATAAATAGTAATTTTAAAGATAAAATTATTTCCTACATCATGATATCTTATTTTTAATTTTTATACATAGTATAAATATATTTATTTATGCCAAAATAATGATTCAAAATTTTCTTAATTAATGAAACAATCATGTAAATGATATTATAAATACTAAAATAAAAATACTTTGAATGTTTTGATGTCATACACGAATTTTATAGTATAATATGACATTTTAGGGTTGATTAAATAATTTTTTTCCAAGTTATAATGTTTGTATTACTTTCACACACAAAAAATAGAAAATAGTGTCAAAGTTGACATAAATGAGTTTTTTTTAAAATACTATATTTGTAAATGATATAATATTCCTAAAAATATAAGGGTCGGAAAAAGGACTTATATAGGGATATATATATCAATAATGAACCACTTTGGATTATATTGGTTTTTTATAGTATGTTTAGTAACCATTTATTATAATAATACAAGGAGACATTGAAAAAGATAAATTATTTAACTAAGAGTTAAATCTAAAAGATAATAATAAAATAGTGAGCTAAACTTGTTTAAAACCTAGTGGTTGAGATTATTTCGACCCATACACACCTTATATCTGAATTAAATCCATTTATATCCATTATAAATGGAATATGATTTTATAGTAAAATAATATTTCAAGATTTTCCGAATGTGACCCTCACCTCCCTTATAAAAGGGAACTTCCCCTTCTAACAAAATCACACCTCCAAAGCCATTTGGTTTGACCAAACCATAATCAAATATCCTCCCAAATTCCCTCACTTAATCATATATTCATTACTTTGATCATAAATCCATCCAATGGATCCCTTTTGATTAAATAAAAATGAAGCACCCGAAGAAGTGGTAAAAATTTAATCACCTCTTTCAATGTTCTTTTCTTCTTTCACATCATTTTTATTTGTTTTTTCCATACCAAAATAATAATTCCAGTACCTTATACATAATTTAATGAAATTATAAATATTTTACAACCATATTCATTATTTTATCCATCATTTGAATGACAAAGTCACCATAGGTGCGTACGTTCGGCTTATTGTCTCTATATAGTGGTGTAGTTTGTTCTTCAACTCTTCATTATTTGGATGGGTATAATAATGAGTATAATTTATGTTAATAATAAATATAAAATGGTAATTATTATGTATATATAACATACCATCCAATAAAACACCATTTCATAATCGATAAAATAATAGTGTTTCTCGTGTGTACGTAGGGTTTACCGTCTCCACAACCTATTGAGATTCATCTTCAACGATCATCATTCAAGATTTTTTATAAAAATATATATATTGATTAAGTATGAGATATATGAAATTATATTTCTATGATAATAATATATATTTATGTAGATAAATATAAGTCGTTTTCTTACTTCCATACTATATGATATGAAAACAGAAATGATGTTCATGCGTACGTACGGACTACCGTCTCCAAGAACGAGGTTTAAATTTCATATATATATCTATTATAAATATTTATATTATGAATATATATGATATATTAATAATTATTTATATCATGGATGTATTTAAATCATGATCTATGTGATACAATCAAGAATTAAATGTCAAAACAAGTATGATTAAGAAAGCAATTATTACCCAAAATGTTACTTTAACATGAAAATAATTATTAAATGGGTAGTATAAAGTAATAAATGATTCATATATGATTTCATAAATATTAATATGGTTCTGGAATAATTTAATAAGACACTATGTTAATTATACATAAGTTTAAACATACCCTTGACTAAAGGAATGTACATGGTAAAGGTTATTTCCTCAATCTCATTATTATATGAGATTGATTATTTGTAAGTATTTATTGGGAAATATCAATCATCCATGACCATGATTCATAAAAATGTTTTCCAAATGAATATTTAAAGGTTTTAGGATTGGACTCTTTAGAAAGATCAGAATTTTAAATTTTTTAATGATTTATTTTTCTAAATATTTTTAATTATTGTCCATGTTTTGAAAATGGTGATAGGAAATTATTTATATAGACATGATTGTTTTAAAATGATAATTACATTCAAAGGATTGAAAGTGGTATGTTAAAAATTTATTAAAAAATATATTTTAAATGAATTCCATTATAAATGAGTGACTTTTAAATGATTTCATAAAAGGGATATTTCTCTCAAAGAGTTTTACTAATCATTTTCAACTATGACAACAACCTTTACATGATTTTATTATTGATTGGGGTTTATTTATTATAATAAAATCTTCTATATTGTATTTAGTGAGTTATAATTTGTTTGACTATGTATGTGCTAAGTTTATACCATTCGTGGTTTATGGTTAATGAATTGACATTACATATGCTAGTTTTAATACGAATGTTTATGTTTTTTTTCAAAATATTCATATGATGAATGCATTGGACATAGTAAGTTACTGGTGGATCGCGCTATAGCTCTGTGATTCATCGGTAGGTCTCAAGAGACAAACTAGTTTCTTGGCACAATTCCTAGACAAATACATATTTGTAGTATTGGAACGAGGCCATGACTATGTGATGTCTGGCATTATGCATTCCATTATTATGAAATTGGCTATTGATATTTAATGTGATTATTCGACTATTAAAATATCCATGTGAATAAGTAAATGAAATTATTTGATTTATCCTTACCATATTATGTTGAAATGTATAATTAAAATTTGTTTGATTTAGTCTCAGACATTGCCTTAAATGTTTATGCTTATTTATGATAGTTTCCGATATATTGTTATCCATACTGAGAATCTGAGCTCACCCATTTCTTGTGTTTTATTTTTCCCAGGATGTGAAGAAGTATATTCTGACTGACCTATAGGGATAGGATATGGGATATGAGTGTGTTCTATGCAGAAAAAAATGTTTCATTTTTAATTAATAATGTAATTTAATACTTATTAATGTATCTAGTACTTCTAGGGAAACTAAACTGATTGGTCTTTCGGGAAATGATTCCTTTTATCATTCCAATGTTATGTAATAATGCCCTGACCCTAGTTAAGTAGGATCAGGGCATTATAGTTGGTATAATATAAATTTTAGTACAAACCATGGAATCTAGATTTAGGAAAACGCTATTTAGGGATCATTAACCTAAGATATACATTGAGGATTAGTATATAATAACTTCTTATAATTTTTGTAATTTTAGGATTTTTTGTATTTTCCACAAAATACATCCATTTCTAGATACGTGCAGGTAGATGCTTCCCTGGAACAGATTTAACATGGAGTAAAAACTCCGAAAAGGAGTTTCAGGGTTGACCCATGGTATTCTGGCACATGACAATGGACCTTGATGCACTCTTGGTTACGACACTCTCGACGGATATAATTAGGATAATTAACATTTTCATTACAAACTTTTACGATGGATTTATGAGTAAACACTTCCTCAAAGAAAACATTTTTTATGATTATGGATCACATGAATAAACCATTTTTATTAGGTATTTTACATGTTTGTAATTATACATTATAATTCATAATATATCCTATTGTGTGCCATTGTTTAGAAATGGTTCCCAGTTGAAGGAATGAGAACTCCAACAATATTCATGATCCAAAGAGTAAGAAGGATCATATCATTCATGGTCTTAAGACAAAATTTATAATGGAAATGTTCTCCCACATGTTCTCATCAAATGAAGAAACACTATCATGTGTTAATAAGATATGTAAATAATTCTCTAAGTCATATGGATTTGAAGGAAAGCCAAAGAAGAAGAGTCTGGTGGAGAGAAAGATGGATAAATGGAATAAGGGAAAGAATGATTTTACCATATGTTATAATGGTGGAATTAATCACCTTTGTAAATTCATGAAGGGAATGATAGTTTGTTATATGTATAGAGAAAAATTACCCCAAATACGAGATTGAAAGGGTAAGAAAAAGGTTTTGAATGTACAGTGATTCATCTGCAAATATTTGGGACACTACGCGAATCAATGTACAAATTATCAGAGTATGCCCCAAATGATGCTATTAGATAATAATAAAATTATGATACTACCACAGATATAGAATAATGACTAGTGTTCTTATGTTATTATTAAATAATAATTTCATTTGAGTGTTGTATCAATGAAGTACTGGTTATATTTCTTATGGAAATAAGTAAGGATTGTACAATTGTACTATTTCACTGATGATTTGAGATTTTATGGTTCTAAGAAAAGTGACTCAATAGATAGATAAAATATTGGGAAAATACATGGTTGAAGGAAAGATAAACCTTAATATGGTTATGATATTGACGTAGTGATTTTGGAATAAGATATTATTGAATTGGATAAATCATATATCATATTCTTGACTACCTTGAAACTAATTAATCGACTGTTTATTCCGTTATTGTTGGATTTTTCATCATTTATGGATATAAGGAGTATATCTAGTATTCTACAAGGAATATAAGAGAATGAATGTAATCAATAATGTTTTATGGTAATTTAGGGTGTTACCATGATTCAAAAAAATACATGATGATGTTATTTATATGTTATTACGTGGAAACAGAGATCTTCATTATGTTTACCTTCTTTATAAATTTTGGACTGTAAGTTTGGACAGAAGTTTTTGGATAAGTCTAAATGTATGAATTAATTAATTTGGACATTGTATACTATTGTTTACTGTTAAATAATTTCTTAATATTATTTTCTTATTGTTATAAAATGTTCAACCTGGAGGTCAGGCGACAACTCGTTGCTTCCTCCAAGGCGGTGAGACTTGAACCCATATCCAAAGGGTGAAAATGGGGCATCACCTACCACTGGCCTACCTGATGTCCTGGTTTGCATAATGTAGATTTTTTTAATTGGACTGATAGATGAATTTTAAATTCATTTTTTTGGAACCCATACCATTTTGATAAATAGATTATTTTTGAGTTCTAAGATGAGTTTGTGGTAGAAATTAGTTAAAGGATGTGAATCTATATGGCATGTATGCTTTTTTTTCTTATTCAATGATGAAGTTAATTATTAAACATTGGGGAAAGGATCTTAAAACCATTAATGGTGTTATCCTAATAACTTATGTTTTGTTCAACTCATGGTATTTTAAATCATCATAGATTTATTTCTTTTAGGCTATCAATTTTCCATTCACTTGTTTGTGATTCATGACCTCAATCAATACCTATAAATAATTACTTTTTCCCTCCAATTATAATTTCCACCAATGTTCCCCTATTCAAAATCATAATTTGGTGGTGACTTTTTCATTTCTCTTTCCCACTTAGTAAGACTAAATTTTATTAACCAAATTTTTAATGTGAGTTTTCCACAAAGTTATTTTCTATTTTCAAACATTTATTTTCAAAAAACATTCTAAAATCGCGAGAACAGGATTTATTAAAGGTGGGGAGCGTGTAACACTCTAGTATTTCATAACACATTTTTTCTTTAAAATAATTCAATAGCTTGCACCACACACAACACTGAGTTCGAGCACATAATGATTTTCCAAACTAGCCGTTTAAAAATAGATTATAAATTATATTATCTTTATTTTGAATATTATATACTCCATATAATTTTAGCATCCATATAATGGGTTTTTATACATAATATAAGAACAAATTCAATTTTTTAGATAAAAGAATTGTTTTTCAAAAAAAAATGCAATTTTATTGCCCTTTAATGGACAATACATTTTAAATACAATATTTGAAAATTTTATATATTCAATTTAATGAATTTAAATTATTCTTTATAATTGGGACATAAAAATTTAGTTTGGATATATTTTTGGTACTTTTTCTGATAACATTTATATTTTGATGAAAAATAAAAATATACAAAATTTAATTGAAAACAACTGTTTTTAATATAAGTAATTTAAAATGATAAATTATCAATATTATTAGTTTGAATGTATAGTTAGATAATATGTTTAAAATTTATTATAATTAAGGTCATTGTAAGTAATTTCACATTTAAATTGGACATAAACACATGTCAATCTTTGGATAGTTTTTACTTCTTAAAACCCCACATTCTGGTTCTTACAACGAGAATAAATTTTAAATTAATTACCACAACTTTTTTGATTTGAATTGGGAGAAATGGATTTCATATTTTGAATTATGAGGTACAAATGTGTGAATAGGTAACATTAATTGTTATACATTATGAATAGTTACATCAGTAAATATTTTATTTATCATGGTTAAAGGGTAAATCCAGTAAATAAGGGGAAAAATATAATATTATAGTAATATTAATTTACCCTAACACGTGTAATAACCCTATTGGATGATAGATGTACAAACATGGGAATCCTTGGGTCTATTTTGGGACCCCATGGAGCCAAATCGGATTGATAATGAAATTTTATATTAATTAATTAAAAGTAAATACAATAAAAACAATAGCAAGTATCTTTTAGTAAAATAATTTTTATATGAGGTTATATAATAGATCTCTTCGACTATAATTAGTAATTATAAAGATGGAAATATTTCCTACATCATGATATTCTATTTATAATTTTTAGACATAATATAAATATATTTATTTATGACACAATAATGATACGGTATTTTTCTTTTTAATGAAAGAATCAAATAAATGATATTATAAATACTAAAATAAATATAATTAGAG
Source organism: Viscum album (assembly GCA_963277665.1). NCBI lineage: Eukaryota > Viridiplantae > Streptophyta > Magnoliopsida > Santalales > Viscaceae > Viscum > Viscum album. The sequence goes on along the minus strand of OY728121.1, from coordinate 1,026,433,623 downwards.
GGATTTGAGACATCCATGAATTTTCTAGGTTAATGTGACATGGAAGGGTTGATTAAATAATTTTTTTGGAAGTGATAAATATGTTATGGATTTGAGAAAAAAAATACCTAATAGTTTCAAAATTTACATAAATGTGTTTTGAAAAGAAATACTATATTATTAAATGATATAATATTCCAAAAAAATATAAGGTTCATTCAAAGGGCTTATATATGGTTAGATATATCAATAATGAATCACTTTGGATTTTATTGTTTTTTTATAGTACATTTAGTAACAATTTATTATAATAATAAAAGAATACATTGTAAAAGTTAAACTATTTAACTTAGTGTTAAATATAAAAGATAATGTAAAAATAGTGACCTAAAATTGTCTAAAACATATTGGTGGATGGGATTTCGACCCACACACACCTTATCCTTGAAATAAAATCCATTTGGATCCACTGTAAACTGAATACTATTTTATAATAAAATAATAAATCAATCATTTCCTAACGTGACTGTCACATCTCTTATAAAAGGGAACTTCCCCTTCTCTCAAAATCACACCTCCAAAGCCATTTATCTCGTCCAAACCCTTATAAAATATTTTCAAAAGTAACCAAAAATCATTGTAGTTTAATTACATTGATTATAAATCCAACCAAAGGATCCCTTTTGATCAAATCAAAAGGAAGAAACTGAAGAATAGGTAATAATTTCATCACCTCTTTCAATGTTCTTGTCTTCTTCCACATCCTCTTTCTATGTTGTTTCCATACCAAAATAATAACTGTAGTACCATCTACATAATATAATGTGATTATAAATATGGTACAACCATATTCATTATTCTACCCATCTTATGAATCACAAAGTCACCATATGTGCGTAAATACGGCTTACCGTCTCCACTCCATGTTGTAGTTTGTTATTCAATGCTTCATTACTTGTATGGGTATACTAATGATTATAATTTATGTTAATAATAAATATAACATGGTAATTATTCTTTATATATAATATAACATCCAATTAAACACCATTTTACCATCGATATAATGATATAGTCTCTCGTGTGTATGTACGGCTTACCGTCTCCACGACGCGATGAGATTCATATTCAACGATCAGCATTAAAGAATTTTTATAAATATATATAAATATTGATTAAGTATTAGATATATGTAATAAAATTGATACTTGAATAATATATATTTATGTAGATTAATATAATTTGTTTACTTACTTCCATTCTATATGATATGAAAACAGAAACGACGTTTATGTGTACGTATGAACTACAGTATCCATGAACGATGTTTCTTTTTCCAATATATATATATTAAAAATAATTATATTATGAATATATATTATATATAAATAATTTTTTATATTCTAGAAGTATGTAAATCATGATCTACGTGATACAATAACGAATAAAAAGATAAAACATGTACGATAAAGAAATCTATTTTTACCCAAAATGTTTCTTTAACATGGAAATTATTATTAAATTGGTGGTATAAAGTAATAAATGTATCATATATGATATCATAAATATTTTAATGATTCTGTTATAATTTAATAACATACTATGGTTAGCATACTAGAGGATAAATATACCCTTGACTAAATGAATGTACAAGGTAAGGGTTAATTGATCAATCTTATTATTATCCAAGATTTTTTATGTGTAAGTATTTATTGGGAATTTTTTATCATCTGTGTACATGTTTCATAAAAATGTTTTCAAAATTAATATTTTAAGGTATTTTGGAAGGGACGGTTTAGAAAAATATCAATTTTAAATGTTTTAATGATTGTTTTTTCTAAATCTTCTTAATTAATGTCCACGTTTTGAAAATGATTTTATGGATTTATTTACATTGAAATGATTTTTTTAAAATTTAAATTTCATTCAAAAGTTTCAAAGTGGTATGGGACACTTGGATTCAAAAATATATATTAATTTATGTCCATTATAAATGAGTGACTTTTAAATAATTTCACAAAAAGGGATATTTCACTAAATGAGTTTTACAGATCATTTTAAAGTATGTCAACATCATTTACAAGATATTATTATTGATTGATATTGATTTATTATAATACAATATTTAATATTTTATTTAATGAGTTATGATATATTTGAATTTGTATGTGCTATTTTTAAACCATTCAAGGATTATTGATAATGTATTGACATTTTGTATGCCAGTTTTAATACGAATGTTTATGTCATGTTTCAACATTTTAATACGAGTAATGCATTTGACTTAGTAAGTGACAGGTGGAGCTCGTTGTAGCTCTTCGATTCATAATTAGGTCTCATGTGACAACCTTGTGTCTTGGCACATGGCCTTGAAAAAATCTTATTTATAGTCTGGGAATGAGGCCTTTACTATGTGGTTATGATGTCCGGAATTATTCATTCAATCATTATGAAGTTTTATAATGATATTTCATTTGATTGTTAAACTAGTAGAATATCCATGTGAATAAGTGAATGAAATTATTTTATTTATCATAGCCATATTTTTTTGAAGTTTATTTTTAAAAGGCCTATGTTTTAGTCATATACATTTCCTTAAATGTTTATTCTTATTTATGATAGTTTCTGCTATATTGTTATCCATACTTATCATTTGAGCTCATCCCTTTCTTATGATTTATTTTTCCCCAGATGTGAAAAGTATATTATGACTGACCCGTAGGGATAGGATAAGGGATATGAGTGTGATCTATGGGGAAAAATGTTTCTTTTTCAATTTATAATGTAATGTAAAACTTATGTTTGTATCTATTACTACCATGTATACTAACACTACTACAAATACTTCTTTTATCAGTGCTAAAAATGGACTTTATCAGCGCTCCAAAAAGCGCTAATAAAAGGGGTCTTTTATCAACGCTAAAACGAAGGGCTGATAAAAGGGTCTTTTATCAGTGCTTTCTTTTTAGCGCTAATAAAATACCACTTTTATCAGCGCTTTTTTTTAGCGCTGATAAAAATAAAAAAAATAAAAAAAAATAAAAAAAAATAAAAAAAAATTACTGCCAATCTTAGGGGGTATTTTTACGGCGCTTGATCCCCCCTTTATCAGGGCTTTCCTGCACCTCCATCATCCGCCCGCACCGTCTACCCCCTTTATCAGTGCTAGACCTTTTAATCAACCTTGTGTGCGCACCCGTGCCTCCACTCGGATTTGATCTCGAGACCTCCCCCCTGCGCACCTGAAGCCTTTACCAATACCCTATATTGATTTGTTCTCTTATTCATGATATATCTATTTATATATATATATATATATTTAGTTATATTTATTTGTATATTAATATATATTTATATTAATATATATAGTTATATTAACATATACATGTAGTTATATTAATATATATATAGTTATATTAATATATGTATAGTTATATTAATATATAGTAGATATATAAATATTCATATATTGGTATTTTAAATAAAATGGATGTTAGTTATTATTTAGATAAAGATAATATATTTTATATTTAAATATTTTTAATTATTTATTTAAAAAATTTAATTTTTAGGTGTGAATATATAAAAAATATGTACATATAGTTATATATTTGATTATAAATAGCAGTGAATTATAATAAATGATGAAATTTCAAATACATAATATCAATATGAATGTAATACCTTGAAATAAATTTGGTCCCCACCAAAAAAATCCAATAATACCCCCTTAAACAAGGTTTAAAATCCACAAAATGTTAAAAAATCTGGGTACCCCGAAAAAAACTCAGTTTTGTAGGCATTATAGGACTCTTTTTTCATCAAATAATTCTTTACCGGGGTCCCCCCTAGTCATTGCGATGTAGAGATCGTCACAGGCTTCGATTTGATATGTGGTAGAGCTCAAACGGACACCCGGATCAAAAGTTATGGTCGTTTGAAGTTTGAGTTGTGTTTTCAACATATTTTGGATCTTTTTTTTATTCTTCAAATTGTTATTAAATTAGTATTACTCCATAATAATTATTAAATTATAAATTAAAAATATTTTTTTAATTTTTTAAGAATCCATTTTCACTAAATATCTTATATATTAAGTATATTAAGTGTAAATTTACATTTATACTTATCTAAAATATATTTAAAAATTATATATTATATTTATATCAATATAAGTATATAACTATATTTATATATTAATATATTTTTTAAATTTTCTTTTTGAAGTTGACCCTTTATCAGTTCTTTTAAAAAAATCACTGATAAAGGCCCCCCCTTTATCAGCGCTACTAAACAAGCACTGATAAAGGGGTCCCTTTATCAGCGCAAAACAAATTGCTGATAAAGGGGGGCCTTTATCAGCGCTAAAAAAAGCGCTGATAAAGCCCCCCCCCCCCCTTTTATCAGCGCTTTTTCGTTAGCACTGATAAAGGTGTGGCACTGGCCTTTCCCAGTTTTGCGGTAGTGTAAATTTATCAGTCTTTTCAAAAAATGATTCTTTGTATCATGCTAATGTTTATTAATAATGCACCGACTCTGGGTAACTACGGTCGTGGAATTACACTTTGCAAAAGTAAAATTCTCATGACCTTGTATGACCTGTACGGATTTACCAGTAATTATTTCTTCAAAGATCCCTTTTTATTGTTAAAAACATTACTCTTTATGAAAATATGTAAAAAATTAACTTTGAAGGAAAATTGTTTTCAAATCGGTTTTATGTATCTTTTATATGTTTTCATGTAAAACTATTTTCAAAAAAAATTCCTGTATTTTTTACATGTTCTAAAATAGAATTCAAATAAATTTATTTCCAATAGTTTTTAAGCATCATTATATGTTTTCACAAAAAATGATTTCCAAATGATTTTCATGATTTCTTTAAAAGTTTTCAATGTCCATTTAATGAAACGGTGTTCAAAACACTTACAAGATTCTTCATATGTTTTCATGAAAAATGATTTTGAAAACATATTCATAATTTCATTACAATATTCCAATATATTTTCAAATAAATTGATTTCAAAACAATTTAAACATTTATTTAGAATTTTTCATGTGTTTTAAAAAAGGGTTCTTAAAAAAAATTCAAGCATATTTTAAATATTTTCAAGAAAAAGGTTTTCAAAATGATTTCATGCCTTTTTTATAATTTATTAAGATATTTTCATGAAAATGATTTTCAAATGGTTTTATGTAGTAAATATCCTTTTCCAAACAAGAGAGTATATTTTCCTCAAAAAATTTACTTAAAGTACATTTAAAAATTATTTTACTTCCAAGATGACATCTATTGATGTAATCATGACATTATAGGAAATGATCTAAATGTTAAATTTATATCATATCTATCAATGGGTTATGATTATTTCTATGGTCTTTATGAAACCCATTTTTCCTTCATGGGAAATATGTTTATGAAAATCATATCTCATTCACTGGTTATATGTCATTGATATTTTCTACATTTCAAAAGTTTCATTTGTGATGAATTGATTATGAAACATGAATCTTTAAATAGGTTATGATATAATTAAATGTTTATGATACCTATTTCGTTTCATGGGTTATGATATGTTCATTAAGGATCACTTTTACATGATTGTATGAATATATTATGTTATGGGTGGGACCTATATCTCCCTCCAATGTGTTGGGTGATTATTTTATATGTAATGAGATAAACAATTCTTGGAATGAGGGTTGCTCAGTTTAGTAATACATGGCTGGAACGAGGGCCAATCAGTTCAGTAATATAGGGTTGTAATGAGGGATACCAAATTTGGTTAAGCAAGTTGTCCACTATGATGATTTTATATTTGATTACTTTTACAATATGGAAATTAGTATATTCTTATGTGTTTCCACAATTCCATGTCTTAATCCTATATTATTCTTTCGTGGATTAAGTCCATTAGTTCCTTCTGATTCATGTCTTCTAAAATGGTATGTGTAATGATAAGATTCATGTATATCATATTTGATGTGAATGGTATGATCTTCAATTTTCATGATCTTCTTATAATACTCTTATGTTGAGGTTTATGGTAACATGTCTTTCTAATTTATTTTTTCTGAGTAATTTTGCTCACCCAATTTTATGATTCCATTCCACCATATTATGATGATATGTACTATGTTTGATATTTCTAAGAAGGGATATAGTAAATAATAACCTAGCAGGTTATTATGTAGCTCACTTATGTACTGGTTTTTGTCTTTCTATGTTTCCCAAGGCACTATACCAACTACGGTCTTTTGGTGTTTATTTGTATAATGTTTAAGTATTCTACGAATGATATGTGATTTTTATGTTTGAAAAGTGAGGGTCAAAACACTTATTTATTAATTTAAAAATTATTATTTGAAATATGAATTCAAAATCATTACATAAAAATCATATGTGTTTGTAAAATTAATTTTAATACCAAGAGATGTCATACGTAAAACCATGTTTCAACCTTAATCGTGTTAATTAATTTGATCTTTTTTCATTAATTATTACAATTAAAAAAAATAGTTAAACATATTAGACTGTAAATAATATACTGATTCCAAATAAATATACCCATTTTTCTACCTCAATTCACCGAATTGGAAAATTTAAATTTAATGTTAATCCCACAGATGTGGCGAGAAAGCGGGATTTTGAATTGAAAATTTCATAAATGTTACTATTTTTTAGGAATAAATCTTATTTAAAATTGATTAAAATGACTAAAATTTTGTTAATAGATATATAATTTATCAAAATGTACTTTTATACCAATTATATATTTAATTTAACTATATAAAAAATTATGTGAAAAAACGTTTTAAATTAGAAATCAATGTTTCTCACTATTCGTCAATGAATGAAACTTCACAGAAAAATACCAAAAAATCACAGTAAGATAATTTTGAAATTCATATTGCTAAAATGTAGTTTATTTATAAAAATAATATTTTTTAAAAATATCTTAATTAAGGTTGAAAACATGTTTTCCATTAAATGGTGGTAAGTTTTTCTTTTTGAAAATTAAATTATTCTGTGCATAAAACATGGAAATATAGTTAACTTATTCCAATAAGTTATATTGGTTGAATATCAAAATATTTTTTAAAAGTGTATAAAAATAAAATATTTATTCCAATTCATACCCTCCCATTTAATGAATAAGCTATAACATCCATATTAAATAATACTAATAATGATATATTATTGTTCGACTAAGCAATGAAATTCATGTAACTCAAATTATCAATGAAATTAAATTAATTTGAAATATAAAATATATTTCATAAATGATTAGGATGTGAAACAAAAACATAAATCTATCCCTATATTACCACATAGTTAACTTTTTTATCTGATTCCAATTGTTGTGATAAGGAATAAATTACACCACCAATATTGTATATGTCAATCAATGTTATTATAAATTTTGAAATATTTTATCGATCATCCAACATACCAATCTACTGTTATTGATCAATAGGAATTGCTTTTAAATTATGATTTATAAATGATGTGTAATTTTTTTTTGAAAAATATAAACTAAAATAAGGATATTCAAATTTCACCCCTATAATGATTTATTAAATTATTTCAAAGAAAATACTTTCAAAAAGGACATTTTGAATTCACTAATTTTATATTGGTTATGAAAATTTTTATTTGAGATCGTATCATCATTATGTTTATGTTAAAATTCCTCCTAAAAATTTAATTTATCTAATCTATTCATGGTAATAATAATTATTTCCAAATAAATATTATAAATAATAATTTTTTTATGTCTCTAAATTATTATTTATGAAAATCATTTACTATTTTGATATCCTTAAATATCATCCAAGAGAAGTAAATCCACTCATATTAATTTCTGGCTTTATAAAATACCCAAGATTTCTCCATAATTGTTTTATATAGCTCCAAAATTATCTTATATCATGACTCTAATAAATTTTACATCCCCTAATAATTACTACATATTATTTATAATTTAATTTTGAAAAATATTGTAAATTTTTAAGAACATTTTCTTAAAAAAAATTTACAGTATTGATATATATAAATAACTATCTTTAAGATAAAGAAAATTTAATAATTTACTTTGTTCCTCTTATTGAATATATATCACGACATTCACTAATTCTTCTTATCCATCATGGTATTTAATCAAGGTATTAAAAATAAATATTTTAAATATATTTCTGAATAAAATTATATTATAGGAAATTATTCTCAAAATTATCATATATATCCTCAATTGATACCATTTCATACATTATATACTATATAAAATATTATTTTTTATGTTGACTTGATTTTAAGAATTATATTCATTAGGATTGTAGTTGCGCTGACTGATTATCAATTTTCCTATTTGGTATATTATAATTTTTTTGTCAAACATATCATTACCCCTAGAATAGATTTCACTAAACTCTTACCTCATCACACAGAACACTAATTTTAAATTATGAAACTCCTCAGGAAACGATTTTATGTAAATAAACATTGATTTTATCTCTCATAAACTAATTTATCTCTCACAAAATTACATTTTTTTTCTTTTATACATCCTGATTCTCAATGAATTTTATATTTTCATAAAAAAATTTATATTCTAACATAGTATAATTACACTTCATTGTAAAAAATTAACACTATTTAAAACACAATAAAAACAACCTAAAATAAATTAAATATAAATCAATATACCTTTAAATGTTTTTTGACCTAAATTATTATGTTTTTTATTTATAATATGACAAACTATTCTATAATTACACCCTATCACCTTCAAACCATTTGAGATAGTCAATAATGAATCTAACTGATTTATCATTTACATATTTATGAGAATATGATTTTTTTTAATGTGAAATTTAAATCGGTTTTATGAAAAACACATAATAGAGAAAATTTATTAATTATGGAAACATGATAGTGTTCTATAATATATGAAAATTTCATAACATTTAAAATATGTTTACAATTTTTATATAAGAGCAGACAAAAATATATGTAAAATGGGAGAACAAATTGAACTATTTTGAAAATATTGATGTGTTATTACATACAAGATATGTTATATTTTCATAATAGTGATTATGCAATTTCATGATCAGGAGGTGAGATGGATGTGTGTTATGTAACCATACTATGATTATCTCATAGGATATATAATTTTGATTGGAATTATATGTGATATTAATAGTTAATTTTTTATATTGTGTTGTATTAAATATTATAGAAACATAAGAATTCATATATCCATATAACCACGTGAATATTAATCTATTCCCATTATTTAAAAAAATATTTATCATAATATTTCTGTAATAAATTTGAGAATTTTCTAGTTATTATCTGAGTGAGAATATAAATTAATAATATTTTTTATTAATAATAGAGTGTTGATGATATGTTGGGTATGAAAATAAATGTTTCTTTAAGGTATTTCTTAATATTAAAACGGTGACATATTATAACTATAGTAAGGAGACCATGGTAAGCCCAAAGTCAGTGCGTGCAACCATTACATTGGAATAAGACACAAAGAAATCACATCCCAAATGACCAAATATTTTAATAGTATTGGTAAACTAGATACATACATTATTCTTGTGTTACAATTGAATACAAAAAATAAATTTTTTTTGATAATAACTTATTTTTATCTTGTATAACCTGGAATATCTTTCATTGAAAACACAATTGAATACTAGGGAAAGGGGAAAAAATAAAATTAATCTCAACTTATCTCTATGGTCTATTTACATCTAAATATATGAATAAATATAGTGTAATCAAAATAAGAATTTAAATATCAAAAACACATGAGATTAAATTAATAACATTATCAAAATGTAGTATGAATTAGATGTGATCAAATAATTCAGGGTTCGATTCCTAGGATTCTGATCATCGGTGAATTTCCCCTTCATGTGGGATCCACTCATCTTGTCAGGTCACCTTTCCCATGATTGGATTAGGGAAATGAGGCACATCCCATTAATGATGATTGATTGCTTTTCTGACCCATCGTTGACCGAGTTGTTACCCTTATAGACACTCTGTTATCTTAGCTAAAAATAGCTCCTCACGGATGGGGACCTTTCCAGTGTGAAGCCTTCACGGGGAGGGGATTTCCCTGTGTGGAGGGTTTAATAATTCCACACATGGGGATTTAATTTTTTTAAAAGAGATTACGGATTATTAATAACTGAATGTTAAATGATGGTATGTATAAAGATGGAAAACTAAAATGTTCCAATGAGGTTTCATGATAGGAATCTAACAATGTCAATGCTTCATGTCCAGATTCTAATACCAGAAAGGCTTCATGAAAAGAATCCAATACCATTAAGACATTATAATAAGATACTCATAGATTCTAAGGACTTGGTCAAAATCATATCTAATATTCATAATGAAACATACCGATTCATTGATGGGATATAGGGTGGCACACCAATCACATATGAAATCTAATTCATTTCTCATGTGAAAGTGGTGAAACATAATCATTATAAACATCGATATTAAAATTGATATATGAAATGTAAATACTTCTCCCAATTAATAAACATAATAATAAAACACTAAGAGTAATATATATAATGGTATCAAAATAGAGCATCCATAGTCAAACTGACCATAAACCATCCATTGAAATAAAGAGGACAATATCAATAAAAAATAGATCCATGGGAGTAAGAATAAAGGGTTTTTTGTTGTTGATGAATAAAATTATTTACAAAAATTATTTAGGAAAATATCTGTTTCATTTTGAAAAACATTTTGAAAAATATTTTATTTGAAATTCACATTTGAAAACATTTTCGTTAAAAATATTTTCATTAAATTTCAAAATAACATTAAAATAAATGAATGGGGTTAGTTATGTACATGCCATATAAGGTAAATTAAATATTCCATTATCATTGTAAATAGGATAGAAAAGTCCAATGTTTTGAAATTGACTAAAATATTACATTGAAATCATTTTATAAACAAATAAAAAATATATAAAAATGAAATTTAATAAATCATATTTAAAATATTACATAAAAAATTTCGAAATCAATTTTATTTAACATTGTTTTGGATGAAATCTTTTTTCTGACTGAAGAGAGAAATAAAGTCAGATATTCTAAAAATCATTTTATAAAACATATTAGGTACAGAATAGTAAAAAATGGTACTTTTACATGAAAAAAATAAATAATTAACTACAACACTATAAAATTAATAATATTTTAATTAATGATTGAAAATAATATTTTTATGTAAATTCATGCATAGATAATACTACATAAAAATGATCTTCTGAAGCCCTAACAATGATTATATAGTTGATGTGATAATCAACCAATGAATCAATTATGATTATCAACTGTAAATCACCATAAAAAAATGAAATACGAAAATAGATAGTCAATAAAAATTACACACATAATCTTATAATATTAATAATATCTTTCAAGTAATATAACACAATTAAAAGGAATTGGGTTATGGAATTATTTACTACATGGTAAATTTTTATTCAAAACCCCTTAAATGAATTAATCAATAATGAAATTCAAAATATCATTAATAATAAATTATTCATGATATTACATGTCAAGGGTCATCATATACACTATATAAAATTAATTAAGGGCATAATATTATGATATTCCTCAATGAAATGAAATTGAGACAAAATCCTTTACCTTATGCTCTCTTTTTGTTAAACACAATTTATCCTATTGTATAGTGGTTTTTTGTATGGTTTTAACTTATTAATGATCTATATTAATAGTTATAATATAATTACTAATTCTTTTTTAACATATTATCACCCATTTTTTTATTAATATTACATTATTCTCGTTGTTTCATGTGTTTATTGTCATGTTTTGTGAGTATGTTTTTACTCATTATTTTTTCCTCTTAATTAGATTAGGATTTCTTTATATAAATAATTGAAAACATAATTTAAATGTCGGATATATTCATTATTAATCTATTTAGTGTTATACATAAAATTTGGGGATGGTAAAGTAAATATAGCGTTCATGGGGTCGGTACGTCGTACATATGCATGAACACTAATTCTATTTCATTGTCACATTGAACGAAAAAAAAGAAAAAGATATATATATATATATATATATATGAACTATAATATCATTATTATTTAATATAAATCACATATTGTTTTTAAAACTATCATTAATATAGTCCATGTAATGTGTGAATGAATCACATTGCTTTGCATGGAGGTAGTCATCCGTACACACGAACGACATTATCATATTACGTTATAATGGATTGAATGAAATTATTTGTTATATAAAAATTAATTTCACATAAAGAAACTATAAATATCATATTTATCATATTTAATCTATAAAATAATCAATATTCCCAACCTTGGAAGGTGGTAATGGAAAAAATGAACAACATATGTTTGTGAAGCGGTTTCCCTCTGTAAACAGAAATGATAATTGTGTATCCCATTTGATGGAAGTGTTTTGGATTTAGATTGAACCATTAATGTAAAAAATTATAATTATATTTAATATAATTAGGTAATTATATAAAAAATATATAATCATAATTTATGGAGGTGGGCAAGGAAATAAAATAAAAACACTTTTTTAAAATCATTACCTCTTCATCAGGTATCCTTCTTAAGTTTTCACTAATTAATTTCCATGTTGGATGTACGAAAATTATAAGCCTTATGAGATAAAAGGATTTAATTTTAGGAGTTATTATTATGTTATTTATGGAACCAATGTGGTTTTATTTGAGTGAATAAGGGCTAGATGGGGAGGCCTTTTATAAGTGGGGTGAGTGGAGAATAAGAATATTTTTTAATGTGGGAATTCCACCCTTGTATTTTCCAAGTATAGTTATGAAAGTAATGAATAGTATCCTTCAATTTATGATATAAGGTCTACATATGTCCATAAAATGTGGTTTTTAAAATATTATAGGGCATTTGGCCCCTTAAGATTAATTTTTACTCCCTTAGTAATCTTGTTTTTCTCTTAATCACTATAATTTATTTTAATTGATTCCACTAATAATTATGGAAAAAAATTATGTTCAAAATATTATAAATTATATATTATGATTATTAAAATATTTAATCAACTTTTAAAAATTCAAATTATAGAATTGGATGAAATTAATATAAATTTAATTCCACAAATGGGATTTCAAAACATTGTTTGAAGGTGATAATGGTCAACTATTTACTGTGTTTTTTTATAAAATTTCAATTCGAAATTGATTCCAAATACCTAAATTATTTTAGTATTTATAATATAGAAATATTTTTTTATTTAAATAAAAATAAATATAAAAGTTATCATTATAAATTATTTATATGAAAAATTAGTTTTCATTTAAAATTTAGTATTTTCACTATTAATTAAAAAACATTAAACTTCTCATAAAATACCAATAATTCACTCTAAAGATATTTTTGATATTAAAATATAAAAAAAGTTTATTTTTTAAAATAATTTTTATTAATGTGACGTAAATTATTTTTAAAACAAGTTCTTCAATAAAAGGCAACTTAATAGCATTTAGAAAAATATATCTTTTTATAGGTAAAATATTATTTGTTACTATGTTATTCCTATAAATCTATTGTATGTTTATATAATAATTTGATTGATAATATAATATATATATTTAATTAATATAATAAAATAAAATTAATTAATATAATTTATTATGATAAAATTATTTTGTCACATAACAATAGTTTTGTATAAAAACAATCCCTTTATATGAAATTTGTTCTTATATTCATTTCTAATTAATTGGAAACCAATGAAATCTACCATATATTTTTATAAGTTATCAAATCCTATTTATAAAATAATATTTAAATGATTAGATACAATTATCATTTGAAATAATGCTAATAATTTTAGTTCGTAAAACACTATCTTGTGAGTATAACAAGTTATCAACGAATTTCATTATTGATTGCAATGAAAGAAAACTAAATTCTGTGTGTATTGAATACTATATAATAGAATGAACTTATTTAAAATATATAATATATCATAATTTCTATGTATTATATATTCCTTTATACGCTTTTTGTTCAATTCCATACTTGTTACTGAGTAAAATGTTATTCTTATAAAATTTCAGTGTATATCATTCTCCCCACCATAAATAAATTTTAGCCTCACATTTTAAAATTGAGCTCAATAATATAGGGTTTTATATTTATAATTTCCTTTATTTAAAAACCTACATTGTAATTTTTTTAAAAATTTACTCTTACTAAGAGAGAATGACAAGTAAAATGTTCATTTGTATTAACATAATACTAGGTTTCTATATTATAAATCATTAGTGAAAAGATAAGATATATCATAGAGGAATAGCATAAATACATCTAAGGTTTCACTAAGGTTATGGATCATAAAAAATATATTAATTACTAGAATGTTTATGAACTCAAATATATAAATCTAATAAGTGTGAAAAGGTTATTGATCTCATCACAAATGGTTGTAATAAGACAATGTTTTTTAAGATCATATTTCCAAAGATAAGTAATTCTTTTACTACCTAAGAATATAAGGGCATATACTTATGTGATATATTTTTTATTTCATAATGATAATTTATTTATTGGGTTTTACTTAAAAAAGTTTTAATTTATTTTTTATTCCATTAATTAAATACACCTAAATTATTTTTTTATGCATGATTCAATAGATTCCACTTTTAAGTTATTGTAATATCCATAAACAAATGAAAATTATTTCTGTCAATCTCAAAAAAATTCAAAAAATTATGTTTTTATGAAATTAATCTCTAAACCTAAACTATAATAATTATGGTTTACTATTAATATATATTAATTTATTTTTTTAACTAAAAATTAGGACATATTTCCAAAGTCCTTGTGTAGTTTAGTGTTTGGATTTAAACCCTTATTGTTATTCAGTTGTGGATTAAATTCATATGTTCTTGCTGGATATGATGGGTTTTCATGAAACATGTAGGATTAAATTTTTATAAAATACATTACTATAATTAATATAAATTTAATAAAATTAAAAAAGATATCCTTGAATTGAAATTAATCATTAAATAACCTTTTTACAATGATTTTCAATACAACTTAATTTCATAAAAAACATAACAATCATATATTGATATTATTATAATGTCATTAATGATCATATTAAGCCGAAAGGATATAGATACTCTCATAATTGTGTCCATAAAATCTAATGGAATAATTCCTTATATAAATTTTCCACTAAAATATTTATGCATGCACTAAATTTCATTAAAAATGTCTTTAATCATAGTATACTCTCATTAAATATATACTAAAAAGTCCTTCCAAGGACTTTTATCTTATAATCATTATTATCTTGCTAACCCATTATGATTTAGAAAAATAATATGTCAATGAATACATGTGAACTTTTAAAACACAACACATTACATGGATGTTTCATTATTCATATAGAAAATACCATGGTAATATCACTTCTAAAATTTTATTATTTAATAACAATGTATAAATAAATTATCCTTTTTATATAAATATAGGTCGTTTCCTAGTCTAAGTTTTAACCATATAATCTTGTATTTGATATCTAAATCTTGAAATCATCTTTTCAATCTAACATTCCTTATGTTAAATCTAGGTTATTCGTTTTCACCAATTATTTAAATCCTTCTTAATTTTTTATAAATAAAATGTGAATTATCTTAAGAATATCCCATAAGAGTGTAAAACTAGGGGCACATTGATTCCTATTGTCATGTACAAGGTTACACTTCAGTCAAGCCAGATTCACCCTTTTTGGAGTTATTAACCCTAGGTATATATGTTCTAAAACCACGTCTACTTGTTGTATCCATACATGGATATATTGATAAGGTTACCCACATAATATTTACCTTCTCAAAAAATTAGTATGTTATTTTATACCGAAGCTATAATTTTATCTTATGGTTTTGTACCCTATATTTTTTTGCATATACTAACCAATGATTCTATTAAATTTCATGGATACCAACTATAGAGATCCAAGACCATTACAGCCAACACACTATCAGGTTAAGCTTCATGAACTACACTATAGTGGTGAACCATGTAAAATTGATGTGTTTTTTTACTGCTCGTGAATGTTTTTAATTACGTCACAGTTCCATCAAACAAGTTTAACAGCTTCCTCCCAACATGGGAACAAGATCTTTCACTTAAGAAGAAAAATATGAAACTCTAATTCTCCCCATGCCCCCTGAAATTGATCTAGGGTACTTCATAACTTATTTTGTTTCTAATAACATAACTCTATATAAAATAATCATGCATATCAGTCATATTAATCATCATAGAAAGATGTAGAAAGGAAAAAATAATGATAACCTAAAATTATCGATAATGGTTAAGTACAATAAAAGCTATGAATAAATAAGGTTTAATCAAAATGTAACTTTATATAACTAAACACATTCCGTTAAAATAATTACCTGATTATAATGTGGTAGAAATAAGAGGTGTTCAAATAATGAAATATACATAATCACATGAACACGAAACTAAACCATAGATATTCTATCTAGTTAAATAATTACATGGAAAATCAATAACTGAATTTATAATTATGGAATGCCTAATATTGGATTTCTGAGACATACAATCAATGCTACGTGGTAAGAATATAATACTGTCAAGGATTCATTCCTAGAAAATAATATGTGGGGATGTCCTTATCCAAAACCAATATAGTCTATATCATGAAACTGTACAGTGAATCAAGGAGTTATAGGGGTCTATCACATATGATACCCAATTCCTTATACATATAAAAAGGGTGAAACATAATTAAAATACAAATTCTTATAAGAAAAAATGAGTAGATTTCAATTATTGAATAAATATTTTTTTTGACCATTTTTAAATTTTAAATTGTGTTACGAAATATGGGATTGTTGAATTTGAATATTGAATATATGATTACAACACAAAAGTAAATAAAATTTTATAAAAATGAAAAAAAAATTATTTGGTGATAATATGGAAAATGATATCAAAATAGCACATCCACATTCAATATTGTCATTAACCATCCATAGAGGGAACAAGAATGGAATCAAAAAAAACATATATCTATGAGAGTAAGAATAGAGGCTTCTGTCATTAATGAACAAAAATATTTAAAAATATTCATGCAGTAAATATCAATTTTATTTTGAATTTTATTTTTGAAAAAATATTCATTTAAATTATTCTTTAAAAACATTTTCCCAAAAAAATTATTCATAAAATTTCAATGGATTATTCAATGAAATTATGGGGGAAAATTTTACACAAACCATATGAGGTAAAAAAAACATTACTTTTTCATTTTAAAATGGTTAAAAAAAGTTCCTTGTTCAAAAAGTGACATGAATATTCATATTAATTTATTTAAAATATTATATTTTAATAAAATAATTTTTAAAAGGTTAATGGAAACATTTTTGAAAACATTTTTAGAAATCTGGGTTTTATAATAAAATGGATTTCTGAATGAATAGAGAAATAAAATAAAATGTTCTTAAACACTTTGTAGAATAATTTAAGAAAGAAACAATGTAAGAATGTTACTTTTTATTGAAAATAATCTATTAAAAATAGAGTAAATGAAAATTAAAAGGTTTATTAATCAATGATCAAATATATTACATTAATTGAAATTCATGATTAAAAAATTCTGAATAAAATGATATTCTGAAGAAAACCTTTATAATGATCATATTGTTATTGTGATAATCAACAAATGAATATTTTTTTTTATCATATATAAATCCAAATAAATAAAATGTAATTATAAAAAATATATAGTAAAATTTCATTACAGCAATAATCATAAAATTTGAATGGAAAAGAGGAAGTATTAAAACCGAATGGAAAGGAATCTGGTTATTGAATAATTTTACACTAAGTAACTTTTAATTCAAATCCCCTTAAATGAAATAATTCATATTTAAAATTAACATAAAATGAATAAGGATATATTCCAGATATTACATTTCAAGGGTAATTATATACATCATGTATATGTAATATGGGGTAAAATCTTATAGTATTCCTCAATGAAATGAAATTGAGGTGAAATCCATTAAAAAACACACACTTTTCGTTGAAATCCTATTAACCTCATGTATAATGGTTTTAAAAATGTTTTTAAATTATTTAATAACCATATTAATATTTTTAATATCTTATTTGATCTTTATGTAACATCTCATCATTCGTTTTTTAGTAATCAATCATTATTTTCATTGTTTTGGTTGTTAATTTTCTTATTTCTCAAGTATGTTTTACCTTTATTTATTTTTAATAGGGATATCTTTATTTGATCATCTCCAATAATTTATGACTTATTGTAATATCATATTTATTCAATATATATTTATTTATAGTTATCCATAAAATATTGTGATAGGAAATGAAATAAATTGTTCATGGAGACGGAAGGTCGTATGTACTGATGAACACTGCTTCCATTTCCCTTTATATTGAATGAAATAAAATTAAATAATATATAAATATTATCATTATAGTGGAATTATTACTATATATATATATATGACAAATTTTTATTAAAACCATCCTTAATACATTCAATGTGACTTGTGAACAATTTACATGGTTTTGTGAAGTGGAAGTCTACCATTCACATTAACGACATTAACATATTCCCACAAAATGGAAATAATGAATGTATTTGTTATATAATACTAAATGAATCATAAATAAATTATAAATATAAAATTTATCAAATATTTAATATAAATGCATCATTGTTTCAAACCTTGAATTGTGTTAATGGGATAACGAATGACGTCGGTTTGCGAGGAAGCAATATTCCATACATAAGAATGATGATTTCATATCGTATTTTATAGAAGTGATTGTTTTTGTAGATAATAACAATAAATTAACAAAATATCTATATATCTAATATACATAGGAAATAATAAAATCCTTATTTAAGTAGGTGGAGAAGGAAATACAATAAAAAATAATTTTAAATGCATTACTCTTCTTCATGTATCCTACTTATATCTTCCCTAATGACTATTTATAATGGATTTTATAAAAATATAAGGATTATTAGAAGATGATATGGAATTTGTGGATTTGTTTTTTCACGTATTACATTACTGAAATGTTTTTTAGATGTGTGAAGAAGGGGGAGTGGGGAGGCATTTTATAAGTGTGGTGAGTGGAAAACATGAAATGTTTCAAAATATTGAATTCCATCAATTTTTATCCCATTTCATGTGGCTATAATAATTAAAAAAACAAAATAATTGATGTTATAAGTGGAATTATTTCTAAAAAGTGGGTTCTAGGTAAGTATATAGTACATTTGGACCTTTATTATTAATTTTTAGTCCATTGGTAAACAAGTTCTTCATTCAATCAATGTAATTAATTTTAACTATTATTACTAATATTTTTAATAAAAAAATAATTTTAAATTATTTTAAATTGTAAATTTTTCTTATTCAAAATATTTAATCCACATTTCAATATTAAAATAACATAACTGGTTGAAATTAATTTAAAATTAATCTTGCATACGGGATAAAAAAGTGAGGTTTTAAATTGAAAGCATTTAAAATATTACTATGTTTCTATATCCAATTTCAATATGAAATTGTTTCAAGAGACCAAAATTTTACAAATATAAGAATTATTTACGTATTTTGAATTTAAAACCAATTAATAATATAGTACAAAAATATAAATTATTTAGATGAAAATATAGTTTTAAATTTTACTTCATTATTATTCACTATTCAAAAAGTCATGAAAAATCTCCTCAAAATATCAAAAATTCACTTTAAGATAATTTTGAAAATAATATTTAAAAATTGATGAGTAATATTTCAAATAAAATTTATCAAATTGTCAAATTTTAATTTTAAGACAATTTTTCATTACAAGGAAGAAAAACTACCTTTAATAAATTAAAACTTTTTATAGGTCAAATTGTATTTTTTCTTATATTATGTCTAAAAATTATATTGGATGATTTAACAAAAAAATTATTGAAAATATTATATATATATTTTATTAATATAATTTAGTAATAGTAATTCAATTAATTTATTATTATAAAATTCCTTCTTTGCGTTAAAAAAGGGTTTATAAAAACATTTCGTTTCTGTTCAATTTATTATGGTATCTATTTCTTATTAATTGATAACCAATGAATGTGAACGCATATTTTCAAAAGTTAGTGATGTAAAGACTCAGAAAAATCAATGTAATTTTTTTAATTATTTTGGAATTTTACGAGTCTTTGAAAATTGATGTCGCATGATTCTGAGGGCCGGTGTGCTCGGAATAGATTTTTGAAATTTTTTTAATGTATGTTCAGTAAGTGCACTGGTGGCATTTTCTATCTTTTGAACTGGTGGTCAGATTAAAAATATGATGGCACTGTTGAATCTGCAGCACTGAGATTCACCTAAGGGAGGCTTAACTTCGACCACAGTAGGTTGGGTGAAAAAAATATGTTTTTTGTGAATTTAAAATAAATAAAAAATTAACATAGAGATTGTTATTTGAATTTTTTTCCTTCCACCTGTTGAGCAGTGGTGGTAGGGACCATGGAGGTTGTCAGACATTTAATATGGGATATTAAATTACCGATTACACTGTGGTTGTGTAACCACCCCTTGTGTTATTAATGTGTCACATTAATTGCATCCATTGATGAACCTCATTAATAACTTTGTGAATTACACACCCTTTCCCCCTATTTTTATGTGAGGCTTGGGTTGGATTTTGGCACGGTGTCACTAAGAAAGGAACATCTTGCTATGTGACATGACAACTTCCATCGATAGAGAAGGATTCTATAGTGGGAATGAACCAGGATCGACAAACGTCGATGGCTTCATCAAACACGGAGTCTTCTTCCACCACTCTGACATGTCTAAAGAATCTCTAGGTAGTTGTTTCCAATAAATTCAAGAAATATCCCACAATTATTCTCTTGTTCTTGAATTTTTGGGTAGTCATTGTGGGGGATTTAAATAGGATTTATCATCATTTTATTGTGATAAATAAATTACCACTGCTTGTTATAATGCTAACGCGGAGGGCACGAGCCAAACAAACCTGGACCTGACCCTCCGCCTCATGATTTTTCATTGTGTTCGTCGGAGGTGGGTTGTTCCAACTGCACAAATCCTTGAAACAGAGATGCGTGAAATGATGTTGGCATCCTTAGAGGATCGTTGGTGCATCTGGATGGATGAATGGAACCCCAGAGATCAATTGGTTACCAGAGGAAGAATCTTCGGAGCGGAACAGGCAGTCGGTGGTCGGCGCTCGCCGACAGTAGCAGACCGAAGTGGCAGACGGTGTGGGACGGTCGTGGGGATGGCAAGGCGTCGTGTCGTTGTGCACCGTGCTGTGCAGGAAATGGCTAAGAATCCACGGTGAGCAGGTCATTCCTATGAAGTTGTGACGATGGAGGGACCCTCTCTAAGCGGGTCCCGCGGGTGATGAGGCGGTGACACCTAGCGCCACCAATCATGAAGCAGAATGGCTCCTTTGAGTTGTATGGTAGGCGGGCCATGCCGGTCGCGCCGCCAGTGGGCCGGGTCGGTCTGGGACCTAGCCCAACTGGGCCGGCCCGGGACGGGTTAGATCTAAATGGGGGTGGGGTGTCTCAAACTGTGTCGGGTCAGACCAGGCTGGGTTGGGCAGGGTCAGACCGGACCCGGAGCCCTCTCGGTCCCATAAACGCTTAAAAAGCCATATCTTGCGACCCAGACATCCTTTTGTTGTACCGTCTATGGCACTGGGATATTTGGAGATAGACGATCCTTTTAATATAATTCAAATGGGTTTTGGAGAATTTTGGAGTACAGCCGGGTTGGATTTTACCTGAATTCAACCGGGCCCTATGAACTAAAATGCATATAACTTACAAACTGGGTGTCTGGTGGACGTGCCATCTATTACATTGGAACCCTTATGAAATGACAGATCATTGGGTTACTTCGTCCAAGGACATCGTTCCAGTTTAAATAAGATTGATTTCTTGAGAAGTGATTCTCCCTGAATCGAGCATAATTTGAGCAGGAATCCAGTGGCTGGGAATGAGGCGGAGGATGGAGACTGATCATATGGAGGTTAGTACTGACTGATCCTATGTGAGTCACCACCTAGTGATCCTATGTGAATCATCACCGAGCGATCCTATGTGGACTTGTAGTATGCGACCTGATGAGGAACAGCCTTAGAGAAGCCCGTCGTGGATCAGCGACATACCGATCCTCTATGGGTTAGATCCTATGTGGGTAGTTCTCATCGATCCTATGTGGGTTAGCACATACCGATCCTGTGTGGGTCCTACCCTGTGTCGGTATTGTGGGGGTTATTACCTAACGATACTAGGCGGGATGGATCTTATGTGGGTCAGTGGGGGTTAGTAACTATCGATCATGTGTGGGTCAGACTCTGTATGGTCAGCAGTAGTGCCTCTCGACAGAATAATATGATATAGTTTCTCGACTAATCATCTGTACTTATGTGATTTACTTATACTTGGTTTGAGTGGTGTCTATTTATTTGTGTTTTTTCATTGAGATCATTCTTTTATGTTTTCCTTTCTATAATTATGAGATACCTTATGCGGTCTCGGGGTCCCTATTGGATATTGTTATACATTCCCTATAAGGGTATCACTAGCACCTTGTTGTTTCTTATGCAGACGACAAGCAGCTTGGCTGAGACTTGAAGGAACCAGGACCCGGCGGTACACAGAGGGGATTGGATGACTTGGAGAGCAGTGGAGACAAGAATTATATACCCTTTATGTTGGATCCTCATTGTATGATTCCAGGATCTATTTTTTTCTTTTTCAATTATAGTTGTACCTTTGAGTTGGGCATGTATTCTGGACCCTTTACATTCAGAACACACCTTTACTACTGCATTTTTTCACCATTCTTTCATCTTGTTTTGTTCTTTGATTGTGTTTTTATACTAGTTATTATCAATGCCTTCCCGTTTTAGGGATACGGCTTTCCGATACTAGTCACCAACCCATGGCCTATGGAAGGCAGGCTTGGGGTAGTGACGGCACGGGGCCTGGGGGACCGGTCGTGAGATTTTTGTATCAGAGGTAGTCTGTTCTACCAAAGAACTAGGACTCTGATCATTTCAACTGAGAAATAGTGTTATGTTTTTTGAGTGTGGTTTTCAGTTCGAGGAGTCCAATGTTGGTGTGGAGGCCGACAGATCCATACAATAGGACACTAAATTCTAATTTCTGACTTGGTGCACGAAAACACAGATTATGTGTGTTTTGGAAATGTTTTACTTTATCTCTTTTGAGTCAACTCACCAGCTATTACTTATTAACATTGGCACTCCTATTTCTTTTCAGGATTCCGCTGCATACACATCCCACCAAGATTCCTGAGAGAGTACACGATGACGGACCACTGAGTGACAAGGCTTCAATGCAGGGCCTTCTTACTGTGGTTTCACCTTCGGGTGGTACACCAGCAGCACCACCACCCATTGGGCAGCACCTAACACCGACCCCACCAGCAGACCATGCACGCCGACTGAGTGTGTTCCACGTGTTCCATAGATAGGGGACTCTGAAGATTTGAGGTGAGACAAATCCCAAGGCAGCTGGGGACTGGAAGGAGGTTGTGGATAGTGTTTTTCACTTGTTTGAGAAACCAGCATAGCATATAGTTATCCTAGATACTACCCTTTTCTAGGGAACATCAAGGAGATGTTGGAGCATGATGTTTCAGACATATGAATAGGTGACCCTCATCTAGATAGACAATGAGAGCCTCTTTAGATCAGAGATCATTCCAACGACACTATGCTCTGTGCGTATTTAGGAGCTCTTGCACTTACAGTTGTGCGGCCTGATACTAGCCCAATACTATGAAATATTCACTATACTCCACGCTACTCCACCGACATGGTAAGAGACCCATTCTTATGTGGACAGACCATTGAGTAGGGTCTCCGGTAGAAGATCAGTGTATCAATGACATCGCTGAATATCCCAACGCATGGTGGAGTGATCGAGAGAGAATTGTTGGTGGATATCTTCATAGCTATGCAGGCACCGATAGTGAGATCCACCACTAGACAAAAGGTAGCCAATGAATTTATAGGTGGTAGTAGACAGATGATGTAGAGGTCCAAGCAGGCCAGACCCACCAGTGGATGAACCCGGGATGTGGGGTCTGAGGTGTGGAGCTCGCGTGGTATAGAAGGTTAGTTGGGAGGCAAAGTGCCCTTCACATGCGGCGGGTAGGTCCACATGGCTCGCTACTTCCCAACCCACCATACCTTTGATCAGCTGATGGTTGAGGGATCTTCGAGGAAAAGGTAGATATTCAAGTATGTAGATTTGTAGGGATGAGGACGATGAAGTGGAGTAGACCATGAAGTAGGTGGTGGGTTTCTATTTGAGGTTATACCTCCACCACTACCATGAGGTCCACTCCGGCCACATGGAGCAGGTGGACAGGGGTGAGAAAATCATTAGGAAGCTGAGGCCTATGCCCAAGGAACTCTAGAGATGATTAGTGTTACGATCTATGTATATTATACCCTTGTTATAGTACTTATAGACGTAGTTTCCGGTCACTATTTCAGTTCCACATCATTCATTCGGAGCTCAGAGATTTCGATGGAGCAGTTAGATCGATCCTTATAATTAGGGACACCTATGGGAGAGGATTCGACGATTACAAACTGGTTCCAATAGTTGGATATTACTCTAGGAGGTGATAGATTCGGCTAGGATCTCCTAGTACCAGCTTCGAGGCCATACAACATCATCATTGGTATGGACTAGCTATCCATAGTCTATGCTCAGATCGACTATTTTAGGTGAAAAGTGTGGTGTGTATCTGAGGATGGGATTATGTTTTCCTTCACTGGTTAGAAGGAAACATTTTTATCTCATGATGGACTTTCATGGAGGAGGGTGTAGCTAATCACGCACCAGTTGGCTAGCCTCACCCTCGGAGAGTTGGAGTGAGGAGTCCAAGTTATCCTATAGTAGAGGATTAGAATGCTGATATCTATCCTGATGATGTTCCGAGACTACCTACACACACATTGGAATATTATTTCATTATCATATACCACGGGATGGAACCAATATCTACAACAACATATCGGATGGCTCCCATGGAGATTTGGGAGTTGCGGGTATACCTAGAGGACTTGTAGGGAATGTGGTTCATAAGGCCTTGTGTTTCTCCATGGGAATCCCCAAATTTGTTCTCCAAGATGTCATATTGGAGCTTGAGTATTTTTGTGGACTATTGGCTCATGAACCATGTGACCATGAGGAAAAAGTATCCACTCTCTAGGGTTGATGATCTCTTCAACCAGGTGAAGGGATCTCGATAGTTTTCGATGATATACCTCAGATCGGGCTATCATCAGCTCAGAGTAGGGGAAGAGGATGTACTAAATACAACCTTCATATGTTGGTATGGCCATTATGAGTTCTTGTTGATTCCTTTCGGTGTGACCAATTCTCCGACAGTTTTCCTGGAGCACATGAACAGAATATTTCATCCATACCTCAATTTGTAACATCCCAAGTAAGTAATGAATAATAGATATTTTTATATATGTCTATTAATGAATTAAATAGTGTTTTAGAGGCTTAAAATGAAAATAAATCCAATCTTAAGCATGGAATACACTAATATTTTTAACAGATTGTTTTACTTCCTTTTGATGGAAACCCATTTTTAAAGCAATCTTTTGACAATTTTATAAGCTATGTTTGTCAAAATAAACTTATTCTTTATTATTGGAACATCAAAATTTACTTTGTGTGAATTTTTGGTATTTTTCAGACAATGTTCATTTTTTAATGAATAGTGAAAAATACTGCATTTTGCATCAAAACTGCTTTTTAATCTGATTTATTTATATGATTAGATTATCTTTTGAATTGGTTTTGAAGTGGAATTAGAATATATTTTTACCATTTAATCCAATGGTGGTCATTGGAATCAATTTCACTTTGAAATTGGACTTAAACTGGTGTCAATCTTTTGATACTTATTGTTTCATAAAAACACGCTATTTGTCATGACAGCGGGAATTAATTATTAAATTAATTAATGTGACTTATATGTCTTGGATTTTGTAAAATAGACTTCATTTTTTAATTCGGAATATCAAATATAGCTTAGGGTGAATTTTTGGTAATTTTCTGAAAAACTTCAATTTTTGATGAATAGTGAAACCACTAAGTGGTACTTATAAAAACTAATTTCTCCGTTTAAATGAAATTTTTCCATCATTGTGATTTGAATTTAAAAAATCCGACATACATGGTTGTCATTAAGAAGTAAAATGTGGTTCAATGGGATTAAAATAATTTTTTGGTGAATAGTAACTTATTAAGTTCTTAATCGCGATTAGTGGTAATTAGTGTAGTTTAAGGTAAAAATAATGTTTTAATAGTATGAGATGAGCTCAACACATGTCCTACCCTCAATGGATGTGTCATGGCCGACCAAGACAAGCCATGGGTCAACTTTGGGACCCCATGGAGCCACTTTGGTTGGGAAATGACACAAATAACTTTTTATTTAATGTTAAAGTAAAAATGACACAAACATGAGTTATTTTACTAAAACAATTTTTACATGGGGTTATATAAGTCAGATGTTTGAATATAAATATTAATTATAAAGATAAAAATATTTCCTACATCATAGTATTTTTTTATAATTTTTAGACATTAAATAAATTAAATTATTTATGACATCATGATGATGCAGCGATGACCTCATTATCTAACGATTTAAATAAAATGGAATGGTAATGTAAAATCTAAGACCTACACATGGCCAAAACCGATTGGATGGGTGGATTTATAACCCTTATCACCTTATCCTCGAAACACATCAATGTGGGACCTCTTAAATCCTAAAATCATTTTAAAATAATGTAACTTATCTTTACTTTCCAAGAGTGCCCCTCTTCTCCTCTTATAAAAGGCCCACACCTCTACCTCCTTACCCACAATCCCAAAGCTTTTGGCTCGTCCAACCCCTACCCATTTTTTCCCTACACTTCCCTCTCTTACTCCTTGAAGCCTCCCTTTGGGCAGAAGTCTTCCCAAGGAAGCCTTTGAGCTCAAACCAAAGGGAGTTACCCGATTTTAAGGTAATGTCTTCTTTTGAGTCCTTCTGTTTTATTTTGCTTCTCCAACCCCCTAAAATATTTTTATTATTTTCTTTTGTAACAACTCCAGTATCATCAATATACTAGGATGTTGTTATAATAAGAATTCAGCTACACTTACACACACCTACATCTAATGGTTAACGAACATACCGTTTCCGTGGATGGTGAATTTATGCCTCCCGAAACGATGATTCTTCAACATTCTTTAAACACCTTCAAAGGTGGCAATTAATATGTCACTATATTTATATATGATATATAATATGTTTATGTTTTCCTTAAGCTTCTGTATTTTTCTTTTTGGTCATACCTTTATGGTTTCCATTATGGGTAGACGCGATATCTTCATTTAAGGAAGTGCGGACTACCGCCCCCTCAAAGTGATTTGATTCATTAAATACCATATGTGGGACGTATAAAGGATGGAACTATGATATTATATATGATATTATACTGGAATTATAATATACCTTTATATCATTATGATTCCATTCTATAAAATACAAAATATAAATGAAAGTAGCGTTCATGCGTACGTACGGCTTACCGTCTCCATGAACGGTGCATTTCATTTCTTACCTCTAAATGATTATGTAATATTATAAATGCATGTATATACTGGATATATATGATATATACATAATGATTATAATTCTGGATATAATGGATACATGAACAACATGTAATTATAAAGGGTTAATTTTTGACTCAAGTACCAATGATCGTTAAAATGACCGTTATTAACTTAAATAATTACATAGTGTTCATGACATGGCAATAAGTGATATAAAAGGAATAATGAACTTGAAAAAGGTTCTTAAAGAAGTAGAAATTAACTCAAGTTTATTATTCAGGGCATTAAAGAACGATCGAGTCAAGTCGGACCCGAGGTATGGGACTTCGTCTCAATCTCCTTTCATTGAGGCATATTTGGTTTTATACACAACCTTCTTTTATACGGTGTATAAACCCCTTTGACTTTTACGTTTATCCAAAAGGAATCTTTTTTATATGAAGCGTTTTACTAAATGACAAAAGGGAATGTTTTTTTCGTACGTATGCGGTGACAATGACTTCCCCGCCCCTGTGACCGTTATTTGAGTTTCGGCTTCGTCTACAAGCCATACCTTCTTTTTAAAAAGAAAAATAAATACCATGTTTTAATTTTCTTTTATTTTGGTATTGAAAATGGTTTTCATAATGTTTTTATATCAATGTGTTGTACTGATATCTTGTGATTGAAATGTGGAAATGTTATGTTTCCTTTATGCATGTTTTATGTGATACAATTATGTTGAGGTTCTTGGGAATTATTATGAAGACGGGTGGTTCCGTGATAAACTAAGGGTGGGTGAGCCCGATATAGCTCTCCAATGCATTGGTTAACGCGAAGGAGTGAAACTTTAAGGTTTCTCCGAAGAGATTTAGGGAATATACTGTGATGGGTATTCCAAACGTAACCAAGAGGGTTATTCCCTACGTAAGAATGTTATGAATGCCTCAAGTTACCTTTATTTCTTATGATTTCTATGATTTATTCATGATTTGATGAGGTATGTTAAAGTGCTTATGTTTTATGGGTAATGTATGATTTCATTCTTATGTATATATGTACCCATGTTTCCTTTCCATATTTTTATATCCCTTACTGAGCTTTTTATGCTTATCCCAAGTTTTTTGAAATGTTTTTCACAGGTCAAGGGAAAGGTACATGATATGATGATAGTGTCAAGGAAGTGTCAAGAAAGAATCCATGTTTTATTTTAAATATGTTTCCATTGATGGGAATGAAGAATACTATCTTTATGTAACCACTTTGTTTATATGTGGAATGTAATGCAAGTTTTATGATCTAATTCTCTAAAACTCTAAACCCGAAAAGATCCTCAATGTGTAATCTTGTAATAACTCAAGATTAAGTAAGGTTTAAGGCGGGGGCCTTATAGTTGGTATCAGAGGTCGGTTTAGATAACTTTACGGGTTAGAATTCTTTTAAATGATTATCCAAAAATATTTTTTTTTGAAATGATATAGCATTTGAAGATTACCATGTTGCTTCATCTAAGACATGTTTGTTCAGAATGGTTTTCCATAGAGAAAACAGGGAAGCAGTGCTAGGAAGGCATACAGAAGGAAATAACCTTCTGAATTAGCATCCTAAGATGGTTGGAATTGGAACTGAACAGTTTTTGGCAGTAATGGCGCAGTTGACTCAAGTGATAAATGGTGGTGGTATCCATACACGAGATCAGCCCGATCAACCGCAGAGGAACATGTCAGTGGTGGAACATTTCATGAGGCAACATCCCCCATCATTCAGAGGATCATCTAACCTTGTGCTAGCTGAAGGGTGGATTAAAGCACTGGAGAAGATTTTTGATGTCATGGGGTGTTCAGACAATCAAAAGGTTAGTCTTGCTATTTACCGTTTGGAGGGTGAGGTAGATCAGTGGTGGTCTATGGTTAAAAATATCAGGGACGCCGATGAGATTGATGCTCTGGACTGGGATGAATTCAAAGGTATGTTTCTTGAGAAGTATTTTCCTAAGGTTTTACGACTTAGGATGGAAAAGAAATTCTTGGAATTGAGGCAAGAGGAAGACTCAGTGGCTACCTATGAAGAAAGGTTCACTCGATTGGCAAGGTATGCTCCAAATTTTATCCGAGACATTGATAGTAAAATCAATCGTTTTTACTCAGGATTAAAGCCAAAATATCGAATGGCATTAGCTTCTCATGAGTTTAAAAGTTATGAAAAGCTTGTTCGATTTCTGAGAAGGTGGAAATGGAGTTTTCCGATGATCAAGTGTTCTATAACAACCAACTGAAGAAGAGACCGAGGTGGCAGGAGAAAGGTAAGAATTCTTCAAAAAAGTCTGATGTTAAGAAAACTAAGATTCCAGTTTGTGATAAATGTGGCAAAAGGCATGCTGGGGAATGTCTTCTGAATTCTTGAAAGTGCTACCAATGTGGTAAGATGGGACATAAGGCTCGTGATTGCACTGAAAAGGATCAAGTTGAAGGTAAGACCAAATTTGATTTACAGTTAGTTAAATGTTATAAGAGCAATGAGATGGGTCACTATGCAAACGAGTGTCCGACAAAGAGCTTGAGTGATGGGAAGCATTTAGACTACAAGAAGAAAGGGGTGGTGAAATCCTTTGCAACTACTTCAGCAGATGTCGCGCCATCAAATGAAGTTGTATCAGGTACTTTGTTTGTTTTTTCAGATTATGCCAGTGTTTGGTTTGATTCGGGGTCTACACATTCTTTCATCTCTAAAACCTTTTCTAGTAAAATGGGAATACCATCTCAAGAAATGACTCCTGGACTTTTGGTAAAAACACCTGGGGGGAAATGTTGAGGCAAAAAGAATTTATAAGAATCTTCCTATCCTTATCTGTGGAAAGAACCTACTTGTAAACCTTATTGTTCTACCTCTAGTAGAGTTTTATGTTATCCTGGGTATGGATTGGCTCTTTATTTACCATGCTAAGATTGACTGTAGAGCTAAAGAAGTTTCTTTTCAGGAAGACTTTCAGTTTGTGTACAAGAATGAACCCTTACTGTTGATAACTTATCAAGAGGCCGAGAAACTTGTAAAAGATGGAAATGAATGTTACCTTGCACACATCATTGAAAATAAAGGAACTGTTCAGATTAATGATGTGCCAGTGGTAAATGAGTATCCTGATGTTTTTCCTGATGAGTTGCCTGGAATAATACCAGATCGGGAAGTTGAATTTACTGTTGACTTAGTTCATGATGCTAAGCCAATTTCAAAACCCCCTTATCGAATGGCTCAAATTGAACTTTTAGAGTTGAAGGAGCAATTGAAAGATTTATTAGAGAAAGGTTTCATTTGACCTAGCACATCACCATGGGGTGCTCCTGTCTTGTTTGTTAAAAAGAAAGATGGTTCAATGAGACTTTGCATTGATTATAGAGCCTTGAATAACGTCGTTGTTAAGAATAAATATCCTTTTCCTCATATCGATGATTTGTTTGATCAGCTCCAGGGAGCTCAGTTTTTTTCAATGATTGACTTGAGATCGGGGTACCATCAGCTGAAGGTAAAGGAATAAGATGTCTCGAAGACCGCGTTCCGTACAAGATATGGCCATTATGAATTTGTAGTATGCCTTTTGGGATAACCAATGCACCTGCTGTATTCATGGATTTAATGAATATAATTTTCTATTAGTTCTTGGATAAGTTTGTGGTGGTTTTTCTTGATGATATTTTGGTGTTTTCTAAAAGTAAAGAATAGCATGAAAGACATTTAAGGGTTATCTTGAAAACCTTAAAAGAAAAGAAATTGTATGAGAAATTTAGCAAGTGTGTGTTTTGGTTGCAACAAATTTCTTTCCTTGGTCACATTGTTTCTAAAGATGGGATAACTGTTGATCCTGCAAAAACAAAAGTTGTGGAAGACTGGCCAAGACCCACAAATGTAACTGAGATTCATAGCTTCCTTGGTTTGGAAGGCTATTACCGAAGGTTTGTTAGAAACTTTTCACGGTTATCTAGTCCAATGACTAAGCTAACTCGGAAGGGTGTTAAGTTTATCTGGACAAAATAATGTGATGATTGTTTTCAGAAATTGAAAAGAAGATTGGTGAATGCTCCAATTTTGGCACTACCTTCCAGGAATGGTGAGTTTTTAATATACAGTGATGCTTCATTGAAAGGACTTGGTTGCATCCTAATGTCGAATGATCAGGTAATTGCTTATGCTTCACGACAGTTGAAAACTCATGAGGTAAATTACCCTACACATGATTTGGAATTAGCTTCTGTTGTTTTCGCTTTAAAAATTTGGAGGCATCATTTGTATGGAGTAAAGTGTGAAATATATACCGATCAGAAAAGTTTAAAGTATAAATTCACTCAGAAAGAATTGAACATGAGACAAAGGAGATGGCTAGAATTAGTCAAGGATTATGATTGTACAATTCATTACCATCTGGGAAAAGCAAATAAAGTGGCTGATGCTTTGAGTCGAAAAAGTAATGCTTCATTTGCAATGTTGCGTTTGGAACGTGATCCTTTGGTTAAGGATTTGATGAACTTTGGCATAGAAGTTTTGGGTGCAGGAAGTTCTTCTGTTTTGTTTCAGGTATCAGTGAGATCATCTCTATCAGATAGAATCAAGCAAGCACAGAAGCAAGACAGTGAGTTGTATAAAATGGTAGAGCTGGTTCAGAAAGGTAAGTTGCATGAATTCAACATTGATAATGATTGTGTTTTGAGATTTGGGAAGAGATTGTGTGTGCCTTGTGATTCACAGTTGAAGAGAGAGTTGTTATGTGAAGCTCATAGTTCTCTGTTTTCAGTTCATCCTGGTAGTACTAAGATGTATAGAGATCTGCGGGAGTATTACTGGTGGGATGGAATGAAAAGAGATATTGCTGATTTTACTGTGAAGTGTTTGACTTGTCAACAGGTTAAAGCAGAGCGGAAGTTACCGAAAGGGATGCTTCAGCCTTTACCAGTGCCAGAGTGGAAATGGGAGAATATATCCATGGACTTTGTTGTGGGATTACCAAAGACATCTCGAGGTAATAATGCAATCTGGGTTATTGTTGATCGCTTGACTAAATCTGCTCATTTCCTTACTATACGAGATACTTTTTCCCTAGATTAAGTTTCTCGTTTGTATCTTAAAGAGATAGTCCGGTTACATGGAGTTCCTCTCTCCATTGTATCTAATCGTGATCCCAGGTTCACTTCTAACTTTTGGAAAGGCCTTTAGAAGTCGTTGGGTATTGAATTAAATTTTAGTACAGCTTTTCATCCTCAATCAGATGGGCAGTCAGAACGAACAATTCAGACCTTGGAGGATATTCTACGAGCTTGTTCTATGGATTATCAGGGAAGTTGGGACCAACATCTTTCATTGTTTGAATTTTCATATAATAACAGTTTTCATTCCAGTATACAGATGGCGCCATTTCAGGCATTATATGGGAAGCAGTGTCGAACTCCAGCTTTCTAGGATGAAGTGGGTGAAAGGAAGTTGATGGGACCAGAATTGGTAGAAGAGATGGAAGAAAAAGTTCAGCTGATTCAGAAGCACATGAGAACAGCTCAGAGCAGGCAGAAGAGTTACACAGACAACAGGAGGAAGGATCTATCTTTCGAGGTAGGTGATCATGTTTTTCTCAAAGTATCACCATGGAAAAGTGTGATGTGATTTGGTAAGAAAGGAAAGCTGAGTCCAAGGTTTATTGGACCATATGAAATTCTGGAGAGAGTTGGATCAGTTTCATACCGAGTGGCTTTACCTCCGAGTGTATCTCAGGTACACAATGTTTTTCACGTTTCGATGTTGAGAAAGTATATGTCAGATCCATCTCATGTTTTGAGTCCAGAGGTAGTTCAGCTAGAAGAGAACCTATCTTATGAGGAACAACCGGTCTAGATTCTTGACCACAGGGAGCAAGTGTTACGAAATAAGGTGATTAAGTAGGTAAAGGTTTTGAGGAAATACCACATGATGGAAGAGGCAACATGGGAATCTGAAAATTCAATGAGGGATAAGTACGCCCATTTATTTGATAAGTAAATAAATTACGGGGACACAATTTTATAAAGGGGGGAAGGATGTAACATCCCAAGTAAGTAATGAATAATAGATATTGTTATATATGTCTATTAATGAATTAGATAGTGTTTTAGAGGCTTAAAATGAAAATAAATCCAATCTTAAGCATGGAATACACTAATATTTTTAAAAGATTGTTTTACTTCCTTTTAATGGAAAACCATTTTTAAAGCTATATTTTGACAATTTTATAAGCTATGATTGTCAAAATAAACTTATTCTTTATGATTGGGACATCAAAATTTACTTTGTGTGAATTTTTGGTATTTTTCAGACAATGTTCATTTTTTAATGAATAGTGAAAAATACTGCATTTTACATCAAAACTGCTTTTTAATATGATTTATTTATATGATTAGATTATCTTTTGAATTGGTTTTGAAGTGTAATTAGAATATATTTTTACCATTTAATCCAATGGTGGTCATTGGAATCAATTTCACTTTGAAATTGGACTTAAACTGGTGTCAATCTTTTGATACTTATTGTTTCATAAAAACATGCTATTTGTCATGACAGCGGGAATTAATTATTAAATTAATTAATGTGACTTATATGTTTTTAATTTTGTAAAATAGACTTCATTTTTGAATTCGGAATATCAAATATAGCTTAGGGGGAATTTTTGGTAATTTTCTGAAAAACTTCAATTTTTGATGAATAGTGAAACCACTAAGTGGTACTTATAAAAACTAATTTTTCCGTTTAAATGAAATTTTGACATCATTGTGTTTTCAATTTCAAAAATCCGACATACATGGTTTTCATTAAGAAGTAAAATGTGGTTCAATGGGATTAAAATAATTTTTGGGTGAATAGTAACTTATTAAGTTCTTAATCGCGATTAGTGGTAATTAGTGTAGTTTAAGGTAAAAATAATGTTTTAATAGAATCAGATGAGCTCGACACATGTCCTACCCTCATTGGATGTGTCATGGCCGACCAAGACAAGCCATTAGTCAACTTGGGGACCCCATGGAGCCACTTTGGTTCGGAAATTACATAAATAACTTTTTATTTAATGTTAAAGTAAAAATGACACAAACATGAGTTATTTTACTAAAACAATTTTTACATGGGGTTATACAAGTCAGATTTTTTACTATAAATATTCATAAAAAATATAAAAAGATTTCCTACATCATAGTATTTTTTTTATAATTTTTAGACATTAAATAAATTAAATTATTTATGACATCATGATGATGCAGCGATGACCTCATTATTTAACGATTTAAATAAAATGGAATGATAATGTAAAATCTAAGACCTACACATGGCCAACACCTATTGGATGGGTTTATATCGAACCCTTATCACCTTATCCTCGAAACACATCAATTTGGGACCTCTTAAATCGTAATATCATTTTAAAATAAAGTAACGTATCTTTACTTTCCAAGAGTGCCCCTCTTCTCCTCTTATAAAAGGCCCACACCTCTACCTCCTTACCCACACTCCCAATGCCTTTGGCTCGGCCAACCCCTTCCCATTTTCTCCCTCCACTTCCCTCTCTTACTCCTTGAAGCCTCACTTTGGGCAGAAGTCTTCCCAAGGAAGCCTTTGAGCTCAAACCAAAGGGAGTTACCCGATTTTAAGGTAATGTATTCTTTTGAGTCCTTTTGTTTTATTTTGCTTCTCCAACCCCCTAAACTCTTTTTATTATTTTCTTTTGTAACAACTCCAAAATCCTCGATATACTATGATGTTGTTAAAATAAGGATTTGAGCTACACTTACACACACCTACATCTAATGGTTAACGAACATACTGTTTCCGTGGATGGTGAATTTATGCCTCCGGAAACGATGATTGTTCATCATTATTTTAACACCTTCAAAGGTGGCCATTAAGATGTCACTATATTTATATATGATATATAATATGTTTATGTTTTCCTTAAGCTTCTGTATTTTTTTTTTGGTCATACCTTTATGGTTTTCATTATGGGTAAACGCGATATCTTCATTTAAGGAAGTGCGGACTACCGCCCCTTCAAAGTGATTTGATTCGTTAAATACCATATGTGGGATGTATAAAGGATGGAACTATGATATTATATATGATATTATACTGGAATTATAATATACCTTTATATCATTATGATTCCATTCTATAAAATACGAAATAGAAATGAAAGTAGCATTCATGCGTACGTACGGCTTACCGTCTCCATGAACGGTGCATTTCATTTCTTACCTCTAAATGATTATGTAATATTATAAATGCATGTATATACTGGATATATATGATATATACATAATGATTATAATTCTGTATATAATGGATACATGAACAACATCTGATTATAAAGGGTTTATTTTTTACTCAAGTACCAATGATCGTTAGAACGACCGTTATTAACTTAAATAATTACATAGTGTTCATGACATGGAAATAAGTGATATAAAAGGAATAATGAACTTTAAAAATGTTCTTAAAGATGTAGAAATTAACTCATGTTTATTATTCAGGACATTAAAGAACGATCGAGTCAAGTCGGACCTGAGGTATGGGACTTCGTCTCAATCTCCTTTCATTGAGGCATATTTTGTTTTATACACAACCTTCTTTTATACGGTGTATAAACCCCTTTGACTTTTACGTTTATCCAAAAGGAATCTTTTTTAGACGAAGCATTTTACTAAATGACAAAAGGGAATGTTTTTGTCGTACGTATGCGGCGACAACGACTTCTCCACCGCCGTGACCGTTATTTGAGTTTCGGATTCCTCTACAAGCCATAACATCTTTTTAAAAGAAAAATAAATACCATGTTTTAATTTTCTTTTATTTTGGTATTGAAAATGGTTTTCATAATGTTTTTATATCAATGTGTTGTATTGATATCTTGTGATTGAAAGGTTGAAATGTTATGTTTCCTTTATGCATGTTTTATGTGATACGATTATGTTGAGTATCTTGGGAATTATTATGAAGACGGGTGGTTCTGTGATAAACTAAGGGCGGGTGAGCCCGATATAGCTCTCCAATGCATTGGGTAATGTGAAGGAGTGAAATGTTAAGGTTTCTCCGAAGATATTTAGGGAATATATTGTGATGGGTATTCCAAACGTAACCAAGAGGGTTACACCCTACGTAAGAATGTTATGAATGCCTCAAGTTACCTTTATGTCTTATGATTTCTATGATTTATTCATGATTTGATGAGGTGTGTTAAAGTGCATATGTTTTATGGGTAAAGTATGATTTCATTCTTATGTATATATGTACCCATGTTTCCTTTCCATATTTTTATATCCCTTACTGAGCTTTTTATTCTCATCCCAAGTTTTTTGAAATGTTTTTCACAGATCAAGGGAAAGGTACATGATATGATGATAGTGTCAAGGAAGTGTCAAGAAAGAATCCATGTTTTATTTTAAATATGTTTCCATTGATGGGAATGAAGAATACTATCTTTATGTAACCACTTTGTTTATAAGTGGAATGTAATGCAAGTTTTATGATCTAATTCTCTAAAACTCTAAACCCGAAATGATCCTCAATGTGTAATCTTGTAATAACTCAAGATTAAGTAAGGTTTAAGGTTGGGGCCTTATACCTCAATTACTTAGTGGTGGTCTTCATCGACGACATCTTGATCTACTCTGCGTCGGAGGAGGAGCACACCACGTACCTACAGATAGTTTTGGATAGATTCTTAGAGCACAAGAATTATAAAAAAATCTCGAAGTTCAAGTTTTTGAATGGGGTGTCCACTTTCTAGGGCATGTTATCTTGGAGGTTGGAGTTGCTATGGATCTGGAGAATATAGAGGTAGTTCTTTCTTGGGGCCACCCATGAGTGTGACCGAGGTGAAGAGTTTTCTAGGATTGGATGGGTATTACTGGATATTTTTACCTGACTTCACCAGGGTAGTGGCACCCTTGTCGGCTTTGATGAAGAAGGGGAATCATTTCTTGTGGATGGAGAAGTGTCAGCAGAGTTTTCAAGAGATGAGGAAAAGATCGATGAGTGCACCCATCTCAAGGATACCGGAAGAGGGCGTTGGGTACGTAGTATAATACAATGCATCATAGACCAGAATAGGTTGTGTTATCATGAAGGAGAAAGCGATTACGCCTATGGATCAATCTGGTTGATACAACATGAGAAAAACTACGCTACCCATGACCAGAAGTTAGCAGTAGTGGTCTTTGCACTGAATATGTGGCGTCACTACCTGATGGGTTAGGAGTTATCTTTTTTACTCTGATAATAAGAGTCACAAGAATATATTCTCATAGTAGGACCTGAACCTGAGAAAGTGGTGATGGGTAGTGTTCCTCCCAGACTATGAATTTGAGATATTCTATTCTCTTCGGAAGGGGAACGTAGTAGAAGACGCACTTAGTAGGAGGTCTGTTCTACAGTTTTTGAGTGAGGCATTAATTAAGATAGTCGTGTTGCCGATATCCTTCGTGGATTGTGATGGAGCATCATACCTTCAGTCTATGGCTATCACTCCCCCACTTCTTCATCTTGTTCGGGTAGCAAAAATTGGGAATGATGACTCTTAGGACCAATGTTCTAAGATATCCTTAGGATAGTCTCCTAAAGGATTTTATTAAGGAGGGGAGCACATCATTCTCTTTAGATGAAGCACCATGGTACTAGTGATGCTACTAGGGGAGGTGTTGAAGGAGTTTAACACATCCACTTTAGCGATACATCCTAGAGTGGAGAAGATGTACTAGGATATCTGGCGTCAGTATTGGTGGCCAGGGATGAAGAATGTTGTGGCATGGTTTGTATCCTGATGCCTCAATTTTCCGCAATTGAAGGCCGAGCATCAGGTACTAGCGGGATCAGCACAGCCACATGTGTTACCGAAGTGGAAGTAGGATGGTATCTTCATGGACTTCATGATAGGGCTACCACGTAAGTCTAGGGACCACAATTACATCTTGGTGATCACTGACCGACTCACCAAGTTGGCCCACTTCCTACCCATCCGAGACTAGGGATCAGTAGAAGGCTTGGGACGCCTCTACGGGAAAGAGAGAATGCGAGTTCCCTGATTTATGTTCCTGATTGTCTTAGATTGCGACACATGTTTTATATCCCTCATGTGGAAGGGATTTCATGAGGAATTCAGAACTCATATATGCTTGTGCACCGCCTTTCACCCTCAGACTAAGGGTCAGATGGAGCAGACCATACAAACACTCGATGACATTATTTGTGCTTGTGTCTTTGATTTAGTCCATAGTTGGGAGGACCACATTCCCCTGGTGGAGTTTTCATACAATAATAGTTATCACTCCACCATCATGATGTCCCTAATTGATGATTTTTATGGGTGACCATGTAGATCACCTTTTTTCTAGACAGTCCCAAAGGAGTCATCACTTATGGGCCCAGAGTTGGTACATGATACCACAGAGAAGGCGAAGATCATCAATGATCCAATGAAGACTTCACAGAGCTTGAATATGTCTTATGTGGAAAGGAGATAGAGACCCTTGTAGTTTGGGGAGGGATACCAAGTCTTCCTATGGGTCTCACCCTGATGAGGATCACAGAGGTTTGGCAAGAGAGCCAAGCTATCTTTGATGTTTATCGGACCCTTCCAGATCCTCAACAGATTATGCGAGGTGGCGTTGCGTATATATCTACCTCCATAGATGCAATGGATGCATAATGTTTTCCATGTTTCATAGCTAAGGAGATATGTGCATGACCTATCACATGTTATCGACTGGGGAGAGCTGGATAATGATGATTAGGTGATGTTTGTGGAGTTCCCGGTGGAGATAGAGGATCGACAAAAGCAGATCCTTTTTTGGTGGTTGATTCTACTAGTGAGATTCCGTTGGCCGCACAGGAACTATAGGAGTTTATATTGGAGCTGGATGCTCACATACATGCTCAACACCCCCATTTCTTCCATTAGTTTTGTTGTAGCTTTTGGGGATGAAAATCTGTATGGTGGGTAGAATGTAATGACCCAAAAAATTCCATGTAATGTTTTTAATTATTTGGGATTATTATGAGTTTGAGAAAATTGACGGCACATGATTAAGAGGCCCGGTGTCCCTAGAATGGATTTTTTTAACTTTTTTAAGGTTTGTTCAATAAAATCTTTGGTGGAACTTTGTATCTTTTGAACCGGTACTATGATTAAAAATCCGAGGGCACCGTTGAATCCGCAGCGTCGAGTTTATCTAAAGGGAGGATTAACATCAACCACAATAGTTCTGGTGAAAATAGAAGTTTTCGAGACATTTAAATAAATAATAAAATAACATAGATATTGTTATTTTATTCTTTTTTCCTTACCACCTATTGTGAAGTAGTGTCAGCGACCATGGAGGTATTCCGATAATTAATATGGGATATTAAAAGCCCAGTTACACTTTGGATGAGTAACCACCACTTAAATAATTAATGTGGCACATTAATTAAGTCAATTAATGCGCCTCATTATTTCCTTGGTGTGTTACTCACCTTTCCCCCTCTTTTTTAGTGAGGCTCGGCATGGAGTTTTGGCATGGCTTCACCAAGCGAGGAACCTCTGGCGAAGTGATGCGACACCATCCACAGATAGAGAAAGAAGCTTGAGCGGCAACGAACTGGGATCGACGAATGCCAGCAGGTTCATCAAAAGCAGAACCTTCTTCCACCACCGCAGCCTCTCCAATTAATCTAGAGGTAGGGGTTTTGAATTAATTCAAGAAATTTCCCACAATTATTATCCTCATTCATGAATTATTGGGTGGTCATTGTGGGGGATTTAAATGAAGTTTATCATTATTTTAATGTGATGAATAAATTACTCCCATTTGTTATAATGCTCACACGGAGGGAACATGCCAAACGAACAAGGCCTAAAACCTCCAGTTCTTGATTTTTCCTTGCATTCTTCGGAGGAAGTTGTTCCAACTTGACGGAACATTGAAACCAAGAGGCGCGCAATGATGGCGGAATCCCGAGTGGTCCGTAGGGGCATTAGTATGGAAAAACAGACCAGGGAGCTCACCTAGTGGCCCACGGAAGATTCGCTAGTGCGACACTGGTGACCGGCGTGGGTGGTGAAAGGAGGAGTCAGCGCTCACCGACCATTGAGAAGGGTGGCGCCGCTCGACGTCCTAGATGATCGAAGGGGCGGCCGGTGTGGGCCAGTCGTAGTGACGGTAAGGTGGTGCGCCATCACGCACTGTGGTGAGCAAGCCGCATCTACAAAGCTGCGATGAAGGAGGGGCCTGCACCATGTGGGTCCCATGGGTGACGAGTCGGTGCCACCTAGTTCCACACATCAAGGAGCCGAATGGCTCTTTTGCGTGTTTCGGTAGGCAGAACGCAGGACCCCTAGGTAGGCCACACCATCAATTGGGTCGATCCCACTACTGTGTAGCCCAACCGAGTGGGTTCGGTCCGTCTTGGTCAGACCGGACCCAGACCCCTCTCAGGCCCAGAAAAGCTTAAAAGGCCATATCTTGCGAACCAGATGTCTGTTTGGTGAACCGCCTACGGAGATGGGATCCTTTTAGAGAGACGGTCCTTTTGTATACTCCACATGGGTTTTGTAGAATGATGGAGTACATTTGGGTTGGATCATAACAGAATACAACAGGTACCTTGGAACTAAAATGCATATAACATATAGACTGGGCGTCCGATTGACGTGTCTCCTACTGCGTTGTTACCCTTATAATGTGAAATATCATTAGGTTAATTCGTCGTGGGACTTTTTTCCAGTTGAAATATGATTGATGGCTTGAGGAGCGGTGCCTCGAGAATCAACCATACTATGAGCAGGAATACAGTGGCATGCAGTGAGGCGGAGGTTGGATACAGATCATACGGTGGTTAGTATCGGGTGATCCTATGTTGGTCAACACATAATGATCCTATATGGATCATCACCGAATGATCATGTTTAGATCAGTAGTATGTGACCTGAAAAGGACTAGCCTTAGAGTGTACCGTCGTGGATCAGTGACATACTGATCCTATGTGGGTCTTGTGGGGGTTATTACATATCAATACTGGGTGGGTCGGATCCTATGTGGGTCAGCGGGGGTTAGTAGCTATCGATCCTATGTGGTTCAGACTTCATATGGTCAGCAGTAGTGCCTCTCGACAGAATAAGATGATCTAGATTCTAGACTAATCATCTGTAATTCTTTTCTTTATAATACATGGTTTGAGCTATGTCTTTTGATTTGTGATTTGTGATTGAGATCATGATTATTCGTTTTCCTTTGTGGAATTATGAGAGACCTTCGGGGGTCTCAGTGACACTACTAGGTATTGTTATACTCACCCATGCACGGGTTTCTCCACCACCTTGTTGTGTCTTGTGTAGACGATGAGCAGCTTTGCTGAGACTTGAGGGACCCCGGACCAGCTAGTACGCAGAGGTGGTTGGCTGATGTGGAGAGTAGTGGAGATAATATGTACCTACACTTCATGTAGGATCCTTGGTGGACGATTCCAGGGGCTGTTTTTTGTTTTTCAGTTGTAGTTTTACCTTTCAGTTGATCTTTATTCTGACCCCTTTACTTTTAGTAAACAACTTTACTACGACAATTTTTCATCATGGTTGCATCTTTGTTTTTTTCTTGTATTATTTGTTTGTAATGGTTTAAAGGAAATTACTTCCCCTTTTTGGGATACACCTTTCCAGTTCTAGTTTCCAACCCCTGGCCTATGGAAGGCGGTCTTGTGGTAGTCACGGAACGGGCCCCGGGGGATGGGTTGTGACAAGTAAAACCTATTTATAAATAAAATTTTAATGGTTATGAAGCAATATTCATTTTAAATAATGATATTTATATTATTCATTAACTCTCGGTCTTACATGTAATGTAAGGTATCTATGAAAGTCATTATTGCGTGTTACAAAAGCTATCTATGTCTTACATCCATTACAAACTATCAAATATATGGAATTTATTTAAAATAGTAAATATAACATAATATATTATGATTTTATATTCCCTTCTACACTTGGTGGTGCATGTCATACTCACTATTGTGTAAAAATTTATTCGTTTATAATTTCATGGTGTCACAAAATCTAAATTGGTCGAGATTTTATAATGATATGAAAAATTATTTCATGTTGTTTTTATATTAAAATTCAT
Source organism: Viscum album (assembly GCA_963277665.1). NCBI lineage: Eukaryota > Viridiplantae > Streptophyta > Magnoliopsida > Santalales > Viscaceae > Viscum > Viscum album. The sequence continues at coordinate 1,026,390,679 of OY728121.1, read as the reverse complement.
AAATCTGTTTAAATAATTTGTTAAAATATTGATAGATTCTCTTATATTTTATTGAATTCAAATTTAATTATCTTTTGAAATTTTAGATGAACTAATTACAAGACAAAATAATATTATGATTGCGTGATCTAGGTGAATCTGAAGAAGGATTCTCTAAGTCATTCTATAGGAGAGATTAAATAGGTGTATGATGATGAAACATAACTTAATTACTATGAAATAAAGTATATTTATTTATTTATTGATCAATTAATACGATTGGAGGAGTTATCTATATAGAATATAATATGTTTAAACATTGATATTGTCATATCCTACAAAACAATCAATATCTTTTATAATAAAAAATAAATATTTTTCTAAATATTTTTCATTTTTGTGATATTATTATTTTTCCAACAACTTTATAATCATATTAAGATATGAGTGATGTATGTTGTTCTATAGATTATACTATTTACAATAGAGAAATATTTTCATAATGTAAATGATAACCCTTATAATAATTATGAGTGCTACTATGATTATTACTATGGATGTTTTAATAACTAATTCCAATCTGCATCACATATTGTAAATTTAATATTCTTAACTCATAAATAAAACTAATGAGGAAAAATATAGATGAGATTAGAGGTCTAACCCATGAGTACATGTACAATATCTCATAAAAATTCATTTATTCAGTAATTGTTAATTAGAATTAATATAATAATAATTATGATAATTGGATTGTTAAGAAAAAATTCACAATTAGAAGAAAAACTACTAATTAAGAAATAAATATAAAATCAATTTCAATGGATGGTTTCGCATATAAATATATTATATCCTTTATTCCATTTCTAATGAATTAATAGTCTCATAGTCTATTCAAAAGAAATTTATTTCAATTGATCAAATACACATATTCATCATAAATAAATTTGATTATGATTATCCAATGATAATTTTAGTAATAGTGTTTTTTTGTATAATGGAGTATCGATGGGAAATGGATCCATTATAAATAATTCTATAAACAACTATTTATTATGATTGAAGAATAATCATTTTGAGAAATCATATAGTAACATTGAATATTTTGGATGGAATAATGTTATACTTTTATATTTTTTAGCGTGAATACACATTTATTTTACTTCATGGAGTTTTTGTTTTGAACTATGGTTATGTCCTTAAAAAGAGGAAATAATTGTAATGATACCAATATTTCATCATAATTAACTAAATCATATGTTGTATATATAAGGAAGTGAAAAATTGTTATAGACATTTTCTATCCCAATTTTCATTGAATTAATGTTAATATATCAATTTCATAAGTAATCGACTGTATTTAACTAATGAAAATGTTTTGTAAAGAAGTTGGTGAATAATTGTGATAATTGTGGTCTATCAGAATTTTTCTTCCGATAGTAATGAGGTTAACTATTGCCGAAGTCAAAAATAGTTGAGGGTATTTCTGATAGTTAAGATGTCTGTCACAAATAACTATTAAAATATTTTATTCCATAATTATGTGACAAAAATTTTGCTATTGATAGATAAATTTTAAATGTTGTTTGACTACTAGTGATTAATATCCTTTTATCACTATTTTCCTTGTAAAAAATCAATTAATATATAACTATTCCCATTCCTTCCCTCCTCATTTAGTATAAAATATTCTATTTATTTATGTATTATTATTGAGAAGTCAAAAGTTCATGATCCAAATATTCAACTCAATATTGATTTATCATCTTTCAGAAAGTTACTTATTTTAGTAATAATTTTCTATAGTTTGTAATTAGTGTTTTAATTTATTACATTATGAAATATATTTTTTTTTAAATGGTTAATCAGTCTGTCGGATTTTTAAATATTATAGATATAATTTTTATTAATTTAATGATAAAATTAATCATTAAATTTAATTATTTTATAATAATTTCAAATTAAACATCATTTAACATGTATATTTAAATTAAACATCATTGTGAGATATAATTAATTTTTTAAAAAATATAATGAAATTAAATATTATTTTAAAAAATTATTAATTAAGAAAATATAGTAAGGAGTTATTTTAAATTATTTGTTATTTTGATTTAAAATAAACGTTTATATAATTGAAATAAATAAAATATAAAAATTCTATAATAATTATAATACTAGAAAAAATAGGTTACTACGAAAATTGAGAAAATCATTATCAAATATGAAAGATAAAGAAGTTTTTTTTCTTTTTGAGTAATTAAAAACATTTAATTAAAAAATATCATTTATAATATAACATAAAATTATTAACAAAATAATTAAAATATTTTAATTGTGAAAGAATTAAGCATTTACCCATATAAAAGTATTTCACAACAATATCAATATGTTATTTAACTAATAAATCAGTTAGTTGATGTGAAAATCATGATACTTTTAGTTTTTCAAGTACCTTCTTCTAGAACACAATCAAGTTCACTAAATTAACACATTATATATATCCTATATTTTTTTCAAAATATTAGTGATCATGTTCTGTAAACGATATATCTTCTTCTCTAATTTTTAACATTTAGAGGAATTTTAACATAGACCACGAAGGATAACTCTTCTCTTAGGGTGGTTAAATTCAAATCATTTATCTTCTATTTATTGGATATTAGATCCTTCGCAGAAATTCATTAACTAGTTCTTAAGAAATTTTATTAATGATGGGTATCATTATGTGGGGATTCTTAAATATATCTGTAACATCACGATATTTTACAATATGTAATTTCTAATTGATAACTTGTGGGTCATGCAACCACAAGCATAAAAATACGCAATATATTATTAATTTTTCATATTTTAAATTGTGCTTGTCAGTTTTTAATGTTATTTAATATAATATAAAATATATAAAAAGTTCAGGATCAATAAAAATTTATTTATTTATTAATAAATAATCACTTATTTTTTAGTAAATTGATTCCATTAATCAAAATTATTCTTTCCCCAGAAATTGATTTGTTTCCTTTAAAAGAAAGAATAATTATAATTAAATTTCAAAACATTTGAAAAATATATTTATGAATATAATTTTTGAAATAAAAATAAAAATATTATATTAGTTTGAATTTTTGGGAATTTTTCTGAAAAGTTGGATTTTTCTAATGAATATATAAAATAATGATTTCTTATAAAATTGTAAATTTCATTATAATAAAACGAACCTTAATTATTTTAATTTACCTAAAAAAAATAATGTTATATTTATTTAGTCAAAAAATTTAATTAATTAATTATTAACTATATATTTAAATAATTTTTCTATAACTGGATTTTTTATCATTGAAAATTAATTATAAAAAAATTTATTTTTCATTGTCATTTTCAGTTTAATATTAAATTAAATTTTGAAATATATTACTTAAAAAAATTTAATATAGTTTCCATATTTAGGATAAGGAAGTCCAATTTTCATAAATATTTCCCTTTTTTGGTCATAATGAATAAAACAATAATAAATTTTTTTACCACGGTAAAGGGTAAATCATTTAATTAAGAGTTCATAAATATTATTTGGAGTATAAAATGTCCCTAAAATTTGAAAGAAAACAAATTTTATTTGTATTTTGGTCAAATATTCAACCAAGGTTTGGTAATATTACATTTATGGTAATTTTTATTTTCTTATGAAATTTATAATATTTTATTTATAGATAAGTCAAAGATGTCGCATTAATCTTTTTAATAATTATAGATTTTTTATTATGGGATAATTCAGTGGATATGTTCAACTATAAATATTATTTATAAATATAAAATATTTATCAATATAATTGTAATTTATTTTTAATTGTTTTAATGAAATTATTACATTAAATTCTTACACAACAGAAAAGTATTAATTATGAAATTAAAGGGGAATTGAAATAAATGATATAAAAAATATTAAATGTAATATAATTTGAAATATTAATTTTTTGCCACATGGATTTTTAAAATTCATATGTCATATGAGGGATGTATTAAAATTTAGTTTCTATATTATCATGTTTTATTAAATGTATTAAATCAATTTAATGAATTGTGTCAAAATTGAAAATAATGATATTTCATGAATATACTATTTTAATAAATTATATAGAAATCATAAAAATATTAAATAACAAAAAAAGGTGAATATATTTCATTAAAGGATTACCCTGATAATATATAATTCATTTGGGAGAATTTGGTTCTACAATGGACTTATTATATTTTAATATTTGGAAAAAATCCAAAAGTGACCCACAAGCAATTCTAAAAGGGAACCCATTACATCACTTATTTACACAACTTTTAGGAATATATATTAACCCAAATCTAAAAATTCATCTTCTAAAAATCCTTATCCAATGTTCTTGAGGTTATGGTACTTCCAAAAGACCAACCCTATACCTCTTAATAATAGATGCAATGGAATTTCATCAAAGAAGAGGTAATCATCTTTTCCGGATCTTTCATGTTTATTTATTCTTCAATATCCTTTTCATAATTTTTCCCAAAAATTTTAATGACTCGAAAATCATTTATATAAATATACGTTTTTTATGGTTATGATACTACCATTTCCAACATTTATATATCCTATGATAAACGATAGCATCGTGTGTGAGTCTGTACGGCTTTCTATCTCTATGTAGAAATATCATTCATTTTTCCTCACCACTTTACATAGATCAGTATAAATATGGAAATAATGTATATATATAATATAGATGAAATAATAATTTTTCTATAATGGTGTATTATTTTTTACCATCATTTCATTCCATCAACCTAAAAATGAATACATTGTTCATACGTTCCTATGATCAACCTTCTTCATGAACGGTGTAATTCATTTTTATATCTCTATCTCCATCGATGACTGTAAATATATATATTTAATTAATATATATGATATTTAAACCATAAATAATATTCTTGATATTATTAATCGATATCATGTTTAGGCATTCATTGATCTTGTTATCATGGGTTATTACGTCTAATGCAGTGGGTAAAAAAGACATATATATTATATTTAATTGAATTGTTAAATGGATTTTATTATTAATTTAGAACATAGACTTTATAGAATGTTTACTTTCAGTACTTTATTTTCTTATTCGATTACTGGATGTATATAATTTCATTATATATTCACTAATAAATTATAAACAACGAATTTGTGGTTTCCAACTAGTATTATATCTCACACCCTCTTTGGGCCAATGTTGGGTACCCTAATAGACAATATGATTATAATATTGGATAAGGGAATGTGCTCAGATTCAGGTTCTTGATTGTTTCTAAGGAGTATGGGATCATGGGACTGAGCTGAGGCTCAGGATGCTAGTTGGGATACTTTTTGACATTTTTAAATTTAATTACATTTATTTGAAACATTATTTGTATACAAGTTTTGGATGCTATATTAGAGTCATATGACATGTATCATCATCATCATCATATTATATGGGATTCCATCAGATATTGTTATCAATTTCTGTAGTGTATCTATTTTCTGTATGATTTACTATTTCCTCCTCATTTATGATATAGATATTCCCCTATTCTATACTCTAGTGATGAGGGAATACTATCCTTACAGTAACACCTAAAACCTCGCTTCAATTTGGATGCCTCTGGAATTTTGGGAAATTCCCTTGAGGATATGTATTCAATCAGGGATAGGGTACTATTGAGTGGAATCTGGGTTGGGAATTCTACAATGTGGTACCAACGTGGACTTTTTTGGGTTTGTTATTAAATGGTGAAAGTAGAAACATATATAATGGAAATAAAATTTGTTAATGAGGTTTTTCTGGGTGTAGAAAACACTGTAGTGGAAAAATAAAAATTTCTTCAAATGTAAATGATTTTTTTTGGATTTTGAATATTGAAATTTATCTTCTACCACCATTGGTAGATGAACATGGATTATGATATTTTTGTAGATATTATGTTGGGTTATATTCTATTGCAACCTGATGAGATGATGGTATTCTATATCATTTATAATATTTTAACTTTTTAGAATAAAATTTCGTACATTTTTTCATTCCATTTTATGATTCATTACTTGTTTAATGATGTTGTGATAGGTTTTGTGATATTAATACATGTTATTATGATAGGTGTTATATAATTTTTTGGTGAAAATCATGTTGAATCCATATAGTGACCCTAGAGGAGAATGTTCCCTCATGTATTGAATTTTGGACACCCATTTGTTCAACTTTTTAAATGAGTTGAGATGAAATGTTAACAATGTATGAATTAAAATGAGAATAAATATATGAAATCATGTGAAAATGCAATGGAAAATAGAATTGTTTGATGTTGTGAACATGAACCAGACCAGACCATTGTAGTGGGTATTAGGGAGTATCCCTCGATTTAATATGATTTTTATGAGTCCCAAACATGAATCATGGAGTATGTGGAGGAGTGTGTTTATATATAGGAAGGAATGTACCTATCCTATTTTTATTTTTATTTTTGTGAGATGTGAACTATGATAATGACATTGATATTAGAATTTTTGTAGCAATTTGTAGAGGTATGACACTGGGACATCCTCCTATCATGTGCCTAGATGGTGGCGACAGTGAAACTACAGAGGTGTTGGGATATGGTATACCTATGGATACTCCACTAGTTCAAGTTGTGTAACTAGTGATAGTAACAAATATAGGTTGTGAGGCACTATTCTGTGAGGGATTCGTTCACTTTATGCAGACCGTTCAGGGAGCACCGCGACCTTCCCCAACTATGGAATATTTGACACTTGACTTACAACCATAGAATTATCCCATGTATTCAAAGGATGGTATTCTATAGTATAAAGATTCATGTCTAGAGTCCATGCTATCAATTTTTGAGCATCTAGAGATGCCTCTAAAGGGGATGGTCTCTATTTATATTTATATTCTACATGATTCCTCTGAGAGATGATGGGATTTTATAACGTATACCAATCATAATTGACATATGGTTCAATGGTATTTTTATATAGCCTTGTATGATTAATTATATCTAGTGACTATGTTGCATAATTGATCTCGGGGGGATCTTGCACTTGGAATAGGGTATTGAATCACATATGGATTACTTGAACACTTTTACAGAGCTTCATCACTACACAACTATTCTAAGGGGTGATGAGCTATATAAATCCAAGAGATTCAAGTATTGTCTCAAGTATTACATTAGATAATGGGTGAATATCTATTGGATGACTATTTTATATTCATTAGCGAATCAATAGTTTATCATACACCATAACCTAAGATAATCTATGGGTGACAGATAGGGTGGTTCAACATATAGATCTATAACATCATCGATTGGTAGTAGGAAACATCATCTATAGCTTTCACATAGTGAAATTAATATCCAGAGAACACAATCAGGTAGCCAGGTGAGGGGCTACCACTGCGGTAGGCCAAAACATACATGGTCGCATTGTATGATGGACCTAGTCTAGTGCTGGTCTTGAATAAATATGGGCCATCTAATGTAATTTTTCAATACATTTCATGTTGAATCCCATGAGAGGGGGTCTACACCGACTCCATGATCAGGAGTGGGGATAACATCTTCTCATTAGGTAGGTATCTGGACTACAGAAGCGAAATCAGTACGAAGTAGTCATCATTGTTTTGTTAGTCCGACCGTAGTTTTACAACAGCATCCAATCATATCTCCTCAATTTATCCATGCACTATCATAGGTCAACAATACAATGTAGATTTATGCAGTGCAACATACCCTTGAGGAGCAGGATCCAAGAATTTTTACTATCACAGGTATTATTCTTGTAGCCTATACCTTAATATATACACTTTTTTATGAATGGGATTTTCATATCTATATATACGTTCTTGATGTGGTGATTCTTGAGCTTACTGATTAATTTAATGATGGTGTTATGTTTTGTGAAACTCTATTTCGAATCTCAACAAAGGGTGTACATTAGTGTAGGGATTTCCCCATAATGATTGGGGAGTGTCACTTCATAAGGGGCCACTTTTTACTCAGGGTGACATGTTTATACATCATTCTCAGGATGGACTAATTGGTTCCCATAAATGATTTTGATGTTTTCTATTAGTAAAGGGTGACATGAACATCATAGGAGGGTTATGTCTTTATTCCCAATTGTTGATGGGATGTCCATATAGGCAGAATGGGACATAGGCATCATGGGTTTTGGTGGTATGGAAGCTCATATCACATGATTATATTTAGGAGACTAGGGAACATGTCAAGTAGACTTCACTCCAGTGGTTGATCATTATAGGGAAATTTTCGAAGACAACATTTTATGATTTCCTCCAGAAATAGAGGTTGACTTATTTATCGAGCTAGTTCTTAGAGGTATATCAGTATCCATTGTCCATTATAGAATGACTACTGCAAAGATGCATGATCTCAATAGACAGTTATATGATCAAGATACAAAGGCTTTCATCTGACCCTATAGTTCTCCATGAGCTTCACTAATCCTTTATACCAAAAAGTAAGTCAAAACTCATAAGATATATGTGGATTAATAAAATTGAACCATCTGATAGTTATCAACAGGTATCCTCTTCCCCTGATAGATGGTCTATTTGAATATCTCTAAGGAGTTTGGGCCATCTCAATGAATGATCCAGGATCAGGTTATAATCTTGTGTGTGTTAGACCATGAAAGATACCTCACAAATCCTTCCGTAGTAGGTATATCCTATATGAGTATTCATTTATTCCATATGGTGTAATGATCATGCCAACAATCATCATTGAACTGAATAATTGATTCTTCCATCTTATCTTGATTCATTTTTTGTGGTTTTCTTGGATGATATATTTTTGTATTCTCATAATCAACACGAACATACAAATCATTATGATATCATATTGAATATAGTAAGGGAGAATAATTTATATGTTATGAAAAAAAGATCTAATTCGGGATGCTTCAAATTCACTTATTGGGTCACAATACCTCATACGTAAGAGTATCAGTTGACCTTCAGAAGGTGAGATCTGTAGTTTCCTGGGAGTATCGAATGAATATATTTGATTTAGGGAGTTTAGTAGGGATATATTGATACTAAAAATGTTTCATTCATGAATTATCATGCCTAAAATCATCTCTAAAGATTTTTTCTATTAAGGGAGTGATGTTTGTATGGTGAAATTCTTGCGAGATGGCCTTTCTGGATTGGAAGGGTAGTTTGACATCAGCATAATTACTATTTTTTCTAAATCCATGAAGGAGTGTGATTTTTTACTATGATTCCTCCGATATAAGTCTAATATAAGTCATTATTCATGGAAATAGAGTCTTGTTGTATGGGTCTTCGATGATCAAGACACATGAGAGGAATTACCTAACACACAATCTTGTGTTATTTGCAGTCATTCATGTATTACATTGTTAGAGAAATTACTTACTAGGATAGCGTTTTTGGTGTACATGGACCAAAAAAAGAAACTATTAAATATTTCGACAATGTGATATGATTTTGAGTTTTTTATGGTGGGTTGAATACCTAAAATATTTCAAATTTGAGATTTACTAAACACCTGTTAAAGTTAATGCAGTGGCTGATCCACTGAGTAAGAGGAATAAGATACATATCGTTCAGTAGACAAGTATCATGTGCCATCTTATGAATTTGTTCTCAGATATTCACTTGGAGGTGTTGCATGGTCTAGGATAGTCCTATGAATCAACCTTATCTATTACCTCTACCATTTCGGATAGAGTACGGATGATGCAGTTTTAATATTCTGAGGGCCCAGTCATACAGAATTGTGTGGTAGGTTAGAACCCTCCTCCTAATTGAACCATAGGAGACGAGGAAAGTATGTGAGTATATGTAATGTATGGGTTTCAATATATGTGATTGAGGAGATAATTTTATACATTCATGCTTCTGTTTTGGAAGTTCACCTTGGAGTCTCTAAGATCAATCATGATATACAATTACAGTACTTGTGGTCAGGTATGAAAAGTGGCATAGCTAGTTTTTTCAGGAGGTGTTCCACCTATTAGTAGGTGAAGGTGGAACACTAGGGAACATACATAATTTTATAGCATCTACCCATTATCAAGTGGAGATGGACTTATTTCTCGATGGATTTCATGATACGTTTATCGAAGTCAACCTGAGATAACAATTCCAAATGGGATGTTATTGATATGATCATGAAGGACTCAAATTTATTTCCTATCATGGAAACCTTCTATGTGTATGATCTTGGGTGTTTGTATATCTTTTAGATAGTATGACTCAATGAGGCCCCTCATACTATAGTTTCATATGGGGATGCCAGATTTACATCAGGAATCATGAAAGGGATACAGAGGGAATTAGGTAAATTATTGATTTGGAGTATGACATACCATTCCCATATATATGGATAGTAAAAGTGTGTGATTTATCTGATTGAGGACATACTACAAGCATGCATCATAGATGTAGGTGGAATATAGAATAGGTATACACCCCTGGTTAAATTCACCAACTATTATAGATTTTGAGATTCTATTCGGATGGAACCTTATGAGGCTTCATATGGTAGATCATACCAAACACCCTATTGATGGTAATAGGTAGGAGAGGATGATATTTTAAGACTATATCTTATTTAGGAGACCCAAAACATGTTTATTTTATTTTTAAGTAGCTGTATATTTCACTATCTCGTAATAAATCATATGGTGATCACTGTAGAAGAAGTCTTGTGTTCGAGGTTGGGGATCATGCCATCTTGCTTATGTGGCCAAGGATGGGACATTTGAGGATTGGGTGATAGGGTAAGAATTGAGCATGATATGTTGGGGCATTTGGGATTCTAGAGAGAGTTGGGCTAGTAGCCTATCTATTTTAGTTACATCAGAGGTACTGACCCATGTAAGAGGTCTTTTTTGTATATCAGCTGGGACATTGCTATTTAGACCTATCTAATGCCTTTGAGAAGATGGTGGTTATGGTATATGTAGATTCATCCTTTGAGGATAATATTATTCTTATTGGGGATCATAGCCTGAATAATCTCTAAGGATATTCTGTTTGACTGGTAAGGTTACTATGGAAACATATCCATGTTCATAACAAAACCTGGGTCCGGGAGGCCAATGTATGATCATTATGGCATAAGTTATTCTAAGACACTCTTTACCACTCTTGAGAATGAAATTTAGGGAAGAATTGGTTTTTAGGGGAATTTTTTAAGAACCAGATACATCCTAGATGTAAGGATCTATTTCTTTTCATAAATTCCCAGTCTGATTTCCTAAATGTGGCCTAGTATGAATTCTATTTTGGGTCATGGAGGTGTTTGGGGCATCATAGGCTATTTCAGAGCCCATAACCCATCCTTAGGGTGAAAATTCATTGTGCATTGGTAGATTAAAACCTATAGGGAAGGCCACAAAACTATATAAAATCACACAATGATGGATAGTGGAGTCTTATGGGGCACACAATTAGTCTAAATTGTGGGATTTGGGCCTCTTGGTCGTGGAATCATCCATGTAATTTTGATAGAGGTGTTTTTTAAAGTTTTTTGATGGTTAGTCAAACCAAGTGAGTAAATTAAGCGATGTCCCCTTCCCTATAGCATACCATTCATGGTTGTCACACAGTTTTGGAAACCATGCTGCCAAGCTGTATGATTCCCAATTTTTTGTAAAGTTGAAATTTTTCACTAATTATATCTATTAATCCTAATTCTATTTTAATATTGCTCCAATGAACAGAACCCTATCCTATTGGGATCTCCATGGTCAACTATTTTTGGAATTACCACAAAATGTCTATCTGATATCCAACTCATGAAAAAAACATCTCGTTCAATCTACATTGATTAGTAATTGATTAACTTTTAGTCATTCTTTATTTGATTTGTATCGACTGAGCTATTTAGGTGCAAGCTAATTTTCCATGTTAATAGGCTCATCTTATGTTACTCAATATTCTATTGAATTGAGTTGAATACGGAGTTGTTATTGTATAATCTATCCACAGTGGACCTACAATTGGTGGTCTTGTGACTTTTTTAAACATTAATGTTTTTATATACGCAATTGTGTCACACGCCAAAATCTCGGGAAGTTCCTTCAAAAAAATTAGATCCATGAATTAAATTGATTAGTGTATCCTATGAAATTATTGAGGCCAATTGATAAATGTTATAGGTTGAATACCTTGTAATGGGAACCACCGTATTGGGTGTGTTGTTGAATAAGATATACCATTTCATATCATTTGAGTTGGTTGCCATTGATGTGTGCCAATTTTCCACTTAACATGGGATGTTTAATAATGAATTGACATTTGTGGTGGAATTGAATTTTAATTGGAACTGTAATATCAATTTTGAATGAATTTATAGAGAAAATTGAAAGGATTCCATGTCCCTATACACTTTCCTTGTAATAGATCATTTGAGCGTAAGATTATTGTTTAGTGAATTGCTCATGTCAGTAAATTAGTGTCATAGATTTCTAAGATTAACCTATGACTTTAGCCATCATTTGATGTGAGTTTGAATTAAATGTTCTTGGTGTTCACCTTGAAATAGTTAAATGTAGTTGTCTAATTAAAATTTATTAAATGGTATTAAATGCATATAATCCTTGGGTGACATATAGATTCAAAATACAAATGTCTTTGACGAAATCAATTGGATTGTACCTTGCTTATGCCTTAGTGATACATAAAATCCCTTCAGGACTACCAAGGATGAACATATAGTCTTCAATATTTTATATTGAGTTACACTTGGATTCATTATTGATTTCCATGTACAAACTCAAAGAAAATTGATCATATATTTCATGGGTTTTAGTTGGGATTGATTAGTGGACCGCAAGGATGGACTCGAGAGGAAGAAACAATATACCACACCTAGATAAATTCCAAGGTTCACGAGATGTTATATATGGAAATGATCATAGGGTGTTAGTTGATATTATACCTGGAGAGATTACTGGATTCCAAAATCATAATTCACAAGATAGGCTCTAGTTCTGAATTGAATAATGAATGGAAGAAATTATTTGATGTTTGTTCCAAGACAAAGAACAAGCGTGAATTTAGTATTTGTATATAATTAATGGATGACCTAGATAGGAATAAATTAGTCTTGTAATCAGAGGAGACTTCGGGATATCCATCAGGTCAATAGAATAATAAATTAAATAGAATTGAATCACATAATGGATTTGATTAATAATTGACAACCTGGACATTATTGGTTGCTTAAAATCCGTAGTTAATTTACTTATTCAACCACTACATAAACATTGTTTTCATTATGTAAACATTGACTGATTGGAACCAAGCCACGGGTGGCTTCCTGTGGGGATTATATATGACACCTTGTTTAGGACACCTTTTTGGGTACCCAACTAAACTATATGATTGTAGTTATCAATATGGTAAAGCACCATGATATAGGTTCTTAATTTCATCTATTGAGTAGGTGAGCATTGGACTGAGCCAAGGCTCACGATGCAAGATGGGATACTTTTTTTATTTCATTACATTTTTTCATATATTTTACACTTTCAATGTATATATGTTTTGGTTAATTTATTAGATAAATATGACATGTATTATCTTCATCATATTATATGGGATTCCATTGGATATTGTTATCCATTCCTATTATGTATATACTATATTAATGATTTATGACTTCAAATTCTTATATAATATTGATATTCTTCTATTTTATACTTCGGAGATGAGGGGATTTTTTCCCAATAGACACAACTGGACCCTCGCTGCTATTTGGAATCCTCTACATTTGGAAAGATGAGATTGAGGCCATGTAACCAACTGGGATCGAGGAATAATTGGGTTTCATCCTGGTCCGAAATGTTACAAATTTATATCTAACAATTTATTTATGGTTTTATTATTCTTTTATTGAAATTCTTCATAAGTGATACACATGCATAAATGGGGGTTGTTCTTGACTAGAAATGACTTTTTTACATCGATTGTTGATGAAAAAATAAAAATCTCCATCACATCGGCATCGACTGTGCAACTAGGTAATATCAATTTGTATCAATGAAAGAGTGATGATTTTATGTGGAGAAAATTTATTTTTTCATTAATTTCAAAATAATTTGTTGTTTTGGTGACTGCGCCACTAGAGACCATTTATTCTGAGCTCAAACGACCAAGTTGCAGTCTTCCGAGGTTTTGAACAAGGATTAAACTTAATATATAGGTTTATATTAAAAAATTATATATTTAAAATATGTATATTTATACACAGGACCATCCATGAAACAAAAATAATTTGAATCATTGTGTTCCATCTGGTGATCCCATGGAAGAAATACTCCTAAAAATATACCTCAGATGTTGAAATCAATTCCATAAGATTATATGATGTCATATAATTATTATTTTAATAAAATAACAACAATAGGGTTATGAAAAATAATATTAAAAAGTGGAATTTTAAGTGGGGTGGTTGGACTTATTTGAAATAAATAATGGTGTGTTTGAAAAAAATTGGGTTCACACCAAAATTCGAAAAAAATATACTTTTAGGATATTTTTTCATGAGCGGTACCACCATGGTATCCCCTCCTTTTGTTCGAGTCCTCCTTTTCCCGCTAGTCTTCCTTGTTAGGATTTCGGGGCCCGTAGTGGAAGACAGTGGGCCGGGGATTTTAAAATTTTTGTCTGTGGGACGACGGAACTTGTCGTCGCCGACGATCTGAGCCCTGGAGAGGTCCGAGGATCTCGTCTAAATTATTAAGAGAACAAAATTAAAGTGAAAACCTACCCATTTCAAATTTGAAGGCGCTGTCAACTGCTTCTAGCCGATAGCGATCGTCGCTTGAAGGATCCAAAGCAGTATCCCTATACATCATCCACACGTGCCTCAAAAATCTACGGGAACTCTGATTATCGAACTCTATGTTCTAGCATGGTGATTCTACGATATCTTAAATGTCCTAATGATCACCGCATCATCGATCTTGCAATGCATGAGGAGAAACTCGATCCAAGCACGAATCAACTGCTTCCCTTTCTAGAGAGTGGGAGGAGAGAGGAGCTCTGGCCAAAATGGCATGAATAGTCATTACGCTTGAGCCCCTCTCCACTATTTATAGTGGATTGAGGAAATTTCCCGGTTGGGTTCCCCGGTCCTCATTAATTCCAACATCCACTAAAATAAATAACTATGATGAATTAATATTGCATCAATATTATTTATTTATTTTATCACATTCCTGTAATATATAAAATAAATTACGAGATAAAAACCGAGACATTTAACATGACTCTCTATCCCACTTAATATTAAACGAAACTTGAATATAAAATTAATATTCGTTCAATTAATATTACTCGTTTTTACTAAACTCGCAAATACATTAAATAAATTCAATCTCAAATATTCGTAACTTGAATATTAATGAATATATTTACATCTTTTGGTGATCCGTACTTTGGACAACACTCGGACCCCAGTTGTGGGGCCCACCATGTCCAATATTCCTATTCCACTGAATAGGGTGGATTCTTGAATACACTGTTGTGTGTGACCCTCTAGGCCCTTACCTCGATAGCAGTGAATAAAATCCACAGACCAAGAGCGGGGTCTAGCAACTCGTCATTTCCACTAAAGAGATAAGGATAGTGATATCAACGACTACCATCCTACGAACATTGACTCTATAATATAATCTCTTTGTCATTAAATATATCATAATGCAGGATGCACTCTTGTGTCATCGGCCTTATCTTTCTTTATTATTTTTTGATCTATCTAGATGGATTTGCCTTTCTACTGCTTTGGCCAAAGTCTTATGAAGGCGGCACCATCCTGATCAACCAGGCCTGAGATATACAACTTCCTTAACTTGGAAGCGACAAATCATTTATTTCCCATTAATCCAATGTCAAACCACCAATGATGCACCCAACACAAACTACCTCTCCATGAAATTACTACCATGGTTTTCGCCTTTCATCAATGTACACAATCAAATGATATACATTGGTAATGGTCTCACGTCAGGAGACCAATACACATGTCCGTAGACACGAACACCCAATGACACCCCAAACATGTGGTGTTCCTATTGACGGCTATGTCCTCATGATCTCACTACTAGAGATCACCATGTGAAAACTTCATGAGAAGAAGTCTCAATGCTTATGAGACCCCAGCACCTGATAGTCAAACATATACTGTGTCCAGTTAGTAAGATTTATCTAGACAATAGAACATATAAATTTAAGATCATTGTCATTGTATCTCGAGGTTCTCATTATAGCCTGGGATCTGCTATAACCTCTTGACATGACAATTAACCTTTGGAAATTACCATTATTATAGTGGACGCAGAAAAGTCTGCACTATAATGGTAAGATATCATCATGCATATCTGACTGTACAAATGATATGGTAATCAAAATTACTACATAGTTGGGTCTAGGGCACCCACTATTACAACACTCCAACTTGCACTAGAGCCAACTTTCTAACTGAACTTGTTAGCTACTCACATGATAAATAACATGCTTCTGCTGAGTATTGGCTTTAACTGCTCAGCCTACCACATTTTCACCACATGGTATATCTGTTATATGCGACCTCATCTGCTTAAGTAAAACTTCTCAAGATAATGTATATCTGAGTATATTACATTTTTTCATTGTCATAACTTGACAACTTGGATAGTAAAAATATCATAATTCTCATTATGATAATACCTTTCTCACTAGGTGCGAATCCAAGAATTGGAAAAAATAATTGCAATTTATAACTACTTGGTAGCTTCCTTAGAAGCTGAAATGTATTCAGTATTTGTAGGTATGGATACCACAATCTTTTATGAGTTTGGCTCACTCATCTCTTTTTCTGAACTACAGTACTAGATAAAATTGATCTAAGGATTACTATTTTGTGTCCCACCATTACAATTATACCTTCTTCTCCATATTCCAGGTACATATCATTTCTACTTGCCAAAATACAAGATGATTGTTCTTATTGCATCACATGCAGTGCTCCTGGAAATAATTGATATCTGCCTATAATAAATTATATCATCACAGTATCAATTATAGTAAATAATATGTCATATGTGATTGATCCATCGCTAAAGCATATGATATCAATTCACAACCTTAATCTCTTCCAATGTTCTAAACATATTAACTTGAAGAGATTAATCCATGTGACATTGGCAACTATCCTGGACTTGAATTGTTCCAACTTGTATTTTTTTCAATTCAATGTCACTATATGTATGATTGACTAGAACCAAGCAACCTTAGATCTACCTCAGTGGATCATGTTCCCTAGAACTCAGGTTGCTACTTTAAGACAATCATTGGAGAATTTCTTTTAACCTGATCTTATCTAATTGAAAGATCAAAATCTATTTTCCATATGTTGTCGAACATATTACATTTGGAAAACATTGGTGCTCCCACAATCCATTGGTAGACACAAGGAAAAGATTCATTTATAATGAATTCTCTAAGATCTTGTTGGTTAATTTAATCCATAATTGGATTTCAGTAACTTTTAACCCATCTTGGCATCATTTGATGTCATCATCTATTTCCGGTTGTGTCGTATAAACACCTTCCACGAAAAATGATCTTCACATCGAATGACCAATAAAATGATCATAGAATTTCAGCTATGACAAGTAAAATTTTAATATATTTAGGCATACCGACTTGGTTTAACCAATCGATCCTTATTGGTACCATACTTGTACCATCCATGTATCATTTCATTTGAATACCCACCACAATATTCAATTTATATGCCCCTTTGAAATTTGATACATGGAATCCATTATTGAATTATTGTTGATCTTGTCAATCTTAGCTCGTTTCCATATACTTTTTACTTGTAGGATTTATTATTAATGATCAATAATATATCACCGACCATGGTGAATATAAAACCATCACCATGGTTTCATTCTTCCTACGCAGTATGTTTCTCTGGAACATTCCTATTCCACGTGTACTTGTGGAACTTGTTCCCTATGCCAATAACTTGTGAATCTCAAGCATTGACTAAGTCCAAGTCAATTCATCTTCCACTATCTCTAATATAGATGTACACCCTTGTATAGAAATGTAGTATAATATATGACTACATATTTTCTATCTTAGGGATTTAGGTAATATCTTAAGCAACCATTAGGACAATTAACTTAGATGCACAATGTGTTTAACTTGATGCAGGTTTTTTTAAATCCTAACAAACACTTTGCATCTAAACACGTCCTATGACATAATGTACTTTCCATAATACTATGACTCGTATGATATCCATTTGTCATTTTAGTCGGCATATTGGTTATGGGTTTAAGCCGTTATTTTCAAATCCCATCATGAAATATAATGGATGGTTCTGCACGTTGTAACATTGATACAACTCAAATCATAACATTGATGTATAAAATGTTCTTTTAGAAATTTCTCTAGGCTAAATTTTTTCCATCAATGTTAATATGTAAGACTCATCATCGATCCTCCTTATGAACATCAATACGGTGAGGTAGATAAGGTAACATGCGTTTTGGAATTACTCCATGGTACATTATCATGATTGATGATAGTTTGGTCAAGATATTCTTCGGCATTCCGATATGAAGCAACTCATATCTTCCTACCAAACTTATTCTTCACTGATACATTCCATAATTACTTAAAATGAATCTTATTAAGTATCATTACCTCTTTTTTCTTTGGAATAGTTCACACTATCTTGTTGAACTAACCTCGTAAAGCTTTGTGGCATACCTTTTTTTCTAAAGGTTTCTTTGTCTAAACTAAAGATGTCAATAATATAAAAGGTGTTTAGCTATGCCAAGCCTAAATCTATACTGGGTATATTGTTTATGTCCAGTTTTAGTTTTAATTGACAAATAATCACACTTCCACAACTGGGTAGGTCTTACATTTTATATTCATCATGTATTGTCATTGATTCAATTAGTAGTGAACTCTTTTTTGAGTATGTTACCAAAAACAACATTCCTTCCATAACATGGAATAATGTCTCATCATGTCCAAATGTGCACATGAGATAAATTTTTTCAATTATACTCCACAACTTGTTTAGTTTGAGTCAATAAATTAGAAATTAGAAGTTATGTGTTTCTCACCGTTGACTTAGGAATCACCCTTTCTTAGGTGCTTGGAGAAGACACTTTACTTCTTGTAATGTGTCTCTACTTACCTGGTGATTGTATTTCAATACATATATGTGAAAATCATATTGTATTTTAATACACAAGATGTATGTGAGATAAAAATACTTTTATTTTATGAATATTAACTAAATGAGAAGCGGGTACTTGCTTTTTGTATTTCAGTTTTTAAACATCCATGAATTCATTTCATTATGTGATGCAAATAACATCCTATTAAATAACCAACCACCTTTCATTGAAGGACATGACGAATGTTCCTTTGGAATAATTGTCCTTAATCATTTTCTCCTTGTCATTCAATGTATTCACCATAAGAATAAAATATGGCATTATCCCCAATATTCTTATTACTTGGAAAATGTTTACCTTAAAGATAATGAAGCGCTCACTCTATACCATTTGTTTGTACCTTTAAATGAAACCAGAGTAATTGGGTGTAAAAGTTATAAGAATGCGATGACATTAAAGATTGTGAACCATCTTCCACTTTACACTAACCGAGTGCAACCATCACATTCAAATCTTGCATCACATTCTCCTCGAAAGGATCATGGAGATGATACTATATGTGATCATCATCCACATCATGATGTAGAGAACAAAACTAACATCATAATTTGATGATAGCATTATGAAAGAACCATCATATTCTTTATTCATGAGTCACCTGAAAGTTGTTTTACACCCTCTCTTCCTGAGGTGGCTTAACAGGTTGGGACACAAGCACCTTTAATATCTGATATAGTAGTAATGTGCGCAAGCACCTATACTACACTTGAAATTTCGTGCTTGTATGGACATTTACTATGTCTAATAATTATCATAGTTTTATTGTGGTATTTCTTGCCATTATCTAAAAATATACTTAAGAAAATTGTACTTTTATGTGATTACCTAATGTGACAATACTATTATTTAATCATTAAATGTCTCCCACTAATTTTTCGAATTCTTTGAACCCTCTGTACTAGAATCAGAATACCCTTGACTATTTTAGTGGAAAGGATCCCTGAACCTCCCTCATAGTCTACAAGCTATGGCTATGCCAACACTTGGAGGGTCCAAGGTAGGATTTTGGCTATTCAACCATATTAACTTGCGGTTCCTAGATCTGTTGAGTGAAGTCCCAGCTTCAAAAATCATTTACCGATTTACTCAACACTTGCCTATAAATTTAAAAAATAGATAGTTTAGGATATTTCATTTCTTTAATTTTAGTTACGTTGACCCACCACACAAATAAGAACTCCCTGGTAGTAAGAGCGCCCTTAGCTAAGGCATGAACCGACACTCAAACACCGGGTTTTGTTCAAAATCAAATGATTGAAGGCTTTTTGTGACTTAATATTTTCTTTGAGAGTTTTATTGATTTCTCTCTACGAATGTGATCCATTTCTATTAAACTTGTTCATCTATGGTGTCACACTCACAGCTAAACATTAATAGAAAAACATACTCCTCTTCTTTATGCATTTTATTATCTACTATTTTATGTATCTTTTCCCGCTGTTCTAAAATTCATAAAATAATAAATAAACGCATAAAGTCAAACTACTACCCAAATGGTCTTGAGAATCTAAACTACCTCATGGGAATCATACCTATGTCGAAACTTGACACTAGATGCATCTCAACCCGTGATGTATGTATGCTTCTCATCTAGAACATCGCCTCGTCTTAGCGGAGTCCACGATACATCTTTGAGTACCGCCTCATCTTGGCCGGGTCCACGTCACGTCTTTGCATCGTCTTCATCCGTGGTACAGGTTTACTCACATGCAGGCGAGGGGAACTAGGGTATAAATGTACATTATGTAAATTGGGCACGCATGCGCTTATACATTTTAACCAAAAAATAATGATGATGCGCATACCATCTATTTAATTAATTTACAAGCATCACATGCTGTAAATTAAATAATTAATTAATTAAAAGCAGAAGAACTGGGTCGGTGCTCAAGACCAGTAGTCGGGTAACTACAACATGATAAAAAACGCATAAATAAGTAAGAGGGTTATTTAATTAAATTAAATTAAATAAATTAATAAATTCAAATAATTTATTTAATTATCGGTCATGTAATTAATTTAATTACAAAAATTAAATTAATTTTAACCTTGAGTATTAATAAAATATTTTCACTACAAATAATATATTAATTTGTATAATTAATTATGTTAATTATTTAGATTAATTGATTTAACTAAACCCGGGTCAGGGGTTACCTACCCGCTAGGTGGACCGGGAGGCGGCTGGAGGTAGGGACACCTATGGGAGCCAAGCTGTAATGGCGGCACTGCGGGGTCGTGCAGCGCGAGGTACCTGGGAGGCTTCCGACCACTTGAGTCTATGACGGGAGGGTTCGGTCAAGGCTTGGCCGGGTATCCAAGGCGGCTTTTAGAGATTCTCCTACGGTCGCATGTGAGTTGTGCGGAGGTTGGCCCGACGCCGAATCAAGCGTGCACAAAATATGGGTCTCTTCGGTCGCAGCGGAAGGCTTCTCGGAGGCGCGGCCTCACTTGGCCAGAGAAGGATGGCGCGCGGCGGGGCAGCGCCTGGAGTGGCGGCAGCCAGCGCCTTTGCTGGCCGGTGGTGCGGCGTGAGCCGAGGGAGGGTGGATGGTGGCACCCGGTGGATCCTACGGAGGCGGACAGCCGAGGGAGGGATTGTTTTTTTCTCCCTGTTGCGCGGCCGAGCGGATGAGGGAGATAGGGCGGGTGCAGGCCGTTGCATGCTGGAGGGTGTGAGCAGGCGGGGGCAGGCGAATCCGTCGGAAGATGGTCGGCCGGAGCTGGCGCAAGCGGCGGATGTGGCACCTGCAGGGTGGCAGTGTCAGGCTGTGTGTGGCGGCCCTTTGTTGTGCGTTTCCCCGGAGTGTGGCGGTGCAGTGCACTATGCCGGAGGGAGAGGGGTTCGATTGGACCCCTGCTGGTGGCACCGAGGAGGTGGGACGTCGGCCTGGGTAGGGGGCTCGGCTGGGGTGCGCCGTGCGGGTCTGCTGGGAGAGGGGCAGGCGGCACTGCATGCGCCGCGTGGGGAGGAGGGGTCTACTCAGACCCTTGAAATTCCTCCTTTTTTTCATTTTGGTTGCTTGACCCATGACTCCCACTTTTCCCCTATTTTTTTAAAATTCTTCACACGTTTTTTTAAATAGTTTTTCTGAATCCTATTCTCATTTTATTATAATAATACATAAATTATTATAATATAATAATAATTTATTATTATTTTAATCATATAATAATAATTATTATATTATTATCATTATTATTATTATTATATATAACTATAATTAAAATAATTATAATTATAAAAATTATAATTATAATAATTATAATTTCTTAAAAAAACTTGTATTATTTCAGAGAAACGGAAATAATCAAAAAAATTAATACCTGAGTAAAAACACAAACACGATCCATTCCAAAAATTTCGAGTGACCATATCATGGTCATTCAAAATCAGATTGAAATGTGGTTCGATCCGTTTCGACCGTTTTTATACTCTCAACTTAATTTTATGCAAATAAATTTTATTTGGCCTAGAAAATCTACGTGGTCACTCTGATATCACTGTTAGGATTTTGAGGCCCGCAGTGGAAGTCGGTGGGCCAGGGATTTTAAAATTTTTGTCGGTGGGATGACGGAACTTGTCATCTCCGACTATCCGAGCCCCGTAGAGGTCTGAGGGTCTATCTTAAATTATAAAGAGCACAAAATTAAAAATAAAAACGTACCCATTTCAAATCTAAAGGCGTGGTCGACTGCTACTTGTCGTTGGTGATCGTCGCTTGAAGGATCCAAAGCAGGATCCATCTAGATCATCCACATGTGCCTCAAAAATCCATGGGAACGCCGATCGTCGAACTCTTGGTGCTAGGGTGGCGATTCAATGATATCTTCGACATCCCGACGATCACAGCATCGTCGATCTTGTGATGTGTGGGGAGAAACATGATCCAAGCACGAATCAACTGCTTCCCTCTCTAGAGAGTGGGAGGAGAGGGGAGCTCTGGCCTAAATGGCTTGAATAGTAATTGCGCTTGAGCCCCTCTCTTCTATTTATAGTGGATTGAGGAAATTACCCGGTTGGGTCCCCCGACCCAGTTAATTCCAACGTCAACTAAAATAAATAATTATGACGACTTAATACTACATCAATATTATTTATTTATTTATCACATTCCTGTAATATATATAATATATTACGTGATAAAAATCAAACCATTTATCTCGACTCGATATCCAACATAATATTAAACGAACCTTGAATAGTAAAATAATATTTGTTCAATTAATATTATCTCGTTTTTACTAAACTCGTAAATACATTAAATAAATTCTATCCCAAATATCTGTAACTTGAATATTAATGAATATAATTAATTATTTTGGTGATTAGTACATTAGGGGCCATGACGGGTTGTTAAACTCGTAAATATATTAAATAAATTCCTATTCCACTGAATAGGGTGGATTATTGAATACAATGTTGTGTGTGACCCTCTAGGCCCTTACCTCAACTGCAGTGAATAAAATCCATAGACAGAGAACAGGGTCTGGCAACCCTTCATGGCCCCTGATGAGATAAGGAGAGTCATAGAAATGACTACCTTCCTACAAACACTGACTGTGTACTATAATCTCTTTGACATTAAATATCTCATAAAGTCGGACGCACTCTTGTGTCATCTTCCTTATCGTGCTTTATTATTTTTTGATCTATCTAGATGGATTTGACTTTCTGCGGCTTTGGCCAAATACTTATGAAGGAGGCACCATCCTGATCAACCAGGCCTGAGATATACAAATTCTTGAACTTGGAAGCGACAACTCTTTTCATGACCATTCATCCAGTTTCATAACACCAACGATGCACCCAACCCAAACTACCTCGCCATGATATTACTGCCATGGTTTTCACCTTGCATCAAAGTATGTAATCTAATGATATACATTGGTAGTGGTCTCAAGTAAGGAGACAAATACACATGTCTGTATATAGGAACAAAAAATGACACCCAAATCATGTGGTGTTCCTATTGACGGGTCTTTCCTCATGATCTCACTACTAGTGATCACCATGTGCGAACTTCATGAGAAGAAATCTCAATGCATATGAGCCCCCAGCACCTGATAGTCAGACATCTACTGTGTCTAGTCAGTATGACGTATCTGGACTATAGAACATATAAATTTAAGATCAATGTCATTGTATCTCTAGGTTCTCATTATAGCATGGGATCTGTTATAACCTCTTGAAAAGAAAATTATCCTTTGGACATTACCATTATTATAGTGGATGTTGAAAATTCTGCACTATAATGGTAAGATATCATCATGCATATCTAACTATACACATGATATTGTAATCAAAAGTACTACATAGTTGGGTCTAGGGCACCCACTATATCAACATTCCTCCATCATAAAACCAGATTGGGCCTTTCCCCCCCCCCCCAACTGGTGCTACTCCTTGTCCATCCTCCACTACTCGGCCACACCTCATCCACCCTATGGCGATGTACTGACCATCCTCATATGGCCGCTAACTTCTCCATCCACTTCACAACCTCCCGCCATCGTTCCACCTCCTCACAGAACCATGAGGCCTCCACTGTCACGAACCATCCTCAATGCCCGTGCCGTGACTACCCCAAGCCCGCCTTCTATAGGCCAGGGGTTGGCGACTAGAACCAAGGCGTATATCCCAACAAAATGGGAAGGCATTTCCTTTAAAAGCAATCAAACACCACAGAGTAAGCCAGCAGAATTAAACACTAAGTAAACTGTGTACAAGTAAGTGCAGAAAGTAAATAGGCTAGAATACAAACCCAAACTGAAAGTAAACTACAACTGGAAAGAAAGTACTGTAACTGAAATTAAAGCAGCAACGTCGAGCCGTCCACTGGTACTCCCACCTGAAGGGTGGGTACAGATAGCCACCTCAGCTCCTCGGGTCCAGCCTTCTGCTCCGTGTACATGCCGCCCAGTGGTCCACCTCTAGGTGCCAACTGCTCTACTATCCTCTACCACAATCAGCGTTGTCTGTCGTCTGCATCCAACACAACATTGTGCGGGCATAGCCCGTGTAGGGGTGAGTATAAGCTACTTAGTATGGACCCCGAGACCCCCGAAGGTCTCCTAGAATCCAAAAAGGATAATACAGAAAAAAAGATACAATCACGAAGTAAAAACCAACACTACTTAGGTATATTCACATACATATACCTAAGTCATCAATTCCAATTCGGCTCCAACATCCGAGCCTAGGTTCGATCACGTCCACACAGGATAGCACAACACAATCCACATAGGAAAGCAAGTCAATCATATCGAAGATAATGATTGAAAGTCAAGACTCAGATCATGCAGGTATACTTCTTCGTAAGACGATAGAGATGATCAGATGTAGCCACTGAATCACTTAAGCCATCGGACCCAGACAGGATCGATAGGTAGTAACCCCCGCAATGACCCACATTGGATCGACAGGTTCTAACCCCCACAATGACCCACACAGGATCTGACCCACATAGGATCGGTATGCGCTAGCCCACACATGACCGCTAAGCGCTGACCCACACAGGATCGGTAGGCACTGATCCACAGAGGATCGCAGAGTTCTGTAGTCGTCATTGTCGAACCCACGGAGGATTGTCGTACAGTCTTCATCGTCGACGTAGTCGCAGCCAGCTCTAGGTTTCCCGCACACAGCGAGCTCGTTTCGGGAGGGTCCGCTCCACGAGCCGAGGGGCTGATACATCAACTGACACAAAGTCCAGAGTTGATGTATCCCAATGTTCTATATCATCAACAGGAACTCAATGTGAGAAACGGAACGTCAATCGGACACCCGGTCTGAGAGTTATTGACTTTTTCGTGCCAAGGTCCCGGTTGGTTTTTAAGTCAAACCAACCTGACCGTACTCCAACTACGTCTAAACCTTGAGCGGTGTAATCCAAAAGGTCCGTCTCACTATGAGTAAATCCATCAAGTCGACGACACGTCAATCAGACGTCCAAAGCTCAAGTTGTA
Organism: Viscum album; assembly: GCA_963277665.1. Taxonomy (NCBI): domain Eukaryota; kingdom Viridiplantae; phylum Streptophyta; class Magnoliopsida; order Santalales; family Viscaceae; genus Viscum; species Viscum album. Next base: position 1,026,364,422 of record OY728121.1, on the reverse strand, counting down.
AGCGTTTCCGCTCCGAGGGCCCAATTGGTTTTGTGTACGAACCAACCTGGCTGAACCCAAAGTTCTTCGAAATCATGAGTGTAATAAACCGAAATGACCATATCGATCCAAGTACCACATCGTATCTGATGGTGCGTCGATTGGAGTTCCTCGGCCCAAGTTATGGGCGTTTGAACAGTTCTGTTCGAAAATAGGGGGTTTGGGCCTGGTCCGACTAGGCCCGATACCCCCCTGGGTCGACCCGAACCAGGTCGACCCGCACCAGGTCCAGACCATTAGGGCGCGGCCCGGCCTGGTGGGCACGGCCGAGCTGAGCGGATGGGGGGGGGGGCTGCCCACCCCCTGTTTAATGAAACGTGTCCCCCACGTGGAGGGGCCGCTCCTCCTTCTAGTCGGGGTTTACGAACCCCAGGTCTCCCCCCTAAACGACCGGCCCGCTCCGGTCGGCCAGTTGTTGCTGCCACGGGACCAGCGCAGTCCCACCCTCCTGCTCCGGCGGCCGAAAGCTGGCCTCCATTCTCTGCTCCTTCGCGGCCAAAGTCTGCGGCCTTGGTCCGACCGGCGCGGCGCAACGGCTCCTCCCCCCTCCGTCGCGCCCCTCTGCTGCGGCCCCGCTCCGGCCGCGGCCTCTTCGTGGTTCTCCGGCGTGGCGCGATGGCATCGCGGTTTTGTTCATCTTCAAAGACATGGCACGACGGCGCCGCACTTCTCTGCCCATTCTTTATTAATTTCCGCACGGTGCATCGGCACCGCGCTGACTTTCTCGTGCCGCAAACAAATCAAACAATCAAGGGGGGGAGGAGGGTCGGTCGTGTTCATGCAGTCTGACCTCCTCTCGTTATTGCGATATCAGGCAGCTCAAATAAAGACGATAATCAACGATGAAAGTAATCATGAACAAAAAGAAATAATCCCCTACCTAAAGAAAAAGTTGAACGAAGGTTCGTCGCGAAATTGAATGTCGCGGAAGAAGGCATCACGGAAGGAGGATCATCGGTGGCGTGGAGAAAATATTTGTCGGCGTCGCATCGCCGATCTCCGAGGATGGCATCTCTCACCGGCTGCGGAGAGGGAAGAAGACGGTACGACGAACTCCCCCTTATGGTGGCGGAGTTCTTCATAGAAGGCTCGGCGTTCTTCGCGTTCTTCGTTGAGGAAGAAGAACATAGAGCAAATTCTCTCCAAAATCCTCTCGCACAACCAAAAAAACACTAATAAAATAAGCGTTGCCTTATTTTATTACTCACGCCAAACATTTTTAAATTCAAAATTGAATCATTCAATTAATTGTATTAATTGAGAAGTTTAAACCGCCCAATTAAAGAGGCGTTTAATATTTAGTTAAACGCAAGAGTTGACTTTCATTTAAAGGGGGTGCGGGTGTGTTACCTAATTAACGGAGGGGGTTTGAGGAAGTTGAATAGGTGGGTCTTGTGTGGGCCCCACCCCACAAATATCCTACCTAGTGGAGTAGGATATACTGGGTCCCATTCCAACCACTTATCTTAGGTTAAACTACTTTAAATAAAAGAAAATTTTTTGCACCATTTTATTTTATTCTTTTACTTAACCCAATATTTTAATAACCACACTCGAGCAAATGCAACTCCGGAAATGGTGTTCCTAAGAAATTACTGGCATTGCGATTCCATCGGTGTCCTCGGATTTTGATTCTGAGCACCTGTTCAAAAGTTAGGAAAAAATCCCGCTCGTTTGTTTACTGAATGTACCCGAGCTAAACTTCGAAAATGATTCCAGGCACACCGGGCCTCGAAATCAGGTGCTGTCAGAAACCGCGCTCTTGTAAAATCCAAAAGAAAATTAAGAAAAAAAATTACCATGAATTTTATGGGTCTTTACATTACTCCCACCTCAGGGCTTTACGTCCCCGTAAAGATACGTCATAAACTAGGGAAACAAATGTGGGTATTGAGCACGCATCTGAGCCTCCCACTCCCAAGTGATATCCTGGAGGTTCCCATGATTCCATCTGATGCGCAGTAGAGGAATCGACCGTCCACATACGACCTTCTCATGTCGATCCTCAATCTCTACCGGGACCTCCGCAAAAGTCACCCCATCATCAATGTCCATCTCTCCATGGTCAATGATATGCATCGGGTCGTGCACTTATCTCCTCATCTAAGATACATGGAAGACGTCATACACCCGGTGCAACTAAGGTGGTAGAGCCAGGCGATAAGCAACCTCGACAATCCTGCTGAGGACATGGAATGGTCCGATGAAGCACGGAGATAACTTTTCGCCCCGATCAAATCTCTGTAATCCACGCTGAGGTGAGACCCGCATGAAGACGTGGTCGCCAGCCCCAAACTCTAGTGGCATCCGCCTCCTGTCAGCATAAGAGTTTTTTCGGCTCTGATTTTTCCTCATCCGCTCCTGGATGTCCTGGACCTTCTCTGTCGTGGCCTGGACCATTTCTGGTCCCACATGTACTGACCCCCCAGGGTCTGTCCAGCACAGCGGTGATCTACAAGGTCAGTCGTACAACGCGTCGTATGGTTCCATCCCGATGGTGGAGTGGTAGCTGTTGTTCTACGTGAACTCCACCAAGGGTAGGTGATCCTCCCAGCTGCGACCAAAGTCGAGGACATGTGCGCGGAGCATGTCCTCGAGAGTCTGAATGGTCCTCTCTGTCTGACCATCTATCTGAGGGTGAAAGTCAGTGCTCAGACGTAGCTGCGTCCCGAATGCCTCCTGCAACCCCTTCCAAATCCGGGAAGTAAAGAGATCATCTCGATCAGAGACGATAGATGATGGCACACCATAAAGTCGTACAATCTCCTGAACGTAGAGGCATCCCATTCTCTCCACTGAGCCCTGCTCTCTGATGGGTAAGAAGTGAGCCGACTTGGTGAGTCAGTCGGCAAACACCCAAATGGAGTCCTGACCTCTGGAAGTGTGTGGAAGTCCAGTCATGAAGTCCATAGATATCTCGTCACACTTCCACTCTGGGACCTCCAAAGGCTATACCAAGCCTGCTGGAACCTGTTGTTCTTCCTTCACCTGCTGACAGGTGAGGCCTCGAAAAAAACAAACTCTGCCACAAATTTCTTCATACCCGGCCACCAGTGCTGTCGCCTGAGGTCCTGGTACATCTTCTCCACTCCTGGATGTACCGCTAAATGGGAAGTGTGAAAATCCCTCAGCACCTCCTCATTTAAAGAAACTAGTACCATGGTACGTCCTATGAAAAGGATTACGTGCTCTCCTCCCACAGTGAATCCATCAAGTGCATGTCCTGAGAATATATGTGCACACCATGTATCATAGTCATTGTCCCCATGCTGTGCCTCTCTGACCCAGTGTAGAAGTGGAGGAGGGACTGTGAGTGACTGTAGAAAGGCTTATCCATCACTATCCACGAAGGATATTTGCAAAGCGGCTAGCTTCTCTGTCACCTCCCCATGTAGATTAATGCTCGTCCTCCTGCTGAGAGCATCAGCTACTACGTTCCCCTTTCTAGGAGTATAGACTATCTCAAAGTCATAGTCCTGGAGGAACTCAAGCCATCGTTGTTGTCTCAGGTTCAGGTCCTTCAGTGAGAAGATGTACCTGAGACTCTGGTGGTCAGAATAGACTGTAAAGTGCTCGTCCATCAGATAGTGTCGCCACATCTTCAGAGCGAAGACCACTGCTGCTAACTCCAGGTCATGGGTAGCGTAGTTATGCTCATGCTCCTCAACTGACTTTATCCATAGGCAATCACCGCCCGATCCTTCATTAGAACACATCCGAGTCCGGTCCCTAATGCATCGCAGTAAACTACTAAACCTACTCCCTCCTCTGGTAGCCTCAAGATAGGTGCGCTGGTCAATCTCTATCTCAGCTCCTGAAAGCTCTGCTGACATCTGTCTGACCACACAAAGGGTTTCCCCTTCTTCGTCAAAGCTGAAAGTGGAGCCGCAACTCTGGAGAAGTCTGTCACAAATCTCAGGTAGTACCCAGCTAGTCCCAAGAAACTCCGTACCTCTGTCACGCTCCTGGGTGGCTTCCAAGCTAGCACTGCCTCGATCTTTGTAGGATCCACCGCAACTCCCGCCTCAAAGATGACGTGTCCCAAGAAGTGGACCTCACGTATCTAGAACTGACACTTCGAGAGCTTACCATAAAGATGGTGCTATCATAGTTTGTCTAGTACAACCCACAAGTGGTAGGCATTCTCCTCCTCAGTCATCGAGTATATCAATATGTCGTCACTGATGACCATGACAAATCGATCGAGGTATGGCTGAAAGATCATTTTCATGAAACTCATGAACACTGCTGGAGCATTGTTTATGCTGAAAGGAATAACCATGAACTCATAGTAGCCATACCGACATCTGAAGGCCATCTTCTACATGTCCTCATCTTGAACTCTAAGCTGATGATAGCCTGATCTAAAGTCTATCTTCGAGAACCATTGTGCTCCCTTGAGCTGATTGAAGAGGTCGTCAATCCTCGGTAGCGGATACTTGTTCCTCACAATCACCTGGTTCAAGCGACGATTTTCGACACACAGTCGCAAGCTCTCGTCCGCCTTCTTGGCAAACAATATCAGGGAAGCCCAGGGTGAAACACTGGGTCGGATGAATCCCTTGCACTGAAAGTCCTCCAGCTATACCTGTAGCTCTCGAAACTCGACGGGAGCCATCCGATATGATGGGGTGTATAACGGGGATGTCCCGGGGTACAGGTCAATATAAAAGACTACCTATCTGCGAGGAGGTATACCTGGAACGACATCGGGAAAATCGTCTGCATACTGATCCACCACTGCAGGAGAGCTCGGACTCCGCACGTCAACTGCTCCTAGGATGAGGCTAGCAAACAGATGAGTGATGGGTTGTCCTCTACTCTGCATGAGGTCATCCTATGCTGCAAAGGCTCCCTTCTCGTCGATGAAGGTGAACCCGCTCCCATCGATGTGAACACATCGCACCTTGCGCCTAATGCAGTCTATCAGAGCATGGACGGTAGATAACCAATCCATGCCCAAGATGACATCGTAAGGCCTCGAAGCCGCTACAAGAAGATCCCAGCCGAAGCTCTCGCCTCCTAGAGTAAGCTCACACTGCCGGCACCAGTGCTTAATCATCGAGTCTGATCCCATAGGAGCCTCTAGCCGTAAGGATCGAGCCAACGGCTCCGTCAGAATCTCTGAGCTCCGAACAAGGGCAGCGGCTATGAAATAATGACTCATTCTTGTGTCTATAAGAACTACATAAAGGGTGGAATAGACACATATAGTACCTCGAATCATCTCGGGCATGCCGTGGTCATAGGCCTCTGCTGCCTGATGTTGTGCCTGTCTCTGCCCGACAGCTCCCTGTGATCGGGGTGGACCTCCTGGTGGTGGCGGTGGTAGAGCCTCAAAGCGTCGCCCACCACCTGCTGCTCAGCCAGCTCCTCTGCCTCTTCTACCTACTCCCTGCGTACCGCCATGGTCGACCCTCTACCTCTTCCTGGGTGGTCCCACAACCATATGCTTCTCCTCCGCATGGCGGGTCAGGCAATCACGAGCCATGTGGCCCTTCCCGCCGCATGCGTAGCACTGTCTGCCTCTTGAAATCCTGTCTCTGCGTTGTGTGCCCTGCATCTCTGAGCCAGTGTCCTGAGATCGTCTGCCAGATGGTCCGGTCCACCTGGACCCCTGTGACATCCGTCGACTGCCAACTGCAGACGACTCTACTACGTGCCACCCTGCGGTAGGTCTCACTACTGATGTAGGCTCAGCACGAAAGCTCTCGATGAGAAGGGCTTGCTCCAGTACCCCTGCCTGTGTCGAAATGCTGAGGGACATCAGTGATGCCCTGATCTCATGCCTCAATCCCTACTCGAAGGTTCGGGCCTGTAAGAATGGGTCATGTACCATGACCGTCGAATAGCGCGAGAGATCGGTAAATCTCACCGAGTATAGGGAGACCGAAAAGCTACACTGCCACAGCTGTAGTAGCTCCTGGATGCGCACTGCACGGAGGGTGGCTGGGACGAACTCCGAGCGGAAAAGGCCCTCAAAGTCCATCCAGAGGATTGATGCCTTGACGTGCACCTGGGGCATCAAGCTCCACCATCTGCCTGCTGCCGCGTGCAAGAGACCCGCTGCAAGGATCACCATGAGGTCTGCTGGTGTCCCTACCAATCGGAAAACTCGTACAGCTGCCTCCAGCCAATCCTCGGCTTCCTGAGGGTCCGTCTCCGCGCGGAACCTAGGAGTTTACTGACGCTGAAACTCGTGCAGTGCACTAAGGAGACATGCACTATCAGCGGCTGGGGCTGGTAGCATCGGTGGCTCGGCGGGTAGTGGTACCATTGGTTCCTCTATAGTAAAAGGGCCCTGCATCGAGGCCTCGTCGCTCGGTGGGATTTCGTCACAGACAAAACTTGGAACCCTAGATGGCTGCCGTTGTGGGGCCATCCTGAAAAGAAATAGGTGTGCCATGGTTAATACAGTATACCTAGTGAGCTGACACAAATTAATCACAAAGAAAACATGAAACACACATGCAATCAATGTTTTCATGCACTAAGTCGGAAATCATAAGTCAGGGTCCTGGTGTATGGATACGTTGGTCGCCGCACCAACACTGGACTCCCTGGACTGATAACCACACTCAATACTCTTAACACTATTGCTTGACTTAGAAAAAGATCAGAGTCCTGAGTTCTACGGTAGAACCGAACTCCTCTGATACCAATTTTTCACGACCCTTCCTCGGGTCCCGTGCCATGACTACCCCAACCCCGCCTTCCATAGGTCAGGGGCTGGCGACTAGCACCAAGGCGTATATCCCAACAAAAAGGGAAGGCATTACCTTTAAAAGCGTTCAAACACCACAGAGTAAGCCAGCAGAAGTAAACACTAAGTAAACTAAGTACAAGTAAGTGCGGAAAGTAAATGGTCCAGAATACAAACCTAAACTGAAAGTAAAGTACAACTGGAAAGAAAGTACGAAAACTAAAAGTAAAGACGCAACGTCGAGCCATCCACTGGTACTCCCACCTGAAGGGTGGGTATAGATAGCCACATCAGTTCATCAGGTCTAGCCGTCTACTCCGTGTACGCCCTGCCCAGTGGTCCACCTCCAGGTACCGACTGCTCCACTAGCCTCTACCACGATCCGCGATGTCCGTCGTCTGCATCCAACACAACATAGTGCGGGCATAGCCCGTGCAGGGGTGAGTATAAGCTACTCAGTAGGGACCCCGAGACCCCCGATGGTCTCCCGGAATCCACAAAGGAAAATCCACAATGAATGATACAATCACGAAGTAACAACCAACACTACTTAGGTATATTCGCATACATATACCTAAGTCATCAATTCCAATTCGTCTCCAACATCCGAGCCCAGGTTCAATCACATCCACACAGGATAGCACAACACAATCCATATAAGAAAGAAAGTCAATCATATCAAAGATAATGATTGAAAGTCAAGACTCAACTCACACAGGTATACTTCTTCGTAAGATGATAGAGATGATCAGATGTAGCCACTGAATCATCTAAGCCGTTGGACCCACACATGATCGATATGTACTAACCCCGCAATGACCCACATAGGATCGATAGGTACTAACCCCCGCAATGACCCACACAGGATCTGAACCACACAGGATCAGTATGCGCTGGCCCACACAGGATCGCTGAGCACTGACCAACATAGGATCTGAACCACACAGGATCGGTAGGCACTGATCCACAGAGGATCGCTGAGTGCTGTAGTTGTCGCTGTCGAACCCATAGAGGATTCCCCTACAGTCTTCATCGTCATCGTAGTAGCATCCAGCTCTAGGGTTCCCTCACATAGCAAGCTCATTTTGGGAGGGTCCGCTCCATGAGCCGAGGGGCTGAAACATCAACTGACACAAAGTCCGGAGTTGATGTATCCCAAAGTTCTGTATCATCAACAGGAACTCAGCGAGACAAACGGCGCGTCAATCGAACGCCCGGTCTAAGAGTTATGGGCTTTTTCGTCCCAGGGGCCCGGTTGGTTTTTATCTCAAAACCAACCCGACCATACACCAAATGCATCCAAACCTCGAGCGGAGTAAGCCAAAAGGTCTGTCTCACTAAGAGTAAATCCATCAAATTGACGACACGTCAATTGGACGTCCGGAGCTCAAGTTGTAAGTGTTTCCGCTCCGAGGGCCCAGTTGGTTTCATGTACGAACCAACCCGGACGAACCCAAAGTTCTTCGAAACCTTTAGTGTAATATACCAAAACTACGGTCTCGATCCAAGGATCTCATCGCAGCTGAAGGTGCGTCGATCGGAGGTCCTAAGCCCACGTTATGGGCGTTTGAACGATTCTGTCCGAAAATAGGGGGTTTAGGCCCGGTCCAACTCGCCCCGATACACCCCCCCCCCCCCGGGTCGACCCGAGCCAGGTCCAAGTCTGGTCCATTAGGGCGTGGTCCGGCCCGGCGCACTGGTGCGGTCCGCTGACCAGCTCGGCGCGGCCGAGATGAGCGGATGGGGGGTGGGGGGGTGCTGCCCCCCTGTTTAATGAAACACGTCCCTCACATGGAGGGGCCGCTCCTCCTTCCAGCCGTAGGTTACGAACCCCCTGTCTCCCCCCTGAATGGCCGGCCCACTTCGGATGGCCGGTTGCTGAAGCCAAGAGACCGGCGCGGTCCCGCCCTCCTACTCCGGCAGCCGGAAGCCGGTCGTCGTTCCCTGCTCCTCCGCGGCCAAAGTCCACGTCCTTGGTCCGACCGGCGCGGCGCAACGGCGCTGCGCCCCTCCGCCTGGGCCCTGCTCCGGCCGCATCCTCTTCGAGGTTCTCCGGCATGGTGCGACGGTGTCACGGTTTTGTTCGTCTTCAACGGCGTGGTGCGACGACGCCACACTTCTCCGCCCATTCTTTATTATTTTCCGCGTTGTGCATCGGCACCGCGCAACCTTACTCGTGCCGCAAACAAATCAAACAATCAAGGGGGGAGGAGGGTCGGCCGTGTTCGTGCGGTCCGACCTCCTCTCGTTATTGCGATATCAGACAGCTCAAATAAAGACGATAATCGGCAATGAATGTAATCACAAACAAAAATAAATAATCCCCTACCTCGAAGGAAAAGTTGAACGAAGGTTCGTCGCAGAATTGAATGTCGCGGAAGAAGGCGTCGCGGAAGGAGGATCGTCGGCATCGCGGAGAAAAGATTCTTTGACGTCGCGTCTTCGATCTCCGAGGATGGCGTCTCTCATCGGCTGTGGAGAGGGAAGAAGATGGTACGACGAACTCCCCTTTGCGGTGATGGAGTTCTTCGTCGAAGGCTCGACGTTCTTCGCGTTCTTCGTCGAGGAAGAAGAACTTAGAGAAAATTCTCTCCAAAATCCTCTCACACAACCAAAACAACACTAATAAAATAAGTGTTTCCTTATTTTGTTACTCACCCCAAACATTATGAAATTCAAAATTGAATAATTCAATTAATTGAATTAATTGAGAAGTTTAAACTGCCCAATTAAAGAGGCGTTTAATATTTAGTTAAACGCAAGAGTTGACGTTCATTTAAAGGGGGTGCTGGTGCATTACCTAATTAAAGGAGGGGGTTTGAGGAAGTTGAATAGGTGGGGCTCGTGTGGTCCCCACACCATAAATATCTTACCTAGTGGAGTAGGATATAGTGGGTCCCACTCCAACCACTTAGATTAGGTTAAACTACATTAAATAAAATTAAATTGGTTGCACCATTTTATTTTATTCTTTTACTTAACCCAAAATTTTAATAACCACACCCAAGAAAACGCAACTCTGGAAAAGGTGTTCCTAAGAAATTACTGGTGCTGTGATTCCATCGGTGTCCTCGAAATTCGATTCTGAGCACCAGTTCAAAAGTTAGGAAAAAGTCCCGCTCGTTCGTTCACTGAACGTACACAAGCTAAACTTCGTAAAATGATTCCGGTCACACCGGTCCTCGGAATCAGGTGCCGTCAGAAACTGCGCTCTTTTAAAATCCAAAATAAAATTAAGAAAAAAAATTCCCTTGAATTTTACGGGTCTTTACATCCACATACCTAACTCCTTTCTCCATGCCTCTTGGACCATTGTTCCCTCTACCTATGAAGCTTGTCCCATATCTCGTAGCTGATGATTCGAGCATGACATCCCACCAATCATATGTAAAAGATCCTCGACAGAGACCATTGTGAACTACTCTCTACCCACAGTGAAATACAGTTAGACCAAGCCCTTGACCGATGTTTCTAATCTCAACCTGATCCACTATGCCAGCCAGTTTCCACCCTCAACCCTCCCCCCCCCCACTTGACACCCTCACATTAGACATGTTACTACTTCCATGGTTAGTTCTCCCCCGAATCAATCTATTTCTAGTCTTGTCAATGCCATAAGTTTCTGGGTGGGCCTTCTTAGTCTTAATGGGCCAATGTTGGTTTAGCCCGACCCGCATAGGCATAACTCAATGTTTTTTGGGTCTGGGTAATTTTTTAATTAATCAAATATTAAGTAATTTAATTTTTGATTTAAATTATATTAAATAAATATTATTTTTTGCATAAAATTTTATTTTTATACTATAGGATAAATTAATTTAATTTTTGTGTTGAATTAAATTAATTTATCTATTTATTTTTTAGCTATAAGATTAAATTAATTAATTTGACTGCACGATGGGATTTGTTTGAAGTAAAAATAAGAGAGAATTTTTAATTCAATAAAACCATCTCAGAAATAATTTACGACAAGTTTAGTTTGATTTTTTATTTGATTTAAATACATGAGTTTAATTCATATAGACTGATTATGAGACAAACTAAAACCAATGATTGTCTGGTGTATTTTTATTTTACTTATTTAATTATTGAAATGGATTGTAATAATTAGTACATAAATGGATCTATGTGTGTAGTATTTTTCATTAAATGTTTAAGGTCCTACATGTCCATTTTCTCAATTATAGTTTTCACTCCAAATACCCCCATCCCTGCATCCCACTGTTGTTGTATAATCATAAAGATGATTATTTACATACATTGCACCACGATACGGAGACACACGAGATAGGAGAGTGACACATTGGATGGGTAGGCACTATAACTCGAGTCATAAGGGACGTAGATCAAGGTATTACCCCTAGAGTCTACATCGTTCCATTATTCACTCATTAGATCAAACATTAGTATCAGTACATGTCCAAATCATCATTATATTTTTTCATGGTTTGTTATTTTTCGTATCTGTAGTTTATGAGAATTCACATAGACTAAAAAATGGCTATGCAAAGATAAAATGAACATCTGATCTGATGATCATTTTCAATTTAATGCATAGTCAGTGGTGAGTGCGATCTCATAGTTCATTATCATAAAATAGAAAATAATTTCATTTCTTAATTTTAAAATAATAACAACCAATTTTAAATATTAAATATTAATCTCATTCCATCATTCAACTTTGAAAAAAATTGGCTATTTGAGATGCTCTTTAGACAATGTTGAGGGTTCCTCTTACTACCATGTAGTTCTTGTTAGAGTGAAAGGTTGAAATAACTAATGTTGTAGAAAGGAATAACCAAAAGTTATTTTTAAAAAAATTAATTGGAAGGTATTGAGTATATAATGTTATGATATTAGATTTATGGAAATCACCCAATAGATTAATGACCCTTTGTTAATGTGGTTGAGAAGCCAAATTCTTACCTTGAACCCTCCAAGTAGTTTCATATCCAAATAATTTAGATTATAAGGGGATGATGAGAGATTCATGGCACATGAATACTCATGTGAGAGAGTATTTAACTTCTAGCACAATGGGTGATACATGATGCAAGACCCGCTAGGAATTGTCCTAGGAACCTTTTATAATATTTTCGTGTTGAGCACCCGGATCGCCGCAAGAAAACAAGTGAATTTGTTGTGTGGATAGTGAAATGAGAAGGAAGGGGGAAATGGCCAAGGTAGAACCCAAAGAGAACTTGTCTCTAAGAACTCTAGCCACAAGACGCCACAAAGGATGACCAATCCTTTGATAAGTCAAGAATTAAGCAAGAACACAATGGTTGAGAGCAAAACTCACCATAATAACATTACCATCATTCATGATGCTTCAAGAGTACAAGGGGGTGGCTATTTATATCCAAAGAAACTCAAAATTCGAATCACACCTGGGGTGGCTCTTTACATTAGTCTAATGGCTAGTTTTCCATAGTCAAAAAGCCTATAGGATACTTTTGAAAACTTTGGCACTTGACCATGACTTTAGGAGACAAGTAGCACACCCTTTTGGAAAAGTAAAGACAAGTATCCCACCACCTTTTGACTTTGAAGATTCCTTGGTGGGTGGGCTTGAAATTTCGTAGCACCACTTGTGTTGGGTTTTTAAAAGCATTTTTGGGCCTTAATTAATGTAATTATAGGCCCGGATGCTTCCCCTAAGCAAAGGTGTTGGGCCTCCTCTTGGAATTCCATGATTAATCCATTTAAGGCCTCCTTCATTCTCTTGGTCCGCTCCCTTGTCATTGGGCCTCCAATTCCGCGCAAAGGGTCTTGTCTACTTTTGTGCATTCCACCTTCCTCATCATGTCCGCCTCCAACCCCGTGATTTCCATGTGTTCCATGATCCTCATCATCTCCTCCCTCCTCAAAAGGATTCGTCCTAGAATCTGAAAATTCAAATGGAGAAATATCAGCAACATTAAAGGTACCACTAACATTCCCATACCTGTCGGGTAAATCAATCTTGTAGGAATTATCATTGATCTTCTCTAAGACTTGGAAAGGACCATCTCCTCGTGGATGAAGTTTTGATTTTAGTTGCTCCGAAAACCTCTCCTTCCTCAAGTGTAGCCACACCCAATCTCCAGGTTGAAAACCCATTTTTCGCGGACTTTTGTTGGCGTGCTTCGCTACTTGTTCATTCTTCCGCTCAATGTTGGCCTTTACCTTTTCATGGAACTCCTGCACAAACATTGCCTTCTTTTCACCCTCAAGATTCGAAAATTGATTAGTAGGAAAAGGTAAAATATCAAGTGGAGTTAATGGGTTAAAACCATACACAACTTCAAACGGTGAAGCATTAGTAGTGCAGTGAACCACTCGATTATAAGCAAACACAATGTGAGGCAGGTATGTTTCCCAATGTTTTAGATTTTTTCTAAGGATGCCACACAACAATGTGGAAAGTGTCCTATTGACCACCTCAGTTTGACCATCTGTTTTTGGGTGTGCAGTGGTGGAGAACAAAATTTTGGTTCCAAGTATGTTCCACAATGTCCTCCAGAAGTGACTAATTAATTTGACATCCCTATCACTCACAATGCTCTTGGGTAAGCCATGCAACCTAACAATTTCCCTGAAAAACAAATCAGTGATATGAGTTGCATCATTGGTTTTAGAACAAGCAATAAAATGAGGCATTTTACTAAACCTTTCCACCACTAAAAAGATGTTATCCTTACTGGATTGTGATCTTGGCAAGACGAGGAAAAAATCAATTGAAATGTCAACCAAAGGATGAGAAGAAACATACAAAGGGATGTATAAGCCATGTGGAAGCACTTTCGACTTTGCATGTTTACACACATTACAATTTCCACAAACACTTACCACATCCCTACACATGTGAGGCCAATAAAAATGTTCACTCAATAAGGACAATGTTTTCTCAACCCCAAAATGCCACATTAATCCACCACCATGTGTTTCTCTAACAAGCAATTCACGCATGGAACAAGATGGAACACACAATTTATTTTTCCAAAAAATAAATCCATCATGTTTGTAAAAATAACTTTTTCCATGTTTTTCACATAACTTCCAAATTTCAGAAAAGTCCACATCATTATCATACATGCTTTTCAACATTTCAAAACCAAGTATTTTAGCATGCATAGAAGTGATAAGACAGTATCTCCTAGACAAAGCATCAGCAACAACATTTTCTTTTCCTTTTTTATGCTTAATGATGTAAGGAAATGTTTCAATGAATTCAATCCATCTTGCATGCTACCTATTCAACTTTCCTTGTGCCTTAAGAAATTTTAGGCTTTCATGATCCGAATGAATCACAAATTCCTTTGGCCACAAGTAATGTTGCCAATTTTCTAATGTTCTTTTGAGAGCATACAATTCCTTGTCCTATGTAGAGTAGTTCAATGCGGCCCCATTAAGCTTCTCACTAAAGTATGCGATAGGCTTAGAGTCTTGCATTAAAACAGCCCCAATTCCTATTCCAGAGGCATCACACTCAACCTCAAAAACATTAGAAAAGTCGGGCAGAATTAAGAGAGGTGAATTGGTCAACTTACATTTGAGCGTGGAGAAGGAATCTTCTTGAGCTTTTCCCCACTTAAATCGCACCCCTTTCTTGACCAACTCATTCAATGGTGCCTCAATGGTTGAAATGTCCCTCACGAAACTTCAGTTAAAACTTGCAAGTCCATGGAAGCTCCTCACCTCATTGACATTTTTTGGTGTTGGCCAGTCCCGAATCGCCTTCACCTTCTCTTAATCAACCCTCATGCCCTCAGCTCCTACCACAAAACCAAGTAAAACAACCGAATTTAAACAAAATGTACACTTTTCTAAGTTTGAAAACAACCAATGTTTCCTAAGAGTCTAAAAAATATGTTTCAAATGTTCATGATGTTCATAAAGGATCTTAGAATAAACAAGGATGTCATCAAAATACACAACCACAAATTTCCCTATGAATGGACAGAAAACGTGATTCATTATGTTAATGAATGTACTAGGGGTGTTAGTTAGTCCAAAAGGCATAACTATCCATTCATACAATCCAAACTTAGTTTTAAATGCGATTTTCCATTCATCTCCCTCTTTCATTCTAATTTGATGGTATCCACTCCATAGGTCAATTTTAGTAAACAAGAATGAACCATGGAGTTCATCAAGCATATCATCCAAACGAGGTATGGGATAACGATACTTTACCGTGATTTTGTTGATAGCTCAACAATCAACACACGTTCTCCACTTACCATCTTTTTTTGGGACAAGGATTACTGGTACCACACATAGACTCAAGCTCTCTCAAACAAATCCCTTCCTTAGAAATTCTTCCACTTGTCGATGGATTTCTCGAGTCTCCTCCGGGTTAGCCCGATAAGCCGGTCGATTGGGAAGTGTTGCTCCGGGGAGGAAGTCGATATGGTGCTCGATACCCCGCAAGGGTGGTAAGCCATCGAGAATCTCCTCGGGAAAAACATCACCAAAATCCTGCAAAAGAGACATAACAATAGAAGGCATAGAAGGGTTAAGAGAGTTAGTGGTAAAACATTCTCCCTTGAATAAAAGCACGAGAGTTTCCTCCCCCTCCAAAGCTCTCTCTATCTCTCTTTTTCCGGAAAATAAGCTCACTTTTCCCTCAACACTCTTGTTTTCACTCTTATTTTCACTCTTATTTTCAACTTTTTTATTTCCCTCATTTTTTTTGCGTTCACTCAAAAATCCTTTTTCACTCTTGATTTTTCCACTCTTCTCATTATCTCTATTTTTTTCTCTCTTTTATTTTTCTCTCTTCTCACAATCTCTCTCAATCATCACTTGGTCTTCATAAGCTTGCAAAGGCCTCAATGGTGTAAGAATAACTGTCCTCCCATTATACTCAAAAGAATATCCATTGGTGTATCCATCATGTGTGACCCTACTATCAAATTGCCATGGTCTTCCCAACAAAATATGACTAGCATGCATTGGAACAACATCACACATCACCTTGTCTTCATACTTCCCAATATAAAATGGAACTTGTGCTTGCTTAGTCACTTTTACATCCCCGCTATTAATTAACCATTGCAATCTATAAGTCCTAGGATGTCTAGTCGTAGCCAATCCCAATTTATCAACCATTAAACCACTTGCTATGTTTGTACAACTACCCCCATCAATAATCATACTACATGCCTTATCTTTGAGGAGGCATCTAGTATCAAAAATTTGCTCCCTTTGATCTTGATCATGTTCTCCTTCGGGTTGAGCACTCAAAGAACGCCTTGCAACAAGCATTTCTCCATGTATGGGGCTTTCTACTTCCACCTCTGAATCATCCTCAAGTGATGGAATTTCATCTTCGCTTGAGCTAGCACTAAGAACATATCCATCATCCAAAATAATCATTGTCCTCTTGTTTGGGCATTGTGAGGAAATATGTCCAAATCCTTGACATTAAAAACATTTGATATCTCGTGATTTGGAAACAACCTTACCCTCCATTTTACCTTTGGATTCCGGAAAGAATGGTTTTGGTTTGGGAAACTCCTTCGAATCAATTTTGTGTTCCCTTACATGATCTTGTGGTTTGGAATCCATAAATTTGAATAATGGTCTAGAATCCTTACCATAAGATGTAGGGCGCATCCTTCTTGCCTTTACTTGCCTCTCCTCTTTGGTAGACATGTGTAGTAGATCCTCCATGTCCAAGTAGTGGTGCATGTCCACTATGTCCCGAATGTCATGGTTGAGACCGTTCACAAATCTTGCCATGGTGGCCTCTCGCTCCTCATCAATATTCGCTCGAATCATGATGATCTCCATCTCTTTGTGATACTCCTCAACACTCATGGCCCCTTGTTTCAAACCCTACAACTTGAGTAACAAACCATGAAAATAGTGGCTAGAAATGAACCTCTTACGCATTACCACTTTCATCTCCTCCCATGTGCGGATGGGTCTTTCTCCACTTCGTCATCGACTCACTTGTAGTTGGTCCCAAAAAATACTAGCATAATCGGTGAACTCCACGGCCGCAAAATTCACTTTGTTTTCCTCCGAATATGTGTGACAAACAAAAACATGTTCGACCTTTCTTTCCCATTCCAAGTAAGTTTCAGGATCATTCTTACCTTGGAATGAAGGGATCCTCAACTATACTCCTCTAAGACCATTGGCTTGCCTCCATGGTGGTTGATTTCTCTGAATTGGTGACTCGTGAAAATCGGATAAATCCTCCTCTTCTTTAACAACTTGCCTCCTTGGTGGTGCTCTAGAATTGGAAGGGGGTTGGAGTTCATCCATCCTCACATTCAACCTTTGGAATTGTTCTTGTACAGCCCTCATGAACATCTTAATGTCCGCTTCATTGGTATTACCTGACTCCGCCATTTAGGAATCCTGTAAAAAAAGTGAAGAGAAAGGAAAATGTACCTCACACACTCCCTCATGTGTTTACACTCAAAAATAATATGTTCGCTCGTGTTTCACTCAATTTTGGCTTTTATCAAAAATGTAACACTCTTTCCTTTTACCACTCAACTTTCTTCCAATAATGTTCTTACCCAATTTCAACAAATCGATAGGATCTTTGAAATGTGGCAATCCCAAATTAAATTCAAAGATAAAATTCAAATTGTATTCAAGATGAAAAGTTTGGGTAGAGTAAGAAAACTAAAGAAGAAGAATGAAAATGGGACGTAGATTTCAAAGTGTTGCAATTTTTTTGAGCCTTTACTTTTTTTTGTTTTTTTTTTGTTTTTTTTTTGCTCTTTTTTTTGTAGATGCAGCAGCAAAAAGATGAATTTTTCAATATTTAATTGCAGGAGAAGCAATAACTTGTAACATCAAATGGAATCAACGTGATATTTCCATGGTTTTAAAATTGCAGAATTTGTTGCAAAATTTGAACCCGCTGTATCTCGCTATTTATAACTCGGATTTTGATGATTCCAAATGGAGAAGAATGATGAGCTTCTCAACTACAAGAATGATATACTGTACGTCCGAAAATAAGAAGAAATGACATCTTTAGGGGAAGAAGAAAATGGACCAGAATTGATGTTGGCCCGATTTGAAGAGAAATGAAAATGGAAGAAATGATAAGAAAGAAAGAACTTGATTTCTTGAAAATGGCCTCTGATACCAAATGATATGCGATGCAAGACCCGCTAGGAATTTTCCTAGGAACCTTGTATAATGTTCGCGTGTTGAGCACCCGGATCGCCGCAAGAAAACAAGGGAATTTGGTGTGCGGATAGTGAAACGAGAAGGAAGGGGGAAATGGTCAAGGTAGAACCCAAAGAGAACGTGTCTCTAAGAAATCTAGCCACAAGACGCCACAAAGAATGACCAATCCTTTGATAAGTCAAGAATTAAGCAAGAACACAAAGGTTTCAAGAAAAACTCACCATAATAACATTACCTTCATTCATGATGCTTCAAGAGTACAAGGGGGTGGCTATTTATAGTCAAAGAAACTTGAAATTCGAATTACACATGGGGTGGCTCTATACATTAGTCTAATGGCTAGTTTTCCATAGTCAAAAAGACTATAGGATGCTTTTGACAACTTTGGCACTTGACCATGACTTTAGGAGACAAGTAGCACACCCTTTTGTAAAAGTAAAGACAAGTAGCCCACCACCTTTTGACTTTGAAGATTATATGGTGGGTGGGCTTGAAATTTCGTAGCACCACTTGGGTTGGGTTTTTAAAAGCATGTTTGGGCCTTAATTAATGTAATTATAGGCCCAGATTCTTCCCCCAAGCAAAGGTGTTGGGCCTCCTCTTGGAATTCCATGATTAATCCATTTAAGGCCTCCTTCATTCTCTTGGTCCGCTCCCTTGTCATTGGGCCTCCAATTCCACACAAAGGGTCTTGTCCACTTGTGTGCATTCCACCTTCCTTATCATGTCCTCCTCCAACCCCATGATTCCCATGTGTTCCATGATTCTCATCAATGGGTTTCTAGAATTTGATAAAATAGTGGGAGAAATTTAATGATTAATTAAACAATAAACTATACCAAAACTAGTAATCAAGATAAAAATAAAAAAAGTCGCAATTTTTATTAAAAAAATTAAAATTTAAGACAATGTATACACTACGATAAATATTTGGAAATGTAAATGTCTAAAATATCCTAATTTCCTAAGTGTTGTATAGTTTCATGTGCACAATACGATGATATTATAATTTCGGGGTGCTGGTGTCCCAATAATTCTTAATACACCTCAAGAGGCGAGGGTGTAAAATTTCTTAAGAAAAAATCATATATAGAGAATAATATGGTTATGTCCTTATAATATCATCAATGTCAGATGATAGTTGTGGTCACTATATCAGTACATTGTTGATAAAACATGTAAGGTTATATTAAAGAAGTTTCACAAAAGAACGAGAACCATAGATATGAATATGTAACAATCAAACCAGATCTCTGTAAAGTGAAAGACGAATTATGATCATTCAAAATATCTTATTATAATATTTTTTAACCCATTTTCTCCAATTTCATTTAATATTATAAAATAATAAGTATGGAAAAACACATTGTTATTGTTTAGGAAAAGGTACCAAACAAAATATGAACATTAAGAATAAATAATCAATATTTATTATGGAGAAAAAATTGAAAATAAATGAGAAAAGGCCTGTGGAATGTTTAATGCCAAGGGAATATTCACAACATCCATCATTCAAATAGGTATTAACTTGAGGTTATTTTCATCACAAAACATGGAATAATTTTATAGAACATAAAATGTAGTGGATTGAATAGTAGAATAAAGGACTCACTTCTTCAGTATATATTCATCAATTAGTGTTTATAATATACTTAATGGGTATTACATACAAAATTACAATCATATATGTTTATCAAAACAAAATAACCATTCATGTATTGACAAAATTACAAGGAGTAAGTAGTAATATTCAAGCGGTTGAGAAAGGGTAATTCCAAATTAAGTGTTGAGAGACACAAAACTTCTAATTTCCATGTAAATGATTCAAGTTGAACTTTTATTGAGTATTACCAAAAAAAATTCTCAGGTGTCCATTGGACACTAAGAGACATTATTCTAGGTTCAGAAATGTATTGTTTTGCGTGTTTCATACTGAAAAATTTGATTCTTGATACAAGAATCATAGGAAATATGTGACAAATGTAAAATGTAAAACATATATATAAATTTGTGGAAAGGTAATTCTATGACAAGTAAAACTAATATTGGATGTTATGGATATTCCTTGTATGGTACATTATAATAAGTGGAAGTAAACACCATAGGTTTTATCAATGCATATACTTATTTATTTTAGAAAAAGAAACCATTATAAGAAAATGTACACCATGTTGCATTTAGAATTAGTTAACAAATAAATTATGAACTATTCCAAGGGAAATAGAGTAGTAAATATACAATATTATATTCTATTATGTGATTAAGGAAGATGAAATTGAAGTATAATATTTGTATGGTCATAATATATAAGTTTCTTCGCCCCAGTATTTTGAATAATATAGTGACCAAGCTTTCGGTGATTTATATAATGTAGTGTTGAGTTATTCCTAAATTTACATTACCTTATCTATATCATGAAATGGATGTTAATGGGGGGGGATTAATGATGGAGTCGTACATGTTAACAATGATGAAAAATATATTTCATGTTTTAATTCCTAAATGTAAATTTTTTACATCAAAGTTATGATGTAAGGTTTATTGATGATTAAACATGAAGAAACATCCATTATATTTCATGAAATTCATAAAAAATTAACAAGGATATCACTATACCTTGTTCCAACAATAATGAAAATATAATATCATTTTAGTCATATTATTCTATAAATCCATTATTTTATAAGGACATATGTTTATATGGAAAGAGTTTATCATGATATAATCAATCATGCATTACGTAAAACTTGGGCAATATATTTTATTACCATATTGTTTATATAGTTAGATATACATTATCTAGTTTTACAATTATAGTGTATAATTTTATGTGTGCACTATATAAATGGTAACACACATAGATTTATTTCTGTAGAAAAAGGCTATTGAATATCCCATGATATAATGAGAACCTCGATATACTATGACATTAATAAAAAAACATCATATGGTCGAGATAAATCATACATAGAAGACAGAGTAAATTTTTGCCTATCAGGTGATGGGGACTCATAAGCATTGTGACTTATTCTCATAAAGATCACAATTGGGGATCTATAGTAGTGTGATCATGAGATTACACCTACCAATAGGAACACCACATATTTTGGATGTCATTGGATGTTCCTATCTATGGAAAAGTGTAATGGTATCCTGATTTGAGATCATTACCATTTTGTGCCATATGATCACATACAATGATGTGAGGAAAAGACCATGATAATGACTTCATGGCTGGGTTTCATGTAATGGGTGCGTTATTGGTGCATTGGAATTGTTTGAATTATCAAGAAATTATTTTTTCACATCTATGTTGATGAAGTAATATATCTCGATCCTTGTTGATCATGATGGTAATACCTTCCAAAGACCATGTCCATGGAATTCAAGTGAATTTTATTCCATATTAGATCATAAAATTACAATAAATGAAATGGATAATGACATGGGTGTCCAAACTATTTTATGAAATATCTAAACACAAATAGATAATATTACATAGTGTGTGTTTGTAGGTTTGTTATCAAGGATTTGTATATCCATATCTCTTTATGTTCCATGATGGGTTTATATATACCCCTATTGGTCTATAACTATTATTCACTACTATCAAGATAAGGGCCTATAAGATCACACACAATTGGGTATTCAATAATCTCCCATATTTAGTTGAATAGGTATATAATACACGGTGGGAACCCCCACTAGGTTCCACCTTTCTTCCATGGATATATGATCAATAAAGAAATAAATAAATTCATATTATTCAACTTAAGACAAATCGGTATTGAATTTATTTATTAAATGAATTTTCATGATTTGAATTAAATGCATGGAAAGTAATATTTAAATGATTATTAGTTTAAAATATTAAAGGTACATTTAATATTTTTGGGTATGAATAGTAGAGTTTATGGCTAGTGTATTATCATGTAACAAATATATTATATTAAAAGAAGGTCATAATAATATAAATGATATTTTTCGCTCACTATAGTAGTATTAATATTGTTTATATAGTATGTACAAATATTTGGGATCTGGGGAGTAAATTAAAGGTAATTTTAATACATGATATAAATAGAACAGAATAGGTTCTTTCAATGAGATTTATCATTGAAATATCACCAATGTTTTTATTAAGGACAATAATCCTTAAACATTCCAAAGTGTTCCATACCACTTTGAAACATTTCAAATAAAAACCATCACTATGGAATAATATTAAATGATTGTTTAAGATACCATGAATATAAAATTATTATTGATATAATATAGCAAATTGGTAAGTAGATAGACAACACAAAAGTTGTTGGTTTTGTACATGACAATTAACTCATAGATGTAACAAGGTTGGATGATAATCTCTTACCTTGTCTTTCATTTTTTGGTGAATGTCCATTAACATCATGAATAATAAATTTATATTAATTTTAAATTTTATGGAGAACCATTATCATTTTTATCATTACCATTATTTCACAAATTACTTTGTTTTATACAACTATAAATACAGTTATGTTTACATCGGGTGTTTTCACCAAAAAAAATTTATGTGTGAAAAACAACTTTGTAGGTCAACTATGGTCAAATGTGTCAATATATAACATCTAAAGAATTATTATAAATACATATTTATAATATTTATACATAAATTATACTTTTAAATTCAATCATTAAATATGGTTATGTTAAATGGACCAACGTTGTACTCAAAGAGATGGTAGGATGTATGTACGCCTATAAAACATTATCATTTATCAATTATATTTATGGAAATAAGGTTAGTATAATTATATTTTTCAATAATGATAATAATATAATGAATACCATATTATTTATTATTGTAGACTTATTTATTCAATTATCTTGTTGTATAATAATTACATCGTGTTGAGGAGGCGACATTCCACCCATCCATGAATGACATTATTAGTTTTATGTGTGTGAAAGGATAATAATGAAAATGACATATATATATATATATATAAAGGTAATTATTTCATGAATATAATATAGATTTTTTGTATATATTATATTTTAAATTAAAATCATCATTTATACATTCCATGGCTCGTGTGAACCAATTACATTGCCTTAAGGGGAAGGTAGTCCACAATTCTTCAAAAGATGTTATCATATTTAGGAAAATTGGAAAAATAAGGTTATAATTTTAGAATAATTAAATATTATTAAAGATATAATAAATAACATATATTATTTATATAAATTATGTGTCCAATATATCTTCCAACTGTGAATGTTAGAAATGGAAAATGGACAATCATAATTCTGTCAGGCATTAATTTGCCACACATAGAAACAATATGTTCATTACCCATTACATGGAGGTGTGTGTAAGTTAAAGTAGAAAAATAACATCTAAAATTAATATTACATTGATAATACTATTTTTCCTTTGTAGTAATAGAATATTAAGTGCATATGGGATGAATAATGGAAATGAATCTAAAAATCTTGTGAGAAGATATTATAACTTTATTGGGTAACTTATATTGGTTTGAACAAAAATCATATTCAGATAGCTTTCATAAAAATTAGAGGCTACTAGGACTAGGGGTGGTCTTCTGGGATACTACATGTTCATATTTTCGAGGATCCAATTTGGCTTGATAGGTGTGAGGAAGGGGGAATTTTGTGGACTTTTATAGGGAAGGAAAAGGACTCGATTTGAATTTTGGAAACAAGTATGGTGTACACATGTTATTACCTAAAAAAATTCTTACCAATTATTAGAAAAAATTGTACTATTACTTGAAACTGGTCATGAATAACAAGAGGAGATAAAATTAATGTTTTTATTGATAAATTTTCATACAATTTCTTCAAATTGAAATACCATTGAAATATCAGCAATGTTGTTGTTGAGGAATAAAAATTTTGTTGATAATATTAGAATAAAAATTCCATACTCAATAAAAAAATTTATTTATAATTTTTTAAATTCAATTCCTAGAAGTGGAAAAAAATGATTAATGAAAATGATGCAGACATACGGTTTAACTGGTTTTAGAAAGAAAATGTTCAAATGTTTTTTGAATTTTTATATTAAATAGAAATGTGAAAGTGATTATAATAAACTATATTTTGATAATATATTTATTATTTATCTAAGGTTACATTATAAAAAATTTCAAAATAATTTAACACAAATGATTAATTGAACAAAATGACAATTTTTAACAGAAAATCATTATTTTTCAATATTCATCATGAAATTAGGTTTCTCAAGAAACATACCAAAAATTCACCAAAGGATAATTGTGAAATTTTTAATTCAATAATGATGTTTATTTTATCAAAATAAATTAATATTTGGGTCAAAATTCGGATTTAAAATTGGTTCTCCATTAAAAGGCGGTAAAATTGCCTTTATGAAAATATATGTTTTTTTTGTGTGAAATTGGGTTTGTTCTTATCTTATGAATATCAATACTAATGCATACATATAACAAAAAAATTGATTGAATATATAAAATATATGTTTCATTAAAATATTTCACTATTTTTAATTAGTAATTTTTTATTATGGGGAAACTCTTTAAAAATCATAAAAATAATAATATTTCTTTTTAAATCATTTTGGTTCATATATTCATTAGTCAAAAATTGTTAACCAATAAATTCATTTTATATTACTGTATAAAAAAAATTATTAGATAGTTTTTACTATTAATATAAACTAATTTAATATCTAGTTTATATCATATTATATTAAATGAAAATATTTTAATAATACATTGTTATTTGGTGAAACTCATTCTTTCTTGTAATGCGAGAAATTAAGGAAATATTCTCTTTCTAGTAACAAAATCTATCGTGCAAGGCCAGTCTTTCTTGTAAAACAATATATTGAGTAAGGTTTCCCTTATGTGTAACACAAGCTAACTCAGTGTTGCATGCATTAGAAGGAATATCATCAATTGAATTTATTTATAATAGTAAATATATAGTAGAGTCTTAAGATATAATATTCCCTTATGAATCTGGTTGTGCATTTCATACACGTTATTGAAACAAAATTTTTATGTTATGATTTCAGGGTGTTATATTTTTTCATGATGAGTGACACTGTGATTAATTTTCGTTGATATATTATCTTATATATGCATCACTATTGTCAAAGAGAATCAAGGAATTTTTTTATCTATAGAGAAGGATTGTTTCCCTTTATTTCTATATAAATAAATAGATTCTTGATGTAGGGATTCACACAATGCGTCATCAAATAATCCTTATAATTGTCATTATATTGATAAAGTTATATTTCTTAGGGTTTAAAATAAAAGGAACGATGTTACCTATTTGTGTGGATGAACGGTAATAATCTTGTTTTATTTCTCTCGGGGGATAATGGAAATTTGAAATTAGATAGACCAGTTTATATTCCTGAAAAGGTATTTGGAGAATATATAGTAGGGATTGATTTTAAAATAAGAGATTCAAAATCTTATATGATGACTCCAATCTAAAATATGAAATATGTGTTCTTCAATCTATTTATGAACATTCAGAAGTAACACACAATGAGGCCTTTGTTGCCTAGTATTGTAAAAGAGAGGAACCTATATAGGAGGATCATGATGTTCATGTGGTATATGTTGTGGTTGTTATAACTGGTGAAGTTGACCAACTAGTGCTATTAGTAGTCTTGACCAATCCTATCATGAATATTAATAATAAATAACAAAATATAAATGAGCAAATAGCTCATGAAAAAGAAATCATTGAGGAAACATCCTAATGATTTGCGAAGAATCAACCATTAATAGTTTAAATAGCTGAAACTGATTAGAATTAAATAGTCTCCACTATTCTAGATACTTTTGATTGGGATACCCTTATATTTCTTGATAATATGGAGATTTATGATAATATATCTCCCACTTTTATTGATAAGGAAAAATGAAAGTCCTTAACTATGTATGATAGAGGAAAACATCTAGAAATAAAGAAAAAGAATATTTTAATTCTATGAATAATCAAATCGATGATTTAATAATCAAATTTTACAATATGAATGAACAAAATTCTAAATTTCAATGTGATCTCGAGTCTAATGAGAAAACATTATAATATTTAGAATATCAATTATTCCTAGAGAAGAATTGGAATCTGTATATGTTCAACTATAAAACATCAATGAAAATGTAATTTTCATAGGATATTTTGATGCATTTAAAAGATAAAGGGGAGAGTAGATTATAAATCTAACAGTATAATTGTTTTCAAATAAATATTTTTGTTATTTAATAAATTATTTAGGATTTCCACTTGATTCAGCAAGGAGTACTAATAATTAATCCATATCAAATATATATACTCCTTAAACTTTGTTAGATTTAATCAAGAGGTTTGAATCTGTTACTATAGTTTTTTTGATTTTGAATGATCTTATTCATTCACTTAAATATGACATTGAACCTCTGAATGTTTTGTTCGAAAAAAAAATATAACATGTTGAGATGTTAAAATCATGAGAGATAGATAGTAGAAACCTTCTCAATCAGTTATTTGAAATGATCTCAGGATTTTTTCAGTCAAAAGAGAGTGTTCATGAGTTTTTTAAAGTAACATTGGTAGAAATATTTAATGCCGGAAAATATTAAAGTATTTTTATGAGATAGTATCATGAAATGTCTATAGAAAGAATCATAATAATGATGTAAAAGATAATGAATGTTTATTTGGATATTTCTTATTATTAAGCTTATATAACCTCTTATGAACAAGAACCATAACCCTCTACTAGTCTCACCTTTTTAAAATTCTCATTCAAATTTTTATTATAATAAAAATAATATTTTAATGGATTTTTTTTATGTTTGTGTTTAACTATTATTAATTTTATATCAATTTCTAACACCAGAATAGAAATCATTTTTGTCATATAATATTATAAAATTCATTCATAGTTCTGTGAAACATTATATGAGTATTAAACCATTTTATGTTAATTTTTTTAAATATCATAAAAAGGTGAATAAAATATGGTAAAAAGAACATTAATAATTTTATATTAAACCTTTTTAAAATTAACTAATTATTATGGGAATTTAAATCTATATAGTACAAATAAATTTTAAATACCAACTATAGTATCTATTATATTTTTTATAAATTCATTTATGTTTATATTTCGTATATTTTATATGTGTCATGTTTCATGGGTGTAGTTTTCATTAAAAGGGGAATCTTTTTTGGAATGTATTATATTATAAATACTATATGATTCTTATTGATTTTGATGTTCACTAATACCCTTATTTTTTTAACTAATGAAATTACTTTATATATTTTTTTGGACTAAATTTCATGCTAATTTTATCTTATTTAATTTTTAAAATATTTTTTTAATATATAATAAATGTTTCTGAAATTATTATAGAATAATTTTTCATACCCTACATTTTTATGCATAACATATTGTTGGGGAACTGTAAATTTGGAATGAAACATATGGATCATTTACCTACACTATTAAAAAATTATAGATCATAAACCCCATGCATGGATGAAACTGTATGTTTAAAAGAAAACATTTATGGTTTATCATTACTACATTTCTAAAATAAATCATTCTTTTTTAACATTACTCTTTGTGTTTAAAAACTTTTGAAGGAACTCAATGTTTGAAAGTTCAATGATGGTGGTTTAAATTTAATATATTATCCTCATTTTTGAAATTGGAAATTCCAAAAATAAATATATCATTGAAGCTATTTTAAATCTGATTCAAAGGCTCATATTCAATAGATTAATTGATTCCTATTTAATTGGGATCTTACAACTTTCTTGAATGAATTTAATTAAAACAGTTGTGATTTTTCAGGATAAATTCTTGGATCTGTTATGACCAAAAGAAAGAAAATTTAATTTTGTTAAATAAAATTAATATTTTCATTTTCAAAATATAAATGGGCTTTTATAATTTCTAATATAATTATAATAATAAATATAAAGGATTTAATTTCTCCATTTTTATAATGAAGCTACATTTTGGAGACATACTTTTTTTTGATCTTCTATTGTGTAAGACCATTGATTACTCGTTGTTGATGCTATTTTTTTAATGATGTTTTTTTATTGAAGATCATTTTAAATCTGAATTTCATCAATTATACTCATTCTTGAAGACATTTATATTTGAAATAGAATGAGAATTTTATTTATGTTTCTTCTGAAACTATGAACAAGAGTTTTATTATTTAATAAAATAATAAACTATATTGATTTATGGGAGTATCATCTATTTGGTCTCAGTCATGGGGGTGACAATTAACTTCTCAAAATAAACTATCGATAAATCAGTTCCCTATAAAATAGACAGAAGGCTCCATAAAATCCTTATTGTAAACATGTCAACATCCTATAACAAGTTGTTAAGGTCATGTGATAAGAGGACCTTTTTAGTGAAAATATCTAATCTCATAGAGAGAGTGTTGGTGGAGTGTCATAGGGGTTCTTTATGGTTAGACACACTATTAAAATTATTTTGTACTTCTTCCATGTATATCCGCTTCTCACCAAAAACAATTGAACATTTCATATCATTTTAAATCATGTAGAGCGATAAATGTTTGAATCTATATATATATTTCAAAATACACAATTCCCCACCCCCTTTTGTGTAACTTTTTATTATTTATTCCAAACATGATTGAATTTATATGAGTAAAATTGGTACTTGATCTAAAGGTTTATGGTACAACCTCATTTCATTTCATGATTGTTAATATTGAATTTTCATTGTGATAAATTATAATATACTGCTACTTTAAACCCTATATACTCTCTACTATACCATTTATTTTTAGAATTATCAATTATTAGTACAATTTATAGCAATTTGGTAAGTAAATGATAGGGAATTTTTTTTAAGAAAAGCCAAAAATATTTAATCATTTTACAATGATATTTTTTTCTTACCCATATTCACAATAATGTTTTTAAGATTATAAAATCGAGACATGTACTATGTGATCAGGTAATAAACACATGCTCTATATATTAATTACATGTATCTAAAAAAACAGACCATTACATACTAATACATATTTTAAATCATGATTTTAGAGGATTTCAAAATTACATATATCATATTCAATTTTTTAAAAAATTTATAAACAACAATATATGATCAATTGATCTAGTTTTATAAAATTAAAATGAAATTTTCAACATCAATTAAAACTATGAAAATAATTTTAAATTTTAAGGTGAGCATAAACATTCCTAGTAAGGGTTCTTAAAATAAGTATTAAAATCCTTTTATAAAATAAATTCAAAAACTATTCTAAAATTATTTGCCATTTTAAATAAAATAATGAAACTTTAACATAATAATTATTTCTCTCCAAATTATAGTATAGGTTTTTGAGGAAAAATGAATAATAAAATAATTTTAAAAATTATTTAAATGTTATATCTTTTTGAAATACATTTAATTTCAAAATAATTAGATTTGAAAAAAAACATTGATGTCTCCTTTAAAATATTATGAAAATAATTAATTTTTATGGATTAATAGGATTCATATAAAACAATAAGTGTAAAGAACCACAACCTAGTTTCCTATATTTGGTGCCTTATATTAATACATTAACATGATTTAAATAAATTAATATCCAAAAGAAGGAATAGTTTAGTAGTTTTGGAAAACCAGATACAAACATAAGTTCAAAAATTAAAACCTGAAATGAAATGAATAATATAAATTCCATTAGAAACATCTATCACTCCATGATTATCTATGCATGTTATTCATAATATTTATCTTCACAAGCTAGGGAAAATAAAAAGTAATAAAGGTTTTACCTCATATAATCAGTACTTTTATGTAATATAGGGGAAGTTATCATTAAAATAAACACTAAGCATGGTAAAAAACTAAAATCACATTCCTTTCAAAATATACTTGATCATAATATGGAAAGAATGAAATCTGATATTATAAATCCATATAAATGACCATAAGAGAATGAAACTTAACCATTGATATTATAATAGTATAATAATCACATGGTTTATTAATTACTAATACTATAATTAGGGAATTCATAATGACATAAATCTAAAACATATTGTCAATGCCTCATCCAAGATGTCTGAAAATACTATGGCAAGGTCTCACCCAAAACCCGATTATGTGTGGTCTCACGAGGACTACTGATGCATCGAGAGGATATAATGGTCAACACACATCACTTTCTAAGTCCAATTAATTTCTCAAAATAATGGGGATAAATATAAACAACATGGTCATATGAAATAATGTTCCCCAATCTATAGACTAATCATTACACATTCAGAGTAGTATGGTGAATGGTATCAAGATAGCCCATCCACATTCAAAATGATAAAAACCCATTTAATAAAATATTAATGATGATAATCATAAGAGGATAATCCCAGTAAACCATAAGATTCAAGAGGGGTTGAAATATATGAAAATGATCCAATAAAATCATCGAATAATTCATAAGACTAATACTAAATTACTTTTAATAGAAGAGTTCCTTTGTAAAATTCTTTATATAAAACAATAAATTATCTATGATAGATATTCCCTGATAAAATGAATTGTTTTATAGAAAAATATTGATTAAAACTTATTGTATAATTCATATTAAAATCGGTATGAAATCGGGAATTTCCCTTTAATTATAATTTCTTATCAGGAAGAATTGAGAAGGGGACACTTTTAAAACATGAATTTTCCACAAAGAGAAGATGAATTTATCATAATAATTTTTTCGGCCCATTTAAACAGATTTTATGAGTATTATATAATATAAATAATAAACTACATTAGTTTATAGAGGATGAAAGCACAACCCAAATGTAAATGGTGATTCGGGAATAAAACGGTTACCTTACGTCTGAACTAATTCTGCACTTGACCTTAAAATCCTAAATAATCAAATTAAATCCATTAATTAATTAATTAATAACGTTATATATATGTATTTAATTTATTATAGTATTATTATGTTAATTTATGTAATTATTGATGAGTTATAAGATTTATTTTTATCGCTCGAGAGCGTTAGATTCCTTGTTTTTAATGATCAGTATACTGGTATATAATTACGGATGTTCATGTTGAATGGATATTATTACTCACAATTGAATTTATATGATAAAAGTTATCATACATAAGATGAAATGGTTATATAATGCATTTGGTTATATGGTATGTGGATTATTTATTTTATCAAATATTATTGTCAATCGTTATGATTATTACAGTGGTATTTCGATCATGAACTAGTTTTTTTGTATGAATTAGTATAATGTATAAATAAATTTTATAGAATCATTACATAAGATATGATACATATTGTATAATTTTTTCATCCATAAAAATGGTTTATTAACTCGTCTTGAAGAATAAATTGAAGAATGATGGTTCATCGTCCACGATGGTTGTAAATCAGTACCTCTAAGATGATGATTTAAAATTTAAAATAAAAGAGAGAGGGGTAGTTATTTGAATAAAGGGATTAAATTAAAATGATTTAATTCTAGTATGTAAATAAAAATAGTGTTATTGTTATCATTAGGACAGATGTGGAGATGAGAATAAAAGAAAATAAAATAAACTAAAAATGAAATTAAAATAAAAAGGAAGAGGGTTTACCTCTTCAAATATCATCTTTGAGAACCTCCTTAAGGGAAGTGGTTTTTGTCTTTTCAAAAAAAAAGTGCTCTTGGGCATGGAAAGAAACTGGGGAAGAGGATTTGGGATGAACCATGACATGATTCATGTCTTAGAGGAGTGATTAGAAGAGGGAGTGAGGGTCGTTTTAAAAGTGGAGGAGAGGGTTGATTTTTTAATATCATATTAATTATTTTTTCATTTTTCTTAAGACAAGAAATTTTGTTGATTCTTATGACAAAAAAAGTAATAATTGCATTTGAGTTTGAACTACGTGTTCCTACATCATCCATACATCACCTATAACTCAATAAATCATTTATTTATCATTTATCATTAATTATGTTATTTTACTATTCATTAAAAATCAATATATTTTAGAAAAATTATAAAAATTCACCATAAACAATATTATATTTATAGAATTTAAAAATGGTCTCCATTTTATTAAAGAAATTTTCAAAATATGTAAATATTTATTTTTAAATAAAATAATTATTTACTTGAAAAATATAGATTTTAATTTGAAAACATATATTATAACACATTCATTAATCAACAATGTTCTCATAAAATAATCCTAAAACCAATGGAAAACAAAATATTTCATTATGATACAAATTTTATGTAAATAAATTTTATTTTAAATTATTTTATTAATTTAAAACGGTAATTAAATATTTATTTTTCACAAAAATACAAACACATAATTATTAATTTTTATGTTATCCACTCACATTTATAAGGTGCGTGAATATTATTTATACTTACATGGGTATTGTCACTATTCATATGGGTCATATTACTATTCAAAAGGCTACAGTACTATTCATAATAATCATGTTACTATTCACCAAAAATGTATGTTGATCATATCAGATTCTAGATATCTTACTGATCGCAATTGTAAATGTATGTTTTTCGAAATTCAAAACACGAAGGTGAAAAAATTATGTTTAATGGAAATGTTATAATAAAAAACGGTTATTTCATAGATACATGGTGTTTCATGTATCAAATTATATATTAAATTTATTTTTAAAACCTTTTGGTGTTACATTATTCCCCCTTAAAAAAATTTCATCCTTGAAATTTTCAAAATATTACCTCATAAAAAGATTTGTGTAGTTCTTCACCATATGTTCCTCATTATCCCATGTTGCCTCTTAAATTTTATGCTTTTTCAAAAGTACCTTTACTATCCAAGTTTTCTGATTGATCAACACATGTTCTTTATAGATATGAATTAGAATTGGCCCTTCATAGTAAGATATGTCATCTTCCAATTATATACCTTCAGAAGTGAGTACATGTGTTGGGTCTAGCATATACTTCCAAAACAAGAGACATGGAACATAGTGTTTACCTTAGAGAGGTTACTCCAAATTTCCAAATGATAAGAAAAATATCAAATTCTCACCATAATTTCAAAAGGACCAATTTAATTAGAGATCCACTTCCCTTTCATCCATAATCATATAACAACCTTCCATGTAGATGCATTAATGAAAACATGATCTCACACTTGAAATTCCAAATCCTTTGTTCGATTATCATCATAGATCTTTTTCTAATTTGAGCTTATTTGATATGCATTTGAATAGTTTTTACCATTGCTGTTATTTCCTCTACATGCTCTGGGTTTAAAAAATTTCATTAGCCAACTTCATCCAAACATGTTGGTGTAAGACATATATTTCTATATAATGTTTCATATGGCATGATTTGAGTATATGAATGGAAACTATTATAGTATTAAAACACTAAAAATGTTAAATACTGATCCCACATAACATGAATATCATGTGATCATGATCTTAACATGTCTTTTAATGTTTCTATCTTCCTTCATAATTTCCCATCAGTTTTAGTATGATAACAATTACCCAGATGCAGCTCAATATCCCAAGATTTCTAGAGACTTTTCCAAAATGTTGATGTCAATTGTGGATCACGATCAGACACAATTGAGAGAGGTTCTCTATGATGTCTTAAAATGCCATTGTTATAAATATGGTTGAGCTTATCTAGTGAAAAATCCACCCTTATTGCAAGGAAATGTAATGACTTGGTAAGTCGATCAATAATTACCCATATTGAATCATTCCTTCTTGGAGATTTTGGTAATCCAATAACAAAATCCATGGTAATGTCATCCCATTTTCATGTAGGAATAGGTATAGGATTCTTGAATCCACTAGGATGTTTTCTTTCTTCCTTCACCTATTTAAAAACTAAACGTCATAATAAAAAATCCGTAATTTCACACTTCACGTTGTGCCACCATAAATGTAATTTCAAATAACTATACATATTACTGCTACCAAGGTGTATAGTTAAATTCTAACTGTGGGCATGATCCAATTACTATGTTTTTAGCTTGTGGTAGAGGGAACACATATACTTCTCCCAAATTTCATAATTCCATCCTCACACTCAAAATCTATTAACTCCCCATCATTCACATCTTTATTTTTCTTTTGAATATTCTCATAATTAGATATAGAACATTTATTTCATTCTAATAATGATGGTTGGGGAAAAAAATTAAAAGTTAATGAGGCTTCAACCTCTTTGATAATTCCAACATCCAACCTCTATAGATCCATGTACATAGGATACTTATCAATAAACATTTGGCTCAGAACTGCATAATCCATCCTGCTCTATGCATCTTCAACAATATTTTCTTTTCTGTGGAAGGTAGTGTATGGAACAATTATAATATTTCAGTACCTTGAGCCATTTCATTTGACTCATGTTGAGTTCATTATATGAGAAGATATATTTTTAGATATTTTGATCTATATATATCTCTCAACATTGAACATAGAGATAATGTATCTGTCTCTTCAGTGAAAAATTATATCTTCTAAATCAGGATCCAGATTTGGATTGTTCTGTTCATGAATTTTTAACTACCATAATGAAAAGGAAATAACTCTATCATTCTGCATACAGAAAAATCCTTGTCCTTTCCTTGATGAGTCACTACAAATCACACATCCAACATTTCCCAATGGTAGAGTCAAGATTGGAGCATTCACTGTCATCTTCAACAATTCTTTAAAATATTACTCACATTATTTTTTCCATACGAAAATAACCACATTACAAGTAATATTTTTTAATGGGTTAGTTAATCCAGTTATGTTCTAAATGAACCACTGATAATAACTTGGTAAACCAATAAAACTATATACCACAATTATTTTAGTTTGAATAGGCCATTCCTAAAATACCTTTGACATTATAGGATCAACTAATATACTATCCTTAGATACAATATAGCAATGAAGTGAAACTATTTAATGCCATAATTCCCAATTTCTAAAGATCACATATAACTCGTTTCATCGTAGAGACTTCAGAATAATACCAAATGGATTCTCATGATATTTTTAGTTTTTGGATATAACAAGATATCATCAATAAATACCACAAAAAATCATCGAGATGTTCCTTGAAAATATATGTGGCATTAGTTAGTCCAAAAGGAATTACTGTAAACTCGTAATGCATATACCGGGATCAAAATGTTGTATTCAAAATATATTCCTTCCTCATAAACAATAGATAATATCAATATTGACGGTCAATCATTGAAAATTTTTTGGCTCCATTATGTCGATCATATAAATCATCTATGTGAGGCAGGGGATACATGGAATTTACTATAATACCATTGATTTCTCTCTAGAAACTGCATAGCCTCACCTGTATATTATTTTTATTTACAAAGAGAACAGGGGCTCACCATAGTGAAATATGAGGGTGAATAAATCCATTAGCACTCAATTCCTCTAGTTTCTTCTTCAGTTATACTAATTCTACTGTGGTCATTCCATAAGGATTCTTTGATATATGCCTTTCGTTCAGAATTATATCAATAGAAAACTCAATTTATCTCTCCGAAAGATGTCTAGGTAAATCCTTTAGAAATTAATCAATTAATTTTTAAATTATAGGTATGTCCTATATTTTAATATTTCATTCCTCGCCCATAGATATTTTTTATCTTCCTCCCCAATAATTGTATTTATTAAATCTTTTAGGGGTGGATCTAGATAAAAATAAAATGAAAATATTTCTTCTCTAAATATAGGGGATTCAAAATAATTCTCAAAAATAGTAACTACCTTCTTCATGGAATAGATTTTCATTTCTTAACATGAAAGAAAATCCATACAAAGAATTATATAAATATAAATCATGTGTATGATAATAAGTTCAGTAACTAAAGAACATTTATGTGTCTTATTGGGTAATGATCAACACAAAATTATTTTGAAGATAGGTAACTTATTATTTTTGACTAAAAACTCCTTTATTAAATGAAATTTTAAAAGTAAAATTTACTTGGTAAAATGAGATGTTATAAAAGAATGTGACGATCTACAATAATAAAACGGCTTTGTTTGAGGAATCAATTAAAGTATCTAACACCACATCATTAGGAACTTCATCCTCGAGGGTTGTGAGTGGATATGATTTTCCTTGCTCTCTTGGCCTTATATGGGAAATTATTCTTTAACTACTAGGAAAATCAGGGGAATATTATCCCATCTCATTAAAATTGTAGAATTATACATTGGCAGCCTCATTCATTCCATTGAAATCATGATATTGGTGGCCACTTTTTCAATATTTGTAATAGTATCATTTTCCATTTATAGAGGATCCATGGTGTTTCTTTCGACAAGTATCACAGGTTAGAAAACCCCCAAGATTTTATTTCCCTTTCTCAATTATCTCCTCCACCACCATATTCTCCTCTTACTTTATATTAAATCTATAAGACATAGAGAACTATTTCTATATCTTGATATCACATGAGACTATATCATAATATGGTGAGATTTTTTTTTGAAAAAAGTTCCCTTTGGAGGAAGGGTTTTAAACCATAATATAATCTATCAATCTTTCTCTACTTATTACAAATATTTAATGTGGCATTCCTTTCTAGCTTTGTAAAATTGGATTTATATTTCGCAATTTTTTTCATCCTCTTTTTTTGTCAAACTAAATAATTTCCTCCACATATATTCTTAGTGTTCTCAAGGAAAATATTTTTCTAAGAATATTTCCTTAATATCCATACATTCCATTTCTTCTATTTGATACTCCTCCTTTATGTTTTGAATTAACAAACACCACTGATCTGCAACTCTTGATAGATTATAAACATCCATAATAACATTATACCTTTTTTTACATCCCAGATAAAGAAATTCCTTCTCTATATACCTTATCCACTACTTTCAAATGAATGGGTTTGTTGTACCATTTAATGATGGGGGATGTTGTTGCAAAAATCAGTCTAACATTTCTCTTCAATGTTGTGGAATTGGATGCTCTATAGAGATAAATTTATTATTCATAACTTGAATCATATTTCCCATTATAGTTATACATTACTCACCACCAGTCGCAGCTTCATAAACAACATAATTATTTTCCATAAGAGAGGAATCCCTACATGGGATATGTACTTTCATGTGGTTTCCATTCCATCAACTAACCACCATTTATAAATAATGTAATAGACTAAATTAGGTTATGAATAATAATTTATAATTTCTTACTAGAAAAAAACATAACATAAATTGAAATTTTATGCATATGTAATTTCATTATCATGATAATGGTTTCATTAAGGGAATATTTACATATATATCCTTCATAATGGTTTACAAAGAAAATTTTAATTATTCTAAGAATATCCCCTAGGAGTGTAAAACCAGGTACAATGTAGGGCATGTTGTTTTGTACTCGGTTACTTCGAGTCAGGCCTGAAACACCTTTTTGTAGTTGTTACTCCTTTGTACATCTATTCTAGAACCACACACACATGTATTATCCCAATAGGGAAGTATTTTCTAGGAAGAAAAACATAAACTATACCTCAAAAAATAATGATGTTATATTCTGATTACCCTCAATGTGTATTTTATGGTATTTTTCCCTAATCTATGTTTTCTAAATCTATTTTCCTGGGTTTCTACGGAAATTCCTCTACTACCAACCCTAAAGACCCTGAATCCAGTTTCCCAGAGCCAGTGCCTTATATAAATACGTTGGAATGATAATAATAGAGTCATATCTCTATGGAATGAATAGTTTAATAGTTTTGTAATACAAGATAAAAAAATAATTTCAACATTAAAACATGAAAATAAATACATAATAGAAATTCCATTGGAAACAACCAATACTCCCACACTATCCCTACAATTCATTGATTGTATTCATCATGAAGACATAGGAAAAATAAAAGATAACAAATGGTGATATGAAATTCCTAGTAAGGGTATGTAATAAAGAGGAACTTATCATCAAAATATACCCTACGCATAGTGAGTAACTAAAAACACATGCCTTTAAAAATGTACTTGAGCACAATATGGAATGAATTAATGATGATTAAATAAGGCCATATAAATGATCATAAGAGAAAGAAACAAAAAAAATTTATAATGCTAGTCGAATAATAAAATGGTTTAACAATTAATAATACCATAATGAGGGAATGAATGATTCCAAACATCTGAGACAAATTGTCAAGGCCTAGACCAAGTCATATAAAAATACATGGGTAAGTCCTCTGCCAAAACCCAATTCATTTTTGCCTCATTATACCTATCGATACATCAAGGGGATATCATGGGCCCCACAAATCACATTAATTTTCTAATGCATTTATCATATAGATGGTGAAAAACCTAAAAAACATGAACATATGAAATAACATTCCCCAATTTGTAGACATAATCACTAACTATTATGGGCAGTATAGTGAATGGTACAATGATAGAACATACACAGTCAAAATGATCATAAACCATTTAATAAAATATGGTAAATTATAATTATAATAGTTTATTAACAATAAAACATAATATTCAATAGGGTTGTTGAAATATATGAAAATTCTCAAATAATATCAATGAATAATTCTTGAGAGTTATACTCTTTTACTTTGAAAAGAAGAATTATTTTGGAAACCTTTTTCATAAAACTAGCAATTAACTATGATATATTTTCCCTAATAAAATGAGTCGTTTTATGAAAATATTTTTTGATTAAAATATATTATAGTTTTCACTTGAAAATAGGTATGAAATCTGGGTTTCGGGAGGGTTTTGGCGATAACGGTTCTCAACCTATGACGGTGATGGCATCCGTGTTGGACCCTCCCCCACCAGTGAGGGAGGGACCTCCGCCGTCCTATGAAGGAACTGAATCCAGCGTCTTTTCTCCTCTCTCCAACCCGTATTCTCTTCCCTCTTTTCCGCAAATCTCTTTGTGCCCTAAGGTCCTAGATTTATATGGTGGTTTCCCCCAGTTGTGGATTTCTTCTCTGGAGTTTATCGAGGCTTCAAATCTTCATAATATAACATTAGTTGATCGTTTCAAGCAGTGCCATTCATCTGTGGATGCTTTTCACAGATGTATTTTCAAGTCTTGGGGTTTGCAAGATTGTGCCACAGTTGGCCTTCTGGACAGTAGAAACCTGATGGTTCGGTTTTCCTCGAAGGAAGACATAATTAGGGCATAGTCCAATGCCCCCTGTAACTACAACGACCTTCATTTTTA
Source organism: Viscum album (assembly GCA_963277665.1). NCBI lineage: Eukaryota > Viridiplantae > Streptophyta > Magnoliopsida > Santalales > Viscaceae > Viscum > Viscum album. The sequence goes on along the minus strand of OY728121.1, from coordinate 1,026,325,258 downwards.
TCTTTTCTAGTGGACCTTCTATTTTCACATGAAGCATGACGCACCAGTAGTACCAGTCTGAGTAATCTTCCCCAAAATCCCCTTACCCTTTCAAAACCCTACAATTTTGCACATGTTAGGGAATATAATAGGTAGATATATGTGCTCAGATAGTAGTACCCATATTGTTTTCCACCCTGTTTCTCCGTGAATTTGTGTGGAAATGGTTTTTTCCATTCTTCTAACTGAGTGTGTATGGATTTGAGTGGGAGATGATTTCTGATGGAAACAGTTAGTGGATTTTGAGATTTTGTTTGACTTTTTTACTACCTGCAAGGTAATTGGTCATGATACGGTTCAATGTAGAAGGGGAGTCAAGGCGTGTGATCCTTAGAGGTTGGGGGCCTCAGAATTTAGTGCCAAGGGTCAAGGACCGGTTGAAGTTTTGGCTGGAATGTACCATCTGGATGAAGGGTCTTTTCCCGAACCAGTCCCTAGTGGTATTAGTGCTTCTCAGGAGGGTAACATTTTGGTTTCTGATATTTTCAATCATCTGAACAAAGATATGGGTATTCCTATTAGTGATATGTCAGGCCCTTCAGGTCAAGCGGGACCAGAGGTGGGTTTTGCTGTCAATGCTGGTAGTCTGGTGCCTGAGAAGCCGGTTGGTGTGGACTCTAAGGATAATCCTGCAGTGGATGGGACCAGTGGTCCTCAGGAAGTGAATCCATTGGTGAATTATGTATTCATATTCTTGAGGTAGGATCTGGGTGGGCCGCTATATGCTTCTCCTGCAGAGGGTGAGGTTTTGGAGGAGGTGATGCCCGGTAGTGGTCTAAATGTGGTGGATTCTCAAATGGTTGATGTGGAAGGAACTAGGTCTCCTTGGACAGCTTCATACACCAAAGTTGTGCATGCACGTATTGGAACTAATGTTAGGGGTCTGGATTGTATAGAAACAAGGGGTTGTGACTCTCCTGGTGGTAGGATGCTGCAACGGGATCTAGGAAATTTTCTAATTAGGGAGATGGCTGAAATTGCTTTGGACAATAGATTTGAAGGGTTGTCACATGTTAATCCAGAACAGGAGGCTGAAACTGATCTGCTCATGCCCTCACTAAAGCAGAGAGCATCCGAGATAGATTCTAGTGATGGGGAAGTGGAGCTTATATCAGTTGATATTGGATAAGAATTCCAGGGTGATCCGGTAAGCCCAAGGTGAAGAAAGAGCCTGAGGGGCATTCAGAAAGAAAGAAAAGACTATTCTTATTTGCCACCACCAAGGGAAACTAGATATGAAAAGAAGTAAAAAATCCAATATGACGATTTTTGATCCTCTTGCCCCTTCCATGATTGATACTGGCCAACTACAAGAGTCCGGTTTAGTGACTGATCCTTCTCTGGAGCTGCTTAGGCACTCGGGAGAAGAAATGGTGGAAACAGTTCTAACAATTAATGCTACCATTGAAGAAGCTAATAGGATGATGGGAAGATATTTATGTGTGGGTACCAAGGAGGTACAGAGTAACTGGATTGAAAAAAATGATATGATATTGATTAGGGGATTTAATGATAGGAGGATCAACCTAGAAGAGTACATTCAGTCTTGGGACAGACTGGCAGATCATTTTGAAGATCTTCTGAAGGATGATCCCGATACTCAGGTAAGTACTGTCTCTTGGCATCTAAGAAGGGAGATAAAATCTAATCGGATTCAGTTGTTATTTAATGGTTCATCTATTTCTTTTAGTGTTTGAACATTGGTTTCTCACTTTCTCCATAAAAGTGTTTATTTAATGAAAAAAAATATAATTTTCAGTCATGTATGAAATTGGGAAGTTCCGTTTCACCGGGCATTCTTATCAAGAATATTTGAGAAGGGTAACCTTTTAAAACAATTATTTCCCAAAAAAGAAATATGAACTGATCATAATAACATATTTCTGAACATATATATAGAATTTAGAGTATTTATATGAAATAAATGAAACACTACATTGCTTTATAGAGGAAGAAAGCACAACCCAAATGAAAATGGAGGTTCAATAAAAAAAACCTTACCATTTATCCGAATGAGTTTGAAACTTGAGATTAACATCTTGGATAATAATCATAAATACATTAATTAATTAATTAAGAAACATATCTACCATTATTTGATTTATTATAGTTTGATAAGTTAATTTATGGACTTTTGGATGATTTATAAGTTACAATTTTATCGCTTTTGAGCGTTTGATTCTTCATTTTCATTATCGGTATACTTGTATATATGTATGGAAGTTCATGTGGAATGAAAATAATTAACCAAAATTGAATTTATGTGATACTAATGAACATTAAAAATATTAAATTTTTATATAATTCATTTTATTATATTGTAATCGGTTGATTTATTTGATTAATCAACAGTGATAATTGTTTGGATTATTACGACGGTATTTCGATCACCAACTAGTTTTTTCATATGAATTATTATTATGAATATATATAATATCTATAATAATTAAATAATATATAATACATATTTTAAAAATAATTTCAACCATAAAAATTATTCCACGACCATCCTTGAATAATAAATTGACGAACAATGGTTCATTATCCACGAATGTTGTAAATCGTCACCTCCCAGAAGCTAATTTCATTTTTAAAATATGAGATATATATATATATATATTGTAGTTTCAGGAAGGATATTCCATTTAAAAGATTTATTATAGTATATAGATGATACTAGAGTTATCATGATCATTTTTATAGAGGGTTGAAAGAGAAAATAATAAAAGAAAACAAATTGAAAATGAAATTAAAAGTAAAAGGATGAGGGTTTACCTCTTGAAATATCCTCCTTGAGAATCGCCTTATGGGAAGGGGTTTTGCTATTTTTGTAATGAAAAAGAGCTCCTGTAAGGGGGGAGAGACTAGGGAAGATTATTTGGGTAGAACCAGAACATGATTCAAGTCTTAGTGGAGTGAGAAGAGAGGGAGTGAGGGGTGGTGTTTATAGTGGAAAAGAGGGGTGTTTTTTGAATATCTTATTCATTATGTTATTAATTTTATTAAGAAATGATATCATGATGATTATTTTTACAAAAAATTAAAAGATTTTTATTTGAGTTCAAACCAGTTCTTCTTACATCATCCATAAATCACCGATGACTCATTAAATCATGTATTTAGCAGTTATCGCTAATTATCATATTTTACTATTCTCTGAAAATGTATGTATTTAAGAAAAATCCAAAAAAATCAACATAACCATTTAATGATGTGTATAATTTAAAAAGGGTAACTATTTTATCAAAATAATTTTCTAAATATGTGAAATTTAATTTAGAAATGAAATCATTAATTACTTGAAAAAAATTCAATTTTAAAACTGATATTATAACACATTCAAAAATCCACTAAGGTCCCATAAATTTATCCTAAAATGATAGGACAAAAAATATTTATTAATGAAAATATTTTATAAAAAAATTATTTTTATACCATTTTATATGTTTAAAATTGTAATTAAATATTTATTATTCACAAAAATACCTACACGTCAATATTAATTTTTATGATATTCATTCTCATTTATATGGTACCAAAATTTTATTTATACCTGCATTGCTGAGATTAGTATTCATAAGGATTATATTACTATTCATAAGTGTACATTACTATTCATATGGTTCATGTTACTGTTCACAAAAAATGAATGTTGATCATATCTGACCATAAATATCTTACTGATCGCTATGGTGGATGACCATTTTTTTAAATTAGATTCATGGATGCAGAAAAATTATTATTAATGGATAGGTTATAATAACGAAGTGTTATTTCATAGAGATATAATTTTTCATTCATTACAATATATATTGAATTTATTTTTAGAACCATGGGGTGTTATTTTATTAAAATCCACAAGGAAACTAACAATATTACCTTTAGGGAAAAAATATTTTGGAGGATGTGGGTTTACTACCCATTCTTCATCATCTCATTTGGTACCAATTTTCAATGTATAATTTTAATAAAACAATATTGGAAGGCCTTATTTTTCATTTATTACCAATGAAAAAAATTCCATACAACATAAATTATTTTCGAAGTATAAAATAATTTTATATCTTAAAAATTGTAGAAAGTTATATTTTTCAATGAAAACCATCTGAATTAGGCAAAATTTATATCATGGATGAAATACATGCATAAAAATTGTATAAAACATGAATAATAAATTTAAAACAAATACTTTAATTTAACATTAATGGAATGTCAATGAAAATTTTAGTGTATGCGCATTCTGATAATCATTAAAAACATTCATGATTTTGTAATGAATATTTTATGCATGAAATGATATCTGTCCTCCCCATTTAGAATAAATAAATAAATATACCTAAATAAAAACTTTTATAAATTGATATTTTAATATTAAAAACAATATTTCCATAATTAGGTTTTTTAGAAATATACAAAGATAAATTTTTTAGATATAGAATTGGAATTTTAAAAAAATAACTTGTACCAAGGTTTTTTCATAATAATATATTTACCATAGGAACTTTTGTAACATAATTTCTCATTCAAAAAATGTTTTTTTAAATAATAAAAGAATAATAATAATTCACTATTACTAATTTTAAAATAAAGCCTTATATAACCAAATTTACTCATAAAAATAATAATTTTAAAAGGTGGAGTTTGGAAATAATAAAATTTCCCTTGCATAAAATTTTTAAAACAAATTTATTATACATATAATACTATAGATTTTCTTGAAGATAGTTGAGTTATTAAAATACAATTCCCTTTTATTATGGAATTCATGCATAATAAGGATCTTAGGCAGTGGTATTTCTTCCACTTATAGTGTCAAGAAAATAATTGGGAATTATAGAAAATAAATAGATGTAGAGAGATTAGTATAACAACCCTGTTCATTATTTCACATTTAAACGTGATTTATTACATTAAATAACCACTATTACAACCTGAGATATTGATTATTTAGTTTATTTTGTAAATTAGTTACACTAAATGAGAACATAAATTATGAAAGAATCATCTTCAATGAAAACCTCTTTAATATGATCAAAACATTCCTTCATACATAAAAATACATGGGTTAACCTGAGGACATACATAAAAAAGGGTGAGATATAAATCCCAGTAAGCGAATAAAAAGGAAAAAATGATGAATACAATACTTTTTTGACAATAGGAATATCAATGGATATAAATGGAGCCTGAATAATAAAGCATCATATAGCATGATTATCATATCCTGGGGAAAGTGGAATCAACTTAAAACATGGAATGATAAACATGGTTCAAGGGTAAACCCTCCACAATCATCGGGCTGGAAGATTTACCATAAGGAAAATTGGTATACCCCTATCCCAAAATGATTTATCATGATACTAACTATTACCAAATTAATTGGAATACTATATAATTCATGGGGAACCGGTCACTTTCATTTAATTATCCTGCTTAAATGTGCCGCAAAGATCAATAAAGATTGATTCATTTATCATCATATTCTATTCCACTATCATGGATTTTAGAGTAGATAAATTTATGTCCCTGATAAATGATGTATATGTGTTTAAATTTCAATTCCCATGATAAATAATGTCCATTTTATTCACTAAAAAATTGTTTTGGAATGGAAAATCATGGTGATATTTCAGAAGCACAACGACATGAAATAAAAATAATAAAATGGGTTTATTAGATATGAATGGGTATCTCATCATATAGATATAAAATGGATAGACATATGGACATAGAATAACATTTATAAACATACAAAAATGGGAAAATAAGGCATAACACAATAAAGAAACTTGAAGAATGAGTAGAAAGGAAAGACCTCGTACAAAATTCCAACACGGTAATGGGTGTACATAGGGTTCAAGGAAGGTAAAATTATAGTGAAGTGTACCTAAAATTTTATACACCAAATGGTAATTACATGTTATATGTAATAATATATCCCAAAATAAGAAAATTGAAATTAAAAGACATAACATAAAAGGAGTGTTTGAGAAAATAGTAGAGTTGATGATCCCTTAAATGAATGTGTGACACAAAGGCATGGGAGGCCCTCATTAATTCTTTTGGAAACCATAGGAGGAATATGGGAAGTGGAGAGTATATTTTTGACATCCTCAAAGTATTTTTAGTGAAGTGAAATGGGTGATTGGATCAGTTTATATTGGAAATGAGGGGGGTTTCCTTATTATTTAGGTTTTAAACTCTAAATAATAAAATATCCAAAAACACAATCCATACAATGTTATTTAAAATGGTTTAATCCAAATGGGAGTGGTCTAAAATAATTATTAGGAAAATGGCCTAATTTTATTAAATATTAACATTTTTGATGTGGAGGTGAGTCACACTCTTAAAGAAATGATTTAAAATCATGAAATATATTATTTCTCTTAAAGTATTCATAATAGCTTTATAATATAAATAAAATAAACATAAAATAAAATTATTTTAAATTTAAAAAATATATTTGGTCTTTTATTATATTTATATTGCTTTTTACATCACTTTTGGGTCATTTTGATGTCCAGAAACAGAAGTTATAGTTATGCATTATATAATATTCTCCCTAAAATTCAATTATCATAGAAAATTATGAAAAATTCAACATTGGATAATTTCCAAATCCGGATTCTAAAATTAATATTAATTTTATCGAAATATTTCTCTAAATATGTGAATTTTAACATTTAATATAAAAAACGACATTTATTGAAAATGGTGGGTTTTTTAAAATAACATTTTTTAAACCGTTATACAAAATTAAATGTGACTTTATAAAAATTATATGATAAGTTATAATTGATAAATATTATTTAATAATAATAATTTATTAAAATATAATTTCATTAAATCATCTATTAATTCATAAATTCATTAATTGAATTTCACAACTAACCAAAAATTCAATTTATACTTTAAATGTTTTTTAACAAAGAAATAATAATAGGATTAAAATATATTGATTATTTAATAAAAAAATGTACACATTATTATTTCTAGGGTCTTGATAAATATCCCTTGAATACAATATCATATTCCCTAAGCGTTAGGTGAATGATGTTGATGATTTCAGGGGGTTGTTTGGTGAACATGGTTTCGGTCATGATCTCATTGAGCTTGAACATCTCCAGTAAACAATCTCACTAATTATTATGTTATTTGATCTCATCGTGGGATTGTTCAAAGAAAAATATCTGAAATTATATATCCCATCAAATCTCTAATAAATGGTCTTCATATGGTGTGGTCCTAATATTTGAGGCCATCACATCATTTTTCAATGTCAAAAGGATTTGTTAAAAATCCTAAATTTATACTAGTCTTTTGGTCACTATTCATTGAATTTATTATCAATTTTAGTAATACATAATGGTCATATAAATACAATTGTATATAACAATACAAATATGCTGCATGTTTTTTCTTTAACCGTAATACATTTAATTAAATAAAAAAGGGTAATTTTATTCATAATTGTTTGGGTCATTACATCCTTTTCCCCTTCTGAAATAATTCCCTAGAAATTTACTTTTCCCACACAAAAATAAATGAGGGTAACTCTTCTTCATCACATTCTCTCGTTCCCAGGATTCTTCTTCAAACATTTATTTTATCCACAAAACTGTGTAAAATGGTTATTTTCTTATTTCATATATCTTTTTATCTATGATCTTAGATCATCAGTAGATTCTCCTTATAGGAATTATCATCTCCAATGTCACAACCTCTATATTGACTGTATGTGAGTGTTCTGGTAGGTACTTTCTCATGAACGATACAGATTATATCATGTATGTGGGATATTTTTTGTTGAAGTTTTTGTCAATAAATGACTTCTCTGATGCGATCAAGGATCTCAAAAGAGTTGTTTTACCTTATAATGAGATTTCCCTTCTTCCCAAATCTCATCACTTTAATCCATGGAGATATGTATAGGAATACTTTGTATCCAACATAAAACTCTTTGTATCATCGATGATTGTCAGAACATCTCTTACGTCGACTATAGGTATTATTGATGTTCTATTGAATGGTCTTTGCATTCTCCACTATTTAATAATCCTCTTCAGGACCAAGAATATTTCATTCCCCAACTTCATCCCATCATGATGGTGTTCTGCGCTTCTTCCCATAAAGGGATTAATAGGGTTTTTATTTGGATGCTATTTTGTCAATAATTTTTGAATGAAAAATCTACCGGAGGAAGATTATGGTCCCATCACCCCTTGAAGTAAATTAAGGATGCTCTCCGCATGTTCTTATGTGTTTGGATCTTCATCTAAAATTGGCCATCCATTTGAGTGTTATAAGTTGTATTGATCTCCAGCTCCATGTTTAGAGCATCCAGAAGAATATTCCAAAACATAAAGGTGATTATTGGATCTTTATCAGACACAATTGATAGTGGTACTCCATATTTCAAGACTACTTCTATAATATAAATATATGCATATGGATCATATGATAAATCTTATCGAAGCATAATGAAGTGTGATGTCTTAGTATGATTTTACAAAAAGCCTCCAAGATTGAATTGTTTATTTGTGATGTCTTCAGATGTCTGGTGACAATTTCTATGGTGATGTTTTCCCATTCCATGGTGGTATGGGTAATGGTTTCATCATCTCCATAGAATTATTCCTTTCTGTGTTCACTTGCTAACATACTAGGCACATTTATGTATACTCAATTATCTCTTTATTGATTTTTCTATATTATATTGATCTCAGATATCTTGATACATATTTATGTGTCATGGGTGAATGGACAAAGATTAACAATGTGCATCATGAAATAGTTCCTCCTTTAACTCGGGATTTTATGGAACATATATATTCTTGAACAAAATCTCACAATTCCTTATTTGTTATCATTGAACTCTGAGGATTTAACTTTAATTTTAATTTCCACTGTCTTAAAAATTACCTCATAATCACTTTTATCATCCTTTATCTTTTTCTAAAAATAAACAATTGATAAATCATTTTTTAAATTATTGATGATGTTCATTTTTTATGATTTTGATGTCTGACCTCTCCTAATACAAGAAGATCATATCCTTCTTAATTCTCGTCATTGATAGAATTATTGGTCTATTTATACATAGATCATCTCCTACCTTATTTGATTTACAAGGATGATAGTGGATTGAGAAGTCGTAATCCTTGATGAGCTCTAACCATATTCGTTGGCGCATATTAAGCTATTTCAATTTGAATATATATTTTAGGATCTTGTGATCAGTATATTACTCATTGTTCTCCCCATATATGTAATGATGAAATATTTTTAATGTAAATATCATAGATTCCAACAAATATATCATGCATTCTATTTTTTTTATTAGGATTTTACAACTTCCTTGAGGTGTAGGAAATGACATTATCATTATGAATAAACACAAAGTGAAATACCTTATTCAATGAGTCACTAAAAATTAAGAAAAGTTCCCCCCTTGTTGGTAGTGTAAGAACATGGGATGTAATAAGCCTCCTTTTAAAATCCATGAAGGCTTATTTATATTCATCATTCCTAGATGAATTGACTCCCTTCTGTGTTATCATTGTATGATATTTTGACAATTCTGAGAAATTTCTCCCAAATCAGTGATAATATATAGCTAACCCATGGATTCTACGAACATACTCCACTGATGGTGGCCTAGACCAAGCATTAATTTCTTTTATCATTAATGGATCCACAGATATCTCATTTCTTATGATGATATCCCCCAACAATGAGAAATAATTCAACCGAAAATCACAATTATTTTAAACATCACAGACCTTCTCCTTTAACAAGGCCTTTAACACAGTTCACATTTTCTCTTCCTGGTGATCATTTGATTTTGAGAATATTATAATAGCATTTATAAAGACTGCCAACTATTTTTTGAGGTAATCTCTAGGGATAAAATTAATCAAGTCTATGATTTTTTTTTTGATTATTACTGAGTCTAAATGGAATCTCAATGAACTCGTAGTACCCATACCTAGTATGAAAAATGGACATGGGAATATCTTCCTCCTTCACCCTTACATGATAATATCCAAACTGAAAATCCAGGATGGCGAAGTATTTTTATCCACATAGTAGATCAAACAAGTCAATAATCTGAGTTGGAGGATTCCTTTTTCTTTATATCTATCTAGTTGAGCTGACAATAATCAATGAAAATTTGAATTGACCCATCGTTCTTATTAAGGAATTTGAATACTTCACCCCATGGTGATGAAGTTTGGTGTATAAACCCTTTATCCATTTTCATAAATATTTATTTCTTAAAATCCCCATGTTCCACAACACCCATTCTATAAGGATTATGGGATATTGGAAATTCCCCATGGTATGAGGTTGATTTAAATTCAACCACCCCACAAGGTGTAAGAAAAGCAATTCCTTAGAAACACATCTGTGTATTCACTCACAATAGGAATGTCTTCGATTATTGTTCTTTACCTAATCACAATGATCTGAGCAAGATAATATTAGTTGTAGTAAATTAATATCCATTCATGATATTATGGTTCTAAATATGAATCATCCACCTCCGTTCACATCAATAGAATTGGGGATTCGATTCACAATAAGTGGGGTAATTTTTTTAAGGAAATTTATGTCGGCTCAAAATAGTGAATTCCAATCGATGCCCATAAATGAATCTAATTTCACCAATGGTGGAATGAAAAGGTTTTCAAGGATTTTAAACCACCAATTGTTGATATGGGAGGATTTTTATACTTGGGAGGAAAAACTTTTCCCACTTTCTATTTTCCCTTACATATCTACTTCCATGATTTTTTGTGGTGTTTGAATAGATCTACAATTCAATCCTGAAATGAATACGTTTGTAGAACTAGAATAAAAAAGTATGTTTCTTATTATATAATTAATAACTCACATACCTATTCCCACATTATTGTAGGGATCCACCAAGTTAGTCATGATAGAAAAAGTCACCCCTTACTATTGCATAGGTTGTTGGTTACCTCCGAAAACCGTTGGCTTAGTGAACTGGTTCACACAGTTCCATGGTTCCATATAGTTGAAATAATGAACAATGTGTTGAGGGTTGAAAAGTGTATTCCATTCATCATTCACATTGGACTTTTTCTCCCTCATTTAATCATTAGAAATGTTCTGTTCTCGTCCACACATAAATCATTTCATTGTTTCCCTTATGAAATTTCTGGGGTGCTTCATTCCATGCCTTTGACAAGTAAGATACTTAAAATTCATAAAACTGTTGGAATTATCCATTGGACCCCCAAGATTAAACTCCACATTCCACTTCATATCCCCATAATACCCTTACAATTATCTGATCTCAATTTCCAATTTAAGGGAACATCAGATAATTTTCTCATAGCTATAAATGTTATGGATCACCCTATCATTTCGTAGACTAGGATTTTTCCCCCCAAATATGTATAAAATCATTCATTCGGGAGTAATTACAAGGTGGAGGCATATCGTGCATGTCTTTGGATGTTTTCCTCATATTCCGTGATAAATTCATCGTCTTATTTCTTATGTTCAAGGAAATTTCATTCCATTTTATGAAGAAGAGTGTGTCAGGTCTGCTATGTCAAATTCCCTGAAGGGGGGGGGGTGAATTAGTATAAGACATATTAAAACAAATTCCCCTTTTTATTTTGTTTTTTTTAAACAAAACTCTCTTATATATCCTTCCTATAGCAAAATTTGAAAAACAACATCCATGTGACACATTAATTTTCAATGTTTCACCCTCAATGGGATATATCCATAGAGAAAACAGTGAAAATGTGTCATTGTAAAAAACATCCTAAAAGTGCACTTCTATTTACAAGGATCGGAGTTGGCTTATTTCCTTCCAGTCTTACAAACAATCACAAAATGAAATCTCAGTTCTCTATCAAATGAAGTGTGCTCAATAATTCTTTAGAAGATCCCTTCACAGTTTATAGACATGTAGGTCCAATAATTATCTCAAATGAATTAATCTGATACTGTATGTAGATTATTTTTTCTTGTGCCACTTTCATCCACTGATGAATACAACTTTACCGCATGTTTAGTGGGAATATACATCTTTTACGAAACCCTTGTTTGACATGCACGCTACATTAAGAACAAAACTCAAGTGTTACCATTTTCGCAGAAAAACCCATATTCAAGCTTCTCTGAACTATGTGACACAAATTTCATACACTCACAACTTGCGTGACACACTCCCTTTTATGTACAACTCACTATTGGCACACAACTACCATCTAGCGTGCAACATATCAATAACCTGCTTTGTGCATGACCACACCAATTGCTTGACCAGAGATTGAATTTTATATATATATTGATCTACACCAAAATGAGGGGGTATCCACCTATTTATATGAAATTTTTTTTTCCCTGTGTGTGAGTCACACAACGTTCCACCAAGCACGCTATTCCATTCACCCAAGAGTATTTCGTGCAACTCACCAACTAAACCGCTCCATTAAATTCACTCCCTTATTTCCTTTTACTTATTTTAATGTTCTAATTTTGAAACATTAATGGTGAGAAACATTCCAAGGATACTAGAAACTAGTGTGCAACTCTTTTTCCAAAATCTCTTTTCTCAATTCTCTAATTTCCAGACCCAAAAATTTGGTAAACAGTAGAAAATGGTGCCACATTGTATGTGTTCTTTCTATACCACCTAGAGATCATCCATTCCATTTTTATGGTCCTTTTTGAACATAGATTTTAAAAAATATCTCTAGAACTAAACAACATTCCCTAGAAACCCTTTTTTCAACAAACACAATTAATCCAAAACTATGTCAATGTAACATTTAGGGTTTTTTCCCAACATATTGGGATTTAAATATTTATTAAAATCATTTCCCATAATTCCATCCACTCCATTAATTTAATATCTTCATCATGATTCGTATTCTTGATCAATGTCCCTCACTCATCATCATCTCCCTCTACATGATTCAAAACCATAAGTACCATCTCTTTTTTGGATCATATAAGGATAGAGAACATCATCTCAATAGACTTGATCCATTGTTATACGATTAAGGGACTAGATGATGCAATGAATGTTGGAGGCCATTGTCTCATGAAACACTCGATTATGACATATTATCAATTAGGGGTTTGGTAACTCCACATGATTTAGGATTCCATTAATAACATGGTTAAGATGAGATATTTTTTTGAGAATGTTTAATATTTCCACTCCCATTAAGAAGGGAATCTCATTGGGGGTAGTCATCGGATTTGCCTTTGCATCTATTGTCAACCATATTCCTCCTATAATATTCCATTTTGTAGAATAAAGGCAAAGTTAAGGATCTGTCTTTAAAAATGTAAGACACATATAGGTAAAACCAATGAAATTATAAGGATAACTTATAAATTACATGTCTCTCCTAAATATTAGAGTTTCAAGGCATAAATCTATGTTATCATTGATCAATTTCCTATCACATGTTCTTATGGGAGTTTTTCCCCAAATTATGGTTCATAATAATATTTTCAATATACCAAATAATATCCATATGGGTTTTCAAACTAGGTTTGTAGTAAGTCTCATTTATGTGTACTAGATTACCTCGAATCACACCCAGAAAATCTCTTCGGAGTTGTAACCTCTAGGTACACCTATTACAAAACCACTTAAACTTGTATTATATATATAAGGATAGAGAACATCATCTCAATAGACTTCATCCTTTGTTATACGATTAATGGACTGGATGATGCAATGAAATTTGGGGGCCTTTGTCTCATGAAACACTTAATTATGAAATATTATCACTTAGGGGTTTGGTAACTCCGCATGATCTAGGATTCTATTCAGAACATGGTTTAGAAGAGATATTTTCTGGAGAATGTTTAATATTTCCACTCACATTAGGAAGGGAATCTCATTGGGGTAGTCATCGGATTTCCCTTTACACTTGTTGTCAACCAGATTCCTCCAATTACATTCCATTTTGTAGAATAAAGTTAAAGTTAAGGATGTGTCTTTAAAAATGTTAGACACATATAGGTTAAACTAATGAAATTATAAGGATAACTTATAAATTACATGCCTATCCTTAATATAAGAGTTTCAAGGCATAAATCTGTGTTATCATTGATAAATTTACTATCACATGTTCTTATGGGAGTTTTTCCCCTAATTGTGGTTCATAATAATATTTTCAGTATGCCAAATAATATCCATATGGGTTTTCAAACTAGGTTTGTAGTAAGGCTCATTTATGTGTACAAGATTACCTCGAATCACGCCCAAAAAATATCTTCGGAGTTGTAAACTCTAGGTACACCTATTACAAAACCACTTAAACTTGTATTATTTATAGAAGGATTTTTTCCTTGATAAACCACTTACTCAATATTAACAAAAAATTTGTTATGTTTTCCTATACTTAATATTATACCCATGTATTTTTCTAAAAGGATTCTAATCATTATCCCAAAAATAACTAAACATATAATATAATTCCAATGTGAACAACCATACTATTTATTTCAAATTTAAACTTATTTGATAGATAATATTACATTTATTACAACCTTGAATATTAAGAGGTATATCTTTCCATGGAAATTTGGTACATTACAAAACAATTTAAATCATTAAAGACAACATATATATTGAAAATATCCTTAACTTGTTCAAAACATTCATTCATACATAAAACTACATGGGATAACCTGAGGACATATATTAGAATGGGGTGAGCTATAAATTCTTGTAAGGGAGTTAACAAAACATAACATGAAGACGAAAATACATGTTAAATAATGGGAACCTCAATTGATCATCAAAAGGAACCTGAATAATAAAACATGATATTTTGTGATTATCATAACATAAGGAATATGGAAACAACATAAAACACGAAATCATACACATATGTCAAGGTTAAACCACCCCCGACATCGTGGTGGACAATGTACCATAAAGGTATTAGGTAAACCCCCTATTCGAATGTGATGTATCACAATACTAACCATTACCCAATATTAGAGCACTATATAATTTTAGGGGAACCCATCACATTCATTTCATTCTCAAGATTAAATGTCCCATATAGATCAATCAAATTGGTTTCATTCATCATCATATATTTTACCACAATCAAGGAGTTTGGAATAAATACATGTAATTCGTTAATAAAATATGTATATGTGCATAATGGTGAAAACCCATGATAGAAAATGCACATCATATTCACTGCATTTTTGTTTTGGAATCAAAATTCATGGTGTTATTTCAAAAGCATGACAACGTCACATAAATTTTAATAAAATGGGTGGATAAGAGAGAAAGAGATTTCCCATCATTTAGATATGAAACGTATATTAATATGGGCATGGAAATACATTTCCCAATATTGGAAATCATAAAAATAAGGAATAACATTATAAAGAAACATGAAGAATGAGGGGAAATGAAAGAACCCTTAAAAACATGGAATGGTAATTGGTGTTCATAAGGGTTCATAGAAGGTAAAATGAGAGTTAAAGGGGACTTCTGCATTTATACATAAAATGGATAGTAATAAATATGTGGAATAAATAATCCCAACATTTGAAAATTTAAATTGAAATACATAACATAAAAGGAGTTCTTGATAAAATTATAATATATATAAAATTATCGAATTTCATGAAAATAGAGGAGTTATTAAAAACAATTCCTTTCCATTATGGAGTTTAAACGTAGAATGAATCATATAAAGTGTAATTTTTCCCACTTATACAGGAATGTTTAGGACTCTAGAAAGCTCGGACCTCAAAATTAATTTAAGAAAATATAAGTACACTAGAACACATGAAACATGCGGTGCAAAAACACCGCCAAATCGGTACAAAGACACACAAGGTTACCCCAAAACACCAAAAGTTTAAAAAATCACACACTCAAACAATATCCATAAGGCCCAGCATCCACCTGAAACCCAAATCTCTGGCCCGACCCACGCCTTCTACGCAGCCCTACCAAGAGAGGCACAACACTGCCAATCAAATTTCCAAAAAACGCGCCAAAAAATAAACACAGCCCATGACCGCAACACAGAAGGCAATCATCACGCCCGATCCACATCACCTGGATCTTGTTCAACATCAACTGTGCAGGCCACGCCCGGATCTCAACACGTCTTCAAAAAAAGAAAATAATGACTCCCCGATGTCGCCAATGATTTTCCACCAAATTCATTGTGTATCCTGAGGTCAACAACAACCCAAGAAAAAACGCGCTCTAGCGGTAAGCTAACCCACATGCCACCACAACAGAGGTCACCTGCTTAACACAGCACATCCGTCTGCAGTTCACAATGGCCAAGGATAATCGGTCTTCTATAGCACAGGGCACCGATCCACCTCCCTGCACCCCGCAAGTCTCCATCGTCATCCACACATCGTGCAAGATAGGCCACTCACCAAGCGACGTTTGCAGTGACCCCAACGCCTCCACATACTCCCTAACATCATCCTGCTCAAGCAGTAGGAATCTATCGTCGCGATCCAATATCTGAAAGTGGTTGTCCAGACTTTCGAATCACCATCATAGGCCTCCATTTCCTTCCCCGCTGTCGAGGAAGGGTTCATCGGAGGTCCTCCCTACGTCCCGACATATCGTCGTCGTCCTCCCCATCGGCTGGCACAAGTGTCGTCCAGCAGGATCTTGCCACCGGGATCCCAAATCCATCGCCATCCTGCTCCCCACATCATATCACTAACAAACACATCACGAGCCCTCGCCGTCATCGCTGTTGGGGTCCCATCACCAAGCCGCTCAACACCAAAAACCAAATCGGTGCTGTAAAAGCACTCTAAACCCTCATCGACACCCTGCGACCTGCGCAAAGCCCCAGCACATCCTAGCCATCCCTGCAGTAAATAAAAGATATGTCGATCAATGCCCCTCGATCCTCCATTGCCAGCCACCATCGTAGGGGGCCATCATTTAACACTGCCGACATGTCGCCGCTGTTGTCCACCTTCATCAAGGAACCAACCGAGACACCAATCTGTGAGACCTCATCTTCGACTACAAATGTTTTCGCAATCTGTTGCCCTGGAACTGCAAGACCCTGTCTGCAACAAGCTGTAAATAGGTCATATTGACCAAAAATATCATCAATCCCTATGTTGATGAAGCGATCAACGTGTATAATTGAGAGAGTCTCCCGAGGTTTGAGATAGAAACTCTCCATCGTTCTTATCTTTACAACTTATAGTATAGGAAGAAAAACATGGAATAAGGGAAATTAAAATATAGGGGGGGAGAGATAAATAATTTAGTCGTGGAGTTCTTCTAGGAGGTAAATGGATTTTATATATACATGGACTATTTCCTATTTTATGTTATTAAATAATATGAATGTAAAAGCTATTTTATAATTTCAATAAATTTTTGTTTCGATGAAATCGCCACTAAAATGACGTCTACAAAAAAATCTCAGTATCTTATTTGGGATTTCATTCTTATTATATTCTAGAAATAAGAAAAAATTAGTATTTGAGGATGTCATTTTTCCATTGGATTTTAGTGAATGATGAAGAATATAGACAACTGAGATTTAATATTGAAAATAGTTTGTATGTTTATATATTTAAATATTCCATCACCGCTGTTGAACAATCTTGGGAAGAAGTCCACGGTGGGGTCTACATATGATCTTCATCTGAATGTTGGAAAACTATGTGTGGTATATATATATTCGTGTATATCGAATGTTCCAAATGGAGGGTTTTTCTTCTTAAAATGAAGGATAATATATATATATATATATATTTAAAATCAATGTGTTGTGTAATATAAAACGAAGAAAAATAATGAATTTTGAATATCATAATAGAACTGTAGATAATCATAAATTAAGTAATATATATATATATTTAACTCATTCTAGATATTTTCATAGAGCAATATATTATATATTTTATAATTCATTTAAGACAAATTTGAATAAAAAGACAACACATACTATTAAATTTCAATAAATTGTCGAGCTATGCATGGTTGGGGATAAAAATAGTGTCAGAAGGTTATGACAAGGAAGAAGAAAAAAATATCTTCAAGGGTATATAATCGGCATGTGATGTTTTAGATGATATAAGGGCTTATCATATGACTAAAATGAGGGATATCAGATGACTGAAGTTATATGAAGAAGTTTTAAAGATGAGTGAACAGTAACCATTATGTGATATCCCACATCAAAACCGTGGCTGGTTGATGAGCCCTATATCTATCAATCGATCTCGGCATCACATTGTGCCATGTCACCGAGGGATCATCACCCAAACACACATCACCAAAACCCCTCACCAGTCGCTCCCCACCTACAAGGCCCACATAGAGCACACTATGTGTTCTAGGTGCACACCATGTGTCACCCCCACATTCTATAATGGCATGTTATGAATGTTTCCTCACCATTATACCTCCAATCCACTGTGGTCGACCTACTATGCAAGTTCTTAACATGATATCCCACGTGATTTTGAGGTGGGTCCTTAGTCATCTTGGTGGACCCACCTTTTTTAATATAATAATGTTTAAAATTATTTACATAAATTATGGTTGTATAATATTTCAAAATAGGTATATATTTATTTTCACCTCATAATTGTTTTATTAAGATCCTTCTATATTGTTTATAGCTTTTAATACAAATTATATTAATTTTAATATATATGAAAATGTTTGCAAAAAAATAAAAATAAACAAATTATTACCAATTGTATATAAATTTAATATATATATTATTCTTAATAAAATTTTTAATACTCATAATGTAAAATATTATTATTACTAGGGTATATACATTTTTTTAAATTGAAAATAAGATTCTCACAAATAATAATTCTATAGGAATAATATTTTGATTACTATAATTTTAAATATCAAAATAAATTTTCATTTAAATAATCATTTTGATTTTTTATCATAAAGGATTTTAATTTATTTAATATGTTTAAAAATACATATTATATAAAAAGTTACATAATAAATCATATCATTTGAAATAATATTTTTTTAATAAAAATGTTATCCCTTAAAAAATTAATATTTCTATAATTTTAATATTTTAACATAAATTATTACCCTAACATATGTTGTTTAAATGAAATAATTTCATAAACTACTCTTTATATTAAAAAAATATAATTTGGGTTTAATTATAAAAACAATCAATTTATTCAATAATTATTAATAATGACTAGTATGCTTACAATATCTAGTATTTTAGATTCTCCCGCCCACCTAACTAAATTTATCCAATGAAATTCCTTCATTTTAATTTGAGAAATTATATGTTTTCTTCATCATAATTAGGAAACCTAGAATTTCCAAAATGTTTTATTATATAGTTGGAAAAAAATTATTACATAGGAACTGAAGAGAAATTTTTTTCTCATAGATTATAATAAAATAAAAACATCATAACATCAAAAGTTATTTAAACCATTCCTCTATTTCCAAATATAATAACCTGAGATCCACACTCTCTGATCTAGTGCTATGAAAAGATGCATATTTTTTAAACAAAAAATAATAATAGAAAATATATATTTCATTAAAAATACTAGGATCATTTAGATCATGGATTTGGAGGACTAGAAAAATATTTTAATCATATTATAGTTTTACAAAAATTCATAAAAACTCTTTGAATTTACTCTAGATAGGTTCTTAAAACAAATCTATACACCATTGGAAATTCTAGTTAGCCTATGAAATTATTTTTTAAAATATATAATGAGCATAAAAGGTTCATTAAAGGGTTTTAGAAACATGAGTAAAACCCATTTATAAAAAAAACATCGGAAATCTTGTCTGAAACCATTTCCCTTTTCATATCAAATATAATACATTTGAAAAAATAATTATTTACCCCCAAATAGTAATCAATGTATTGGATGAAAAATCCAGAAAAAAATAAATTTTAAAAAACTTTAAAAATAAATATCATTTCGAGAACCAATTTAATTTCAAGATAAGTAACCTCTGAACAAAACATGGATTTATATTTTAAAATATTATTATAATAATAATTATTTAGTGATTAAAATGATGCTTAGAAAACCATAAAAAAGTTCAAGAGGCTATCAGTATTAGAACAATCCCCCCATGAGGATGTGGCTTCACTCCTCATTCCTCGAAATCGTGTTTTATAACCAAGTAAAAAAACTTATTTCAATAAAACACTTTTTTCATGCCTTTTATTCTCATTTATAACCCATTAAAATCATTTTAGAAATAAATAAAATAATTTCACAAGAGGGAATTCATTTTGTATCTTCAAAATAATAGTAATGGAAATTTTTCAGAGAAAACTATAAGAAATATGAGATGTCAATATTTTAGATGAAATCCACATATAACATTTATATACACCTGGAATTCTAAACATAAAAGTTATAAATTCATTTAACATGCATTTAATATCATTAAAAATTTTATTCTATGGCCACTTCTATAATTATGAATAACATTCATGAATTTTAAATTAATACATTATGCAAGAAAGATAGCTTTAAAACCAATTTAGAATATATAAGCAAAATTATATAGATAAAAAGGTTTAAATAAAGGTAATTTAAGATTTAAGTAAAATAATATTCCCATAATTAGGGTATTATATAAAAATATAAACATATTTATTTTAGTCATAATATATAAATTTATAAACAAAATTACTATATAGGAAGGTTTTGTGAAAATAGATTCTGCATATGAACATTAAAAAGTAAATTTCCATTCAAATCACATTTATAATTTTAAAAATACAAAATTATATTAAATCATTTACACATAAAAATAATATTTTTAAAATAGGGGAGTATGATTATATAAATTTTTTCCTTCTAGAAAAATTTTGAAACAAAATTATAATATATATAAAATTATTATTTTTCCTTAAAATAGAGGAGGCTTTAAAAATAATACCATTTCCTTATGTACTTCTAACATAGACTGGATCATAGGAACTGGTTTTTTCCCACTTCTACTTCCGGACGAAGAAGATGGAATGACATAAAATAAATAGATGGGGAGAGTGAGAGAAGGAGTTTGATCATGGGGCTTTTCTAATAAGGAACAAGTGCATTTAATATAAATTGAGTCTTCAATATTACTTTCTATTGTAAATAATACGAATTAGCAGGAACCTTTATAATTTCAATAAAATTGGGATACAAAGAAATCCTAATTATAGTGATGTGAACACAAAAAAACCATCTCACGATTTATGTATTGATTTTATAAATATTACATTCTACAAACAATTTTTTTTATGATTATAGAAATTAAATATTCCACTGGCTTCTGTTGTAGGATGAAGAATATATAAAAATAAACATTAAATTTGATAAAATATTATATATATATATATATATATATATATATTATCACTACTATTTTTACAGTCTCTGTAAGAACACAATGAAGGGTTATAAATTGGATCTTCATCGTAATTGTGGATTATTATATATGGGATATATATACACACATGTTTATATCAAATGATCCATGTTAGAGGTTCTTTTTATTAATACGAATATATATATATATATAACTCAATGTTGTATCTCGTGTAAGGTTATAAAATGAAAATAGCTAAACATTAAATATCATAAAGAAAGTAAATATAATATTATATTCAATTATATATATATATATATATTTAATTTATTATACTGTTCTGAAAAGAAATATATTATATATTTTATAATTAATTTACATTAGTATTGAGGATCATGATGAAATATTCTGTTAAATTTTAACAACCTTCTTCGCCATGTGTTGTTGTTGCAGAAAGATGCATTTTAATGAGATGGTATGGAAGAGTATAAAAATATTTTATTAAGGATTAAAATTGGCACAATAGGATAAATAAAATATAAGGTTTGATCAAATGGATTAGATGTTGTCTATTATACAATTCATGTTATAAGATAATATTTTAAAGTTGTGTGGGATTTACTCGTTATTCTACATCCAACATGGAATCTTCATATGGTTGAGGCATTCTATAAAAATAATCTACTTTTAGAATAAAACCATTTCTTGGAATTTGGGGACCATCATCAATACACACCACACCCACAACCCCCACCATTCGTGCCTCACCTGCATGGCCCACATAGATCTTACATCAAATGTTATGCACACACCATGAGTTACTCGAGAGCACTATACTTTACAATTATATAGGGTACCTCACACTATTGATGGCATTTCACCTTTGTTATCCATCATCCCAAATGGATTACTAGTGGTCCAATATGTGGTTGAGGTTGGTTCCTAGTGTTGTTATATGAGATATTTTTTAATACCAATATTCTTTAAGATATTTAAAAAATCATCATAGTATACTATTTCAACATAGGTATATATTTATTTTAACCACATAATAGTTTTATTGATTTAATTTATAACTAATTTATAAGATATTAATAAAAAATATAATATTTTTAATAGCTATCTAATTAAATACATAAATTTTAACTTAAACATATTAAAACCAATTTTATTTAATGTTAATATTTACATTTTTCATATTAATATTTTACTAATCATAATGTGAAATATTATTGTTACTGAGGCTTATTAATATTTTAAAAATAATATATTCTTTCATATGTAGTGATATTATGAACAAAATATTTGGGAACTTATAAATTTACATATCAAAATTAATGTTCTTCTAAATAATTATCAGTATTTTTTATAAAAAATGCATGTAATTTATGAAATATGTTTACAGGGATATATTATGTAAAAATTAACATAATAAATATTATCATTTCAATATACTAAGTTAAAATAGACTTTATATTATTTAAATTATGAAATTTATTTAAATATATATACACTAAAAGTATAATATATTTTCATTTAAATAGAATTTATAATTTTCAATACAATCATTATCCATTGAAATATAACACAAAAGTTTGATTTCTAAAATTTTTATATTGAAAAATATCTTTAATGAGATCATATTCAGTTTTAAAGGAAATAATATCAAAAATATAATTTAAATTATAATACATGTTATTTGGTTTTAATTCATAAACAAACCATTAAATAAACATTTCTTTAAAAGGAATAATATGATTAAAATTTCTTGAATATTACATCAAGAATGATAATTTCCATGATCAAATGATTGTTTATTTACTTTTTATAATATATTTACTTTAATTTAAATTTCCCCAATGGAATATTATTGTCATTTTATGAATGTGGTATGTTATTTATTTTTATTAAAATTGCGAAAAGAATCATCGTTTTAAAATTTACTTCATTAATGTATTTTTCAACCATCATGACTTTCCATTACATTGAAGATTAAATTATAATGTTTTTCAGTTATTTTTGAAGAAAATATTTTTATTAATGTTTTTGAAATTTTATATTTTAATGATATTGAAGGAAAATGATATTTCCTTATGTTTTCAATGAAATTATAAAATTCAATTTTATAGGTATTTTTCACTTATGTTAAATTCATTATATATTTAGTATGCTTTATAAGATATATGATATAATAATGCCATCAATTTTATTTATATAAATTTAATATGATTATTTGACGATGGAATGTTTATAAAAAATATTTTTTTCTATAGGTTATTTGATAATGAATTGGTGAATGTTTTTATGATATTATGGCTCACATATGTATTGTTTTCATCATGTAATGAGCGTTTCTTTTAGTTTGATCTGGAAATTTTATAGAGTCAAATCTGGTTTATATTCGGGTACTCTTTTTTCCTTATTTGAGTACTTTTTGATTTTTTATAACATGGGTTGTTTTCGATGTAATTTTGAGAAAAATAGAAGAAAAAGGGATTTGCGTGGTTGGTGTATAGTTGGGGAAAATCATGTGTCCCAGCCCAAATTTTTTTTTCATCCCTAGACAATGGGGAATTTCATGGTAGAAAACGGTTTTCCTAACTTTTTTCCCTATTAGGAGTAATGGTTCACCCCTAAAATAATAGGAGAAAGTTTGGTTCGTGGTTAGGAAAAAACATGTGATCCCACCAAGCTAACCATGTACAAGAATTAAATTCCTTCAAAAATCAATTTTAATAATTCATGGACCCACTAATTATCCCTAAATTTACCCCATTCAACCCTAGTTGGTATTTCATGATTTTTTATATCTCTTAATGATTTAAAAGCCTCCTCGACCTATGTTCTTCACAATTCAAAGCCCAAATAAACGATATTATCCTCTCCTGATAAGTGGATCCTATCCAGTTTCTTTCCCGTATAATTAACCATTCGTTTTTTTTGTGGGAAGTAATGATATGATTTTCTTGATCTGGATCTAGATTTTGTTAATTTAGATCTTGTCTTATGGATCTGGATTTAGAATTCAGAGATATTTTTTTCTTCAATCTTGATTTAGGGTTTTATGATTTAGATCTAGATCTATGTCTTTATGCCACTCATTTTTTTTGATTTCTTTTGGGTGATTATTCTTCATTGTTTTGTATTATGTGGTCTAATATGCAATCCCCTTAGTCATTATTTTGAAACCAGTAAAAAAATTATAGAATTGAAAATGGTATTTAGCATTTGGAAATCCAAAATTGGGTAAATTATTTTTGGCCAATTGAATATTTAATGTGTTTTCTAATTAAATAAATATTTTGGTAATTAATTATAACACTAGGGGATTGTGATTTTCATAAATAATTGGAAAATTAATTATATTTTTTGATGTCATTAATTGAGATAAATAATTTTTGGGTTAATTATTATATTTTTATATTATATATTGAGAGAATTAATTTTTTAATTAATAATGAATAATTGAGATTTTGAATGAGATAATTAATTCTGAAAATTAATTTTTTTATTTATAGTAGCGAGTACTGATTTAGTAATTGTTAAATTAAATAATTGGAGTGAAATACTCTTTTAATTGGGTATTTAATGAATAGATATTAACTGATAAATTAATTGTTGAATTAGTAATTAAATAAGAATTATTAATGAATTTATGAAATAATTAACTTTATTGACATGATTAGTTATGATTTAGATTAAATAATGGAATTGTTGGGCCTAACCAAATTATTGAATTATGAGTTATTTTTTGTGGATAATTAGTTTCTGAATTAATTATTTAATGTTTGAATGGAAACATGATTATTCAAGTGTGAATTAATGAATGAGAACATGGTCTTTCTAATGTGTGTCTATGAATGGTAACATGTCCATTCAAGTATTAACTACAGAATGGTAACATGATCATTATAATGTGTGTTTTGTGGATGGTAACATGGTTATTCATGTATTAATTAAATAATGGTAACACAAACATTCCATTATATTTAGTATGAATGGTAACATGAGCATTAAAGAATGAACTTAATAGTGGTAAAAAAGAACCTCAATGACACAACCTCAGTTTGGAATACATCAGGCTCCAACATGATCCAAATAATGTTATTGATAAATGATATCTCCATGGAATACATTAGGATATAGCATAATCTCAAGTAGGTATTACGATATTATATTAGATGTAAACACTTTGGGCTCCTTCATGAACCGAAGTAGGCGTTAATGTAAGGGTGCCCTCGAGAACCTGCAAGTTAATGTGGTTATATAAAAAATAAATTATAATGTGATAAATACATACTCCTGAATTGTAATTATTTATTCATACATCTACATATATTGTTTTATTAGATTATTTCAGATGCCATTTGTGGTGGCCTACTGAGTTTTAAGGACATCCTAATCAAGGTTCTGAATGGTACTCTAATAGAATTTACTGTTTTAAGATAGGTTTAGAGAAAATTCATTGTGTTTGATGGATGAGTTGGTATGAAGCATTGGTAGGGGAACCATATGTGGTTCGGGGCTTTCTTGGGAGTTATACGTGTCTTTATTTACAGTTTTTTTTAGAAACCTGACACATTATTTAGCATGGCACGTTTTATAGTCTAGTTTTGATATTGTATCTCCAATTTTGGGACATCTTCTGACCATGGCACTGTAATGATTATATTTATATATTCTTACACAATTTTTTATTATTTCTGCTTGTGTATTAATCTGATAGATGAGGGTATAGTCTCCCCATGATCGACTTATTAGACCCCACCTCCAAGTCGATAGTCTCAAGAATATGTGGAAGCATGATTGAGATCCTGTGACCAACCGGCTCGGGGAACTAGTGTGTGGCACTTGGGTTGGAAAGTTACAATGTGGCCGCATAGGAGTTGTTTTATGCCATACTATTTTTTGAATTGTATATAATATACCATGATGAATTGATGCTTGGAAATAATCTCATTCATGGAAGTTGAAAACTCATGTATGGAGGAAAACCAATATAAATATGGTGGTATTGTTGTTATTGCTTCATTTTGGTATAGTTGAATATTATTTCACCATTAGTGACACACATGTTATGTGATGTTGAAATGGATTTTGATATTCCCAACTAATTTACTCATGGCCTAGAATAGAATAATAATTCTATCTTCATGCCACATTTTATGAAGTTAGTATTATTTTGGGACATTCCTAATTTTAGTAAGGCATGAGAAAACATTATTTTGGAATTTTAATTATCTTTGACTATTTTTTAGTGTTCTGAAATGGAACTGAAAAAATAGTCTCTAATTATAATTTAAAGTTTTAAAATGATTCAAAATGTGAAAAATTGTGGGTCTTATATAAAATGAATTATTATAATGATAATATATGTTTATAACAAAGAACTAGGTGTAGGATGGTTAATGGTAGTGTTAGTGCCTCCTTTTTGACCACGTGGGGAGATGTCTGAAAAATAATTGTTGGTCTTGTCATGATTTTCCACTAACATAAATGTGTCAATGATGTGTTATGTGACATAATATGTGAGTTTTTAATTGTAAATAAATTCCTCCCTAAAAGCACTTATTGAGAGGACAACAAGCGGATATGACTTGTAATTCAGTACTAGTAGTGGAACCTAAGGCCCTAATAGTACTGGCTGAGGAAGAAGGGTATAAATTCAGAGTAAAATTTTCTCGATTTATGAAATTTATGAGAAGAGACCAAAGGATGGTTTTGAAAATAATTTATGACCTAATAAGACATTTTCAATTGTATCACCCTTTGAATTTTATTGGTGAGGATGGACCGGAGGGAGAAGATTTTTTATTTTAGTCCATCCGGATTATACATGAAATTTTTAGACTACTACTAATAGAACGATCATATTGGATTGTTATATTCTTTGTGTATTAGTGATGTGATGGTGGGATGTCTATGCATGGAATTTATAGACTAACGGTATGTTGTGGAAGGAATTCATAGAGTGATTTTTAAAGAACGTCTATACAAAGACGTTGAGGTAGGAGAAAGTAGCGGAGTTCTTGTGGCTAACTCAATGGATCTTGTTGGTGATGGACTACGTTGGACAATTTACAAATATTATTTGCATTACTCTAATGTTTATAGAAGATGAGACCATTACAGTCATGAATTCTTAGGATGGACATTACTATGAGATTATGTCACAAGTTAATCTCTTCCAATTAAAGAAGTTTGATGAGGTGGTGGATCAGGACCTCATAGTTGAGGGGAACCTGAAGGAGGATACTAGTTCTTCGAAGATAGTTTACAAGAGAGGATTATGATGTGTGACTTATGAGAGATGTAATTACCATTATGATAACATTATCCATGGCAGTGGGTAGTGGGGGTTGAAGGACAGAGGGATCAATTTCACAAGACCTTACTAGAGTGATCTTCTATTACTGTGGTTGGATATTCCACTATCATCGACACTTTACCTAACAAAAAGTGGAATGAATATCTTATACAAATATGGTACATCAATAGAAGTTATGTAGGACACATTGTTACATGTTCAGTGATAGAGGAGCTAGAATGAACTAGGGTGTGTAAAGGGGATCATATGCACAATATCAACTTAGAAACTGGAGTTCTACGGGACAATGTGGTAGAGGTGGTGGGTGTGGTGTTTCTAGGAAATTACACCCATATCAGTAGAGTGGTACAACTCATGGAGTTCAAACTACATCCTAATGAAGATGGGGAGGATAACTACATGTATTGAAGCAGAAAATTGTTGATGGTGATGTCAGACCATCGATCGTGAGAGATACTATTATATTAGATTATATATTAGATACATCTTTATTTTATACAAGTTCCTATAATTACATTTAATATATTGAATATTTTAATGGTTTTTTTGCTAGATATGGAGTTTGTGCACGGAACAACGTCTATAGATACACCATTAAGTGTACGGTCTAGAGAAATCTGTTTTTGTAGTGGGTGTTCTCTCGATATTTGGGAGTGTCAGTTTTGATGGAATCTATTAATAATTGAATGTATAGGCCTATAACTAAATTTGGGTATGTATTTTTTGGTTTCATAATGATCTGACATTGCTTGTTACCAAATAATTGTAACATTCACCTCTCCTATGGCTGACAAGTACATTCACCATGGGGAGTGGGATATCCAAGAAGGCCAAGGGGGTCCAATTACTCAGTAAATGGGATACCTCACAACCCATTTTTCAAGATTATTGTAGGGCGATAAAGGAGTGAAGATTAATATTCAACCAGACAGAGTGTAATAGTTACAGATGTCTTTCTTGTATACATTTTAGTGTTTCCAAGAGAGATATATTCATAATTAACTATTCATCTCATTCCAGGTGTTGTGCTACAATCCATTCAACCAAACATAAAGGAACTAATATAGCTTTAGGAACTAAAGACTCCACTGGAGGAGTTCGAGGATAATGAATTTATCCAACCTAGTTCATAGACATTGGTTTTTCCAGTGTTGATTGTTAAAAAGGATGATGAGGCTCTGTGCTTTTGTATTATTTACCAGATGTTGAACAAGATGATTGTATGGAACTGGTATCCTTTTATGTGTATCGATGATATATTTGACATGTTGAGAGGATCTATTGTGTTCTCACAGATTTATTTGAGATTAGTTTACCATCAGATTATTTTTTAGACTTCATATATACTAAGGACTACATTAACAAGCAATTATGGCTTGTATGAGTTCTTTGTAATGCCATTGGGTTCAAAAATACACCATTAGTATTTTTAAACTTGATGAACATGACCATTCATTCATACTCAGATTTGTATTTTGTAGGGGTCATAGATGAAATTATGGTTTACTCCAAGACTCATGCTGATCATTCCCAATATCATGAAATAGTCTTCATTGTACTCAGAGAGAATCCTCTATATGAAAATCTTTCTAAGTGTCAATTTTTGATTGATAAGGTACACTTCATGGGGAACATCATCTTGAAGGAAGTTGTGTCAATTTTATTACAGTAGTTTTAGGATGTGGTTTCTTGGACGTATCCCAAGAACCTATTTGATATCCATATTTTTCTATGGTTAGCTGGATTTTATGAAAATTCAAATAGGACATTTCCCATTTGAAAACACCACTTTTAGGCTTCACTAAAAAGGGGATAAAGTTATAATGGTTGGAAGGATTTGATAATTCCTTCAAGGAGATGATATAGTGCTAGACATCACCCCTGATATTGATCCTACCTAATCCAGGTGAGGAGTATATGGTGTATTGTGGATATTATGCATTCAGGCTTAGATATTTTTTGATACTCGGAGATCAAGTTGTGTAGTATGGGGCTTAGAACATGAGGCCACATTAATGGAAAAACCCTATGCATAACCTCATGCTAGAAGAATGGTTTATGATTTAAGGTGTTGGAAAAATTATATATTAGTTGATAAGGTTACAGTTTTTACTGATCAAAATAGTTTATGGTTTATATTTTCACAATGACCTTTGAATCTTCTATAGCAACTATTGGTTGAGTATATAAATTCATTTGATTATGACCATGAATATATGGATAATAATGGAATTAATGTTTTTAATTATTTGACAAGTAATATTTAGTCTCATCTATTTCATAGTCTAACATTGAGTGGAGAAGATGACGTTGATTGCTAAGATGCATGTGGTGGTTCAAAATTGTCAGGAGCAAATGACTCTCATGTTTATTTCATTAGAGTCTACACTTTTGATCCATATTAGAGATGGAATGTAGGAGGATATATAATGTTTGAGAATAAGGGAAATCCATGAAGTTGGGGAGTCACCTTCATATTGGATCATTGATGACTATGAGGGAATCTATGTATGGAAGAAGGTTGTTGTGCATACGAGTATGTAGGAGGAGTTTATGTGGGAATTTCATGCCTCTATGTGGGTAGTACATCCCAGTGTAACCAAAATGTATCATGACCTATGACGATAGTTTTCTTTAAATAAAATGAAAAATGATATATCAGGGTTCATGATAATATTACACTCTTACAAATAGGTGGATGAAAAGTATCAATATAATGGTGTTTGATAAAGCCATTTACCATTCTGGAATGAAAGTGGGAAAACGTGAAAATGGATTTTTTGGTGGGTCTTCGAAATATTCCAAGGGGGAATGATTTTATCTAGAATTTTGTGGATCGAATGATAAAATTATTACATTTATTTCCTATAAGGTAGAAATTCTTAGTGGAGAAGTTAATACATTTGTATGTTTAGGAGATAATATGTCTACATAGGGTGGCATGGACTATAGTTACGTATTGTGAATCTCATGTTACTTCATTCTTATGGAAGGGAATACATAAGGAAAATGGAATGAATATTTTTTTTCTACAAATTTTTACCCATAGATAGATGTGTTGTAAGAGCATACAATATATGAACATGAGGATATGTTGTGGGCATGTGTCCTTGACTTTGGTGGGTCTTGGGATAAAAATATTTCTTTAGTTAAATTTTCCTACAAAAATAGTTATTAAAAAACTATACTAATGGAACCATATGGGGATCATTGTGGATGGCCATGAAGATCACCCCTATGATGGATGGAAGTAAGTGAGTCCAATATATTTGGAACGTTTGTTCTTTTTGAGACATCATAGAAGCTTTAGCATGTTTGAAAACATATTTCTATGTCTTAGAGTATAAAAAACTCATATGATGATTGATGTCGATGACTGCTAGAGAATACAGAGGGTGATCATGTATTCCTCTAGTTTTCTCCTATATTGGGTCACCATAGGATATAGAGGAATGGAATTATGGTTCCTAGTTTTGTTTGACTATTTGAGGTTGTGTAGCGAATCGTTCCAGTGGAATACTGATAGGTTCTTCCAAAAAAATAATGTACGATGCATGATATTTTCCAGGATTCACAGTTATGGCAGTATCATCCTGACCCTTCTCATGTGATCATCACATATGATGATGAACTTGAGGTAGATTCACCCTTTGCGGAGAATCTGATACATGTGTTTTATCGTAGTGAGATCGTGTTTCCGGTATAGACCATGCAAAAAATTATTGTATTTTGGAGACTTGGGAATATACAGGAGGAGACATTAGAACGTAAACATATATGTGGGATCAATGTCCCAATATTTTTGCCTCGAAATCTTCGGGAATCTTGTGAGTGAATATCAAGGATGGGGTATTATATGGTTGGGATAATTTAAGATCCCAACCTTTCTAGATAATAATCGAGATTCTTTTTTGGTAATATTTATTCCTTATTTGATTACTTTTTGTTGGGTTATAGCATGGGGTGTGTTTTGGTGGAAATCTATGAAAAATGGAAGAAAAGGGTTCTTCATGGTTGGAACATGGTTAGGGGAAATTGTGCTATTCTTTATGATTTGAAGTCTAGATCGATTATCATATTATCCCCCAGTAAGTGGATCATATCACGTTTCATTCCTATTCATCCTCCTTCATTCTCTTGTTCTTCTTATGGGATGTAATCGTCTTTTTCTATATATAGATCTGGATTTATTGAATCTAGATCTAGGATTCTTGATATATATTTAAATTTAAGAGACATTTTTTTCATTAATCTTGATGTTTGGTTTTGAGATTCAGATCTACATTTATTTCTTTGTGTAGCTAAATTATTGGGGATTTCTTTTGGGCGATTATTCTTTGAAATTTTGAGTTAGGTAGTCCAATATTCAATTCCCATAGTCATCATTTTTTGTATGAGCATGGAAATATTAGAATATCTAATTTTCATTAGAATTTTTAATTCCAAAATCATGATAAATAATGTGACCCATTAATTAATTGATGTACTGTTGAATTTGAAAATTAATTTAGGAATAAATAATGCGATTTCGGAATTGTGAATTAGATAATTAATTGGGGAATTAATTATTTGCATTGATTTCATGAATTAAGATAATTAATTATGGGATTAATTATGTGATATTGATATCATATAATGAGATAATTAATTGTGGAAGTAATATGAATAATTGAGATTGTGAATGAGTAAATTACTTCTAAACGTTATTTATGGTATTTCGACTTGTGAGTACTTATTATTTAATTGTTAAATTAATTATTTTGATTTACATACTTATTTAATTCGGGAATTAATTGATGGATATTATGTGATAAAATAATTGTTGAATCAGTATTGAAATCTAAGTAATTAATTAATTATTTAATAAATTAATATTATTGATTTCATTATTTAATTGTTTGTTTAAATAATGGAATTATAGAGATTAACTAATTATTGATTTAGTAATGTTATTAATGCGGATAAATAATTATCAAATTAATTATGTGATGTGTGAATGTTAACACACTCATTCATGATTTAATTAAATAATTGTAACATGGTCATTAAAATATGTGTTTATGAATGGTAACATGGGTATTCAAGTATGATTAGTGAATGAGAACATGGTCATATTAATGTCTGATGTATTGATGATAATGTGGTAATTCATGTATTAATTAACGAATGGGATAATGGTCATTATTTTATGTGTAGTATGTATGGTAACATGGGCATTGATGTATAAACTAATGAATAGAAACAAAGGTACTCTGATGTATGACCTTGATTTGGATTGCATTGTACTCCAACATTATACAAAGTAGGTATTGAGATATGATGTCACCATTGAATACGTCAGGCTCCATCATGATCCAAATAAGGTATTAATATACGATATGACTTTGTAAAACGTTGGGCTCTGTGATGATCTAAATTATCCATTTATGCACGGGTGTCCTCATGAACCAATTTGTTAATGTAGTTAAGTAAAGATGAAATGATAATTTGATAATTGTTTACTTATAAATTGTACTCATTTCTTTGTACAACTATATACACTATTTGACTAAATTATTTTTAGACACCCATGGTTATGACCTAATGTGTTGTGCTCACACCCAACTTAAGCTAGAAAATTGGTGGTCGAATAGACTTTATTGTTCAAGTTCATGGTAAGGGAAAATGCTATGTGTTAGATGAATGTGTTAGGATAGAGCTTGGATGAGGGAACTGGACATGGTTCATTACCCTCTTGGGAGTTTTAATTGTCTTTATTTTCAATTTTCAATTTAGAAACATTATATGTACATTAAAATGGAATTTTTAATTGTCCAGTTTTGATATTGTACCTCCATCTTTTGGTCATCTGGTGACCTTGGTACTATTCTGTTTAGGGTTATATATTCTTCTGTTATTTAATATTATTTCAACTAGTTCATTACTTTTGATAAAATTGGTTATATTCTCTCCATTATCTAATTATCATACCCTCATTTCTATTTAGTAGCATCAAGCATATGAGGAGGTGCACCTGAGTCCACAAGACTAACTCGCTCTTGGAACTGAGGTGTGTCACTTGGGTCCGGATGTTACAATATTAAATCAATCCAATTCATTGGTTATTCATTGATATCTCATGAGATAATATGAAGTATAAGGGGGGTGGGTGGTCATTGTTTAGTAGGGGACTCTTTACACCATGATTTTCTAGGTAGTGAACCTTGACTAAGGAAATGAAATATTGGTGAGTGATCCCAAACCACTACGAGACTATGTCCACTATAATAGTATTTGATGTGAAAAATAAATTACTATTCTGATTTTCTATGCATTTTTTAAATGTTAAATCCATAATCCATGTCTCATGATTTACGATCATTGATTGAATGGTTATAAAAATTGTATTTTATAATCATGATCCAATACCCTTATACCTATCACTTGACATAATATGATAAATGATTTATATCTCTAAGGATTATCCTTAATATGAATCTGAGCTCACCCTTTCATATGGTTATAGTTTCCCCAGGTTATGAAGAATTGTTTTAGTATGAAATGATAAAAATATTAATATCATAAAATAAATTTTTTGGAGATGTTGAAGATAATGTATGAAATAAGATCATTATGTATCTTGTATATTGTGATTATAAACCATTACAGTCCCCATGATATTATAACTAAGAAATGTATTGATTATTAATTCAAAATGATGAAATATGTATGTTTATTAAGATTGGGTATCAGGAATTAGTGATCCATACATTTTACAAATATATATAACATATTATTATATGAATATTCTTTACATTACATAACGTCAAATTCTAGAGTCATATAATTATAGTATCATTGGAGACATGGACATTTAAAAAACTTGTTCATAAATGAACTACATCATCCCCCACATATTTCTTCATAACTAGAACCACTCTTAGAGATATAATACATAAAATATATCTTTATATCTTGGGGGAGGAATCATTAGAAATGGTGAACTCAGATGCTCAATAAGGTTAAATAAGGGACAAATCATTGATCACATAATAATAACATGATCAAAAGGGTATTAGATCATGAGATTAAATTATAAAAATCATATCCTCTAGTTCAATGATCGTAATTTTGAATCATGGAATAAATATTGGAATTTCAAAATACATGAATCATAATGGAATCTAATAACAAAAGCCATGATAGAATATCATTGGCATAAGATATGAAATTATAGAATAAACCTAAGTATTGAAATTCATATCCTAAGTTTTCATAGATCACTACCAAAATTATCATAGGGTATAGGGTTTGCTTTCTTAACCATCATATTACTCACTTTTCACTCCCAAGAATATAATAGTGGATATATTCTCTCACTAAACTAGGTTCACGCCACACTACACCCTATTTATGAAAAGATATATTAATCGTTATCAAATGAATTGGAGGGATATATAATTCCACTATCACCCATCACATAATTAAAAACATAAAATTGTGTTCCATAAGGTCCTAAAACAATGAATATATCATTATCCAACTAATGAAATGGGTTTCATAATCATCTCATAATAGTATAACCCATGGAAATGAAATGGGTTTCTTAAATGTTTCATCATTTCATAACCCATTGAAAAGTAAAAAATAATGAATCATACTTTACATACATAGATATTACATCAAAATTGATGAATATTGATTACAAAAATTTAAAAAACAACATCAGGTCCATATAGGTTTAGTTTCATTATAAACTGAGAAATATAATAAACTAATTAATGAGACATATAAATTTCCTCTCACTGATTTATTCACTACGAGACCCCTTTTTTGACATATCTTAAATAATACCATTAATCATTTCCAATGGAAAAGAAACAGAAGGGAGGGTGAAATCAGATTCTCTGAAAGGGTAAAAAAAGGACTCAACAATCATATCATAGTCATAAGATATAATATTTGAAAATTTTATCTTGTATACGAACGATCGAGATATCATGTAATGAGAAAAATCATAATGGTTAATAAACAATCAAAGAAAGTAATCGTAAATTTAAAAACATAATACATAATTTTTTTTCCTACACATAAGAATAGTAAATCCTTTAATATTAGTCAAGTCTCATTCCCATGACCATCATAGTGGAAAAAGACCGTTGGTGAACCAAGTTAAATCCTCATTCTTTCCATGTATTTCTGAACGGAGATTATTTCCTATTCTAGCCCTTTCAATATCATATGATATAAATCATTACCGAATTCATTAGAGGGAGATATAGGTCCCACCCATCACAGAATGAAATCATTCTTACATGTTCCACAAATACATAAATCATTCATTATAGCATAACCCAAGGAATAAAATGGGTTTCATAAAAATAATTCCATCAAAAAATAATCCATGAAAAATAAATGTATTTCATAAAATAATTACATAAAAAATATAATAATAATAGAGTGTTATGACCCAACCCATCTGGGATCATGCATCTACTACCTCAATCCCACCACTATAGCCCAGGGACGATGATTACATTGAAGGCACAACAAACTGAGGGGGAGGTTTTCCAAAGAACATATACACCCTCACACATAGCCAACTCAAAAAAATGGAATGAAGAAAAAAGGAAAAAGATGATACGACACTGTTATAAAAGGAAACCAAACATTCATCAACCTCTAATTAGAATAAGTACAAAAAAAGTAAACTGAAAGGGAAAAGGGAAAAAATAGATGCCTAACTAGAAAAGTGCCATAACCAGGTAGTAAATAAAAAATTAAAACATCTGAGAGATCTTTACTCATAAATATCAATCTACAACCGTGGTATGCAATCCATGAAACTGTATCTATATGCATCTCTACAGTCACAATCAACCATCCTTTCAGCTGTATAAAGAACAACATATGTGGGAAAGACCCATACAAGGGTGAGTATAAACATACTCTATAGGATTCCCTGGAAAGGAAAAGTTGGATCCATAATAGATACCCAGGAAAAGGAATGTAGTAAATATGACAAGGTACAGTAATATAAGTGCAGCTAAACCCCACAAGAGAGTGATGTGAGATCATCCCAACACATGGAGATAGAAACATAGAGAATATAATCTTCTCTATGAGTCTTCTCTACCTATAGTATGAGATTAGACTCGTCCAACCTTGCAAATCTATGCACAGAAATCAAGTTTCATTCCCTGCACATAATCACCTCTCATGGAATGAGAGTAACCAATACCCCTGAGATGAAAGTATAAAAATATTATTTACATATATGTGTGTGTGCTCAGTCAATGAATCTTAAATAAGATAGTATGAGTATCTACATATCATAGCTCATCCCACATGAAGAGTATCCAATAATCTTGAAATAACCACCATCGATTCCCATAATCCCAAATATCAACCTGGAACTTCAAGTCAAAGGGACTCAATCACTACACCTTCATACTATCAACTTTTTGTGCACTCTCTCACCCTCACAGTTTTATGTCACATCACAAGGACACATTATTTTGGGAAAAGCGTTCGTCTATCTTTAGAGTCCAAAGGTACATAAAATAAATCGTAACAACTTGTTTCACATAGCTGATAGGCCATGTATCAATGTCAAGGACACATGCCGGTACCAGTTTTAGTATGCTACTCTAGTCATCTGGTATCCGTGACCTAGTACGTTAGGGGTTTCATCACATAGAAGTCGACGAGAACCCACTTCACATCCCCATTGAGGGGTATTACATTAGAGGTTACTTCCCATCATGCTTCGAAGACGGGACCCATTTCGAATCCCCACTAGAGGGAATCCTGGACCTACCATTGGGGACCCACTGCCCAGCCTAGCTAGATGGTAATCCCAGAATTTCCATCAGGGATTCACTACCCAACCCAGATGGAGGGTAAGCCTGAAACTACTCTATCCATCCGTACTAGGTGGAACCTCTGGGAAAGAATCAAGGAACAACATTGGCCATACCAGCTATATTGTACCATTGATAAACCTTCCATTTCATAATCATCATTAGACATCACCTAAAAAGGCATCACTCCTGAAACATCTCTCATCATATCTTGAAAGCCACTATAGAGGGAACCATTATGTTCTATGTGGAAAAACATCGAATAGGATACATGAATGCTAAAATCCGAGAATAGAATAAGGAGATACGAAAGGTAAAATATTCATAATGTGGTACACAGGTTTTGTGGGGCCCACATGAAACGTGACATCACCTCATCATTAGGTCACCAGGTTCTGTAAAAATCCATTATTTGGTACTAAACTACGATTATGTACCCCTAGGCATGCTACTATACTCTCATAGTATAGAGAAAATATATCCAAAATTCTAATGAGTGCACAGTGCTAGTTGTTGATCTGAATGGATAAAATGTAGGTTCAGTAACACACCCCCTTAAA
Organism: Viscum album; assembly: GCA_963277665.1. NCBI lineage: Eukaryota > Viridiplantae > Streptophyta > Magnoliopsida > Santalales > Viscaceae > Viscum > Viscum album. Next base: position 1,026,287,122 of record OY728121.1, on the reverse strand, counting down.
TAGCCCTAGAACATTGACCGCATCGATTCATATATCTTCTCCACTCTCACAAGAGTCGATGTTGACGTAAGTCTAGGGTTCTCTTTAAACACTAAAAAAATATCTTCAATCGATATTCATTCAAAGATTACCCAAATAATGAGATCCCTAATATTTCTCTGCACTTCCAAATGGATTTCACTATTGTGATCCTGGAGGGAAGATTCACACGATCGACTATTTAGTCTCCCAAAATGGATATCTGAGTGAGAATTCGTAAAACGCTACATTATTCTCAAAGGGAGTCTTGTGCGGACCATGACTCGATCCTGAAAAATTTTATAAAGATCTAACTATTTCGATCCTAAAAAAAAATTGACGAGATTGACTACTTGTTCGTCCAAAATGGATACCCAGTGCAAAAAAGAATTTCACCACAGCACGCGCGAACCGGGCCTCGTGGGGCCTACACCATGACTTTATTGTAAACAAAAGAATGTAGCCTTTAAAATTCTGCACAATGACCAGGTTCACACCTCCACTGACGGCGCATCAAATGGATGTTCCATTTAAAAGATAGTTCTGATACAAGATTTATTAAAAATAATAATTATATTATACCTATCCTACTTAGGAGTTCCGTGGAATCAAACCCGGAGAACAAGGGATAAAACTCCCGAACAGGAAAAAAATTATTTTTATCAATGAGTGGAATGTGTGTCCATAGACAACATGTCAATCAAACACCCTAATTAAGAGATACATCTATTTAAAGCCATATGGTATGATTTGAACAGGTCTGGACAATTCTGATCATACCCCTCGTCCTTGGCTAGCTCAACCCACTTCACCAGACCATGGCCCAACTGTGCTACCTGGCCCATTCTTCAACCGGCCCAGTCCCAACTCTATAGGCTTATCCCCTCACCACACTAGCCAGCGAACCTCGCCAGTTCCACCACCATCCCCTCATCAACATGAAATCCCATGTCATCCGGTTTCTAATCACCCCTCGGTCCCCCGCCTTACCGCCCTTTTACGTTCGAGTCCTGAAACCTTTATCCTTAGACAATCACACCATCGGTGTGATCCGAGACTCGATTCTTTTTCCCAGGACCCCAATAACACCATATAAGTAGACTCCCAACTGCACCGTAATGATGTAACCTCTGACCACATATTCTCTGCACTGCCGGATCGCCCACTTGGTCAGCTCCCACAGTCGCCGCCTTCATGCACAACCACCAACACCAGTTCTCCGGTGGTCCCTTACACGAAACATAAATCATAATTTTCTTGTCCGATCACATATCTAAAAAACGGATTGGTGATACCAGGGACAAGACATTCACAATTCCAACCTCTGTTCGATGTTCCAACTATGTGTTGATCTGTCCAAAAGTGAGCAATGAACATCCACAAAGAACAGATTTATTTTTCAGATAAAACATGGGATTTAAACATGGATCAATGGACATGTTCCTTCGTACGTCTATTATTTATAAATGAAATTACGATATGAGTGACCAAATATACAATTACAATGAAAACGTTCATTTCAAAAAAATGTGGAAGAAATCATACCTCGATTGATTGATTTAGTGCTATTGATGTGTATGTCATGATCGTGATTAGATATTCCAAGGTTCCATCGAAGAGAACTCCTTGATTCGATAAATAAAGGATTAGAGAGAAGATTTTATAGAGATATAGAGAGAGAATATGGGCTTACCAAAATTCTAATCTCTTAAATTTAAATTTATAGAAAAATTTTGGATAGCCAGCCAAGGGTCACAGAATTTAAAACCTCTATGACCTCTAATTTTATGTCACACATAGGTAAAGAACTACATTCCAAACTCAACGGTGGTCTCATATTTCAATTTCAAGTCCCGGTTTCAATGTAATTTGATATGACACCAGGGGTAAAATTATTATGTTAATTTATTTTATTTATAATTCTATACCTGGGTGGCTTTTTTTGATAGGAACCACATTACCACAAAAGTTATGACCCACCTATTGTGAAAACCACATTTTGGACACAACCATGGAATCATATTTCTGATCAGAGCTAACATTTATGATTTATCCAATTTATTTCATGTTCAAAGTATATAATATACTTAATATTTTTATAAAACTAATTTCGTACAAATCGGGCCACAGAATCACATGAAGCCTCAATGCCTAGAAATGGAAATTTATGTAGAAATATTTCGAAGTCATACCAAGAAATAAATTGGTCTCAACATAATTCTTGGCTTCAATATTTTCATCACCAAAAACAAAAAGTATGGAAAAAAAACATTGGATACTGAGCCCGAACCTAGCTCTCTCACTCATCAGAACACTCCTGCACGATTTTGTTCCATTATATATTGCGAACCAATATGATGGTCCATCCACATATGGTCTTCCCCCATCGATGAGATTCATTTGAAGATGAATGTATCTCCTTTTCTATGACACATGGAAAATGTTGTGCTCGAACTCTAGGTTTGGGGGTAGGGCGTGGTGGTAGGCAACCTCACGACCCCTTTGCGTGGTCTCGAATGGCCCGTGTACCTTGGAATTCGTAGGTACAAAATTATAATTAAGTACCACTAGGACCTCTAGAGTACTCCTAGAGTACAATGAATATATATCCAAAACGCTAATGAGTGAACAATGCAAGTTGTTGATCTGAAGGGTGAAAATGTAACTTCAGTAACACGCCTCCTCAAACGGCAAGTAAACATTGACTGCATCCATTAATACATTGTCTCCACTCTCACAAGTGTCGATGATGACCTATTATTAGGGTTATATTCAAACACTATAGAATTATATTCCACTAATATTCCTTTCACAATTCCATAATTAATGATATCACGATTAAGGCTCTGCACATCCAAATAGATTTCACCATTGAGATCCTTTTAAAAAACAAAAAAGGTCGACTGTTCATTATTTCAAATGGATATCTGATGGGAAATTTGAAAAAATATTCATTATGCTCAAAATTAATATCATGTGACCCACACCTTGATCGAAAAACAATTTATACCGATTATTCCATTGTGATCATTGTGGATGAACACACAGTATTGACTAATCATTAATAAAAAATGGATACCCGGTTAAAAATCTCTATTTCACAAAAACATTCTTGAACCGGGACTCAGGGGGTCTGCACCATGTCTATAGATTAAACACCCAAAAGTAATCTTGAAATGTCCTCAATGATATTATGGTCATGCCAACAATGATTGTTTGTCAAATGGATGTTCTGTTTAAAAGATAGGATAGATTCAAGATTTCTTAAAAATAATAATTATATTTTTATTATCCATCAGAAATGTTTCATGGAACCAAAAACCAAGAAAAAGTCCAAAAAGTCCCAAAACTAGTCTATAAATATCTATCTTGACGAGACTAAAAAATGGCCATTGTCAGCATGTCAATTAGATGCCCAGATTGGGAGATACATGTATTTAAAGATGTATGGCCAGATATGAACCATTCATGCCCATTTGGGCCAGAACACTATTCCTTGGACACCCCACCTTGGTCAGCCCGACCCGCTTCACCATCTAGCGGCTAATCCATGTGGTCCAGCATGTTCTGCTATCAGCCCAACCATGGTTGGTCTATACAACCTTCTCTACTCGCCTAACTGGCTATCTGACTACCTCCTCTCCCTCATTGTCCCCTCCTCAATGTGACATCATTTGTTGCCTGGTTCCTGGTCGCCCACTGGTCCCCTACCAAACCACCATGCTAGGAAGGAGAACTGCCACATTGTTCCATAGTTAACTGCACCGCTGGCCTATGTCTGGCCTCATTGCTTCACCTAGAACCCCGACCCCAGTGTCGCGGTCGTCTCCCGACTGCACTATCATGCTGGCCCCGCTAACCACAGCTAGTTCGCACTGCCAACTCTCTTAGTTGTCCCTCTCCCATAGCTTCCACCTCCATGTGCCACCACCAGCACCAGTGCTCTAGTGATTCACACCATGGACCACTGCACCTCTACCACATGCTCGTTGTTAGATCTAAAATTGAATTGGTGATCCCAAAGACTAGACCGTCATAGCTCCAACATCTATTCAATGATCCAATGGTGGGATGACGTGTCCAAAAGTGGGTGACAAATATCCATGATGAACAGAATGATTTTTCATATAATAATGAGATTTAAACATGGATCTATGGATATTTTTTTGTTTCTAATGATGGTTTATATAGGAGATGAAGAAACGAATGACCAAATATGAAATTATAAGGAAATCTTCCATCGAAAAACAAAAGATTAATATATCCCACCATGGTTTAATTGTTTATCGGTACTGAAACATTCATCATGATCCTTCTTTAATACATCAAGGTTCCATCATAGAGAACTATTAGATTCGATGATGAACAGATGGGAGAGATGCTTTGGTTAAGAGAGAGATAGATTAGGGGATGACCCTAATTCTAATATCTTAAAATTATATATTTCGAAAAATTCCAGAAGCCCACCAACAGTCACAGAATCTGAAACATGTGTTCCCTATCATTGTATGTTGTTCTTATGTAAAACACCCCATTCTGAACTAAACAATGTTCTATGATTTACAATATGATTCCCCATTAGAATTCTATTTGATACGACATTATGGGTAAATTAATTAAGTTCAGTTATTTTATTTTTGATTTTTCCCATGGGTGGTATTTTCCAAACAAATCCATCATTGAAAAAATGTATTCCCTAAAAAGTGTAAATTAAACATTCCCGAATAAAAAAGGGACATGTATTTCCTAGTTGAGATTACATTTAATTTTTATCCCATTTACTTAATATTCATATTATAAAAAATAATCAATTATTTATATAAAATTAATTTCGAGAAAAACTGGCCACATAATCACAGTCTGTCTTAACACCTAGCTCGAGAAATATATGTTTAAAAATTCAATGTTTTACAATGAAAAAACTAGGTATATAACTTGAGATAATATTTTAAAAACATATACATATAATTTCATCATATATGGAAAATAATTTTGATAAAACACTTGAAATTAATTTTTTAGTTAAAAATCACTTCTTCTTCAAAAATGATTTCTTTTCTCAAAATGCCGATCATTTTTAAATGAAAATAATTTATTTGAAAATAATCGATGAATTGTGTAATGTAAAATTCATGTAAGTAAGTAGTGTTGACTACATAATAATTGAGTTATTCCTTATAAGTTAAAATTAAATAATCTTCTCGTACTTTTATGAGAAAGTCAACTATTACATCGTATCGATAACAAAAAAATGATTACTTTCATACCATTTAATTTCAATTAACCAATTGGTAAATATTTTTTCTAGAATACATATCATGTTATACTATTCAAATTTTGTAATTATTTCCATCATTATACCCATACATCTAAGGTGGTGGTGAAAAAATTATTACACCACAGAATCGATATGATAAGTCATACGTACACACGCATGAACATTTTGTTTTTCATAGGATGAATAATATGTGTAATATGGTTGTTCCATAATCACAATTATATTTCATTATATATGTGATTTTTTACTTATTTATTTTTAATGAAACAACTCATGAATATAATGTATAAGAATAATGAAGTTTTAAATAATCGGTAGAGGATATTACCTCTTCTTCGATAAGATCCCACTATATCACCTCTTAAATCACTAGAGCTGGTCTTTAGAGAAAAACAGAACCTCTAGAGTGTGAGTAGGGAAATTTAGAAAATAAATGGTTAGGGTATTAATGATATTGAGGGTTCATAATATTATGAATAAGGGGGGGAGTAGGTTTCCTTTTATAATTGATGTGAGGGGCACTTATTGAATCTCCAAAAATATTAATTTAATATAAATTAATTATTAAATCAAAATGTCTCAAAATTATTTTAAGTATAAGATAAGATTATGGTGGTTTAAAATCCTCTAATTAAAATTTCTTTTATACATGTATTTATTTTATTATAAACCTTATCATTTTATTTTACCCATAATTAATATGTTACATTTTTAATTTTGGTAATACCAATTTAAATATTTAGAGATTATATATTCAATATATATGGGGTATATTTCAAATAAATGAAAACATCCTGAACATGTAGACATTATCTTTTTCAATTTTTATTTTTTTGGTATATTATTTTTTATTTTTAAATAATTTTACAACATATTATTTTTATAAAATATAAATAATGTCCACTTCAACATTTGTCATTTCATATAATTTAAATAAAAACAAAATATGGAGTTAAATTTGAAAAAAAATAGTTTATAGAGTTTTAATATGACATAGTATTCTTGAAAATAATATTATTAATCTAATTAATTAATATTATATTTATTTTAATATTTTTCATAACATTTAATTGGTATTTCTATTAATAAAATAATTAATCTATCACTGTTTTGTTTGTATTTATGGTTACTATATAATCTATAAAATTTCAAAATAAATTCAAATGATGTGGAAAATGTAATTATCTTTCTGGAGAATATATATTATGGAATTTATAATATATTTATCACCACATTAACATTATTATACTTAAATGAAATAAGAGAGTGACATTTGTTCACATTAATGTCACTGTATTTTACTTTAATAACATCTATATACTTTTCATGGATATAAGTCCATTAAGTAATTAAATTTTGATCCATAAGAGTTATGGCTTGATGATTACTCATACAATATGATTTTGGAAGGTGTTAGGGTGATTCTATTATCCTTATAATTTTATTTTGGTACCTAAATCACCTGATTTACAATTAACTGTGTTAAATAAAAATTGTCTTAGTTAATATTCATAATATCTAAAAATACATGTAAACTACTAACATAATTTGGACCCACTGAATTAAAATATAGTATCTATTTTTTAAAATTTAAACCACTGAAGTTTTAGTACTAAAATTAAAATTAATCTTGTTTTGGGAACGAGAAAATGAGTGTTTTGAAATGTAAAACCCATAAAAAATTATCATCTATATATATCAAATTTCAATGTAATATCTCATTCAATGAACTTAAAATTATTAAAATGTAAAAATTAATATAATTATACACTAAAAATTATTAAAAGGGTAATTTAGAAAAATAAATAAATTATTTGAAAATTCATTTTTGAATTAAAATGTAATATTTTTTACGATTCATTAAAATATAAAAATTGTATGAATATTACCAAATATGAAATCAATGAAAATATTAAGGTCCCACTCCCAAAGAAAAATTTTATTTTTTCCTACAAAATTTCTAAATGTGTCATAATTTTAATTTTAAATGGGTTCACCTTTCAAAAGTGGTAAAATTACCCTTTTTAAAAATATATGTTTTATTAATCAAATTGGGTATATTCATACCATATTACTAAAATATATATTGGATGAATTTAAATTTTTATTAATATATAGTATAAATATTTCATTAATTTCATTTACTAATTTTAATTCACATTATTTATTAATACCATAAAAACATATATATACATCATTTATATTTTTTATAAATAATTGGTATCCAAAACATTTAGCAAACAATTTGATAAATTAGTTATATTTTTCATCGCTAACAAAATAGCTAGGTTATAATGGTCATTTTATACTAATAGTGTCACGTGGTTCGTTTAAACACACTATTGCATGAAATGAAATCATTCGATGAAAAAATATTTTATGAAAATATATGATAAAAACATATGGGTGTTACATTGTACCAACCGTTAACTAAATTCTCCATCAAAATTATTCATTTGGATGCATATATATATGAGGATAACTCTACCTTATCACATCTTCAAGTTTCCATGTAGCTTCAACAATTTGGTGGCTCTGCCTTAAAATAATAACCAAGCACGTGGTTTTGTTTCGTAGAACTTTTTGTCTTTGACACAGAATCAATATTAGTTGTTCATCATATGAAATATCTTGCTCCAATGGTATGAATTCTATGATTAGTAAATTTTAATGATCTGATATGTAACATCTTAGGATATATACACAGAATAATTCATGAACTTGAGAGAGATTCGGTGGAAAAACCAATCTGTAAGCTACCATCATGTCACGAACCAGGCCAGGTCTTCATCCGACCAGGCGCCCGACCCGGTCCGAAACATGACCATAAGGTAGTTCCTAATCTCCCCAGGCTGGCACAAGTGCCCGGGTATCAAAAATAAACTTGGGAACGATTTACCCGGATGAATAAATATAAAACAGACAACAAGCTGAAAAAAATGAAACTAAAAACTGCCAACCAAACAGTCCTGTATACCAAGTTCATATTTAAGGTTTACAACATGAAATAAAAACCCAAAAGAGACTACATCAAAAGAAACCAAAACTCCAACACAAACCTCTGGGAGACATGAGGAGTCACATCCCCAAGCCACTGCCACCAAACCAACATGAAGATGTCACTGAAAACCAGAACCACCAAAGCTAAGCCCGATGCCTCAACCTGGAATGAAAAAGAAACATAATCTACATACACCCAATGGTGTATGTAGGGTGTGAGTTAAACGCCTAGTAATATGCCTATGAGAAAAGGTTCCACACCGAATTTTTAAATGACAAATACATTTGCAACTTTAATTAAAGAAAAGAACTAAAATCATGAACAACTTTAGAGAAAACGGGTTTAGAGAAAACAATTTTAAAAAGGAACAACTTAAATTAAAACACACGCACACACACACACACACTTAAATTTTAAAATAACCAATGTTTCACACTGATAAGTGTAATGTAACCAAAGAGCACTAACATGGGAGAGGCCGCGTGGGTGTTAGCTAGCTCGGGCCCCTAGATCTTCGTGTCTCGGTGAAACGTGGATTAGAAGGCCACGAACCTCAGAAAATGTGTCTTATAAGGGAATGACCCTCAGAAAATGTGTCCTAGAAGACCACGACCCTCAGAATAACATATGTTTAGTCAGTGTTGCAATCGTCAGTCCTGCTAGTGAAACTGGGTCAATTCACCTCTAGAACAATAGCCCACTAGTCTCGTCTACCCTCTTAGCTACCCGGGCTTCCCAGTTTGTGCTCAAACAAATTTCAAGTTCATGTCACATGTCATATTTATGCACCCAACTAAGACAATACACCACACATGCCAAAAACCACTACTCTCACACAGAAATAAAATTTTGGAAAAATACGCACAGTAAAAATACTTCAAAACTAAATTTTTACTACTTACATGACTAATTAGAAAAAAGGTGTGGTCAAAGAAAACACATTCAATGTCAAACAAACCATTAACATAATTTATTAAAAAAATTCAACCTATGTCTCACTACTTTAAACACCAAAAACCTTTACACCATGCAGTCAAAAAAAAATTATCATCTTTAATAATTATATAATAAAAAATCCAAATTTTCATAAATAAATTTTATTAGAGAAAAACCACTACTTTACACATTTAGTCGACCCAAACCCCCCTTGAATGACCATACACACACGACGTCACCTCCGAAACACAACCCACATTACGCACGCTACTAAAGAAAACCATCCGCACGGTTAAAAGAACATTATTATAATTAAACGAACTACCAGAAAGATTTTTCAAACCATTTTGAAATACGCCGCATGAAATTAAACACCACGAACTCATTAAATGTTCACTTATGACAAAACACATATATGCGCTATGACCAAAACACCAATCACATGCGTGGAAAATTCTAAAAAAATAAACTGCACAACTTATGAAGCACTAGAAAGCAGTTCGACGGGGTTTTTCACAGCAAAATACTCATTCCATATTAACACCCTAGTAAACACATTAAAACATACCGAACCTCAAGTAAAAATTCATGTCGCACCAAAAAAAATGACTATTAAACATGCTAAATTAATCAATTAAGAAAATGAACTTATAAATTAATAATCATATGAAAAACCACCTACCTCAGTGTGGAGAACTTCAAAAATTTGTTGTGTAACACCCTTGCACACCAATATCACCTCCTTCAACACAAAATGACACTAAAAATAAATTATTAGACCAATTGCATCAAAACTGAATCAAATGTAACTCAAAATAAAAACTGGAACCCTACAAAAATAAGGGGATGAAATTCAGCGGAGGAAAGCGCACAACTGGGAAGCCACCAGAATGGGAGTCGTGCAAATCAGGAGTCACTGGAAGGATCGACCAATATGGGGGAGTTATCGTAGGGTTGCATCGAGCCAGAAAACTGGGTGGTGTGTGGCTGTGCGAAGGAAAAAAACAGCAAGGTTGCTGGACACCGGTGTGAGGAGGACGTGCGGTGCAAGGCGGCTGAGGGGAGGTGTGGTGCATCGGTTCGAGGGAAGCATGGAGGCGCACACAGTAGGTCTGATGAGGAAAATCGAAGGGGCTGGAGGAGGGAGAAGTCCGATCGTGGAGGGTTACAGACAGTGTGGGAGGGATGGACGCCGCTAGTAGGGGTGGCGTGAGGTGAGCCAGAGGGAGAGGCACTGGTCCGCCACGACGCTAGAGGGGAGTGAGGGAGAGCAGCGCAAAAGGGTTTGGGGGGTTTCAGTGCAGGTAGGGTTAGGAAGGATGTGCCACAAACTAGAGGGAGGAGAGGGAGAGGTCCTTCGTAACAAAAGAGAGGGGAATCAAGAGAGGAGAGGAAAAAAATAAAAAGAAAAAGAAACACAAAAAAATAAAAAAAATAAAAAAATAAAAATAAAGGTAAAATAAAACCTAAAAAATATACATTAACTTAAAATAATAATAATATTGTTAATAATAATGGTAATATAAGTGTTAAAAAAATGATTTAAAATAAAATTATAACAATAGCTTAAAAATAATTATTTCCACATTAAAATCATAACAAAATCAATAATAATAATAATAATAACAATGATAAAAGTGACATGCTGAAAATTTTATAACCCTTACAATAATTTAATATTATCTAACTAATTAAAATATTACCGAAATTATAATAATAAGAAGAAAAATCCCCAATAATAATAATAATAATAATATAACTCTTAAATTAGTTAATCATTTTTCATATATTATTTTTCTCTTAAAGTATTATTCAACTTGTTAATTAAATGATTACACGCGCACTGGGTAGGTCGCACGAACACCTGATGAAGCCATGTGGCTTCACCCATTCCTTGCCTGCGCTCCGTACACTACAAAGCCAAGACACTCATTTACCATCAAAACTCAAAAAATCAAGTCGGTTCTAGCAATGTGCACGGTCATGTGCATGGTCGTGCACCCAAATAATAACACATTCATTAATATAACATCATCCATCTACGATTGGGTGCTACACACGGTCGCGCGTATGGGCGCACACCCGTATAAGATCCCAAATCCCCTTTAAATTAGAATCGATTCAAACTGCAACTCAAAAGAAAGACCAGAAATAATTAAATTAAAATAAATCATGGTCAGGGTGTGACAATTCTCCCCACTATGAAACTTTCTGCCCCAGAAAGTCCCAAAAGGCCAGGTCAACCAAGGGTTCCAAACAAGACCGCGAAGATTCATAAAACCAAACCTCAATCCCCCAAAGACCGAGCATTTAAAACATCGATGACCTGAGACATCAAAGATCTCAAAACCAAAATCACCATGAAAAATTACCAATAACAAGAAATTCGCCTCAAAACATAACTACAACATGGAACACCCCGACCCGTAACATAGGGATCACCAGGGCCGCTCGAGTTCTCCAAGAATAAACGTCCAACAACCCACTATCTGAGATAAACAATTATCATGGTCAAGGTCAGGCGGAGCAGAAGCAAAGAGTTTCTCATCCAAGCGCACTTTGAAAACAGAGTCTTGCACAAGCCCATCCTATGGTGGTCTCCCCACCATATTAGGGTTCTGGTCAAACACTAGTTCTCCAAACCAAGGTGACTCACAAACCCAGAAAAACCTCTGATACTGGCTTGACCATCCAATCTCCCTATGTTTAACCAACTAACACAAGTGGGGACATTAGCGAGACCCGCACCAGGTCTCCCCACCATTTTAAAATTTCTTGACACCACGAAACCCGCCTACACGGGCCGACCTGTACGGATGATTTCTACACTGGCCACTATTCCATCACATGAGATGGTTTTGATAGCAGAAACTCCTAACCTATTTTCAAACTGGACATGCATGTGTTAATCCCAAAAGAAATGAGCATCTCTGAAATGAGTACGATTTCGATCCATAACTGTCCACAAGAAGGTTCACGGAGCACGCCCTCCAGCTTTACAAAAATACGGATTTTCAAAACTTCTTTAAGTCCCAAAAGGAACTCCCACAACCTAAGACTGCAACAAGAATACAAGTCCATCATACCCATCCCAGAAAAAAAAGAACCCTTCAAAGGAGATACCGCAATAAGAAAATTTAAGCAGTCTCCATCCCGTCACTACAGACTTATGTCAGATCGAGCCCATTCCACACCCGATGAGTTTTGACTGCGCGCAAGCTTCACCCTATGACCTATGGCTGGGGCCCTGATGCCTGAAGCATCTACCACCTCATAGTCATAAGCTGACAACCTCTGACTGGAACTTCCTCTGCTGAAAAGGTATCTTACCTACTTCTCGTGTACCAAGTGGCCACTCAGTCGACATACCAATAGATAATTTTAGCGAATGACTTAGAGCACCAGACTGGCCACACTAGAGAAAGGAGGTTGAGCGGTTTTTCTGACACGCAACATGAACTAATGGAAGGATCACTCCACGAACTAGTCCCTTTGGTTCACACTATTCATCAGATGAGGGACCTACTCTTACCACAATATAAACAGGACCAAAAACTTGTACGATTTTTAGACTGACGGTTCCACACTACTTCTGGGGCACATGGAACTAGCTCATCAAAAAGGTCAACATACCTCATTCTCTGCATGTTGACTGGTCGAGCACCTATGAGATAAACCACCTTTCTTGCCTTCTCTTCTTTAGTTACAATTGTGGAATGAGGCTAGTCTTGAGGATCACGCATGAAATCCTCATTTGCAACAAAAACGAAATGATCACCATTCACTAGTTTAGTCCTGCTCTACCAGACGTACTTGAGAAAGTCTACATCCGCACAAAATTTGGAGTTCCTCCAAAACCAGAGACACTCTTAACTTCTCAAAGTATTAAACAATATTAAACAGACCTCGACGTCTATGAAAAATCGACACCATCGAGCAGAACCCAACTCTCCCACTCCACTGGCAGTCTGGGTTGAGCCAAGAACTGAGAGGCTTATTGGAAACCCATGGGACATTCCTAGGGGGCATATCCAAAAAAAGAAACACAAAACAGTCTTCCAAAAATCCAAAACACATCACAAAACAAACATCCATTCCTCAAACACAATTTCTAGTAATTCCAATTTAAAACATCAATTCATTCTTAAAGAAAAAAACTCGCTTGTATAACCAAGAACTGCACAACAAGCCTAAAATCAATTTTGGAAATCCATATTTTACTCTAAATGCAATGTCATTTTTTTCATTTCCAAAACCACTTGAGCACAAAAACCCATTTTAGAGAAAACCCCACTTTTCTGGAAACAAGATAAAACTTTTAAAATCAATCACTCACCACTGATATTATTTGATGCCTCGCAGATTTGACTTTCCGTGCCACCCATGCACCCATCCACACAATCCACCAACTATCCATTAATCGCGTCCAAGTGCCCACGTGATCATCTATAAGAATACCACTGGACAAAGCAAGGTTCTTCCGGTTTAAAAAATGAACCATTCTCAATATTCCAAAAAAACTCTTTTTTTTCATAGAAAATCATTTCAAATATTCAAGAAAAATTTTCAAAATGTTTTCCATCTTTAAAACAACCCACTTCAATTTCGGATAACCCAAGATATTATTTTAGGAATTCAATTTTCAAAAAATCAAATGCCAAATTTCTAAATACAAAGTCCAAGAGAAATGCACCCCAAATATCATGTTAACCGAACACCAAAATAAAATAAGAGCAGCACCGAAGTCTGATTCCCGTTTTAAAGGAAAACAATTTCATGCCAACCCCAAAATTGAAGCAAGATATCATAAACATTAAAGAACCGGGGTGGAGGACTAGTGGTCGTGTCTAACCCAGCTACATGGTTTAGCAGACCATGCCCTAGGCAAGCACTAACCACTAGGGGTGTCGAACCGTAATCTTGGGCATCACAAGGGTCGCTAATCCATATGAGACCGCACGTAGTACCGATTCACTCCCATTGTCATCCCCCATCCACCAAGACTAAGTCCAAAACTTAAATCCAAAATTACCTCTGGTTACTCGATGGTCGGAACAAGTAAGAGTTCAAGACGCTCTCCCCGCACATACCACTCGAGTACCGATATTCCTATCCCTGATCTACCTGACATCCCAAATAATAAGAACAATATACTCCCTATGATACCATTTTTTCATGAACTTGGCCGGGTCGTCATCCGACTCGGCGCCCGCCCGGTCCGCAACATGAGCTGAAGGGCATTCCCGATCCCCACGGGCTGGCACAAGTGCCCGGGTATCAAAAATAAACTTGGGAACAATTTACTCGGATGAATAAATATAAAACATAAAACATGCTGGAAAAAAATGAAACTAAAAACTGACAACAAAACAGACCCATATACCACGTTCAGATTTAAAGGTTACAACATGAACTAAAACCCCAAAAGAGACTACATCAAAAGAAACCAAAACTCCAACACAAACCTCTGAGCGACATGAGGAGTCACATCCCCAAGCCACCACCACCAAACCAACACGAGGATGTCACTGACAACCTGGACCACCAAAGATAAGCCCGATGCCTCAACCTGGAATGAAAAACAAATAGAATCTACACACACCCAAAGGTGTATGTACGGTGTGAGCTAAAATCCTAGTAATATTCCATTGAGAAAAGCTTCCATGCACAATTATTAAATGAAAAATAACTTTGAAACTTTAGTTAAAGAAAAGAACTAAAATCTTGAACAACTTTAGAGAAAACATGTTTAGAGAAAAAATTTTAAAAAAGGAACAACTTAAATTAAAACACAAGCACACTCACACACACACACTTACTTTTTAAAATAACCAAAGTGTCAAACTGATGACCGTAAAGTAACCAAAGGGCACTAACATGGGAGAGGCCGCTTGGGTGTTAGCTAGCTCGGGCCCCTGGATCTTCATGTCTTGGTGAAACGTGGCTTAGAAGACCACGACCCTAAGAAAATGTGCCTTAGAAGGCCACGACCCTCAGAAAATGTGTCCTAGAAGAACACGACCCTCAGAATAGAATATATTTAGTTAGTGTTGCAATCGTCAGTCCTGCTAGTGAAACCGGGTCGAGTCACCTCTAGAACACTAGCCCACTAGTCTAGTCTACCCTCCTAGCTACATAGGCTTCCCAGTTTGTGCTAAAAAATATTTCAAGTTCATGTCACATGTCATATTTATGCACCCAAATAAAACAAAACACCACACATGCCAAAAACCACTACTCTCACTCAGAAATACCATTTTGGAAAAATACTCACACTAAAAACATTCCAAAACTAAATTTTCACTACTTACACGACTAATTAAAAAAACAGTGTGGTCAAATAAAACACTTTCAAAGTCAAAAAAACCATTAAAAGAATTTATTAAACAAATTCAACCTATGACGCACTACTTTAAACACCAAAAACCTTTACACCATGCAGTCAAAACAAATTTTTCATCATTAATAATTATTTAATAAAACAATCCAAATTTTCATTTATAATTTTTTTAGTGAAAAACTACTACTTTACAAATTTATCCAACCCAAACCCCCCTTGCATGAAAATACGCACACGATGTCACCTCAGGAACACAACCCGCATTACGCACGCTACTAAAGAAACCCATATGCATGGTAAAAAACCATTTCTATAATTAAATAAACTACTAGAAAGATTTTTAAAACCATTTCGAAATACGCCACATGACATTAAACACCACAAACTAATTAAATGTTCACTTATGACAAAACTCATATAGACACTATGCCCAAAACACCATTCACACCCTTGGCACATTCTAACAAAATAAACTGCACAACTTATGAAGCACTAGAAAGCAGTTCGACAGGGTTTTTCACATCAAAATACTTATTCCATATTAACACACTAGTAAAAAGATTAAAACATACCGAACCTCAAGTAAAAATTCATTGGAAACTAAAAAAACTGATTATTAAACATGATAAATTAATTGATTAAGCAAATGAACATAACAATTAATAATCATACACGAAACCACATACCTCGGTGTGGAGAAGCTCAAATATTTGTTGTGTAACACCCTCGCACACCAATCGCACCTCCATCAACACAAAAAGACACTAAAAATAAATTATTAGACCAATTACATCAAAATTGAATAAACGTAACTCAAAATACAAACTGGAACCCTACACAAAGAAGGGGAAGAAATTCAAAGGAGAAAAGCGCACTACTGGGAAGCCACTGGAATGGGAGGCGTGTGCAGCGGGAGTCACTGGAAGGATCGTCCGATATGGGGGATTTATCGCAGGGTTGCATCGAGCCAGAAAACCGGGTGGCATGTGGATGTGCGAAGGAAAAAAAACAGCATGGTTGTTGGACACCGGTGTGAGGAGGACGTGCGGTGTGAGGCAGCTGAGGGGAGGTGCGGCGCGTCGGTTCGATGGAAGCATGGTGGTGCGCGCAACAGGTCCGATGAGGAAAAGAGATGGGGTCGAGGAGGGAGAAGTATGATCGAGGAGGGTTACAGGCGGTGAGGGAGGGATGGACGCCGCTAGTAGGGGCGACGCGAGGTGAGCCGGAGGGAGAGGCGGTGGTCCGCCGCGACGCCAGAGGGGAGTGAGGGAGAGAAGCACATAAGGGTTGGGGGGGGGGGTTTCAGCGTAGGTAGGGTTAGGAAGGATGTGCTACGAACCAGAGGGAGGGGAGGGAGAGGTCCTGCATGACAAAAGAGAGGGGAAGCATGAGACAAGAGGAAAAAAAGAAAAAAAAAAGAAAAAAAAATAATGGTAAAATAAAACCTAAAAAAATATACATTAACTTAACATATTAATAAGATTGTTAATAATAATGGTAATATAAGTGTTAAAAAAACATGATGTAAAATAAAATTATAACAATATCTTAAAAATAATTATTACCATATTAAAATCTTAACAAAATAAATAATAATAATAATAAAAATGATAAAAGTGACAGGCTGAAAATCTTATAAACCTTATAATAATTTAATATTATGTAACTAATTAAAATATTACCGTACTAATAATAATAAGAAGAAAAATCCCCAATAACAATAACAATAATAATAATAATACAAATCATAAATTAGATAATCATTTTTAATATTTTATTTTGCGCTTAAAGTATTATTCAACTTTTTAATTAAATGATTACCCGCACACCGGTTAGGTCGCATGAAAACCAGACGAAGCCATGCAGCTTCACCCATTCCTTTCCCGCGTGCCGGACACTACCAAGCCAAGACACTCATTTACCATCAAAACGCAAAAACTCAAGTCGGGTCTGGCAATGTGCAGGGTCGTGTGCAAGGTCGTGCACCCAAATAATAACACATTCAATAATAAAACATCATCCAACTACGATTGGGTGCTACACACAGTCGCACGTACGGGCGCACACCCATATAATATCCCAAATCCCTTTTAAATTAGAATTGATTCAAACCGCAACACAAAAGAAGGACCTGATATAATTAAATTAAAATTAAGCATGGTCGGGGTGTGACACATCATAGCACGATGCAAAATTTCAAAAGCGATAATATACCTAGTGCCTAGCTTGAACTTTGTTCCAAATATGATTACTCTCTTCCAAGGATATTTTTTAAGAAACACTTAGTCTCCCTCTTCAAACTCTAGGTCTTTTCATCGGTTGTTAACATAATTTTTTTTTGACTCTGAGCAACTCTTATGTGTTATTGTATTGATCAAACATTATCTAACATTTCATCAAAATGACTAGGTCCTAATATATTTATTTACCCTATCATCCTAGCAAGTTTGAGTTCTTCACTTCATTCTATATAGGGATTCGTAAGGGGAAATCAGAATTACTTACTGAAAGCTATTGTTGTAAAACATTCTACCCAAGATATGTGTTCATCCCAACCACCATTCAAATCCATTGAGAACACATTCAACTTGCCTTATTGAGTTTGAATTTTCCTAGCAGACAGACCATTTTTCCGATGATTATATGAAGTGCTAAAACATTACTCTATATCTAGATCCTATTGATGACTTTTACAGATATTTGAGGTAAACCTCAGGTGACGATCCAATATAATGGGAATTGGAAGTCCATGAAATATTAACAATTCATTTATATATCTCATGGAAAGATGATCAAGAGAGAAATCATGTCTACTATCAATGAAGAGTTCTTAATTCTCAAGGTAATCAACTATAACCCATACTGTATTAGGGCCATTATATTTTTTGGGAAGTTTGAAAAATAGCCTATAGTGATGTTTTCCCATTTCCATTCTGGTATGGGTAATGGTGGTAACATCCACTTAGACTTCTGTCTCTCATCCTTATCTTTTGTACAAACCTAACACAAAAAGGCATATTTAAAAACATATCTTTTCATTCCATCCCACTAGAAATAATTTTTTAGGTCTATGTACATCATTGTGCTTCCAATATGAATAGTGAATTAATAACTATGGCCCTTATCCAAGAGATCATAATTTAATTATGGTATGGGAGGAATGCAAACTCAGTTCCTAAACCTTATTATTACATATAAATCAAGGTTAAATTCCAGAACATTTCTCACCTTCTTTTTTATCTATACATCTTCCTTTTGCACCTCCTTAATAATTTCCTATAGAGATGGTTAAACATTTAATTTATAAGGATAAGATTTCCCACCTTATTTTAAAACATTTATGATCCATCCTTCAAAACTCTATAAATATTGGATATTTTTTATCCTCATCATAGATAGGAATTCATGGTCCTTTTGGCTCAATGAATCTACCATATTGTTTTCTTTTCTAGGGTAGTCTTTAATCAATTCTAACCATCTTCTTTTGCACAAATTAATCTCCTTTTGTGTGAAAATATTCTTTAATCGTTTATGATCATTATAAATGTTAAACCTTTCACTATAAAGATAGTTACTCCATATCATTAATACAATGATTACCACAGATATCTCCATATCATGAATGTGGTAGTTTTGCTCATGGATTTTCAATTGTACAACTACATAAGCTGTGATCATATGATGTTTCATTAGAACACATCCTATCCCCTTCATGGATGAATAAATATAGATCACAAACTTTTCTCCACTATAAGGTATTGTGAGAAAATATACACTGGATATCCATCTTTTTGGATCCTTGAAAGTCTCTTCACCTTCCTCGGTTTACATGAACATAACTCCTTTCTGAGTCGTCCTGGTCCATGGATTAGATAGTCCATGGAAAATATTTCTCAAAACATTGATAATATCTTACCAAGCCAAAAAATCATGGCATCTCAATTTCCATTATTAGTATAGGAAAATATTAATGAACTTCTATTTTTTATATATCCACATATATCCCCTATCATGAGATTATGAGAACCAAAAATGAATCATTATAAAGAAAAAATTCACATTTGGTAATTTTTTCATAAAATTTATACTTTCTTAGTGACATCAATACATTTCTCTTATGATATTCTAGATATTCCTATCTCTTAAAATATACATGAATTTATTCTCTAAAAGCTACCACAAACTAATCATGATATTATCAAAACAATTTATTTTTTAGATCCATGATGATTGGAGGGTAATTAGTTATACCAAAAGGCATCGCTATAAATTCATAGTGTCCATATCATGTACAGGATGATTCCTTTCATATATCCTCCTTATTAAACCATATATGATGATACCTAAATGAATATCAATCTAGGATAAATATTTTCCTCCACATAGTTAGTCAAATAAGTCATCAATGTAGAGAAAAAGATATCTATTCTTGATAGTGATATATTTTTTCATCATAATAAATGAAAATTATCATTGATCCAACTTTATTATTAAAAAATAGAATAGGTGCACCACAATGTGATAAAATAGGGTGTATAAATCCCATTTCATGATTCAAATGGAGTTGCCTACTCAATTCATGCAACTCAATTGGGTCCATTCTATATGGTATCTTTGAAATAGTCATATAACCCATTATGAGATCTATTGAAAACTAATCATCATGATTTGTTGAGAGACCCTAAAAAATTTTTAGGAAGACTTCAAAAAACAACCATACAATAGGATTATCCTTAATGGTGTGTTTCTCCCTAGGTAATTGAGATAGATAACCTTCATCTATAGGAATCAACACCCATAAGATGAATGAAATTTCCACCGGAATGTAATACTCATCCTTACATCAATAGGTGACCATAGATTGATCTTGAATATTAAATGTGACATCCCTTCCTTAGAAATTGATATGATCTCCATATAGAGAAAGATAATAAATTCCAAGAATGACATCAAATTCCACTAAATAGAGGATCACAATATATTCAGGAAGCACTTTCCAATAAAAATAAACTATTGAAGAATTATAAACATTTGATTCGACCTATGTGCCATTAAGAGTTGTCACATAAAACTAATCCTTTAATTATTGAGGATATAATGTGATACCCTCAAGAAAGTATTCAGATATAAAACAATGGGTGGATCTAGAATCAAATAAAACATTTTCATCTTTAGAGTGGATTATAAGTGTACCTTTTACCAATTCGTTGTCACATTCCACATCTCAAACAGTGAGTGCATGTGACTTTCCATTTCTACTGGACCTAAGTGTTTGGTAACATCGATCATCATTGATAACCATTTGATTAGGTAATTAGTTGGAATAATGAACATTTTCTATGCATGTGTAACATTGATGTATATGAGGTGCATTTTATGTATCCTTTTCTCTATTCAAATTATTATACATATATTCCCATCACTTAATCTTTAAAATACCCTATGACCTTCTCTCCTGTACATATGACATTCGGTAGTCACTTTTATTTAATTTCCTCCTTGTTTTTTTCCACACATTGAGCATAAGGGAAAACTAATCTTCCATTTAGTGTGGTCTTTATATTTTATCTTGAATTCCATTTTTCTATTCTTATCAAACCCATTGGATTTATGGGTTTTTATAAACTATTTAACAACATTGATATCATATCGAAAAACTTCCACATATTTATTGAACTTCCTTATGGATAATTCCCTTTAGATAAATGTTTTTTGACACTAAATATTCGACCATTTATACTATTAGGTTTGATAATAAATGATGAAGTGTAACTTGAAAGTCTAGTAATATTGGATTCAATGGTTCCAATAGATTCATCGTCATTTTTCTTAATCTCAAATAATTGATTCTCAATAATTATTTGAAGAATATGAGGAATATACTTATTGAAAAATATTTTCATGAATTAATCTCCTTCCATGGATTCAATTTCAACTCTTTTCCTCATATTATTGATAGGGTTACACTATAGACCAGCTTCACCTGCCAAATAATAGACTTCTAAGATGAATTTCTCATGTTATTAACATTAGAGAAATAAAAATGTATTTTTAGTGGACCTAATTTATTGTTCACCCACTACTAGATCAAAAGACACACAAAAAGAATGTGGGAACTACCTCATGATGGAATCAACAGAATGTTGTTCCCACCATTTCTCATATTGAAGTCATGCTTGCTTCAGAGGTTGAGAATCTTGTGTGAGAATAGCTACATGAATTTTCATTCCATCTCCCATAACATTTGATTTCTCAGGAGGACAATAATTTCATTTCCCATCAAATTCAACATTAATGTTGTTCCATCATGTTTGAGTCGTTGACAAAAATCGAGAAGCATAGTTTGAGAAAAAAAAATCATAATGGGAAGACCATATAATAAAGAATAAAATTTCAATTTAAGAAAATGTATGTTTTATCCTAGGTTATTCATTATTATTTATAAGAAACCGGTATTGTAACCTATAACCTTAGTATTCTTACTATGTATTTCTCATCATAGTTTCATATGGATAACTATAACTTTTCTCTAATACCAACAATAATGGACCATACATTATATAAATTGATATTAGATCATAATTGACCAATATTCACTATAAAAAAACAAAACCATTCTAGGACCATATAGGTTTAGTGTCCTTAGAAACCATAGAACATAAACAATTGTTTCGTAAGACATATACAATATCTCCCTCTTATTTATTCATAACTAGACCCATTTATTTACATATCATTCATAATACAGTTCCTCATTGACTAGGTAAAATAAAAATAAAAATTGTGTGATCTTAGATTCTCTATAAGGGTAAATAAAGAAGATATCAATCATACTGTAATCATAATACATAGGATATGAAAATATTATCTTGTATATGAATGGTCACGATATGAGGTCATGGGATAAATCATAATTGTTAATAAAATATCAATGAACATAATACCAAAAGTCAGAGCATAGGAAATGAATTTCTTTGGCATATAGGTAATCATATAAAGTCATTTCATATTAGTCCATTCTTATTTCAAAGACCATCATAGTGGACAAATTCAATTACTGAACAGAGTTCACTCATCATTACAACCATGTGTTACTAAATCGAGATCATTTCATGTTCTATCCCTATCTCTTTCATTATATATAAATCATTATCTTCTGTATTGGAGGGAGATATAGGTCCCACCCATCTCATATTAAATCATTATTATATGTTCCACAAAAACTTTAATCATTCTTTATAGAATAATCCAATGAATAAGACGAGATTCTTAAACATCATTTCATCATAACATAATCCATGAAAAACAAATGGATTTCATAAAAAACATTCAATCAAAAAAAAATAAAACCCTAAGAATAATATGTATATTATACACAAAATATAACCTTATAATTTCATCTTAGATGAAAAATAAATTTGATAAACTAATTGAAATTATTTCTTAAGGATAATATTATTTCTTATTCAAAATAGTTTTCTTTTCTCAAAATGTCACAGAATTTTAAAAAAAGTAATTTATTTGAATATAAAATTGTAATATTGTGAAGGATTCTTCATGTAAATAGGGAGTTATGAAAATCTAAAAATCAATTTATTTCATACAAGTTATAAGAAAACATTCTTCTCGTACTTTTCATAGAAATAAAAAAAAGTACCTCATATCAAAAATGACAAAATATTCATTTGATACCATTGAATAAACATTCACATATGGGTTAAATTTTGTTTAAATTAACTTATATGGATATAACTAATATTTTGGAATAAATATTTTGGAAACAGGGACACAAATGATAAATATACCACATTAAATACTTAAATGTAAACAATCTCAGGTACAAATGATATTTCCAAATTATCCCATACCATAGGTATGCTATCCATTGTATTTATCTATACCACCTATATAATGATTGAAATAATTTCAATTAATTATTCCAAAATCATTTTTATTTTTATGATATCTTATATGATCATGTTATCATCTGTTTGTTGGTAAAAGTTCATTATAACTCGTTATTTGTGTGTGAATGGAATTGTTTATTTATTTATGTTTTTATGATATGTTCTGTTTCTCCATATTGTGTAATATTTATACCATTAAAAAATTAAATTAACATAATATATTAAATATTTATTCTATATATAAATTTATATAATCATGCTTTAATAGATATCATGTACAATTGCATCGTGGAGAAGGTTGGTCATATGTACTCACGAGCAACAATATAATTCTCATAATTGTGAAATGGTATAGAAGTGGATGGTATATATTATGTTCCAAAATATATATATTGTTATAATAATCAATATATTTATTATTTCTATCATTATACTCATCCATGTATGATGGTCGTCAAAACTGATTAAACCACGACATGGAGATGGTAAGCCTTACATACACACGTGTGGTGATTTTTTTTCATAGGATGTATATAAGATTGAATATGGTTGTTCCATATTCATAATAATATATCATCATATTTATGAATCTGGTATTAGTACAATGTATTGAAACAACTCATGAAGAGAAAGTAGAAGGAGTAATATGTTTGAATGAATCAGGAGAGGAGATTACCTCTTCTTTGACGATCTCCATCTAGATCACCTCTTAATGAACTAGGGTTGGTCTATGGATAATTAAAAAACCTAAAAAATGAAACTAGGGATGTTGATAAGGGAAATAGTTAGGTAATGAACGATATTAATGGTTTAAAATTAATTTAATAATTTAGGGAAGACGTTCCCTTTTATAATTAAGGTGTGGGGCACTTATGGAATCTCCAAAAATATTCATTTAATATAAATAAAATTGTCAACTCAAAATTACCAAAAATTGTGTCATGGAGAATATATTATAAGGGTGATTATAACTAATATCCTATAATAATTTTGTATAAATTTTTTTATTATATTTTATAAATTATCATTTCATTTAACCCTTAATTAATCTATTTTTTTACTATGGTAATAAAATTTAACTATTAGGATGCTATAAATTATACATATATGGAATCAATTTCCAATAAATGGAATCATTATGAACAATAAGAACTTATCATAATATCTTTTTTTAATTTTTAATGATTTTTTTTTATTTTTCAATAATTTAAAAAATTTTCTTTTTATAAAATATCAATACGGTCGATTTTGACACTATATATTTCATTGAATTTAAATAAAATCCTAATTAAGATATAACTTCAAAAACCCATTAATAGAATTATAATATGTCATTATAATCTATAAAATTATTGGTGTACCATAATTAAATTAAAATTATATTTATTTTAATATTTACCATATAATTCATTTGACATTTTTATTAATAAAATAACTATTGTATCACTGGGGTGTTAGTATTTATGATAAATATTTATTCTCTAAAAATCCTAAATAAATTACCATGATGTAGAGAATATCATTATATTTCAAGAGGATATTTATTATCAAAGTTAAGTCATATTTATAAATATATTAAAATTATATTCTTATAATAAATAACAGAGTGGCATTTTGTCACTTTCTTTTCACTTTCTTTTTATTAATATTTATATCATTCACATAGACAAGAGTCGATTAGATAATTAAATTACGATAATTATGTATTAATGGTTGATGGTAACTCATCTGATAATATTTTTTCAGGTTTTAGGGTAATTGTATTCTCCTTATCAATTTATTGTTACCTAAATTACCTGATTTACCTTTAACTTCGTTAAATAAAAATTATCGTATTTACAATTCATAATATCCAATAATAGATGTAACCTTTTAATATATTTTGGAACCACTGAAACCAAACATTTAATACATTTTTCATACTTGAAATTACAGATGTTTGAGTAATTAAATTTAAATTAATCATGTTATGGTCATGTAAAATGAGTGTTTCTGAATGTAAAAACCATCAAAAGATTTTCATGTGTTTATATCCAATTGAAACGAAAAATTTCATCAAATAAACTTAATTACATTAAATTTTAAAAATAAAATATAATTATAATTTAAAAATAATTAAAAGTATAATCTTTCAAAAAAAATAAATTATATGAAATATATGTTTTGAATTTAAATGTTGTATTTTTCACTATTCATTAAAATATAAAATATGTCGATAAAATAGAAAAAATTCAATCAATATAAATTTTGATGTTTATTTTCCAATTAATAATATTATTTTGTCACATAAAAATTATTAATGTTTCAAAACATTAATTTTAAATGGTTTCTCCATTAAAAGGTGGTAAAAATACACTTTTGAAAAATATATGTTTTTATTCATGAAATATGATTTATTTATACCCTATGAAAAATATATATATTGGATGAATACAAAAAATTATTTATTTAATATATAACATATATATATCATTAATTTAATTTACTAATTGTTATTATCTTAATTTATTAATATAAAAAATACAAATATTTAATTGATTTATATTTTTCATAAATAATTTCTAGTCAATGAATTTACCATACATTTTCAAAAGTAAGTTATATTTATTCTCTATAACCAAATGGATATTTTAAAATGTTAATTTTATACAAATGAAATATTGTGGATCATTTACACTCATAATTTTTTGTAATGAATGATATTGATGGAAATTTATTTAATGAAAATATTTCATAAAATCATCAAGGTGTTAAGAAATTGTGCTTCATAAACATCTTTTCATCATGATAATAAACAATATAGATAAATAATATGGCTGGAATCATCTTATCATATCCCTATTAATTCATATGGAATATGAGGGATATCTTTTAGATGAAAATTCCTTAAGAATATCACTTTGAGTGATTCTTTTGTAAAATATTATTTTCACATTGCAATCACTTATTTAAAATCGAATGATCTAACAAATATTACAGAAAAAATTCTTTCAAAAAAAAAATGGAATATTTTAAAGCGTTATTAAGATTATTTAGCCATCATGAAGAAGGAATATTTTTTCATATCATATAACTTGAAAGAAAACATTCCTTTCAATTATTTGTCAAATCCGAAAAATATGTCATTCAAAAATTGAAACTAAAATTAATTTTAAAATATTTCATAAAAATTAAATAATGGGTTAAAATGAAAAAAAATATGAAATTAATCATCCTTTAATTTTATTTAGAAAAAAATTATATGTATGAAAATGGTTTTTGACCTAAAAGAGATATAATGTCGGTTTTCGTTAAAAATGTTCTTTCGGTCTTTTGAGTACTTAAAGAGTGTAAAGTGAAAGTAAAATATGAAATTTCAATAAAAAGTAATTATAGAATAAAATTAATGAGTTTCATTGTAGGTAGATCATTATAATTCATAATCTTGAACATAATAATAAACAATCCCGATAAAATAATGAGATCATAACATAAAACCTTTACCAATTTGGTAACCGTTGAATCATAAGAACCATGAATGAATGATACATATGTGGATATGTAAATCCCCATAAATTTATTAATAAAAAATATAAAATAAATTGGAGATCAGTTTGTAGACTACATAAATGAAACAACTATTGAATATTGCATGTGTCACACAGAAATAAAAATGAATCCAAAGTGTCTTACCTCGAGTTTCACTAGCTTAGAATATTTTTGGCCTACTGAATAAAAAATATTAATTTATTATAATTAAATAATAGAATAATTTATATATTTATAATATCATATATTATCCCCTTATGTCATTTTTATAACCAATTATTAACAACCCATTATAAAAATCAACATTTCTAGGTGCTAACTATTTCGTTCTTTCATGTGTATTTCGGTTTTGTAGTTCGCTTACCTATAAATTACCCGTGCTTCCAAAATATATATATTTTTATTAATGATATAAATATCATATATATTAATTATATATATATATATATATTGAATAATAAATAAAATTTATTCACAGAAAAATAAATTACACTATTTATGGAGATGGTAGACCATACATACACATGAACGTTGTTTTCTATTCTAGATAGATTGATCCAATTAAATGAAAACAATAATTCCCATTTCATGAAATATTATTATATAATATAATTTAATTAAATCAATTATATTTATTCTTTTTAGAATCCTATTAAATATAAAATTAAAAACAAATCACATTGCTTAATGGATGGGGTTGTCCACAAGTACGCATGACTGGCATTTTTTCGAATGGATTTGAATGAAATATTGTAGATATGATATGATATTAAAATAACCATAATTATATCAAAAATATCATATGTAAACATTAAAACCGTCATAATAACCATCCATGAAATATGGTGATGGAAAATTTATTATATCACAAATTGGATATGATTAGTCAAACCTACGCAAGAGCGATAATTTCAATTCCCATTTAAGTTAAATATTCTAAATAATGTTGGTTTAACATTCATAATAACATTTAAAAATATTTAGGATAGTGAATTTATAATTTTATGAATAATATAATAAATTTAGAGTAGGTAAAAGAAATATTAAAAGGAAAGTGATCGGTAAATGAAATTGCCTCTTCTCTGAAACAACTCTATTAGATATTTTATTATGGATCATAGAGTTGGAAATTTTAGAATAAAAAACCATATAATTAGACTACGGATGATTTTATGTTTTCATGGAAATGAATGGTTGAAATATAAGACTAAATGTGGTGCGAATTCGAGAATGTATATTTCCATTTTATAATTTAGGGGAGGGGTAATCTGGGAATTTCCTAAAAGAATAAAATATAAGAAAGTTATTATCATAAAAAAATTCATAAAAAGGACATGTATTCAAATATATTATAGTATGATGTTTAAATAACATCAAACCATAAATTTATATGGGTGTATGTGGTTTTCTATACAATATATTTTATTTTAACCCCTTAGTTAAGCTATTTTAACATTAACTAGGGTAACAACATTCTCACTCTCAACGGGCTATTGTTATACATATAAGGGAAAAATTGGTTAATAAATGTATATGGTGTTAAATTTTAGATCATATATTATCTACCTTATCCTT
Source organism: Viscum album (assembly GCA_963277665.1). Taxonomy (NCBI): domain Eukaryota; kingdom Viridiplantae; phylum Streptophyta; class Magnoliopsida; order Santalales; family Viscaceae; genus Viscum; species Viscum album. The sequence goes on along the minus strand of OY728121.1, from coordinate 1,026,258,539 downwards.
TTTCTATATATTTAAGATTTTTATTTAATTTAACAAAATCGTATTTTGATTAAATATCGTGAATATCAATTTTTAGACTATTCATTTATGTTTCCTTTAAATCCAACAAGAGAAATTTATAATTTAACTATAATACATTTATACATAAAGAATATGTTATATGGTTCTAAAAAATTCTTATAACAATATAACACACTCAAATTATAATAATTTTAAGTTGTCAAAAAACATTTACTCTATTTTATTATTTATTGAATAAATATAGAATTTTCATTGCCCATGAATCTAAGGTATTAATTAACCAATAAAAAATATAATTAAATTAAAATTATTAACATAATTTAATTATTTATAAAATTCACATTTATATTCATTAATAGTTTTTTCCTACTATAAATATATCATATATACCTAAAACTAAGAGAGTGTTTTTTTAACATTCTTTGAATTGAATATGATATTGGTTATTTTTGAAGAAATTTTTCCATTAAATCAATAAATTTAAATCCTAAGGTGATAATGATATAATTATATTCATCCAATTGGAATTTCTAATAAAATGCGTGGCCTTATAAAATAATTTTAATCAAGATTATTCAGATTTACCCTTTATTGAGGTGATAAATTTTACCACCTTTAATATTCATATTGATCGTAAATAAAAGTTTCATATTTAAAAAATTACACCTCATTATTAAAAAATTGGGAAAATATATATATATTGAATTTCTATATGTTTCAGAAATTTATTTTAAATATATTCATGTAAAACGCTATGAAAAACTCTGTTTAGAAGAAAATATTTCTAAGCATAAAACATGGTTTATTCTTATATCATGTTCAAAATATTATTCAATAAATGTGAAATCATTTTATTGAATATATAATTTTTCAATATCATTAAAAACATTCACTAATAGAAAATAATTTAATTTATTAAGACAAAAAAATTGAGAGCATAAAAAAGGTTTTTCATAAAATCATATTTTTTATTTTTCAAATGATTTTTAATTTAATTGATATCCACTGAACTAATTTCTAACATTTGTGAAAATAAGTTTTTCATAATATTTCTTCATATTTAGACCCTCCAATCAAACCTCTTGGAAATAAGTATCATATTAATGTATATCACGATTCATTTAAACATGATGATGTGTGTTACACATTCTATCAAAGAAATAAAATTATTTAAAGTAAAATATATTATAAAATTTTGGTCTACTAAAATATAAACCACTTAAAATGAATTTCCCCCACAAATATTTTCATGAATATACATAAAATGTGATATCTATGATTCCTCATATCCTCAGGCTCCTATGTAGGTTCTTGGAATTTCTGATTCCTCCTTTGTGAATTCACTATGTGAGTAGTATAATTTCTTAGCACTATGTCTCTATGATCATAGATATATAATGTATTTTCCTTATTGGAGATATCATATTCCAACGGAACAACCTTGGAGTTTTGTACATGTGAAGGATCATGTGTGCAATTCTCCATAATAGATACATTGAATGTGTGAAGAACTTGATAGATGTTTGGTGGAATAACCATGTGGTAAGACACAATGTCGACGTGATTTGGAATATAAAAATGTGATAGTATAACCATGTATCCTCTTTATATTGTTACAAAACCTCATAACATTATTCCATTGATAAATTCAAGGGAAAACCACTTCACAAACTTCAAACTCCAGACATCACTAATGATTTTCAGAATAACTTTTCTATCGACTCTCACCGGCCTTGACATGCTTCTCAATAGATTTAAGTTTATATATCATTTCCTTGGATTGATAACGTCCCAATAGAATTATTTATCCATATTAATCCTAGAACATAATATTTATTCACATATATCCTTATAGTTATTCACAAGGAGCCATTTGAATGCTCAACTAAAAGTTATTATTGTAAGAATATAATAACCATACTCATTTTTTCACATTAATTACTGAATTGTTACAAAAAAATAGACATAATATAACCCATAAGACTTTGAAGACTATTTTCTTTAGTAATTAGTTACATATAATTACATCCTGAAGATGGGATACAATAAGATTATTAAAAACATCCTTAACATGTTTCTAAAATTCGATGGCGTTTATAAGTACAGATGATAACCAGGGATAAAAAAATAGAAATAGGTGGTTTATATATCCCAGTAAAGGGAAAAATAATGGATAACAAGATACATGTTTCAAAATACACATATAAATGTGGCATAAAAAGATTATTAATCATAAACATGAAAAATGAGTCATTATATATCATAATAATCATAACTTGGGAAATGTGACAACAACTTAACAACTCCATAACAAAAATAGGTCAAGTAAAAACAACAAAAACTTCATGGTGGAAAATTTCATATAAATGAATAAGGTTCACTCCCTATCCCATCATTTTGTATCATGATACTGGACATTAACCAATTCAATGGAGCTATAAATAATTCTAGGCACACCCGTCACATTCATTTCATTATCATACTTATATGTGCCACGTAGATCATACAACATGGATTCATTCATCACCAAAATTTATTTCATTATAATGTATTGTGTAATAAATAAATGTAAGGATAAAATAAAAAATTATATATTCTTAAGATGGAAACCCTGAATAGGGAATGGGTATAGTATTAACTACAAAATTGGTTTGGCATGGAATGTCATGATGATATTTGAGTAGCATAACAAAATCACACAAGGATTCATGAAAATGGGTATATAAGAGAGGAAGGGTTATATCATAAAATAGAAATAAATTTTTTCATAATAGTGATGTGGAAAATCATATAACAACATTATAAATAAAAAATAGAAGGCATTAGATAACGAAGAAACATGAATAACGAAAAGAGTCCCAACTATATTTTTTCATGCTAATAGGTGTACATAGAGGATTATGGGTGGATTAAAGAGAGTGAAAGGGAAAAAATTATAAATTAATTTTATATTAAGGGGATATGGTATATCATATACCAACATAAAAAATGTAATTTACGAAACATAACATAAATGAACTTCTTGAATGGTAATGGGAAGAGAGAAATCCCTTATTAAATTTTGGCATGGAAACGGGTGTACATAAAAAATACAGGAAGGAATACTGAGAGTGAAATGAATATATAATGTATTATACATCAAAAAGAAATTAAGGTGGATATTTAATAACATGTCCTAAAATAATAAAAAAAATAAATTTAGAGACATTACAAAAATAAGTTCTTGATAAAAAAGGGGAGTGGGGGATCCCTTATTTTAGTTTTTGACTACAAATGCTTGGGAGGGGCTTCTACTGATCTTGGAGACGCCGTTTTAGGATTCTATAGAGTGTAGGGATGATTATGGATGTCAAAAAAAGGATTTTTAGTGAAGATAAATGTGATCTTGTGTGGTTTTATATAATAAATGAGGGGGATTCTTTATTATTTAGGTTTCAGAACCTATATAATAAAATGACCAAAACGATGAAAAACTACATTGTTGTTTCCCATGGGTTCTTCTAAATTTTAGTGGTTATAATTATTTTACATTTACATGGTGTTAAATTAATAAAACAATTCCCATGTTTATGTGTATGTGATTCATACTCTTAACGAAATAATTTTAAAACAAAAAATGTTTAATTTTTTTAGAGGATTCATAAGGGCGTTATAAAATTTTCCAAATAAACATTATATAACATTATTTTAAATATAAAACTTATATTTGGTCATTTATACCTTTTATAGTATTTAGTACATCACATTAGCGTAATTATGATATCATAATACACAATGAATAATTATATTGTATTAAATTTTTACCCAAAAATTCAATTGTCTCAGAAAAATATAAAAAATTAATTGTCAGATTAATTATAAATAATGATTTAATATATATCTTTCATTGTTTTTGAAAATTTTTATTAATATATTCATTTTCTCTTTTAAAATAGTTATCTGTATTTATTCATAAATGATGGTTTTGTGATAATAACTATTTTTTATCCCATATAAATATTACAGTTGACTTCATAAAAATTATTTGGTCATTTATATTTAATATATATTATTTAATAATTATATTTTATTAAATTATTAAATATTTCAAAATCCACTAATTTATCAAAATTAGTTCCTCAATTGAAGTTGATATTACCCAAAATACTATTTGTGTTTTATTATGTTGAAATAAAAATAATTGATAATGTAACCATAATATGAAGAATATATATTGATCATTATATGAAAAATTATTCACATTATAATAAATATAGGGTCCTAATACATAAACAATTAATACACCATAAAATACACTACGAGTAGTGTGTGTGATGTTGAGACTTTCATGGGGCGGTTTGACAAACATGATTTTGGTTGTGATCTCTATGAGCTCGAACTTATCCTATAAACGGGTTCACTCATGCTTAATTTTTTTGATCTCATCTTGGTCCCAGTCAAGGTATAATCCCAGTGATTATAACTCCCTCGATATCTATGATGAATGGGCTTCATAGGGTACAAACCTACTCGTTGATCCAACAACTTCATTTTCTGTGTAAATTGAATCTATTAAATTACTATATTTATAAGAATCATGTTATCACTTGTCATTGGATATAGTATCAACAGTAATAATACTTAATAGTATTTTAAATACAATTTTATAAAATAAAAAAAACAATTTCATTTTTTCTATTACCATATAATACATTTAATTATATCAAAAGGGGAATTTTATTTATAACAGTTCATGTTATTACAATAATCCCCCATTAAGAAATTTCACCCTCATAATTTTCATCCAATCCACTGAAATAGATGAGTGTAACTATTTTTCAACACTACCTTAGGTTCCCATATACTTTTTTTAAAAACATGGATTCTCCAAAAACACTTTCACCACATGAATTGTCTTATTTCATTGAAAGTTTTCAATATGATCTAATAACATCACTAGATAGACCTCATAGGAATGATAAATCTCCTATGGTACAACCTCTGGGTTGAGTATATGTGATGGTCTCATATTTTCTTTAATAAGAGGGAAACATAGAATATATCATGTACTTGAGATAGGTTATGCGGGTGTTCTAGTCGGTAAGAAACCAATCTGATGTGATCAATGATCTTAAAGGGGATGATATATTTTGTACTAAGATATCCCTCCATACCAAATCTTATCATTTTCATCCATGGAGGTATGAAGTATAATATCTTGTATTTAACATCATGCTCTGGGTCTCGTCGACAATTTTCATCACAACACTTTTTCCACTATGATAATCCTTATTGTGCTGTTGAATGTTCTGAACCATTTTCACAATTTCCTTTACCATTTTGAGACCTATCAGTTATCATTCAAAAACTTTATCCAAGCATGATTATGTTCTTCACTACAACCCATAATGGGATTTATAGGGTGTTTTTTATAAGATTGAGTGGAAAATGTTGTTATAATAGAACATGGATAGAAGAATTGGTCCCATCCTCCTTTGAAGTAAATTAAGAATTCTCTCAACATGAACTCAAGTGTCTAGATAGTATTCTCAAATTGGACATCATATTTAGGCTGATAAGCCTAGATGTAGTTTAAATCAGTATTCATAATATGTTGGAGACTATTCTAGAATATATAAGTTAATCATAGATCTTCATTACATATAATATTTAGTAGTACTTCATGCATCCTCAAAACTTGTCTGCTGTATTTCTGTGAATGTTGTTCTAGTGAGAAATCCTCTCAAATCACAACAAACTGATTTATCATTGTGAGGTGATCCATAAAAACCCATATGAAATTATTTCCCTTGCATGTCATTGGATGTCCATGGATAAAGTAAGTGGTGATTTTTCCCATTTCCATGTTGGTATTGGTAATGGTTACATCATACCCATAGAAGTCTTCCTTTCATCTATCACTTATTGACATATGAAATGAATTTATGTATATTCAGTGGTCTACTTATTCAAATTATCCCACCAATAGTGTTCTTGGAAATATTCATATTCCTTTGTGATTCGAATGTGAATTTAGAATATCGAGCTGTGTTCATCATCCAAAAACTCTTACATTAACTCATAATTTGATGGTACACATACTCTTGACCCAAATATTATAACTCCTTCATTAATAAAATTTAACTCATGGGATATCCATTTCCTTATAGTTTCAACTTTATTTGGATTTTCTAAATCAATTCATTGAGCATCCTTTCACCTACCCAAAATAGTTAGTTAACAATTTATATGTGAAAGGATTGATGATGTTACTTCTTTATTATTCCAATGTAAATCCATTCCAAATCAAGGAAGACAATATAACCTTAGTTCTCAATAATGATAGAATTTATGGATCCTTTCTACTTACATATTCCTCCAAAAAAATTTCTATAGTAGGGTGATTGTGGATTGAGTAGTCATAGTCCTTGATCATCTCTAACAATCTTCAGTGGTGCATATTCATATTTTTCTGTGTGAATATATTGTTCAATATTTTGTTACCCCTATATAATTCACACATGTCCCCAATGAGATAATACCACTATATTATCAATGTGAAGATCACTAAAACTAGCTCTAGATCTTGCATTGGGTATCGTTGTTTTTAAAAATTCAACATTTTTGATGAATAGGCTAAAAATTGGTCATTATACATTAAAAAACATCCCAATCCATTCTTCAAATCATCTCTTAATACTAGGAAATGATCTCCACTTGTGGGTAGTGTGTGTATAGGGGCAGTGATAAGACAACTTTGTAGGATCGAAATATGATGTAGATGCTCAATATACAATAGTTGGTGAATTTTATGCATTAAAAATTCCTTTATAACCTTTAATGTTGGTATAAAAACTATTTTTTTTAACCATAATATAAACATTATTTAACAATGTTATACAAGAAAAAATTCACAAGACCTCTTAGTTCTACAAGCATTCTAGGTTTCGGAAATATGGTTCCGGAAATGAAACATAAGAAAAGTTTACATGAAAATATTATACCTTAAAGCATAGAGAATCTTAATAAATAGAGTATACAAATATACAATGAAGTATAAGATAGTTATACATTCCTTATAAATCAAAATGCAGCAGAAAAAAAACCTGAAAAAATACAAGTAACAAGTAGGAAATCTTTTAACCCAAAGAGTAGGGTATCCAAGAAACATGGACAAATGACCCTTGATTTATATTTTCAAGAAAGTCTATCTTACCCACACTAGGGTAAGACCTCGATAGAAATATCATAATCTATCTTGATATCCCTGCAGGCCCTCAAACTTCAAGGTAGTCTGTACCTCTATCTTCCTCACCAAGGAAGTCCTCGAACATTAAGGTAGTCGACACCTCTCTTTTCCTATCCCCAGAAGCCCTCTAATGTACACAGAAACATTCAGAGTCGCATGAAGAGATAAGAACAAGAAGACTAGTAAACACTAAGAATTAGTGTATCTCTCTCTAGGAATCACTTTTACAGTTTGTGGTCTCTAGACTGATAGTTAGTCATCCAAAAGTTGTGAGCTCGTTCAAACGAGCTCCTATTTATAGGCACATATCTAATGGTCGGCTCCCTACTACAATGTTCATATAATTCCTTGAATCTCATAGGGACCTATACATGTGTCACTCAAACAACGGTTGGTTAGAAACGGAATGTACAACATCATTTCATAATTATAAAAATGATAAGAAAAATAAGGTTTCTTGGCCAAAGTCGATTTTTCGGAGTCTAAGGAAAAAGTTTTTAGTCTAAAAAAAATGACATTCAGAGTCTATAACATATGGATATTCGGATTATGTTTTCTAAGGAATTCATACCCTGGATTCTATAGATTTTTGAGTTTGAATTTCAAGGAAATTTGAAGTATGATTCGGAATATGAACTCATGAGAGTTCGGAGTATGAACTCATGAGTGTTCGGAGTCCGAATTCAGTATAATTCAGAGTCTGAACTTATGAGACTTCGGAGTCTGAATTCAGTAGAGTTCGGAGTCCGAACTCATGAGAGTACGGAGTCGGGATTCAGTAGAGTTTAGAGTCTGAACTCATGAGAGTTAGGAGTCTGAATTCATAGAACTCAGAGTCTGAACTTAGAAATGTTCGGAGTCTGAATTCAGTGAACTCAGAGTCTGAACTCAGAAAAGTTCGGAGTCTGAATTCAAGGAACTCAGAGTATGAACTGATAGGACATCAGAGTCTGAAAACAGAGAACTCAAAACCTAAATTCAGATCCTTAAACAGAATGCTTTACATCCAAGTGTTAATAATATTCCGAGGTTTTTCATTGTGAAACCAATTTTTACACTTAGAAATAAAATAATAAAGACTTATAAAGAACAATCAAAACATGGTAACGATAATTTTCCTTGGGGAAGGAAAATTTTCCTTATTATGATAAAAAAGGAGAGTATAAATTTGCCTTATGATAGAGAGTTTGTGACTTTCAAAACATGATGGAATCGAAAAGTAATAAATAATCCTTATTGACTCAACAAAATTTTTAGTTCCTTGAATATATCTTCAGACTAATAATTCCATGAAAACCATATTCCCTTCCATGATAGCTTCATTAGATGGTTTTACAATTGCGTAAAAGTTATAACAAATCGATGATCATTCCCATTTAATCCATGGAATCTATAGATATCTATCACAAATACTGTCCTTGTACATCCTTCAATTGCTTCCATGTTTGGTGAATTCACATGTATTCAATTTATTGTAATGATATGCAACAATAATGATATTTCCATAAAAAAACACACATTTCTATACTTATTGTCATAAACCAGATCTGGTCGCCATCCAAACTGGCACCCAACCCTATTTTTTGTAGTGACCCGAAGGGCGTTCCGGATCCCCACAGGCTGGAATAATTTTTGTGGTAACATAAAATGAAATTTTGTAACGATTTACCCGAGTTTATAAACATAAATCAAAAAACAAATCCAATAAAACAAATCTATATTTTTCAAACCAAATTCTCTTTTACAAAATTTCAGAATTGAGTTACACAATTTAAATCAATATTTAAAAGCTATTTTAAAGGAAAAAAACCAAAAAGGATAGATCATGAACCACATCATGACAAGGGAAAACTCCCAAAATCCATCACCAAAACACTGCATCAAGAAGGACACTAGAAACCCAAACAACCAACACTAAAAGCATTACCCATCCTACGATAAAGATAACCAAGTATACATTCACCCAAAGGTGTAAGTAGGTTGTGAGACAAAACACAGTAGGATGCCACCACAAAAAAATTACATTTGATAATAATTATAATACAAACAACTTTCATGTTTCTTAAACAAGAAATGTTAGAAAAAATCATTAGAAGAAGAAACATTAAATAATATTAGTTTTCAATGGGGATACATTAAAAGAAATCAACACTTTTAAAAATAAATAAAAATAAATTAAATTTCTCCTTCCAAAAATAATATATCCTAATGATAAGTATAATATATCTAATGAGCACTTGTAATGGGAAAACACCATAGGTACTAGGTCATTGTGAGCCCCTAGTACCTCGAAATCGGTGAGTGTAACCATAAAAATATCTGTTCTCATGCACATGAGCCACTGGTAAGGATCATACCCATAACCTAGTGGCCCCCGAAAATAATAATCATCATATTTTAGTTATTGTTGTCATCATCAAACTGGCTATGTGAAATTGGGTCCAAACCCAACAGGATCACTTGCATTATTGTACATCTCCACCCACCTAGATACTTGGGTTTTCCCTCTTGTACTCAAACAAGTTCAACAAGCCATGAAATACAATTTTCTTATGAAAATACAACTTCAATGTCACAAAAAAACACACCAAATAGCCCTCACCCTTTTCACATGATCCCCTTTTCATTCAAATTTATTTTTCAAATCGTACTCACACCAAAACAGCCCACAACACGTTTCACCAATCATTCTCACTTCCAAAAATCCATTAAATAATTTCATAAAATCATTCCAAGATAGTACACATAACATAACATCCATTTCACAATAAAATAAACAATTTCAAAAGTACACTCCGACCAAAACCCTTTGGAAACATAGTTGCAGCTCTTACATAAATCAAGAAGCCATTTAGAACCATCACAAAAAAATCTAAGTTGTGTAACCATGTATTTCCCATGAAATCCTTCAAAAACCCCTATTTTAAAACCAAAATCATACCAATATCACATAAAACCATAATTTTCATCTACAACATCATTTAATAAAACTATTCCTTGAATCAAAAAACAACCCCAATGAATACAACATGGAATACACACCGAAAATATTTATTTTTGCACAAAAATGCCACTTACAGACTAACCCCTTAAAAATTCTACCAAATATATTTATTTTCAGCAAACACAATGTAATATAATCATGAAAAAAATATAAATCTGGAAAAACTAATTCATGCAATAATTATTACACATGGAATCACCTACCATTTGTTCCAAAAACTCCAAACTGTTGTGGGAAACTTCAATCACACCACCTCTGCACCATAAGGAAGTGAAATCAATCCCTAATCCATAATATTTCTCCATAGTGTCACAAAATCAAACCCTATGTATGTTCCATATCTTATAAAAATTATATAAACTCAATAAAAGTTTATGAAACCATAACAAAATGGGAGAAACATGATAGGAAACCCACTTACATGAGATATCTTGAATAAAATACCGTATATACACTGGTAAATGAATTTCCAAATATCCAAAAATGATAGTAAGTTTCAAATAAGTTAGAAGAGGTCATGTAGGAACTAGAATGGGGGGAAATAGTGAAAAATGAAGGAGCAATGAAGGAAAAAATTTACCTCTTCAAATAGGGAATATTTGAGAATGATTGAGAGGTTTCTCCCTAATTTGAGATGGATATGAGCTCCAAAGAGGGAGACACAAATTTGGGGGCATGCCTTGAGATGTTTTCTTTTAGTGGGTGAAGGAATCACTGAATAAGATAAAAAATGATTGACATATTGAATAAAAACATGTTTTTTAAAACTGGAAATGAGCTTATGGGAAGGCCCAATTCCTTAAAAAAACCAAAATCCCCAATTATTATTGATTCCTAGAGGGTCAAAATTGATATGGTGGTGTTAACAGGTTTGGAGATTCCATGATGGAAGTGGAATGGGTGATAAATTTTGAAAAATAAAAGAGTTATAAAAGAAACAAAATTGGTTTTTAAATCTGGAAATGGGCTCATTGTTCGACCCAAAAAATTAAACTCAACCTTTCGTCAAAAAATGTATGAGAAACCCCCACAATGAAGAAAGAATATAAATTAAATGAAAAATAACATTAAAATAAATAATGAATGTGAAAACTCTCCCTACCATAAAACATTCAACCCTCATAACGCCATAAAAATGCCAAGAGAAAAAACCAAACCCAACTAAAAGGCCAAAATGGACTCCTTTTCCATGTTTTTTCTACCCCCAAAAGACCAAAAAAACCTCCAATTTAACAATAAATGAAGGAATAATCTCACCAACCAAAGAATACACCACTTACTGAAATGATCAAACATATTTAATCTATATCCCAAATCCAAAAAGCTCAATTACTATCCAAATAAGAATCAATCAACTTACCTAGAAAGAACAATGAAAATGAATGAGGTCACCATAGTATTACTTCAATAAAACTATTTGGTAAACTCCAATATCAAATTTTACTCATGGAGTTAGTTGGTGTTTAAATAACTCCAAACAAGACTATGTATTGTCTAAAAAAATCTAGGGAAAACCCAAGTTACTGATTCAGTGAGACACAAATAAACTCCCCACTATAAGGGGAGACTCATTTTTTCCTGAGACAGTATCAAGACACTAACAGGGGACGCCCGAACTGACTCCCCAGAAAAAGCAGTATACATTCATTATAATTTTACAAAATAACATAAATGAGACCCATTGTGGGACACCCCTCCATGAGAACCAACCATCTTAATCGACTAGCTCTAGTTGGCATGAAAAGAACCCAAAATTTAAATAGTTGACATGACTGCATGGTTCGTATGCACAGTTTGGGAAATCGTGGGCTAACCATGTGGAGTATTCTGTCCATAGGAGAAACATTGCGCAGTTACATGGTCCATGGTTCATGGCCATGGGGAGACAGTGTGGTAGCTAATGTCACATATTGCATGGTTTCCTTGGTCGGTGCATGGTTGCTACTAATTGTGCGCAAAATGTGAATGCCATTTTCCTAGCCCACTTTTCAAACACTTCTATAAAAACTCAAAGGAAACCAAAAGGGGGAAAGATTTATATTTGGAGATAACATGGGAATGAGATTCCCCCACATCATTCCACCGAACGAGAACAACTGGAGAATATAAAAAATACCAGAGGTTTAAATTATTCCCATCTTTCATACAGAGGATGATAATTTTACCGACACTTTTTAACGACCCTGGGAATTCCCTAACTATGCGCCCGCTTCACTCCAGGACCTATGGATTGGGAATAGATGATCAAAGAAACTTCATCCCTGTAGTCAGGCCTTGGGAAACCACCTAAAAAAACATCGTCATTCGGTGCCACAAACAACAACACTATGATCCCATATGGGTTCAATAAGACACAACAGACTCCAAACTCTCTTTACCAAAACCTGAAAATTTTTTCCAAAAAAGATCTTAGAAGATGCACACACATCACCACGCATTTCTTTGTATGAAAAATTGAATGAGTAAAGGAAATTTGAAAACACCTTCCTCTAAACAAAGGACGTCATGATTTTCAGAAGGGAGGCACATTTCCGATAAAACAGAGACTCTCAAAAGATTGCACAACCTTCACTTTTGCAGTCAAAAAAGCACATGACATCGCAAGGTGTCACAGAACATGACCCTTGTGATTGATAGAAACTATATATGGATAGTGACCTTATGTTGAGTCCGAAACAACACACAACTTCATACAAATGGCCATATAATACTCTCTTGACCATATTCCCCACACCGGTGGTTTAACATGAAATCTCATTTCTGTGAGATTGAAGAATGACCCATAGACCCTCTTAGACAACATTTTATGAGGTCATACCCATCCAATGAGATATCCTAAGGAACCAACCATGATTTCCCATTGGTCAAATAAATTTCACTAGTCCGAACCAATCACATGAGGGAAGCCACCACAAGGGCCTCCTGAACTTTTCTAAAAAGATACCACTAACCAGAACATCATCCCAACATATCGACCAAACACAAAACCAAAAAATTATTCAAGCAAGAGGGTTTCTTGAACTCAAAACATACCACAATCCATGTTGGGCCCCACACATGCATGTTTCTATGCTACACCGAGAACCCCCCTTATATCCATCCCATCACAAATCCAATCATGCCATTAACCATCCATCATCCCATATAACCCCATGAATGTGGTTGCTCACAAAAATAAAAAAGGTTAAAACAAAAATTCCTTCAACTTTTCAAAATCAAAACACACAACCAAAACTTCACTTTTTCTCAAAACCGCTAACCAGAGAATAAAAACATAATTTAAAACATACAAAAAATTTTATAATGTCCCATTCATTCAAATAAAAACTCACTTTCAAGCCATACATAAATTTAAAAACATTTTAGCCCATTTCAAGACACTCTTAGTTTTATTAAAAAATCTCCCTTTCATCAACACCCAGACATTTAAAACCCATAACTTATTATTTAAACAAGATTCCAATGATTCATAAAACATTTCAAATGATTACTAGTTACCAAATATTTTTTTTTCTAAAAACCCCAAACATAAATTCTCAAATCACATCATTAAAATCCAAACACTCATCAATAAATCAGAAAATTATATTTGGAAGAGATTTTCAAAACAAACTATAACATAATTCATACTTTTAAAATATTAGTAAACACTCCATTTTCTATTTCATAATAGTTTTGAAAATAAAATTCCACCATTTTAGAAATCCGGAAACATTCCCTTTGCTGAAAATCATTTCATAAAAGTTCACATTTCCTATATGATGTCTCATTTAAAATTTTAAAACCAATATTACAAGATTCCAAAAAAAGAACACAAGATAATGAAAGAGGATAACAGTTTTGGTGGGTGACTTGAACATATTTTTGGTGGCCATGTGCCAATCACATCACCATCACAGAGAGTGATCTAGGAAAATATCCCTGGCTCCACATGGCTTTCCAGGACCTATGAGCTAACTATAACCAATGACCGAAATCTATTTTCATTTCCCCAATCATCGATGAACCATGAAAACAAAAGGACTCGGATAAAACCTGACTTCCACGGGTGACTGAATCCCGTCATGAGGGGTGATGGAAAGGAACCCTACTCATAATCAGAATGTCAATTCTAGACAACATTAGCTCATAGCTATCCCAACTCATTACCAAATAACCTGACCCAAGAGGGAGAACCTGACATGCTCTGATACCATTATGTCGCAAACAAGATCTGGTCGCCTTTAAAACCGGCACCTTACCCCATCCATGGAAAGAAAAAATGTCGTTCCCAATCCCCATGGGCTGTCACAAATCCCTGGGAAACATAAAATGAAATTTGGTATTGATTTACCCGAGTTTATAAGCATAAATCCAAAAATGAATCCAATAAAACAAATCATGATTTTCCAAACCTAATTATCTTCTACAAAATTTCAGAATTGGGATACACAATTTAAGATAATGATTAAAGACTATTACAAAGGAACCAAACCGTAAATAACATCCCATGAACCACCTCATGAAAACTGGAAACTCCCACAAGCCATCTAAAAAACACCAAGTCACGATGGAAGATAGAAACTCGGACCACCGGCACTAAAAGCGTCACCCAACCTGTGAAAAAGATAACCATATCTAAATACATCCAAAGGTGTATGTAGGGTGTTATACATAGAAATGTAGGATACCAACACAAAAATATTCCATGTGATAATCATTATAAGAAAAAAAATATTTCATGTTTTGTAAACAAGAATTGATAGTAAAAATATTTAGAAGATGCAACTTTAAATAAAATGAGTTTTCATGTGGGATACTTTAAAATAAATCAACACTTTTAAAAAGAATTATATAGCTACTAATTTTCTCAATCCAAACATTTTTTATGCCAATGGTATGTATAAAATATATAACAAGCACTAGCAATGGGAATACAAAAATAGTTAGTTGCTTGTGGTGGGTCCTAGCTACCACGTACTCAGTGAAAGTAACCATATAAATATTTTTTCGCATGCACACGATCCACTAATACATAATATACCCAAAACCTTTTGGTCCCCAAATATCATCATCATCATCATAGTTTATTTAGTGTTTTCATCATCGAACTTACTATGTAAAACAGGGGCCAAACCCCATGGGGTCACTAGCATACTAGTACATATCCACACACTTTGTTACCCGGGTTTTCAATCTTGTTCTCAAAAAAGTTCCACAGGCTATGAAATAAAATTTTAAAATTTAAGTACCAATTCGAAGTCATAAAAAATCCAAATAGACCACACATATGTCACATGATCCCCTTTTTCATTATAATTCATTTTTGAATCATATTCACACCAAAACAGTCCACAACACATTTCATCTCTCTTTCACACTTCAAAAATCCTTTAAATAATTTTACAAAAACATTCCATGATATTACACATCACATAACAAACCCTTTACATTAAAATAGACCATTTCAAAAGTACATTCCTACCAAAACATTTTGGCAACATAGTTTCACCTCTTACATAAATCAAGAAACCATTTAAAACATTGAAAAATCAATTCCAAGGAGTGTAACCATGATTTGCACATAAAATCCTTATAAAACCCTTTTGGAGGACTAAAATCATACAAAAAAACATAAAACCATAATTGGAGGATATAACATCATTTAATAAATCTATTCTATGAATCATAAAACAACCCAATGAATACAACATGGAATACACACACAAAATATTCATGTTTGCATAGAAATTCAACTTAAAAACACACCACCTGACAAATGATACCAAATATATTTTTGACGCCAACCAAAATCGAATAGAATCATCTAAAAATATAAATAATGAAAAACTGACTCATATGTCAATTCTTACACATGTAATCACCAACCATTGTGCTAAAAACTCTAAACTATTACACAAAAAATAAATCACACCACCGACACACCAAAAGGAAGTGAAATAAATCCCTAATACACAATATATCACCAAAATGACACAAAATAAAACACTATGTATGAACCCTAGTTTCTGGAAATTTTAGTACCTTAAGATAGTGGATGAAACACTAAGAACATGGGAGGAACATGAGAGTAAACACACTTAGTTGATATATCTTAAATAAAACACCCAAAATATACCACAAAATTAATTTAAAAATATAAAAAATGAATGTCAGGTTATAATAAGTCAGAGGAGGACATGTAGTAACTAGAATGGGGGGAAATAGTGAAAAATGAAGGACTAATAAAGGAAACAAATTACCTCTACAAATCATGACGATTTGAGAAATCATGGGAAGTTTCTCCCAAATCGTTGATGTAAATGATCTCCAAAGAGAGAGAAACTAATATTGGGGTGCTCCTACCACTTTTAAATTTTAGTGGGATGTGGATTTACTAAAAAATAGTAAAAGATTAATATTATATTAAATAAACAATTTTTGTTTAAAACCTGAAATGGGCTTACGGGCTACCCAATCCCTTAAATATAAAATAAATCCACCATTATTATGTATTCATAGAGGGTACAAAATGATATTTTGGTGTCAATAGGTTAGTGTAGTCCATGTTGGAATTGGAATGGGTGAAAATTGTTCAAAAATGAAATAGTAATAAAAGAAACAAAATTGAAATTTTAAATCTAGAAATCGGCTCACGGTTTGGGAGAAATCATGAAAACTAACAATTTCCTCCAAAACTTTATAGTAAACACTCACAAAAAAGCAGGAATGGAAATTAAATGAAAATTATTGTTAAAAGAATTCATGGATGTGACACTTATGATAACTATTATCCTTTAACATGGTCATCAACACAGTGCTCATATGCTCCTCAAGATACTACTTGGTTTTGGAGTATATTTGGATATAATCTAAAAACACAAGAATAAATTTATAAAGGTAATATCTAAATTCTCTAATGATAATGTCCATGAATATTAATAGATAATTATTGAGTCTTAATGGAATTACTATGATCTCATTGTGCATATACCTTATATGAAAAGAAGTCTGGGGGATATCCCACTCCTTCCCACGACATGTTAATATCCAAAAAATATATCCACCTTGGAGAAGTATTTTCCTCAACTTATTTGATCAAAAAAGTCATCAATATGTCTAAAATGATACTTTTTATTTATCATCATTATGTTTAGCTCATGATAATCAATGAAAATGCTCATTTACCCATCATTCTTCATGGGGAAGAGGAAAAGTGGGCCCCATGGTGAAGAAATTATGTGTATGAACCTTTTATCCAGATTCTAAATAGTATTCTATTCAGCTCCACAATTTCCACAAAATCTATTCCATATGGATTCTTGGATAATATCAATTCCCCAGGTATACTCTTGATTGAAAATTCAGCCTCTCGGATCAGAAGAAGATATGATAATTCATCAGGAAACACATCATTGAATTCCCTGAAAATATTCATATCATTGAGGATGATTATTTCCATATACTCAATCATTTGATGTAGATACTTGTACTCATAGGGAAATAATTTCTATTCTTGAGATTTTGGTGCTATAGAAGATTTATCCCCCTCCTTGCACTTTTACAGAATTAAGGGTCAATTGTCATTATGGAGTGTAATTTCCTTCTCGTGGAATTTATGTTTCTTGTATATATGTAAATCCAATTCATGTGCATAATTTCATAAAATTAAAATAATTCCAATACTAAAATAATCCCTATAAATTTCATCCCAATGAAATTTATAGAGGAAAAGTTATATTCAAGGGATGTAATAATTTCCCCATTTTCCATTATCAACAACATCAATAATTCCCTGTTTTGTGGTGGTGTTTTAATTTTTATACTAAAAATTCATGAAATAAAGGAATGTTTAAAACTAGAAAAAAAATTTTTGTTCACAATCGATGATTTTCTAACTATCATACCTATCATCACAACATTTCCTATATCCACGTCAGTGCTAGTGATCGAAAAAATCTCCCCCATGCTACTTTAGAATTTGTTGGTTGACTCTGAAAACCATTGGCTTAGTGAATTGGATTGTGAAGTGTCTTAGTTCTTTATAGTTGAAGGTATGAACATCCCACTATTGGTAGACTGGATCATTCCTTTACTCTATTGCATTATCAGGTTTTTAGGTTGGAAATTATTTCCTTGGTTTCCATCCATCCTATAACTAAAGCATTTATCCATTCCCTTTATGCAATTTCTGGGGTACTTATTTTCATACCTTTGAAATGTGGTATATTGAAATTTATTGGAACCATTATAATTCTCCATCAGAGAATCATAATTAAACTTCACTTTTTTTAATATCCCTATTCTACCCTTGATATTCCCTGATATCAATTTTATCTTTAAGGGAACATCCGGAAATTTAGTCATAGTTATCAAAGTCAGGTTTTTCGATAGATTTTCATAGGCTAGGGTTTTTTCCACCAAATTAGTGGTCAACTTTGCATGTGAGGGTAAATATAAAGATTTAGGCATATCATGTAGGGCTAGTTATGTTTGCCTCTTATGACCCAATAGATTTATCACCATTTTTTATGATGGAAATGAAGTCCCCTACAATTTTATGATGGAGACATAGAGGTAAAATATTTTATGAAAATTTTCTAAAATCCCTTCAACTCCATCACTTCGATCTGTTCAACAAGCATCATATTATTGATCAATTTACGTCACTAATTACCTTCTACATCCAAATGAAAAACAATCTATATAAAATTCTCTTTCTTATAACATTTATGGATAGAGATGTTCCTTTCAAAAGAGTTAATTAAATTTTATAAAATTAAGGTATCAAATGATCCATTGAATGTGGGAGGCCTTTGACACATAAAGGTATCAATAACAGATTTTTTATCTTTCGATGATTTTGGAACTCCTCCTGGTCTTGGAATATATTCAGAACCATTGTCAAGTGAGAGGGTATTTTCATATTTTTTGCGATTCCAGCTGTTATCGGGTTGGGTATGTCAATTAGGTAGTAATCACATTGTCTGTAATAGTGATTCTTTACTTGATTCATCAGATTTTTGGAAATTATCTAGAACAAAACTATAATTAGGGTTGATTATTTTAAATAGTTAAAAACGTAAAGGGGAATCTAAAAAAATTAAAATGATAACTTGTAAATTTCATTTTTATTCTAAAAATATGAATATATAGGCCTCCATCCATGTTATCCATGATCTATTTCCTATCATATATACTTATGGGAATTTTGTGTTATCTTAATAATGGGTTGTAATTATCTTATGAATTTTAAAAACCATATCCCCATGTAGTGTCATACTAGGTGCTCATTAAGTCCTATTGTCGTGTACCGGGTTACACTGAGTCTGGCCCGACACAAATTGTCAAGGTTGTTACCCCTGGGTACATATGTACCAGAACCACGTCCACTTATAGTATCCATACATGGAATTATTTTCATGATAAACCATTTAATATATAATTAAAAAATTTTAAGGATGTTTTCTTATACACAGTTTATTCCGAATTCTTTTTGTAGAGTTTTATAATCCCAATCTAAAATAATAACTATAAATTTCCCATGATACTACCTATAAAAACCATGCACTTTATTTAACATTAATTGATTGTATATTACATAAAAGTACACATAATATGACCAATATGATTGATAATTCTAGTGTATTTGGAATTAAGGTACACATAATAACATCTTGAACATGGGATATAATAACATTATTAATTACATCCCTAACATGCTTCTAATTTTCCTTGTCTTTTAAAACTACACGAGATAACATATGAAAAAAATAAAAAAGGGGTGAGTTATAAAGCCCATTAAAGGAATAAACATGAAATAAGGTAATAAATGTTAAAAAATATGCATGTAAATGTGGCCAAAAAAAGAGTATGAATCATAAAGATGAACAATGATACATGATATATAATGATAATCATAACATAGAAAATGTGGACACAACTTAAAACATTGTATCATAAACATGGGTCAAGGATAAACGCCCAAGAAATCACGGTGGAAAAATTCCTATAAAGGAATCAGGTTCACTTCTTATCCCAAGACACCTTATCAAGAAATTAAACATAACCCAATGAATTGGAGTGATATATAATTTCAGGCACTCCCATCACATTCTTTTCATTCTCATGATTAACTATTCCACATTGATCATTCAACATGTATTCATTCATCATCGTAATTTATTCCATGATTAAGGTGTGTAAAATAAATACATTTAAGTCACCAACCAAAAAGTATCTGTTCATAAAGGTGAAAACTATTGATAGGAAATAGGTATGGTATTCACAATAAAATTGTTTTTTCATGGAGAATCACAGTGATATTTCAGTATCATAATGGTGTCACTTAAATACTCATAAAAATGTTTTTATGATAGAGATATGTGTATATCATTACATTGAAAAGAAATTTGAAGTAATTATGACATGAAAAAACATATCCCAACATTATATTTTAGAAATATAAGCCATACGGTAAATAAGAAACACTAACAATGAAAAGTTTCTTAACAATATTTCATCTTGGTAATAAGTGT
Source organism: Viscum album (assembly GCA_963277665.1). Classification (NCBI taxonomy): domain Eukaryota; kingdom Viridiplantae; phylum Streptophyta; class Magnoliopsida; order Santalales; family Viscaceae; genus Viscum; species Viscum album. The sequence goes on along the minus strand of OY728121.1, from coordinate 1,026,237,769 downwards.
ACATAGTGGATCATGATAGGATTAATGAGAGTTAAAATGGGATATAATAATTTATAAATTTAATTTAATTTAAAGTGAATATTTAAAAACATATCAAAATATAATAAAAATGAATATTTTATACATAACATTAAATAAGTGATGGAATGGAAATGATAAGTGATAAATCTATTATTGAATTTTGTCATGGAAATGGGTGAACATAAATATTCTTGGAAGGATTAATGGGAGTGAAAGGAAAATATCATTATTAATAAATAACATTTGTAGTAATTGGGATAGTTATGAACTTTTCTATACATAATAAAAATTTATATTTAGAGACATTACAAAAAAGAACTTCTTAATAAAAAGAAGAGAGTGGAAGATCCCTTACTTGAATGTGTGACTCCAAATACATTGGAGGGGTTTATTAAGATATTTTAGGTTAATATATAGAAACATAGAGTGGATGGATGATTATGGACGGGATTCTATGTTTTTTAGTGAAGATAAATGTGAGTATAGATGGATTTATATAGGAAAAGAGGAATATTTCACTCTTATTTAGGTTTTGGAGCCTACTTAATAAAATAACCTAAACAAGAATCCAACCTAAGGTTTTTGCCATGGATTATAAAATATGGAAGTGGAGAGGATTATTTTATCAGCACATGGGATGAAGATAATAAAATAATTCCATTTCATATTAGGAGGTGAGTCATACTCCAAAGGAAATGATTTTGAAACATTGAAATATATTAATGGTTTTAAAGGATTCATATAGGCATTATAAAATCAACCCAATATATATAAAATCACATTATTTTAAAGTATAAACATATATTTTTTCTTAGATAGAATTTATATTATTTATAACATTAATTTTTATTCATTATAATGTCATAATACATAAATTATATTTATATAATATTTATTTTTTACCAGAAAATTTGTCTTTCTCCAAAAATTAGGAAAAGATCACCATTGGATAATATTAACTTTATGAACTCGAAAAATATATTCATTTCATATAAATAATTTTCAAAATGTTAACAATTTCACTTTTAATATATTAATCTATATTTATTGAGAAATTATGGCTTTTTGACAATAACAGTTTTTGAACCCTTATAACAATTTCATTTGATTTCATAAAAATTATATGAAAATTTATATTGAATAAAAATTATTTAAAATAAAAATGTATAAAATAATTATTTATTAAAAAATTTATATAATACATAAAAATAATTTCCAAATTTTTATTTGAGTATTTCCCAATAATAATATTGTTTTTATATTATATTGAAATAAAATTCATATATAAAGTAACTATAATAGGATAAAATTATATTCATAATTCGATAAAAAAATATTGTACATACTCATCATTCTAGGGTCTGACTACATATCCCTTTGATACACCATCGAATTCCCTATGATTATGGTTTGTTATGGATGGATATTGAAGGGGTGGTTCGATGAACATGGTTTGGGTCGTGATCTTGATGTGTTTGAACATCTCCCACACATGGTTTCCCTCATTCTTAAGTTGTTCAATCATATCATGGTATTGGTCAAGGGAAATCCTTAATATAGTATCTCCCTTGAAATCTCTGATAATTGGGCATAATAAGGTATGATTCAACTAGTTGAGTCTATCACTTACTTTGACTATGTTAATTGGATTTGTTAAAACCCTATATTTTTAATTATCGTGCAAAAACTGTTCAAATACTATATTATCAATGATAATGATACATAAAAGTAATTTAAAACCAATTTTATGTAATAAAACAAAATAATTGAATCTTTTTTCTATAACCATGTAATTCATTTAATTAAATAAAATGGAGAGTATTATATATAAAGGTTCTTGTTATTACAAAGAAAATTAATCTTGAGGAATATATTGATCCCAACCCCCATTAAAATAAATTTAAAAAGATCTCAACATATCCTATATGGTATTAATGGATCTCATAGATTGGCTATCATTATGAGGATGATGTACTATTCTAAATCCCAGCTCTATATCTAGTGCATTCTGATTAATTCTCCAAAACAGTGTGGTAAACCTTATATCCGGATCCGATGCAATAGAAAATGGTAATCCCTAAAATTTTACCACTTAATTAATTTGTTTTATGGAATGCTTATATAAAGGGAAATATTTTTTAATAGAAATTAATTCTACTACCATTATAAGTAGATCAACTACAACCTAAATGGAATTAAATATAAATGATTTTTTGGGAGTCCAATTACAATTTCAATGGTGAGGATTTACCATTTTCATTATTTTATGGGTATGGTTGTAACATCCCATTATTATTCTAATTATCAGACGTAACATGATGGAATAATAATAACTTATATACTTAATTTGAAAGATCTCTCTTCACACTATCCGACCAGAAATACTCTTTCAGATCTAAGTATATCATTGTACCTCAAGGATAAATAGAGAATGAAGAACTATGATCCTGATCCGACATATCCTTGTTAAAATATGATGTAGATGAAACACATAAATGATTCTTAAACCTTATAATTCCACCATAGTCGAGGATGAACTCATGAAAATTTATTACATTCATTTATAGTTAAACATATTCTTTATGCGCCTCTATGATAATCACTTAGATAGATGGTGGAACAATTCATTTTAAAAAGACAACATTTATCCCGTTCATCATGATATCCAGATCCATCATTTTAAATTCCATATATATTGGAAATTTTTTATCCATATCATCTATAGGCTAGTAAAATATTTTATGCTTTGAGAATCTTCCACAATTTTCACTTTTCTAGTGTGGTAAAGTATTGAGCATTCATAATCATTAATCATCTCAACAAATCTTATTCAGGAGATATTTAAATCTATATTGGGGAATATACACTTGAGGCTTTTATGATCAGTATATATATAACATCTTTCCTGGTATAGAAAATTCATCTTTATTATTAATTAAAAAATTAAAATATCTAAATAAAAATCATGAGTCGAGTAATTTTTCTCTTAAACCTTAAATTATTGTGAGGTTTATTCTACCACTATATTATTATTCATGATGACACAGACTAGTCTCTTAAACTATGAATAATTACAAATGAAAAATTCATATCCAATATATGGGATTATAAGAATATTTTCACAAATTAAACTTCTCATTAGTTACATTATTTTTTCATCACATTCATATATCCGAAAGAACATAACACAAATATGAGCTATCATGGTAATTGTGTTATAAAGTCAGGAGAAATTTTCCACAATGAAATAGGAATATCTAGAAAAAATAAGTAAACAATTTCTATCAATCACTATGGTTTATCTTGGCCAATATTTAATACCTTCTTTCATTGAATAATATTAGGATATACCCTAACATGATATTATATGACCCTAGAATGAATATTTCCAAAGCCAAACATCACACATAGTTAATTTTTCATAAATATTTTCCTTCATCGGGGTCTCCAACACAATCCTCAATTGATATTATTTCACTTTCTTACACTTTGAATAAACATGAATATCATCTAAAAAGTCTATCTAGAACTGATATATGTAATCTATAAGGACAATATTAATTAAATCAATAATGATAATGAGGGAATCAGTAAGATGAAATGGAATCACTATAAAATCATTGGGTTTATAAATTGTATGGAATGCTATCTTGGATATATCCTCCATCTTTACCCTCAATTTATTATTCTTAAAATGAATACACATCACAGAAAAGTATATACATCCATGTAGTTGATAAAATAAGTAATCAGTATGGGTTGTATGATACTTATTCAAGATAGTGATCTTGTTAAGTTCATGATAATCAATATATAGTAACATCGATCCATCAATATTCTAAAATGAAATAACTGGGCCCCCCAATGTGACACAAATGGCCAAATAAATCGATTATAATGATTTTAATATTGATGATTATTGAATTAATGTAACCCAATTGGGAGAATTATGTGTGGATTCTATGATATAGGTGTAAAACATGGTATGAAATTCATTAAGAAGTCAACTTCACAATTTAGTGGAAGTCTGGGGAATTCTTCTAGAAGAACATAATCAAATTTACACACAATAGGAATATCATTGATGATTAGTTTATCCCAAAACAACTGAGATACATATATATTTTTAATAGTAATCAGAACCCATAAAATATATTTTATTTCAATTGGATGTTCATATTTATCATTAATGTGATAGACAATCATTGGATTGTTTAGAATATGAACTATGACTTCCCTTACACGGGGAGAATAATTAAATTCATTGGAATCACCGCCAAATAAATATCAACCAGAGATGAATTTTAGAATTGGGATGTTATCATGATAACAATATGAGTTTCCAATTCTACTTCAATATCTAATAGTTTAAGCAGTACTTTTATAAGATTATCAAAATCCTCTAATATTAAAGACTAGTTTGATCCAAAATTAATTAAGAAATTATCATTTATAAAGTTTACATTGTGTGTAGCATCCCCCAAATTATTATTGACCTAATTAATGGGGATCACATGAGATTTCCCCCTGTCTCAAGGATTATAAGGTTACTAATTCCAATCATCATCATTAACCTTAATCATTGAGAACTTGTTATAACAGTTCCTATAATAATTTATTTTGAAACCCCTAGAGTGTGAGTGGTTAATTCTATGTGGATGTATCTCCATTATTATGAAACTTATTCATCCCATAATTTCAGCCGTTGATTACACAAGGACCTTCATTTTCCCAATTAAAAAATTTACCAGTCCCTTTGAGATAGTATCCACAATGTTTCTTTTAACACTTTTAGCATAAAGTAAATTTCATATTCTATTCCACCTTTTTAGTATTACATTTAAATTATATATTCTTCTTATTCTACATAAAACTTTGATATCAATTATCAACTCAAATCTACTTATTCACCTCGATAGCACATCAAATGATTTCATCATTGGTAGTGATGTTAATTAAGCCTAACGCCATTTGGAGACGTGGTTTCAAGAAATTGACAAATCAATAAACCATACATTCAGAATGGATGCTAATAAAATAATCTTATTGCATATTTCTGGTTAAATTTTATTTATATTTTTCAACATACCAATATTTTCAAAAAATATTTCCCATTAAGTAGTTTTATTTCTCCAATATATTTTGTTACATGAAACACCATGTTTAATAAAACCTTGTTATACTATTAAAATATTATAATCTGAGGGTCATAATCTAGCCATTAAATTATAGACAATGAAAAATACTAACTAACTTATAAAATATATATGTTCTAAACATTTATAAAACGAATCACATTGTTATAAATTGATTTTGATTGATATTTAAAATTATATTAAAATTAATGTGATGTTTTTTATATAATTTATTCTGTGTGTGTAATGTATTTTATATTAGAAAATTAAAAATTTAAATTTATTTATTTATTTTAATGGAATTTATATTCTATAATTTGAATAAATTTTTTATCATTCAATTAACATCTTAATATTAAAGGGATACAATAAAAGAAGTAATATGTTTTAAAACATTTATTTTTAAAAAAGTTGTTATCGATGTTCTTGTAAACCATATTTTAAAATTAATTAAAATTAAATTAAATGTATTTATTTTGATAAAATATATTTCATATTTAGAATCAATATTTATTGAAATGTTAACCACACCCCTTTTATTTTTTGGTCAATATTAATAGTAACTGTGATAAAATTTATCACCATAGTAAAAGGTGATCGAGATTAATCTAGGTTAAATATAGTTAATAAGGCTATATCTACTCATCGTAATTCTTGATGTATGAAGGTAATTTAACCCTTATATCATTATGATATAATATTATTTTTTAATCAGTGTTATTAAATGAAAATGAGAAATATCGAATTGAAACTAAAGACAGTTAAAAAATGTCACTTTCTTGGTACTAAATGTCTATAATGTGTCTATACAGGGAAAAAATAAGATATAAATAAATAAATAAGTCTAATTTGAGAATAATAAAATTATTTTAATTATGAAAATTTATTTAATTTTTTTTTGTATAAAATAATTCCATTAAATATTTATACTAGTCCGAAACAATATTTATTCAATTAATACAAAAATAAAATAAATTACATTAAAATTATAAAATGTGATATAATTTAATTGATTTAATGTTTCAATCTAATTTTATAGATTCATATTACATAATACTACTATATTTAATTATTATATTAAAATTTAATGTTCTCATATATGTCTTATTATGCTAAATTATTTGAAATCTTTCACGATAGACTTCAATACTATTAAATCAAAATAACATTTTCTTAAAAATTATTTTTAAAAAATTAATATATTTAAAAACAACAAGGATGATGATATATGGTCTAAAATATCATCGTATGGAATTGTTTTTTCCAATTTTCATTTTATAAGAAAAATTGTAATATTTTAGGGGTGAAAAGGTGGTTACTATGGTTATGGTTAAAAATAGATAACGAAGGGGTTAATGAAAAAATATAACGTTTAAAATGACACAATAACCATTAAATGTTTTATTATATGATGGTATTATTACCATATACTATCTTATATTCTAATTCCTAGCCATTTGTGTAAATCAAGGATAGATAATAACTTTATTAAAATTAAATCCTTTTAGAAATTCAATAATTTCCCCCCACATCAATTTTAAAAGGGCATCTCCAGCACACCTATTTACACCACATTTCGACTTATAAAATGACCCTAACTTATGAAAATAACTTTTAAAAAACACAATCCACATTCTATAGGTTATATTATTCCCAAATGTCCCACCATATGACCTGTGAACGGATATTTAAATGGTTTATTTCAAATAAGAAGTAATCACTTATATCAAATAGTTTATTTTTACTTCTTATTTAAATATTCTAAATACATGTTAATTATCATAAAATAAAAAATTCAGTACCCTAAATATAGTAAAATTTTATTATGATTTTTAATTCACCATAATCCATTTTCGTTCCCATTAAATGTGAAGTGAATGTATCTCTTGTGCATTCGTATGGCTCACCATACCTACATGGAGATAAAATTCATATTACATAACCATATTTCATAGATGGTTATTTTGATGTATTTAATGTTTATATATGATATTTATGATATTATGATACTTTGTGAATAATAATATCACATGTACATTCTTACCATACAATTTTTTGTAAAATGATAATGTTTCTCGTGTGTACGCCTATACTGCCACCATCATGAAGAGATGGAATTTTTTTCATTTCCAGTCTAATTGGATGATTATAAGTGGTTATTTAATGAATTTAATAATTTTATTCTATAATAATGATTATTTAATAGTGACTTATTATTTAACTTTTGGTTGTTTCATCCGTCGAAGGATGAAAATTCATGCCTATGTATGACCTACCATCTCCATGAATGGTGTAATTCATTTTTTATATCTATAATTATTATTATATGTTATAAATTTATATAATTAATAAATATTATTTTTAGGCAATGATTAATATTTAGGAAATGATGTATCAATGATTAAGTAACAAGATATGGGACTACTAAGCCGTAATATGATTGGAAAACGAAGAAATTCTCACCGAGGTAGATGATTTTAATAAAAAATTATTCATGAATCTTTTATAAGATATCATAAATAAATCATACATGGTATGATATATATGAATATTTTCTTTGAATAATTTAATAATAAATAAATATTTACAATATTGGATGTTTGAGCATGAAAGAAAAATGACAGAATTTAGGAAAGGGATTTATGTTTTAATATTATTTTAACGTTGATTGTTTATGAATAATTTTTTACCCTAGAAATTATATCATCCTCATATATTGAACCAATTTTAGTTTCTTATCATGTAATTATTTATAAAGAATATATGTTTCATCTCATTTCATCATTATAATTCTTTAGGAGATAAAAATAGTGTTTTTAAAGAAAATTGATTTATTTTCTCTCTTTTGTCTAAAACAATTTTCCATCCTTATCCTTATTTTATAGACTTATTTTCAAGAATTCTTAAAATATTATCCAATGATTTTTTTTAAGAAATTACCCTTGTTTATCTTCTTTTAAAATGGTTCAATATGAATCTTTTGTCATTTTCTGAATGAGGTTCTCTTTTATAACAGTTTGAAATTTATTGTTTTTAACATATAAAGAATGAATGGAATTTACCCCAATATTAGCACTCAATACATTGAATAATCCTTTATATGTTTTCAAGACTGTGTTTTAAAAAAAATCACTGCAAATTTGAAATTAATATTTTTTCAAAAGTTATTTTCAAATGAAAAGTGTATTTTCCTCAAGAATCATTTAAATTATCATTTAATAGTATTTCTATCCAACAAAAACAAACATGGATTTTGGAATTGATTTTTTTACTATTGATATGATCTGGTGTTACCCTCACATTTATTTAACCTTGTGAATTATGTTTATGATGATGATCTGTTTGTGAGACCCATTTTAAATTATTATTCTATGATTTTATTCAATATTGAACAAATTTTCTTTGTACAAGGTATGACATTATGAAATTTTGGATGTTTTATAAACTTTTGGAAAACATATATATGGTTTTAATTATTTGATAGTTGGGACCTATATCTGTCTTCAAGGAGTAGAGATGTGTATTATATCACATGAAATAGTTATTCTAATCATGTAAATGTTCTTGATATGTTATGGGAAACAAGTTGATGCTCCTAATCCTTTATGTAAAACAAGTTGATGGGATTAATCCATAATGTAAAATAGGTGTTGAAACCTAATACAATGGGCATGGTAGTTAACATTGTCTTATGAAATATTTTCCATACTTATGATGGTTGTACAGATTTATTACATGAATTAATGGTATATGATTTGGTTATGATTTTTTTTCATTCTTGTGATTCATTAATTTTGAAATACTAATTTTTTATTTCATAACTTATTTTTATTATCATTTTTAGATTGGGAATGTACATTTTATGTTATGTTCATGACTATATAACCATATAATTGTATTATTCTATTACATAACCATGGTTTTTTATCTTCCATGATTACACATATTAAACCATCAGATCTAACCCTTTCTTATATTTCCATTCCCTAGTTTATGATAAAGGTTTTAAATAGGGTATACCTATAAAGAGTACCATGTTGGTAGGTAATTATGGGATATTTTTAATATCATTCATGATATAATAATATTATATATATTGTCCCAAAAGACACTAAAACATTACAATTTTGGTGTGGATTAAAATGTAATTAATTGAATATTCATCTAGAAAGATGTAATATTTATACAAGAAAATATAAGATGGCTATATCGGTACTAAAATATTCAACATCCTTTAGTTTTATCTCATGGAATTATATCTCCATTTCGATTTGAGGAATAAGACTAATGTACTTTGTGATGAATAATAACTCAATATTATCCTACTCCATAGAGTCAATTTCTTCCCATTAACTCATGTTATTCATAATATATGATCATTGATCAGGTTTTACGTCAAAATTATAGATACTAACAATATTTTTTTCCTTTTATGTACACTAAAGAACATAACATAAATTTTTAGTGGTGCCAATCCATTTCTCAAAAATTAGTGGATTAGTAGACAACTAAAATAATACTGGTGTTGAATCATAAAGGAATCAATAATATTTTGTTCCCTCATCATCTCATTTATAACTATATAATGATTCATATCTTGAGAAATATATCTGATCACAAAAATTACATTTTTTATTATATCTCCTATAACATGTGTTTTTTTTCAAGAGGATAATCATTGAATTATCATTCGTATTCTAAATTAACATAATTCAATCATGTTTCAACCATTGACTAAAATAAATATTCATAGTTTGAGAAATAATTATCATAGTGGGAATCCAAAAAATCTATAAAAATAGTTTATTAGATGTCTAAATAATGAAAAATTATTCCAAATCATTGACACCTTATATTTAATATAATTTATCCATTGTAATTACCAAAATAGTAGGATATTGTATCATAATTAGACTTATTCCTATGGTTCTCACTTATGTTTTCAATCTAGTTTAGAATAGATAACGAAACTATACTCTGATTCAAAATATAATGAACCATAAGTTTCATATATTGATAATAAATATTATTAGATGATTATTCATTAAATAACATAATTATCAACACATGAATCATATAGGTTTAGTATCATTGGATGATTTTAAAAATAGATTACTAGTTTATAAAAAAACGAAGTAAACTCCCACTTATTTCTTAACAACTAGAGGCTTCATAAATATATCATACAAAAATTCATTATTCACAACTAGAGGAAATGAAACATTTAAAAGGGTGATTTTAGATGCTAGTTAAGGGTAAAAAAGAGAGATATAAATGATGACATAAGAATTACATGAGCATAAGGGCATGAGAAGATGATACTAACACTTGAAAACTTACCCAACACATCATAGGTCACAATCTCAATTAATTTAATAAATCATGGGGGATCATAAAACATTAATCCCTAAGTAATCAAATAAAATTATCAAATAGGCCATGAAATTGGAATAACAAATGGAAATGGGGAATACAAATAATCATATAAAATAACTTCCTTTGTAGTCAAGGATCACTTCCACAAAATAACAGTTTATTGGGTTCACTCCCAAAACCATCATATTAGTCAAGGTTTCCTCCCAAGTCTATCATACTGGATATAGTCCTTTATTGACTAAGTTCACTTTCTAGTCCTTTCATATTTATCTAATTAGATATCAATCTTTAACCAATCCATTGGAGTAATATAAATTTTTTGTACAGCCATAAAATAATTAAAATCACACATATTTTTCCCAAAATATTAAAAAGAATCCATCATATTATAACCCATGAAATAAAAAGGTTTTTATTTACATTTGATTATAGAATAAAAAATGGAAAATAAATTTGTATCATAATCATTTTAGCATTTCATAGCCTCTAAAAATGAAATGAGTTTCATAAAAATAGTTTCATGAAAATATAATCCATAAATAGAAATAATAAGTATGGGTTCATTAGAATATATCCATAGTAAATAATATAAACCATCAAGGATATATTACTATTATAAAATTCCACTCAAATATGACATGGTGTATTTATTGATCAAAATATCATATTACATTGTAATAACGTATTTAAAAGCAATAAATTTTAAAAAAATTTAAATAAAACACATTACATGAAAATAAACAATGATCTTTCAAAGGGAAACATCAATGTTATAAGGGGTTATTATAGTGCGAAATTACTTTCATGGTGTATAATTTAATTATAAAGTTCCATTCACATTTTTGTAAAACATTAAAAGTTACATCATTTGGAAAATGAAAAGAAGTTTCCTTCAAATGATTTTAAAAGTTAAATAATGGTTAAAAAATAATTTCAACCATAATAGTATAATATTATGACATTATTGAAACCATTTTTAGAAATTGTGGATATCGAAATTTTTTTTCCAATTAAGACACAAATGAATTCGTTTTTTCTTAAAAAAAATATTTTAGCATCTTGGATAATTAAACTGTTGAAAATGTATGGAAAACATGTATATTCCAATTGAAATAAAAAAACTCATATATATGTGTAAATACACATATAATTAATAATATGAATAATAAAATTTATTTATGATAACTATATACCTCACATAAAAAACATGTGGTGAATAAGGAATGAGTCTCATATAAATAAAATTTGGATAAAAATCCCTTACTTCTAGTTTAAACTTCATAGAATATGATATATATATATATATTATACATTTAAATTTATTATAACTTAATAAAATAATAATTTCCATAACAATAATATCATATATGATCCATTATTAAATTTCAGCATCAAATTATTTCTAATCTAATATGAAAATCATTGTTTATGTATGTTAATTATTTGATTATTTCATAAGAATTACAGATCATGTGTTCCAGTACTTGTACATTGATCTAGGTTACATCATATCTAGAATATTAATTATTATAAAAATATCTTATATACTGATTATATATATATATTCATCCATAAAATTTATAGATAGAAGAATTAATTACACCGTTCATGGAGATGATAGGATATACATACGCATGAACATTTTATTCACTTTTTAAAGAATGTAATAAATAAAAGGTAAATAATAATTAACCATTTATGAATAATTTATTACAATCCAAGTAAAACATACATTAAATAAATCTTTATTACCATCCATGTAAAATAGAAATGAAATACACAATTTTTTTAATATTTATAATTTATATTAATTAAATATATATTTATTACCATCCAAGTAAAACAGAAATGGAAAAAAATGTGTATTTCTTTGTGGAGGTGGTAGCCCACAAGTATTGTTTTAAAAATAATTGAAATATAACAATTTATATGTGATATTATATTTCCAATAGATTAAAATTTTCATAAATAACATATATAAAATTAAAAACTATCATAATTATCATCCTTGAATGATGGTGATAGAAAATGAATTGTATCACAATAATGATATGGTAACCTATACATATGTATGAGAGAAACATTTACATACCATTTAATGGAAAGAGGTTGAATGAATAAGGTTTAATAATAATAATATTAAAATTTAAGCATATTTAGGATACTGAATTTATTATTTTATGAAGAATATAATTGAACTATAGGAGGTAAAATAAGAATTAAAACAAGTGATAAGTTATATTGTTTACATATTAATATAAAAAAATCCATTAGGTTTTTTATTAATGATAAATGGGTTGGTCTTATGGAAATATTATAAACTCTAAAATTTAGATAAGGATGTTAATAATGTATTTGTTTAGGTTATGGTAAATCATGAAGCCTAATGTGGTGTGAATCAAGGATTTGATGGTGGCCTTTTATAAATTATGGTAGTGGAACACTTTTAATATCATAAAAGATTAACATATAATTATGTCATTATCTTTTCCAAATCACTAAAAATTTCCCAGAATTAAAATATAAGATAGGATGGGTTTCAGATTCCTTCAAAAAATACAATTTGGTCAGCTTTATGTCGTTTTTTTAAACCTTATCTTTTGGTTTAAGTTGTCCTATTTTTTCATTAAATATAATGACATCCTTTTCATTTTTAATGTATAATAATTTTACATTGAATATGTAAATTGGCTCATAAATATAAAAGGGGTGACATTTTTAACCATATATTATATAACATGACATATTAATTTTTCTTATTTTTTAAAATAATTTAATAATATATTATTTTGATAAAATATTATTAACGTTAATTTTGATAGAATTCATTTATTTTGACCTTAATGATATCAAAAGAAAGGTGGAAGTAGAATATAATCCATCTAAACATCACTAATATATCATATTCATCTATGAAATTAATTTAAGAAAATAAATAACTAAAATTATTTTAATATTACCATTTTTAAAATCATTTAAATTGTTTTTCAATTAAATAAAAAAATATCGTATTAGCTTTGGGTAAGAATTTGAGATAATTAATTAACCTATAAAAATTAGAAATGAATCAACACGATAGAATTATCTTCATTATTTATAATATAGATATTTATATTCTTTCATTATATGTTTTTCACCTACGTTATCACATAAGAGATATTTAAAACTAAGAGATTGACATTTTGTAACATTTGTTGTTTTGAATACTATTTTGGTCATTCTATTGGAAAAGTGTAAATTAAAATATAAAACATCATGTCTAACGTGATATGTTTCAATATACCTTTATCAAATATGAATTGGGATGAAACATAATGGGATTATTAAATAGTTTTATCCTAGATTAACCTGATTCACCATATACTGTGTTTTTAAATTTTACCAAAGTTACTATTCATATAGAACAAAAATAAAATGGCCATAATTAAAAAATATATACATAATGATTCCAAATATGGAATCAATTTATCAATATTCAATTTATATAAGTGGAAAAAACTACTTTTAAAAATAATCATGCAAATCGTGATGAAAACATGCTTTTGGGAAAAAAATGTTTTTAAGCATAAATATTCATATATTCTTGTCCCAATATTAGAAAAAAATGTTAAAGAATCCAATTAATAAATAATATTTAAATATTATTAAAATCATATACTAATATTGATTAATTTAATTAATTAATATAAAAAACAACACATGCATACAAATAATTTTTTAAAAACCAACTTTTTAATTAAAAAATATTTTTTTATTTTTTTATCTAATTAACTGATAACCAATTAATTCATTATATATATGTGTATCCATATGGTTGTCACTATTTATTTATTCATATTCATAACCTACAATATAATAGTTAGACAATAAATATCACATAATAGTATATCATGATTCGCTCAAACATGATGTTTCCTGTAATGAAATATATCAATGAAACAAAATAATTTAAAGTGAAATATATTCTAAAATCATGATTTGTTAAATATGAGATTGTATCTAGGGGAATTTTTTCGATAGTTTTTTATGAATATTATGACATAACATAATAAAACCTATGAATAATTGAATGTGATATATAGTGAACCTAAAATTATCATAGGCTGATAATATGTATTCATAATTTAGGATTTCAATGGAATTGCTATCATGGTTATATGAATGATCACTCTTATTATTATAGCTAGAATATTACAATATTCCCTTTGCATCCATTCAATGGTTCTAATTCGGAGGAATCATGATAAAAATGATTGTGGTGGAAATTGAAATGTTTTTCCTCTTGAGATACAGAATGCAATAGGAGTTGGAATATAATGAACTATTATTATGCTCATAAAACACTCAAAATACATTAATCATGCTACGAATCCAAATGATAAAAGGGGTGAAAAATAAACCATTGAGTATTTCATGAGGTAATTAAATCCTTCATTTAGTAGGTTATCTGATCACTTAATTTCCAAGTAAAGGATTGGTATCACGGAAGAGATATTTTTCATTCCCTAATTCCTGGAGCATGAAAATGTTATCATGACAGTGTATTATTGATAATTTGAAGTGCATGAATAGTGTAATATTATTATTAATATAATTCAGTACGAATAAATTGACTCTATTGAATAATATGAGTTTAAGAGGGGATTTTTCAGTAAACACGTTCCCCAAACTCATTGCGTAAAAATGGAATAGGAATTACTTGAGATTAATGAGAAGGTAGATGAATCTATTTAGACATATATGGAAAATATTATAATAATTTTGAGAAATGATTTTGGTTTTGTTATTTAACCATAAATAATAATGTATTGGTTCTTCAATGTCCATAAACCAATTCTCTAAATAGAACATGCAATAAGGGAATTTTGTAGCTATGGTGAAAATGTTCCTTGTGATATCATGTAGAAATAGAAATTATAGATTCAAAACATTGTAATTGTTTTATTTATAAGATAATGACAGGGTTTTAATGGAATTATATTAATATATCCCACTCAGGTAAGAAAATAAATCTTCATTTATACTAAAAGTGTCGAATAAAGAATGAGGAATTATTTTTCATTTTATAGGTAAATGATTCATGTGTGGAAAGGGATTTCATTGATCATGTGAATGATGATGAGATGTAAAGTTTAAATCCAATGAAAATAATTTGATTAATATTTATTTTAATTCACCATATACACTCCAATACAATAAGTACATAGAGTATAGGAATTATTCCAACCAGTAAAATAATACAAGGGTTAATTATGGAAATCATAATCAACAACCTATTAATCAAAAAGATAAAGGGAGTTCTCTTATGAACAAAACCATTGAAGTGGTTAAGAAGAATTATGTGGTTGAAGTTACACATATCATCCAATCTACAACTAAAAAAATCTTATTTAATTCTTTAAATAAAAACTATTTTATAAATAAATAATTTGAAAATGATATCATATCACCACCTTAAAATATAATGTTGAATTAATGGTTAAAACTCATAAGGGTATGATGGACATATCCCAGGTCTATAGATCCTCTAAGATTGATGTTTGTTGTAATGTTATTCTATAAATATAGTTATTCTCCATCTAGTTTAATTTATTGTTTTCTAGGAATAGATTTTTTTTATATAGACTATAAACTATTCAAAGGAAGGGAAGTCACATTGGATATTCCAAATCAACTGATAGTAATTCCTTGGAGAGAGGATGAATATTAACTTCCAATATAAATTACATCAACTATATGGGGTGAACAAAATCATTTTTTATGAATAATGTTAGTTCAATGGATCTTTAAATTTATTATTTAAAATCTAATAAGATCACTATGAAAAACAAGTTTCCTCAACATAGTATAAATTAATATATTTAACCAATTACCTAGATCTCAATATTGTTTCATGATTATCCTTATTTGTGGATATCATAAATTTATTTTCATGAAAAAGGATATAACCAATATAGCCATCCTCATAATGTATGGTCATTATCAATTTATTGTTATTCCATTTAGACTCTCCATCTCATCAACTATATTCATGGATTTATTGAATATAGTATTTAGAGATTACCTTGATCTTTTTATGGTAGTCATTATAAACAATATTCTTATATATAATAATATTGAGGATGATAATAAAGATCATTTGAACATTTATTTATTACCCCGTGTAGAAATCAAATGAAAAATATATAAATTATGTTCTTTTTCTACATATTTCTCATGATTATATAATATAATATCATGTGAGGTTATACAGATGAATTCTTCAAAAACAGATGTTATTGAGAAATGGAACAGACCAGTTGTGGTGACTAAGATATATAGTTTTCATGGGTTCAATAGATACTATCAATTCATTTTTAGAGTTTTCTCATGGATATATAATCCCATGAATAAGTTCACATGAATGATAGTTAGGTTCCTTTAGATATATAAATATGGGGAAAATTTCAAGGAACTAAAGAGAAGATTTGTTAATGAAATTATCCTCACACTAACCTAAAGTAAATAAGTCTTTATAATCTACATTGAAGCATCATAAGAGGTACTAGGATGAATCATCATGCAAGATGATAATGTGATTTCATATACCACATAATTATTGAAAAATCATTCATAAAATTACCCAACAAAATATTTTCAATTGGTAGTAGTAATTTTTGAATTTAAAATATTGTGGAATTATAATATACTAGAAAATGTGAAATATATAATGATTAAAAAATAATTAAAAATATATTCCCATAGAAACAGTTAAATATTAACTATATGGTATGGTTGGAATTGACTAATGATTATGAATTCTCAATACATTACCACCCTAAGAATTATAGCAAGGTGGATGATGCCAAATTTTAAAAGGAACCTTCTAGTTTTACCATGATCTTTATTGAAAATATCAAATACTTATGGATTTTTAGAATATGTATCTTGAAATAATTTTGAATTAAGAGTGATCATATCTTTTTGAGATGAATTTTAAACAATACATCTATATTATTATTTAACACCTATAAAAGGAGGATTTATATTTGATGTTTAAGGTGAGGAGAGATCCGAAATTCAACCAAGATTGTGAAAGAATGATTTGGTTTAAGAATACAGTATTTTTCCCTTATGTTCTACAATTGGTGAAGGTGTTTTTAATAATGATATTAATCCATCATTCTCAATCAACACTATATGTAAGAAGATATAATGATATGAAAAATACTATTTTTATTGGGACATTGTGAATGGGATGTGTTCAAGTATTTAATTTTATTATTATTATGTCTATAAGTTAAGGTATAGTTAAAAACAATAGAAGGGGATGTTATAATAATTTCACTTACAAGAATAAAAATGGAAAAACATCACCATGGATTTAATTGTTGCAACACTTATTCAATATACATATCACAATTAAATTTTGTTTCTAGTGGATAACCATACAAAATATGATCATTTCATTTTTATTAAATAACATTTAACTCTTAATTAGATAACATGGTTATATGTTATGGAAGTTATAAGGATTCATGAATTACCTTTCTCAATCATATTTGATTTACATCCATGGTTTACCATGATGTTATAGAGATGTATATGACAATATTTGAATACAAAGATAAACTTTAGCACTGTATATAATTCTCAGACTTGTGGTTAGTCTGAGAGGACAACTGGAACCCAAGATGATATTTTGAGGGAATTTTATAATGATTTCAAAGGTGGATTAAGCCAATGAATTTATATGTACTATACTTCTTATAATAATACTTTTCACTCGAGGATTAAAAATGATCCATATAAATATCCTTATTGAAGGAAGTCATTATATCAAATGTGATAGGATGATTTTTGAATATGAAAGGCATTAGTATCTCAAGGTATATAGAGAAATTATGCTACGAATCATTGGTGAGATCTAGGTTTTAAAGATAGTGAAATGTATTTTATTTGATTATTTACTTGGAAGATGGTTATGATATTGTGTAAAATGGGAATGTTGATCCCCTCAAAATTCATGACCATATAAGTATATTTTCTTATAATATTGTTTTTCCACTAATTTTATCTATATAAAAAGATGACTTCATGTATATTTATTGATGAAGTATATACCAGATCATTCACAGGTACTTAACTTTAATGTCTTACTATGGGGGAATTGTCTCTATTTTGAGTGATAATTATTGGGTATTTTTCATTGGAGAGAAAACATTGTGTAGAAGATGAAGGGAAACATGTTTAATGTTTTGTGGTGAAATGAATAATTTCATAAATATATATTGGAACCTGATGATTTGATGAGGAATATATATAATCAGTATTTTTTATCATAGTAAAATAGTTTTAAGGAAAAAATTATTATATGAGAGGTATAATAATTCATCATTAGATTTTATGAAATATTTCTCTATAAATTAGTTTTATATCATTGATATCTTAATTTACATTAAAAACCATGATCTGAACAATTATGATATACTATTGATATATGATTATAAAATTTGTTTGTTGTCTCTAAGTTATTAGTTGGGAGAGTATAAATATATACAACTATATTATGAAAAATTATTATTCAAATATAGATAAAATTAATTCCATCATTATCAATTTTTAATAAATAAATACAAAATAATTTTAACGAAATGAATTTTTTTTATTCTAAAAAAATTATTTTCGTAATAATTTATAAATAGATAAATTATATTAATCACTATTTAGTAGTTATTTTAATTTAATATATATTTTATATATTCTATAATATGTGTTAGCAACCATTTATGGGTAATTAATATAGTGACCCCGACCCCAACATCTCAGAGTTAGTGCCTTGTTACCATTACATTGGTATAGAAACAAGATTCAGATCCCAAATGACCAATCAATTTAGTAGTTCATGTAATCTAGTTACAAGCATGAGTACTGTATTAAAAATGAATACAAAAATTACAACATAATTTGATATTGAATTTTTTTTATTTTATCTAGATTATAATTCCATATATTTATTTGTACATTTCAATGGATCCTATGGAAACGAATCAAAATATAGATGAGCACAAATGATCATTAGTGGTAATGTTTAGTGGGAGAAATAGGTAATAAATTAGCATAATTGACATTTAAACGTAAATAAATAAATAATATGACATTTAAACAACATTAATATCATGATAAGATCATAAATAATCAACATGGAAATCTAAATAACTGAAACCACATTCAATTTAATCAATAAAATTATAATTAAATACATCAATAGATTTTTTTCATTATTAAAATCTCATGGATAATAATAATGAAAATTGAATTATCAATGATGTAAATGCTTAAATTTTTGAATTCATGTTTGAGGAACATGAAAATCAATTACAATAAGACCATTTACATGATGGTTATGACTAATGGTAGAAAATAATTTAATTTGGGCAACCGATTATTCTCATGAGACCTATCGATGCATCAATGGGCTATATAATGTCGAGACCATAGCCATAACTTGTAGCCCAAATCATTCCTCATATATCAAACAATAGATTTAATTAAAAAATAGTTTTCCTTATCAAATATCCTTAATGAGTAAATAATTCAAACATACTAATATTTCTCCATATAATAAAAAAAATCAATTTAAAAACAATATATAAAAAGTGTATATGGATCATGACATAATATTATCCAAGATATATTACATTGATATTTATGGGAAATTTAATGTTCACTGATAACTCTAAAGTGAATAACTCAAGGGTAAGTTAATGACTATGAAAAGGATTCATGGAAGTGAATTTAAATAATACCCTTGGTAAAAATAATCATAATCTATATTGAGTAATAATAAGGATAATATCAATATAATTTATACCCATTAGAGTAATAATAAGGGTAACTTTCATTGATGAATTGAATTATACTAAAAATTATGTCTAAAAAAATTTGTGGGGAACACATAATTTTCATTTTGACAACATATTTCATTGAAAATAACATTAAAACAAAATTATTCAAAAAGATATCATTAATATTTCAATGGAATATTTAATGAGATTACGGTCGGTAATTCTTTACAACGTAAAAAGAACTTTCCATTGGCATTGTAAAATCTTCATAAAAGTTATTCATTTAGAAAGTGAAAATAATATTTTATTGAATTTTTTTTTAAAATTAAATATGGGAAAAATTATTTTCATAATTCTTTTTAAAATCATGATGAATTTTTTTTTGATAATACATGGTTCTGTATGAAAACGGAATTCTGATCAAAGATAAAAATGATTATGAATTTTATTAAAAAATCCACAATAATTTTAAATACCATTGAGTTGGAAAATGGTACTATTAGATTAAACATAACATTAATAACCATAAGATATGAAAATTAAATGGTTTATTAAAAAATTATTACATTATTTATTTTAATTGAAATTCAAGAATATAAAATCTTCATTAGAATGAGATTGTAAAATAAACCCTTAAAATGATCGTAATGATGAATTGAGAATTAATCGATGAATAAATTATGTTTATCATATATTAATACACATTAAATTTTTTTAAATACATCATATTATAATTATATGATATTACACACATAATCGTAGAATATTAACGACAACATTAGAGTAATATATCCTAGTGAAAAGAAATTCAGTTATGAAATTTATTTAACATTTCGTAACATTATGTTCAAATACATTTAGTTTATATAATTAAAATTGAAACTTAATATACCATGATGAATTTATTATTCACTATATCACATGTAAAAGGGTCTGTAAATACACCATATAAAAGTAATTATGTGTGTAAAATTACAATATCCCTTAATGAAATGTAATTGAGATGAAATACATTTTATTTTACATCCATTTGGTTGAACATGATTTATCCTCATGTATAATGGTTTTAATCATGTAATTAAATTATTAAAAAAACCAAATTAATATTTATGATATCATATATGATCCTTTAATAATATCTTATCACACGTTCATGAGTAATTTTTCCTTATTTTCATCATTTTTGGTAATAACAACATTCTTTTTTGAGTATGTTTTTGCTTGTAATTTTTTTATTCCCATAATAAGATCATTAATTCATAATATAATAAATTTAAAACATTTCTGAAATATCATATATATTTAATATATTTTTATTTATATTAATACATAAGATATGGTGATAGGAAATGAAATAAATTGTTCATGGAGATAGTGGGTCGTACGTAGGCATGAATGTTGTTTCAATTTTCCTATCATAATGAATGAAATAAAATTAAATAATATATATATTTTCATTAAAGTATCATTTTTATAAAAACATTACATATTTTTATAAAAACTATCTTTAATATATTCAATGTATTGTGTGAACGAATCACATCGCTTCATGAGACAGTAATTCACCATACACATAAACGACATTATCATATTACCCAAAAATGGAATGTAATAAGTTATGAGTTATATAATAGTTAAATATGGAAAAAAATAAAACATAAATATATTAAACCTATTATGTAATTTTTATTCCCATCAATATTCCCAACCATGATAGGTGGTTTTGGGAAAAAGAATGACATCATTTTTTGAGGCGGTAGTCCGTCGTACAAAGAATGATGATGTCGTAACCAATTTGATGTAAGGATTTGTGGTTTTAGGTTGTAACAATAGTATAAAAAATATAATTATATGTAATATTATTTGGTAATTATATAGTAATTATATGAAAATAATTGAAGGGGGATGAGGGATAAATAATTGAATTTGATAATCACTATCTTTTCTTCAAGTATCTTCTTTTTGATTTCACCACATGTCTTCCTTGGTTATATTTATTCCCAATATATGGTCTGGAGGATTAAGGGAGGTGATTCTTGGAATTATTTTTATATGGTTTGGTCGAGACAAATGGCATAGGAGGTGTGCATATCATGGGTGAGTGAATTCCTTTTTATAAATGAGGGGTGACATTATTATAAATAATTTTTTTTAAACCATTTGTTGATCTCCTATAACACCCCTAGATTTTGTGAGTTATTTTTTTGAATTAATTTTTGATTTTTGATTTTTTAAATTTCAGAGAACACTGAATATAGTTTATTTTACTAAAGAACTATGTTTTTTTGTATTATACCAAACACCATGTTAATTGTGATTTACACGCAGCATAAACATTATAATTCTCTCATGGAACAACGAGGTCATCTTGATTGGTACACAACAATTAATTTCATCATTGACATGTGTAACACGCAAGAATGATGTTTAAGGAATAGTAATATATTATTAAAATATGATAATGGATATTTATAAAATAAAACATTGATGTTAAATTTGTGGTTGTGAATAGTATTTACATATCTATGAAAATATATGGTTTAGAAAATATACTATGAATTAATATGTTACCAACTATTTATAAATGAATATGAAAACTAAATGAATATAAAAGGAAACATTATTATGGTCTCAATGATGTTTTACACTAAGAAATTAAATGTTCATTTATTCCAAGAAATGTATTATGTCAAAAATCCATTTCAAAATTCACCAACTTCATGTACCTTACATGAATCGCCGACTTGGCATATAACTGGGCGTACATTACACACAACACCAACCTAACATACAATTCATGTAACACAGAGTTTCCATGAAACATATATTTCATAATTATTAAAATGAGATATTTACACCCTAGAAATTAAAAAAAATTATAGTATTAGTAATAAATACTTTAAAAAACTGTTTATAATTTTTTTGTATAAATAAAATATATTTTGATAATGAAATATATGATTTTTTGTAAAGTCATTTTATGATGACAATACCATTTTCTTAAATCAATTGATTTAAAAAAAATTATATACATTTAGAAATTTAATTTGATAAAATAAACATAATTTTATAATTTAGAACTTCAAAATTTACATATGGTGAATTTTCAAGATTTATCTGAGAAACATCATTTTTTGATTAATACTGAAAAATATTAATTTTTAGTTAAAAACATAATTTTTAATTATTTATTACTAACAACTGACATTATAAATTAGTTTCAAGATCTCAATAGATGAATATTACATCTATTAAAACAATTTAATTCATTATATCCAATTTAAAAATTATATTGAATACAAAATCATAATAACCTTATGAACAATTTTCTACATTAAAAAACTCGTGATTTTTTCATGCCGGTGGGATTAGCATTAATCATAATTTTTCTTCTTATGTGATTATAGTTTAAAAAATCTGACACACACCATTTTATTCATTCTAATATTTATATTCTAATAAGTCTAAGTAAATTTTTAAACATAATGATTAGTAAACTTGATTAAAATTAATCAGAACAATTAAGGCCAAAATAATCATAATTGAGGACTAAACCTTAAAATTATGTTCCCAAATGATATATCAACTTATCCAACTCTCATTGGTTGTCCATTTATCGGCAATAAAACTACCTTTATTGAGTTCTTTTGCATTGGTATGACTTTTTTTGGTATGAACTTGTGTACTCATAACTTGATTCTAAAATTTCAAAGTGATTCCTTTCTATTCCATATAAAAGTACACCACCTCTCCCACTTCATCACACCTCTTAAAAATCTTAATTTATGACAACATATTCACAATAAAATTTCCATAAATCCTCACTTCCTCCTATAATCCTACCCTTTGGAATAATGCAATCCAATGAAGCCATTTGGCATAAACCAAAAAGATTTACCCGATTAAGAGGAAACATCTTATATCATGTCCATTATTTTATTTTACTTATATTCCCCATAAAACTCTATAAATTATATTTATATATAAAAACACTAGTATCCTCAATAATCTAGTATTATTTTATGTAAATGGTTCTACCTACACTTAAAAACTCGTCAATCTAATGGGTTACAAACATACTATTTCTGTGTACGGTGAACTACTGCCTCACGAAATGTTGATTGTTTATTTTTCCATTACCACATATCATGGTGAACATTATAATGTAAAATTTGATTATATGTTATATATATTAAATTTATAATGACTTTCTTCTATAATTATTATTTGTAATATAACTTTTTGTTTTCCATCTTATGTAATTATGCTAATTTTGTTTGAGGAATTATGGACTACCACTACCTCAAAGAAATATGATTCATTCATACACAACATGAATTTTATTAATGATGGTTTTAGTGAATATATATGATATCATAAATATAATATAATAATAATATATGTAAACATATTTCATTTATTTTCTTTCTCTCAACACGACAGTGATATGGAAATAGAGTTTGTGTGTTTGTATGGTTTACAATCCACACGAACGATGCATTCCAATTCCTAATAATAAATTATATATATTATTATAATAAAAATATAATATATATATATATACATGATACTTATATAATTTTTTAACTTCGTGAATGATTATATATATATATAATTATCAACAATATAATGAATTAATATAGATATGAAAAACATAGCGAATATTACCTAAACTGAAACCACAACAGCGGATGGTTTACAAGAATGTTACATGTGGAAATAATAAAACCATATATATTAATAGATATAATAATATGGTTATTTAAAATAGTTATAATATATTTATATTTTTATTCCTCTATCTTTTTAAAATCACTAACACTCTATCTTATAGAAAATTTTGTTTTATCTTAAAAGGAAATGTTTCCTTCCCTAAGGAAAATTTATCCTTACATTTGTTTTTATTGTTCATTCTATAGTCTATCTAAATATAACTCATTTTATTTCAATGTTTAAAATTCAGTTTCATATTCTAAATCATGTATTTCTATAAATACTTAGATATAGAGTATTCTATTATGAGGATCCGAATTCAGTCTCTCAATTCTCTAAAATTCCTACTCCAAATTCCCCAGAATTCAGACTACGAATTCTCTGAAATTTAGACTCTGAATTCACCATAATTTAGACTCCTAATTCTCTGAAATTCAGACTCTGAATTCCCCGGAATTCAGACTCCTAATTTCTCATAATTAAGACTCTAAATTCATCAAAATTCAGACTCTATATTCTTAATAATTCATAATCCGAATTCATTGGTATTCTCACTCCGGAAATCTTAGAATTCAAATTCTTAATTCTTTGGGAAATAAATTCCAAATACCCACATATTTTAGACATCGCGGGTTGTTTTGTTTTTACTCTGATCTTTATTTTCTGTAGACTCTGAATTGTTTTTTTGGATAAGAAACCTTATTTTTCATACATTTGTAATAGTTAAGAAATGATTTTGTAAATTCAGTTTCTAACCAACCGTCGGTTGAGTGACTCGTGTATAGGTCCCTCTGAGATTCAAGGAAAAATACAACCGTCGGATGAGTGAGCCGACCGTTGAAATAATTCATATAAATAAGAGCTAATTTGAACGATCCCAAAAACACATAATAGTTCTAAATATCTAAAGACCACATGTTGTTGAAGTGATTTCTATAGAGATTTACTCTCATGGTTTCTGCATACTGAACATCTTGTTCAGATTGCTTCATGAGACTCTGATTGCTTCAGAGTACAATCAATGGATTTCGGGGATAGGAAGACAGAGGTGTCGACTACATTAATGCTCAAGGACTTCCAGGGATTGGAAGACATATGATCCGACAACCTTTAATCTCGAGGGCTTGCAGGGATAGAAACACATACTCTGATATTCATACTGAGGGCTTATCCTGGTGTGGGTAAGACATACTTTCTTGAAATTATAAATCATGGGACCTTTATCCAAGGTTTCTGGATACCATACTCTTTGGGTTAAATTATTTCATAATTATTTCTTGTTTTGTTTCAGATTTATTTACATTGTATTTTGAAAAAGGAAGAAAGTATATATTTCTTATACTTTCTTATACTTTTGTATACTCTGATAAGTAATATTCTATATGCTTTATTGTAGAATATTTTCCTTGTAAACATTCCATATGTTTCATTTCTGGAATCACTTTTCTGGAACCTTTCATTTTTTAGTATATATAGCATTCTTCTGAATTTACTTTGTTTATCATCGTTAAACATAGTTTTCCATAAGGTTAAAAATGAATGTTTTTAAACTTACAATTCACCCCCTCTTGTATTTGAGCATATAAATCATATTTCGATCCTAAAATTTTTATTAGAGGAGGTATCTGAAATACATATATTCACAAATATGTTTTCTTTCTCATGTTTTCTTTTATCTAAAATTTATCAATACTTAGGAAGTTTTAACTTTATTTACAAATTTTCTTCTATAAACAATTTTTCTGTGAAAAGAATCTTTCTTATAGAATGGCTGGAATAAATATTTGTTCGATAGACATATTAATCCAACTAGACCAATGATCTTAGATGGAAATGATTATGAGTTTCAGAGAGACAGAATGAAGACCTTTTTGATAAACATAGGTTTAGAAAACTATGTTATGTTAACTGGAAATTATAATATTCTTAATAAGGAACATAGAACCATCACAAATCCAAAAAAGGTGGAATACTAGCTGAACATTACGGTAAGAATTTTTTTTCATTGTTCCATGACTAGAAATATATATAGCCATATTTCATCTTGTGAAGAAGAAAATAGCATTTGGATGAAGCTCGAAGTAACTCACTTGGGAAATTCCAAAGTCATTGAAACTAGAAGATCCATGCTCAGAGATAAATGTCATGGTTTCTGTTTTCCTTATGGAGAACCCATATATAAGGTACAACAAAGATTCATGACTATTGTTAATAGTTTAAAATAAATGGGCAAGAAATGTTTATATGATGATTCTCTTGTAGATGATATTATAGACATAATGCTTAACGAATGGGAATCCAAGAGGAGAGATATAGATGATAATAGGAATGTTACTCAAATTTTTCTTGATGGGCTGTTTGGAATACTTCATCAACATGAAACCAGAATAAAAAAATATGCTGATAATACTATGAAAATTAATGGAAATGGAAGTGTTGCTTTTACAACTACTTCAAATCATATGAAATCCAAGTCTCAAGAAAGAGTTACATGATTTAAATCTAAGAATATTGTTATTCAATATGAATTTAGTGAAAATGAAGACATATAAAATGAATTAGATAATCATTCTCGGAGGATGAACAAGATTGTTGGGAAGAAGAACTTTCAATATAGATACAAGAATAAAGAAATAAAAGACAAGAAAGACTCATAAGTCACATGTTATGATTGAAAAAAATTAGGGCATATAAGGCTTGATTTTCCCATGGATATGAAAAAGGATAGAATGGAAAAGCATTCTGAGAGGGATAGAAAGAAGTATTACAAGGATAAAGCTAAGAATTTTTTGAAAGCCAATTACACATGGAGTACTAGTGGTGGTGACACTTCTGATGAATATTCATAGTATGAATCTTCTGGTTAGAAGAATATTGGTCTACTAGCAAAGCTACCTATTAAAAATCATTTTCTAATGGCCAAGGTAAAAAATGATGAATCTATTAATTTTTTTCCTTGAATTCAAATTATACTAATAATAAATTTTATGAATCATTAGATGATGAGTCTTCATCATTAGAATATAATACTTTACCTTCTTATGAAGAAGTGTCTAGGTTTTCTAAACATCTTGAGAATGAAAATTATAAACTCAAGATAAATTTTGATAGAAAAAATTCTTGAATTCCTGTTTTAACCAAAGAAGTAGCAGATCTTTCTGAAGATCTTGATAAGAAGACTTCTGTCTTTTAAAGTATTTCAAAAAACCATGTGAATGTAATTTTTTAGACATATAAATTTTCCAAGGATCTTGAAAATGTTATTTATAATAAAAATATTTTGGAGACTAACTCTAGTTCTAAAACTAAAGTCAGAAATATTTTCCTTGATGAATTTTTTATCAATCAATACCCATGGTAAGGAAAATTTGGATAAAATATATTCCCAAATTCGACCTTTAAGGAATCGTTCTTGTTTTGGTTCTACCCAATCTAAACTTATTTTCAGTAAAAAATATTTTTTTCTTTAAATTGTTCCATTCTTCACTAAATTTACACGTTGTGTTCATTGGGAAAAAATTTGTTCCCTAAACAAAATTCAGTCTATCGGTTTTCATAAATCTTATTTTTCTAAGAAAATGTGGATTCCTAAAATCATGCTTTCTGAAATTTTTTGATCCTAGAATGTTTTGATTCTTAAAGTCTAACTCTCTTATTTTTTGGAAAATAAGGAATATACTAACATCAATACATTGTACATGGATAGTGGATGTTCCCATCATATCACTACTAACATAAAAATCTTTTAAAATATTATCAAGACGAAAGGAGGAAAAGTAACTTTAGGAGATAATTCTCAGGGAGAAATTTTTAGTATAGGTAACATTGTTCTTCTTGAAAAAACATTGATTTTAAATGTTTTATTTATTGAGGTTATTAAACACAACCTCATCAATATAAGTAAATTATGTGATGAAGTATTCCTTGTTAATTTTAGGAATGACAAGTGCTTTGTAAACAATTCCAAGGATGAGTTTATTCTTTCATCCCACAGGCAAGAGAATGTATACACAATATACATATAAGAACTTAGGAGCCAAGATCTACCTTGTCTCAATGAAATGGAATATAAATCTTTGTTATTCCATAGAAGGTTATGATATTGTAACCTTACGAACCTATGTAAACTCTCAAAGAAAAGACCAGTTAAGGATCTACTGAAGATTAGATTTGATTCTTCAAAAGTTTGTGATCATTATCAATATGGAAAGAAACATAAATCATGTTTTAAATCAATTGGTGAAGTCTCAACTTCTTAATCCATTATAGTTGGTGCATATGGATCTTTTTGATCCAACACAAACTAGAAGCATTGGAGGAAAATATTATTTATTTTTCATAGTTGATGATTACACAATATTTATGTCGGTCTATTTTCTAGAAAAGAAATTTGAATATTTTTCTTATTTCAAAATTATCAGAACCCATGTTAAAAATGAGAAAATATTCCATTGATAAAAATTCATAGTGATCACGGAGGAGAATTTCAAAATTATGATTTTGAAACTTTTTTTAGTAAAAAAGGCATTACTCATAACTTCTCCGCTGCGAGAACTCCTCAACAGAATGGTGTTGTCAAAATAAGAAATCGAATTCTTCAAGAGATAACTAAAACCACATTTCTTGAATATTCTAATGATAAACACTTCTGGGAAAAAATTTTAAGTACTGCTTCATATACCCTAAATAGAGTTTTGGTAAATCCTTTTACTAATAAAACCCATTATGAGTTATGGAATGGTAAAAACACCAGTGTTTTCTAATTTAATGGATTTGGTTGCAAAGTATTCATTTGGAATAATAAAAATAAATTACATTAACTAACACCCAAATCAGATGAAAGAATTTTCTTAGTCTACTCCACAACCTCTAAGGCTTATAGTGTTTTTAATAAAAAAACATGTACTATTCATGAAACAGTACATGTAAAATTTGATGAAACTGATCCCTTTGTTTTCAAACAACCTAAACGTACATCCTCAGATGTGTTTTCAAAAACTGATTATCAACCCTTGATAGAATATCCATCTGATAAGGAATGTGTTGAAGAATGTATTCCTGAATCTCTTACACCATAATAATTCATACCATATGTTGATTAACATATTTTTCAAAAACAAAATCAGTTGTTTCTAAAGAATCATCCCAGTGATAGTGTCATTGGTGATGTAAATCAACCTGTAAGGACTAGAAGTTCCTTATGAAATGAAGTAGAACATCTATAATTCCTTTCTCTACTAGAACCAAAAATCACTGATGAATCTTTAGGTGATGATGATTGGTTTAAATCCATGCATTATGAGCTAAATGAATTTGAAAGGAAAAATATATGGACCCTGGTTGAAAGACCTAAGGAAACATTTGTTATTGGAGTAAAATGGGTCTTCAGAAATTATAGATACAACCTATTGATGA
Organism: Viscum album; assembly: GCA_963277665.1. Classification (NCBI taxonomy): domain Eukaryota; kingdom Viridiplantae; phylum Streptophyta; class Magnoliopsida; order Santalales; family Viscaceae; genus Viscum; species Viscum album. The sequence continues at coordinate 1,026,207,282 of OY728121.1, read as the reverse complement.
CCTAGAGGAGGTGCGACAATGATGGATATAGATTGATCTATTTATTGTGGTAGATATCATTCTTCATTAATTCTTTGTGTGGGTGGTCAGAAACAAATTTTGGAGCTGATTAAAGGTCTGAAACTCACTGATTTAGTGCTACAACGACCGGGAAATGATGGATCATCAGTTTCTAGATAAACGGTCCAACTAATCAATCACCGGAGGATAGAATGACATGTGCAAATAAAGAACGACAGTTTTAGAAAATCCTTTTGGACCCGACATATATTTCCAAATTCATGGAGTGTCGAACCCACTGAGTGGCATCAGGTACTTCCGGAGGCATTAAAGGTTCAAACGACATGTGACACCTATCACACGGTGTCTGCCTCCTTCCTTTAGGATCAAATTTTTTTTCAGGAGTTACATGTACCTAGGGTAGAGTACATGGATTTCCTACATGGCGTGTACCCCACCACATGGTAGGCCGAAACTGTAAAAATGGGATACCCCATGTACCTATACATGATGAGTAAATAATATTTACTTATGACTATTCCATTACTCTATGTTTTTAAAATAACTAACACTATATCTTAACAAAAATTTTGTTTTATCTTAATAAGGAAAATTTTTCGTCCCTAAGGAAAATTTATCCTTACCATTTATTTCATTGTTCATTCTATAGTCTATCTAAATATAACTCATTTTATTTGAAATTATAATATTCTGTTTCATATTATAAATATCAGATTTTTATAGATACTTAAATGTAGAGTATTATGTTTAGAAGATCCGAATTTTGACTCTAAATTCTTTTCAATTCATACTCCAAATTCCCCATAACTCAGACTACGAATTTTCTAAAATTCAGACTCCAAATTCCCCAGAATTCAGACTCTGAATTCAAAATCAGAATTCCTAAGAATTTGGTCTCCGAATTCCTCAGAATTCAGACTCCGAATTCCTCTAATTCGGACTCCATGTTATTAATAATTCAGAATCTTAATTCAATAGTATTATAACTTTGGAAATCATAGAATTAATATTCTGAATTCTTTGGAAAATAGACTCCAAATGTCCATATATTTTAGGCACAGAGTGTTGTTTTGTTTAGACTCTGATCTTTATTTTCCTTAGACTCCAAATAGTTTTTTATAAGAAACCATATTTTTCTTAAATTTTTTATATTTAAGAAACGATATTGTAGATTCCATTTGTAACCAACTATTTGTTGATTGACTCTTGTATAGGTTCCTACGAGATTCAAGGAAAAACATGACCATTGGAGGAGGGAGCCAAGAATTAGATAAATGCTTACAAATAGGAGATCATTTGAACGAGACCAAAAACACCTGATAGTTCTAAAGATCTAGAGAACACATGCTGATGAAGTGATTTCTATAGGTATTTACTCTCATTATTTGTGTGTACTGAACATCTTGTTCAGATTGCTTCGTGCGCCTCTGATTGTTTTTGAGAAAATTCAAGGGCTTCCGGGGATAGGAAGACAGAGGTGTCGAATACCTTAAAGCTCAAGGACTTCCAGGGATAAGAAGAGAGAGGATGCCACTACCTTTAGGTTTGATGGCTTACAGAGTTAGAAATACAGACTATGATATTCCTATTGAGGTCTTATCCTGGTGTGGGTAAGAAATAATTTCTTGAAAGTATAATCCAAGGGACCATTATCCAAGGTTGTTGGATTCCCTAATCTTTGTGTTAAATGGTTTCATACTTATTAGTTGTTTTGTTTCATGTTTATTTACGTTCTATTTTGATAAAAAATGAAATTATATCCTTATTATACTTTCTTATAATTTTTTATACTCTGATAATTAAGATTATATATGCTTTATTGTATAATCATTTCCTTGTAAACATTCCTTATGTTTCATTTCTGGATTCATTTTTCATGAACCTTTCATTTTTGATATATTGATAGAGGTCTTGTTAATATACTTTGTTTAAATTTGGTAAACATAGTTTTCCATAAGTTTAAAAACTAAATTTTTTAATCTTACAATTCACCCCCTCCTCTATTTGAGAATCTACATCAAATTTCGATCCAAGAATTGTAATCAGAGGAGGTCTGAAAAATACTAATATTCACAAATATGTTTTCTTGTTCTAGTTTTCATTGTTCTCAAATTTTTCCTTGCTTAGGAAGTTATATCTTTATTTACAAATTTTCTTCTATTAACAATTTTTCTGTGGAAAGAATATTTCTTATAGAATTGCAGGAATAAATGTCAGTTCCATAGACAATATTAATCCTACTAGACCACCAATCTTTGATGAAAATATTTATAAGTACTTGAGAGACAGAATGAAGACCTTTTTGATAGACATAGGTGTAGAAAACTATGTTATATTAACAGGAGATTATAATATTCTTGATAAGGAACTTAGAACCTTCACAAATACAGAAAAGGTGGAATACCAACTGAACATTAAGGTAATAAATACTTTTCTTTGTTATATTACTATAATTATATATATCCAAGTTTCATCTTGTGAAGAAGATAATATCCTTTGGAAGAATATCGAAGTAACTCACTTTGGAACTTCAAAGGACAGTGAAACTAGAAGTGATAATCTAAGAGATAAATATCATGGTTTCTATTTTCCTTATGGAGAACCAATATCTATTGTAAAACAAAGATTCATGACTATTTTCAATAATTTACAATCAATGGGTGAGAAATTATTAGATGATGATGCTCTTGTAGATAAGCTTATAGACATAATTCTTAATGAACGACAATCTAAGAGGACATCTATAGATAAGAATATGAATGTTACTCAGATTTCTATTGATGAGAATTTTGGAACACATCTTCAACATGAAACTAGAAAAAAGGGATATGCTGATAATATTAACAAAATGAATGGAAATGGAAGTGTGGGTTTTACAACTACTTCAAATCATATGAAATCCAAGACTCCTGAATGTTTTACAAGATATAAATATAATAAGGTTATTATTCAATAGGAATTTAGGAAAATTGATGAATTAGAAAATGAATTACCTAATCTTTTTCGAAGGATGAACAAGATTGTTGGGAAGAATAACTTTTAATATAGATACAAGATTAAAGAATGAAGAGACAATAAAGACACAAAAGTCACTTTTTATGAATGAAAAAAGTAGGGAATATAAGGCCAGATTGTCATATTCATAAGAAAAAGGATAGAAAGGAAAATAATTCTGAGAGGGATAGAAAGATGTACTACAAGGAAAAAGCTAATAAATCTTTGAAATAAAATTTCATATGGAGTTTCAGTGGTGGTGACTCTTATGATGAATCTTCAGAGTATGAATCTCTTGGTCAGAAGAATATTGGTCTACTAGCAAAGCTACCTATTGAAAATAATTTTCCAATGGCCAAGTTACACAATGATGAATGTTTTAAAATTTTTTCCATGATTTAAAATTATAGTAATGATAAATATTATGAATCTTCAGATGATGAGTTTTCCTCATCAGAAGAAATACTTTACCTTCTTTTGATAAAGTGTCTAGTTTTTCGAATATTCTTGAGAAGGAATATTCGAGTCTCAAGAAAAATCGTGATATAGAAAATTCAAGAATTTATTTTTTAACCAAAGAAGTATCAAATATTTCTATATATCATGATATGAAAACTTAATATTTTTAATGTATATCAAAAAACCCTTGAGAAATTAATTTTTGAGACGGATAAATTTTCTAAGGATCTTGAAAACGTAATTTATAATAAAAATATTATGGAGTCTAAAAATAGTTCTAAAACTAATTTTTAAGGGTAAAAACATGTTTATAAAACTACAGTTAAAAATATTTTCCTTGAGGAATTTTTTTTCAAACATTATACTTGGTAAGGAAAATTTTGAAAAAATATATTCCCAAATTCGACCTTTAAGGAATCGTTCTGGTTTTGGTTTTACCCAATCTAAAACTGTTTTCAGTAATAACTATTTTGTTCCTCAATGTGCCCCATTATTCACTAAATGTAAGTGTGGTGGTCATTGGGAAAATGTTTTTTACATAAAAAAAACTCAGTCTTTTGGTTTTCATAAAGCTTATTTTTCTAAGAAAGTGTGGATTCTTAAAATCTTGCTTCCTGAAATTTCCAGAACCAAGATAGTTTGGATTATGAAAGTCTAAATCTCTTATTTTCATGAAAATAAGGAATGTACCAACAACAATACATGGTACATGGATAGTGTATGTTCCCTGCATATAACTGCTAACATAAAATTCTTTTAAAATAATATGAAGATGAAATGATGAAAAGTAATTTTTGGAGATAATGCTCAGGGGGGAATTGTTGGTGTAGGTAACATTATTATTCTTGAAAAACCATTGATTTAAATTGTTTTATTTGTTAATGGTATTAATCACATACTCATCAACATAAGTGAATTGTATGATGAATGATACCTTGTTAATATTAGGAAGACATGTGCTTTGTACACAATTACAAGGATGAGTTTATTCTTTCATCCCATAGGCAAGTGAATGTATACACACTAAACTTAGAAGACCTTCGGAGCCGTGATCTACCTTGTCTTAGTGAAATAGTAGATCAATATTGGTTATTTCATAAAAGGTTAAGATACTGTAACCATATTAAGCTATGTAAACTCTAAAATAAAAGACTAGTCGAGGATCTAACAGATCTTAGATTTGATTCATCAAAAGTTTGTGATCCTTATCAATATGGAAAGAAACATAAATCAAGTTTTAAATAAATCAGTGAAGTATCAAATTCTAATGCATTATAGTTGGTGCATATGGTTCTTTTTGATCAAACACAAAATAGAACCATTAGAGGTAAATATTATGTATTTTTCATAGTTGATGATTACAATAGAGTTACGACTGTATATTTTCTAGCAATGAAATATGAAAATATTTCATATTTCAATATTATTAGATCCCATGTTAAAAATGATAAAAAAATTTCATTGATAACTATTCATTGTGATAATGGAGGAGAATTTAAAAAATCTGATTTTTAAAAAATTTTAGTGTAAAATTAATTACTCATAACATCTCAGTCGTGAGAAATCCTCAACAGAATGGTGTTGTCGAAAGAAGAAATCAAATTCATCAAGAGATAACTGGAACCATGTTGAGTGAATATTCTATTTCTGAAAACTTCTAGGCGGAAGCTGTAAGTACTGCTTCTTATAATTTAAATCGAGTTTTGGTTAAACCTTTTCTTAATAAAACCCCTTATGATTTATGGAATGGTAGAAAACCAAGACTTTCTTACTTCAACGTATTTGGTTGCAAAGTATTCATTCTGAATAATAAATATCATTTCCATAAATTGGAACCCAAATTAGATGAATGAATTTTCTAAGGGTACTCCACAACTTCTAAGGATAATAGTGTTTTTAATAAAAACACTTGTACTATTAATGAAACAGTACATGTAAAATTTAATGAAACTGATCCCCTTGTTTTCAAACTACCTCAATGTACATCCTCAGACGTGTTTTCAAAAACTGATTATCAACGCCTGATAGAAAATCTTTCTGAATGGGAAAATTTTCAACAATGTATTCCTAAATCTTTTACCCCAGAAGATTTCCTACCATATGTTGATGTACATGTTTTAAAAAACCCAAATCAGTTGGTTCTAAAGAATCATCCTATTGATAGAATCATTGGTGATTCAAATCAACCTGTAAGGACTAGAATTTCCTTAAAAAATTAATTATAACATCTACCATTCCTTTATCTCTTATAACCAAAATGAATTGATGAAGCTTTAGGTGATGATGATTGGATTAAATCCATGCAAGATGAGATAAATGAATTTAAATGGAATAGTATTCGGACCCCAGTTGAAAGACCTAAGGAAAAATCTGGTCGACACATCTTCTAAAAAATTATGGATATGACAACACTAAGAGTATAAGTAATCCAATTGGTACTTCAAATTCACTTGATCTTGATGAAGCAGGGAAACCAGTAGGTCATACATCACATAGAGGAATGATAGGAAGTTTACTATACCTAACAGCCAGTCTTCAAGACTTAATTTTTTCTGTATGCTTGTGTGGAAGATATAAATCCCATCCTATAGAATCTCATTTAAAGTCAGTGAAAATAATTTTTCTCTACTTAAAGGGAACCATGGATTTAGGACTTTTTTATAATTCTGGAAATGATTTTTTTCTTTGGATGCTGATTTTGGTGGTTATATAATGGATAGAAAAAGTACATCTGGAACTTATCATTTCTTAGGAGATTAATTAGTTTCTTAGTCATGAAAAAAGCATCACTCTATAACACTTTCCACTACTGAAGCTGAATATGTTGCAAAAATATGTTTTTATGCTCAAGGTGTGTGGATGAAATACACACATAGACTATAGAATGAGTTTTACCAAAACAAAAATATTTTGTGAAAATTTTACTTCCATTTCCATAAGTAAAAACCATTCACATCACTCTTGTAAAAAACACATATATATTAGTCATCATTTTATTAAGGATCACACAAAAAAAGGAGATATTATTCTTCAATTTATCGGAATTCAAGATCAACTTGCTGATATTTTTACAAAATCATTACCCTCTGATAGATTTGAGTACAATAAATAGAAGTAAGGAATGATAACCGTAAGGTAATCCTCCATGTGAACTTCCTATTGAAAAGAATATCCTTTCAGTGAGAAACTCCTTTTCATAGGGGGAGTACATTTTCTTGTTAGTTGAATTCCATAACTTTTCGTAGTCAAAATATTTCAGTCAAAATATTTCGTATTCAAAATTTTTAGTAGTAAACATTTATTGTAGTCAAAAGTTTTCATACTCAAAATTTTTTGTAGTCAAAATTTTTCGTAGTCAAATTTTTTCGTAGTCAAAATTTTTCGTAGCCAAAATTAATCATATTCAAAATATTTTCTAGTCAAAATTTGTCGTAGTCAAAAATTTTCATAGTTAAAATTATTCATTTTCAAAAAATTTCATAGTCAAAATTTTTCGTAGTCATTATTTTTTGTAAATAATTTCTGGAATCTCAAATTATTAAAGAAGAATTTATCGCCACTACGAATAATTTTCCTAGAAATATGAAATGTATGATTTATTTCTTAAATTTTTGTAATAAATTTTTACTTATTGGTATCTTTCATTTTTGATTTCAAATTTTTTTGAATCACATTCTCTTAAATCTGAATGTTTATCACAAGAACCAAAAACAATTGGAACCTATCAAAATCCTTCTTCGGCTATCATCTCAACTGTCAGATCTGATCAAGAGTATTTCAACCATTGGATCAATCATGGACGTTGAACCGTCTCCTCAAACACTGATATAAAGACCCCCTGATGTTTGTCCCACATCGATTTTAAAGCATTGGCGTGTTAAAGATCTGCCGCTATATTTACAGTCATTCTGAAACTCCAGGTTTTCCTCAGTTCCAAATGTCTTTAGAAGCCTCTCCTTAGAATGAAATGTCTTCTGTAAAGGAAATATCCTAGTGGAAAATATAAAAAGAGAGGATAGTTGATCCCAAATTATTTACAATGTATCACTTGACCATTTCAATGATTATTAATCTCAATGGCTAGGAGAGTGTATGTGTATCGAAACCAAAGGTTCAAGATCTGGTTTATCTGGATTTGTTGATTGAATTTTATGAGTCAGTGAGTTTATTTAATGAATGAGGAAGAGATAAATTTTCCTTCAAAATCATTAGGGAGACCTATTCCCATTCCTACACCAAGTCCTTAAATTTGATTCTAATTCCTTATAAAGGAGTAGTCGAGTAATGTACACCCAAATTACCAAATTTTTTAGGATATTTTGATAAAGAGAAGGCTCTATATTTTCTTGGTATTTCAGAGGTGAAGACTCTAAATTTTTTTCATCTATCTACATATTTTTGGATTCTTGAAATATGGGATCATGGTTTTATTATTCCTAGAAAAGGAGATAATGATACATTTAAGAACAATGATATCTATATTTTGGATTTCTTGGTAATCCTCAGGAAGATAAACTTGGTTGAGAATATCTTGGATATGATTAAGAATATCACGAATGGAAATTTGAAATCTCAAATCAGAATGTATTCTCCTATTCTCTCAAAGATTATTGTCCTTTGTCTTGAGTCATTCAAATTTCCTTACAGTTCTAAGCTGAGAAATTACAAGGTGATGTTATTGGGTGATTAAAGTCTATATAGAATGAAAATTGGTTTTTCTAGTGTATCAGGAAAATTCAATGTTTTACCTAAAGAAGAAGTATATATATTTTCAATGAAACTGGATGTAGCTGAAACTTTTAAAAAAGGTGGAAGGAAGAGAGAATCCAAGGAACTAGAAAAATTATGGAAAAATTTCTATGGCTTTGTAAACTCAATCAGAACCCCCAATACCAATGAAACAAAAGAAAACATTGATGAAGTAGCTACTAAGTGGACAGAAGATAAGAAAAATAGGAAGGAAGGGGATCCTACTTTTGGATTCTAACCTACTGAGGAAAAATCCATGAATTTGAAGGCTACTAAAGATCTAGGGAAGCATGAAAAAGAAAATAAGTGAAGGAAGAAGTTTTCTGAAGCTAGGATTGTTCAATATATTTGCAAGGATGCTAATAAATCCTTCGAGAATATTGTTGTACAAGAATATTTTTTACGCGAATCACTTCCTGAGACTCTAGGAAAGAATTTGGTAATTCTGGAACCACTTCAAGAAGAAGAAATAGTTAAATATGATGAATAATAATAATAATAATAATAATGATGTGGTGATACCAAAGATTTGATAGGGAAAGTATAGGATTATAAAGAGAAGTAGAGTCCTTCTGAGTAGCTATAATTAAAGCTTATGAAGTGGAATCTTAAAAAAAAGATACACCAGGAAAATATGAGAAGGATTTGGAAGATGTTATTAAACTATCTGAAGAGGAAAGCATCAATCATGATTTTATTCATCTAGAGGATATTGTTGCAGGATCCAATAAAGAAGATCCCGAGGAAGATAAAGTTTTTCAGTTATCTAATAGTGAACATGAATCACCAAAAACACAAGAGATCATTTAGAAAGCCGATAAGGGAAAGCATGTGGTAGTAGATACACCTAGTAAATCTGTGGATAGAAAGAAATATGTTGGTGCTTCATCGAAGAGGAAAGATGAAGACATAGAAAAATAATCCTCACCAACCAAACTGTCAGATTCAGAATCACTCTATAATGGACATGATTTGGTTGTTTAGTCATTGAAAAAGTTGGTTAATAGTATTCACTTATTTTTGAGTATTGAATCTTGATTCCAGATGCATAAGCATTTGAAAAAGTATAAATCATATTTAGTTTCTATGACTATGGATAAATGTGTCTGACTTGAGGCAGATTTCAAATCTTTTCTCATTGTTTATGAGGCTCATAAAAGGTCATGAAATAAGATTACAAGATGTTCAAAGAATACTATCTAAGTTCTGAGAGCCTTTGATGAGTTTCTTGATAATGTCAAGGATTCTTTTGACATCGAATATGGGAAGATCAAAGACCTTACTATGAGTGTTGAAGAAAAGATGACTCCAGAACAGACAACTCGGAAACAGGAATTAATGGATTTGAATGGTAATATAAATTAATTGGCCACGTATTGGAAGAGAGAAATGGATATTTGAATCAAATTTGAATAGAATATTTTTAAGAAATAATAAGTGTTGAATTCTCAGGCAGAATGTCTGAAGGCTCATGAAGAAAAAATTAAAGTATTATAGATACAAAGTGAAGATCAAGATCAATTTCTCAAGCGTATGGGAGATGATTACAAGGAGATAAAGAAGCTAGAAACCACTGTCAAGAAGATGATGTCGAAGGAGAAAAAGGATAATTTTTCACAATTCTGATATTTTGTTTTATTTTTTCCTTGTACAAATTTTTTCAATCATAATTGAATTTTGGTTTTTCTTCATAATTTTTTTTAGTAATAATGTTTCTGGTACCATATTTTTTTCATTACCTTTATTCCTTTTTGAAAATCACAAAGGCGGAGAAAGGAATGTTAAAAATAATACTATGTAAATAAGATATTTCTCTATGTAATGGGTAGTTCATCCAAGGGGTAGTTATTATCATAGATTATTTTCATATGCAAGAAAATATAATCCCTCTTTCAGGAAATCAAGATTACGATCCTTAGGAATTTCAAAACCCGAGGGGAAGTTAGTCATATTAAATATGTTTCATATTTAAAGGGACATAATTTTTTATTTTCATTGTCCTTAAAGATTAATTCTATGTCCTTATATTCTTTTTCACAATGTTGATTGTTCTTTCCAAAAAGGGGGAGATTTTTGAGTCAATAAGATCTCTTTATGACTCTTCCATTCCTCTGTGTTTTGAAAATAAAAAACACTCTATTTTAATGATATTTTTTTATATTGATAAGAAAATTTTCATTCCCAAAGGAATATTTATCCTTACCTTTGTTTTCATTGTTCATTATATAGTCTATCTAAATATAAATCATTTTATTTCTATGTCTAAAATTCACTTTCAAATTCTAAAACCTAGGATTTTTATAGATACTTAGATATAGAGTATTCTATTTTAAGGATCCTAATTCAGACTCCTAATTCTATTAAATTCAAACTTCGAATTCCTCAAAATTCATACCTTAATTCTCTGAAATTCAGACTATGAATTCCATAGAATTCTGACTTCTAATTCCTCTGAATTCAGAATCCCAATTCTTAGGAGTTCAGACTCCAAATTCATAGGATTTATGACTCTAGAAATCATAGAATTCATATTATGAATTCTTTGGAAAAATGAATTCGAATATCCAAAAAATTTTAAACATCGATTGTTGTTTTGTTTAGACTCCAAAATTTATTTTCCTTTGAATCTAAATAGTTTTTTTGGATAATAAACCTTATTTATCTTTCACTTATTATAATTACGAAATTATGTCATACATTCTATTTTTAACCGACCTTTGGTTGAGTAAAATGTATACAGGTCCCTCTGATATTCAAGGAAAAATATGAAAAAATTGAATAGGGATCCAACCATTGGATAAATGCCTATAAATAAGGTTCACTACTCAATAAGAGTTTTTACTTCCTTGGTATGGTACAGAAACAAACCAGTATCACACAATCCACTATAAAACAATCCTTTGATGTGGAATACACGAGTAGAATATACCCTTACACTCATGTAACACATGGAAAACAATCCTCAAGTGTGTATGCACCCTCTTATCATAAATATGGATTTACAGTATTTTAGTTCTTCTTTATAATTGAACAGATGTATTCCATGAAGTACAAATATTCACATTTATACCTAGAAGCAAGTAAGAACTATCTCACACACAACCGAATATGTGCAAAGAACCCAAATATTTCATGCATACTTTAGGGTAATTTGCAAGAAATTCAAATGGAATGCACGTAAAAGTTCCCATTTGGTGCCAAAAACATTTTTGCGCAACTTTCCTTTTTCGTGCAACTTCTCTTTTTCGAGAAACTTTTCACTTCTCGCGCATCTTCCCAATGTTTCGGGTAGCTTTCCTCTTTTTGCGCAAACCCCTTTCTTTTCACACAACTCACTTAAAGAATAATTTTATATGCCCTTCAGAGCTCGGGATTTTTCTTAGTGTCAAGCATTACCAAATGAGACGGGTTCACCTCATATTTATAGGCCTTTTAAACCCTGAGTGAAAAACACTAATCCATGTGTAAAATCCTCTTCGTGCACTTAAAAACATTCACGCAACATAAGATTTTGAACAATGCTCCAATTTTTCACGCACCTCTTTCTTTTTCCAATTTTCGAGCTTTGGATATCGAAACATCTCTTGCACGAAAAACATCACGCCTCTATTACGTGCACCATGCTAATATTTCTTGCAACCTTTATTTTTCGTGCACCCAGCTGATATTTCGCATATCCTACTGGTATTTCGCGCATCCCGATACTATTTCATGAAACTTATTTATTTTTTTTGCATCCATTCTTCATCATTCATCATGAACTCCACTATCGTGATATATTTCCTTTGATAGACTAGATTTATCATCATCAGAGTTTTGGCAGAAAGTACTGAACCTTCCATGTCTTCCACTAGCATCTTACCATCCAATCAAAACTGTATTTGACTAGAATCATAATTTATCTCCAATTTCATTCATAAGGCTAGCATCACATGTTCTCCTAACTTATGATATTTTTAAAATACATATCAGAAATGCATCGTCTGGTTTCCAAGTCCTTTACAAATTGAATTGATTTATATTCTTTGACAACAAAAGACAACACTACGCAAAAGCTAAGTCTTCAAACTTCATTTTCCATCAAACATGGTTCCAACAATGATGATTTGATTTCTAGAGAGAGATATTATCATGATTTTTGCATACTGAACACCTTTTTCAGATTGCTTCATGTGACTCCGATTATTGCTGAGTACAATCGAGGGATTCTGAGGATTGGAAGACATATGTGCTGACTACCTTAAAGCTCGAGTTCTTTTGGGGAAAGGAAGACAGAGGTTCCAACAAGACTAATGTTTGAGGGCTTCCAGGGATAGAAAAATAGTCTCTGATATTTCTATAGAGGGATTACCCTGGTGTTGGTAAGATATACTTTCATGAAAGTATAAATCAAGGGACCTTTATCCACGGTTTTTTGATTCCATACCCTTTGGGTTAAAAGATTTCATACTTGTTACTTGTTTCGTTTCAAGTTTATTTCCACTATATTTTGTTAAAGGAAGAATTTATAACATTATTATATGTTCTTATACTTTTTTATATTCTGATAAGTAAGATTCTATACTCTTTATGGTAGAATCTTTTCCTTGTAAACTTTCCTTATGTTTCATTTTTTGAACAACTTTTCCCGAACCTAGCATGTTTGTAGTACTGATAAAGTTCTTATGAATTTAAATTGTTTAACTTTATTGAACATAGTTTTCCTTATGTTTAAAAAAGAATTTTTTAAACATACAATTCACCCACCCCTATATTATTTGAGTATCTACATCATATTTTGATCCTACAGTATACAAGAATTTGAACACAGGTTGACACCATGCACTGGCACACGAACAGATTTCACAGGTGGACCCCAGATTGTAGGACATGTAATGTTAGCCTTTCTACAAGCCATTTATACCTCTTCCACATGACATGTTCTAAGGTCTCAGTACATTGAACACAGAGAGTAACTGGGCACAAGGGACTCAACATTTGACCCTATTGTAGGCTGTGTACCATTTCTTACATGGATTGAATCTCATCTCCACTGTATCTTAGACAAGATTCATTATGTTTGATTACCTTTATTTATCTTTTGAAGCTTACATGGTTTTATTTAATATTCACAAGTGTATGGTCCCTTCAAGAGTATTTTACTCGATATAGTCAGGAGTCCCCTCTAAGAGGCTCGGAGCAAGATCTTATATCCTTTCTTGTTCCCTAAGTAGTGTCTTTTTATCGGTACTATAAGGCCCCAGCCTTAAACATCTCTTAATATTGAATTAAATGAGTAATTCACATTGAGGATCTTTTCAGGTTTAGAGTTTTAGAGAATTAGGACATTACTATTACATCTTAAAAGATTACATAGTCCCTTCTACTAAATTTCCATAAAATAAAAACTCTTAAAAAGAAACATGTATAGTTCCATGTTTTAGGTAGCATGACTTTCCCTTGATCCCATCCTTGACCCTATTCCACGATAAGTCCTGTGAAAAACATTTCAAAAACTTGGGATGAGCATAAAAAGCTCAGTAAGGGATACACAAAGAATGAAAACTGTTAGTTTTTCAAAACAACAAGTAAACCATGTATACTTTATCAAAGTAATACTTTTCACCTCTTTGAAGTAGTAAAAACTCTTCACCGAATAAAAGTTCATTACTTACCCTTTTGTAACCAAAATATTACCACAAAACCCATATAAAGAACACATAACATATATAAAGGTAACTTGGGACATAAAAATACTTAATTTGAATAACCATAAGGTCGACTTTCACACATATCACTTAATGGAATAGCCATACGGCCAATTTCCATACATACTTAATGGAATAGCCATACGGCCCACATCCATACCCAATGCATTGGAGGTTATAACGTAACCACCCGTCCTGGTATTCACGGCACCACCCGTCATATGGTTTATCACGTAACCACCCGTAAAATGTCCATGTACCATCATTACACATAAAATATTGAAAATATAAACATTTAAATAACAAAATTTCATTTTCAATCACAATAAGTAATTCCCAGATATTGAATTAATCAATCAATTTTCAAAAACAATTTAAAAGATATTTTTGAATCAAAGTGTCTCATTCCAATTTGAAGCTTTTAATGGAATTATAATTTTAAAACATTAATGTCCATATAAATTAATACTGAAAACCATTTTGAAAGCATGGACATTAAAGATAAAGATTTAGAATATTGAATCTTTAAAACATTTAAAACGATATTTTTGTTAAAGAGTTTTTAACAAAATGAGAGACTCTTGAATAAAAATAATTACGGAATAACATTTAATACGAAATTTATAATATCATGAGAATAAAGGGATTCATGATATAATATGTTAAAGGACAGTATACACACCATATAAGAGTGAATTGGTTCATAACAACAATGAAGTCTCAAAAGAAATGTAAAATGAGATGAAATCCATTATAAAGAAGGTATCCTTAAATTAAGGATAAATCAATATCATAATTATGTGTGAAAAATATAAATACAACCAATATAAGTGGATATTAAGTTTAAAACAATCAAAGGTCTTTCACACATATTCAATCGATGACATATTCAATAACAACATATTGAACCCAAAGAAATCGAAATTGGGTTAAGAAGTTCCCTTGGTAAAATTCTACAGCATAACGACGTCACATAAAATTTTACAAAAAGGGTTGATGAGAGAAATAAAGGGTATCTCATCACTTGGACATAAAATTTACATAAATAAGGATATAGAAGAACATATCCCAACATAATAGTATGTGAATTAAAAGACATAACAAAATATGTTTTTTAAAAAGAGGAGGGTGAAAGGTCCCCTTACCGAGTTGGGTAACTTTCGAAAGGTACACCCCATTGAAGAAGTGTCATACAATGAATATTTAAATACCCATAAATGGAATTATATTACAAAAGGAGTGTAATAATGGGCAGTACATAAAGCACTCAAAGGAAATTGTGGCAAATGTAGCATAAATCTCACGGGAATAAAAGTGAGATGAAACATCTCTTACGAAAACTCGGCAGCCTAACGACACCACATAAAACTTCCAAAATGGATTGATGAGAGGAAATAGGGTCTCTCATCAAATCAACATAAAGTTTACAGAAAGAGGAATACAAAATAACATCCCCCAACATAAAAAATAGGAGTTTAGAAGAAGTGACATAAAGGAGAGTACTTAAAGAGAAAGAGAGAGGTTAGATCTCTTATGAAAATTCGGCAGCCTAACGACGCCACTCAAAACTTACAAAATGGATTGATTAGAGAGAATAGGGTCTCTCATCAAATGAACATAAAAATTACAGTATGAGTAATATAAAATAACATCCCAAAAACAAGAAAGATGAGCTTATAAGGAATGACATAAAAGAGTGTACTTAAAAAGAAAGAGAGGAGTAAGATCCCTTACCTCGAGTCCGACTTGACTCGATCGTTATTTAACATCCTGAATAATAAACTTGAGTTAATTTCTATTTTCTTAATAACCTTTTTCAAGTTCATTATTCCTTTTATATCACTTATTTCCATGTTATAAACATTATGTAATCATTTAAGTTAATAATGTTTGTTTTGTTGATATTTGGTTCTTAAGTCGAAAGTGGACTTCTTACAATTACATGTTGTTCGTGTGGTCAAAGGTTCCTTATATCCATAATTACATTACTGATTTGGATATAATATATATCATATATATCTAGAATATACATGTATTTATAATATCACATAATCATTTAGAGGTAAGAAATGAAATGCACCGTTCATGGAGACGGTAAGCTGTACGTACGCATGAACGCTACTTTCATTTCTTTGTCATATTAATGGAATTAAAACTAAATGAGAGGTATTTATATTTTAATTACAGAATTATATTAATAATTTAGATATATCATTCATTATATAGATCCATTATATACATGTAATTTTAACAGTACATTCCATTTGGGGATAAGAAATGAAATGCACCGTTCATGGAGACGGTAAGCCGTACGTACGCATGAACACTACTTTCATTTCTATCTCATAATTTAATGGAAAGAAATAATAATGATATAGAGGTATATTATAATTCCAGTATAACATCATATATAATAACTTTAAATCCATCCTTTACACGTCCCACATATGGCATTAACGAATCACATCACTTTGAGAGGGCGGTAATCAACACTTCCTTAAATGAAGATATCGTGTTTATCCCTAATGGAAACCATAAAGGTAAGACACAAATGAAAAATACAGAAGCTTAAGTAAAACATAATCATATTATATATCATACATAAATATAGTGACATCTTAATGGCCACCCTTTGAAGGGGTTAAAATAATGTTGAACAATCATCGTTTCGGGAGGCAGAAATTCGCCATCCACGGAAACAGTATGTTCTTTAACCATAAGATGTAGGTGTGTGTAAGTGTAGCTCGAATAATTCTTTTAAAAACATCCTAGTATATTGAGGATACTTTATTTGTTACAAAAGAAAAGAATAAAAAGAGTTTATGGGGTTGGAGAAGCAAAATAAAACAAAAGGACTCAAAAGAAGACATTACCTTAAAATCGGGTAACTCCCCTTGGTTTGAGCTCAAAGACTTCCTTGGGAAGACTTCTGCCCAAAGTGAGGCTTCAAGGAGTAAGAGAGGGATGTGGAGAGACAAAATGGGCAGGGGTTTGCCGAGCCAAAGGCTTTGGGAGTGTGGGTAAGGAGGTAGAGGTGGGGGCCTTTTATAAGAGGAGAGGAGGGGCACTCTTGGAAAGTGAATAAAAGTCACTTTATTTCAAAATGTTATTCGAATTTAAGAGGTCCCGCATTGATGTATTTCTAGAATAAGGTGATAATGGTTATAAATACACTCATACAATAGGTTTTGGACATGTTTAGGTCTTAGATATTACATTATCTTTCCATTTTATTTAAATCGTTAAATAATGAGGTCATCGCTGCATCATCATAATGTCATAAATAATTTAATTTATTTAACGTACTAAAATTATAAAAATAATAATATTATTTAGGAAATCGTTTTAGCTTTCCAATGATAATTTATAGTCAAAAATATGACTTGTATAACCCCATTTAAAATTTGTTTTAGTAAAAAATCTCATGTGTGTGTCATTTTTTACTTTAACATTAAATAAAAAGTTATTTATTTCATTTCCCAACCAAAGTGGCTCCATGGGGTCCCCAAGTTGACCAATGGATTGTCTTGGTCGGCCATGACCCATCCAATGAGGTTAGGACATGTGTCAAGTTCATTTCATATTATTAAAACATTATTTTTACCTTAAACTACACTAATTACCTCTAATCGCGATTAAAAACTTAATAAGTTACTATTCACCAAAAAATTATCTTAATCCCATTGAAACATATTTTAATTCTTAATTACAACCATGTATGTAAGATTTTTGAAATTAAAAACACAAAGGTGGAAAAATTTCATTTAAACGGAAAATCGGTTTTTATAAGTACCACTTAGTGGTTTCACTATTCATCAAAAATTGAAGTATTTCAGAAAATTACCAAAAATTCAACCTAAGCTATATTTGATATTAAGAATTAAAAAATGAAGTCTATTTTACAAAAATCCAAACATATAAGTAAAATTAATTAATTTAATAATTAATTCCCGCTGTCATGACAAATAGCGTGTTTTTATGAAACAATAAGTATCAAAAGATTGACCCTAGTTTAAGTCCGATTTCAAAGTGAAATTAATTCCAACGACCATTATTGGATTTAATGGTAAAAATATATTCTAATTTCACTTTAGAACCAATTAAAAAGATAATCTAATCATATAAATAAATTAGATTAAAAAGAGGTTTTGAATTAAAATACAACATTTTACACTATTCATAAAAAAATGAACTTTATCGGAAAGATACCAAAAATTTACACAAAGTAAATTTTGATGTCCCGATTCTAAAAAAGAGTTTTATTTGGCCCAATATAATGTATAAGAGTGAAAAAAACTATATTTAATGATGGTTCGCCCTCAAAGACAATGAGTGAACCTTTAGTGAAAACTAGGGCATATACACCTAAAATTGAATTCTTTCCGTATTTTAAGCCTTTATATTTTATTGGATAAATGTAAAAACATTTAAAAACATATATAATCATATTTTAGTTATTTCTATCCATTCCCACCAATACAACGACTACATGTTAACTGCCATTTAAAATAATATTATTTTATTATTAGAGTGCAACGTAAGATTCCCTAGAAACTCGTTGTTGCGTGTTGGGTACGCCATCGAGCATAGCGTCCCCTTTAAAGTCATATTATTATTTTATTCACAAATATGGATAAATATGAAAATTTCATATTCTTTATTTACCTGGGGTGTTACATCCTTCCCCCCTTTTGGGAATTGCGTCCTCGTAATTTTAAAATTGGGCTTGGAAACATCCTTGAAAGTCCCACATCGAAAGAAGAGTCGGTAAAACAATCACTTTAAAATAAAGAAAGATAAGTACAAAGGTCACCCGAGTTAACCCATACTAGGATTACAAGTATGAAAAAATGGACATGGAGGAAAAAAACAAAGGGTCATGTTCTGGTGGAGAGTGATAGAAAATATGTTTAGGAGAAAGTTAACCACGAGAAAATCACAAACTTGTGATGGGTTAAACGGTATTCGATTCCCCATTAGGAAAAGGTAATAGACAACATTTTTGTTTTAAGTTACTTTTTATTGAGGAATTTATTCATAAGGAAACATAATCACTTATCATGTTGACTTTCAACTTTTATTAGATTCCTTACACAAACTCATATTTTCTCCAAAAGGTGAGTATTTAGGAAGACTTGTTCACATTAAGAGTACTATAATCAACTTCTAGAGAATCACCTCATCCACAAAAGAGAACTATATACTTCCCATGTCTTTAGGTTTTAACCAAAACCAAAACCATAAAGGTTAGTACAAGGTCAGATAATCCAGAAAAGGACAACCCATTAAAAAGAAAATCTATGCTTAATCTCCAAAATTTGTCCAACAAAACCCAAAGTTCAACGAGGACCATCCGATAAACAATTTTTCCATAAAATTCTTCAAAGTAATCCAATATAAGATAGAAACCCATATATTAGAAGGATTTAGTCACATAATATTCCAAGTTAAATTGTAACATTTATCTCCAAACAAAATCAGTTGCTCTTATTGTCTCGTATTGAAATGTAATTAACCTAATCACATATCCTCGATGATAGGTTAATCATTTCCATAGGAAACCCAAAATAAACTTACTCTTGATTCCTAAAATCATCCAACTAAAAGGAATCAGTCAAACTAACAAGGGACTTCACGTAGTCCAGTGGTAGGCGATAAATTTCAGTTGCACTTTGGTTGTGGGTTCGATTCCCGCAGCTTTGTCCGACGCGACGGGTTGTCACACGGTCTGTGTGTTTTCCCTTTTCCAAAACTATATAATTCTTAAAACATTCCCCAAAAAGAGATAAAATCTTAAAAAATAATCATAAAATATTTTAACCTCAAGTTTATCTCATGCCTTTCATTTTCCATCATATCATATAATAACCCATAATTACCTCAAAAGTAAGGATCATATAAACTCTAATGGTTACCTTAATAATTTTTACCTGAATTTCCACATCGAGTTGGCCATCTTGTACATGATGCATTAGAGAAATCACCAAGGTTGAAGTGGTTTATCATGACTCCTTGATAGTTTGTTTAGAACAACCATGAGATTCCTCATTGAATCCCCCATCTCATCCAGTCTCTTAATCAGAGAACCACCACAGTTTCCTTCAAACCCATTGCCACTTTGGTGCCTTCTAGATCCATCCATTTACTAAAACCAAAAAGGTCAGTGTGAGTATATCAACATAACCATCATGTACTAATGAGGAAGATAAACACTAAGATATACTTACTCATTCAATTTATCTTAAACTAGGACTCTTTCTGAAATCCTAACCATTATGGTAATGTCACTTATGCTTAGAGAATACCCTAACCTCTAAAGTTATCTAAACCGACCTTTGATACCAACTATAAGGCCCCAGACTTAAACATATCTTAATATTGAATTAAATGAGTAATTCACATTGAGGATCTTTTCAGGTTTAGAGTTTTAGAGAATTAGGACATAACTATTACATCTCAAAAGATTACAAAGTAGTCCCTTCTACTAAATTTCCATAAAATAAAAACCCTTTAAAAATAAACATGTATAGTTCCATGTTTTAGGTAGCATGACTTTCCCTTGATCCCATCCTTGACCCTATTCCACGCTAAGTCCTGTGAAAAACATTTCAAAAACTTGGGATGAGCATAAAAAGCTCAGTAAGGGATACACAAAGAATGAAAACTGTTAGTTTTTAAAAACAACAAGTAAACCATGTATACTTTATCAAAGTAATACTTTTCACCTCTTTGAAGTAGTAAAAACTCTTCGCCGAATAAATGTTCATTACTTACCCTTTTGTAACCAAAATATTACCATAAAACCCATATAAATAACACTTAACATATATAAAGGTAACTTGGGACATAAACATACTTAAGTGGAATAACCATACGGTCGACTTCCACACATATCACTTAATGGAATAGCCATACGGACAATTTCCATACATACTTAATGGAATAGCCATACGGCCGACTTCCATACCCAATGCATTGGAGGTTATAACGTAACCACCCGTCCTGGTATTCACGGCACCACCCGTCATATGGTTTATCACGTTACCACCCGTAAAATGTCCAAGTACCATCATTACGCATAAAATATTGAAAATATAAACATTTCAATAACAAAATTTCATTTGCAATCACAATAAGTAATTCCCAGATATTGAATTATTCAATCAATTTTCAAAAACCATTTAAAAGATATTTTTGAATCAAAGTGTCTCATACCACTTTGATTCTTTTAATGGAATTATAATTTTAAAACATTAATTTCCATTTAAATTAATACTGAAAACCATTTTTAAAGCATGTACATTAAAGATAAATATTTAGAATAGTAAATCTTTAAAACATTTAAAATGATATTTTTGTTAAAGAGTTTTTAACAAAATGAGAGACTCTTGAATACAAATAATTACGGAATAACATTTAATCCAAACTTTATAATATCATGAGAATAAAGGGATTCATGATATAATATGTGAAAGGACAGTATACACACCATATAAGAGTGAATTGGTGCATAACAACAATGAAGTCTCAAAAGAAATGTAAAATGAGATGAAATCCATTATAAAGAAGGTATCCTTAAATTAAGGATAAATCAATCTCATAATTATGTGTGAAAAATATAAACACACCCAATATAAGTGGATATTAAGTGTAAAACAATAAAAGGTCATTCACACATATTCAATCGATGAAATATTCAATAACTACATATTGAACCCAAAGAAATCGAAATTTGGTTAAGAAGTTCCCTTGGTAAAATTTGTCAGCCTAACGACGTCACATAAAATTTTACAAAAAGGTTTGATGAGAGAGATAAAGGGTATCTCATCACTTGGACATAAAATTTACATAAATAAGGATATAGAAGAACATATCCCAACATAATAGTATGTGAATTAAAAGACATAACAAAAGATGTCTTTTAAAAAGAGGAGGGTGAAAGGTCCCCTTACCGAGTTGGGTAACTTTCGAAAGGTACACCCCATTGAAGAAGTGTCATAAAATGAATATGTAAATACCCATAAATGGAATTATATTACAAAAGGAGTTTAATAATGGGAAGTACATAAACCACTCAAAGGAAATTGTGGCAAATGTAGCATAAATCTCACGGGAATAAAAGTGAGATGAAACATCTCTTACGAAAACTCGGCAGCCTAACGACGCCACATAAAACATCCAAAATGGATTGATGAGAGGAAATAGGGTCTCTAATCACATCAACATAAAGTTTACAGAAGGAGGAATGAAAAAGAACATCCCCCAACATAACAAATAGGAGCTTAAAATAAGTGACATAAAGGAGAGTACTTAAAGAGAAAGAGAGAGGTTAGATCTCTTACGAAAATTCGGCAGCCTAACGGCGCCACTCAAAACTTACAAAATGGATTGATGAGAGAGAATAGGGTCTCTCATCATATGAACATAAAAATTACAGTAAGAGTAATATAAAATAACATCCCAAACACAAGAAAGATGAGATTATAAGGAATGACATAAAAAAGTGTACTTAAAAAGAAAGAGAGGAGTATGATCCCTTACCTCGGGTCCGACTTGACTCGATCGTTTTTTAACATCCTGAATAATAAACTTGAGTTAATTTATATTTTCTTAATAACTTTTTTCAAGTTCATTATTCCTTTTATATCACTTATTTCCATGTTATAAACATTATGTAATCATTTAATTTAATAATGTTTGTTTTGTCGATATTTGGTTCTTAAGTCGAAAATGGACTTCTTACAATTACATGTTGTTCGTGTGGTCAAAGGTTCCTTATATCCATAATGACATTCCGGATTTTGATATCATATATATCATATATATCTAGAAAATACATGTATTTATAATATCACATATTCATTTAGAGGTAAGAAATGAAATGCACCGTTCATGGAGATGGTAAGCCGTACGTACGCATGAACGCTACTTTCATTTCTTTGTCATATTAATGGAATTAAAACTAAATGAGAGGTATTTATATTTTAATTCCAGAATTATATTAATCATTTAGATATATCATTCATTATATATATCCATTATATACATGTACTTTTAATATTACATTCCATTTGGGGATAAGAAATGAAATGCACCGTTCATGGAGACGGTAAGCCGTACGTACGCATGAACGCTACTTTCATTTCTATCTCATACTTTAATGGAAAGAAATAATAATGATATAGAGGTATATTATAATTCCAGTATAACATCATATATAATAACTTTAAATCCATCCTTTACACGTCCCACATATGGCATTAACGAATCACATCACTTTGAGGGGCGGTAGTCCACACTTCCTTAAATGAAGATATCGTGTTTACCCATAATGGAAACCATAAAGGTAAGACACAAATGAAAAATACAGAAGCTTAAGTAAAACATAAAAATATTATATATCATACATAAATATAGTGACATCTTAATGGCCACCCTTTGAAGGTGTTAAAATAATGTTGAACAATCATCGTTTCGGGAGGCAGAAATTCGCCATCCACAGAAACATTATGTTCTTTAACCATTAGATGTAGGTGTGTGTAAGTGTAGCTCGAATCCTTCTTATAACAACATCCTAGTATATTTAGGATACTGGATTTGTCACAAAATAATAGAATAAAAAGAGTTTAGGGGGTTGGAGAAGCAAAATAAAACAAAATGACTCAAAAGAAGACATTACCTTAAAATCGGGTAACTCCCCTTGGTTTGAGCTCAAAGGCTTCCTTGGGAAGACTTCTGCCAAAAGTGAGGATTCAAGGAGTAAGATAGGGATGTGGAGAGCCAAAATGGGCAGGGTTTGGACGAGCCAAAGGCTTTGGGAGTGTGGGTAAGGAGGTAGAGGTGGGGGCCTTTTATAAGAGGAGAGGAGGGGCACTCTTGGAAAGTGAATAAAAGTCACTTTATTTCAAAATGTTATTCGGATTTAAGAGGCCCCACATTGATTTATTTCAAAGTTAATGTGATAAGGGTTATAAATCCACTCATCCAATAGGTTTTGGACATGTGTAGGTCTTAGATATTACATTATCTTTCCATTTTATTTAAATCGTTAAATAATGAAGTCATCGCTGCATTATCATGATGTCATAAATTATTTAATTTATTTAACGTCCGAAAATTATAAAAAAATACTATGATTTAGGAAATCGTTTTATCTTTCCAATTAATATTTATAGTCAATAATCTAACTTGTATAACCACATTTAAATTTTTTTTTAGTAAAACATCTCATGTGTGTGTCATTTTTACTTTAACATTAAATAAAAAGTTATTTATGTCATTTCCCAACCAAAGTGGCTCCATGGGGTCCCCAAGTTGACCCATGGATTTTCTTGGTCGTCCATGACACATCCAATG
This sequence comes from Viscum album, assembly GCA_963277665.1. Classification (NCBI taxonomy): domain Eukaryota; kingdom Viridiplantae; phylum Streptophyta; class Magnoliopsida; order Santalales; family Viscaceae; genus Viscum; species Viscum album. The sequence goes on along the minus strand of OY728121.1, from coordinate 1,026,183,016 downwards.
AGGGTAGGACATGTTTCAAGTTCATTTCATATTATTAAAACATTATTTTTACCTTAAACTACACTAATTACCTCTAATCGCGATTAAAAACTTAATAAGTTACTATTCACCAAAAAAATTATTTTAATCCCATTGAACCACATTTTAGTTCTTAATGAAAACCATGTATGTCGGATTTTTGAAATTCAAAACACAAAGGTGGAAAAATTTCATTTAAATGGAAAATCAGTTTTTATAAGCACCACTTAGTGGTTTCACTATTCATCAAAAATTGAAGTTTTTCAGAAAATTACCAAAAATTTACCCTAAGCTATATTTGATATTCCGAATTCAAAAATGAAGTCTATTTTACAAAATTAAAAACATATAAGTCAAATTAATTAATGTAATAATTAATTCCCACTGTCATGACAAATAGCGTGTGTTTATGAAACAATAAGTATCAAAAGATTGACACTAGTTTAAGTCCGATTTCAAAGTGAAATTAATTGCAAATACCATTATTGGATTTAATGGTAAAAATATATTCTAATTTCACTTTAAAACCAATTAAAAAGATAATCTAATCATATAAATAAATTATATTAAAAAGAGGTTTTGAATTAAAATACAACATTTTACACTATTCATAAAAAAATGAACTTTATCGGAAAGATACCAAAAATTTACACAAAGTAAATTTTGATGTCCCGATTCTAAAAAAGAGTTTTATTTGGCCCAATATAATGTATAAGAGTAAAAAAAACTATATTTAATGATGGTTCTCCCTCAAAAGGCGATAAGTGAACCTTTAGTGAAAATTAGGGCATATACGCCTAAAATTGAATTCTTTCCGTATTTTAAGCCTTTATCTTTTATTGGATAAATGTAAAAACATTAAAAAACATATATAATCATATTTTAGTTATTTCTATCCATTACCACCAATACAACGTCTACATGTTAACTTCCATTTAAAATAATATTATTTTATTATTAGAGTGCAACGTAAGATTCCCTAGAAACTCGTTGTTGCGTGTTGGGCGCCCCATCGAGCATAGCGTCCCCTTTAAAGTCATATTAATATTTTATTCAAAAATATGGATAAATATGAAAATGTCATATTCTTTATTTACCTGGGGTGTTACAGGTACGACCAATACTACTGGATGTCAATAGTCTACATAGCAGGTGAATCTCGATGAGTCATGGTTTCACCCCATGGCCTTGTTAGTGAACCTCTTCTTTGAATTGTGATATTCCCCACTCATGGATGAGTTCTCCCTGAGCGAGTGTATCGTATCTCTCTACATATCGATTAGTATAACTCTCTAATGAAGGTTCCAAATGAACTTTACATGATGGGTGGGTTTCATCATCTATTTCATACTCCAGAGTGTGTTCTCCCAGATGAGTGATTTGGGAAATCTTCAGACTAAACATCTAGTGTTGGTATGTGGTTATTGCGAGTTACCTCAATATTATGCATCTAGGTTTGGGTATATATTTATATGTTCTTGTTATATGTATTTTTGACATATACTGTGTATAGATTAATGTACCTTTACATTATGTATTTCATTGTGTTTTCTGGGTGTCTTACTGAGTATTGTTATACTCACCCCAGCATTGTCATTTCATGTGTCTGTCGTGTCTTGTCCGAAAAAGGGACCTTTTGATGGATCCAAGGGTGGACCAGAACCAAATATAGTTTTTTGAGTTTAGATAGGCTGGGGTGTTGTTATGTATTTGAGCCGCAGTCCCACTACCTTTTGGATTATAGGTTGGACATTTTAGGTTTTAGACTATTTCATTCAGGGGGCATATATTCTGGCCCAGTTTAATTTACATGACATTACATTCATATCAAACACTATTTTTTGGGTTTATTGGTATGCCTTAATTTTTTTCCATAGTGGATTTTTACTTTCATCAATTGTGGCATGGACATGTCTGTGTGTGAAAAAATATATAGAACATTCCTCCCATGTTACTAATATGCCTATGCGGTGCTAGTCACCAGCCCCTAGCCAATTGGAGGCGGGCTTGGGGAGTCACTGTATGGGCCCTGCTCATATGGTTCATGAATGAGTGGTATCATAGGGGGATGTTTCTACCATAGGAATATGAGTCTATGATATTGGTTTGGGGGGAAATGTTAAGTGATTCATGTTTGGAATTCAGGACCGATACTCCAATGTTGGTACGAGCAGCCGACATATCCATACATCTGGACTCTAATAACCATCTTTTCTTCTTGGTACATGTGAAAACTAGTTTTTGGAAACATATTGGTACGTGCATCATAAAAGAATGGGTTTTGTTTCTAAGTATTTTATTATTCATCTCCCCAGATATACTTATTTAACACAATACATATTTCATTTAATATAGGATTCCTACAAGATGTATTCTGTCTAGGATTCAGAAGCTTGATCATGAATATGAACCCCTTATTGACAATGATTTAGTATAGGGACCGGTTTCCCAGATGTTGCCTCTAGGTCGTCCTCCAGCTGTACCACCACCAGTGGAGAAACATGTGGAACTTTAAGTATGAATAGATGTGGAGCATAGGATGAGCATGAACTATGAGTTTTATAGACAATGGCCACTCATGTTCTGAGGTGATACCAACCCTCAAGAAAATGTGGACTCTCTTGAGGCAGTAACCAGATTGTTTTATCCAGTGAGGACACTAACAGACCAGATAGTGATCCTGGTGGAGATGTTTCTTAAGGGTTTTTAGGGTGATGGTGGAGTTGGAAAATGATTACTAATGTTGAGAAATAATTTTGAGGATGGAGTTCTATTATCTCTTTAGATAGGAGTACTCTCTATTTACACTGAGATCAGTGCGCATAAAAGAGCTTATTCTACTTCACTAGGGTAGATTGTAAGTGGCTAACTATTCTTCATTGTTAGCCATCCTCTCTAGGTACATGATGAATGTGGTATTGGATTAGTAAAGTAGATTTTGTAATTTTGGGATAGTTCAAAATTTGGACATTTGAGGCAACGTTATACATCTATGTGTTTCAATTTATGCTGGAGTTCTCAAGTGAGATTTGGAGGTTGAGAGGTTCATGGTTGAGAAAATGTATCAAGTGATAATCTTCAGTTGGGAGACATGTATAAGTACCTCATCATAAGGGATTCATCATTAAAAAAAATAATATGATGTGAGAGACATTACATGAGGTCCTATGATAGGGGATCTAAAATTCATGGCACTCGGACTTGATCCAGTTAGCCTATGGGGTGTCAATGCTACACATGATATGTCATGGGACATCCCTCTAGAGATTTACCCACCCATGGAGTTGCTGATTAGGGGATGATGGATGGACCACCGAGGTAGAGGCAGTGAGTATAGTAGGCAGATCTTCTAGGTAGCAGACGTGGTAGATGAGTTGGGAGAGCTACATGATGTGGTTCACATTTTGACATTCTACCACCACCACCCCTAGAATATCCATTACAGGATCAAGGATTTAGAAGGAAGGGGTGAGGGAAGATACATTCGGTTGAGGTGTATGACCTTGGGACTCTAGGGATGATTTGGTGTACGATCTGTGTATCTTCTATCTTAGATTCCGTAGTTATAAAAATAGGTTCTGAAAATTATTTTCTCGCCTCTTACCTTGTATGAGACATTTAGATTCTAGTATAACCATTGAATCAACCCATAAAATAAGAGACACCTATGGGAGGAGACATGATGATAACAGACATGTACATACACTATGACCTTTCTCTAGGAGGAGAGTGGTTTAGTTGGAACCTTTTGGTGGTAGCGTTGAGGCCTTACAACATCATTCTCAGTATGGATTATCTATCTTTGGTCCATTCCATTATTTAATGCATTAGGGAAAAAGTCCCACGTTTCTCCAGTAATGCGACGAGGGATTCCATTCTTGGATAAAGGGAATCCCATCTAGAATTTCATGGTATCATGTACAGGAGGGTGGAGCCGGTCACTCGTGAGTTGGCTAGCCTTACCCTTGGAGCAGTAGATATTATGGGCATTTAGTTCCCAGTAGTAGTGGCGGAGTTCAAGGGATATGTTCTAGAAGATGTTCTAGGGTTACCTATGCATTGATATATCAACATCTTTATTGATTTACACCTAGGGTAGGAACTGATATCCTCACCATCATATCGGATGTCTCCTACAGAGTTTTGCGAGTTAATGTTGCAGCTAGAGGAATTGTAGAGGAAGGGCATCAGAATGTTTAATGATTCGCAATTGGAGGCCCCATATTTGTTTTCCATTAAGGTAGCATGGATCTAGAGGGTGTGGTAATACAACCAGAACTTGAACCTGGTGACCATGAAGAATAAGTATCCACTACTGAGGATCGATGAACTATTTGATCAGTTTAGAGGATAATGATGATTCTCGATGGTTGACCTTTGATCTAGATATCACCAAATATGAGTAGGGGATGAGGATATACTGAAGAATACTTTTTGATGACAGTATAGTCATTATTAATACATAGTGATGACCTTTGGAATAATGACTTCCCTAACAGTGTTCACGAGACTCATGAACTATATCATTCAGCCTTACTTTAATTAGTTCATGGTACTCACCATCGACGATATCCTTGTGTACTTGGCGTCCGAGGTGGACCATATGAGACACCTACATATGATTCTATATGTACACTGAGAGCATCAAAATTATGGGAAACACTTGATGTTCCAATTATATATTCTTGTGGTCCACTTTCAGGGACATGTTATCCTAGCAGATGGAGTGGTAGTTGACCCAACCAAGGTGGAGGCAATGTTTTCATGGGAGCCACCTAGGAGCATGATATAGGTACAAATATTCCTTGGTATGGTAGGATATTACTTGATATTCATACCTAATTTATATATAATATGATCACCTATGAAATCATTGAACCAAAATGGGTATGCATTCTTATCGACAGTAAAGTGCCAGTAGGCTTTACAGAAGTGAAGGCAGAGTATGAAGAGCCCTCCGATCATGATATTTACATAGGAGGATGTTGAGTACATAGTATTCTATGATGCATCAAGGAAAAGATATGTTTTACACTAATGTAGAGGTAAGCGGTGACTGCATATGATTCATTCTATTTGAGACCACATGAGACGAACTACATGGCCCATGATCATCAGTTAGAAATGGTAGTCATCACAATGAATATGTGAAACAATTCCTGATGGGAGAGAATTTTATCATCTACTCCGACAATAAGATTCCAATGTACGTATTCTCTCACAATAATTTAAACATGAGATAGAGATGATGGATAGATTCCTCCAGGATTATGACTTTGAGATTGTCTCTACTCTTGGGAAGGGGAATGTAGTGGATGATTCTCTTAGTAGGAGATCTAGTTCGTAGTTATAGAATGAGGCATCAGAGCAATTTTCCTCATTATATTTATCCTCTATAGATAGAGATGGAGAATTTTACCTCCAGTCAATGGTTTTCACCCTCATAATCATACAGGGAGGTATAACATGTGGATACCGACTGTGAGACTCTATGTGCTCAGATGTCCATAGGACATGTGCCAGAAGGATATTGCCAATATGGGGAGCACATTGTCATTTTCAAAGGATATATATATTTATGCGTGTTATTGTGGGAGGAGGTTGTGAGGGAGATTCATATATACCCATTGGTGGTACACACTGGTATAGATACCACATTCTAAGATATTTGACGTTAGTTTTGGTAGATTGGGATGAAGATGGAAGTGGTTGAGTTTTTTTCTAAATCCTTAAATTCCAGTAAGTGAAAGCAAAGAACCAAGATCCATTTAGTTTCACTGAACCACTTCAGGTTCCAAAATAGATGTGGGATGGGATATCGATGGTCTTCAGGATGGGTTTACCATGTACATCTAGGGGACATGATACCATCTAGGAGATCTTTGACCAACTCACCATATTGGCCGACTTCCTACTTATATGATTGCTCAGTTCATTATTGATCTTTGGACGCCTCAACATTCAAGTGATAGTAACACTCCATGGATTCCCATCGACGATAGTTTCTCATTGTGAAGATCATTTCACATCTCGGTTGTGCAAGGGATTACTGTCAGAATTTGGGACTCAGTTAATCTTTTGTATGACATTTCATCCCCACACAGATGATTATATGGAGGGGACTATCAAGGTTTTAAAGGATATGCTATAGGATTGCATCTTGGGAATCAATCATAGTTGTGAGGGCCACCTACCACTAGTGGTGTTTGCGTACAACAAAAAAAATCACTCCACCATTGGTATAGAACCGTTTGGAGCTCCATACGGGCATCCCTGTAGGTCAAAAATCTGTTGGAATGACCCACAAGAGTTAGCACTCATGGGCCCAGAACGGGAACAACCTACTACCTATAAGGTGACGATCATCTAGGAGAGGATTAAGACTGAAAAAATCCATTAGAAATCATAGGATGACAGAAAGAGAAGACAATTGGAGTTTAATGAAGGAGGACATGTCTTCCTTCATGTCTCACATCAACGAGGGATTTATATATTTAAATAGGGAAACATGTTATCTCCAAGGATTATCATCACTTTAAAAATACTTCATAGAGTTGGCGAGGTGGCGTATCTGTTAACTCTACCACTATAGTTGGATCAGGTAAATGATGTCCTCCACATGTTGCAGCTGAGGAGCTACATGTATGACCCATAAACACGTCATCGATTAAGGAGATATGGACATTGATGAAGGTGTGAATTTTGCTGAGTACCTAGTGGAGATTGAGAATCGGTAGGAGAGGATCCTTCATCGGTATGATATTCCATTAGTTTGTGTCCGCTGGAAGAACATAAATCTCTAAGGGAGCATGCGGGAGTCGGAGGCTCAAATTCATGCATAGTACCCATATATCATTGTATAGCCTTCATTTTGTCTTTTAGGGACATAAATTCCTTTGGTGAGGATAATGTATTGTCTCATATTCTCCATGTATTATTTTTCAATATTATTTGGAATTAAATCAAGAATAGGCACTGACATGGCATTCGATTCTGAGACACGGTGTGCCAGGAATAAATGTTTGAAATATATTAAATATATAAAATAGTGTGTTTAACATGTTTTCTTGAACTAATGGAATAACTTCTAAATGGGTCCCTAGATTAGAAATATGAGGGAACCATTGTGTTTAGAGAAGCGATTTCACCCTATGAGAGGCCTAACAAAAGTTAACATGGGTCAGTTGTGAAAGATTTTTTATCGACATATCAGTAAAAAATATCATATTTTGATGTAGATATCTTTTTCTAATTATACGAGTCTTTAGGGAATCTAGGGTCATCACCACAACCTTGGAACTTCCTATAGGCTATATAGAGAACCTGAATACTTATCTCAATGGAAAAAGACAATTGATCATGGATCAGAGATCGATATGAACCATTATTGAAGAATCTTGAAAATGTTGCTAATGTAGTGATTAGACCACATTAGTGATCTACACCATGGTAGGGTGTGTTGTTTCAATGAATCTTTTTCCCCATTTTTTTATTTAACGATTAATGCAGATCAACCCAAGAATAGGTTGACCTAATGTTCGATCATTCATGCGGGAAGTGTTTGATTGCAGGAATTTAGGGATAATTATAATTTTTCATGTTTTGTAATCATGATCAATATAACTGAATTAATTGAGAAAGGAATTGAAAACATTTTAGTTTCATTCATTAGGTTTATCGATTGTGAATTTATCCCCTACGATCTTCATATTCTTCACGTTCTTCGTTGGATATGAAAGGATAATCAATTTTTCACCAATTCTTGGTGCAACGATCTGAAATCTGAGATCCAAAATCATGACAACCCAGTGGATGTAGGATGAAGATGGAGGAAGATAGATTGATGTATATCAAGAGATATTGTTCTTCAATCAATCTTTGTGCGGGTGGCCAGAATCAAATTATTCAGTCGATTAATGGCTTGAAACTCACCAATTCGGTGCTATGAAGATGAGGCGACATTTGATATTAAGTTTTAGGATGAAAAAACCAACGTATCGAGCACCAATGGATCGAATGAAGTGCATGGAGTAATAAAAGTGGTTTTAGATAATCCTGATGTACATGGTGTGTATTTCAGAATATATGATGCGGGCGACCTACCGAGTGGCGACTAGTGTTTTGGGAGACTAAAAAGTGTCACACGACATGTGAACCCTTTCAAATGGCATGTGGGAAAATCCCTGATGCTCTATGTGTATCTCAAGAGTTACATGGACTTGATGTGGATTACATGGATTGACTACATGGTGTGTACCCCCACCACATGGAAATACATAGACCAGTTATATGAGTTACCTCGAGTACCGGTACACGGGTAGATGAACATGGGTTGACACTATGTATGAGAACCCATCTAGAGTACATAGGTGGACCCCAGATAGTATGAAATTTCATGTGAGACTTTCTATACGCCTTGTATACCACTCCTATAGGACATGTTCTGATGACATTGGATGTTGAACATGGGAAGTACCAGGGGTAAAGGGGCATTGCGTGTGACCCTACTACCCACTGTGTGACCCTTCCTACAAGGCATGAATCTACTTTCCAGTATATCTTAGACATGATTCAATAAGGTTTGTTCCCTTTCTCGTTCTTAGGATGGTTATTTTATATCATTTCCTATTAATAGGAGTATGGTCCCTTCCATATGATATTAAGTGATATAGTCTGGAATCCACTCTGAGAGGCCTGAAGTAGGATCATATGTCCATTCATGTGCCATATGTAGAGTCTTTGTATCAGCATGATGAATCATACCGAACGTCGATCCTCAACATAGAATGTGAATTCGTATGAGTAATGGTATCGTACCATGAAAAAATATGTGATCCTAATCGTTGTGTCATTATCTTCCATACTCATGTAGTGGGTACTCATAGACTGAGTGTATTATATCTATCTTTAGATCCCTAATTGTATTTATCTCTGGAAGGTTCCCAATGAATAATACTTCTTAGAGGGACATCATAAGTTCTATCAGACTAATGATTGTGTTCTCACAGATGAGTGATTTGTGGAATATTCATACTAATTCTCTTCTTTTGGTATGCATTTTTTGGGAATTACCTCTAGACTGTGGGTCTAGTTTTCAGTATATATGGATTTGTACTTATTATATGTTCTATAGAAATATACTATGTAGAGATAACTGTAAATTTACACTGTATATTTCTTTGTGGTTTTAGGGTTTCCTACTGAGTATTGTTGTAATCACCCTAGTATAGTATTTTCCCGCAAGTGTCATGTCATGTGAAGATGAGAGAACTAATGATGGATTCCTATGTAGACCAAGAATGGAAAAAGATTTATTTATTCAGATGGGTTAAGGTGTTTCTACGACTTTGAGAAACAACCCCAGTACCATATTGTTTATAGGTTTGAATATTTAGTATTTAGACTCTTTCATTCAGTGGTATTATATTCTATCCCAGACTACTTAAGTGCACTTTACATTCCTGTCATATTCTATTGGTTCGGTTTACTGGCATGCTTGAATTTGGTTCTTTGGTTGTTTTTAATTTTACGCATTTTTTCATAGAGATGTGTGCATGTGTAAATGTACGTAGGAGATGCCTCCCCTATTGGTGATATGGCCACTCCATGATAGTCAACAGCACCTGAGAAATTGATTGTGGACTTGGGGAGTTGTGAAACGGGCACCATTATGTTGGGTCATGAAATTAACCATATTGATAGTTATAGAAAAATAGTAATACATTGCATTATTTTATGGGCATGAATATCTGTGAAAAGTGTATTTTAGTGCTTCGGGCATCTATGTTAATTTCTATAAATCTATTTTTTGTAGTAATTGATGAATATTAAATAGTTAAAATCACAATCAATTATTGAATTTTGTATATTTCTTGGACAATAAAATAATTACTCAATGATAGTATACTGATCAAAGAAGAGAATGTATTTTCTTAATATCTTTTTTTGTACTGATGGCCTTTGAAATGATCACATATTTATGACTTTGAGGCCCAAAACATTTCTTTGGTCATTCACTTGTTTTTGATTGATGACCTCAATCACTCGCTCTAAATATTTATGCATTTCCTCCATGTTAAATCTTCACTCCCAACCTATGTTTTCCTATGTGGGAACCTAGTAATATGTTACATTGGGTAACCATTTTGGTTCCAACATTCCCTATTTAAACGATGATTTAATATTCATTTGTACGATAAGGGTTTCTATGAATGAAAATTTCATGTATGAAACCATTTCTAACCTAGAAAAATTTCAATGAATAAATTCATTTGAAGGGTGGAAGAATGTAACACCCAATATTTTGTAATTATTATTTTTTCTAAATTAATTTATCCTTTTTGATATTTTTCATTCCATGAATCACTTAAGATAGTTTATTTTATAAAATTACTATGTATTTCATGCATTATATGAAAAAAGGTAATTGTTCTATAGATTTAATATATCTTTGGATTACTCCACATAAGAAAATAGAGGTTTGTTTCCGTTATACGCAACAATTATTTTCCGTGATGACTAGTGTAACACACAAGACCATGAGTTATAGAAAAATAATATATTTTTAATATATTATTAATTTATATAATAAAATAAAACCATGCTATTTTGATATAGGTTATAAATAGTATTAGCTAATCATTGAAAATATATTGTTTACAAAATATAATATGAATTCAAAGGTTACCAACTAATTATAAATGAATATGAGAACCAATTGAATATGAGAGGAAATATTATTATGGTCCCATTGTTGGTTTACCCTAATAAGTTGATTTTTTATTTATGTATAGAAATATTCAAAGTCAGAAACTCCATTCCCATGGAACTGAATTGGTTTACATTACACAAAACACGTACTTGGAATACGACTTGGTATACGTTTCATGCAAAACTGACTTGGCATACGATGCATGCAACACTGTATTTTTATGAAACATATTTTTTAATTTAATTATTTATTTGAGATAGTAACAACCAATTCATTAAAAAGTGTTGTAGAAAATGTAATAAATATATTTAAATTGTTTTTTATAATTTTTTATATAAATAATACATATAAATAATGAACGATATGACATTTTATAAAATCCTTTTATGATAAAAAATACATTATCTTTAATGAACAACTTTTTATAAAATAAATAATTTAAATACATTTAGAAATTTATTTTTTTAAATTAAAATTGTATTTTTAATTTTGAATGATGATATTATTCTAGTCTTATTTTTTGTGATTTTTCAATGAAACTTCATTTTTTGAGAAATAGTGTAAAATACTTCTTTTTTTTAAAAAAATTCCTATTTGATTATTTAGTTATTAATGCTAAATGATATTTTATTTTTATTAAGGTAAAATTAGATAAATATTACATATATTAATAAAATATAATACATTATAATCAATTTTACTTTGATATTTAATAAAAAATATTAACATACTTTTTAACATTTTTGTACTTTAAAAACCAGTTATTTCGTCTCATCTGCGGGAGTAACTTTAATTTTAGTATTTCCACCTCTATGATTTGAATTTATAAAATCCAAAATAAACTATTTCACTATATATAATATTTTTATTCTAATAATACCATGTTAATTTTTAACCCAAATGATTAGTAAATGTGATTAGAATTATTCATAATGATCAATGCCAAATTAATCTTAATTAGAGATTAATCCATAAAATAAAGGGACCAAATGATCAATCCACATGTAAAAAAACATTTTATATCCATATTTCGTCCATAAACCTTCCATTATAGAATTTCATGGTTTGTTATGACTATTTTTATGTAATAACATGTGTACACCGAATTTGTTTCTAAAAATTCCAAGTGAGATTTTTTCCTTCCTTATAAAAAAACCACACAACTCCCACTTCCTCACACCACTAAGAACAATTAATATTTTTCTTTAACTTCCCAATTAACTGCCTAGAAATCATACCTTCCTTATAAGATCATTAACTTGGGTATAAGGTAATACAAGTAAGCCTTTCACCACAAACCAAGATGAGTTACCCAATTAATATGTTTCATGTCCTATCAAGTCATTTATTTTATTTACCATATCTACCCCCTAAAAATTCCATTATTATATTATAATATAAAAACACAAATATACTCAATATACTAGTATGTTTTAATGTAAATGGTCGGACTACACTTACACACTCCTCCATATAAGGGGTAACAAAAATATTGTTTCTGTGTACAGCGAAGTACTGCCTCACGAAATGATGAATATTCATTTTATCATTTCCACTTATCCTGGTGGCCATTATGAGGAAATATATATTTAAATATGATATATATTATATTTATAATGTCCTTATTCTTCAGTAATTTTTATTTTTAACATATTTTTCTGATTTCCACCTTATGTAAATACGATAATTTTGTTTGAGGAGGTGTGGACTATCACCCACTCAAAACAACATGATTCATTCATAAATTATATAGATTTTATTACAGATGGTTTTACTGCATATATATGATATATTTTAATCATAACAATAATTAAATTTATATTTATATATATTCATTTTATTCTATTACTTTCTTTCTCACAACACAAAAAAGAAACAGAAATAGCGTTCATGCGTACATATGACCAACCATCTCAATGAACGGTGTATTCTATTTCATACATAAATATTATATAGATGATTATAATAAAAATTTAATTTATATAACTAATAATTATATAATTGTTTAAATTCTGGAATCATGATATAAGTATAAGGAGAAAAAATATAAAAAATTAAGACACATATGAAAAACAAAGCGAATATTACCTGACGTAAAACATTAAATATGATAGTAAATAAATGAGTATTATAAGGTTATAATAAAACCATATATTGTATTATATATATATGAATATGGGTCTATAAACTATTTATATAAATTTTTATTTATTATCTATAGGTTTTGAATGAGTATGACGAGGGTCAAGATTCAAGGTGTGGGGATTTCATCTCACTTATAATATTCACGAGATACATGTTATGAACGCTAATCATTCGTTTTTTTTGTGTATGTAATGAACATTATTTTATTATATATATCTTAAAAATAAATTTATGGGTACTAAAATTCCCATTTCATGATCTTTATTAATTGGGATTATGTTTCAGTAGTTACCAAATCAATGAAAAGGTTTTATCTCAATTTGGCATCCTTGAGACTCATGTTTTTTTAGGAACATTATTTCAATTTTTGAGGTGTAGGTAATTCCATTTTTTATGTTATATCATGAACCAACATATTTTCATTATATTTAATGATACATATAATTTTTTTTCTTACATGAAGAGTATGATCCCAAGATATCATGTGATAAGAGTTTATTGAAAAAATATCATCTCCTTTTCAGATTGATTATGATTATACCTACTTTGATGATTTATTCTATACCATGTCTAAATAAAATAATAAAATTTCTTTTCCAGTTGTTTTTAATTATATATTAATTTATTCTATCCATTTTCTACTCTATGGTACATAATATTGTTATGAATTTTTTTAAGATAGGAACAATTTACCAACTCTTTGTCAGAAATATTTCTCCCTTAATACACATGTTTTCTATAAAGGGTACCTGAGAATATTCTTCTAATATCAGATGATAATTAAAACTCATTTATAATTTTTTTCAATTTTTATAATTTTCAATGGAATATTCTTTTCTCTTTCCTATCAATACATATTTATAACCTTTTTACTGTGATAGATGAATATTAATTTTACCTTGTACGACCGATACTGATTTACCCACCATAATTTCTGTGAAGTATCATTTTCATGTTTAAGTGGTTAATTTTTAAGAATGTTTATTTTAAAAAAAATCGTGTAAAATTGTTTTCAAAACGTTTTCATGTTTCTTTTATATTTTTTCATAGAAATTATTTGTGAAAACATTTTCATGCTTTATTATATGATTTCAAATTACATTCGATGAAATGGGTTTACAATTGTTTTCAAGATTTAATTATATGTTTTTAATGTATATTCTAATAAATGATTTTGATAACGTTTTCATGTTTATTTATATTATTTCGATGTATTTTTAACAAAAAAACGTTCAATTTTTTTTTCAATATTTCCTTATAAGTTTTCAAAGACAATAGGATTTAAAAACTATGGAAGCATATTTTTAAGTTTTCAAGGAAAAAGGTTTTCATGTGATTTAAGGTATAATATATATATGTTTTAACGGTATTTTCTATGAAAATTATTTTCAAATGGTTTTATTTACTAAAAAGAAAATCTCAATGAATAAAGTATATTTTCATTTTGAAATGTTTTTGGAAGATATTTCGAAAAAAATAATATATATGATGACATCCATTGATGTGACTCATTATCTTCTTGGAATTCTTATAATGGTTCCACTAATTTCATTTCTATGAATAGTATAATCTTAATTTCATGGTAATTATGAAATCCATTTCATTTTCATGTGTTTTATGTTTATGAAATCTTTTTCTCTTTCATGGGTTATATGTTTATGAAATCTGTTTCTCTTTCCCACGTTTTGATTTTGATGAAATGATTATGTAACATATATCATTTCTATAGTTTATGATATTTTTAAATGTGTATGATACCAATTTAATTTCATGGGTTAATATATTATTATTTATGATTTTTTGGCACATGTACGTATAATTTCACTATGAGATAGGTGGTACATATATCTCCCTAAAATTCAATAGGTAATGATTTATATCTCATGGGATAGACAAATTTGGTCTTCTGAGTAATCCTTATCAAATAATTTGGCCATGAGATTGAACCATGCCTACCAAGATGGAATAAGGAGTGAACTCATGCTACTAAGATGGTCATTAGAACATCACATGACTACAAAGATGGTATGAGGAGTGACCTCATGCTACTAAGATGACATTGGGAGTGAACCATGACTAACAAGATGGTATGAGGATTAAACTCATGCTACTAATATAGACATGGGGGTAAACCATTACTACTGATATGTTATGTGTTATAAACCCATACTACCAGGATGGTCTTGGTAGTAGTGAATTGGCTACTATGGAATCATATTATAGGATTATGTGTCTACTAGAATCCCATGTTTTAGTCATATGTCATATTTTCATGGATTATGTTATTTATTTTCATATGATTCAGGTATAATGATCTTCCATTATTTATTCAAATATTAATGACTATGATCTTGATATGAATGTTATGAAATTCTAATTTCATGATCGTGTTCGCATGCCCTTATGGTCATAATTTTGCTTACACATATCACTTATTTACCCTTACTAATAAACTGTGCTAACCCTTTTCTTATGTTTTCTTTTACCAGATAATAAATAATGTTTTTTTGGTATAACTAATAAAGTATGAGGTATTTATGGAATTTGTTGAAGATCATTCAATTTGATATAAGATTCTGATCCCATGTTTCCGATGACACTAATCTATTAAGGTAATCGGTCATGTATTTTTGTAATGTACTGAATATATATCTAAAGTGATGTCAGATCCATGTATGTTAATCATATTTCACTATATCCCCCTTACATCGTGATCCTATAAAATAAAAAAAATAATGGGGGGAAGTGATATATTGTGTAGAAATAACCACAACCCAAAAATTGAATACATTGTTTTAATGATATTCCTTAGTCAATATGATAAGAAACTATTATCTTCATATTTTTATCTAAGGTTAGATGAATTTTTATATTTATCTAGGTTATTTATCCATAATTAATTTTATGATAATGATATTTATTAGGTCATTTAGACCCAATTATTCAAAATATTAAGTAAAATTAATCATATAAAATTTATATTTTTAAGTAAAATTAATTTTAAATGATGCACTTGTAATATGAATATCATAGTTTTAAGCTTAATCACATTAATTAATAGTAACTACATTCAAAAATAATTATGGAAAAAAATTCATTTAAAATTATTACATATTTTAAATTATTATGATTCAATATATAGAAACCATTTTTCAACTTACATTTACATTAGATTCATAATTAAATTTAAAATTAATCCCATAGATGTGATGAGAAAGAACAATTTTAATATTAATATTTTCAAAAGTATAAATTTCTTTATAACTACATTCAATATAAAATTATTAAAATGAACTAAATTGTAACAACATATGTATAATTTATATACTTTTACTTTCAGACAAATTTATTATATAATTCAGTATTAAAAAATATAAAGATTTAATGTAATTTTTCCATTAAAATAAAGTATTTTTCACTATTTATCAAAACCGAAACATCTCAAAAGAAAATAGGATATGATAAATTTTATATTAAAATTTCAAAAAATATGTTATTTTCAAATTATATTTAAAATATTTTCAATATTTATATTTGCAACAAGTGTTCCAATAAAATATGGAAAAACTACCTTTAGAAAAAATACAAATAAAATTAGGAGTAAAGATGGATTTTTCTTAATTTACTCCTATATAATATAATGGATGAATTTAAATAAACATTTTTGAATAAATAATATATAAATTTCATTAATATAAATCATTAATATAAATTATTTAAATTTTTTAGGAAAAAAAACATTGGTGGAAAATTTTTTTTATGAAAACATTTATTTAATATTCAAATTTTTTATATTCATTCCTAAAAAATAGGGATCCAATGAATAAAAAATATATTTACCTGAGTCATTTAAACCTATCCATAACCTCTATTTTAAAAGCTAAGAGATAATGTTCATTTCAAATAAAAATATTAATCGTATTTAGTAAAACTATGTCTTGTGTGTAACACATGCTTTCGTATAAACTCGTTGTCGCGTGTAACACAAGATAACATAGTATTTCAAGCATTGAAAGATATAAAATAGATTAAATTTATTTAAAATATTAAATATATCATAAATTATTGGGATGTTATATTCCTTTTCTTTCATGGTGTTTCATATCACACATGCTATTGAATTTGATTTCCATATTTTAAAATTTCGTGGTGTTACATTCTCCCCACCTTAAATAACATGCCTTCTTAAAGAATAAATATTCTCTGGGTAATAAAGGGTTTTATATTTGAAAATTAATTTCTTTAAAACCCCAAACTGTAAACTAATTATAAAAATATCACATTAATAATGGTTTTATATATGATATGTCTACGAATATTACTATATTGTATGTTATTTGTGGGAAACATTGGTGATATTTTACTATATTAGAAGATTGTTTTCACATTTATGAATGCACTAAAAAATTATGGTCCTCCTATGTGTATTTTATTATTGTAATGAATATTAATCTATTAAGATTCAATATACATGTATGGGAAGCCTGGATCTCTATTGTTGTTATCGAAGGAAAGGATTAGTCATCCTATGGACATAATTATGAGAAAACAAAAGTAAGATCCTGTGGAAAATTTATATAGATATTTCTATGGATATGACTATGGATAAGTGTAAGGATGAGTCAAAGTAGTTGAAAATTTCCTGGAATTTTGTTTAAGGATCCAGTAAATGGCTTCCATGAAATCACATCCCAGTCTAGTTCCTAAAAGTGGATGCGGCTCAGGAATAGTGTAACGTCCCAGTTTCGAAACTGCCCAGAGGAGCCCCGTACCCGGTTGGTTACATGGCCTCATGCGCATTTCCCCAAACCCCATAGGATTACAGTAAGTAGCGAGGGACTTGGGTGTGATAGTGGGAAAACTATTCCCTCATTAGCAGAGTAACACATCAGATGTAAAATAGATAGAAATAGCGTAAGCAGTAAACATACCATACAACTGTAAAGAGAAGAAGACTGAAAGTAATAATAACTGGAGCACACATATATAAATGAAGCGTGATACATATGTTTAGGAAAATATCCAATCAAATCATAATGCAGAAATACAGTACTAATCTAAAGTACAAGAAAAACAAGTAAACAACTCCTCAACACCGCAAGACTCAGCTTGGTCTGATGCTCTCCAGATCCAATGAAGTCAAGTACCGGAAGTAAAAGGGCGCTTTCTATTACCTATACCTTCAACAAAATAATATGTTTGGGCCTAAAATCCTGGCCCAAATAGGGTGTGAGATGAATCCCAATACTCAACTACCCCCAAGATCTATGCCTAATAGTCAGTGAATATATATGGAAAAAAATAAGAAAATAGAAGCAGTAAACAAGGAAGTATTCAAAAGTAAACAATCCCACAGTTTCAATAAATTAAATATCATATATCAAGATAGTAGATAATCACAAAAAGGTATCACTCTAGGATTTACTCATAGACTAACCCCTCTGGTTCAACCAAACAACACAACAAACCCTTTGGGATGTACACACAATCTAACCCCTCTGGTTCAGCTATAGTACTGACTCTTTGAGGAAGCACTCACTGTCAATTCCCCCTATAGTCTCATATCGGTAATAAAAAGTTACTCTAAGGAAGAACTCAAAATCCACTCCCCCTGTGGCTCAAGATGAGAAACTATATACACTCTAAGGGATCACTTACGTCCATACCCCCTATGGTCTCACAATGTAAATGTAAACAAACACTCTGGTGAATCCCTCATCGTCCATTCTCCCTATGGTCTACTACACCAAGTTCTCATGACCCTGTGAAATTCAATTTTGTGCAATGATACATGGCAGCCAAAGTAAAAATCAATAATTACATGGCTAAATAGTCTACTACATAATAACATTCCATATAATAAAATTTCCATACAAACAATACAAGGAATGGAAAGAAAAGGAGCAGCCTAACAAGAAAAGCTAGACCAAATGGTCAAAACAAGAAAATATAGGCAAAACATTCATAACATAGGAAAGATAACCCTATTCTCAATAATTAACCTCTATAAAATCAATCTAGTCATAGCATATAATTAACAGGGCTAAAACCATAAACACACAATACACCGAACAAAAGTATTGGGAACTTTTTAAAAAATAATTCAAAGACTATCTACGGAAAGGCACAAACAACCTACCTTGGAATTGAGAGATCGATATATATGAATATCAGGAATTCAATCGCCGTAGAACTTCATAGGTCTATAAAAATGTCTAAAAAGTTCAACCAATGAAATCTTACAAGAGAGGAGAAAACATGTGATGGTGTTCTAGAAGAAGAGAGTACTCACTGATGCAATTTCAACGTAATGAGCGACACTCGTATGGGAGAACGGATGGAGAGTCAGGGGATCAGAGAAGATTTGTCACCGTATGGACCATACTAGACGAGCTAGGTCAAGAAGAGATGTGTTATGTCCATCAGACGTGACCCCGGTCCGTTTAAAGAAAAAAACAATGTACATGAGATGTACTTTAGAAGTACATGGTGTGTACATTCCCTTACCAGGCCCCTCTTTCGGGGCCTCTAGGTCACCACACATGGATATGTTCTCGGCCATTACACAACCAACACATGTCTACATGCGGAAACTGAGTGCACATCGTGTACATATAAGTACACGGTGTGTACATATATGTACACAAAATGTACTTTTGAAACATCTAGAAACTCCCCTTTTTCTCAAAAACAATAGAAAAAAGGAAAATATACCTGAAAAGAATATCTTTCTTCATAAAAAAATCATCCCAAAAAGAAATTTTTCCATGAATTTCCATAGAAAGGTGGAATAGAATAAAAATCCTCGAACATCTCCGGCCACTCTGATCGTACATCAGCCTCCCTCTCCCAAGTCTCATCCTGTACTCACCCGTGCTACTATAGCACTCATACCAGAGGAACTGATTGGCCATGGAGAACCTTCTCACATCAAACAAAAATCCGGAAAGGATGCTCCATGAATGAGGGACCCACAATTAACTGAACCTATTAGGGTTGGAAAACATGAGGCACATCTGAGAAGTAACGTTGGATCTGAGAAACGTGGAAGACATCATGCATATCCCAGTACCTCAGAGCTAACTGCAACCGATATGCAAATGGACTGACCCTTTACAAAACCAAAAAGGTCCCATGTATCTCAGAAAAAGTTTACCCTATCTCCTAGATTTATTGTGTCCCAACCATGGTGTGACACACTGGAAAACCTGATCTCCAACCTTGAACTCCAGAGGTCGTTTCTGTCGATCAGCATAGGACTTCTATCGAGACTGTGTAGAATACATCCTCTGCCGAATGAACTCTATATACTCTGTGGTATCCTGTACAAGACGAGGTCCTAGTATAGCTGTATCTCCTTCCTATAGCCAACATAAGGGTGATCTAAATGACCCACCATACAAATCCCTGTAAGGTGTCATCTGAATCATTGCTTGAAAACTGTTATTGTAGGAAAAATCTACAAGAGGTATGTGCTTCTCCCATGAACCTCCAAAATCCAAGATGCATGTTCGATGCATGTCCTCATGCCCAAGAATCGTACACTCAGACTGGCCATCTATCTAGGGATGGTAAGCTATACTCAAAATTACCTTTGTACCAAAAGTCTTATGAATCCCCTTCCAAACCTGAGAAGTAAAACATGCGTCCTTGTCTAAAATAATGGCGTGTGGAACCCCTTGTATATGTACAATCTCACGTATTTAAAATCTTCCTAGCGCATCAACACTGAAGATCTCCTTGTTTGTCAAGAAGTGAGAAACCATTGTGAGTCTTTCAATGACAACCCATACTGTATCATTCCCTTGAGGCGACCTCGAAAAACCTATCACAAAATCCACCATGACATCTTTCCACTTCCACACGGGAATGGGTAACTACCTCAAAAGCTCTTCTAGTCACTGATTCTCCAGCTTCACCTGCTGATACGTGGAACACTTCATCGAGATACCAGAAAAATATCACATCATTCCTGGACAACAATACTGATATTGTAGATCACGATACATCTTTGTGACACACGGATGAACTACCCAAACAGAGGAATAAAAATCCTGCATCATCTCCTCGCATATGTCTGCTGATTCCCATATGCAACCATGAAAATTCAAGATATCATCCTCACCTATGGTCCATCCATGTATAGTGTCCTCTCCGAAACCACATTCTCGTAGGACTTGGACAACAAAATCTGAATGTTTCCTCATTCGTACTTGGTCATGTAGAGTATAGGTAATATCCATAGAAGAAAGAAAGGTCTTCCCCAGTTAGACATGCACCTCCAAATGCTTCTCAGAGAATAGATCTATAAGTATCCACTCACTACTAGCCTCCTGAACTACTTGTATCTATATCCTCCTGCTCAATACATCAGCCAAAACGTTGCCTTTCCTTGGCATATAGGCAAGCTCAATGTCAAAGGACTGAAGGTACTAAACCCATCTTCATTGTCTCAATTTCATATCACACTGAGTGAAGATATACTTGAGACTATTGTGTTCTGTGAAAACCAAAAAATTCCCTCCTAGAAGATAATGTCCCCAACAGCGTAAAGTAAGAACAACTGTAGCCAACATGAGATCATGTGTCGGGTAGTTCCTATCATGTGGCCTCAACTTTTGAGACCCATACGCAACCACTCCTTCCCCCTGCATAAGCATAGCTCCCAGCCTGATACCTAAAGCATCATAGTAAACAATATAGCTCTTTCTTATCTATGAAAAAACTAGTATCGGTGCTGAATTTAGAATCCCTTATAACTCTTGAAAAGCTGACTCGCAAGAATCTTACCACAAGAACTATGAACACTTCTCAGTCAGACCCTTTAGTGGTGCTGATAAGCATGAAAATTCATGTATGAGACATTTTTAGTATCCATCCAGCCCTAGAAAGCATCGTACCGCAAAGATATTTTTCAGCTACTCCCAGGAAACTACTTCTCTCACTTTCTCTGGGTCTACTGATACGCTTGTCTCTAAGATAACATGATCCGAGAAGTGAATCTAGTCGATCCAAAAGTGAAATTTTGAAGGATTAGCATATAACTAATGCTCTCTCAGTGTACTCATAATGATCTCAAGGTGGGTAGCATTGTCGTGTCGAGTGTGAGAGTGCACTAAGATATCATCCATGAAGGCCACCATAGAATAATCCAAGTATGGATGAAACACTCGGTTCATCAGTGCCATGATGACTTCAGGCACATTCTTGAGACTGAACGGAATAACCATATACTTGTAAAGAACATAGCTGCTCCAGAATACTTTAAGAGTTATATCAGATGGTATAATGTGAAACTGATGGTAACAAGACATCATGTAAATCTTTGAGAACACCCGAGCTCCTTGAAGATGACCAAAGAGATCATCAATCCTCGAAAAAGGATATCGGTTTTTGACGGTCAAGTGGTTCAGCTTCTGATAATCCAAAAAATGTCTGAGGGTACCTTCAACTTTTTTCATGAACAGAACAGGAAAAACCAAAGGAGAAGTACTGGTTCATATAAAACCCTTTGCCAGCAATTCCTCTAACTACATCTTGAGCACCAGCAACTCTGTTGTTGCCATCCATTAAGGAGTAATGGACACTGGTGCCACTCCTGGAATGAGCTCCTAGAAAATTATACCTCTCACTCTGGGGGAAAACTTAAAATGTCTTCTAGGAAGACACCCCTGAAACAAACCACCACTGGTGGAAAGTCCGCATGTGATGTCCCATAGTCATCCAGATATAGACTAGAAATCTAGGATGTATCTCCTCCCAACCCATGATGCTTGGTTCCTTATCTGCTCGCCTGGAAATCCCATTATCCATTATGAAGAAACGATCCACCATCTATTGATTTGAAACTCAACCTACGGTGATATAAATCTATAGTATCCTTGAATGGAACTAATAAGTCCATTCTGAGAATGACATCAAATTCTGTCATCTCTAAGAAATAAAGGTCCGAAAACAAGTGACACCCACCAATCTCAAGAGGGAACTCCTTGAATTGTCGCACACAAGATGTTCATGTCCCCAACATCGTGTCCAATGTTAATATATTTGTATAAGTAAAGACAAAGAGCCCAAGGGTCTTCACAATAGAAAATGATATAAAGATATGGGATGCCCATGTATCGAAAAGAGCAGATGCTAAAATTGAGGCAACAAGAATGGTACCTAAAAATGTAGAGGGTGTGATATCCTTCTCCTACTGGGTCTGCTCCACTGCAAAAGTCTGACCTGTACCACAACCATGTGACCCTACCCGACCTCTCTGAGCTGATGCACCCTGTTTTTGCTGAAAACATTGACTCTGGCTACCACAGCCAAAACCTCCACCTCCGCCTGAACGGTCAGAAGAACTCTAGTTCCTAAAGTGGTGGGAAACTGGTGATGTTTATCCTAAACAAGCAGTCATAGAAGAACCCATGTCACCAGATGCTGGTGAGAAGAACTAACAGAAACACTCAGGGTGACCCATCTTGCTGCAATATTGGCACTACACTGGGTCACTCGAGCACTGTTTCCTCATATTCCCACACTTTTTGCACAAGTAGCACACCACTTGGATAACTGATGAACTCTCTCACCTCCTTGGATCTCCACATGAAGACTCCCGGTGGCAGTTCCTACTAACAGTAGGAGGGATACCAACCCCGGATGTCAAGCCGCCCTGGGTCAAAATTACAGAATCATTCAGAGTTCACTCTGTGATTAGCACCCGATTTACTATAGAAGTGATGAAAGTCCACATGAAGATGATCACCTGATATAAGATGTCTTGAATGAGACCATCCTCAAACTTCCTTTCCAGGAATAACTCATCACCACCTAGAATGGGTGTGAAGCACTGCAGCATAGTGAAGTGAAAAGAATAATCCATAACTAAAAGAGTACCCTGCTCTAGACTTATAAAATCTCAGGCTTGATCGACCCTCAAAGTCTCTGTGTAAAAGTAGTCATAGAAGGCACACTGGAACTCATCCAAAATCATATCTTAATGGTGTCCCTCCTGTGAGATCACATTCCACCATCTCTTGGTGGAATCAAAAAGAATATACGTAGCGATCTTGACCCTCCTCTCTGAAGGCGTCTCAAGATTCTCGAAGATAGATAGCATGTCTTCAAACCACGACTCTACTGCTTGAGGTCCTCCAACCCTGGAGAAAGTGGGATGATGATGCTATTGAAAAACCTATGTTTGCTCTTCCATAGATGTGGCAGGATGCGGTACTCCTAAGAAGGTTTGCATGAACCTCATAAATCCATCTCAGAACTGTGCGTCAGCAACTGTGTCCAAAATTACGGTTGGTGCCAAGACCTGCAAAACTGGAGGATCTGTTGGTAGTCCCCGATCATCCATGCCTAGTGTCTAATCACTGCCTTGTAACTGGAGGAAAACCAAAGGATGTATCAGCGGCATGACTCTACAAGGTCAAGCACACAACATAGATCAATATTACAATGGAATGAAAACATATAAGTGTAAGAAGGGAAAATGAGAATAAAACATTCATGTTTTTCAAAACATGGATACAAGACGTGTATATTTAACTAAACGACTTGTTTCATTAAGTCCTTCACATGTCTGTGTCCTTTTTCCAAAACTGGTTGTGTAACACAACAAACACACGACGTGTTGTCCTAGAACATGATGTGTACTTGAATCCTATTTCCTTGCTCGAGTTCCCTAAAATGGATAAGCCACACAGTTCTTATAGAGAACGACTACATGGCGTGTTAGTGACAGAATCGGTGTGTACATGACGGACTTCACTGACCCATGTTGTTAGTTACACGACTAGTTACATGGCTGACTCTACACGGCATGTTTCATTATGGACACTGCGTGTACAAGAAAAGATTTCACTGACCCGTGTTTTTTCATTACATGACCGAATACATCGGTTACACTACAAGGCGTGTTTATGACTGACACATTTTTTATAAACTAAGAATAATCATTCTGTGTCATTATTCACAAGGGCGGACACAAGATCTAAACACACGGCATGTTTTTCCTATACACGAAATGTCCCAACATGATTTTCCCAACCCCGTGTCTCTCCCCACACAACCAGCGACACATTTTGAGACTACCTAGCAGGTACTTACAGTACAGGTCTTGTACTTAATAAAAACAGTTTCATCCCAAAAAAGAAGAAGACAAGGCGTTTAGTCATTAGTACATGACATGTATTCAAGGTTTTTCCAGACAGTAAGCCTCAGAAACTACTCTAGAACCCTGAAAAAATTGAAACGGACATTAAAGTGCCAAATTCCGATACTTGAGGGACCATACTCCCCATAAATCATAGTTTGGAATCTTATTCATGTCATAAACAAGGATAATAATGCAATGATCCACCAAATTCCTATCCATGAGGGACCATAACACCTCAAAAACCAATGTTTGACATTCATTCAACAAAAACATTCACAATTTAATACCATATCAAACAATAGGTATTTTATCAAGGCATCTATCACAACATCATTCATATCTAGCACAACATCTATCACAAAAACATGAAATTTCTAATGCACCATAAATGGCATGGAAAGAATGCATGACATGTGATTTCTAAAAAATGATTATATTATGAATGAGATGGAATACCCTCATCTCATCAGGTTGCAATAGAAATAGAACCTCAATAACACCAATGGTAATAGCACAAAACATGTGAATCACCCAACGATGAGAATCAATTCAACTGTAAAACTAAAAGACCAGAAAATTTCCAATAAACAAGGTAGATTGGCTTTTCCCTATACACAGGTTAGCTAATCTCGGGGACATATTATTACTAGGTGCCTAATCATTCCTATACCTAGATATATGCTCCAAATAGTATTTCAAGAACAAAATAAAACCTCTGATACCACATTGTAATGTCTCGGTTCCGGAACCGGCCAAAGGTGCCCCGTACCCGGTTAGTCACATGGCCTCAAGCTCATCTCCCTGAACACCAGAGGCTTCCGACTAGAAGCGAGGGCCTTGGGTGTGATAGTGTGGAAATAATGCCCTCATTGGCAGAGTAACACAACAGAAGTAAAAAATATAGCAATTGAATAAGTTGTAAACATACCATACAACAGTAAACATCGGAAGACTGAATGTAATAAAAACAAGAGCACACATGTAAGAATAAATCATGATACATATGTCTAGGAAAACATCCAAAAAATTACAATGATGAAATATTGTAACAATCCAAAGTAGAATAAAAAAAAGTAAACAAATCCTCTACATCACAAGCCTTAGCTTGGTCCCATGCTCTCCAGCTCCAAAGAAATTATGTACTGGAAGTAGAAGGGTGCTTGCCTTTATCAATACCAACAAGAATATAATCTGTTTGGGTCAAAATCCATGGCCCAAATATGGTGTGAGACGGATCCTAGTAGGAAACCACCCCATGAACTACGCCTGACAGTTAGTGAATATATATATGGAAGGAAATAAGAAAATAGAAGCAGTAAACAAGAAAGTACTCAAAAGTAAAAAATATCACAGTTTCCATGCACTCAAATCCATATATCAATTAAGAAGATAATCACAGACATGTAACCCACTGGGAAGTACTCATATCATAACCCCTATGGTTCAACCAAACAACACAAGCAACCCTCTAGGAGGTAAAAATAGTCTAACCCCTCTAGTTTAGCATTCGCACATACTCTCAGAGGAAGCACTCACCATAAATTCCTCCTATTGTCTCGTATCAGTAACTAAAAGGTGCTCTGGTGAAGCAGTCAATGTCCAATTCCCCATGTGGCCTGAGACTAGGAACTACAGACACTCTGAGGGAGCACTTATGTCCATCCCCCCTATGGTCTCGCAATATAAATGTAAACAGACACTCTGGAGAAGCCCTCAACGTCCATTCTCCCTATGGTCTACTACACTAGGTTCTTACATCCCTGTGTATGTCAGTCGAGCACAACGATATGTGGCAGCCAATGTAAACCTCTAGAACTAATTCTCTTAATAATCTATAGCATAATAGCATGTCAGACAATAATCACGTCATCCTAACAATACTAGGCATGGAATGCAAAGCAGCTGCCTGAGAAGAAAAGCTAGACCAATCTGTCAAAACAAGAAAACATTGGAAAAACATCCATAGCATAGAAAAGATAACCATATTATAAACGATTATCCTCTATCCAATCAAACTAGGAATAATAGAAAATTAATAGGGCTAAAACAATAAACATGCAATACACCGAACAAGGGTATTGGGATCTTTTTCACATATAATTAAAAGACAATCTATGGAAAGGAAAAAACCTCCTGCATCGACATTGGGAGATCGATATAATTGAATATTAGTGTTTGAATCGCCTTTGAATGCTGTAGATCTACAAAAATTTCAAAAATGTTCTACCCATGATATCTAACGAGAGAGGATAGAATAGGATACGATGTTCTAGATGAAGAGAGAACTCACCGATGTGATTCCAACGTAATCGACAGTGGTAAAAACAAGGAATAGACGACGATTTCGGGGCTCAGAGATGTTTCGTTGTCATATAGACGCTGCTGGATGAGCTAGGTTGAGAAGAGATGTGTCCTTCCTGTCAGACGCGACTCTGGTCCATCTAAAGAGATAAAAGAAAGTACACGACATGTACTTTAAAATGTTGTATTTTAATTCAAAACCACATTTTAATCTAATTTATTTATATGATTAGATTATATTCTGAATTGGTTTTAAAGTGAAATTAGAAAATATTTTTACCATTAAATCCAATAGTGTTCGTTGGAATCAATTTCACTTTGAAATCAGACTTAAACTAGTGTCAATCTTTTGATACTTATTGTTTCATAAAACACGCTATTTGACATGACAGCGGGAATTAATTATTAAATTAATTAATGTGACTTATATGTTTTGAATTTTGTAAAATGGACTTCATTTTTGAATTCAGAATATCAAATATAGCTTAGGGTGAATTTTTGGGATTTTTCTGAAAAACATCAATTTTTGATGAATAGTGAAACCACTAAGTGGTACTTATAAAAGCTGATTTTCCGTTTAAATGAAATTTTGCCATCATTGTGTTTTGATTTTCAAAAATCCGACATACATGGTTGTCATTAAGAAGTAAAATGTGGTTCAATGAGATTAAAATAATTTTTGGTGAATAGTAACTTATTAAGTTTTTAATCGCGATTAGAGGTAATTAGTGTAATTTAAGGTAAAAATAATGCTTTAATAAAATGAGATGAGTTTGAAACATGTCTTACCCTAATTGGTTGTATCATGGCCGACCAAGACAAGCCATGGGTCAACTTGGGGACCCCATGGATCCACTTTGGTTGGGAAATGACATAAATAACATTTTATTTAATGTAAAAGTAAAATTGACACAAACATGATATGTTTTACTAAAACAATTTTTAAGTGGGGTTATTCAAGTCATATTTTTGATTATAAATATTCATTGGAAAGATAAAAATATTTCCTACATCATAGTATTTTTTTTATAATTTTTTTACATTTAATAAATTAAATTATTTATGACATAATAATGATGCAGCGATGACATCATTATTTGACGATTTAAATAAAATGGAAAGATAATGTAAAATCTATGAACTACACATGTCCAAAACTTATTGGATGAGTGGATTTCGAAGCCTTATCACCTTATCCACGAATTATATCAATGTGGGACCTTTTGAAACCGAAACACATTTTCAAATAAAGAATTATTTCTTTACTTTCCAAAAGTGCCCCTCCTCTCCTCTTATAAAAGGCCCCCACCTCTACCTCATTTAACACACTCCTCAAGCCTTTGTCTCGGCCAAACCCTGCCCATTTACTCTCTCCACATCCCTCTCCTCATCCTAGAGGATTCCCTTTGGGCATAATCCTTTCAAAGGAATCCTTTAGGCTCAAATCAAAAGGAGTTACACTTTTAAAGGTAATTCATTCTCTCATGTTCATTTGTTTTATTTAGCTTCTCCAACCACCTAAACTCTTTTTATTTACTTATTTTGTAACAAAACCAGTATCTTCAATATACTAGGATATTGTTATAAGATTTATTCGAGCTACACTCTCACACAACTACATCAAATGGTTAAAGAACATACGGTTTCCGTGGATGGTGAAATTCTGCCTCCCGAAACGATGATTGTTCAATACTCATTTAACACCTTCAACGGTTGCCATTATGATGTCACTATTTTTATATATGATATATAATATGTTTATGTTTTATTTATTCTTCTGTATTTTTCATTTTTGTCTTACCTTTATGGCTTCCATTATGGGTATACGCGATATCTTCATTTAAGGAAGTGCGGACTACCGCCCCCTCAAAGTGATTTGATTCGTTAAATACCATATGTGGGATGTATAAAGGATGGAAATATGATATTATATATGATATTATACTGGAATTATAATATAACTTTATATCATTATTATTCCATTCTATAAAATATGAAATAGAAATGAAAGTAGCGTTCATACGTACGTACGGCTTACCGTCTCCATGAACGGTGCATTTCATTTCTTACCTCTAAACGATTATGTAATGTTATAAATGAATGAATGTACTGTATATAAATGACATATATGATATCTACATAAGGAATAATATTCTGGATATAATAAACATTTGGCCACACGAACAACATGTAATTGTAAGAAGTCCACTTTCGACTTAAGAACCAAATATCGGCAAAACAAATATTATTAACTTAAATGATTACATAATGTTTATGACATGGTAATAAGTGGTATAAAAGTAATAATGAACTTGAAAAATGTTCTTAAGGAATTATAAATTAACTCAAGTTTATTATTCAGGAGATTAAAGAACGATCGAGTCAAGTCGGACCCGAGGTAAGGGATCCTACTCCTCTCTTTCTTTTTAAGTACACACTTTTATGTCATTCCTTTTAAAGCTCATATTTCTTGTTATTGGGATGATAATTTATATTACACTTACTGTAATTTTTATTTTCATGTGATGAGAGACCCTATTCTCTCTCATCAATCCATTTTGGAAGTTTTGAGTGGCGCCGTTAGGCTGCCAAACTTTCGTAAAAGATCTAACCTCTCTCTTCTTTTTAAGTACTCTCCTTTATGTCACTTCTTTTAAGCTCCTCTTTGTAATGTTGGGGGATGTTATTTTATATTCCTATTGCTGTACATTTTATTTTAATGTGATGAGATACCCTATTTGATCTCATCAATCCATATTCGGAAGTTTTATGTGGCGCCGTTAGGCTGCCGAGTTTTCGTAAGGGATTTTTCATCTCACTTTTATTCCCGTGAGATTTATGCTACATTTGCCACAAATTCCCTTGAGTGGTGTATGTACTTCCCATTATTCTACTCTTTGTGTAATATTCTTTCGTTTATGAGTATTTACATCAATTATATTTTGTCCTTCTTTCATGGGGTGTATGTTTTGAAAGATACCCAAGTCGGTAAGGGAACCTTTCACCCTCCTCTTTTTTAAAAGACTTCTTTTGTTGGGTATTTTAATTTACATATCGTTATGTTGAGATATGTTCTCATATATCCTTATTGATGTAAATTTTATGTCAAAGTGATGAGATACTCTTTTTATCTCTCATCAACTCTTTTTGATGTGATGCCGTTAGGCTGTCAAGGGAACTTTTTAACCCAATTTCGATTTCTTTGGGTTCAACATGTAGTCATTGAATATGTCGTCCATTGAATATGTGTGAATGACCTTTTTACACTTAATATCAAATTATATTGGGTGTATTTATATTTGTCACACATATTTTTGAGATTGATTTGTCCTTAATTTAAGGATACCTTCTTTATAAGGGATTTCATCACATTTGACATTTCTATTGAGGGTTCATTGTTGTTATGCACCAATTCACTCTTATATGGTGTATATACTGTCCTTTGGAGTATTATATCATGAATCCATTTATTCTCATGATATTATAAAGTTTTGACTAAATGTTATTCCTCAACTATTGTATTCAAGTGTCTCTAATTTTGGTAAAACCCCTTTAACCAAAATATCGTTTTAAATGTTTTAATTATTTGTTCTTATTAATATCCATGTTTTCAAAATGGTTTTAAGGATTTATTTATATGGATATTAATGGTTTAAAATTTTAAGCTTCAAGGTGGTATGGGACTTCGTCTCAATCTCCTTTCGTTGAGGCATATTTTATTTTATACACAACTTTCTTTTATACGGTGTATAAACCCCTTTGACTTTTACGTTTATTCAAAAGGAATCTTTTTTTATACGAAGCGTTTACTAAATGAAAAAAGGGAATGTTTTTGTCGTACGTATGCGGCGACAACGACTTCTCTGCCGTCGTGACCGTTATTTGAGTTTCGGCTTCCTCTACAAGCCATACCTTCTTTTTAAAAGAAAAATAAATACCTTGTTTTACTTTTATTTTATTTTAGTATTGAAAATGGTTTTCATAATGTTTTTATATCAATGTGTTGTATTGATATCTCGTGATTGAAATGTGGAAATTTTATGTTTCCTTTATGCATGTTTTATGTGATATGATTATGTTATGGTTCTTGGGCATTATTATGAAGACGGGTGGTTCCGTGGTAAACTAAGGGCGGGTGAGCCCGTTATAGGTCTCCAATGCATTGGGTAACGCGAAGGAGTGAAACGTTAAGGTTTCTCCGAAGAGATTTAGGGAATATACAGTGATGGGTATTCCAAACGTAACCAAGAGGGTTACTCCCCACGTAAGAATGTTATGAATGCCTCAAGTTACCTTTATGTCTTATGTTTTCAATGATTTATTCATGGTTTGATGAGGTATGTTAAAGTGCCTATGTTTTATGGGTAAAGTATGATTTCATTCTTATGTATATATGAACTCATGTTTCCTTTCCATATTTTTATAACCCTTACTGAGCTTTTTATGCTCATCCCAAGTTTTTGAAATGTTTTTCACAGGTCAAGGGAAAGGTACATGATGTGATGATAGTGTCAATGGTGTTTCAAGAAAGAATCTGTGTTATATTTTAAATATGTTTCCGTTGATGGGAAGGATGAATACTATCTTTTATGTAACCACTTTGTTTAAATGTAAAATGTAATGCAAGTTGCATGATCTAATTCTCTAAAACTCTAAACCTGAAAGGATCCTCAATGTGTAATCTTGTAATAACTCAAGATTAAGTAAGGTTTAAGGCTGGGGCCTTATAGTTGGTATCAAAGTCCGGTTTAGATAACTTTAGAGGTTAGGGTATTCTTTAATCATATGTGACATTACCATAATGGATAGGATTTCAGAAAGAGTCCTAGTTTTAGATAAAGTGAATGAGTAAGTATATCTTAGTGTTTACCTTCCTCGTTAGTACATGGTGGTTTTGTTGATATACTCACACTGACCTTTTTGGTTTTAGTAAATGGCTGGATCTAGCAGGAACCAAAGTGACAATGGGTTTGAAGGAAACTGTGGTGGTTCTCTGATTAAGATACTCGATGAGATGGGGGATTCAATGAGGAATCTCATGGTTTTTCTAAACCAACTATCAAGGAGTCATGATCAACCACTTGAACCTTGGTGAGTTCTCTAATGCATCATGTACGAGATGGCCAACTCGATGTGGAAATTCAGGTAATAATTATTAAGGTAACCATTAGGGTTTATATGATCCTTACTTTTGAGGTAATTATGGGTTATTATATGATATGATGGAAAATGAAGGTCATGAGATAAAATTGAGGTTAAAATATGTTATGATTATTCTTGTAGATTTTATCTCATTTTGGGGAATGTTTTAAGAATTATATAGTTTTGGAAAAAGGACAAGACGCAGACCGTGTGACATCCCGTCGCGTCGGACAAAGCTGCGCGAATCGAACCCACAACCAAAGTGCGACTGGTATTTATCGCCTACCACTAGACTACGTGAAGTCCCTGGTTAGTTTAACCGATTCTTTTTAGTTATATGATTTTATGAATTAAGAGTAAGTTGATTTTGGAGGATATGTGATTAGGATAATTACTTTTCAATGTGAGACTTTAGGAGCAACTGATTTTGTTTGGAGATAAATGTTAAGATTTAACTTGGTAGACTATGTGACTAAATCCTTCAAATATTTGGGTTTCAATCTTAGTTTGGTTTACTTTGAAGAATTTTATGGACAAATGGTCCTCGTTGAACTTTGGGTTTTGTTGGACAAATTTTGGAGATTAAGAATAGATTTTCTTTTTTATAAAGGGTTATCCTTTTCTGGATTATCTGATCTTGTACTAGCCTTTTTGGTTTTGGTTTTGGTTAAAGACATGAGAAGTATATAGTTCTATTTTGTGTATTAGGTGATTCTCTAGAAGTTGATTATAGTACTCTTAATGTGAACAAGTCTTCCTAAATACTCATCTTTTGGAGAAAATATGAGTTTGTGTAAGGAATCTAATAAAAGCTGAAAGTCAATATGATAAGTGATTATGTTTCCTTATGAATAAATTCCTCAATAAAAAGTAACTTAAAACAAAAATGTTGTCTATTAACTTTTCCTACTGGGGAATCGAATACCGTTTAACCCATCACAAGTTTGTGATTTTCTCGTGGTTAACTTTCTCCTAAACATGTTTTCTATCACTCTCCATCAGAACATGACCCTTTGTTTTTTCCTCCATGTCCATATTTTCATACTTGGAATCCTAGTATGGGTTAACTCGGGTGACCTTTGTACTTATCTCTCTTTATTTTAAAGTTTTTGTTTTACCGACTTTTGTTCCGATGTGGGACTTTAAAGGATGTTTCCAAGCGCAATTTTAAAATTGCGAGGACGCAATTCCCAAAAGGGGGGAAGGATGTAACACCCCAGGTAAATAAAGAATATGAAATTTCATATTTATCCATATTTGTGAATAAAATATTTAAATAACTTTAAAGGGGACGCTATGCTCGATGGCGTACCCAACACGCAACAACGAGTTTCTTGGGAATCTTACGTTGCACTCTAATAATAAAATAATATTATTTTAAATGGTAGTTAACATGGAGCCGTTGTAATGGCGGGAATGGATAGAAATAACTAAAATATGATTATATATGTTTTTAAATGTTTTTACATTTATCCAATAAAAGATAATGGCTTAAAATACGGAAAGAATTCAATTTTAGGCGTATATGCCCTAGTTTTCACTAAAGGTTCACTTATCACCTTTTGATAGAGAACCGTCATTAAATATAGTTTTTATCACTCTTATACATTCTTTTGGACCAAATAAAACTCTTATTAAGAATCGGGACATCAAAATTTACTTTGTGTAAATTTTTGGTATCTTTCCGATAAAGTTCATTTTTTTAATGAATAGTGTAAAATGTTGTATTTTAATTCAAAACCACTTTTTAATCTAATTTATTTATATGATTAGATTATATTTTGAATTGGTTTTAAAGTGAAATTTGAAAATATTTTTACCATTAAATCCAATAGTGTTCGTTCGAATCAATTTCACTTTGAAATCAGACTTAAACTAGTGTCAATCTTTTGATACTTATTGTTTCATAAAACACGCTATTTGACATGACAGCGGGAATTAATTATTAAATTAATTAATGTGACTTATATTTTTTGAATTTTGTAAAATGGACTTCATTTTTGAATTCAGAATATCAAATATAGCTTAGGGTGAATTTTTGGGATTTTTCTGAAAAACTTCAATTTTTGATGAATAGTGAAACCACTAAGTGGTACTTATAAAAACTGATTTTCCGTTTAAATGAAATTTTTCCATCATTGTGTTTTGATTTTCAAAAATCCTACATACATGGTTGTCATTAAGAAGTAAAATGTGGTTCAATGAGATTAAAATAATTTTTGGTGAATAGTAACTTATTAAGTTTTTAATCGCGATTAGAGGTAATTAGTGTAATTTGAGGTAAAAATAATGCTTTAATAAAATGAGATGAGCTTGACACATGTCTTACCCTAATTGGTTGTATCATGGCCGACCAAGGCAAGCCATGGGTCAACTTGGGGACCCCATGGATCCACTTTGGTTGGGAAATGACATAAATAACATTTTATTTAATGTAAAAGTAAAATTGACACAAACATGATATGTTTTACTAAAACAATTTTTAAGTGGGGTTATTCAAGTCATATTTTTGATTATAAATATTAATTGTAAAGATAAAAATATTTACTACATCATAGTAATTTTTTTATAATTTTTTGACATTAAATAAATTAAATTATTTATGACATAATAATGATGCAGCGATGACATCATTATTTGACGATTTAATTAAAATGGAAAGATAATGTAAAATCTATGAACTACACATGTCCAAAACTTATTGGATGAGTGGATTTCGAATCCTTATCACCTTATCCACGAATTATATCAATGTGGGACCTTTTGAAACCGAAACACATTTTCAAATAAAGTAATATTTCTTTACTTTCCAAAAGTGCCCCTCCTCTCCTCTTATAAAAGGCCCCCACCTCTACCTCATTTAACACACTCCTCAAGCCTTTGGTTCGGCCAACCCCTGACCATTTACTCTCTCCACATCCCTATACTCATCCTAGAGGATTCCCTTTGGGCAGAATCCTTTCAAAGGAAGCCTTTAGGCTCAAATCAAAAGGAGTTACACTTTTAAAGGTAATTCATTCTCTCATGTTCATTTGTTTTATTTTGCTTCTCCAACCCCCTAAACTCTTTTTATTTACTTCTTTTGTAACAACACCAGTATCTTCAATATACTAGGATGTTTTTATAAGATTTATTCGAGCTACACTCTCACACAACTACATAAAATGGTTAAAGAACATACGGTTTCCGTGGATGGTGAAATTCTGCCTCCCGAAACGATGATTGTTCAATACTCATTTAACACCTTCAACGGTGGCCATTATGATGTCAATATTTTTATATATGATATATAATATGTTTATGTTTTATTTATTCTTCTGTATTTTTCATTTTTTTCTTACCTTTATGGCTTCCATTATGGGTATACGTGATATCTTCATTTAAGGAAGTGCGGACTACCGCCCCCTCAAAGTGATTTGATTCGTTAAATACCATATGTGGGATGTATAAAGGATGGAAATATGATATTATATATGATATTATACTGGAATTATAATATACCTTTATATAATTATTATTCCATTCTATAAAATACGAAATAGAAATGAAAGTAGCGATCATGCGTACGTACGGCTTACCGTCTCCATGAACGGTGCATTTCATTTCTTACCTCTAAACGATTATGTAATGTTATAAATGCATGCATGTACTGGATATATATGAAATATATGATATCTACATAAGGAATACTATTCTGGATATAATAAACATTTGGCCACACGAACAACATGTAATTGTAAGAAGTCCACTTTCGACTTAAGAACCAAATATCGGCAAAACAAATATTATTAACTTAAATGATTACATAATGTTTATGACATGGTAATAAGTGGTATAAAATTATAATGAACTTGAAAAAGGTTCTTAAGGAATTAGAAATTAACTCAAGTTTATTATTCAGGAGATTAAAGAACGATCGAGTCAAGTCGGACCCGAGGTAAGGGATCCTACTCCTCTCTTTCTTTTTAAGTACACACTTTTATGTCATTCCTTTTAAAGCTCATATTTCTTGTTATTGGGATGATCATTTATATTACACTTACTGTAATTTTTATTTTCATATGATGAGAGACCCTATTCTCTCTCATCAATCCATTTTGGAAGTTTTGAGTGGCGCCGTTAGGCTGCCAAACTTTCGTAAAAGATATAACCTCTCTCTTCTTTTTAAGTACTCTCCTTTATGTCACTTCTTTTAAGCTCCTATTTGTAATATTGGGGGATGTTATTTTATATTCCTATTGCTGTAAATTTTATTTTAATGTGATGAGATACCCTATTTGATCTCATCAATCCATATTCGGAAGTTTTATGTGGCGCCGTTAGGCTGCCGAGTTTTCGTAAGGGATTTTTCATCTCACTTTTATTCCCGTGAGATTTATGCTACATTTGCCACAAATTCACTTGAGTGGTGTATGTACTGCCCATTATTCTACTATTTGTGTAATATTCTTTCATTTATTAGTATTTACATCAATTATCTTTTGTCTTTCTTTCATGGGGTGTATGTTTTGAAAGATACCCAAGTCGGTAAGGGAACCTTTCACCCTCCTCTTTTTTAAAAGACTTCTTTTGTTGGGTCTTTTAATTTACATATCATTATGTTGAGATATGTTCTCATATATCCTTATTGATTTAAATTTTATGTCCATGTGATGAGATACTCTTTTTATCTCTCATCAACTCTTTTTGATGTGATGCCGTTAGGCTGTCAAGGGAACTTTTTAACCCAATTTTGATTTCTTTGGGTTCAACATGTAGTCATTGAATATGTCGTCCATTGAATATGCGTGAATGACCTTTTTACACTTAATATCCAATTATATTGGGTGTATTTATATTTGTCACACATATTTTTGAGATTGATTTGTCCTTAATTTAAGGATACCTTCTTTATAAGGGATTTCATCACATTTGACATTTCTATTGAGGGTTCATTGTTGTTATGAACCAATTCACTCTTATATGGTGTATATACTGTCCTTTGGAGTATTATATCATGAATCTGTTTATTCTCATGATATTATAAAGTTTTGACTAAATGTTATTCCTCAACTATTGTATTCAAGTGTCTCTAATTTTGGTAAAACCCCTTTAACCAAAATATCGTTTTAAATGTTTTAATTATTTGTTCTTATTAATATCCATGTTTTCAAAATGGTTTTATGGATTTATTTATATGGATATTAATGGTTTAAAATTTTAAACTTCAAGGTGGTATGGGACTTCGTCTCAATCTCCTTTCGTTGAGGCATATTTTATTTTATACACAACTTTCTTTTATACGGTGTATAAACCCCTTTGACTTTTACGTTTATTCAAAAGGAATCTTTTTTATACGAAGCGTTTACTAAACGACAAAAGGGAATGTTTTTGTCGTACGTATGCGGCGACAACGACTTCTCCGCCGTCGTGACTGTTATTTGAGTTTCGACTTCCTCTACAAGCCATACCTTCTTTTTAAAGAAAAATAAATACCTTGTTTTACTTTTCTTTTATTTTAGTATTGAAAATGGTTTTCATAATGTTTTTATATCAATGTGTTGTATTGATATCTCATGATTGAAATGTGGAAATTTTATGTTTCCTTTATGCATGTTTTATGTGATATGATTATGTTATGGTTCTTGGGAATTATTATGAAGACGGGTGGTTCCGTGATAAACTAAGGGCGGGTGAGCCCGTTATAGCTCTCCAATGCATTGGGTAACGCGAAGGAGTGAAACGTTAAGGTTTCTCCGAAGAGATTTAGGGAATATACTGTGATGGGTATTCCAAACGTAACCAAGAGGGTTCCTCCCCACGTAAGAATGTTATGAATGCCTCAAGTTACCTTTATGTCATATGTTTTCAATGATTTATTCATGGTTTGATGAGGTATGTTAAAGTGCCTATGTTTTATGGGTAAAGTATGATTTCATTCTTATGTATATATGAACTCATGTTTCCTTTCCATATTTTTATAACCCTTACTGAGCTTTTTATGCTCATCCCATGTTTTTGAAATGTTTTTCACAGGTCAAGGGAAATGTACATGATGTGATGATAGTGTCAAGGATGTTTCAAGAAAGAATCCGTGTTATATTTTAAATATGTTTCCGTTGATGGGAAGGATGAATACTATCTTTTATGTAACCACTTTGTTTAAATGTGGAATGTAATGCAAGTTGCATGATCTAATTCTCTAAAACTCTATACCTGAAAAGATCCTCAATGTGTAATCTTGTAATAACTCAAGATTATGTAAGGTTTAAGGCTGGGGCCTTATAAAGACATACCTAAAAAGAAGATCTGGATTCTTAAAAAAAGATGTACCAAGGGGTAATAATTCATAAAAGTGTACACTGAGGAGGAATCGACTGCCACCAAGTTCATGAAAATGGGCTTTACTACACACCTAGTTTGCCATTCCCGATTGATATTCTTTCAAAATTCTCAAACACTTTTTGATCCATCGTGATGGATTTCAATAGATAGTGATAATGAATAACCTATGATAAACATAAGGATTCCAATATTGCAATTAAGGTTTCATGATTTAGACATCCTATAAGATATTTTTCATGATTATGTGGTTTTCTATAATGATTAGTATTTCTTATACACTAATTTATGGTTTTAGTAAAATGATTAAAACTAGTAAATCCCTTTTTACACTTAATATAATAGAAATTCCAATGATTATCTCCCCAAGAAACCACATTATATGGGAGATAGAATAAAAATAATATTGATATTCTTAGAAATTATTCTCAAAATATGAATCATGTCGAAATTTCAAATAAGAAAATAAGGAAACAATTTTCTGTTGAGTATTTCATCAGGAACTATACTCCTTCATTTAGTGTTTTTAATGTTACAAAATGTGCTAAGAAATCTGTTAGTACACTAAAATGATATTTTCCATCCTTCATTTTTTAGATAATGTGAACATCATTTTGGATGATTACAATTTTGAAGGGGGAGAGGATCAGTGGTGAAATAATATTACGAAACTCATGGAAAAATAAGAAATTTATTATATGGAATCAGAATAGTTTAAGGGGATATTTCTTAGTAATTAATTCCATTATATTAGATGAAAATTGATGGATAAGGAACTCCTTGAGCTTAATAAATTGGATGATTAATATATTGGTACCTATGAATATAATTTTAAAAGATCTACAAGGTACACTTTGGGGTTATTCATCATCCCTGGATGAAAAATTTATTGATTCTTTTTTTTAGCCAGAAACCATGTCTTAGAATCCCTAGTCTCTAGGATACATTATTATCTATGAAATATTAATTCTATGTATAGTAAATGTAGAAATTGAAAATGTAAATTCAGACCATACCCAAAGTTTTGATAAGAAATAGAAGATCCTATCTCATGGGAACTCAAATAAATCACATTGTGGATGGAATAATCAACCACATAAATGAAATAAATGTGGAAATGTAATTTTGATGAATGCCTAAAAGGAATAATACTATTTTATAATTTTTGGAAACAAAAACATCAATAAAATGAATGTAAATAGAGATAGTTCCATAGAATTAACCTCCCACGCTCTATTATTTCATGTTCAAAGAGTTTTAGAATTATATGAATCAATAACCCAATCCAAGGGATATTTTTTATGATAATCAACAACAAACTATGAATAAAATTGAAATGAAGATATATTTTGATATTGAAATATATGAATTGAATCATGATAATTTGGGAATGGTTATCCTTGCCTACTTTGATAGTAATATAATGTTATATTTTCTATGATTGATCCTTATGAAAATATTATTGTTAATAATTTAGTTAAATTTCATGTGATTATCTCCCACTACATTGATTACGGAATAAAAAATTAATTTGGATATTATTAAGGTATATGAATTTATCCCAAGAATACAATGATTTTTTTTATATAAGGTGTGATATTATATAAGAATTAAATTGTGAATTATCTTTTGTATGCTTTTGTGTCTCCATGTATGATTAATTTATGACTTTTGGATAACAACATTCTTTTATTAGATTAATTTTCGTCAATATTTTAATGATCATGTCACCTCTTTTAGGTTATATTTATTTGGAGTTTAACCAGATTAATTGTATTTTAAGATACATTTATATATATGAAACCCGTTGGTTTTTTTATTTTGTGACCATGTTATTTGAGGAGGAAATACTTTAATAATTGAGTGCATATAATTAATGGATATATATCTTCATTTCCAATGTATTTATAAGGAAATTGGGATCAAAACCACCATTACGAAATGTTTTCATTCATCAATATATTTCACTCAATCATTCATATGGTTTCTTATAAATCCCCTTATGGAAATAAGTGTAAAACTACAATGTACATGAATAATGTTACAGAATGAAATCAATTGGGACCAGAGTTAAATTATGTTATGGATTATAATTTTAAATACATTTAGAAA
This sequence comes from Viscum album, assembly GCA_963277665.1. Lineage (NCBI taxonomy): Eukaryota > Viridiplantae > Streptophyta > Magnoliopsida > Santalales > Viscaceae > Viscum > Viscum album. Next base: position 1,026,142,115 of record OY728121.1, on the reverse strand, counting down.
AATTTATGAACTGATGAATTTTTTTATAATTATTTTGCTACTAATATTTTATGTGATCTATAATATCATGTTAGTATGGTGGGCTTTATATAATATTTTATTTTTAAGAAAATGGTAAAATTTTGAACTAAAAATTCCTGCTCGATTAAAATACAAGATTATATAGGGAAAATATCAGATCATTTTTTGCATCCAATGAATTTTTCTTAGGTTCATTATGTGTTAAACGTGTCAATCTTGAAGAATTACAAACCATATCCATCACATCTGCTAAACTCAGAATTCATACCATTAGGGATATGTCTTTATTATCAAAATCTACTATTAGAGATTCTAGATCAAGTTTAGAATGATCTATTCAACAAGACCACTCAACATGATATTGTATTTTTGTGAAATTACTTACATGATCTAGATATATGGGAACCTGAGGATTTAATGAGGATGAAGCACCCTCAGATGTTAGTATCAAATAGATGTATATTGAGGTAGAAATTAATTTTAAGGGTGGGTAAAAGGTAACATAAAACGATTTTATGAAATATATTATCTATTGAAAATTTTTATTTCAATATACTTCTTTACATTCATCACATATTTTTTTATTTAATATAAACGACATTGAGAATAAATAAATCATAATGTATTATTAAAATATTATTATTAAAAATGATAGTTTTCATTAGACCATTTTAATGGCGTTTATGAATGAGATTAACTAAATTTTGAAAATATGATTTAAACATGTATATAAAATCAATTCGTTAGTAACCAATTAATTACAAATGAAAATTAAACACTTTTGAAAATCAAAGGAAGTCATTCTCTAAAAAACAATTTTATATTTACATACTTTTTTTATACAAATAAATTAATTCAATCAATCTTGGTGAAATATATTAATAAAATTTATATATAATATATTCAAATTAATTTTCAACATTCATCATTGTGATTTATATACATGAAATAACATTTAAATGCAATTTTATACTAAAACATATATTTTTTGTAAATATTTTTCTAGATTTTTCACAATTGTTTTAAAAATAATTTTTTATTTTTTTTGGATGTTAAATTTTTAAAATTAATTTTTTCCAATTCATAATTTAAAAAATATATTTGGGTGATTTTTTTGGAATTACCTAAAATTTTTCATTTTTTAAAAATATTGATAAATACTGCATTTTAATTGAAAACATCCATTTCATGGAAATTATTAAAAATTATATATTATATTTTAAATTTATTTTAATATAATGTTTTTTTAATTTAATATATATTAATAAAATTCAGTTCATTGGAATCTATTTTATTTTGATATTGTATATAAAACCTTTTGAACATTTGAACAATTTCTCTTTAAAAACACTTTCTGAAAACATCTACATTATTAATTATTAATTTTAATTTTCAAAATCCTTGATTTGATCTTGTAAAAAATTATTCCTTCAATTTAATTAGACTAATTATTAATTTCTAATATGGTCAGTAATATTTTTGACCAAAATCAATAGTGAAAGTAGTAAAAAATCGTTATCACGGTTAGAGTACAATGGGTTTACCATGTGGGTAAATTAAAATTCTAATGGATAAAATTCACCAATATATTTTCTTAAAACCTATTTTATGGAAATAGTTCGACCATTAATCCTCTAATTTTTTATAATGGTCCAATATTTAACCCTTTTTACATATGAAAATTTTTGGATCACTCAATTCATTTAAAAATCAACTTGTTTGTCATCTCCCCCACTTATAAAGGACACCCTATATCATATCTTTCTCAAACATTATAAATATTTGGATAAGAAAATACAATAAAAAATAATTTCTCTAAATCCCTACACTCATCCTAAAAGCCTTAGTTTGGATAGAAGATAATGGTCCACTCACTTCTTAGCGTTTGAGTTTTATTTCTTCCACCGCCATCATATGTTATTATTATTACATAATTATATAATAACATAAGTATAATATATATTCTAATAGGTTTTATGGTAAGTTAATAAAATTAAACCACAAAATCACCCATTATATGGGTTGCGAAATCATCATTTTTGTGTACAAAGAACTACCACATCACGAACCAAAGTCGTTCGATTTCCCAGTACCACCTTTAATGGATGTACATAATATTGTATATGAAGTTTATATATGATATATATTATATATATGATCTTATTATGATTATTTAATTATAATATCACACAAAAATTCATGATTTCCATTTTTTGGAATTCGATTAAATTATTTGTGTGCACGGTTGACTACCACCTCAAAAAGTGATGTGATTCATTAATTCATTACATTGACTATACAAAGGATTTGATTAATAATAAAATATTATATATTTGTATAAAATTATAGTGGAATTAAAAATTATATTTTTATATATATAGTATTTTTTATTTGAATTGGATAAGAAAATGGATACTACGTTCATGTGTAGGTACTACTTACCATCTCCAGGAACGGTGTATTTCATTTCTTTCACCAAATACTGTGGGTTAATATAAATACATATACAATGAATATATATGATATATATATCATGGGTACCATTCTATAGATGATAAAACCATGATTCAAGTATGTGAACAAAGAATAACAAGTTAAAACACACACACAAAACAAAGAGGTTATTATCTAAAACGTGACTTTACAGTGGATTTTTTAATAAACATACAATAAAAGGTTATATAAAAATAATGTAAGGAATGAAATAAATAAATAAATAAATATATATATATATACAAATATGGAAATTTAATATATGTAAAATTCACTTATATTTATTATACAACATGTTTTAATGAGTTTGACCAAAGTAAATAAATAATGTGTGTTGATTTTTAGTCTCTCTTTTATTTATGACCAAAATATATAATTTTCACCACTAATTTCAATTTTTTGAATTATATACTACATAATAGAAATTTTTTATAATTAATACAATTATATTAATTTTATTAAATGTTTTAGTTGATGTTTTTTTTGGAATAGGATTCTAAATATTACTATATTGACAATGGATTTTGTCTCATATTCCCTTATCTGATATGTACATTATGTTATGTAGATATATTCTATCACAAGGTTTATATACAGCCCCACTAATGTGTAATATCATGAATTTATCTGTACTAATTAATTTTAAGTATTATTTTAGGTTATTCCATACTAGGGATTATGATTCAATATAAAGAGAGTTGTAATGATATTGTGTTACAATATAATGGTTTATTGGGATTTTATATAATTATGTTTAAAAGGATAACACTATGTGATCCATATCTAAAATAAACCCATGAATTTCATTATCCTCTAGTTATTCATGATATTTTCAAAAAATAGTACAATTTTTCTACACATTGGTAGTTAAATTAGTTGACAATTTCATTATAAATCTCTACATTACATCTATCATGGTATGGAAATAAATTTTATTTCCAAACCATGTTTTCTCAAAATGTTTTTAAAATTTATTTATTATTAATATTTGATTTCAAAATTATTTTTTACCTAGTTTTGAATATTTAAAATAAATATTTTTATTGGAATATTAATTTTATTTTTAAAAACAAGGATCGTTTTGATTTTAAAAAATGTGAAAATGTACGTTTTTTTAATATTCATGATAAGAGCAACAATTTCCACTATCATGATATCTCAAATATTTCTAGAATATCATACATTATTTAAATATTCTTTTGAAATTAAATACTTTCCATATTATTTTGGAAACTTATATAGATGAAATAAAATTATTCAATGTAAAAAATTTTTATGAAAAAAATTCTAAAATTGTTTTAAATAGATGAAAAAATATTTTCTGTAAGAAATGTTTTAAAAGCATTTTAATGTTGCTTTATATGTTAAAAATTTTAATTTTAAGGAAAAAGATTTTGATGATATTTGGAAATTTTATTTTTATTAATTTCTCTTTAACTTAAAAAAATTTCAAGGACATTCAAAATACTTCTCAATCAAAGATGATAATTTGTGATGTAACATATTTTTTTATGGGGATACAACCTAGGGATTCAATTGATATTATTTTTATGAAAGGATAGTAATTAAAATATGAATATGAAATCTTCTTCTCTTCCATGAGTTATAAAATAGAAAAGATCATCTGATACCTTCTTTTTCTTCCATAAAATTTTCTATGATGAAATGATTAAACGATTATGAAACCAATCTCGTTTATATAAATTATGATATGATGAAATATTAAATAAACCCATTTTATTTAATGGTTTGTATAATTTTTTTATAATCTTATGGAACACCTAATTATGTTATTTTTTATGTGGAGGTGCTTAATTTGTAACCAATGATGGGTGAGGCCTATATCTCCTTGCAATGCATTGGGAAAATATTTATATCTCATGAGATAACAATAGGAAACAAGTCAATGGTATTGATCTATTGTGTGTCTGGATCCAATATGGGAATAATGTTTATCCCGATCAACTATGGGAAACAAGTGTTTCCTTATCCACTAGGGGAAACCAGACTGTCCTCATCGCCAATGGGAAACTAGTGTTTTTTTATCCTTAACGAGAAACATGATTTTTCATATCCGTTATAGGAAATAGGATTTCCTTGATCAACTATGGGAAAAATATGTTCTCATATCCTCTATGGGAAAAAGGTGTGTCAAGTTACACAATGAGAAATAATAGATTTTTCATAATCCACTATGTTGATAGTCTTGGTATTTAATCTTGATGTATGAAATTATATTCTATATTGGTGATGGTTCCACAGTTTTATGATATGTGTTTATGGTTCATGATTGATTTATTATTACTTATAACACTTATGGGCCATGTTTTCAGAAATGATACATTTTTATGCCCTAAATCGTGATTATTATCATTGAGAGGTTTATTATAAATTTCATAATTTATGCTCATGATCACATAACCGTATTCATATATTATTCTTTCATATGATCATATATTGCTATATATTATTTTTAACTTTAATTTCTATTTGAGATCACCCTTTCTTATATTCCCCTTTTCAAGGAAATTAATAATTATTTTATGAAATGTATGTCTTTGGAGAGTACTATATGGGAATTTTTTTTGAAACTTTGAAGATATTTCACTAGATTATAATACTGTGTTCCTTGTTTCCACATGAAATATTATATTATAGTCCTCATACATCTATGTGTGTAATTTAAAGAACATTAATCATTAATAATGTATTAACTATGAATTAAAATCCTTGGTTTCTATCATTTTTATCTCAATTCATGTAATGTTATCATTTTATGAAGACATGAAAAACTTGTAGGGGAATGTTTAAACACTTAACTATACCTGAATGGTAATGGTAATACTTCACTATATATATTTTTATCTCCCAAAAATATCTCCAGTGAATAATTAGATATGGGTTATAGTTGATCACCTTACAAATTCAACACACATAATAACTATCAGATAAAATATTCCTCTTAAAGAGAATGAAATTATATAAATATTATGTAAATGGTAATATTTCATAGAGTACCACATTATATTTTATTTAATTCTAATCAATGGATCACCTCAATAATTCTAATTATTTCTTCACCATACACTCTATAAAGAACTATGTTTCACCACTGTGTAGCATCCTCATTAAGATGAACAGTCTGAGAGACCAATTTCCAACATATTGGATATTTTGAGATCATAATCATTAAATTTACATGGTGTTTTAGATTAAAAATGTAATCTGGTTGAGTTTTTATATTATACAAGAATTAACTCGAGCATTCTGGGGGTGCCTTATGATGTCCTATATGGAATGAAATGAATAAATGTAACATGGTGGGATAGAGATAGGGAAACACATCTATTGGGTCCTGAGTTAGCTGCTAAAATGGAATAGAATGTTAAATATGTTTAGAAAATCATAAGGCTAGCATAAAGTGAACAGAAAAGTTATGCTGGTAATTGTTGTCTAGATCTAAAATTTTATGTTGGTGGGAAGGTTATTCTGTATGTTTCTCCATGGGATAATTGAATGATAATAGTAAAAAATTAAAAGATAAAACTTTGGTATATTTTACAATTCAAGATTTTTAATCAAATAAGCATCATTTCTTATGGCTGGGCACAACCACTGAACCTATCTAAAGTTATCAATGTTTTCCAGTGTATCTTTATTAAGAAAGTACATACCTGATCAATGAGACGTAATGAAAAAAAATAATACGAGTGTATAATTATCTATTATTTGAAGAAAAAACTATATAAATATTATATCATAGAGATAATGTTCTACGAAACAATACCACTCACCTTGTTATGATTTTACTATGAAACCAAAAACAATAAGAATCTATATGGGAGATTGATAATATGACGAGGAAAATGAATCGTCAGTTGTTTTTATAAAATATTTTTTCCCAAATATCTTTCTTTTATCAATAGTTTTAATTACACACAACAATTTTTATTAACAAAACACTATTTACCATTAATAGTATTATTTAAAGAGAACCATTATAATTAATATATTATCCATTTTTTCAGAATAAGTATAACAAAATTACTAAAAATATATATGATGTTTTTTAATAAATAAATTTTATTGATAAAAAGTAATTATTTTCTTATAAATCAATTATATACATGAAAAATACATTATTTGAAAAACAAATTATTGCTTTTGGAGAACAAATAATAGATGTAAATTTTACACATTTAGATAATTTATTTTAAAAATGAAATATTCCTTAATTACAAATTGATTATTATATTAATGTAAATTTTTGATAATTTTCTAATAAGGTTAATTTTTTGACAATTAACAAAAATACTTGTTTTTATTGGAATCAACCTTTTCATATAAATAATTTATAAGTGTATGTTTTGTTTTTTATTTATTTTAAATGTATAATTTGTTAAATTATATTATAATTAAACAAATTTATTTCATTGGAATAAATTTAAATATTTAATCATTGTACTAAAACATTCTCTAATTATAAAAAATTCCTTGGAAAACAACATCATCATCATTTAGGTGGGTTTAGTTTTAAATTAAATTATTCACCTTGGGTTGTTTGAAATTGGAACAATATATTACACATTAGCAATAATGAAAATTAATATTATACAAACATTTTAACTTATTATATTGTTATAATGAATAATAAAAACATTAAATATTAATTATTGTTGTTAAGGTTAATAAGGGTTTATTGTGGGTTAACCAAAATTATAAGTGTTTGATTTCCAAAAAAACGTATCTAAATCCTATTGGATGGAGATATAAAAACCTTATACTACCCATGTTAGAATATATTTTCATCTTGAGTCTTTTTTATTTTTAGTTATGTTATCATTATGAATTCTTTTGTGAAATATTTTTGTAATATTCATGTGGGTTCCTTACTCAAATTATAAAAGGACATATCATCTATTATCATCTTCACACTTCCATTTCCATTTTAAATTATCAATAAATGACCAAATAACTTCAATAAATCCCTACCCACATCCTTCACAATTTATATTGATTATATAATCCTTCCAAGGAGGACTTAGGTAAACACCTAAATAGGTCCTCTAAAGAAGAGGTAAAATTATTAACCTTTAGTTTTTGATTAATTTTCACTTCCAGATCCTTAATAACATTCTCTAAAATTCCAATATAATATCATCACAATATCATTTATACTTATAATTTATTATTTTAATTTCATTACAAATATCGATATCTTCTTCTATTAAATGGGAAATGAATCTAGTAATCATGATTATAGTGGATTACCACCCCATGAATAGATATAATTTGTTTTCAATCACCACCTATCACATAAAAAAATAATGATATACATAATTATTATAAATGATATATGTTAATATATTATATTTTTTTAAATATATCATCACATATAGCTTCTTACCGTATAATCCATTAGAAAATGATAAGGTCAATCGTGCTTACATGTGGACTATCTCTTCTATGAAGAGATGTGAAATGTTTTACATTTCATTTTTTGATAGATGGTAATATGGATTGATTTTATTAATATGAATTATTTTAATGAAATAATTATTATTATAGAAATGTGATTTATTTTTCACTTTTCCTTCATTGAATCTGTTACGAAAATGGAACCAACATCCATGTGTTCATAAATCATATCATATCATTGATCTGTGCAATTAATTTTCTACATATAAAATATATTGATTACTATAAATTCATATATATATATATATTATGATATTATGATATGGAAAATTTTATTAACTTGAAAGAATAATTATTAATGTAAAATGAATCAAAATACCAAACCAAATAATAAATGAAAAAATTAGCAGTTATTCCCGAAACGATATTTTAGCAAGGTATTATTGTTATATTGGTTATAAATGGTTTTAAGTTAGTCATATTGTTTATGATATATATGATTTTTTATATGTAATATATTTATTAAAAACCTATACTAATTTGATAGTATGTTCAATCATGTTTTATAACTTCGATACACATGGTAATGGAAGTTTCTCTCACTTTTACTCATATGAGTTATATTAAATATTCACTAATTGATTCTTTCATGGGGTCAATAAAATTACAATTAATTTATTTAATGCTAATTTTCATGTAAATTATAGAATATACATATCCATATAATATTATTTAAATCATGGGTAATATGATTCAAAAGATACAAATTTTGTAAGGTGTTTATTTTACAATCACATTGTTTATCAATAATTTTTATGATAACACTTATTATGATATATTTTTATGATATATATATCATAAAACTCATATATTTTATTATAAAAAGGTAATTCCATAATAATAAATGTTTTCTATTCATTTAACTCCTTTTAAGAACTCATAATATTGAAATAATGTCTTTTTTAAGAAACTCAATGTTGTTTCTCTATTTCATTAAAATCATTTTTTCCATATTTGGTATTTATAAAAATCATTTAAAAAGTGTTTTAATGTTCCATTATTATTTTTAGAGTAATTTTACTCATAATTTAGTTTTAAAATAATTCATTCAATGGATTCTACAAGTCTTTTCTCAAGGGGTAGCTTCTGACCATTTTTTCAAAAATGTGAAAGGAATTTTTTTAATATGTAAAACATGAATAAAATTTTATTTTATCCTAAAAAATTAATTGTTTTAATGAGTCCTTTTTATGTTTATAAATTTATTTTCATATCAATTTTTTTGACTATTATATTTGAAATATAAATTTTGAAAAATGATTTTTAAGGTGGAAATGTAAATTTCCTTATGAATTTGTTACTGAACATTTAATGGAATTTTAATTCAATGATGAAAAAAACATTAAATATTGGTTATGATTTATTGGGGATGTTATCCAATGATAAAATCCTTATAAATAATCTGAGTTTTTTATGATTATGATTTCATGATTTTTATGATACACATTTCTTTCCCTGGATTATACAATGATGAAATGTTTATAAACCATTTCCTTTTAATGAATTATTATATAATTTATAATTTCATATATTTTAGAACAAAAATGTAAGGATTATGTTAGGATGGTACCTAAATATCCCTCCAATGCATTGTGTAATTATTAATGTTCAATTAATATAAATGGTAAATGGGGATTTATCCAATACCGAAAATAGGACAACCATTTGTTATCCCCAAACTAACATATTATGAATATCGTGGTAGAAATACTTCACATATGATTTTATAATCTTATGTGTATTACTCAAATATATGTCTTATGTCAATTTTATAATCTCATAGATTAGGTACGTTGATTAATTTATAATTTACATCTTCTATACTTCCACGAGGTATGAAATGACTCAATTTTATGATCAACGATATGAAGGGTATTATTTTCAATTGTTAAACTCGTGTTTTGATACCCTTATGATCATGTTATGTAGATATATCCCTGTAGAAACCATATTGATCATCTAAGATAACTATTTATTATTTTTCCTTTCACCTATTATTGATAAATATTATTATATATGACATGTCTATGAAGGTTTCTATATATGATTAACGTAGTAGTTGATGATTTAGTTCACATATGAAAATGTTTTCTATGAATCAAATATTCCAAAGGCACTAGAACTAAGATATTTTAGAATGTATAATTTTCTTATATAATGAATAAATATATATTTAGAAGTAATATCAATGTATGAAAAGTTTTTTTCTTAAAATATTTTGAGAATCCAAAATTTTGAATTCTAATATTTGAGATCATGTAGTATATATGGTTTAAACTAAATCATCAACTTATGGAAATAGCTCAAATTAAGGTAATCATATTAGATAATATAAATTAATAAATATAGTATATTTCCCTATTGATGGGGTTTCAAAAGTCATATAATGCATTGAAAATGTTTTAATTTAGGAATATCAAATTATCCAAAATCATAACATTAAGGTATGAAAAAATGAAATCAATTATTTTGTACTTTTCTAAAATTTGTTTTAAAAATTTAATATATATATATATATATATAATAGGAATAAACAAAAATTAAATAGATGTTGATTAAAAAAAGTGTTAAGATTTTATAGGAATCAGATCGTATTTCAAAAATTCTTTCATCCTTATCATTATATACACTCTAGTTGAGAGATACATTTTAAATTCCCATAAATAATGTATTTTTTAGGAATGATTATATAGTGGCAGTTTTTAAAAGATATATCAGAGAGATTCAATCTATGGATGTGTGTGATTTCATGGTTATTAAAATTCTCCACATATAAGATGATTTTAAAATTAATTTTAATTATATTTACTTCCTCAAACATTTAAAAAATGTTTTTAAAATTTTTATTTAATCAATTTCTGTATATTATTAAATTTAATCAATTTGTGGTTTCATTTACAGAAAAAATTCAACATTAGAAACCCAAACTATAAACAATAATTAAAGTAAAAATTATATATCTAAATGATTTCAAAATGATTTAATTCAGTGCTAGATTCATCCTTATCATGAAGTGTATAAAATATATATTTCCAAAGGTTTTATTTATCTTCATTTAATGTCCAATAATATTTTATTTTTATATATTAGAATCCATTTGATGATCAGCTTTTTTCCTAATTAAATGAAAGATGATGGGTTATGATTCTCATATGGTGAAATGTGTGAAAATTTAAATGAATTAATAGTTATAGAAGTGTGATTATTTTGATTATAATATATTATAAAAAATTAATTTGTTTCTTAGTTTTCATTTTTAAATAGGGAAATAGATCATTATAAATATATTACATTAAAGAGGAAAACAATGATAAATAATTTTTTCATAGGGGTAACATTATTTTTTAAATATTATAATATAGAAACTAATTTTAAATTTATTTAAAATTGTTTATTTATACTAAACAATATTTGAATAAAAATTTAATATCATGTTTTTAAAATGATAGTTAAAAAATATTAATTTTTTAAAAAACATTTAAATGTCATTAAAATATTTGATATTATTTTAACATTTTTTAATGTTTTTACTAACATAAAATAAAATTTTTCATATTGGTTATTAATTAACCAATGTAAAACCCCTTCAAAATTCATCATCATGGAATTAAATTTTTCACCCTATGTTCAATGAAATCTCATGTTTATCTTTTAAACCTCACTAATGATTTATATTATCATTATTCATATTATCATAATTAATTTATATTAGAGGGAATTTTATGTTATGTTATTTTCCACATTAATGGCAATCTTATTAGTTATGATCCACACACGGTGAAATGTGGGAAAATGTAAATAAACTATTATGTATATAAGTTTTATAGTTTCATTAATAATATAATATAATAAAAATAACATTTTTATCACAGTTATCATTTTTAAATAGGACATCAGATCATTATATGAACATAAGTAAAAAGTGGAAAATAAAACTATTTTTTTCTTAGAGGCTAAATTATTATTAATTATTATAATTTAGAATATAATTTTAAATTTATTTTCAATTGATTTGTGATTTTAACTAATTGTGGAATTATTTTTAATATCATGAATTAAAAATGGTCAATTAAATAGTTTTTTTAAGTTTTTTAGAAATATAACTAACAAAAAAAAATATATTATTTTTTACATTAGTTAGTTTTTCAATTTCAATATAATTAAATTATTATATCAGTTATCAATTAACTAATGTAAAAACCCCTTCAGAAAACCTCATTGTAGCATTAAATTTTTCTCCCTTTGTTCGAAGAAACCACTTGTTCTATTTTTATCCCCCACTCATGTTCTATTTTATCATTATTAATCTTCTCATAATCTGTATCACAATCATAATTTTTCACCATCACCACTATATCTACCACAACTAGTACCATATCATCCACTGTCTCATTCTTCATTGTCGTTTCACTCTTGTTCACTCATATATATGTTTGTAGTTTTTTTAGTTCCACTTTTCTAAAAAATTATGATATATATAATTTTATTTATGTATTTTATTGGCAATATGGTTTATAGATTAATTATTTCTATTAACATTTATGTGTTTATATTGATTCTTATTTTTTATTTGTTCCAAATATTTATTTAATTGTGATGTTATTACTATGATAAAATATAAATACAAATTCTATTTATTATTATTAACTACGTTTTTATGTAATATGTTTAAATTGAAGAAAAACATTTATATTAAATTCATGTAAATCTAGAATTTTATATTTATAATATTGATTAACATTTTTGATGAATTTAAATTTGTATTTAATATTTTAACATAAATAATGTGTTATGAAGATACCATAGTGTGATTCTAGAAAACAGTTAATCTATAAATAAGGTTGGATATATAAATATACTTTTAATTTTACAGATATAATATATTGGTGAGTGTTTTATAGTTCAGTTGGTCCACTCAATTATTATAATTAATTCTATAGCATATAATGTAAGATATTTTTTTAATTATTTACATTATATTACATTTTTTTAGGAAATAATTTTCATTTAATTATTTATATTTTATTTATAGAATAAATTATAAATTTAAATTTCATAAAACAATAACTTTTATTCAATTTATAAAATTCTTATAGTTTATAATGTATTATACTTGGATTACTAAACTGCATACAAGTGATGAATGTTTTGAAGAAGTTGTATATTTTTATGATGTTTAGAATTAAATTGATCTAAAAAATTACATGGGTTTATGTTCATTCTTGAATTATTTAACTATGAAAAAATTTATATCCATAGAATTATATTGTAGGTAATGTCATATTTTGAATGAAATTTTCCTTATTTATTATCTTTAATAATTTTTAGTTAGTTTGGTGAATTTTTTATTGAAAAATATATAGTGTTTGACTAAAAGAGGCATAATTATGGCTAAAATAGGCCATCAATTAGTTTCTAAAGACCACTAGACTTCCAGTGGTGATAGAAGTTGGGTATGGTTTTTTATAAACACAATTAGTTATCTAGTCGTGTTAATATATTCTTCATATGTGAGTTTAATAACTTATGTGTGGTTCACCATCCATCCATAGGGTTGGAAACAACCAATTGATGGATCCATCCGTTAGCTAATGCTGTCAACTGGATGAACAGTGTTGCTTGGATAAATTCTTAATTAAGGTAATTTACAACCTTATTTAAACATATTTTTTCTCCTATATTAGATATCCAAATATAGTCTTCTAAAATTAAATTTTAACCTAAATCCTCTACCCATAAATCCATATCTCGTTTGCTCATCTCTAATTTATGTTTTAATGTTGCATTAATATTCAAAGCTAAATTATTTTGTTTCCCTCATGTTATGCCAAAAAATCCCCCTTCTTCATAGAGTGTTTACCATGTTTCCATTCTAGATATATGGTATCCATGTTGATATATTGATGTGTTGTTAATTCTTTGATATATTAATGATAAATGTAGTCTTTTTGAAGTTCCTATTTGATTGGATCTAAATTATATCTTGATGATGATAGAGGATTAGTCTTGTTGGGAAAGATACATCTTGTTGATTAATAATTATTCTTATATATCCTTATTAGATATCACGTTGGGGGTTAGTTGATGGAATATATATATATATTTATTATATCTATGAATCTCGTAAGGATCAAATGATTATTTCATAATTTTTTTTAGATCGACATCATATCTATTTGATTGGATCCGCCTCTTTCTTTATAACATATCTCAAAAAAACAATTTAGATTTTGTGAGGTAATTTGATGTCAATATAATTACATGTGATTTGAATATTTTTATATCTCATTATAGAACCACATTCATGGTGAATTTTTTATCGAATATATAAATACTTGGCATGTGAATTATATCTCATTGGTGCGTGATCCTACAACATTCCATAGAGAACTATGGAATTTGATATCAACATGCATGATGTACGATGTTAGTTACCATTTATGGCCTTCTTATATTTCCATTTACATGCAATGTTAGTTTATTCTTATGTTCTTAGTACTTTTCTTGATTTAATTTTCATGTTGGTGTGTGTGTGGTGAAGTGATAACCATACATGTTAGGACTGATTATGACATTACATTCATTATAGTTAATTTCCGTGAAATGAAATCTTTTTATAATTTAATATCTGGTGGAAGTCTGAGGAATGAATGAAGTCGACTAATTTTCTCTATATTAGCATGATAAACCATTAATTCTAGAGTGTGAAGATGATTTTTTTTGAAGTGACATGGTATTTCAAAATTGTATAAGTTAGATCACTACTGTGTTCGACCAATGTGGGAGTAAACCATGGGAGGTGATGTGTATCCATTAGTTAGACTACTAAAATGGGATTCAACCATTCATGGGTTCTTTGATCTAGTTCCTAAAATAGATGTGGTGGATTTACAGTTATGTGGGGACCAGAAACAACCTTAGGGTGGGGTTTTTTGTGCTCCATAACGTGATAACTAGAATATATGACTTGCAGGATTAAGGTGTTAACTAATGGTTTAAAATTGAATTTCTTGAGACATATGATGGTAAAAGTTTATATACAAACTAGTATGGTGTTGAGGCTAGTGGGGCTATATTTTATGGAAGCATGGTTTGCACAAAAATGTAGGGTATTTCTATCTTATACATGAATTCATATTTATATCATTTCATATTGTAAATATAAATGGATACTTATTATTTTTAGAAAAAATTGGTGGTTTCCTATAGGTTTTTTACACACACCATACATGAGTATCATTATATAAATGAATACATCATGACCATATATCATGTGTACGGAAAGGGACTACAATTGGTCACTTATGAGTTTTAGAATGAACTATTTCAATGGTTTTGGGATGGAATCTATAGTGACATCATTGGGATTATTTTTTATTTTTATTATGAAAATAAACATAAATTGTTTTTAGATAACTTTTAGGGTTATGATTTCTCTATCTATTTTATATTTGATAAAATATCATAGTTTTTTTGTTTTTTTTAGGGATTGTTAAGATTTTTTATCTTTTTTTCTTGGTGTATGGTTTTTTTCAGTGGGTATAGTATTCCCACTGCAATGAGAAACCCTTATATTTAGTCAGCATCCATGTGTAGAAGAGGCATGCAACATGCCTTGTGTCACTTCATATTTGACATAGATATTTGTATCTAGGATTAAAATATTGGTATCAGAGCCCACAAACATATTTTCTTATATTTTTTATGACATTATATAAAGTATAATGGTGTGTGCGACTCATGTAGGGGAGTCACAATGTGTTTGGATATCTCTTGCATCATGGGCCCCTAAATTATCTCTTATTTGATTATTGTTATCTAGTTCCCTATTATAGAGTTTTAAATGCTATTTTTTTACAGTTATTGGATTTGGGTGAATTCATGAATAATGAGAATGTACATAGGATCAAATTACATATTTAAATGTGTTTTTTTTGGAAATTTAATTAAGAATTGATTTCTTCCATGTTCTATGAAATGAAATATTTCTGTATAAAACATATCTAATATATATCTATAATTTGGTTATATACATATTATGGCATTAGATGAATTGAACTATGACATTTTTATTACTATTATATATATGGTTGTCACTAAATTTCAACTATGAAGAGCATAGATTCATTCTTGGGTAATTCGAGGAGGGTTTTTCCATGTGTTATGCATAACCTCTTAGGATAGATATCGCAATTAAAAAACACATGAATATGCACCATTTTAGGTGATTATGTATTTATTTATGTGATATTTTCATAAAAAAATCAAAATTTAATTATTATTTAGTAGAATGTAAAATAAAATTATAGAGATGGGACTTCATGGAAATAAAATCCTGAAAATGCCTATGAGGAAGGACTCACATATTCTACTGAAGGTCATACTGGAGTCTGAAACTGAGCATTCTCCTACACCATCATCAGTGGTTCTAGAAGTGAACAATTTCAATAATTGATTCCTACGTACTTCACCATCACATGGTGGTGGGGAATATAGGACTATAGTACACAACACCACAAACATCCTACTCCAGCATCCACCATTCATTTACAAAAGTAGTGGCCCTCTTAATAGAATGACTATATTAGAATTATTGAGGGAATTATCAAGCTAGTGGAGTCTGGTGAGGATATTATGTGGAATATAGTAGTTTTCATGCATAACGGACCATCCAATAAATTATGGAATTAATGGGAATTGTAGGTATATGTGAGAGTCTTAATTGGGAGGTATTCAAGAATATTCTCTTTTAAGAATCCATCAATGAATTGATGAAGCTAGACTATACATAGGATTTTGTGGAGATTCTATATGGGGAATTTATGTTTCATCCTATTTATATCTCTTCATGGAGGTGATAATTTTGATTTCAACTCAAACATGGAATGATTCTTAGACATACATGAATTTCAATATAGGCCTTTTCAAATTGATGAGGCATCAAGTCAAGATCGTCAACATGATGGTGTATAAATATTTGTTTTGATAATTTCTATATATTTTCATATGGTAATTATCAAGGGGAGGTTTATGAGGATTATACATTTATTAATACACTAGTTGGAAATATTCTCGTGCCCCTATGAGAACCACTTCTACTGCTATAGAGATTAACGATGAGAATACCATTCATGGTAGAATGTAGATGGAGTGGAGAAGGAATTCTTATACTCCATCTACATGTGATGTCCCTTCCATGTTATTTAACTATGGTCTGAGGAGGAATTTCATGAATTCTTGTAGGATTCCACCTTTTAGTACCATCGGCATGTCATGGCGGGTAATATTATTTGTTATTGCTTGAGGGAATCATTACGAAGCTTTGGGATGTTAGAGAAAAATTCCAAAATAGGACCTTAGTAGATGATATAGATTCCGTAGAAATCTATGATCTATGAAAAATATGGGTCTCAATGTCAATGTCAAGGTTCTAATACCGCCATGGTTTATACAATGGATTTGGATCCAAAATATGGTTTAGAGGGACCCTTGATAGTTTGGTCTATGTTTTTGTTTATATCTACATTTAATACTACAATTTTTGATATTTTTCCATCCCATTAACTTTTCTACACACATTTTTTCATTAGATATAACATACCTATTAAGGTATCCTCTAAAATTATTTCTGTTAACATTCCCTTGGGAATGATAGCTGATCATCTTAGGAGATGTCCACATTTTCTTGTAGTGTTTTTCATCTATCAATTTGTTTTTGTAATTTTTTATTATTAATATGAATATATATTATTAATCATTGTAATATATTGTATAAAATATTATCAAGAAACCATAATAATATATTGGATTGGGGTATCTTATATGATTCCTAAGGGTGAGAACATCATGATGACTACTGAGTTGGATTTTGGAGCCAGTAGAATGGGACGAGTCATGAGTCTAATCAGAGCTGTCATAGAGTAAGTAGAAGGACTATACCCTTCAACATAATTTATGATATCCACTCATATTACCTCCATTTTTTGAACACTATTCTAACATCTATCAAGATAAATTCTCTGGTATCCTTATAGATATATGGATTGTGATTAAGATAGAAGACAAGATATGAGCTTTACCTATATAAATTAATAATTTTATTTTGTTGTGGGATATGATTATACAATCCCATGTATACGTATAGACATAGTGGTTATATATTTCCTCAAACTCAAAACCTCTATTGGGGGTGCTCTAGTTGTTTTCCATAATAATATTGACAATAGAAATTGACTCTTCTTCGACTTATAGATGCTAAACCAAGTTATAGTAAAGAATATGTAACATATTTAACACCCTGATATTTTATAAAATATTTTCATTCAAAAAAATATCATGTTATCAGTGAAACACAATGTTATGTTTGAATTACACAAACCAATTCGTTCTATTTCTTTACACATGACACTCGGTTTTAACAATACCATGTTATATTATTAAAATTGTTATTCGAACATGAGAGTGAAAAAATAACCTTACAAATAGAGACATTTATAGTAATAAATATATTTTAAATATTAATTATAATTTTTTTATTTACATTAAATATTTTATTAATAAAAGTAATTTTTTTTTTCGAAAATGTCTATATATGATTATGGAATACTATTTTATCAACACATCATTCATTGATTGTTTTTTGTGATCATTAGTAAAATAATTTTTTAAAATTTTTGAAAACTAATTTGGAATAATGAATAAATATTTCAATCGGTATGTTAAAATTATCTCTTGGGGATTTTTTTGGTATTTTTCATAAAATTTTCATTTTTAGATTAATAGTGAAAATTAGTAAATTATAATTTCAAATTACAATTTTTTTAATTTATTTATACTTTTTACAATTAATTTAAATTATGTTAAATATAAAAATACCTAACTTAAAAATTAATTAACACATTTTATTTTATTTTAATCAATTTAACATTTAATTTTTACATAAAAAACATTGTAAGCTATTGATCATTTACTTATTAAAACTACACCTTCTCATCGTGATGGTGGGAAAACATTATTTATGTTTTTTTACACATATGTGAATGTAATTTGAAAAAATGGATTTATTATTAAGAATAATAATAATTTATATTTTCTAATATGTTCAACTTATTTTTTGACCACAATAAATAGTACAAATAGTAAAACAAAATTACTCTAGTTAATGTTAGTATGGGTTTACATTTTGGATAATGTAAAAAACATGACGATTAACAACATCCTTATATTAATAAAACATCCATTTTTAGGATATACTTATTACCTACCATGTATATGTATCAATAATACTCAATTTGATTGTTATTTTAAAATGAAAAAAATGTGGGTACACCTTCTTCATATCAAAAAGTTACAAGTGTTCCACTCACCAATCATATAAAAGGCCACCCCCTATCATTTATTCATCACACCATTATACACTTTTGGTTCATCAAATTCCAAAAAAAACTTCCAAACATCCCTCATCTCATTTTAGATTCCTGTTTTATATAAATCAATCCTAGGGAGTATTTCCATGAAAACCTAAGGGGGTACTCTAAGAAGAGGCAACGCTCATCGATGATCATTTTGTGTTAATTTATTCCTCCACATCCTTCATTTATTTTTATACCATGATTATATAAAATCAACACTATCTTTCAAGTAGTTATATTTTTTTTCTGTAATGACCTTCATATATTCCTCTTCTATCAAATGGGTCATGAAATAATCTTTCGTGTGTACGGCAGACTATCGCCTCTCAAACTGATGTCATTAATTTATCCATTATCGCCTCTGAAGTATGTAAATAATTATTAATTTATGATTTACATAGGATATTTATGATATTATTATTCGTATTGAATTATAATATCAACAAATTCAATCATTATTTCTATTTTTTGGATTATGATAACATCACTCATGTGTATGGAGGAATAGCGCCTAATGAAATGATGTGTTTCAATAAAACATCACGTGGAAGGTAATAATGGTGGGTTTAATTAAAATAACTAATATATATGATGTAAATTAATTTTTTAATGATAATTTATTATTTATCATTCTTTATTTCATCCTCATAATAAAAGGGAATCAATGCATTCATGTGTACGTACTACATACCGTCTCTATGAGCACTGCATTTCATTTTACATCACTAATTTTAATTGACTAATATAAATAAATATATACTGAATATATATGATATTAATTTCAATGAAAATTTATATTATATTTTTTAACCATTATCAATGAATAGGACTGAAAATAATATATCAAAACATAAATTAAAAACAATCCAGTTATTATCTAAAATGTGTCATTAATATGGGATTGTTAATAAGTGGGTAATAAAATAACATAAGTAAATCTTATAAGGTGTGACATATATATATTTTTATATAATATAAATATATAATAAACATATATTTATTATTTAGGAGGTTTAAATGTGAATGATATATTTCTTATCTAAACCTAAGGGAATTACGTCTCATTTTTCATTCATTGAAATATATTTTATGTAATTAGTATATATTATTTTATGAGGTATATATGCAACCATTTGAAAAGTATTATAATTTATTTATTTAACCTAATGATATTTTAGGTTTAATTTTATTCATTTAATTCTTGGGTATTGTGATTCACCTTTTCTAATGTGGTAGCGATTTTATGAAAAAACATTAGAGTTTATCGAGATTATTTATTATTATGTTTATGATGTTAAAATAATAAAATAAATATATCAATAAAATCATTAATTTTGATCTCATATCATTTTTAAATATTTCATCATGTTATATTATCATTTAATCCTCTCTCTAGTACATAATATATTTGAGTAATTTCTTTATAAAATCCATCATTTTTATCTATGTTTGGTTGAAAGTCTGTTTCCTCCAAAATAATGTATTCTAAAAAAAAGTAGAAAATATTCAATTATTATCCTTATATTTTTAAAATATTTTTTACCCATGTATTATTTTTAGAAAAATATTTTTACGGAATCTCCATGTCTCTATATAAATAATTATGATTTGGATTTTACAAAAAATTTGAAAATAATATTTCTTTTTAACATGAATGCTATGAATAATATTTATTTTTATCCCGACTACATTAATATTTAATAATTTACTTACATTTTTTAATGTTCATTTCAATGAAAATATTTTCCTTGATATTTGGGAAATTTTTATATTTTAAATAAATGATTTCATCGAAACGTAGCGATTTTAATAATGTTTTAAAAATAATTCAAAGTGGAATGTCTATATCAATCATAAAATGTTTAAAATGATTTATAATGATTAATTTTTATGTTTTCATGGTTAGTTTCAATGAAATTAATTTCAAAAAATTCCCATTATTTTTAGTTTTAAAAATTGATTTTCAAATAATGGTTATCTTCCTTATGAAATGTTCTATGTGATTTATCAAGGAAACAGATTCTCCAACTAAGTACACATCCTTTTATTTGACTTATGAATTTCAAGGCATATATACCAAGGATAACATTATTATTCATTCTATTGAAGTTTTATTTACTCAATATGTTTATCAAAGCCATATCTCTTCCATGGGTTGTAACATGTTAAAAATCATATAAAACACATTTCTTTCAATGGGTCATAGTCTGAGGAAATGTAAAAATGATTATAAAATTAATCCATTGTTCACATGTAATGATATGATGTAATTTTTATGAAAACCATTTCAGGTCATCATTTATGATATGATGAATTTTTTATTATATATTGGTCCAAATATATAGTATTTTCATTATGATACTTAGTGAGACCACTATCATCGTCCAATGAATTGGAAAATCATAACTATTATATGAGAATAGAAGGAAAACTGGTGGTTATACAATACCTAAATATGATGGTACAAAGGTGGTGATCCCATGACCAAAAAATAGCGAACATGGGTTGTTATCCCATGAACAAGATATTAAATGTGTTGTTATAAAAATCTTAACCATAATGAATTTCATGGGGGTATCATTTACATAATATTTTAAATGATTATGTAAATTCCACAATTCTATGTCTTGTTCTAATGACATTACCTCATGGATCATGTTATTTGATTAAATTGTAAATTATTACTTACGGACTACAAATAATAATTTCGTGAATCAATATTATGATCTTTTATATTCATGTTATGATTTGAATATGTTTTTCTCGAGTTCACATGTCCTTATTTTCATGATATGATTACATGTATTCCTTATTTATCCTTACTGGGTGTATGAGATCACATGTTCCTCTGTTTACTTTCCCCATGTTATGACGATATATATTATTTATGATTTGTATTAGAATTGTGATATATGTGGAGAACTGACAAGGATATAATTTATCAAAACTATCAACCAACAATTTATGTTTCCATTCATGAAAATGCACAATATTGTTTTGATCACTAGGAATATGCTTATGTGATGTAATTAATATTTATAAAACAATGGTGTAACATTTATATATGATAATATTGGGTTACTGTAGTAGGTAATGGAGGATTGGTTTAGTCAATAATTGGAAATTAGGCTAATATAACGATAGGGATACCCCTTAGAACATATCTATTTATAACCCTATGGATGATACAAAGTATAGTAAAATGTCCTAAATTTTTGGTAAATGATAGAGATACTGGTTTACAAGAAATTACAACCATATATCAGTACTAAAAGTGTATGTGGATCAGTCATAGTGTTAACATTGGGTAATAACTCTAAAAAGGGTGCATTGAGGTATACTCAATCATCACATGGTGGAAGATAACTAGAATTCATGCACACCTTGTTCTATACTCATAGGGGATATGCATTTTAAATTCACAATAAATTCATAGAAAATCATGAAGGATTTAAATAGAGGATAATTATTAATGACTTATGATGAAACTTTGGTGTAATATATTAATGACAGTGTCATCATTTAGACAGAATAGAAATGATTTTTCATTATTATGTGTTTCCCAAATGTGATTATTGTCTTCTACACTATGATTTTTTATCCAAAGTATAGAACCCAAAGGAATCATGTAATTGTTCAGTGTGAAAAAAATTAAATTATTTTCATCTTGAGAATCAAAATTTTATGGGATATACAATTACTAATTTTATTTCTATTCTCAAAAAATTCTAAATCTATGATTCATACTAGGAATCCAAATGAACAATGGAGGGAACAGTATTCTTTACAGTCTTTCATAAGGCGACATCTACCTTCTCTAAGTGGGTATTCTAATCCACTAGACTCTGATAAATGGATCGACTCCAATGAATAAATATTTACAATTACCCAGTGTCTGATACATGAAAATTTCAGTTCGGATGTCTACCATTTGGAAGGTAAAGTTGATCAATTGTAGACTCTTTTGATTATTACGAGGAAACTAGATGATATTTACTCCATGGAATAGGATTATTTAAACAACTCATTTATCATTAAATATATTCCTTATATTCATCACACAATGATACAGAAGGAGTTACGTGAGATAAAGAAAAACAATGATTATGTTTTTAGTACCAGATATAAAAAATTTACAAGAATTGTGAGGTATGCTTCGAGTATTATCATCCAACATGAATGTTAGGCTTACTGAATATTAAGTGTTTTAAAACTATCTATCTAAAAGACATTAATCATAAGAGACATAAGTATCTATGAGGAGATTGTTTTATGTTATTTCAAGGTTTCCATGTAGGTTTGGGATACATATCAATATAATAGTTTTGATAATAATATAAGAATAGTATTCAAAGGAAAATCGTTGAATCATATAGAGAAGAAATAAAATCTTTCAATTATGATTATCGTGTGGGAGAATCATAAATGAAATTTTATTAAGTATATTTGTAAATGTTTTATGTGTGGAAGGTATGGTCATTAAGAAATTGAATTCTTATTTCTTCGATAAGAATGTATAAAGAAATTAATAATGAAAGAGATATATAGAATGAACCACCCACACTCGAGTCATTCAAATGTGACGAGTTTTGAAATTATGGTAAGAAGATACCAAATTTGAGTCTTAGTGATGTTGATCAATAATAGTGTCCTCTTAATCCGTGCGACATGGGGAAATCTCATGCGATCATATATTCTTGGGATGGGTGCGCTAATGACATTTTGAAAGGTACACATATCATCAACTCTAGAACTACTATTGTATAATTATAAGATGCATCTATCCATTCATTAATATCTAATGAAATTTATAAGTTTATAATTATTCCACATAGATGAATAAATGTATAATTAGTAGTGAAAAATCCTTGTATTATAATGATCACATATCAACTATATAATTCCTTTCCTGTCGACATTTGTTGGAATGTTCTTCTTGTAAATATTTTCATTCTTCCTCTTGATAATTTTCATGTTATCATAGGAATTAATTGGAATTATCTACATCAAGAACACATCAATTGATGAGGATGATAAGTTTCATTTTATCTTCCAAACCAACCTATTATCATCTATCAATTTGATAATATGTACTAACATCTGATAGAGGTCACATCCATTATATGGGTCTTAATTCCAATTTAGAAGGGGTGTTTATCTCAATTGGATTATGAGAATTAATAAATAAACAATATTTATATTGTGAGAAATTTTTTGATTCATTTACAAAATATTTCCATATAATTTCACAAAAACATGAATTTGAGGGCTCAGTAGAAATTATACATGGTACCATAAAAATTTATGACACTCCATATAGAATGGACTAGATGGAGTTATTGAAGTTCATGAATAAATTCCAGGAAAACCATGACATGGGATTAATTTAGAATTTTTTAAAGTCCCATATTTTTTATATAGATACAAACCCTTATGTTATAATTCATATCCTCTAATTATATGTTCGTAATGGGAAAAAAAGTTTATGGAGTAGTTTTGGAGAGTCTAGGGCTCATTTAGATCCTAGGGATCTGGAATTTGTAGTCAAATGGTGAGAAAAAATGCTGGAGAATGGTTAGTGATAACCATGTGACACAACCATGGGTGGATATTAGTAGACAAAGTGGCCACATAGATTGGTTGAACCATGTAATCTGGTGAACATGACCATTAAATTTTTATAACAAAATTCGTAGAGGCATTTCAAACTCCTAGTGCATTGTTTTCCAAACCTTGTACTAAGTCCTTATTAGTGGTCTCCTAGGGGAGTATTTATTTCACTATTAGAGGATGATTGGATGATGAATTGGCTAACCATGCACTGAAACCATGTGACCCCAAAATTAAGGTAAATTACCATTTTCAGCTGAAAAATTTTAAAACCATAAAATCATTCTCCTCCCTATAATTTTCATCATACTACTTGCTAGGATAAGACTCTTATCCTCTACCTATGGATTTTGATAACTCCCTCATCTGATATCATTTCTCTTGTTCATCAGGTGTGTTTGATTTGAAACTATAATATATCTAATCCTATTTCTTCTATTCTTCATTTATCTTTCTATCCCATGGGCTATTTTCATGCAAATTCATATTCCCTATTCTTAGGGAATCAAACCATTATTCATATTTCTTCCATTTTAACTCGATTCAAATGATGAAACTCGATGAGGAGAGTGATATGAACCTATGGTAGGTGTTCAATGTTATTTACCAAAGTATCACTGCATTTTTATCATGTGTCATTATGCCACATGTCAGAATCCAACATTGTCACCTCTATAATATAAAATTAACTAAATTTAATTTCCTTCAATAATTAATATGGTTCTATTTCATAGAGAATCAACACTGTTAGTTGATCTCATTTATGTTATCCAACCCTATGGGGTTTCACTTCATTAAAAGACTAAATTACCTTACCATAAATTGATAAATAAACATTATAAGTGTGTGGTTTCCATTATAATAATTCCTTTAAAATGTGGTGTTACAAAAGGATAATGAAGGGCCCTATGTAAGGCCCCTATAATATATTCTATAATTTTAGTATTATGTTTATAATAAATTTTTCTTCATTTTCAAATTGTTATAGTTATAATTACTTGTTAAATTTAATGAGATCCTGAATTCTAAGTTATGAAATTACGTTTATACCAAGACGAGGGTGATACATGGGTCTCGAATTAAGGATTCAATGGATGGGCTCTTCATGCTTTATAAATAATAATTTTTATAGATTGCGGCGATTATAGTAGAGATACATGGTAATCCATGGATGGTGATTCCATGTGGATTGATTATTTTCCAAGAGTGATATTGATTCCCATGGGGAGGACCTGTAAAAGGGAACAATGGTATGATGGTTATACAATCCATTAGTGATACATGATTCCTTATTTTTAAGACCTATGTTGGACTTAGAGTGTCATCCTCACATGATGTTTAGAGTGATATGATCGATAGCCTCTATGGTTCACCTTGGACAGGCACTGTGGTGTTGGGTATTTCTAAGGATCATGCATAGAAACCATGGATTCATTTCATGGAAGACCTTTGATAGGATTAAGATTCCTTTAATAAATTTTAATGATCCATTCTTACTAAATTAAAATATTTCATAATTGATAACACATGGGCATGTTTTCCCTAATGAATTGCGTGATTCGAGACGGTCCACTCTTGTATCATTATTTATGATGAGCCATGTATACATCATTAGTATATCTATACCATATCACATTGTTTTAGAGAAATATGGAATATCTAGAAGGATGTGTAATTGGTCGGGTCTCATTGAGGAACTCGAATCAATATGTTTTGTTTATTTATCACATTACAATTATTAAATACTTTCAGAATACTCATTTTTTATGCAAAAAACAAGATAGTTTTAGACACCATTGCTGGTAGCATACTGAGTATATCCCACACCCTTCTTTCTCTACCATTTGTATATGAGAAAAAATCATGATTACATTATTATATAAAGTGATTAATCTATATTAAAATGTTTCATTATGATTAATTGTATGGTGTACAAGAGTCAAGGATGAACCCTATGCTCGAGATTCTAGTAGTGGAAGCTTTTGGTCCCTATATTATTTTCATATAGCATGATGTATTTGACTATTTTTCTTATATCCCGTGTACCTCATTTTTTATAGCTACATGAAATAATTATCATCCATGTATGTCTAGTATTAATTATTCATCTACAATTAGATTATATCTATTGTTTATTATTATTCTACTACTTCCATTGTTCCATACATTTTATTTACTGATGTGTTACACATTAAACCAAGAGGGAATAAACTCCACCTAGAAACACCCTAGTTCATCAGTTATATTCAACAGCCTATGGAATATGGGGAGGCATGCTTGAGGTCATACATCTAGCTGTCACAATGCACTGATCTGTGACTCCCGGGGTGGGATGCTAAAAAGTGGTGTCAGAAATATTTTCCCTTTTTTATCACTGTTTGCGTATTCAGAAAAAGGATATAATATACTAAAATTTGGTAATTATATTGTACCTTGGAGTAGCTGACCCATGTATAGGGGAACCAAAACTACCTAGTATAGGATATTACTATTATTGGTTGAGGTTGTTATTGTTTTACTAATATCACTATTGGATAAAAAATATTTCTTGTATAATTAATATTGTTGATATAATCAAAATGAAATATATTTATCATTTCTTAGTGATATGAGGTAGTTTCTTTCATTCATCATATTATGCAATTTAGGATATTTATTCCATGAACTTTTCAAAACCATGTTTACATTCTGTGTTGATTGCCTATTCTACATGTGATTGTGGTTAGTGACTTGATTGATATATATGTAAATGTACTAAAGTATAATGTACAGCTAAAATAATTGTAATAATTAATGTTTCAGCATCATTATAAATTATTTACTCCACATATATTGGTCATGGAATAATAATTATACAATTATACCATGTTTTATCCTTGAACCACAGATTCTATGGAATGAAACGTTCATTTATTTTGATGATTAGTGAGAATATTAATTTTTTAAGAATGTAAATCAATAAAATTGGAATAATACTCATCCTATAAAATCACTATATATGACATGTTATGTCCTAATACTATACATAATAGTCAGGGGGAAGAAACATATTGTACCAATATTAATTTATGTTCAACATGGCGCATTAGAATTTTTGAATGGTTACACATTTAAATTGATCATGATATATATATAAATTGGAATTAGATTATGTAAAATTTAATCCTTTATAATAAATTGATACCACTAAATGGATATTCTAATTGAAAAATAAAGGATGTTTTCCTCTATACATTTTAACTGATATTCTATACAGCAGAACCTCTTTTCTGTAATATGAGAGAACATTGACCATCACCCAACCTTTGATGTTGGAAGTCGGAGGTGTCCCCTGAGACTTCTGTGATCTACCATATAACATAGGCATAGATTAGGAGTAGGGATAGGGGTGTGACTAGTTTATAGGA
Organism: Viscum album; assembly: GCA_963277665.1. Lineage (NCBI taxonomy): Eukaryota > Viridiplantae > Streptophyta > Magnoliopsida > Santalales > Viscaceae > Viscum > Viscum album. Next base: position 1,026,113,695 of record OY728121.1, on the reverse strand, counting down.
TGTTTGTGTACCCGTCCATTCTATTATCACTGATTTCTATCTTCTGTGGGTAAATCGTATATGAGGAGTGTTCTTGGAAATTGCAGAACTATGACACCATGGAATCATAATGTCTTATAGTAGTTGGGAGGTGGAAAAATTTTTTATTGGTCATTTTCCAAGAGCCACCATTATTATCATTTTTTTACGGAAAAGAAATTTCAATTTCATCTTACACAATGCATACAATATTTGTTTCAAGATAGCTTCTAGTGATTCATGCAGTCTTCAGAGTGTGTTATGTGAATTTCATCAACTATGGTAGAGTTGACTTGAGAATTTTAATAGAAAAATCAACCGAAATTCTCATGGGATGGAAGTCCTTAGGATTTTAATTCATGCATAGAGGCCATGTTTTCTATCTTCAAGAATATGGATATTCTTCTAGAGTAGAGCCTAAGGATTTGTATGTGCATGATTGGTGACTCATATAAACATTAGTGGAATGTTATCTCTCAGAATGATGGTAATTAGGGCATGGTCTGGGTAGACATCCAGATATCCTTCTATGTAAAATTTTATATACATACCTTGAGAGTGGACCACACTAGAGATTATATTAATATTTAGTGGAGAGGTATGTTAGAGTTGAAATATTCCTCTTGTTTTAATTAGCTTCACATAATCACTCAAACACTAACCAATGATGATTTGGGGATGAAGACACTCTCTGAGGATGACCTTCTATACAATATTTGATCATAGGCCAACATTTTGATGTTGAAAATAGTTTTATAAATAGTGAAAAAATCCCTCACTATATAGTAGAACCTGAGAAAATCGGGAAATGTGGTCCAATACGGTTCAACTATGAGGAAGGGATTTGGTTTTTCTAGTGGAAGGATACAACTCTTAAAATTTTCTCATGAGGGGAGTAATATCCAGAAAACATATACCAACATCTATATAGTTTTTCACCAGTGTGGTAGGGTTGGAACTATGTTTCCGCTGTTCGTGATGATCCAAATTTAGTGTCGAGAATATGCTAAGATTTCCCCCCTTTAACATTTATCCAGAGTCTTACATCAAGTGTCTTGTCAGAGGGGATCAATAAAAAATATTCAATTTAGTAAAGGATTAGTAGCTCCATATCATAGTGGGATCTAATAATCTACTAGATAATCATGTTGAGGGGTTGCTCGTTGCTGAGGTATTTAGTCCTTAGAGGTTTAGTTCCAGTAGAGTGGACCTTCCCCAGGTAGTGACGCGGCATCTCATGGCCATGGATCATGATATTTATATGTACTATATCCTACTCTTGGGGATAATATTCTATGGCCTCCTATTTTATGAGGTACTATTATAATAGAATCAATATTATTGTCAGCATTATTCGATACAGGGGCATCAAACTATTTTATATTTACAACAATAATGGATAGTTTGGGCCTACAAATGATGTAGATATTTCATTTTGTGGATCTATAAAAACCATTAAGGGTTCAATCAAAGATTATAACACAGTATAAGGAATTCACATTGATATAAGTGGGTACCAATTCTTTTTTAATTTATTTATCATTAAGATGACCGACTTCAACATCATACTTAGAATAGATAGGCTAGCGTCATTCCAAGACCATGTTGATTGCTATCATTGGAGGGTGTGTTATTAGTCACTCAAGGTCAGTAATTAAGTTAATAAGGGGGTATTGGAATTCTAAGTGAGTCATGGTGGACTTAGGTGTCATAGGTCGGGTAGGGTGACTTTCCATCTAAATAGTCTCTTTATGTGTGATTAGGGACCACATCATATTTAAATCCCTCATATTGTGTATTTTTAGGATATATTCCCTATTGATTTCTCTAGTTTACCACTTGATAGAGAATTGAATAAAACCATTGATCTAGTTCTAGGTGTGGAACCTACGTATGTTCCTCCCAATATAATGACAATTACTGAGCTCCAGGAACACAAGAGGCCAATGGATGACTTGGAAAAAAAGGGTTTTATATGACCCGGTAGTTCTCCTTGGGGTTAACTGGTCCTTTTTACCACGGAGGTGGATGGATCCCTCATGTTGAACATGGATTACTGAAAATTGAATCATCTTATGATTAAGAATTAGTATCCACTTCTTTTTATAGATGACATCAATAAAAAACTCTGTGAATATAGGTTTTTATCCAAGTGTGTTATTTTTTCAGGATACCATCAAGATCATGTCATAAAATCAAACATACCGCATACAATGTTCTGAATTTGACACAGCTTGTGCAATAAATTTTTTATCCTTTTTAGCCATAAAAATTTACTAACCATCATTATAGATCTAATGAATCAGTTTTCCACCAATTTTTCGATTCATTCATGTTAGTGATTTTGGACTACATCTTTTTGTATTCTCATAACTGAGATGTCCATTCCAAACATCATGATATCATGTTGATTATACATACATAATATCATCTATGTGACAAGAATGATAAATTCCACTTTCGGTATGATATCATTGACTTATTGGGTCATATTAAATCGGATTGAAGAGTGCCTATGGACCCAGATAAGGTGGGATGTTTTTTTCCTGGGAGCATCCCATGAATTTATTTGATGTATAGAGTTTTGTGTAATATGATAGATATTATAGGTGTCATATATAGGACTTCACCCTCATATGAGTGCCTCTTACAAGAATGAAAAAAATGGTGTGATTTCATTATAGTACAAATCTTGGGAACTATTCATTTCAGGTGTTGAAATTGAATATGAATTCACTGCCAATCTTGATAATTATACAACCAATCACAAGCTCTATAACCAATTATAATGATTCCTTAATTGGGATGGGAGAAGACTTGATTAAAGGATATTGGTATGTAGTGTATGGGTACCACTAGGTGAGGCCTCATGTGTGGAATTTATCTACGCATGATATCAAGCTAAAATCCATGGTTCTTGATTTAGGCTTTTGGAGGCATTATCTATTAGTTGGGAGGTCAGTTTTTTACATTGAAAATAAATGTGTCAAATATATCTCTACACAATATTACATTAATCTCAGGAAGTGTGGGTGGGTAGTGTCTCATAAATCATTTTAATTTTTTATATCATACATTCCCATTATGAAAAACATAGTGGAAATCTCCTAAGATAGAAGTCTCAGACGCATGATATCAAGGAGGCCAATTATAAATGGTAGTTCATGGCTTTGTTTCCTAGGATGAACTTAGAGGTTCTGGAATATTAGGGGTAGTCTGTTTTAGCATTGTTGGTAGTGAAATCCACCCATATTGAATGGGTAAGGATGAGATAACATTATAACCCCATAGGCACAGTCCTAAGAGAGTGAATACTAGGTGATGACCCACACCCTCATTGGGTTATAAACACAGAGGATATTCTTCATATCAACTTATGTATCATGGTCCCTTCCAACCTATAGAAAGAGTTGATGTGGGAATCGTACGCCTATGTTTGGGAAATTTTCCCTAGGATTTCCATGATGTACCAAGACACATGTCTTCAGTATTGGTATCCAGGTAAGTAGAGAATTATTATAGGTTTTATCAAACCATGCTCCACTATTCAAATGGGGATGGATTAGGATCAGTGGCCTACCAGGCCTCTACATCCTATATACATTGTAAAGTAGAAATTGGATGAGGTCACCCAATATTTTTTGATTGGTCACCCAAGATCATTTCGATGTAATGATTTATTATATATCATTTAGATAGGTTTACCAAGGTCTCACACTTTCTATATATCTGATATACCTTTTTAGTTTATGAATTTGGGATGTTTTTTATTTTTGAAATTATGTTCCATTGTAATATTCCCTATTATATGATATCATATTCAGATGACCAATTTACATTGATGTTCGGGAAGGGATTTGTAGAATTCACTATGTTCATAGGTTCTTATGAATACAAAATATCATTCCTAGAATGATAAGCCTTTAGATAGGTTGATACATGTATTGGAGGAAATGATCTAGGAATCCGTCTTTGATTTTTGAGGTTCATAGGGAAATTATATCCATGTAATTGTATTTTCATATGAAAATAGTTTTCAAGAAATGAACCATATTGATCTATATGGTCCCTTTATTGTGGGTCTTTGCATTAACATCCATGATGTTTATAGGATGGAGAGGCACCACTATTGGATCCTCATCTCATTTAAGTTCCATTATTTAATCCACAACTAATTTGAAAGGTATAGATATAACTCAGTTTAGGACAAAATATTATACCAATTGTCATAATCTGCCTATGTAGTTCGAGGTGGGACATCAGTTCTTTATGTGACATTCAAATATATTGGGTTATAAATAGATACATAGACATGGGAAGATTTGAAATCTATAGGTTGGGCCCTTCATTTTATTATATTGATGTTGGGAGTTAGCATATCAATATTAGTTACCTTATAGGTTCTACATCCATGAAAAATGTTTTCCATGTATCATAGTTCCTCCAATAACATATTGATCCATCATATTCATTTAATCCTAATGGTATTAATATGGAGGAAAATTCTTCCTTTGAAGATAACGTGTTGTATTTTATTGATCTGAGCACGAAGGATCTTTGATGTAGGTTAGTGACACTTGTGTGTTTTCTCTTAAACAAGACCATATATAGGACATGTACATGGAGTTTGAGGTCAATATACAAGTTTAGTGTGTAGGATATTCCTCAGAATATTATTTACCATCGTTGGAAGGGAAACTCATGGATGAGTTGTTTTGAGGAGTTGAGGTTGCAACATTATAGATTTTCATAGATGTACAAATACTTATATTATAGTTTGATCATTAATTTTTTATGTATGTAATGTGATCCAATAGAAAATGTGTGGTTCAAGAGAGTCTAGTGATCGTTTTGAGATCAATGATATTGAATTTGGATTGATAGGTTGAGTCGCATTGTTAGACCATGGTTAGTTCTAACCAAACACCCCAATCGTGTGGGGGACCTCAATGCACAGAAGGAGGCCACATAGTTCAACTGAACCATGAGATCTAAGGTGCACAACAATGTGATTTTTCTTAGACTTACGAAAAATCCATATCACATGGAATGTATCTAGCCAATAAATCCATGAACCAAGCCCATATATGGGGTATCATTAGGTAGTATCTATCACACAGTTTTCACATGGTTTGCCCAACCATGTGAACAAACTGTGAGACCAAACAAATTGGGATATTTAACCCATTTTGCATAAAATCTATTAAAAACATGAACTATTTAAGCTCCCTATAATTTCTAGTGTAACGAACCTTGGGAGAATCCTTCTCTACTTCGCTAAGGGATTTCGATAAATCCCACATCTAATTTCTGTTTTCATGAATGTCATGTTCATTTTACTATAAAAAGTACTCCTAATCCTCTTTCATCTATTCATAGTTTATAATTCCATATAGTATACTCTTTTGGTGTTATATCATATAATGTATTTCAGGTCAATAGTCTATTCTTCCTATTTATCCCATTCATGATTGATTTGGTGGAAAAACTTAGATGATGACAGTGTTATAAACTAAGGTATGTAGTATAACTATTTTCTGAATGTCTCATTTCAATTATGACATGAAATATTATTCCAAACACCAGAATCCTATGTTGTCACCTCAATAAATTCTTATTAACTAAATTAAATATCCTTCTATGTCTAATATGGTCCTAGATTGTGGTAAAGCAACATTGTTGGTTGATCGCCTAACGTGGCCCATTTTTATGGGTGTTCCCTTCCTTGAAGGCCTAATTTCCATTTCCATAATTTGATATAACATAATTAGTGGTTTTTGATTTCCCTTATTATAATTATTTTCATATTTTATTTTACCCAAGGGTAATTATTTTCCCTGAGTTAGACCTCTATTATTTTTGCTATATTTTTTTCATGTTTTAAATGAATTCTACTGCTTGTTTAGTTTTTTATGGTTTTAATACATTATTAAATAGAATGAGTTCCTTTTTTCTATGTCATAAAATTAATATTATAGCAATCCATGGATGATATTAGTGTCCTACTTTCGGGACTCCTTGTATTGTACCATCATGATTTATAATTAGAACTAGTTATCATTTACTGAGATTCCACGAGTTATGGTTTTCCATCTATGAATAGGATCACTAGGAAATTACTTTTTATCTCATGAATGATATAAGTTCCATTGGGTAGTAAACATGTAATTTATCTATTGAAATATATTTATAACATTCCAAGAGTAATAATTGATCCCCTATGTGAGATACCTTTGATGAGCTCATAGGTTCATGATCACTCCATGTCGGGATTGATATGAGGGATCCCTTATATAAGTCACATTAGGTGGAATATGATGTTTTTGGTATTTATAGAACTCATATTGTGAATCAATGGATTCATTTCATGGTTTTACATATATAGGATCTATATAAATTTTTTTCAATTATATAGATGCCTTTTTACTAAATTTTAAAAATTATTAATTGATAACCTTAGAACATGTCTTCCAAGACAAATCACATGCTTGGTTAGTCGAGTATTGTTACATTAATAATGATTTACCTTGCATACACCCAAATTATATATGTACAGGATCACCTTGTTTTAGAGAAATCATGAATTGGCCGAAGTAGGTAATGTCTGTCTGGTATTTATGAGGAACCCAAACTTATATGTTTTACATTTTTAATACATTGCATTTTTTATTTACTTGCACATTGAAAATAATATATTCATAGACAAGAAGGATATAAAATCCATTGGAATTTTCCTATATTGTATATCTCACACAATGATAGGGCTTTCCAAGGTACTCGAGAAAAATTCATGATTGTGGGTGTTGGTAAATTAATGCGTCCATTTATAGATTTTTTATTCTGAGAAGTGTGGTTGTGTAAGAGAGTAGAGGACTGAGCTTATTCATGAGATGATTATATTGAATGTTTTTGGTCCCTCTTGTATTTTTTTATGGAATGTGGTATATGGATATTTTCCTTGTATCATATGAACCCCATTTTTTATAGCTACATGAAATAATCATCATTTTTCATCAATTATTTATTGATCTTCCACCTAATGAGTATATTGGATGATTATTATTATTGTAATGCTTATTTTTTATTAATTTTTTTGGTATTACATACTTATGATTTACCCCTATATTTAAATATATTACATGAGTGAATTTCATTCCCATTGACACACCCTAGGCCCTTAATACTAGTCGGATACCTCTGGTTAATAGTGAGGTATGCTTGAGGTCATGGTTCCAACCCTTGTGTGACACTGATTAGTGGCTCCAAAGGAGGGATGCTACATTTTTTCACATATAGGTTCACCTATTCATTTTTAAATATAAAGATGGAATATTGTGACTCTTCATTTATTATTTGGACCAGAAAAAGTTGAAAATTAAGAAAAACAATCACCATCATCGTATTGATGACTTGCTTGATCAACTACATGGATCTCACCACATTTCTCTGATTTATAATTATTATAGATGTCATAAATAAAGGATCGTGAATGAGGATATACTCAAGACAACATTATATACATGGAATGGAAAATATGATTGTATATTGATGTTAGTTTTTGTTAATAATTTCCCAATTATCATCCCGGATTTAATGAATAATGGATTTAGATATTACCTTGATCATGTTTTGGTATTCCATATAGAAAATATTATTATCTATTTAAAAATAACATAAAAACATGTGAACCACATGATAGTTTTATTAATGACCCTAACAAATGAGAATATATGTTTAAAATTTACAAAGTGTGAAAATTTTCTATGTAAGGTTTCATTTTTTGTTCATATAATAGCATGATAGGGTATATTGGTAGATCTATCAAATAAAGAGGCTATTGAATATTGAACCAGAACAACCATAGTCACTGAAATCTGTATTATTCCTAGTTAAAATTCATATTATTGATGTGTTGTGGAGAATTTATCAACACTATCTAATCCTTTAACCATGTTAACTTGAAAGGGAGAAATTTTCCTCTAGATAGATTTATGCGGTCAAAATTTCATAGAAAAAAATAAAATATTAGTAAATGCACTTATTATTACACTAACCTATAGTGTACAAGGGTTTTTAATCTATAGTGATCTGTACATGGATAAATTGGTATATGGTATTATTTAGAATGTAATGGTTATATCTTATACCTTATAAAATAGAATATTAATTATAAAAATTACCCAAATCTTTATTTGGAGATTGATATGGTTATCATTCAATTAATGATATGGATCCATTATCATTATGGATAAAATCATGTGATATATACCCAACCAAAATGATTATAGTATATATTCACATTAATGGAATTGAATATGATCCAGTGAAAATGGTTAGATATGATTAATGATTATCAATTTTCTATAAATTACCTCCAAGGTAATGAAAACAAGGTTTCCATTGCTTTTAGTTGAAATGATCAAGAAAGTTTGTTAATGAAATGGATTACAAGAGATCCAATATTAAAAGATTTGAAATGGATGGTTCTTGAAATCATGAATGATCGATAAAAATTGTATCCGGATTCTTTGAATTCCCATCCATCTATCCCATTGATGATTAAAGGGGCTAAAAAGAAAGATATATACGATAAAAAGAATTATAGAAAAGTTCCTATGTTTAAACTTTATAATGATTGAATGATAAGGTTCAAGAAATATGTACTTGTTCATTACATACAATATTTGAAGGTTTTTAGTGTAATCTCATTGTTATTAATTCTCTATTAATATGGGATTTAAGAATATGTATAGAGACTTGAAATATTTTTTTTGTACGGATGGAATGAAGAGAGATGTTGTATTGTTTGAATCTCAATTTATAGTATGTCTATATGTTATGTATTAATGAGAAATGTCTAAGGGGATCTTACATCCTCCTCCAAAATGATTTTTTTGGTTTTTTCAAAATAAACCACTTTTAAGGGGTTATTGGGAACCATAATATTCACAATTCACATCCAAAATTCAAAATTCAAATCCAAAATCCGTCACCCGCTAAAGATTTGATGCATTGAGCACAATGAAACTATTGGCCTCAAGCCTCAGTCCATTCGCCTAAACTCCCATCACCACTGTTGCTCGATCCCTTGATCGTCCGCCTATTCACTTCACCTATCACCCAACACCGTAGCCGCTGAGACGAAACAATCCCATCCTCATGACTTGACCAACACTGATCACAGGTTAAATCAAGCGCCACTGAAACCAGCAAAAACGAAATGCCATGGTCGTCGATCTGAAACACCAACACCGAGTTTTTGAACTGAAAAATTGAAACTGAACGTTGTCGTTTCCATTGTCATCGATATTTTGTCCTTGAACCACAATAGCTCTTAAACAACCCGAGGCTAAAAGAAATTCGAGACTAAAATACACTTCCACGAAGAAAATGATACCAAAAAACAGAGAAAGACTAAAAAAGAAAAACCACCAGAGAAAGAACATTGAATCCCAAAAGAAGAGCATGAACCTACGCGGGTTGTGACTCATGAAATAACAGTGAACTCCCAACCAACATATCCCAAAACACCCACGAAAACCACTACATTATACCGAACTGGGATCTTAAATCTATTTATGATACCAAAATTGAAATGGAAATCCATTACAATTAACTTTTTCATTGGACTCCAAAATAATCTGTATAGGTTTTATTCAATCACCTTAGTAAGTTATCCAACATCATTGCTATTATAGAATAATTATATCTAGATCAAATTTCAAGGATATACAATATTGAATTGGTATGGTTTCATGGAATACAATAATCAATTTTGTGTGATCTATTCCCTAGGTTTACCTCAATGTTCTATCAAGGGAAATAGTACTCTTTCAATACATAATTTAGTCTAAACACATCATAGAATCCATAGATTGATGGTCAGTATGTGAGAATTATTAAAACACTAGATGATATGCTGTGATTTTTAACGTTAGTTGTCGATGGTGTTTGGGATAAATGTATTCCTCTAGTTGAGTTTTCTGAAAAACACTAGCTATTACTAATGAATTCAGATAGCCCCTATTAATACCTACATGGAATGAAATGGTGTGATCCAGGGTGATAAAATGAAGTTGGTGAATGAAAAATATTGGGGCCAAAGATAGCTACAGAAATTAGAGTGAAGGTAAGAGCGATTTGAAAACACATATAGGTAGGTTAGGGTTGGTATAAAATTTATACTGATAATAATGTACATGATCTAGAGTTTTATGTTGGTTATATAGTATTTTAATGAATTTCCCCATGGAAGAGGATTATGAAATATTCAGAGAAATTTAAACTAATACCTAAGTATATATGTCACTTTGAAATTGTTGATCATATCAAAACTATAGATTATCACTTGATGCTTCCACCAATCCTCCCACAAACCCATGATGTGTTCTATATATCTCTCTTAAGGAAGTACATACTTAAAAAATAACATATACATATCTCAGATGTCATACCACATGAGAAAGCTCATTCTAATGAGGAACAACCATTGGATATTTTAAACCATTTAGAGAATGTTATATGAAATTGGACCACTCACATGGTCAATGTTTTTTTAGAATGCCAACTTGTTTGATAAATCTATGTTGGAACATAAGTATATTATGAGGAAGATGTATCCCCATTGGTTTGTTTCAGAGTTCATATTTTTTTAAAGTGTAATTAGTTTTATGGTTGGTAGAATGCGACACCCATAGTTTTTAAAATTTTATTTTTGGGAGTACATTTTCTTTCTTCAATACCTTATTCTCCATCAAACACCGATTTAAGCTCATGCTATAGGATACACTAGGATATCTTGTGTTACACATGACACCGAGATTTAACAATACTACAATATAATATAAATATATGTTTTTTTTGAGGAAAACTATTATAACATGACAATTTAACAATGAAATATTAATATTAATAACTAATTTTAAAATATTATTTATAATGGTTTTATATAAGGTAAAAAAATTCAAAAAATGTACTTTAGTTTTTTTGAAGCCTTTATATTTTTAAAAAATACTATTTTCTCAAAGAAGAGTTTTATTCCATTTTGTAAACAATAGGAAAAATATTTTTTGAAACTTATAGAAAATTATTTTTATAAAATAAAATTTATTTTTAAAATATTCATGTAAAAATTTTATGAGTCAAATTTTGTGATTTTTTTAAAAGCATCATTTTTTATTAATGGTGAAAATTACATATTTATATTTGAAAAATTCCTTTCTTTTTCACTTATATATGAAGATAAATTATATTTTAATTTTTTCTAATGTATAATTAGGTCAAATATATATCAATTATTTCAAATTATCTCATTGGAATCAATTTCATATTGAATATTGTTACAAAACAATTGAAAACATTTAAATATTTTCTCTTTACTAGCCTTATTTTTCATCACGTCTTCAGGGTTAATTTTAAATTACATATTTCCAATTCTATGAATATATTTTGTAAAATAGTTTTGTTATTTGGAATAATAATAATCAATATTATCTAATATTATTAAAATAAATTTTCACCAAAATTAATCAAAAAAAACATTTATGTAATTGAGGTAAAATTAGGTTTACCTGGGGGTGAATATAAAAATTAATTGGTCAAAAAAAAACCCAAAACTCATATAAAACACATAGTCTTGAGAGATTTTAACATTCTCGCTTCTATGACATATAGTGGACCATTATTGGATCCCTGTGACATGAAAAAATGCGGTGTAATTATTTCTTTCAAAAAAGAACAAGTGCTCCACTCACACAAAATATAAAAATGAAAACTAATTCAAATATATTCATCACACATTAAACCCATTATGGTTCAACCAATAACATCAAAAATCACATCCCAACAACTATCCATTTAACCTAGAATCCTTTAAATGTACATGAATCCTTCCTAGGATGAATTTTCGTGCAATCCAAATAAGGATACCTGATGAAGAGGTAACATTCATAAATTAGTGTTTTTGTTTTATTTATTACTCAATTTAATCAATTACTATTATTCCATAATGATATAATATCCTCACTATAATCAATATACTAATTTTTTGTTATGTTATGACATTTTATGAAACAATGATTCCAGTGTATGGTGGACTACCACCTCTCGAACCCATTTCATTTGTTTTACCATTACCACCTCCCAAATATGGAAATAATGATGGTATTATAGTATATATAAGATATTTTTTATATTATTTTTATCTTTTAATTATTATATAACTCATACCTTCATTCTTACCATTTTGAGGAAACATAATGACATCACTGGTGTGTTTGGAAGGCTACTGCTTCTCAAAGCGATGTGATTCATTCGAGCTTAACATGGATGGTAATAAGTGTAGATTCAATGAAAATATCTGATATATATGAAATAAAATTATTATATAACTACAATATATAATTTAGAGTTTTTTGTTAAATATGACAACAAAATGTAAACAATGACCATGCATACGTACTCCCTACCATATCCATAAATAGTTTATATCATTTTTAGTCAATCAATATTATGGATTACACTAAATACATATTTACTAAATTTATATGATATTTATATCATGTTTAATATTAATATTGTGATGAAGCACAGATAAAAGTAAGTGGACTAAAAATAAAAAATCAATACAAATAATGGATAACAAAGTAGTTATAACCTGAAACTGTAATTTAACAACAAATGGTTAATATGTGGTTAATAAAAAGAAATAAGTATATAATTTATGGGTTCATATATATATATATAACTACGGTTCTATAAAAGATATATAATAAACTTATACTTATTATATGGGTGTTTTGAACATGTATGATAGAAACCAAGACTGAAGGTATATGAATTTGTGAACAATGTTCATTCTTTGAGGCATATGTTATGTAATGAAACTATATTCATGATTGAGATGTATATAAATCACCTTTGACATGTAATATCTTGATTTCACTTATCCTCATTATATTTTATGTTACATTTTTGTTTTATTCATGAGGATTATGATTCAATTTACCAAATTGGTTTTGATTTTGTGTTACAATCTCATCCTTTATTGAGATTGTTTATGATTATGATTTTTTTGAACAAATATTGTTAAACATTCCTCAATAAAGTCATTAATTTTCATCTAATATGGTAATTAATTATATTTTATAGTAATAGTATAATTTTTACCAACATTGGAAGTTAAGATAAATTAGATTTTCTTTAAAGAAAATATGACTATGTTTCTCTCTTCCATCAAGAATAAAATTATCATAGAAAACCATGTTTTCTTAAAATGATTAGAAAATTATTTATTATTATTTTATGATTTATAAAAGTCATTTTTACCCATTTTAGAAATATTTAAAATAAGTTTTTTAATGGAAACATCGTGTCACCTAACAAACAATTCTTCTTTGTATTTTAATAAAAATGTCAATAGGATAATTATTTTTTACATAGAAAACATTAATAGCATTTCTCAATGTCATTATACTAAATTATTTAATGAATCCCTTAAAAATTTAAAATTATCTTTTCAATGAAAATATTTTCCATATTATTTGGGATTTTTTTTAAAATAAATTGTTTCAATATAAAAAATCGATTTGTAAAATGTTTCAAAAAAGTGTTATTCAGAGTTAAAAATCTAATTTCCATAAGAAATGTTTTAAATGATTATAAAATGTTACATAATGTTTTTTAAAGGTTTTTTAAAAGAATAGTATTTTCAAAATGATATATAAAATTTTATATTGAAAAAGTGATTTAAAAAAAAAGGTATCTTCGTCATGAGAAAATCTTTGATATTAATAGTTCAAAATTATCCTCCATCTATGTGAAAATAAATTAATATAACATATGATTTTATGGGGATATTAACAAAGGACACCATTTTTATCTTTTTCTGAAATGTTAATGATGAAATTCTGTTGATGAAACCTGTTTCTCTTCCACTGGTTATACCATGATAAAATTATTATGAAACCAGGTTTTTTTCACAGGTTTTTCTATAAGGAAATGAAAAAATGATAATGAATCCTTTCTATTTTCCATAGGTTATTTTATGATGAAACTATTGTGAAACCCATTTCATTTCATGTGATTTGATATTATGAATTTATTATCATCATGTGGATCACATATTTAGAGTTTTCATTATGGGACGTGTGGGGCATGTATCTCCCTCCAATATATTGGGTAATGATAAATGTTTAATGAGATTATAACGTACACATGTGGATAGTCCAAGACCAAAATAAGGGTAAATTGGTGGGTTTCTATAGCCTATAAATTTGGTATATGTGAGGTAATACCATGCATTAATTAGTTATATGGGTTGTTATCCAAATCATAACATGTTATGAATGTTATGAAGGGTAACATTGACATAATACCCTATGTGATTATATATATTCGATAATTCAATTTAATATGCCAATTTTATGATCTCATTGACTATGTTATTTTATTTTATTACGATTTATGTCTAATGACCTCCCAACGTTTGTGTTTTGACTCATGATTTTGATCTCTGATATACTGGGTATAGTTTTCAAATGTTATCATCATGTTCTCATTACATTATTTTTATCACATGCTTATGTATCTCCCTTATTTATCCATAAAGGTTATATTATATCACCATTTCTTATGTTTCCTTTCCACAAGTTGTGAAGATATGTTTTATGTATTATTTTTCTATGAATAGTTCTATATATGAAGATCATAGTGGCATATTATATAGATTTCCCTTGAACCGGGTATTTATGTTTCATGGTTTCCAAATGAAATGAACTATTTTGGTCCTTATGTTTGTATTTTTTTAATGTCATTAATCTCCACAAAAAAATAATTTAACATCAATGTATTATGAGACCAAGATTCTATACCCTTTATATGTGGTTCTAGGAGGTTCTCTATGTTTTTCAGTTGATTTTGTTTACACTATACCTTTGGTAAAATAAAATAACATTATGAATATAGAATTAATTAGTATGTATGATCTATATTAGTATTTTGCGACGTGTTTTGGACTGAAGAATGCTGCAACAATTTTTTCTGTAACTCATGTACAAGATCATTCACCAATACCGTAACATTTTTGACATAATATTCATGGTGTACATCCTTATATATTTATAAGAATAAGTGAAATGTTACTTTCATGTTGAGTTTTTATTGAGTATAATTTTAGAGTATTATCATTATACCATGTAGTAGATGTTTCACTTTTGGATTAAAGAGGTACATTTACTGGGGAATATAGTTTTCTAAGTTATAATTTCACAGTAAATAGAGAGTGTGGAGGTCCTAAATTATTTTAAATGACCCTAAAACATATAAAAGATCCAAAGATTCCAATGTTTAAAAAGATACTATTTATTATTTAACCAGAATAACTCCCTTGTGTGAGAAACCATGAATATTCAAATCACGTAAGGGATGAAGTATTAGTGTTCATATTTGTGTGAGGATTATTTTATTTAGATAATGGGGAGGATTCTAAAATCACTATTATAGATATGTCCCTGGAATGGTATGGGTTAGACATTTTATTATGGTTATACATGAGTTTGGATGATGTTTTTATAATGTAAAGTGATCCGGTAGTGGCTTATGGGTCATGTTAGCTATGACACTGTGACTGTAAATTACTCACTCCCAACATAGAGTGTAATGACCCTGTGTTTTATAAATGGAAATTTCATTACTATAAATATGTCTAAAAATCACATGAAAACCCAACATAATTAACTGATATGTTATTTGTGACCATTAAACATATGTTTGTCACTTCTGTGTTTGGAATTTTGAAAATCTGACACACACAGTTGCAATCAGTAAGTTATTTGGATACCGATAAGAAAAACATAATTCTTTGGTGAATAGTAAACTACCCTTATGAATAGTAACATACTATTATGAATAGTTATATACCCTAATGAATTGTAACCTCACTTATGATAGTATTAAAATAATATTCATGTTGAAAGTATGATATACCTATATCTTAGAATAAGTAAATTAATGTTTTAAATTTTGTTTATAATAAATAATAATTATAATTAAATATTAAAATAATCATATTTAGAAAATGATTTTAATAAATTGGACTTAATTTTTGGATTCTACACATTAAAAAATGGTTAGGGTGAATTTTTGAGATTTTTCTGAAATACTTGAATTTTTGATGAATGGTAAAATATTATAATTTACAATAAATGATAAATAAGGGATTTATTGAGTCATTAATGATGTTTTACTGATGTAAGACCACTTAGTTTGGGATCACATGATAAAATTACTATTTATTTTCTTGGAATACTTACTATTCCTTGTCTTCTGAAGAAATAATAAATTAATGATTATAATATTATGAAAACTATCATCTCCTCCACTATAAAAACACCCCATTGACTCCCCCTTCTCCACACTCCTATCAAGCCTTGTTCATTGCAAATATTCTTCCCAAATATCTCCTAAAGGTCCTCATAAACGTCCAAAAGCTCATAGCCTCTTCAAAATACAAAAACCTCTCCTTTTAAGAGGTTATCAAAGGAGGAAGTCTTAAGAGGTAAATTCCTCTTTCCGATTCCTTCGTTCCTTTTATGTTATTTTCATTTTATTTATTTCCTCACCTACCTTCACCATAATATAATGATAAATCCAGTGACATACATGTACTGGAATGTTTTCATGCAAATGGGATATTTCATTATCTTATCTCCTTTCCCAACCCATTTTTTAATGAAATGAAAGCACTATTTGAGATGTGCTAATTTAGAACATTCAAGGACTACAGTTTATCAATTTCTATTATCATTAATTATGGTCATGAAACCATTTGTGTTATGGTTTAACCATATTATTATATATTTTATATATCCCATTTTTTAATTGTGAAACCCTTTTGTAAATATGGTTTTAAGTTATAAAGAAAAACATGTTCTTTGTAATCAAACCCACCGATTAACAAAAACAGTTATCACTATGTTTGTATATAATAATTCGACTTCACTCTAAGTAACCAAATTAAATTTATAACCATGTTATCTACTTTATTTTCAATAAAATAATATAACATCGTTTCTGGAAAAGATCCATAATATTTCATGTCTATAAGAACATGAATATAAGTGAACCGATCCTTTAAAACCAAGTAAACAAACGAGTCCGAAAAATAAAATGGAACCTCATAACTAATAAAAAAGGATTTGAATGAACTAAAAAGGGTTATAATAAATCACTTAAATATAGAAGAGTTTCTGAAATTATTAATTAATAAGACCAATTTTTTTATTCATGTCTTTAATAACAAGTGGATAACACCAACATATTAATGGTAAGTGATCTTCTCCTTTTCAATCTTAATCAAGATTGTCCTCTATGCTATGCATTTGTACGTGTAATAGAAAATGATGGGTTATGTTTACTCACCTCCCCCATACTTACCACATGATTTATAATTTATGATATTTCCCATTTCTCTCTCATCACACCCTCTTAGTTACACCCGACACCATGCCGATAAAACTGAAACGAATTCTACCCTACATTTCCTTGTTCTTTCGGGTTGCCTTATCTTACATTCAAAATGGTGTTATATTATCTATTTATGTGAATCATATGAATTATGGTTAGTTGTAATATATTCTTATATCAATACCATTTCATCACATTCTTCTAGGGATAAAAAAGTTTTTAAAAGATTCGCTTTTTAGAACATTCCAATAAGCAAAACTGTTTTAAGGGGACTTCCAGAATTTTTATCCAAATTTCATGTGCACTCTATCCTCTATTTTAAGAAACCATTTTCTTTAAAATATCAGTATATTTATTATAAAAACATTCTTGTTTCAATTATGGTTTTATATAAAATAATTTCCTCTTTTTTTAAAAGATCTATAGTATTTTCCTTAAAACCGCACAAAAATGTTTTAATGCTAATGGTTCTAAAATACCATTCTTAAATGTTGTCACTTATATATGACAACAAATACCTTGTTATATGCATATTTTACCTGATTAACTTCCATTTATGTTCTAATCACTTTCTTTCATGGACACATTCATGATACTCTCATTGTTTAAGCTTTATGTCATGATTGTGGTACCACATTCTTTCCATGGGTACCCTTATGTTTATGTATGGTTGATTATGTATGATTATCTATGTGGTAAGAATATTTATGTGGAAATAATATTAATGAAAATTATGATATGGGTGTGCCCTGATTGCGCTCTAATGCATTGGGTAAGTTTATGTCTCATGAGATGCGATGTGAAACGGGATTGGCTGTTAGCCTTGACCCCTACTGAAATGGGAAACGGGATTGGCGGTTAGACTTGACTCGTACTAAAGAAATTTTTTATGATACTGAAACATCAATATGATTCTATGTTTATATGATCCCATTCTAATATGATATTATTTCATATGTTTCATTCTTTGGATATCATTATTATTTGCCTCCTAACACTTGTGCTTAAGATGTATCCTTATGTTCATTCCCTTAATGAGATTTTCAGCTCATTGCTTTGTTCATGTGTTCCCCAGGGTACCCTATACAGATGTAAGGGATCAAAGGATGTAAATATATCGTTAAAGAGATTAAATAAAGCTGTTTTTTACCCCCATGTTTTAGGTTTCATGTACCTAGTCATCCAAGAAACTAGGCTTAACGATCCTTGGCTTGTACCATGATGATTAATTATGCTTAGAATCATGAAATGTTATATGTAATGGCTCAGGTCACTATAGTTGGTATCATAGGATGGTCTAGTTATTCTTGGAGATTATGAATAGATCTCCTTATTGGGAACCTTAAGGATGAGACTATGTATAAGAAAACATTCCTGAATTTTGGTGAGTATTGAGTAAGAGGTTTATCAAGAAAATACATCCCTGTCTTGATATGAGCAGGTAGAGGCAGCTCTGTAACAGATACATATATGGGTAAAACCCTAAAACATCGCATTGATCTTTACTCAAAGGGGATCTAGTGCACGAAAATGGGCCTTGCTATACTTGTGGTTACGACACACTCGAGGGATATTCTTTGGTAGATTCACGATCTTAGTACAAACCATTACTAAGGGACAAAAAAAGATGCTCATAAGAATATAAGTCATGAAATGAATCGAGGATAACTTTTATGTAAACCTAAGGAATCACAAGTTAGGATATACAACTTCTTTATAAGTTTATCCTTTTATGTTCAATGTTTTCTTTTTATGCTCAATAGCTAAGTATTCAAGACCTTTAATTATACATTCTCTTTTATAGTTGTTGGCGGGAAATAGAAGAACACGTTCCGAAAACCAATTTGATAGGCAATGTGATGATTTCCCTAATGATATGCCAAATGTGACAGAAGTTGGTGCTCAAAACATCATGGTAGTAGTTGCTTAGCTGGCTTGAGTTATGAATAATAACTTTAATCAAGTGGAACATCCTCCTCCTCAAAGGAAAGATTATGTTTTCGTAGAATCCTTCATGCGGAAAAGGCCTCCCATGTTTAGTGGATCTTTTGATCCCCTCCTCATAGAAAAATGGATTAACTCTATTGAAAATATTTTATCTATCCTCTAGTGCTCAGAAAAAGAGAATTTTGTTCTGGAAGTCTATCATTTTGATGGGGAGGCTGATCAGTGGTGAAAATAGATCAGGAATAAAAAGTCCCAAGAGGAAATTTATTCCATAGATTGGTAGTAATTGAAGAAGATGTTTTTCAAAAATTATTTTACTCGAACCCTCCATCTCAAGATGGAATGAGAGATCCTTAGACTCAATTAGAAAGATGATGAGTCCATCCAGGCGTATGAAGCGAACATTACAAGGCCTTCAAGGTACGCCTCTGGATTATTCATGATCACCAAAAGCGAGGTGGATCGATTCATTAGCAGAATAATGCCGAGTCTACGAAAACTGTTAGAGATTCAAGGATTTGACGATTATGAGGAGATTTTCCATACTGACCTCAAGGATGAAATAGAGATAGGAGACTCTTAGTGGTCTCATGGGCCCAATGAATAAGAAGATGAAAATGGAGAACAAAATGGGTAGTTCATCAAACAAATCCCATGAGGGAAATAAGCCTCACATTCCCCTTTGAAAAAATTGTGGGAAGAACCATCTCAGTACCTATTTCATGGGAACCAATAATTGTTTCAAATACGAAAATTTTGGTCATTTGGCAAAGAAATGCCGAAGGGATATACAATCTCCCACTAATGTTGAAGA
Source organism: Viscum album (assembly GCA_963277665.1). Lineage (NCBI taxonomy): Eukaryota > Viridiplantae > Streptophyta > Magnoliopsida > Santalales > Viscaceae > Viscum > Viscum album. The sequence goes on along the minus strand of OY728121.1, from coordinate 1,026,093,453 downwards.
AGAAAGGAAGGTTAAGATCTACACTCGTCCTATAGTGCAGTGTTACAACTGAAAGGATCTTGGGCATTATTTGAACAATTTCCATAAGCTGATGATTGATGGAGGTAATTGGCAAAAACCTCCAAAGAAACATGGAAGGGCTTATGCTATCAATTCTAGTGAGGTGGAGCCAGAAAACGATGTGGTGATAGGTACTCTAGTTATTCATTCTTGAATAGTGAATGTACTATTTGATTCTGGTTCTACGCATTCATTCATATCTTGAAGGATTAATATAACTATTCAATCAACACCTCAAAATATGGAGGAAAAGATAACGGTGAGAACATCGAATGGGGCAATTAATGCATCCATGGTTTATAACTTATCCCCGATTAATGTTATGTAATGAAATTCCCAGAAAATCTCTTCATACATCCTTTAGTGGAGTTTGACGCTATCGATTGGCTTTCATTATACAAAGCCAATATCAACTGCCAGGAAAGGGAGATCACTCTTCACATCATGAAGAATCCTCCAATTATTTAAATGTGCAAGGAGGAATATGTATCTCCATTTGAATCATCATCTCAAGTTTGTATATTGTTTCCTCATGAGCAAGTATATCTATCACAAATGGTTGATACTAATGAGAGAATCATTCATGAAGGCATGCCCATTGTGAGGGATTACACTGATGTATTCCCTAAAGAGTTTCCTGGTATTCCTCCAGACCGAGAGGTTGAGTTCTCAATTGAACTTATCACTGGATCTCTACCAATCTCAAATACACTTTACAGAATGACCACCGTAGAGCTAAAAGAGCTAAAGTAGTAGTTAGAAGAGAATATGGATAAGGGTTTTAAATACTGGAGTACTTCACCATGGGATTCTCTAGTCCTATTCGTGAAGAAGAAGGATGGATCTATGAGCCTCTGAAATGATTGTTGTGAGCTCAATAAAATCTTGATAAAGAAAAAGTGTCCCCTTTCATGGATAGATGACTTGTTCGATCAGCCTTGTGGGGCCAATTATTTCTCTAAGGTGGACCTTCGGTCGGGATATCAGTAAATAAAGGTGAGGAAAGATGATATTCCCAAGACTACCATTTGAATGAGGTATGGACACTATGAGTTCATAGTTATGCCCTTCGGAATATCTAATGCTATTGAAATTTTCATGGATTTAAGGAATAGAGTCTTTATAGATTACCTAAAAAAATTTGTGGTAGTCTTTATTGATGATATTATGATATACTCTAAGAGCTAGGAGGAACATGAGGACCATTTCTAAAACTGTTTTAATGACTTTTCGAAGGGATAAGTTGTATGAAAAGTATAGTAAATGTGATTTCTGTAGGGAGGAAGTATCATTTATGGGGAATTTTATACCCAGTAAAGGGATATATGTGGAACCTTCCAAGACAATTGAAGAGTGTCCCAGACCAACTACTGTAACGGAGATCCGTATATTTTTGGGTCTAGATGGGTATTATCAAAGATTCATGAAGAACTTTTCACGATTTTCAAACCTAATGACCATGCTGACACGGAAGGGAGTAAATTTTTTCTGGACACAAGTATGTGAAGATCGTTTTAAGGAGTTGAAAAATAGGCTTATAACTGCACCAGTACTCACACTCTCTTCAAGTGGGGAACTCTTTGGGGTGTATAGTGATGATTCTAATAAAGTCTTAGGTTGTGTGCTAATGAAAAATGATAAGGTGATACCCTATGCCTCAAGGTATCTGAAAATATATGAGTGAAACTATCCCATTCATGATATGGAGTTGGCGACTGTGATCTTTGCGTTGAAAATCTGGAGGCATTATCTCCATGGGGAGAAATGAGAGATATATACTAACCATAAGACTCTAAAATGTATATTCACACAGAAAGAGATTAATATGTGCCAGTGAAGATTCATAGACTTCATCAAGGATTATGACTGCTCAATCCACTACCATCCCGGTAAGGACAACACGGTGGAAGATGCTCTAAGTAGAAAGGATCCACCATCATTATCAATGATTAGAACTGAAAAGGATCTGATCTTCTTAGATTTGGAAATGGATGGATATGGGAATCATTAAGGGAGGAACATCGTCAATCCTTTCGCAAATGATTTCTCCATAATCCATCTTGGAGAAATTAAATAATGATCAATGAAAAGATGTGGAAATTCAGAAAAGGGTGGAAGCTGTAAAAAATGGGAAATCCTATGATTTAATAATTTATGAGGAAGGAGTTGTAATATTTGGGACACGATTATGTATACCATCCGATCCAGAGATAAATATGGAGCTATTGAATTATGCACATTTCCCGACCTTCTCTATCCACCAAGGCATCACAAAGATATATCAGGATCTCCGAGAAAACTTTTGGGGGGACAATATGAAAAGGGAGATTGCCAAATATACATCAAAGTGCCGTGTATGTCAGCAAGTGAAATCTAAGAGAAAAAAATATAAGTGGACGATGCCACCACTACCCATACCAGCATGTAAGTGGGAGAGCATTTTCATGGAATCTGTCACTCGAAATCCAAAGGCATCTAGACAAAAAAAATGCTATATGAGTCATTGTGAATCATTATACAAAGACAACTCACTTTATCGTGATTCTAGAGGACATATCATTGGATAAACTTGCACATATTTACATCAAAGAGGTGGTAAGGCTTCATGGGGCACCACTATCTATTGTATCCGATCATGATCTAAGAATCACCTCGATGTTCTGGAAATGTCTCCAGCATGCTCTGAGCACTGAACTACACTTCAGTATGGCCTATCATCCTCAAACTGATGGCCAATATGAGAGAACTATTCAGACACTAGAGGAAATGTTGATATAGATTCTATGGAATTCAAAGGGGTATGGGACCATCATCTTCCTCTGGTTGAATTCTCCAAAAACAATAGTTTCCACTCGATCATCTGAATGGAACCATATGAATCCCTTTACGGTAAAAGGTACCGAACACCAGTGTGTTGGGCGGACGCCGGTGAGCATATGCTGCTAGGACCTGAAATGGTTGAAGAAATGGTGGAGAAGATGAAAACCATTCCGCATCATATCAAGGAAGCCCAAATTCGATAGAAGAATTATGGAAATAACTGTCGATGAGACCTTGAGTTTAAAGATAGAGACATGGTATTTCTATGCATATATCCATTGAAGAAGGTCATGAGGTTTGGGAATAGGGGGAAGTTATGTCCCAGGTACATCGGCCACTTTAAGATCCTTGATCAAGATGGAGTTGTGGCCTATCGACTGGAACTTCCATCTAAAATATTGAAATTACATGATGTCTTTCATGTATCCCTCTTAAGGAAGTACATACCTGACCCTTCACATTTAGTCTCTTCAGATTTGGTACAGTTGGGGGATGATCTCTATTACGAGGAGTAGCCAGTGAAGATCTTAGACCGTAGAGACAAATTTATAGGTAGCAAGACTACTCATATGGTCAAGGTACTATAGAGAAACCATAAGTATAAAGAGGAAACATGGGAACTGGATGAAGCAATGAAGGAAAAGTAACCACACGTATTTTTGTCTTAGAATGTAAAACAAGATTTCAAGGGAGAAATTTCATGAGGGTTGATGAATGTAACGACCTAGTGTTTTATGAATGGAAATTCCATTCTTATAAATATGTAATAAAACCACAAGAAAACACAACATAATGAACTACTAAGTGCTAAGTGACCTTTAAACATAATTTATTTCACTTTTTGGTTGGGATTTCGACAATTCAACATAAACAGTTTCAATTAGTATGTTATTTGGAGTTCGATAAGAAAAACATTTTTTTTTGTGAATAGTAACCTACCTTTATGAATAGTAACATACCCTTGTGAATAGAGATATTCCCTAATTAATAGTAAGCTCGCCTATGATAGTATAAAAATAATATTCTTGTTGAAAGTACGATATACCTATATTTCAGAATAAGTGAATTAATGTTTTAGAACTATTTTTTGATAATAAATAATGATTTTAACTAAATATTAAAATAATCTTATTTAGAAAATTATTTTGGAAAAATGGACTTCATTTTTGGATTCTAAACATCAAAAATAGGTTAGGGTTAATATTTGGGATTTTAATGAAATATGTTAATTTTTTATTAATAGTAAAATATGATAATTTACAATAAATGCTAAATAAGGGATTTATTGATTCATTAATGATGTTCTGTTGATGTAAGCACACATGGTTTGGGATCAAATGATAAAATTACTATTCCTGGTCATGGAATACTTACTATTCTTGGTCTTGTGAAGAAATAATAGTTTAATGATTATAATGTTATGAAAACCCTCCTCTCCTCCCCTATAAACACCCCCTTCACTCCTCCTTCTCTTCACTCCTCTCAAGCCTTGTTCCTTGCCAATATTCTTGCCAAATATCTCCCCAAGATCCTTAACAACGTCCAAAAGCTCCTAGACTCTGCCAAATACCAAAACATCTCCCCTTTATAGGATCTCAAATGAGAATGTCTCATGAGGTAAATTCCTCTTTATGATTCTTTCATTCCTTTTAATTTCTTTTTTTATTTCATTCCTCACTACCCTTCACCATAATAGTATGATAAATCCAGTAACATAAATTAACTTGAATTTTTTCATTATAATGGGATATTTCATTATCTTCTCTTTTTTCCCCACCCTTTTATTTTAAATAAATGAAAACATCCTTTGAGATGTGCTAATTTATCACTTTCAAGGACAATGGTTTATCAATTTCAATTTTCATTAATTCTGGTCATGAAACCATTTGTGTTATGGTTTAAGTGTATTATTATATGTGTAATATATCCTATTTTTTAATTATGAAACCCTTTTGTACTAATGGTATTATGTTATAATGAAAAACATGTTCTTTGTAATTAAACCCACCGATTAACAGAAACAGTTGTCACTATGTTTTTATATAATAATTCAAATTCACTCTATGTAACCAAATTAAATTTAAAAAAATGTGATCTAATTTATTTTTACTAATAAAATATAACTTCATTTCTGGAAAAAAACCTTCATCTTTCATGTCTATCCGAACTTGAATATAAGTGATCCGATCTTTTAAAACCAAGTAAACATACAAGCCCGAACAATGAAATTGAACATCATAACTAATCAAAAAGATTTGAATGAACTAAAAAGGGTTATAATAAATCAATTACATATAGAGGAGGTTATGTACTTATTAATTAATAGTCCAAATTTGTTTATTCTGGCCTTTAATAACATGTGGAGAACACCAACAGATTTAAGGTAGGGGATCCTCACCTTTTCACTCTTAATCAAGATTGTCCTCTATACTATGCCTTTGTATGTGTAATAGAAAATGATGGGTTATGTTTAAGAACCTCCCCCATACTTACCTAATGCTATATAAGTGATGAGAATCCCCTTTTCTCTCTCATAAATCCCTCTTAGTTACACCCGACACCATGCCGATAAAACTGTAATGAATTCTACCCGAACCTTCTTTGTTCTTTCGGGTTTCCTTATATTGCCTTCCAAATAGTGTTATCCTATCTATTTATGTGAATATTATGAATTATGTTTAGTTGAAAAATATTCTTATATAATTACCTTTTCATCACTTTCTTTTGGGGATATACATGTTTTTAAAATATTCTCTCCTTAGAATATTCCGATAAGAAAACCTGTTTTAAGGGGACTTCCCGAATTTTTACCCAAATTTCATTTGAACTCTATCCTCCTTTTTTAGAAACCGTTGTCTTTATAAAATCAATATATTTATTATTAAAACCTTCTAGGTTCAATTCTGGTTTTATATAAAAGATTTTCCTGTTTTCTATTTTAAAATCTCATAAGTATTTTCCTTAAAACAGCACAAAAATGTTTTAATGCTAATAGTTATCAAATACATTTATTATATGTTTTCACTTCTATTTGAAACCACCTACCTTGTTATATTCCTAGTTTACCTTATTAACATCCAAGTATGTTCTAATCCCTTTATTTCATGGAAACATTCATGATACGCTCATTGGTTATGCTTTTTGTCATCATTGTGGTACCCAATTCTTTCAATTGGTACCCTTATGTTTATATATGGTTGATTATATATGATTATATATGTGTTAAGAATATTTATGTTCCAAGAATATTCATGAAAATCTTGAGATGGGTGTGCCCAGATAGCGCTCCAATGCATTGTTTAAGGATAAGTCTCATGAGATGCGATGTGAAATGGGATTGGCGGTTAGCCTTGACCCGCAGAGAAATGGGAAACGGGATTGGCGGTTTGCCTTGACCCGTACTAAACAAATATTTTATGATTCTTACACAACTATATGGTTCCATGATTATATTATCCCATGTGTATATGATATTATTTCATATGTTTCATTCTTTGGATATCATTATGTCATGCCTCCCAACTCATGTGCTTAAGATGTATCATTATGTTCATTCCCTTACTGGGCTTTTCAGCTCATCCCTTTGTTCATGTGTTCCCCAGGGTACCCAAGGAAGATGTAAGGGATCAAAGGAAGTTAGGAGCTCATTATTTAGATTAAATAAAGAATTTTTTTTAGCCCCATGTTTTATGTTTTATGTACCTTGTCTTCTAAGACACTAGACTTAACAATCCTCGGCTTGTACTGTGATGATTAATTATGCTTAAAATCATGAAATGTGATATATTAAGGCTCGAGTCACTATATAGAGTATTTATATTTGGTCTATGCATTAACATTTTTGTAAAACTATCTCATTAGTGAGAGTTTTAATGCCTTCAAAGACCTGAAGAGACATTAATTTATATTTTCCTAAAAGTATTAGAATATAAGGTAGAATTATTGACAGTATTTTATATAAGGATTCAACATTGATATGGAAGACACACCGTGTAGTGGTAATGTTGTTTCATATACTCTTATATAGAAGAAATAGAAAATGTAGGAGCTGGGATAATGACCATCCGAGAGAGTATAACGTCTAATGTGATTGTTTGATGAGTGGAAGATTGATACATATGAGGAACATGGAACGTTCACCTATAAACATTTGGTTATCACAATATTCTTTAATAGGTGAAATATATCAAGCCATTTTATCATGAGTCTTCAGTGATACAGGTGAGGATATTAGTGAGTCATCCAATACTGGTATGGTCTACATACATTGATCATGTAAATCATGTTCCTGAGATAATTGTAGTTATAAATTCAATGAAAGAACATATGTTGAGGTATTATAATTCACAATAGTGAAATTTACATATAGGGATGAAAATGATGAATCATGGAATCCAGAAGCAATTTTGGTGGAAATGTATGAATGCGGAGATTGAATGTTTTATCACTATATAACAACAAAACAAGGGAATGAAGGATGAGCATCAGCAACTCATTGGATTGGTAAAACAACTTCTAGGGAGCATGTTGACGTGGGATGATTTGATGATGTATATCATGAAGATTTTACCAAGGACCCCAAAAAGTAATGATATTTTTTGGATTATAGTATATATGTTTAATAAGGCTTGTCATTTCATGCTCATTCATGGAAAAAATTATTTTGATGATATATGAAGGTAGTGCGTTAAGAAAATCATGAAACTCTATAGTGTTCCCTTTAACATTTTATCATATAGATTAATTTTCTTCACATCGTGGATTTGGTATGGATGGTAGAAGGATGTAGGGATTAAGCTAATAATGAACATGAAATGACCTCAATATATCGATAATTACTTAAATAAAACAATTACCATTTTATAGGATTTGTTTTCAGAATGTGTAATATATTTTTATAGATTAGTGGATGACCATTTGGAATTTTTAGAGTTATTTTTTAAAAATAATTATTAGGAATTGGCTCTTATGGTACATTTAAAGGATCATTATGATCTACTTTTTCTATCACATCTCTGTCACCATGAGGAAGTTAAGGCTATAGTTTCAAGACTAGATATGTTGTTGGAGACTCATTGAAGTTTCAGTTGATTAGGTAGTGACCATTCACTACTCAGATCATGATGATATCTTATCCTGGGTAGAGGAGGTTACCTTTAGAATTCATAGATGATGAACTCATTTTCCTAAGAGTGACCACTTCATTAGGGAATCAACATATATAGAATAATGGGGAGAAAAAACAATTTTAAATTGGAAATCATTGGATGAGCATGAAAATAGGGACCATGGATTACATCATGGATCATAAATATAATTATTTAGGTTCTCATGGTGAGATCTAGGTGAATTAGCTTAATATGTATCAGCCTGATCATTAACATGTGGTCAATTGTGAGCATGTTGTGATTGAACCATATGCATCATTGTTAGAGTGACCAGTTGATATAATCGACTCGAATGATAACATACTATGTGGGACGATGGAACCCCTTTTCTGTATCATATTATTGCACATGGGGAACCTAAATAAATCATCAGATATAGTTTCATATTTTTTTGGTGTAATGCCCCATGTTTATAATGTTGTTTCATAAATTTCACTTCTATAATAAAAGAAGCCATTTAAAATGAATTATTATTCCATCCTTTGAAATTATAGGGTAGTCATGTTAATTATTAGAATGAAATTTTTCTATCTTTTCACAATGCGATGTAATGTTCCAGGAAATACCTTTCTTTCCTATGTGTTTTCCTAAGGCTTGGTGGTGATGAGAAGATATTTAGAGGCATTTTGGATGCTAAGAGGGTGGTTTTGGTCATTTAGGGGGGTCACCATTATATGTTGGTTGGATTTGTGATAGATGTATGGAACATAAGGGATTATAATTTTTTTTATTGGGATGTTCTTATAGTTCATCATTCCTTATTCCGAATAACATAGTTTTTGAAGCCATTTTGTGGTCAATGATTTCATTGTGGCCTTCTAATTCAAAACAACCATCCTTAAATTTCCCAGCATGGGTGTGGTGCCGAGCATGGATACATGGGGGATCTTCTATATATAATGGGGTAAGGACCACACCACACCCATAATGTTGGGTTTGATGAAGGATAATTTCCTAGGAAAGAGAATTATGCTTGGGTGGATGTTTTTTTAGAAAATACATTTCTATAACACCACAATAATGTAAAAGACATAGTGGAGGCTATGGTATAATTGAAACAAAAGAAATTATCACTATTCTTCATTGACCATGACCAGTTTGATGTTGTAAAATGGATTATTTTTTGTAGTGGTTTTATATAAAATTTTAATTTTGTACTTCCCTTATTAATCAACCCATGACCCTCCCTTTGTGCCCTTTCTAATTTGATATTCTCTAATTATACTTGGGTGTGTTTGGCATCTCTATCGCAATATTATTTTGATGACCAAAATTTTAACAATGTAACTATTTTATCGACAACTTTGGTTCCCTATGAGCATCTTATTGTAGGTTATGCCCCCTAGTTCGTGGACAAATAACATGTTTGTTTCAATGACCCTTTATCTTATTATACACCCCCATATTCTATTTCTCATATGTTCATTTTGTCTATTACCTCAATTTTGGTGTACAGTTATGAGTATGGTTTTTTAATGGATTGGAGGTGATATGATCTAAAAAATCATTCTTTATTTATTTTCATTATTGGTCATTAATCATCCATTATTTTATGAATAATTACTAATAAACAAATCACATAAGTGGATTAGTTTTCTTCCCTTATCTTATATTCAATCATATAGTTGTAAATATACATCTTTATGGTTAATGTTTGGAATAACCATAATAATTCTTAAAATGTATTTTAGAAAGGGTTTTTTTGTTTTTGTTTTATCATTAAAATCTATTTCACAATTTGACAACGGTTTTCCTATTGATTTAATAGATTCTGAGTTATCATTTCTCAAGATATAGTATATCATTTTTTTATGTTTCAATTATAAAAATTATGGAATTATGTTAAATATTAATAGTTAATGTTTAAAAAACCTTGTAATTCCTATCGATTAAAAGTAATAAAGTGGAACGTTTAATTATTTTTTCATCTATATAATTGTATAAAAAATAAATTAGATTCTAAGTGATTGTGTAACATGAAACTATTATTCCATACTGTTTATGAAATTGAAAGTCATGGTTGAATGAATTTCTAAATAATTCAATGTTGTAGATACTTGATACCATAGAATTCATTTGGATGTAAACCATGGTAAATGAATTGGTTGATTCAAGATGATAATTTACTAATTGTTAGATAAAGATAATTTTTTGGGTCCCTGAAATCCTATTTTCTCATTATGGATACCGAACAAGGTTCTTGGGCCTAGTTCACTTATATCATTTTTCCCTTGATTCATGTGTGATTTCCTAGGTTAAGGAGTCTTTCTATGTAATATGACATTATCTTGTGATATCTAATGGTTTGGTAATATTTGGGAAAGGGTTCCCATGTTTATGGTAAGAGTTGGAATGTAAGATAGCGATATGCATGTGGATATTCAATGTTCTATCGGGGATGGATATGATACCGACTGAATGGGTTGATCCTAGTCAATCCAACTATTTTTTTCCTGATAGATGTGATTCTATAATGATAATGAATTTTCATTTCATGTCTGATAGTTGGGTTTCTTATTTATACATTCACTTCCAATATACATAATGTTTATGGTTGTGAATTATTTATTCCTCTATTTTTGGTATATTCTATAGATTCCTATAGTAATTGGAATTGTAGAATAACATGGAATATTGAAAATTTTAAACCCTAGGGTTGGTTGTTGAATGGAATTATAAATGGTAATAACTCTTATGTAACCATGGGATCTATTAAATTCTTGCAAGAGGGAATGAATCTTTCGAGTTTAATTAATGTTACCTAGAAATTCTATGAGTTTTATTTTAATAAAACCCTTCTTATAATAATTATATTCTTTTAGGATATATAGTCCATAATAGGGGGATTTGGGTGTTTGAGAGATCATAGTCACCATTGTGTCTCAGGTTAGGATGATTACCATATTGTGGTTATGAACAATATTTAAATTACTATGTCATGAGATTTCATATTCTACCATACTCAGGTTAGCTTGGCGACTGAAACCTAGTGGTCCTTGGAGGGTGGCTTTACCAATATTTACATTTCTAAGGGCCGGATGGTTGACTACCCCTATATCCATGATCTCTACTCTTGATAGTATGTTGTGCTAGTTTTCATGTTTTTTATAATCCTATATATATTTATATATATGGATGTAATTTATTGTAGTTATTTCACAAACATATCACTATATATAGTGTCATATCGAAATTTTTTATTTTATTGTGTAAAGAATGTGATGGATGATATATAATACATGACATATGGGCTGTGATGGATATCATGATCTACTAGTTTTAAATATAGTTATATATATGTTGATTATAGAATGAATTGGTGTATGATTTCATGATTTGTGTTTATGATGAGATAATTTGACTCACATGGGGAATAATATGACATTATTTCCAAGGTGCCTTCAAGAAGTCATACTTTTAGAGAGGGATGACTATGGATGTAAGATATGGTGGAAGAGAAAGAAACTAGTGGGTTAGTTTTAGTGGACTAACTTGATTTTATATTATATTGGATATTATATGATTACATATATGTGATACCTGGCGTGAGATCCCTGACGAGGCTATAAACATAGCATTCTTGATTAGGTGATGAGTTGGAATCAAATTTTAATTCATTAATATTTATTATGATTTCATTAAAATTTTCATGAGAGGATATTAGGGATACAATATGGTTTATATATCATATATATCATATATATAAACTATATACATGTATTTATAATAGTACATAACATTTAGAGGTAAGAAATGATATGCGCTGTTCATGGAGACGGTAAGTCGTACGTACGAATGAATGCTACATTCATTTCTATTTCTTATTTTCATGGAATTAATACAAAATGATACATAGGTATATTATAATTATAGTATAATATCATATATAATATCATTAAATCTATCCTTTATTCATCCCACATAAGGCATTAATGAGTCATATCACTTTAAGGGTCGGTAGTCTGCACTTCCTCCAATGAGATTATCGTATTTAACCACTATGGAAACCGTAATGGATTGATATAATTGGTAAGTACATAATCATAAAAAAATAATAAATATAATATATATCATATATAAATATAGTTCCATCATAATGGTCACCATGAGAGGCGGTAAGATGTAATTGAACAATCATCGTATCGTGAGGCGTTAGTTTTTCATCCACAGAAACATTATGTTCTTCATCCATTAGATGGAGTTTTGTGTAAGTGTAGTTCGAATATTTCTCATAAACACATCCAATTATATTGAGGATACTTTTTTTGTTACAAAATAAAGGAATAAAACGAGGTTAGGGGTTGGATAAGTAAAATAAAAGAAAACAATTTAAGACAAACTGTTACATTTAATTTGGGTAACGCCCTTTGGTTTGAACCAAAGAACTTATTGAGGCGCCTTATGCATAATTTAAGGCTTCTAAGTGGAGGAGAGGGATGTAGAGAGATTAATTGGGTAGATTTTTGATGATAAAAATGGCTTTAGAGGTGTGATCAATTGTTTAGAATGGTCTCCTTTTATAAGGGGGAGGAGGGGCTCTTAAGGAAAAGGTAAAAATATTATTTTATAATATAATGATATTCGGTTTCAAATGGTCCAAACATAAATAAGGTAGAAGATAAGATGACACATATTTGAAATAAAATAATCCAATAATAATTTTACATGTTTTGGAAAATAATTTAATCATTATAATCTTATTTATTTAAATCATTTATTAATGAGGTAAATACTGTATCATTATTGTGTCATAAATAATTTAATTTATTTGATATCTAAAAATTATAAAAAAATACCATCATGTATTAAATATTTTTATATTTACAATGAATATTTATAGTCGAAAATATGACTTATATAACACCATATAAAAATTAATTACTAAAAGATTTTTGTTAATGTCAATTTTGTCTTTACGTTAAATTTATTAATCTAAATTGTCATTATCGATCCAAAGTGGATCAATGGGGTCCCAAAATAGACTCAAAGATGTACATGATCATTAATTATTCAACCATTAAGGTTTGGACAATTTTTAAGGTAACTTTGAATTATTATAATATTCTTTTTACCTTAAATTACCATATTTACTTTTAACTGAGGTAAATAAATGTCAAAAGTTACTATTCACCAAAAATTATTTTCATCTTATTGAACCAGATTTTACTTCTTGATAACAACCATGTATGTTGGATTATTGAAATTAAATTCACATAAGTGGTAAAATTTCATTTAAATGAAAAATTCAGTTTTTTAACTACCACTAAGTGGTTTCACTATTCATCAAAAATTGATGTTTTTCAGAAAAATACCAAAAATTCAGCCTAAGATATAATTGATATTCCAAATTCAAAAATGATGTGTATTTTTAAAAATTAAAAACATAGAAGGGGAATTAATTATTTTTAAAATTAATTCCCGTTCTCAAAACAAATAGCGTGTTTTTAAGAAATAATAACTATCAAATGATTGATACTTGTTTATGTCCAATTTCAAAGTGAAATTAATTCCAATGAACCAAATTGTATTAAATGGTAAAAATATATTTTAATTTCACATTAAAAACAATTAAATATAGAATCTAACCATATAAATAAATTAGATTAAAAGGCACTTTTGTATTAAAATACAATATTTTCACTATTCATTAAAAATGAACTTTATCGGAAAAATTACAAAAAATTACACAAAGTAAATTTTGATGTCCCCATTCTAAGGAAGGATTTTATTTGGTAAATTAGAATGTATTTAAGTGACCAAAACTATATTTAAATAGGGTTCTCCATTAAAAGGTGGTAAATCAGCCTTTTAATTTAAATTATGCTTAAAATTAGATTCATTCACATTTTAAGCCTATAACATTTTATTGGATAAATGTAAATACATTTATCAATAATGTATAATCATATTGTAGTTATTTTGGTTTATTCCCGCCAATAAAACTGCTATAAGTTAACTACCATTTAAAATAATAATATTATATTCTTAGTGTGCAACGTAAAATTTCAAGGAAACCCATTATTGCCTATCGGGTATGCTATCGAACATAGAACCATTTTAAAGTAAAATTTATATTTATTTCACAAATTAAAATATCATATTATTCATTTACTTGGGATGTTACATCCTTCCACCTTTTGGAAATTGCGTCGTCACAATTTTTATTCACTTATCAAAATAAGTGGGGGTATTTATCTCTCATAGCATTTTCAGATTCCCAAGTTGCCTCTTAAACCATATAGATTTTCCAGAAAACCTATACCTGGTGAATTACCGTATTCCGCAACACATGATATCTACGGTCATGAATTTGGACTGGTTTTTCATCATAAGAGAGATTCTCTTCCAACTGAACTACCTCTGGGATCAATACATGAGATGGAACTGGCATATACTTTCTCAACATCGAAACTTGAAAAAAAGTGTGTACCTAGGATAAACATAGAGGTAAATACACTCTCTATGAAATTGATCCAACATTCTATAGGATTTCATAGGGTCCAATGAACCATGGACCCAAATTTCCATTCTAACCAAAACGCATCACACTTTTCCATGGAGAAACATTGAGAAAGACATGATCACCTTCCTCAAAAGAAAGATCCTTCCTCCAGTTATCTGCACAACTTTTTTGTCTTTTCTGAGCTATTCCCATGTTCTTCTAAATCAACTGAACTTTCTCTGCCATCTCTTCTACCAATTCTAGTCCCATAAGCTTCCTTTCACCTACTTCATCCCAAAAACCCGGAGTTCGACAATGCTTTCCATATAATGCCTCAAATGGAGCAATCTGTATACTAGAATGTAAACTGTTATTATATGAAAATACAACCAAAGAAAGATTTTTGTCCCAACTTCCCTGATAATCCATCTAAAAAGCACGAAACATATCCTCCAATGTCTGACTTTTTCATTCTGATTTCCCATGTGATTGTGGCTGAAAAGCTATACTAAAATTTGATTCAGTACACAATGACTTCTAAAGGCCTTTCCAAAATATAGAAGTGAACCTAAGATCACAATCAGATACAATGGAGTGGGGAACACCATGCAACCTGACTATCTCTTTAACATACAACTGATCAAGTTGATCTAGAGACAAAGTATCTCTAATAGGAAGTAAATGAGTAGATTTATTCAATTGGTCAACTATATCCCAGATTGCATTATTACCTCGGGATGTCTTTGGTAATCCCAAAGCAAAGTCCATGGTTATATTTTCCCATTTCCATTCTGGCACCGGTAAAGGAAGAAGCATTCATTTTGGTAAATGTCGCTCTGCATTAACCTGCTGAAAAGTCAAACACATCAATGTAAAATCAGCAATATCTCTTTTCATTCCATCCCACCAGTAATACTCCTGAAGATCTTTGTACATCTTAGTTCTTCAAGGATGAACTGAAAACGGAGATCTATGAGCTTCACATAATAATTCATTCTTCAACGTTGAATCACAAGGCACACATAATCTCTTTCCAATTCTCAAAACAAAATCATTATCAATGTTAAAATCAGGCAACATAAACTTCTGAACCACCACAACCTTTTTCTGCAACTCACTGTCTTCCTTCTGTGATTGCTTAATTCTGTCTGATATAGATGATTTCACTGACACCAGAAACAAAAAAGAATAATTTCCTACAAAAAAAACTTCTATGCCAATGTTAATCAAATCAAAAACCAAAGGATCTCATTCCAAATGTAACATGGTTAATGAATTATTCCTTTTTCGACTCAAAGCATCACCCACTTTATTTGCTTTTCCCAGATGATAAAGGATCGTGCAATCATAATCCTTGATTAATTCCAACCATCTCCTCTGTCTCATTTTCAATTCTTTCTAAGTGAATATATACTTCAAAATTTTGTGATCAATATATATTTCACACTTCACTCTATAAAAATGATGCCTCCAAATTTTTAAATCAAAAACAATAGAAGCTAATTACAAATCATGTGTAGTGTAATTTAACACATGTGGTTTCAATTGACTAGAAGCATAAGAAATTACCTGATCATTTTGAATTAGGACACAACCAATTCCTCTTAACTAAGCATTACTATAGATAAAAAGCTCACCATTTCTAGAAGGTAGTTCTAAAACTAGAGCAATCTCCAATCTTCATTTCAATTCCTAAAAATAATCATCACATTATTTTTTCCAAATGAACTTGACACCTTTTCGAGTTAACTTAGTCATTGGAGTAGATAACCATGAAAAATTATCAAACGAACCTTCAGTAATAACCTGAGTCAACTTAGCCATCACTGAAACAAACTGTTCAATCCTGATTCTGAAAAACTCTAGATACTGATTTGGAAGGTCATTTCCCTTTGTATACCTTTCCAAAAAAGATGCTCTTTTTCAACTAAGAAAACCCATTTTTAACACAGAAATATCTTAGCCAAAGAAATATGGTAATCTGTAAATTCTATATCACATAAATCATACCAAAAATTAATTTTTGTACATTAATTTAACAATACCCTAACTCCTAAAGTTATCTAAACCGACCTCTGATACCAAATGTAAGGACCCAACCTTAAGACACTACATAATCTTGAATTAAATGAATAATTCACATTGTGGATATTTTCAGGTTTATAGTTTTAGAGAGTTAGGCCATAACTATTAAATCTCAAAATATCACAAAGTAAACACTTCTACTATGTTTCCATTTTTTTCATAAAATAAAACCTCTTGAAAAAAAGAGTCATGTCTAGTTCCATGTTTTAGACAACATGACTTTTCCTTGATCCCATCCTTGACCATATTCATCTTTATGTCCTGTGAAAAAATTTCAAAACATGGGATGAGCATACAAAGCTCAGTAATGGTTATAAAACAATGAATGAAAAATATTTGTTCATAATTACATACAACATGTAAACCATGAATACATTTACATAAGTATTAATTTTCACCTTTATGAAGTAGTAAAATACTCTGCATTGAATAAAAGATCATTACTTACACTTTTGTAACCAAAAGATTACTATAAAACCCATATAAAGAACACATAACATATAAAGATATCTTGGGACATAAACATACGTAAATGTAATAACCATACGGTCGACTTCCACACATATAACTAAATGGAATAGCCATACGGCCGAATTCCATACCTAATGCATTGGAGGTTATAACATAACCAGAAGTCCTGGTATTCACGGTACCACCTGTCATTTGGTTTATCACATAACCACCCATCAAATGTCCAAGTTCTAATATATAATCATATCACATACAACAAATATAAAGGAAAGGAAACATTTCCACATTTCAATCACAATATATCACTTAAATTTATTTACATAACAAATCCATTTTCAAAACCATTTTCAATACCAAAAATACGTAAAAGATTATATAGTATTTATTTTCATTTAAAAAACATTACGTCTTGTTGAGAAAGCCAAAGATCAAATAATACTCACGGAGGCGGAAACGGTCGTTGTCACTGCTTATGTTAAAAAGAAACGTTTTTTTGTCGTTCAGTAAAATGCTTCATAGAAAAAGATTCCCTTTGAAAAGTCAAGGGTGTTTATACTGCATATAAAATAAATTCATGTATTAAAACAAAATATGCATCAATTAAATGAGATTGAGACGAAGTCCCTTACCTGGTGTCCGACTTGACTTGATCATTCTTTAATCTCCTTAATAATAAACTAAAGTTAATTTCTACTTGATTAAGAAACTTTTTCAAGTTTATTATTCCTTTTATATAACTTATTACCATGTTATAAACATTATGTAATCATTTATGTTAATAACATTCATTTTTTCGATATTTGGTACTTGTGTCAAAAGTGAACACATTATATTTACATGTTTTCCATGTGGTCAATAGTCCATTATATCCCGAATTATATTCATGATTTCGATATCATATATATCATATATATCCAGTATATTCATTTATTTATAATAGTACATAACATTTGGAGGTAAAAATTGAAATGCACCGTTCATGGAGATGGTAAGCCGTACGTACGCATGAACGCTTATTTCATTCATATTTCTTATTTTAATGGAATTAAAACATAATGATACATAGGTTTATTATAATTCCAGTATAATTTCTAATATAATATCATTAACATGATCTTTTATACATCCCACATAAGTCATTAATGAGTCACATCACTTTAAGGGTGCGGTAGTCCGCACTTCCTCAAATGAGATTATCGTATTTATCCACTATAGAAACCATAAAGGCTTGATATAATTGGGAAGTACAGAAGAATAAGGAAATCATAAACATAATATATATCATATATAAATATAGTTCCGTCATAATGGCCACCATGAGAGGAAGTAAGGTGTAATTGAACAATAATCATTTCGTGAGGCATTAGTTTGCTATCCACAGAAACATTATGTTATTCATCCATTAGATGGAGTTGTGTGTAAGTGTAGTTTAAATATTTTTCATAACAACATCCTATTATATTGATGATACTATTGTTGTTTCAATGTAAAGGAATAAAAAGTGTTTAGGGGTTGGAGAAGTAAAATAAAAGAAAACAATTTAAGAGAAACTATTACCTTTAATTTGGGTAACTCCCTTTGGTTTGAAACAAAGGACTTCTTGAAGTGCCTTCTGCCTAAGGTAAGGCTTCTAGAAGAAGTATAGGGATGTAGGGAGCTTAACTGGGAAGAGTGTGGACGAGGAAAATGGCTTGAGAGGCGTGAGCAATCAGTTATATGTGGTTTTCTTTTATAAGGGGGAGGAGGGGCTCTTTAGAAAAGTGTGAAAATGTTATTTTATAATATAATGATATTGGGTTTAAAATGGTCCAACAATAATTAAGATCAAATATAAGATGACTCATACTCTTAATAAAATCATCCAATCAGAATTTGACATGTTTTGGATAATAATGTAATCATTATAATCATATTTATATGAATCATTTAGTAATGAGGTAAAAACTACATCATTATTGTGTCATAAATAATTTAATCTATATGATGACTAAAAATTAATAAACAAATACCATCATGTATTAAATCTTTATAGATTTCTGATGAAAATTTATAGTCTAAAATATGACTTATATAGCACTATATGAAAACTAATTACTAAAATATTTTTGTTAATGTCAATTTTGTCTTTACATTAAATTAATTAATCTAAATTGTCATTATCACTCCCAAGTGGCTCAATGGAGTCCCAAAATAGACACAAATATTCCCATGGTCGATAATGACTCAAACAATAATGTTTGGACAAGTGTTAAGGTAATTTTTAATTATTATAATATTCTTTTTTACCTAAATTTCCCTATTTACCATTAACCGCAGTAAATAAAAGTCAAAAGTTACTATTCATAGAAAATTATTTTCATCTTATTGAACCACATTTTACTTAATAATAACAACCATGTATGTCGGATTTTCTAAATTCAATTCACAGAAGTGGTAAAAATTCGTTTAATTGAAAAAGTTAGTTTTTTAACTACCACTAAGTGGTTTCACTATTCATCGAAAATTGATGTTTTTCATAAAAATACCAAAAATTCAGCCTAATATATAATTGATATTCTGAATTAAAAAATGATTTATATTTTTTCAAATTCAAAAAATATATGTGGAATTAATTAATTTTAAAATTAATTCCCGTTATCATAACAAATAGAGTGTTTTTAAGAAACAATAACTATCAAAACATTGATACTTGTTTATGTCCAATTTCAAAGTAAAATTAATTCCAATGAGAGAAAATTGATTAAATGGTAAAAAAAAATTTAATTTCAAATTAAAACCAATTAAAAAGATAATCTAACCATATAAATAAATTATATTAAAAGGCAGTTTTGAATTAAAATACAATATTTTTCACTATTCATTTAAAAATGAACTTTATCAGAAAAATTCCAAAAATTTACACAAAGTAAATTTTGATGTCCCTATAATAAAGAAGGATTTTATTTGGTCAATTATAATGTATTAAAGTGACCAAAACTATAATTAAATAGGGATCTCTATTAAAAGGCGGTAAATCCGCCTTTTAATGTAAATTATGCTTAAAATTATATTCATTCACATATTTAGCCGCTCAAATTTTATTGGATAAATGTAAATACATTTAACAATCATGTATAATCATATTGTAATTAGTTTTTTTCATTCCCACCAATACAACGGCTATGAGTTAACAACCATTTAAAATAATAATATTATATTATTAGTGTGCAACGTAAGATTTCAAAGAAACCCATTGTTGCGTATCGGGTATGCTATCGAACATAGAAACACTTTTAAAGTAAAATTAATATTTAATTAATAAATGAAAATATCTTATACTTATTTTACTTGGGATGTTATAGAGAATGATATTGAAATATCGTATGGAAAATTTCTTAAATAAAATGACCCTTATTTGAAAATAAGTTTTTAAAACATGAAACTATTTCTAAATATTTTTCATTGAAAATAGCATTGAAAACATCTAACATAATCATTAAAAATTATCTAATTATTTTGTGTGGAAAATATTATTCCTTATTTGAATAAATTTTTCATAAAAACATAAATAAATTTAAAAATAATTTAAATTTAAAATAAACATGGAAACATAGAAACATAGAATCAATTAATATAATGTTCCAAAAAATGGAAATATCTGTTAATTCATAACATGTTAAAAAAATATTCCTTTCAATTTGTCGGTAAAAAGCAAACATACGTTGTTTTTTAAATTGACATGATGAATCCTTTCAAAAAATTTATAAAAATCCATAAATGGGATATATTTTCATTAATAATTTATTTTAATAATGTGAAAAATATTCCAATTTTTTTTTTATAAAATTCATTTTAGAATAAAAAGTAATTTTGACTGAAATCATATCATTTCTTGAAAATATTATTTT
The DNA here is from genome assembly GCA_963277665.1 of Viscum album. Lineage (NCBI taxonomy): Eukaryota > Viridiplantae > Streptophyta > Magnoliopsida > Santalales > Viscaceae > Viscum > Viscum album. The sequence goes on along the minus strand of OY728121.1, from coordinate 1,026,072,520 downwards.
GATATCATGATTATGTAAAGAGAGGAAACTTTACAGAGAGGAATTAATATCCAAAATCAACTATTGGATAAAAAAATTAATGAGTTTATATAGAGATATATAAAAAAAAATTATCATTAGAATCATAATCATAAGAATTCTTGATAAACAATGATATTTTAATATAACAACATAACATCATTGGTATGTTTTAATCATAATACTCATCAAATAATAACATTAAATGAAACATAAAATATATTTTAAGTAATTATATTTATGATGCATCATTTTAATGTTTCAATATATAATCCTCATAGAGGAAGATAAGTTTATAATTGAACATATCCCTTTAAGAAGGAAAAATGAGTTAAAAAACCCTTACTTCTTTGGAGACTTTTGACCCAAAATAACCAGGAATCATAGATCCTTATAAAGATATGAAAATTCCAATAGAACTTGATATCGTCATCAAATAATAAAGTCATGAATAGCCTCCTCATCCTTCAACTGTGGAACCTCTTCTTCCTTCTGCCAATGAGACTTCTAGTTATACAAAACCATAAACAGACTTTAGTGTTTTTAAATGTGGGATAACATGTTTACCTAGATACACATTTATCCTTACCCGTGAATAGAGGGATAAATATTTGGATTGATGAAAATGGACAACACAAGGGAAAAAAATCAAAACAATTTAGCTGTTTCATTTCATTTCTATCTCGTGAAAGATTAAATATTTTTTAATGTGATTTGATAAGTTTTTAAAAAGTAGCATTATATTTTTTATAAGAGGAATTTTTTATAACACTAATTATTATTCTTATACTTATTTTCAGACATTTTTATGAATATAAGTTTGTTTTCTTTCATTTTATTTTAAATATTACATATCCGACAATAAAATATTAAGGTTATTTTTTATGATTTTAATATATGATATAGATGAATTTCAAATATACCCAAACATGAAATTCAATTTTTATTGAATGAAAAAAACCATTTCATATATATCATTTTATATACTAGAATATAGGGAATAATATTCTTGATAATTGATAATAACTGTAATCACCTAGAATATTACCAAAGGAATTTCCCATAGGAATATATAATTAGGTCTTATTTAGTAATGTAATTTTTATATAATTCACATACACCACATGAAAAAAACTATATTTTATTCTATAAATGAAAAAATTACATTTAAGGAATAAATTGGTCTATGATAATTTATAGTAAAACAATGGAAAAAATATAAAATAGGATAACAAAAACAGGATAATTTGGAAGTAGTCGATCCCCATGAATAGTTACTCTAAAAGCCCAAATAACATATATTTTTATTTATTTTTGGGTAATCCCCATTTAAAGGGTTTAGAGGGAACCCTTATATGACCATAGGCCCATTGAACAAGGCCCAAACATGACCCAAAAGGCCCAGAGGAACAAGGAACAATACATGACTATGATGCCCTAACACTTAACTACACATGAAATAACCCATTCATATCATCAATATCATTGAAGGCGCATATCTCCCCACCTCACATTGTTTATTTCTATTATTTCCCCATGTTGAGAGGCAAGGATCATGGTAGTGATGTAAATTATCATAAATTATCATTCTTCCAATATATTTAGTTCTACTTTGGTGGTTTCTACATTCCTTGAACCAACTTTCATTCTGACACCTATGTGGTCATCTCAGGTTGCTTTATGGTTTATGTGGCCAGTAGGAATTGTGGCCCGAAATCCCTATATGCGAAATATACTTTATGGCCTAAAGGTACATAGTTTCCTAAAGGCCATGTGGCCGGAATTCCATGAGACCTATAGGCCCAAATTAGTGGATCGAAGGCTCAAATAGGATGAATAACTTTGCATACTACAATACTGCATAGTACTTTATATAATTACTTCTATAGTAACTTGGAAATTCATCCCCATATGGATTTGATCTTCGGTCCTTCGGATGCCATGCAACATCCTCTACTAATCAGGTACATGCACATTAGAAACCCCCATAATAATAACACTCACGAACTAAACTATGGAATTGATATAGAATATTATTAATGAAATAACGAAATTTAAAATTAATATATATATAACATTAATAGAAAGTATAAGTTCGTAGTGAGTGTATAAAATATGAATTATTTATTGATATTTTTGAACCCATATTATTATTAAAATTTTGACCATTAAAATGGTAATATGACAATTTGAATATAAAATTCACCATTAGGAATAGTAACTTCAATATTATAATACTTTTATCACTTTTGGAAGTTTAAAATAATATTTCAGTAAATTATAAACTGAAAATATGTTATATTTATATTATGGATCCTTTAAAAAAATTATTTAATAATGAATAAATAAATATTGGTATTTTTAGAAAACATAAATCATTTTTTCCCTTTTATAATAAATATATTAACATAAAAGAATGTTTAAATTTGTATAATGTGTTTATAAATTAATATTATGTTGTATTATAATTATAATATAATTTAAGATATAATAGAAAATTTAACAAAGGTTACAAAATTTGATGTAATATTATAATTTTTTTATTCAAATAAATAATATTTTTTTATTATAAATTAAATTACTCAACATAGAAAATTATTTTAATAAAATTGATTTCATTACGGAATATCAATTTTTATAAATATAATGTCTATTTATTTTGGATTTTTTCAAAGAAAATCATTTCATGCTGAATTTCAAATATGTGGAAACAAGACATTTAACTTTTTAAGAAAATAATTAAATTTTTTAATCATTATTAATATAATAATACATTAGATAAAACTCACATTAACAATATAATTTATATATTCACAATAATCAATAATATTTATAGTCTTGATCCAAAATAATAATCTAATGTATATAATATTCAAAAAAACTCCTCTCCCCCTCCACTTAAAAATACCACACATCACCAAAACCCCCTCCTCACAACTTCTAATCATTGGGTATTTAAAAATATATACCAAAATAGATTCCTAATACTACACCCACAACATATTTTATGTGGAACAATACAATGACAATTTCATAAATCCTTAAGGTCTATCATAGCAGGAGATGACCAAATGAAGAGGTTAAATTCCGAAATAACATGTTTCATTTTTTTTCTTCTTCCACTCCCATATTTTCAATATGATACTATTCATTTTATAATCGGTATTATAAATAAAATAATATGTTATTATAATGTTGGAATATCATTCCTCCACTCTCCTAATTTTTTTATTAATCTAAAGTTGTTTTTATAATATGCTTCGTTCACCATATCCATGAACAAGAAAGTGTTTCTCTCTACCACCTCTATGGTAGGATACATAAACAATATTAATCTAATGATTAATTATTATAATTATATTATAAATTAAATAATGTTATTTATTTTTAAATAAATCATTTAATTAAATTAATTAAATCTAGTTTATGGAGTTCGATAAAAGAACATTAAAAACTAACCATATAACATTAGTCTTTTTATAAAAACATTCATCCCGAAGTCATAAAGGATTTGGGTATTTGGTACCATTTCAATTTCATGAAGTATATCAATATAATTTATATTCACTTATTATTTTTTATTTCCATTTGATAAGAACTACATTAATTATCCAAAAGTTATCTTACTTTTGAATCATGTAATGAACTCCATCGAGAAAACAAAATTTTCATTATATCTCAATAAAATAGTCGTTAATAAACATAATATAATTATAATACATAATATAAATATGGGAAATATTAATAATAATGTAATTAATGACTTTAATATTCTTATCTTGGGCATTTAGTGCAAGTACTGAATGATTTGGGAACATAAGGTAAGGGATCACCCTGAACCACCCTGTTATTTAGGTTATGACTATTCTCTCTTGGTCACATTATATATATCCCATTATTGTTATGTAATTATTCTAAATTACATATATATATTAATATTATATATATAATTAGAATATTATCAATTTATTTAATAGATTTATAATTTAATTGAGTTCATTTCCTTGATTCCTATATTAAAATCATGCTCTGGTATGGGAATGTTTTCTATCCCATAATCCATTTATGTACGAGTCACTAATTTAATTATTCTCATTCACAATTTCATTAATTATAGTAATAATATACTCATAAAAATTATAGTTACATATGGTTTTCCATGAATATTTCAATATTATCCTTTCTCCAAAAAATATCAACTCGTTCATTAAAGCATTGTTTTCAAAGATCATTTCTACAGATAATTCTCTATATTTTATCGTATTTTTTTAAATAGAACCCTATATTTTTAGGCCTAATATTATTTATTCAGATATAATATTACAAAATATTTAATACATTCTTCAATTTTTAATTTTAAATAATAACCTTTTATTATTATATGATGAAATACTATTCATCCGATTTCATTTAATAGGTAATTATTAGGTTTATGCCTTACGGTTGATATATTTTTATTGAAAACATTATCATGTATATGTTATGATAGGTAAAAATGGATATTTCATTAACTCAATGGGTATTTTTTTATACCATGAATTAGTATGAATGGAAATTGGGAGTAAAAATAATTCATTATATGTTTTTGTGTTGACAGTTATATGTGAGTTATGCTTATTTAATGTTTCTTATTTCTTCCTCATTCCTAAATTTCTGTCACACTTGACCTGACACATCTGAATTATTTATTTATTTATTTTCTTAACATCATTAAATTTATTTACAAGGTACTTTTCAGAAAAAAATGTCAGTTCATGGGAGAATTGAAGAAGACACCTAGTTGGAACACAGTTTGGGGAAACCCTTTATCCTAGATAGTGGAACTATCACAAGAATTCGCCCCTCCCCAAGAGACCAGCTGGTTCGTGAATATTCATAGATAGGAAACTATGTTGTTGGATCATAGTCTAATAGTATGTGTTTTCAAATAGTGTGGTCCATTGTGTTTTAAAATTTTAATTATATTAAATTAAAATTAGGTTTACAATAATAATAATAATAATAATAATAATAATAAAATGAAATGTTATTGTTGTTATTATTATTGTTATTGTAGTTATTTTGATTAGTATTATGATTATGATTATGATAATAATTGTTGTTGCTGTAGTTATTATTCTAAATACCCCCATACTCACATTTTACCATGGGTTGTGTGACATCCATGTTCTACATGGCTCCAGGTCGGGCTCTACTTCCCCATCCTCTCCCTCTAATTGTCAATTATTATTCCAGTTTCTGGAGGGATCATCTCTTAGGAGTCTCTCTTATAAACATCATCATTATCCTTTATCTATTTCGGGGTTTTCTTTCTCACCAGTGTAGAGAACATGCCTAGGAGAATCCATTACATGATTTTTAGTATTCCTCAAGTTTATTCATGACATTTATGGTTCCTGGGTTCCTTTAGGGAAAATTCCTCCCATATCCATCTAAGGAATTGGGTGATCCATTGTTTTTATCAATGTTTCATTCTACTTCCAACCTTTGGTAGATTTTTCTTTTAGGTGTATTATGATTTATGAGTTTCTAGTATTCTTCTCTAGTTTATTTTGGATCATTATTCATGACGATGACTGACACATATATGCCTGGGTAAGATATATATAAATATATCCTCTTTGTAAAAATTCCTCCACACTGATGGAAGTATTTATATTCTAGCTAGGTGTATTTATATATATGTGTAAAAATTCGTGTTCATTTATATATAAAATCATGGACACGATTTTTCATCAACAAATGAAGCATGTTTCATGGAGGTTACCTATTTCTTAACATTTAATTTTAAATCTACATATTCTTTATTTTATTTATATTTTATTTGATTATTATAATAAGTCAAAATTCTTTATAAATTATTTTTGTTTCTTGGAAACTAGTTTCCACTTGTTTTCTATGATTTTCGTTAAGAACCTACATGTGTTCAATTTGTATAATTTTCTTTAGAGGCTTACCATTGATGGGTATGTATGATAATCTTTTTAAAATGGGTTTTTAAATGATTTAAAACATGTGAAAGGTGTTTTTGGAACTCTAAATCATTGGTCAAATGTGTTCTCTGTAATGTAACTGTTTAATTAATGATATATGTATTTGTTAGGATTTGGAAAAATTTTATGGAAGAATCCCTCATATAGAATACCAATTTCCTTGGAAACATTATTTACATATTAAACATGTTAATTTTGTTGTGTTCTTAGTGAAGAGTCTTGTTCTTTCATTATATGTGACTTAGTAGTGGTAGTGCATGTGGTGGGAGTTCAAATGTAAGATGGTGGATATGATCTTTTGTAAAGAAGGTGATATGTATGTATACAATAAATTTGAATAACTCATCTCCATTTAGTTATCATGGGAATCCCTGGGTAGTTATGTTAGCAGATAGGTACACATGATGCACTATTTAAGATTAATCACTATGCATTGGCCCAGGGTAAATAACATGACTTCTTCAGGGATGTGGCCCTCGTTTAAGCTATGGAGGGAGTCACTGGGTGTCAGGGAAGTGTTTATTGATAACTGGCATTCATATTGATTGATTATGTGCTAGTATGATAGGTTTTTCAGAGTCCATTTTGACCAACACCCTAGATTCCACGTCCTAGGATTACAGATACATTATATTCATCAATTGGACACTATTTTTATAATGTTACACCCTTTCTATTTATTTCATAATAAAACTATTATTCCAACACTAGTTACCTTTTAATGGGATTATAAAAATTAATTTTTTGCGATTAGGAAACTATTTTGTAAATTTATTGGAAAATCATTTTTCATTAAGATTGTATCTTGTTACATGTTTCTGAAAATATTGTAAAATCTTATTTTTACACTGTAATTTCCAAAAAAACATGAATTTTTTTAATTTTAATGCTATTGGATATGGAATAGTTTTTCAAGGTACACCTACTATGTATTAATAATGATGCATGAAGATATATTTTTATTTTTATATTCTAGTGCAACATCATACTCGGACTAGATCATCATGGAGTGACATTGGTTCAGTAGTTGGTGGTGAATCGTAGGGTCACATAGAGGGAATTTTGGCCTTATTACATTCCCATTATAGGGTTTATTTTTATTTTTAAGATTATATGTAATAAATTTTATTTATTATTTTATAAAAAACTGCCAATTTAGTATATTTGAGGCCCAACATTAGTTTCCAGCCCTGGATGATCGGGATCGCCACTCTGGCCATATTGCATGTAAAGACCCAAAATTTATGTATATTTTTTGTTAATTATATGGAATTATTACCAGACTGTGAAAATCAACGACACGTGATTCTGAGTCCCAAAGATCCCGGAAAAGAATTTTTACCTTTTTAAAGGTACATTTATTAAATGTGCAATCGTAGATTTCTATCTTTTGAACTAGTGCTCGGATTAAAAATATGAGGGCACCATTGTATTCGCAGTATCTTAATTTTCTAACGAGAATATTAACTTCGACCGACAATGGTCAGACGAAAATATAAAATTTTGGACATTCGGAAAAAAGAATTTTCTGTATTTTATTTTATTCTTTTTCTTCCACCGTTGAGTGGTAGATGTTTGAACTATAGTCTAATGAATGTCAGTAAATTAGGGTCATTTAATGACTCTTACCATTGATTGTGTAACTAAAATGCTCATGTGTTTAGTATGTTCCTTAATTAGTATTCATTAATGAATTATAATAATGAACTCAACTTCGGATTAATTAGATCTATTAATCTAACTGTTGGAAAGAAAATTCAAAAACCATGAGAGGAAGCTTTAATGAAACTCTAATGACATAACACTCCGATGAAGAATGGTGATCGATCGATGATCGTTGGAGAAATCGAACCGGACATTGACAAATGACATCAAACGTGGATCCCTCCCTTAGTCCGTAGTGGATTCAACCGAATCCATGTAGGGGATTTATGTGTGCTTAATTTCTCTCTTTTCCCATTCATGAATAATATGGAGATTATGGATCAACCAACCAAATAGTTGATCCCAGTTTCATTATTTATTGCAGGAGGATTTTGAGGGGTTACAATTTGGGGTTTTACATAATCATTTAATGATTATTATTCCACCCTTTTGAAAAAACACTAATGTAGAGGATGAGGGAAAATCCTAAAAAGGTACAGACGTTGTGCCACCCTTGAGTTTGGTTCATTCATTGTGGTTGACTGAGAAATGTTGTGGTAAAGTGATTTTGTGGGATTTTCCATGAATGTGGCAACCTAGGAGGCCCATAGGCATAGATGGGATGAAAAACAAACAATTAGAGCATCTCTAGTGGCCCGCCGAAGCAATTGCTAGTGCGGCACCACCTGGGTTGTGGCACCACTGGCGTGACAGTAGGAGCAGCGGCCAGCCGGGCAATAGTAGGTGGAAAGAACTGATGCCCCGTGCATGAGAGATGAATCATGTTCGGGCCACTCGGGGGGACGAACGCCCATCTCTAGACGCTCGTTTCGAATAGAGGGGTGGTGCCCCGAAATCGCCGGCAGCTGTTCGAACGGGACGCACCACATCTGGTCGGCACGTTCAGCCCGCATCCCCGTGTACCTATTTTTTTTTCAGGTAGGCTTGACCCACTGGCCGGGCCAGACCCACCCATTTGGCAGGGTCCACTGAACAGGCCGGACTGACCAACCGGGTCGGACCCCTATGAGACCTGGACCTGACCAGCACCGTTTCACTAAAACTGGTGTATCTCTAATACCGGGTGTCTGATTGATGCGCTGTCTATGGTAAGAGAACCCTTGAAACAAGGAGGTCCTTCTGAGATACTCTAATTGAGTTTTGAAAGAATTTGGACTATGGCCAAGTTGGATTGGACTCAAATCCAAACGAGCCCTATTTGCCTTTTTGTCTATATCTCACAGACCTAGTGTCTGATTGACACGTTGTCTATCGCATTGGAACCCTTAAGACAATGTGGTACTTTGGGTTAATTCTTCTTGATACATTGTGGAGGTTTAAATACAACTGGAGGATTGAGGAGTGAAACCTATGAGAATCAATTGTACTATGTGTGGGAATCATGTGGCTGACTGTCAAGTGAAGAGAGACCGTCTCTGGATCCGGGTTAGAATGACCCTTTGTGGGTCAATAGTAGAGAGACCCTATTTGGATTTTTGGTAGTGAGAACTTGTTTGGATCAGTGGTTGTACGGCGCTGTGTGGATTGGCGGTAGTGAGACCCTATGTGGATCGGTCGTAGTGCGAACCTGTGTGGATTGGCCATAGTGCGACCCTGTGTGGATCGGTAGTGGTGCGACCATGTGTGGATCGGCAGGAGAGTGACCCTTTGTGGATCAGCAGTTCAAGGACCCTTCATGGATGGATAGAATAACCTCTCTACAGAATAAAATGATCTAGATTATGACTAATAATCATTATTCTTCTTCTCTAATTTGTATACCTGGTGTGACTTTCCTTTTACATTGTGCATTATGTTTGAGATAATGCTTTGTGGTTTTTCCTCTGTGAAATTTTGAGAGACCTTCTGGGGTCTCAGGGTCCTTACTAGGTATTTTTATACTCACCCCCACATGGGATTTTCCTGCACCTTATTTTGTATTATACAGACGTGGTGAGCAGCAGTGATGACAGAGGACAAGTTATACCTACCATTATTGTAGGATCCTTGGCGAACGAACTTCGAAGAAAGTCTTCCCCTTTTTTATGTAATTTCATTCCTATTGGGATTTTATACTAGCCCCTTTACTATTAGAAATTACTTTTACTCCCATTGGTGGTTTTTTAGTGGTTATACATTTAATTTTTCATTTAATTTTTCTTGTGCATAGTGTGCCATATATGTGTGTGAATAGGATCAAAGGAAATGCCTTACTATTTTTTGGTTTTTCATTTCCGGTGCTAGTCACTAGCCCCTAGCCTATTGAAGGTGGTCTTTGGGTAGTCACGACGTGGGCCCCAAGGGATTGGTCGAGACAAAGTGGTATCAAAAGAGGTCATTTCTACCAGATGAAGTATGATTACAAATGTTTTTCAATGGGGAATTATTGTTCAGTTTTTTGGGTTCTATTTTCAGTTCGAGGAGTCCAATATTAGTGCAGCAGCCGACGTATCCATACACCAAGACCCTGAATTATGATTTCTAGCTTGTTAAATAAATTCTTTAGTTTCATGTGTTTTGAAAATGGTGTTTTACTTTTGATCTCTTTGAGTTAGCTCACCTGGTATAAGTTATTGATCGTGGCACACATGTTTCTTTATAGGATGCCACCAAGAAGACAGAAAACCAAAATTTATGTAAGAAATCATGATGACGTTCCACTGAGAGATGATTTGTCGATGTAGGGCCCTCTTATGGTGATAGAACCCTTTGGTGGTGTACCAGCAGCACGAGCACCCATAGGGAAGTATTTTCCACCAACCCCACTAGAAGACTATGCACATCGACTGAGTGTTTTTCATGAGTTACAGGGACAGAGACCTACGATGTTTCGAGGTGAGAAAGATCCACAGGCAGCTGAGGACTGGCTGGAGGCTGTTTCATGAGTCTTCCATTTGGTCGAGACACCAGAAGACCAGATGGTGATCAGAGATGCTTGTCTCTTTCAGGTCACAATATGTAGATGGTGGAGCCTGATGCTCTAGATGCATGAGGAGATAACTCTTTCCTTGTTGGAAATCAAGAGAATCTTTAGGGATGTGCTTGTATCAGTGACACTATGCTATGTGCGTATTAAAGAGCTAATTCACTTACAGAAGCGCAGCCTGACAATAGCCCAATAATCTGTGAGATTTACTGACCTCTCAGGCTACTCCACTGATATGGTACGAGACCCTTTCTTCAAGGTGAGATCCTTTGAGAAGGGCCTCTGATGGGAGATCAGATCATCGATGATATCACTCAACATCCCGACACAGGATATAGTGCTAGATCGAACAATATTGGTTGAGATATTACATGCTAACTAGGCAGAGACGGTGAGAGACACAACTAGACAACAGGTAGAAAAGTCATATATAGTAGGTAGTGGGTAGATGACACCGAGATCCAAGAAGGCAAGTACATCTAGAAGACGACCCTTGGATGTAGGGTCGGAGGTGAGGAGCTCACAATGAAAAGGAGATAATCAGAGGAGAAGAATATGATACTCGTGTGGAGGGAATCATCACATATCTCGCAACATCCAGACCTATCGTACTGATGATCAGTAGATGGTTGACGGGCCACCGAGGCAGTGGAAAAAGATTGAATGAGGAAGTCCACAGGGGTGCAGATGTGGTAGAGGAGCATGCCATGCAGTTAGAGGTGAACGACAGTTTGAGGTACTACCACCACCACCCCTAGGTGGTCTGCCCCGACCCTAGGGAGTAGGTGGACAAGGACGATATTAGCTTCTAGAAATAGAGGTCTATGACTATGAAACTATGGATATGATTCGAGTTACAATCTGTTTCTAATCCACCCTAGCTGCAGTTCGTATAGACACATGTTCCAGTCACTCTTTCATTCCCACAGCTCTCGTTCGGAGCTCAGAGATTCTAATGGAGCTTTTGGCTCGATCTATACACTTAAAGAGTCCTAGATGAGAGGATTTAATTATTAAAAATTGGTGCAGGTAGTTTGAGCTTACTCTAGGATGCGAGATCTTTGGATTGCATCACCTAGAAGAAATCTTGAGGACTTACAATTTCATGTTGGGTATGGACAGGCTATCCAATGTCCATGCTCTGATCGACTGTTTCAGGCGCAATGTGTGGTGTTTCCCTGAGGATGGGTTCAGTTTTTTCTTCACTGGTGAGAAGGAAAAATTTGTAGTATAGGATGGAATTTCATGGAGGAGGGTGCAGTTGATCACTCATTAGTTGTCTAGCCTCTCCCTCGCTGTATTGAATGAGATGAGTATGAACTATCATATTATAGGGGATGAGTATGCATATGTCTTCTCTAAGGATGTTTTAGTACTACCACTTCACAGAGAGGTAGACATCTACATCGACCAATACCCCGGGACAACACCGATATCTACGCCAGCTTATTGGATGGTTCCCATGGGGCTTCTTGAGTTGAGGGTATAGTTGGAGGACATGCAGAAAAGTGGTTCGTAAGACCCAGTGTCTCTCCAAGGGCAGCCCAGTTTTTGTTCGCCAAGAACACATATGGGAGTCTGAGGATTGTTGTGGACTATCGGTACCTGAACCAGGTGGCTATGAAAAACAACTATTCTATTCCAAGGTTTGATGGCCTCTTATACTAGTTGAAGTGAGCACAGTGGTTTTTGAAGATATACCATAGATCAGTCTATCATCAGCTCAGGGTACGAGATGAGGATATACTGAAGATAGCCTTCAGATGGAGGTATGGAAACAAAGAGTTCTTGGTGATTCCCTTCTACAAGACCAATTCCCTGGAGGTGTTCATGGGACTCATGAATTCGTTCTTCTAGACTTACCTCGATCGCTTCATGGTGGTCTTCATTTTTGACATCTTGGTATACTCGGTGTCGGAGGAGGAGCATGCCAAGAGTCTGCATATTGTTTTAGAAACACTTCGAGAGCACCATATTTATAGAAATATCTTGAAGTTATAGTTCTAGATACAAGAAGACCACTTTTTAGGACATTATATCTCAGAGGATGGAGTTTTAGTGGATCTGGAAAAGATAGAGGCAGTACATGCTTGGTATCCACCCAAGAGTGTGACTGATGTGCAGAGCTTTTTTGGATTGGTTGGGTGCTACCACAGACTTGTACTTGAATTTTCCAGGGTTGTAGCACCCTTTTAAGCATTGAAAAAGAAGGCTAGACCCATTGTTTGGACAGAGAGATGCCCACCGAGTTTCTAGGAGCTGAGGTAGAGACTGACGAGTGCCCCCATCTTGAGGCTACCAGAAGAGGGTGTTGGGTATATAGTCTATTGTGACACATCAGGGAATGGATATGGATGTGTCATGTTGATGGAGAAAGCAGTGATCTCCTACAGATCATGAAAGATAAGGAAACATGAGTAGAACTACGTGAAACATGACCAGGAGTTAAAAGTAGTGGTATTTTCATTGAAGATGTGGTAGTGCTACTTGTTGGATGAACGGTTTATTGTATACTCAGATCACAAGAGTCTTAGGTATATCTTCACAAACAAGGACATGAAACTGAGATAGCGGTGATTGCGGGAGTTCCTCCAGGATGTTGAATTTGAGATAGTATACACTATTGGTAAGGGAAATGTAGTAGCAGATGCACTCAGCAGGAGGTCGAGTCTACAACTTATGAGTGAGGTGACTGAGAAGATAATCGTGTTTCATATATCCTTCATGGATAGTGATGTATCATCTAACCTCCAGTATATGAATGTGACTCCCCCATTCATTCAATTAGTTCAGGACGCACAACTTGGGGATGTTGACTAAAAGACCCGACGTGCTTTGATATCCTCAGGATGGGCTCCTGATAAATATTTTATAGGAGGGGTGCACTTCATCTTTTTTAGAGAACAAAACATAGTACCAGTGACATATTGAGAGGAGGTGTTGAGGGAGTTCCATACATCACCTTTGGTCGTACAACATGGAGTGGGGAATATATACAAGGACCTCCGATGTTAGTACTACTAGGTAGAGATGAACAAAGAAATGGCATAGTTCGTATCATGATGAATCACTATTCCTCAAGTGAAATTCGAGCACCGGGTTCTAGTAGGCTTGACTCAGCCATTTATGGTACCAGAATGGAAGTGGGGTAGTATCTCTATTGACTTTGTAACTGGGATACCACACACGTCTAGAAGCCATGACTCTATCTGAGTGGTCGTTGACCAAGTCACCAAGTCATCCCATTTTCTACCCAACCGTGATTAGAGATCAGTAGAGCGATTGTGATGCCTCTACATCATGGATATAGTACAGCTTCGTAGGATACCATCGACGATCCTTTCAGATCGTTACACTTGTTTTACATCTCGGTTGGGGAAGGGATTACAGGAGGTGTTAGGGACTTAGCTACGCTTGAGCAATGCCTTTCACCCCAAACAGATTTTTAGAAAGATCGAACCATACATACACATGAGGACATGCTTTGAAATTGGGTCCTTGATATTGGAAGCAATTGGGAGGACCACTTTCCACTGGTGGAGTTCTCATAAAACAACAGTTATCAAGCACCCTCGGCGAGGCACATTTTATGGCCATGTATGGGAGTCTATGGAGATCTCCACTATGCCGGACCGACCCAGGGGAGTAAGATCTTATGGGTCCAGAGTCGGTACGGGCTACAACTGAGAAGCTTCAGATCATCCAAGAGAAGATGAAGACTACACAGAGCAGGAAGAAGTCTTATACTGAAGGGAGATAGAGACCCTTAGAGTTTAAGGGGGGAGGCCATGTCTTCTTACGGATCTCACACCGATGAGGATTACAGATATTCATCTAGGGTGTAAAGATATTTCTGAGGTTCATAGGGACATTGTAGATTCTCAGTAGTGGTAACAAGGTGGCATACCACCTATATCTTACCCCACATATTTACTGGGTGCATAATTGTTTCCACTTGTCGCGGCTGAGGAAATATGTGCCTAAACTAGCACACTTCATCGATTGGGGAAAGCTGTACATTGATGATGAGGTGACGTTCGTGGAGTTCTAGGTAGAGATAGGGCATCAAAAGGAATGGGTACCTCATGGACGGTCAATTTCTATGATGTGATTTTTGTGGCTGCACGAGAACCTTCTGGAGATCACATGGGAGTGGGTGGCTCATATTCATGTTCAGTAGCACCATTAGTTTCCTTAGCTTTTGTTGTGGCTTTCATGGACGTAATTCCCTAAGGTGTAGAGAATGTAAAGACCCCAAATTTATATATAATTGTTTTTAATTATATGGATTTATTAAAAGGCTTCATAAATTAATGGAATGTGATTCTGAGGTCTGGAGAGGCCGGAATGAAATTTTGATATTTTTCTGAAGGTACACTTAGTAAACGTGCGAGTAGGGATTTATATATTTTGAACTGTTGCTTGGATAAAAAATCTGAGGGAACCATTGAATACACAATTCGGTGATTCGATTAGGATAATCTTAACATTGACTATCAGGGGTGGAAATAAAAAGTTTATTTTTGGAAATTCATAAAAAAGTGACTATAAGTTATTTTATTCCTTTTCTTCCACCATTGGGTAGCAGATGGCAGAACCGCAGTCTAATGATTGTCTATAAATGAGGGTCATTTAATGAGTCATTTTTTTGTGTAACCACAATGCCCATGTGTTTAATAGGTTAATTAATTGGGAGTCATTGATGAATAATAATATTGAACACAACATGGGATTAATTCCTCTTCTTAATCAAACTGTTGGAAAGAAAATTCAGAAATCACAAGAGGATTCTCTAACGAAATGCTGACGACATCTCTATCCAATGAATAATGGTTATTTATCGGATACCATTGGATAACTCAAACTAGACATCGATGAATGACTTCGAATGAAGATCCCTCGCTTCTTCCACAACAGATTCCACTGAATCAAGGTAGGGGATTTATGTGTTCTTAATTTCCCTCTTTCCCCTTTCATGAATAATATGAAGAATGTGGATCAACCAACCAATGGGTTGATCCACGTTTTGTTATTCATTGCGGGATTTTTTTATGGGTTTATACTTTGGGGTATGAAATAATCATATAATGGTTATTATTCAGTCCCTTTGATAAAACGCTAATGCGGAGGGTGCCGGCCAATCCGAACAAGGCTCATACCCTCCTCTTCCCTTGAGTTTTGTGTGTTCTTCATGAGAGACTGAGAAATGTGGAAGAAAGTAGATTACGTGGTCTTCATAGTGAAGGTGGAAACCAAGGAGAACTGTAGTCCCAGTCGTGAAGGAAAACGGACCATGGGAGCATCTACGTTGAACCATGGATGCATCCGCCGGCACGACACCACCAGTGCGGCGGTCGGCTGAGCCATCCGTGTGGAGACGGTAGCTCCCGTAGGAGCCATGGAGGAAGGATCCAGGGAAATCCGAGATATGGTGCTTATAAGGTACAACACCGATGCCCTGGGTAGGAAAGGAGAAACCCGCTCGATTCGTGCGGCTTGACTAAGGGCCGGCTCCAGCCGGCCATTTTCGAGGGAGGGGTAGTGCCCCACTGGCGATGTCAACTGGCTGAACCAGATGCACCATGTTTGGTCATCCTAACATGCCCGCATCCACACGGGCTATGTTTTTTCAGGCAGTCCAGATCTGGCCAGGCAAGACCTTCAATCCAGATGGACCTACCTATCGGGCCAGACACGCTGGTTGGGCTGGACCCCTACCGGACCCGAAACCAACCGACCCAATTTTCACTAAAACTGGTGTACCTCACATACCAGGCATCAGATTGATGTGTTTTCTCTAGCACGAGGGCCCTTGCAATGTGGTGATCCTTTTGGAAAACTCAAAATGAGTTTTGGATGATGTTGGAGTACGTCTGGGTTGGATCGGGCTCAAATCCAATAGAGCCCTATTTACCATTTTGCCTATATGTCACAGACCGGACGTCTAATTGACGTGTCGTCTATCGCTTTGGAACCCTTATGACAAGGAAGCCCTTTGGTTTAATTCTTCGTGAGACTTTGTGGTTATTGAAATACAACCAAAGGATTGGGGAGAAAGACATATGGAAATCAAGCATGTTTTGTGGGGGCATCCTATGGCTGGTTGTCAAGTGATGTGTGACCATTTGTGGATCGGTATGAGAGCGACACTTCATGGATCGATAGTAGAGAGAAACTATGTGGATCATCGTTAGTGCAATCCTATGTGGATCGGAAGTACTGTGACCCTGTGTGGATTGACAGAATTAGGGACCCTATGTGGATCAGTCGTAGTCCGACCCAGTGTTGATTGGCGGTAGTGTGACCCTATTTGGATTGGTGGTAGTGTGCCCCTATGTGGATTGGTAGTAGAGTGACCCTTTGTTGATCTATAGTTCAACGACCCTTTGTGGATCATCATCAGAACTTCTCATCAGAATAAAATGATATAGTTTAAGAGTAATCATCTTATTTCATGTTCTCTAAATTGTATTCCTGGGGTGAGCTATATTTTACTTTTTGGATTGTGATTGATATCAGGATTTTTGGTTTTTTCCTTTGTGGAATTCTGAGAGCCCTTTGGGGGTCTCGGGGTCCCTAAAGAGTATTGTTATACTCACCTCTGAATGGGATTCACCCACACCTTGTTGTGTCTTATGAAAATGATGAACAACATGGCTGAAACTCAGGGAGCCAGGGCTAGAAAATGCTTAGAGGTGATTGACCGGCATAGTGAGTGGCAATGACGACAACCGATGATATGTACCTACCCTTCATGATGGATCCCTGGTAGATGACCTCCAAAGCACGTTCATTATTTTTTGGTTTATTTTATTTTTATATGGGCTTCTGTACTGGCCCCATTACTTTTAGAACATACTTTCAATCTCAGTGGTGGATTTTTGTAGTGGTTATATTTTTTCCTTTTTCATTGTGTTTTACTTTTTCATAGTGTTCTATGACTTTGTGTGTACAGGTTCTATGAAAATGCTTTCCCATTTTTGGGATTCTCTTTTCTGATGCTTGTCACCATCCCCTATCCTATAGAAGGCGGGCTTGGGGTAGTCACAACATGGGCCCTTGGGGACGGGTCATGACATTACAGGTTGTATCAGGTGATTAATTTGAGGGTGACCTTTGTTGGTTCTTGAAAATTTACATGACCATATAATATCATGTTATTTATGTTATTATCCAACACTATTATACATAATCCATATATTTTATTATATTATGTTATGTACTTTGAATCACATGTTATGCTTCATTTTCTTGTATATTGTTTTACTGGGAATTATAGCTCACCCATTTTTGTAGGTATTCCTCAAGTTATCCTATGATGTTTTTGGACCATAAAGGTATTTTTGAGATCATTATAGATTTTAATATAATATTATTTTAGGTTAGTATCAGATTTCTGAATTACATATTTAGTTTTCTAAAGACACATGACCTATAGATCCTTGTTTTATATTGATATTTATAGTTAACATCATTGAAAATTATGTGTGAATGGAATGGGTTATTACATGTGTATCAGATAATGAAATCGTTAATTTTCAATATTAGTAAAACAATACATTAGTGATAACTCAACAAATAATTATATGTATAATAGAATATCTTAAATATAGAGGATGTATAGAGTCAGTGGTATCCAAGTAATTGCATCCTTATCTGTATAACAGAAGTGGATATGGCACTTACACTGTTTTACCATTTCTTAATAGACCTAAAATGGGAGGATTGAATGTTATCCTAATCATCAATTATTATATTATAAATAGGGATATTTATACACATGGTTTGGAAATCTAAAGGGTAATGCTTTGTAAATTTACAAAATCCTTATGAACCCATACGATTGATATGAATAGATAGTTATATTAACAAACATAATGATGAAATTACAATGAAAAAATGGATTGAATCATAGAGACTAATTTTATAGGATTTTATTTTCATTTAAATTTTATTCCCAATATATTAATATTTTCCCTCTTAGAAAAATTTTAGTTTGATTATTATAGTTACTATTCTTAATTCGTTTATTTTAGTTAATAGCATAAAATATGAGAGACCATGAAAGCAAACAACATGATATGAAATGTGATGAATTCCATAATGATATGATTATACTTATGGTAATAATACCCATGAACTTCCATGATTTATTGGTTTAGATGACTCATGTTCTGAATAATAACATGAGTCCCATGGAATGACCTTCTTCTCCACAGAATGATCATGTTTTAGTTCAATCCTTTATAAAAAAGACCACCTTCCATTAGTGGATCCTTTGATCCCCTCATCACATAACAATTTTGTTATTTTATTTAAAATATATTCAATCTCCTTCATTAATTGGAAGAAGATATATTTTTGAATTTCATTTCTTACAATGATAGGGAAGCTAATTGGTAGTGTATGCAATACACGAACACAATGTCAAAAGAAAAAATTGATTCCATGGAATGGGATGGATTGAAGTAAATAATTTTTTATACAAATTATTCATACATCCTTCAACATAAAATAGATATGGAATTAATTTAATTGATGAAAGTGGAAGATGATTATAACTGTTTTTATAAGTATAAAATAAATAAGTATTCATGGTTTGCCATTGGATTTATCGTGATCATTGAATGTATGGAATACCACTTCTTTAGTAGATTAATGTCGAGTATACAAATGTTTTTTGATATTCGAGCCTTCAAATGCTATGAAATGAATTTTTTCACTTTATAGTGCAGATAGATATTGGTGAATCTTAGTAGTCTCATGGTGATATTGAAAAATGTATAATTTTTTTATTTTAGGAGGATTAATGGATAAATCCCATTTAGTAAAAAACTCAACATCCCATATCTCAAAAGTGTAGGAAGAAGAACCCTATAAACTATAAGAAATTAATTTGGTGTTTCTGAAGAGTGTAAATGAGGTGATCTAGGGTAATCATTGTAAATATGAGATAATTAATCCCACTAATGATTATGAATGAAATAATGTTTTGAAAAATATTCAAAAAATGTTATAGTTTTTTAATTGAAAAAAGTCGTGTATTACGCAAGGCAATGCCCAAAGACAATGGTTTTTTTATAAACAGCTACCTCAATATCTAAGGACAAGATATAAATTATGGTTATGTGATATCACTACTACTTAAGATGATCTAGAATATGATGTGGTGATAAGTTTTTCTAGTTATTAATTAATGAATAAAACAATTGCATTTTTGTTTTGTATTTACACATTCATTCATATAATTAATGTTAAGTAAAAATATAAAAACATCACATGAAAACATTGCAGTTTAGTTATATGTGGTAATTGATAATTTGAAAATTATTACCTCCCAACTATATAAATCATCCTGAGTCAATTTTTGTGAACATAATATTCTAGTAAACCAATTCTTACATCCTCTATTGGAGTTTGATGATATATTATTCATTGATTGGTTAGTCTTATATAAATCCAAAAAAACTATCATGAAAAAGATATCACTATTCACATCTAGAGCCATTCTCTGATTCAATACAAGAGTAAGTAAGAGGATGGATTTCCTTTAGATTCATTATATCATATATTCATATTATTTCCTTATGAAAAATCATATATAGAAAAAATAACAGAGACATCTGAGTGAATAAATTTTGAAGGAATTCCCTTTATGAGGGATTGTACTGATGTATTCTTTGAAGAGATCCATAGACATAATCTTGAAAAGGATTTATAGTTCAAATATTAACATATTCCTAAATCTCTTCCATTAACAAATACTCACTCCATAATGAAAATTGTTGATTTGGAAAAAATGATGAATTAGTTAAAAGAGAATCCATACAATGGTTTTTCAAGCCGAAGTGCCTAACAAATGTGGTGTGTTTGTCCAATTTTTCATGAATAGGGGTTAAACAATTTTTTAATGAATTAATAATTATGAACTGAATTTATTCATTATAAGGAAAAATTATCCCATTTCACGTAAATATGGATTTTCTAACAAACTATGTGTGTCCCAGTATTCTTCTAAGGTATACCTTTGGTCAAGATATCACCAAATAAAAGTTAAAAATGAATGATATTTCCAGGACTCCATTTCAAACAAGACACAGACACTATGATTTGATATTGATTCCTTTCAAACTATAGAATTATCTATAAATCTCAATGGACATAATGAATAATTTATTTAGGTATTATCTTAAAAAAATTATGGTACTTTATGTAATTGATAATATAATATACTCCAAAAAAAAGGAGCATGAGGTGAAATTTTTTACAAGATTAATGAATTTATGGAAGGAAAGGATATATATAATTTAAAATAAATATGATTTATTGATAGAGGAAGTATCATTCCAGTATAATTCTATCACTAGAAATGGGATATTTATTATAACTTCTATAATAATGGAAATCATGTATTGTTAAATTAAATAATTTTTAATGGAGTTCTGTAGTTTCCATGGACAAATCGTGTTATTATATAAAATTTGGGATAATATTTTCATGATTTTCATTTACACTAAATAATTTTACTCGAAAGTGATTATTGTCCTTCTTGAATTATGATTTATAATATAGATTAATGTATATGAAAATGTGGCATATATCTACACTAGTCCTTATATAACCCTCCAGTGGGGTACATTCCATTATATATAATGATGCTTGAATGAGGTTCTTGGTATGTTTACTGATTCAAAATTAAAAATAGATTTCATATGCATTAAGGAAGTTGAAAATTATAGAGCATAATTACCCAATGACTTATCTAGATTAGGATACAGTGATTTCCACCATTTTGAATTAGTGGCACTATCATTATAGGGATAAAAATGATATATATATATATATATGGATCATAAGATTTTTATAATTATATATTTTGATTGAATGGTATTAATACAATGTCATGAAAATGTTTAGAGAATACAATTTAAAATGACTTATTAATCCACTGAAATACTTGGAATGTAAATAAAATATAATTTGATCTAAGTAGAGATTATCATACAACATTTTAAGTGATGTAAATTGAGAGGATCCAATATTTATAATCTTTCAATGGATGTACATGGTGATCATAATTGAAGCAACATCATCATTCCTTTCTTGAAATTTATCCCATCAATCCCTTATAGAAAATATAATGGATTCTCAAAGAGATAATATGGATATACAGAAGAAGGTTAATGATATAGGATAAGAGATGTTCGAGATGACTATTTTATATTTGGATGGAATTTTATGATTTAGGCAAAAACTATGCGCACCATTAAGTCATGATTTGAATAACGGGATTTTAAAGAATAAAAATAGATAATCCTTTTCTATAGACCCTGTGATAATGAAGATTTATAAATATATAAAATATCACTATTGGTAATACAATATTAATAATGTGATCAAATAATATACATCAAAATTTCTATTATATTAGTAGGTGAATGATGAATGTAAATAATCGAAGGGGATGATGGAACCATCACCCATTATTATATGTAAATGGGAAAACATAACCATGGAATTCGTCACTAGTCAACCAAATATGGTAAGAGAAAATAAATATATATGTGTTTTGGTGGATATTCTTACATAGACTTATGATTTTATTATAATTATAGAGGACATTCCTTTCATTTAACATTAAAGGATAAATGTTAGGGAAGTGGTAAGGCTATATGGAACACCACTACCATTTGTATCTGACTGAGATCCAAGATTTACCTCTAAGGTATAGAAAAATATTAATTCATGATCTAAATAGTAAATTGAAATATATATATATATATAGTTTATCTTCCCCAAAAATATGGACAATATGACCTAACTATTCATATAGTTGCAAACTTGTTTAGATAATTCTTAATGGAAATTGATGGTGGATGGGATCATTATCTTCCTCTAGATGGATTCTTACACAATAATACTTTCCTCTCATGCACCTAAATGGCTCAATATAAAAACTTTTATGGGAAGATATTTAAAGCACCTATGAGTTGTGATAATGCTAGAAAACACAATTTTATGGGCACTAAAATAGTACAGAAAACGGTAAAGAATGTCAAGATCATTCTCTATCACATCACGATTTTTCAATTTTAATAGAAATTATATTCTGACAGTAATTTTAGAAACATGGAGATTGATTTTGGTGAAAAATAATTCCACCAAAAATGTTCTTGGAATAGAGGCATGATATTTGGGAATAAGGGAATTTTATGTACAAGGTACATCATGAACATTGGTATTAAAGATCACATTAGAGTTGTGGCATGTTAACTAGCACTCCAACCAACCCATTCACAAGTACATGATGTCTTCCATGTGTTCCTTTGGAAGAAATATAAACCATATCATTCACATGTACTGAATTCAAAGGTGGTTCAGATTGAATTTGATCTCTCTTATGGAGAGTAGTTGATGAATATCCTAGAATCTAGAGATAATATTCCACATAAAATTGAAAACTTAAATATTCAATTACCTATGGAATGAAATTAAGTATGAGTAGGAAACATGGGAACTAAAGTGTTATATGAACATAACATTCCATAACCTATTTTTTACATTAGTTTTAGAAATTAAATATTGTGTGATAAATTTATTAAGGGAGGATGATTGTAATAATACAATGTTTTATTAATGGAATTTCCCATTTGAATATATAATTTTTTAATATTAAATAATATAATATTAAATAATGCATGGACACCCGATGATAAAATGAAATTTATATTCTCTCATTAATTTAAATATAAAATATAAAGAACTAATATGGCCCAATGAATGTAATGTATCCTAATGAGGAAGAAAATTAGAAAATAATATTACAATAATATGGAAATCTAGATATGCTCAATCCCCTAGAGTAATTATGCTCACCCACAAAACTATAAAAATGAAGTAGAATATTATAAATGCAATATTAATTTTGATAATTAAAATATATTATATATTTAAAGAAAATTAAATTGAATTAAGAATATATGAAATATGTCGTATTAATAGAATTTCTAAAACCTACATTATTGTTAAAAATTTGGGGGCTAGAATAGTTATTTTATCATTGAAATAGTTATTTGATCATCAAGAATAGTATCAAAACAATTATAATAGTATATACACTAATGGATGCATATATTAATATTTATTTATATTCTAAAATTTAAATATGTAGTATTTAAACTCTGATACATGTATATATATGTTTTTAAAAAGATAACATACCTGTTTGTATATTTATAAAAAGAAAATGTTTTAATTTTAGATTTATAAAAAATATAGTCATTTAAATTATTTTTCTTAATATATATTTATAAATAAATATTAGGGTATGTTATTTTAAATTCCCCACCAGAGTAGGCAGGTGTTGTGGATTACTTTATTACACTCACACTAGATATAGGTGATATGTTCCCAATGAATTAAATAGTATAGTATAATTGGTAAAGTAGATAAATACTTGAATAATACATTAAAGTTGAAAACACAAAATATAAAATTTGTTCTCTTTTAAAATTCAACTATTCCCATTAGTATATCCATTCTTATAAATGAGAATACACTTCCTAGTATCATAGGGGAAATAAAACATAAGAATGTGTTGAGATGTGATGCTCAAAAACGGTATTCATATGGTAGAATATATCATCAATAAATAAGGAATAATAAATATGGATTGGTATATAACTAAATCAAATTCCATTAAATCAATAACATGAGCCTGATATTATTGGAAGAAATTATTATCAAATACTGACATATAAATAAAAAATGGATTTGGTACCTATCCTTGAATATTATAACTAATTAAATAATCACATGGACATTAATAACTACTCTAATAATTATGGAATACATAATGTCATGCATCATAGTCGTATTTTAAATACATTTCATAATATAGTTTAAATTTTTTGGTAAAACCCTATTTAGTTTTTCAAACTACTTTTTCACACGAGACCAACTGATGGATCAAGGGGATCACTAAAATCGAGCACCAACTATCACTTCATAAGTCTAATTCATTATTTATTTTTAATTGGTGAAATATAGTCAATAGAAATATTTTTATTGATAAATCTAGTATAAAATTTTAATACTTACAACAATCAAATAAAGACAATTATGAAACCTCTAGAGTAATATTTATAATGGAAAAAAAATAATTCATCCATGGTCAAGATAATCATAAACATCCATATAAATAATAAGGATGCTATAATTACAAAATATTCCCTAAGGGTTATATGTTTAATAATTTTTTTGATGTTGGTGAATATAAATTCCACATATATCATTACAACCTTAATTAGGAAAATAACATTTCCACTTTGAAAATTTTCTTTCTTAAAATTAAATGTTTCCAAAACAAATTGAAAATAATTTTAATTGAAAATAAAAATTATATATGTTAAATTATGATTTAAAAATTTTATTTTTCATTAACGTGGGAAATTCTGTTGATGTTATACACGTTAAAACAAACATTCTATGCACATTATCAGTAAAACCAAAATAGGCCTTGTTAAAAAAAGGACTGAAGACTCCATTCAATAAAATTTCTAATTACTAAATAATTTATCAAAATTTATTTAATAAATAATTTTAATATTATTATAAACAAAATTGAAATCATAGTTTGAAATCATGGATTTGTATGAAAAACAATTTTTGACTACAAGGTGGAATTACATTTAATTTTCATAAAAAATACCATCTTTTATATAAAATAGATGAAAAAAAGGAAATAATACATGGAATTTTCATCAATAGAAAAATATATTTATAAAAATTTATTTTATGATAAGAATACTAAATAATTCCCCCAAGGGAGTCTTAAACAAAAACAATCCCAAATAAGGATGTGAGTTTGAAAAAAAAATCTATACCAAATTGGTATCGATTTTTTTAAATCACAATAAAATTAATAGAATAAAATAAAGAATTATATACCATGAAGAAAAATATATTCATTATATAACATTTCAATCAGGTAAAATATACACCACATAATGTAATAAGTGTTTAATATGGAACATGTCTCACTAATGTAAATGTGTGATGAGAAACTGTTGCCTACGGTCTGACATTCTTCATCTGTGTCTGAGCATCATATATAATAAATATATGAATACTATAAATAAATTAAAAAATTTAATTATATATTTTATACCATATTTTATTTACTTATTTTCTTTAACCGCCAGTTTATTAAAATTCATTATTAAAAAAATTGTTTCGTGTGATAATTTCTTTGTTTATCTAGTATATTTTGGTTAAGCAATTGTGATCCATTCAAATTTATCATGGTTACATCATCACCATGATATAATTTTCTCATATATTTATTATATATGTATTCGTAATAATATCTAAATGGTAGAGATAGAAAATGTATTAACCCATTCATGGAGACCGTAGGTGGTGTATACACATTAATGTTGTTTCCAATGATATTAAAGGATTCAATCGAAGGATGGTAAATAATATATCACCACTATAGAGTCGTTATTATGTCATATATATAACATATATTAATTTCATTTATCCTAATTACCTTCCATGTATATAATTACTGATAAACGAGTCACATCACTTTGTGGGGAGGTATTCCTTCATACACACAGGTGACATTATCATATCTCCCATAAAATGGATCAAAATAAAGTGATACATGATACAAGACCACTAGGAAGTGTTCTAGGATCCTTTTAAATGTCATCATGTTGAAAACTCAATTCTCTAAAAGAAAACAAGTGAATTTGTAGTGCGAATGGTGAAAATCATAAGGGGGAAATGACCAAGGTAGAACCCAAATAGAACTTGTCTCTAATAACACTATCCAAAATATGGCACAAATGAAGACTAATCCTTTTATAAGTCAAGAATTATGAATGAACTAAATGTTTTCATTAAAAACACACAATAATAAAATCAAATTAATTCATGATGTTTCTAGAGTACAATGGGGTGGATATTTATTGGCGAAGATAACATGAAATTCAAATCACACTATAGGGTAGCTCATTATATTTGTATAATGCATAGTTTTCAATAGTTAAAATTCCTAAAGGATGTTTTTATATCACTTTTGAACATTACCATGACTTTAGGAGATATGAATACCACCCTTTTGTAAATGTAATGAGACGTAGCCAACCACCTTTTGAATTTTAAGTTTACATGGTGAGTGGGCCTGAAATTCGTAGGAACACACAGAATATTCTTTTAAAAGAATTTTTGGTCCTTAATTAATGTAATTATTGGCCAAAATGGTTCCCCAAAGAAAGGTTGTTGGGCCTCCCCTTGGATTCCATGATTAATCTGTTTAAGGCCTCCTTTACTCTCTTGGTCCACTCCCTTATCATTTGGCCACCAATTCCTCGCCACGAGTCTTTTTAAATCATGCACCTTTCACCCTCCTCAACAAATCAGCCTTCAACCCCACGATGGCCATTTATGCCATGATCTTCATCATCTCCTACCTCCTCAAATAGATACCTCATAGAATCTGAAAAATCAAAGGTAGAATGATCAGCAACATTAAAAGGGATACTAAAATTTCTATACCTATTGGTTAAATCAAAATATTTGACATTATCATTGATCTTATCTATGAATTGGAAAGGACCATTTCCTCAAGGATGATGTTATGATATTCATTGTTCTGGGAATCTATCATTTCTCAAGTGTACCTGCACCCATTCTCCATGTTGATACACCATTTTTTTAACAACTTATGGCATGTTTCACAACTTGTTAATTCATCTTCTCAATGTCATCTTTTACCTTTGCATGAAACTCCAACTAAAACTATGCCTTTTTAACCCTTGAGTGTGGAGAAGGAATACTCTTGAGGTTTCACCCACTTTAATCTCACTCCTTTTTTGACCAACTGATTTAATGGTGAAACAATGGTCGATAATTCCTCACAAACAATTGGTAAAAACTCACAAGTACAAGGAATATCCTCACCAAATTGACATTATTTAGTGTTGTCCAGTCCTCAATCTCTTTCACCTTGTCTTCATCCACCATCATGTCATTATATCCTACCAAAGTCCAAGTAAAACAACCTAATTTATGATAAATGTACATTTTTTCACATTCGCAACAACATATTTTTCATAAGAATCTCGAAAACATGTTTCAAATGATACTGATGTTCAGCATAGATCTCTTAACAATAAAGGATTTCATCAAAATAACCAACCAAAAAATTTCCAATGAAGGAATGGAAAACATGATTCATAATGTTCAGGAATGTACCTAGGAATTATTTATTCCAAAAGGAATAATGAGACATTCAGACAACCCAAACATAGTTTTAAATAAAGTTTTTTATTAATCTCCCTCATTCATTCTAATTTGATGTATCCACTCCATAGGTCAATATGAGTAAAAAATCTTGCACTTTGGAGTTCATAAAGCATATCATCCAAATCAGGTATTGGATAGTGATTCTTTATGATGAATTAGTTTATAGCCCGATATTCATCTCACAATCCTCACTTACAATCTTTTTTCGGGACAATAAGTAATGGTAATGCACATAGACTCAATCTCTATGGAATAAATCCCTTCCTTATAAATTCTTCCTTCTATAATTATATTTATTGAGTCTCATCATTGGTATCCTGATAATATAGTTGATTGGGAATTGTTTCTCCTTGGAGGAAGTCGATGTGGTTCTAGATACCCCTCAATGGGGGTAACTTATCAGGAATTTCCACTAGAAACACGTCACAAAATTTCTGAAAAAGATGCACAACACTAGAAGGCGTTGATGGATTAAGGGAGTTATAGGTAAAACATTCTCCCTTTTATAAAAGCATGAGGGTTTCCTCTCCCTCTAAAGCTCTCAGCATCTCTCTTTTTCTTGAAAATAAACTCACCTTTCCCTCAACACACCTGTTTTCACACTTATTTTCACTCTTGTTTTCAACACTATTCTATCCCTCGTTTTTTTGATGTCACTTATCATTTATTTTTCCCTTTTTTCTTTTCATTCATTTTATTCTCTCTATTTCATTCTCTCTTGATTTTTTCTCACTTCTCACAATATCTCCAATCATCACTTGGTCTTCCTAGTCATGAAAATGCCTCAATGGTATAATAATAACTATCCTCCCAATGAACATAAAATAATAGTGGTTGGTGTATCCTACATGTGTTACCCTCCTATAAAATTTCAAAGGTATTCCCAACAATATATGACTACAATTAATTGGAACAAAATCACACATCACCATGTCTTCATACATCCCAATAGATAATGGGACTAGTTCATTATTTTTCACATTGAAATCCCCACTATTATTTTACCATTTCAATATATAAGGCCTAGGATTTCCATTTGTAGCTAATCCCAATTTATCTAACATAAAAAAACATGCAAAGTCTATACAAATATAACCATCAATAATCATACTAAATGAATTATTTTTCAATGTATATTATGTATGAAAAATGTGCACCATTTTCTCCTAATCATGTTCTCCATCAGGTTGGGCCGTCAAAGCACACCTTGGAAAAATAATTTCTCCTTGTAAAAGGATTTATACTTCCATATCTTAAAAATTCTCAAGTATTGGCAATTCATCTTTCCATGAGCTGATACTACGAACATATTCATAAAAAAATAATCATGGTCCTATTGTTTTTGAATTGTGAGGAAAATTTTCAAAATACATGAAATTTAAAAAAAATGTATATCAAGTGTCTTAGAAATAACCTTACCCTCCATTTAGTCTTTGGATTCAAAGAATAATGGTTTTGTGTTGGGAACCACATTTAAATATATTTTTTTCCCATAAATGATCATGGGGTTTGGAATCCTTAAACATGAAATAAGATCTAGAATCCTTACCCTAGGATTTAGGTTGAATCCTTCATGCCTTAACATTCCTATCTTCTTTAGTAGTCATGTGAATTAGATCCTCCATGTCCATGTACTGGTGCATGTCCATTATGTCTCTAATTTCATGGTTGAGTCAATTCACAAAATTTTCTATGTTGGCCACTCACTCCTCTTCAATGTTTGATGGAATCATGATGATCTACATCACATTGTGAAACCTCTCAACAGTCACAGCTCCTTGTTTCAAAGCCTACATGTGATGAACAAATCGCAAGAATTATGTCTAGGAATGAATCTCTTACACATTACCACTATCATATCCTCCTAGTTGTGTATGTATCATTCTCAATAATGTCATTGGATTGTGTTAGTTGGTCCCACCATATACTCAAATTGTTGGTGAATTCCACAAAATGTAACTTCACCTTATTTTCCTCCGAAGAGTTATGACAACAAAAAATAAGCTATAAATTTCATTCCCATTTCAAGTAAGATTGGGACCATTATAACCATGTAATGAATTGATCCTAAACATCACTCCTCGAAGATCATTTTCATTCCTTCATGGTGGTTGATTTCATAAATTTGTGACTCATGAAAATTGGATAAATCCACTCCTTCTTCAATGACCCACCTCCTTGGTGGTTCTATAGAATTGGATGTATATTGAAATTCATCCATCCTTGTATTCATTATTTGGAATTGTTCTTTTATATCCCTAATAAAAAATATAATTCCCTCTTAATTGGTTTTACTAATCTCCTCCATATAGTAATCCAATGAGAAAAATTGAATAAAAAGTAAAATGGACCACACACAGTCCCTCATGTGATTAAACTCAAAAATAATATTGTTTCTCATGTTTCACTAAAATTATATTTTTAATTAATTGTATCACTCGTGCATTTACCACTCAACATTATTCCTATAGTTTCTTACCAAATTTCAAAAAATATAAGGGATATTGAAATGTGGAAAAATGATCTATAATTAAATGAAAATAATAAATAATGATTGTAGATAAAAAACGTGGGAAGTGGAAGAAATTGGATGAAGAAAAATGAAAATGAGACATATAATTCAAAATATTTCAATTTTTTGACCCCATATTTTTTTTAATTTTTGGGAACTCTTATTTTAATAAACGATTAAAAAACATATTGAATTTTCAATATGTAAATGTCAAAGAAGAAATAATTTGTAACATATAATCGAATTAAAGTGTGAGTTGTGTGGTTTTAAAATTGTGGAATTCATTGAATAATATGAACCCATTGTATCTCAAAATTTATATATGTTATTTCAATGATTCCATGTTGAGAATAATTATGAGATTATAAACTATTGGAATGAGATGTCATACATCCGAAATGAAAAAGAAATGAAAAGACGTAAGTGAAGAAGAAAATGGGGAAGAATTGATGTTATCCAAATTCAGAGAGAAATTAAGATTAAAGAAGGGAAATGAATGAAAGAATCTGATTTATTGAAAATTGTATCAGATATCAAATGATTTGTGATGCAAGACCCTCTAGGAACTTTCCTAGGAAACATGAACAATGTTTAAATGGTATGATCATAAATTTCCATAAGAAAACAATTGGATGTGGTTTTTGAGTAGTTAAAATGAGAAAGAAGGGGGAAATAGTGAATTTAGAACCCAAAGAAAACTTTTCACTAAGAACATTAGCCACAATATTCCACAAATCAAGGCCAATCCTTTGATAAGTAAGTAATTAAGCATTTAAACAATGTCTATAAGAAAAACACACCATAATAACATTAACATCATTCATGATGTTTCAATATTATTAGTGGGTGGATATTTATATCCATATAGAGCATGAAATATGAATCACAACATGGGGTGGCTCTTTACATTAGATTAATGCCTAGTTTTTCGTAGTTAAAAGCCTACTGAATTTTTTGACAACTTTGGAACTTTCTCATGGCTTTAGGAGACGAGTAGCATATCCTTTTGGAAAAGTAAAGATAAGTAGACCACTAATATTTCAATTATCAAAGTATTGGTCATAAATTGTTGTGCCTTTTGGAAATATTCCATAGATATAAGTTCTATTTTTGTTCTATCTTGAAAATTTCCCCATTAATTCTCATTTTCACTATCTGCACACTATATTCACTTTCATTCTTATGGTGATCTAGGTTCTCAACCAGAAAACATTGTATAGGGTTCCAAGGACACTTCTTATTGGGTCATGTATCATGTATCATTCGGTATCAAATCACACTTGTAAGAAATACGGTTCCGTCATTTTTATACATTATTACATCTTCATTTCCCTTAAAATATGGTTGACATAATTTGCTTTCCATTTTATTCTTCACTTACAAAAGTCATTTATTCTGAATTTCAGATGTATATAATGTCATTATTTTAGTTTAGAATCTCATCTATCTTCTCCACCCGGAATCCAAAAAATCAATGTTATTAATTGTGAGATACCATAGTTTTAAATTTTGTGACAATTATGTAACATTAAAACCATGAAACTCGCACTTTTATTCAATTTGATGTTAAAAATTATTGATTCTCTTAAATTTACAAATTAAAATTTTAACTTCTTCCTGTTGTATTTTTTCAAAAATATGGTTCCCAAAATAAATAAAATCAACAGAAAATTAGTGGCTCAAAAAAATTAAAAATATTGATTTCTACATCCCATTAACATTTTGATTAATACATTTTATTCCCCTTCCAACATTTTTCATCCTCAATCCATTTTCTATTTTATCATTGAATTCTAGTTCACGATTATCCACATATCAAAATCATTTCAATTAGTGGAAATTGCGTAAGATTGCTATTGGAATAATGTTGATTGGTAGAAGGATAAATTTATACAATTTTTTTAAAAGAAAATTTGTGGCAAACATGAGAGATCATAAAATTTTTGAGTGTGAACATGTGAGGGAGTGTGTGAGGTCCATTGTCTTTTATCTTCAATTTTCCCTTGGGATTAATAAATGGAGGGGGTGAGTAACTCTAATGAAGCGGGCATTAAGTTGATATTGAGGGTTTTATAAGAACAATTAAAAAGGGTGAATTAATGGATGGATGAATGGGAATCCCCATTAAATTTTAGAGCACCACCAAGGATGGAGGTTGTTGAATAAGAGGAGTTATTTGATTTTCATGAGTCACAAATTCAAAGAAATCACCTAACATGGAGGAAATCCAATGATCATGGATGATTAAAGTTAAGGATCCCTTAATTCCATGGTATGAGTGGTCCCAAAACATACTTGTAATGGGAACAAAAGGTATATAATTATTTTGGTTTTTAGAAATATTCAGTGGGAAAAAAAGGTAATGTAGGCATCCATGGAATTCACCGAATATGCGAGTATTTGGTTGTACCAACCACAAATTGGCTGACCCTAAAGTGGAGAAAGACCAATCGGCATATGGGAGGAGATGAAACTGGTAATGCGTAAGTGGTTCATTTCTTGATACTATTATCATGATTTGTTCCTCATGTTTCAGGGCTTAAAACAAGGAGCCCTGAATTTGAGAGAGTATTCCAATGAGATGGAGATCATCATGATTTGGTATAATATAGATGAGGAGATAGGGGCCACCATGGAAATAGTTTTGAATGGCCTCAACCTTTAAATTTGAAACATAGTAGACATGCATCACTACTTTGACATGTATGATCTATTTCACATGGATAATAAAGTGGAGAGGCAAGTAAATGAAAGAATAATGCACCCTACATCTTGTGGTATAGACTCTAATTATTTATTTAAGTTCATGTTTTCCAAACCAGAAGAGAAAGTAAGGGAAGACAATATCGATTCATAGGAGGTGACCAAACCAAACCAATTATTTCCAAAATCTCAAGGTAAAACAGAGGGTTAGGATGTTTCTAAATCATTTTATACCAATTGTTTTAAATGTTATGGATTTATAATTTTTTTCTCACAATTCCCAAAAGGGATCCATGATTATTTTTGGATGATAGATTTTTTCATAATGTTATATTAAGGGAAAATAAAATTCAACCACTTGATAATTTTACAGATGTGAATGTAGAAAGCATCGTATATAGAGAAATGACTATGGAAAGGTGTGAAATGAGAGCTCAACCTAAAAGAGAACATGATCAAGAAAAAATGTATAGCATTTTTCATAACAGATGTCTCATCAAAGATAATGTATGTGATATTATTATTTGTGGGTTAGTTGTATAAACGTATTAAGTGGTTTGATGGTCGATAATTTGGGATTATCTAAGAATAGACTTCTTAGGCTTTATAGATTCCAATGGTTAAATAATAGGGGGGATCTCAAAGTGACGAATAAAGTAGAAGTTCATTTTCTATTGGTAAGAATAAATATAAGGTGATGTGTGATGTTGTTCCAATGCATGATAGTCATATATTGTTGGTAAGACCTTGGAAACATTATAGGATGGTCACACATGATTGATACACCAACTTCTATTCATCTTATTGCAATAGGATGACGCGTATTCTTACTTCATCGGGGCCTTGGAAAGCATATGAACAATAAGTTAAGGCTGATAGAGACTGTGATAAGAGAGAAAAGATAATATATAAAAAAAGGAATAATGGGAGTAGTTTATAAATAAAGAGTGAAAATAGAGTAATGACTGAAATAAAAAAATGATGGAATGGAAAGTGTTTAAAACAAGAGTGTTGAGGGAAAAGTGAGTTTACTTTATGAAAAAATAGATGTCTTTAATGATGTGAGGGAATCGTAGATCTGACTGCCTCGATCAGCATTCTGTTTAACCAAACCCATTATAGAACCCACTATCTACTGAAGTAGGAACACAAACCAGACCCGGTGGTCCCCACAACCGTGATGCAGTATCTATCCCCCAACCTTTCTCCATTAACGATAGGTTATTGAGGCAATGTTTTTAAACCTTGACCTTTTTATGTCCCAATCCCATGGCACTTGGTACCAAACATTGGCATTAATTAATATAATTATTGGCCCAGATTATTCCGCCCTGAAATGATGTTAGGATTCCTCTTGGAATTCCATGATTAACCCATTTAAGGCTTCTTTCATTCTCTGATTTCATTCCTTTGTCATTATGCCACCAATTCCTCACAATGGGTCTTATCCAATAATGGGCCTTTCACCCTCCTCGTCAAGTCTGCCTTCATCCCCACAATGGCAATTCGTTCCATGATCCTCATAATAAGGTATTTGTGACATCATAAATAAAGATATAAAATTATATTTAAATTATCATATATTTTAATCTAATAAATCCTAACTAAAATCCATGTAAAATCAAAATAGGAAAATATCCTCACATCAGTTTTCTATGTGACAATTCACAGTACACATGAGAAATGTTATTTGTTTCCAACATTTCATATGGTAATAAATAGATTTGATATTATATTACAAATTTATATAATTGTTATTAATAAAATATAAATTTTTTAAATCCCCCAACACATATAACCTTGAATGTTGTTTATGGAATATGATTTACATCAGTTTATGAGCTGGTATCCAGTTGTACACACAATTGATAGTTTCATTTGCAATATGAGGATTGTGGAGAATTGTAAATATTAATACATAAACATAATAATATTATAATATATAAGATATTATAATTTTTCATATTTTATGTGTCAAGACAAAATATATTGTTTTTAATGAAGATTTAAAAAGAGAGAGAACATGGTAAAGATAATTTCATTTATGAAGAAGAACCTCCTTTGGATCACATATTAAGGACCCTAGGACTAGATTTTGGGGTGAATGAAGGCCTCTAGAACTTTCATATAGATATTTATATGGTATTATCTTATGTTATGGAAAATTTAAATATCTTGAGTTATGTTAATAAGTAATTCGATGGAGTACCCTTTTAT
Source organism: Viscum album (assembly GCA_963277665.1). Taxonomy (NCBI): domain Eukaryota; kingdom Viridiplantae; phylum Streptophyta; class Magnoliopsida; order Santalales; family Viscaceae; genus Viscum; species Viscum album. The sequence goes on along the minus strand of OY728121.1, from coordinate 1,026,037,191 downwards.
ATTTGGGGATTGGGGAGATTCTTCAAAACTACATGGATATTTCCCAGATTAATCAAAATTGATAAAGTAATTCCTAATAAAAGTTCTTCTAAATTAAAATATATTATAAAATAGTGTCTATAATGTTTTATATATGACCATAAAATATTTTTTATAAATGTTTTAATGGAAATATATCCCTTATCATTTTATAGTAAACTTATTTTAACCTTAATAGTGGTTATTAATATTTCTTCTATTTTTACTTTTCTTTATGACCAAAAATTAACTCGAAAATATTATATACTATAAATTATTGAGATAAAAAATATCGAATCTAATTTTAAATATCAAATTAACTAGTGCGGTGGAATTTAATTTAAAATAAATCTTATTGAGTCATTGAAAAAATGGGGTTTCCAACGAAAATCATTTGAAAGTATAATGGGTTTTTATATCAATATTTAATTGATAATTTATTCCAATGAAAAAATTTAGAGTAATTATAATATAATTGATCATAATTTAACTTTAATATAATTTAATATTTATATATATTTCCAAATTATTTAAATGAAATTGCCTTTTTCAATTAATATTGATAATTTTCCCTATTTATCAGAAAACAAATATAATTAAAAAATTCACAATATTCACCCCAAATGATAATTTTTACAAGAATATTTCAAAAATAAATTTTTTGTTTAATCATTTTTCTAATTTTGGTACAATTTATATTCAAATTTTGTGTGGAAAACAAAACTAAACTTCCTTTAATAAAAATATAGTTCTTTAGAAAATGTTTCTATTTATTTCAAATGATTATTATTTTATAGGAAATAATTAGATATCAATTGATTTTTTATATAATTTTATACAGTCTAATGTTCATAATTTAGATATTACTCCTCCTACCTGCTAATTTAACGACTATGTTATAATGGTATAAGGTTTATTTTGACTCGAGGTTGCATATACTAAAAAGCTGTCAATGAAATTTAATATATTTAAAAGTAAAAAAACACAAATTAATAGGTTACATTATCTTATAAGAATGGTATGTAATTTCATATAAACTATAAAATATAATTTTCCACTTTTGAAACCGTAGGTCTTACATTTTACCCTTAATAAATAAATTGTGTCTTCAGAATTTAATCTTTTTCTCAATAATCAATGCTTTGAAATTTGAAAATAGTTTTTTGGAAACCCACATCATAAAAAGTATTAATAAAACTTCTTCTTGATAACAGATATGGTAATTGCGGCTTTCATCATTAATAGATCATTACAAGGTCTCCATGTTGGAGAATGTTTTTAGGAAATGTAAACATTAACAAAAAAGAAAATACTAGAACCCATGGAATCATAGAGAGTGATAGAGAATGTGGTTATGATAATGTTGACCACCACAATACCATATATCTATTATGAGTTAAATGACCATTGATTCAATAGAAATGAAATTAATTAGAAAACATTTCTCATGATCTTTTTCATAATACAGAGGGGATTTTTACCATAACGATAGCGAACTCTTGAAAATATATTTAATAGATTCTTTTCTATTTAAAAAGAAAAAATGTTTATTTACTAAATCAATTTCCAATTAATATGTATTCCTATGACATGAAGATGAAATTTTTTACCCATTAATCACTAAGAGATCATAAGTTCTGTAATATAATACTAATTCATAAATTATATTCTTGGATATTTTCAAAAACCAAAATGGATAGCACAATTTATCCATTAACTCCCAAAGATCAACATAGTCCATTACATCAATATATTAACATATGATTCATTTAAAATATCTCTGATTAAATTCAATTTAACTTTTTTATAATAAATATCACTAAATTTTATAAGTCAACATAACATTAAATTCATCGAAAAACAAATTTTTTTCTTAATGTTAGATACCCGATATTTGAAAATCAAGGTCAATATAATACCTTAATTGAAACATAAAAGCTTAAAAAATACATTCATTATTTTTCAAATTTATTCAATAAATCCAAACATACACTAAGTATCAATAATGAATACATAATCCATCAAATAACTATGCAATTTCAATGTCTCATGAATTTTCACATAATTATATCTTTATCATCATTATCTAAAAATAGATCACATATTAAGGGTTATCATAACAAATTCGTGGTTTCTAGAATAAGCCATCAAACCACTAAATGGATTTTTATATTCATCAGTACCATTAAACATAAATTTTCAAATAATTATTTCAAAATTGCCTTAATACAAATATATATTTCATGTTTTTTATAGGATAATATTATTGATAAAATACTTCTACAATAAACATCTTGATTCCAAATACGCAAGAACATTTATCTCCCCACTTCATTCTAAATCCCTTATATATGCTTCATAGTATTATTTATATGTACATCATTCCATTCATATGTCATTTGTAGTCTCCTCATCATCAGTTGTATAACTATTATTCATACAACCTTTTTGATTCTATTCCTGATCATTCCCCATAAGAAAACAATATTCATAATTACCAGGCATTCCACATTTAATACATTCACACATGAATTATAAATTTGGTATACCATTTTTATATCCCACTTCATTAATAAAAAACATCATTTTTTCTACACTTGGATTACTTTATTTGGTTCCTTATTTTCCACCCCCAGAACATTTTCCCATAATTCTATGGAATTACCTTGGTTATTTCTTCCCATATTCTTGACATATTGGAAACTTAATCTTCTTTCCTCCATGGTCTCCACCACATGAGCTCTATGAGACCTATATCAATCTTTTATTTGGTGAGTCTAAGAGTTGGTTAAGGATCATGTTCATAATCACATTTCACAATAATAGATTAGTCATAACAACTAGATCCTACAATTCAATAAATATCCAATTTGGTTTATCATAAACACATTTTCTCTCTTATTCAATGTTAACACAATACCTTTTTGTTCTATCCATTGAAAAAATAAAAAACATAGAGTTAGAAACACTATTCATAGAGGAAAATAACATAGTCATAAAGAATCATTTATATGATTTCTAGAACATGACACATTCATAACAATCTATAACACCTTGGGTTTAACCTAGGCCATTCATAGTCAATATATATTCAAAACATTCATGATGTTTAGTAAATAAAATGTGAATTAACTACATCACATTCATCGAGAGTGTAAAATTAGTTGTCTAGTATGTCATGTAGTTATATACAAGGTATTTCTTGATTCAACCCCAATGTTTCTTTTTCAAATTTATTACCCCTTGGTACATTTGTTCTAGAACCACATACCTTTTATTATCCATACATGGATGTAATTCTTGGTAAACCACACAATTTATCTCTTAGATTTTTTTTATTTTATCATATACATAGTCTTATCCTCAAAGGAGGTTATAAGGTGATGTTCCATAATATATGTTTTCTTAAATATATATAACAATGAATATACTAAACATGATTTGATACAAAATGTAAATACCCCAACCCCGTTATCTTAGAGATGGTGGTTACATTATTAAATTTGAATAATATATAAGTGATTGCGTTCTAAATGAATGAATAGTAAATTAGACATGGTAAAATATATACATAATTGATTATCAATTTGAAATTGAAAAAATAATATACACAAAGTGTTTCCATTGATAATTTTATTATTCAAGTTATCATATCCATGAATATACATTTTAAAACAATTATCTATATCTTGGTTAAAATTAAACATTATGAAGGGTTCGTATTTAATTATCAGTAATGGTATTCATAAAAAATGATAAATAAATAAAAATAATCAATATTTAATGGTGAATAACTAATATATATTCCATTTAATAATTATCTAGAGCATAATATGATAGGAATAAATTATGATCATATAATTCCAAATAAACAATCCCATGATAAAGAAATACATCCATGGATATTCTAACTAATGGAAATAAATAACTATAATAATAATGAATGAATTAATAATTCTATAAATTGTAAACAGATTGAAAATACCTTTCCCAATAAAATTTACAACTAAGGTTAAAAACCCATTTATATTGTTTAATTTGTTTTCCTCATGATGTATACAAATGCATCTGGGGGATATCAATATCGAATACCCACTTGTAACAAAATAATTCCAATTAATTCCCCATAAAAAATTATTTAAATATAATTAATATAAACATTCATATCGAAAAATTAAAATAAGAAATATTAATATTTAATCAAATAAAATAATCATATTCACAAAATAACTAATGTATTATGGTTATTGGTAATTGAATAGTACATCCCTAGTCAAACATAACATAAGACATCAAGAGAAATAATATTTATGGTATCATTTGTAGTCTCCTATCAAGCCCATTGGGTCATCCAAACTCTCCCTAAATAATATTTCATGATCTTTCTCTTCCACCTAGATTCCTTAACTAAGGCAGAAGGCAGTTCAATAAATCATTTTGGTTCAAACTAAAGAGAGTTACCCGATTTAAAGGTAACATCTTCTCTTAAGATATTTTCATTAATTTTACTTCTCCAACCCCCCAAAATATTTTTAATCCATTATTTTATAACAAAACTAGTATCCTAAATATACTAGTTTGTTGTTATGATATGTATTCAAACTACACTTACACACACCTCTATATAATGGGTAAGAACATACTGTTTCTGTGGACGACGAAATAATTCCTCACGAAACGATGATTGTTCAAACATCTAGAACCACCTCTCATGGTGGCCATTATGATGAAACTATATTTATATGTGATATATATTATATTTTTAATGTCTCTATTATTATGTAATTTTCAGTTATATCATACCATTATGGTTTCCATAATGGTTAAATACGATAATTTCATTTGAGGAAGTGCAGACTATCGCCCCCTCAAAGTTACATGACTCATGCATGCCATACATGGAACGTATAAAGGATGGAGTTACTGCAATTATATATACTGTATTATATAGGAATTATAATTTACCAATGTATCATTATTTTTTCATTCCATTAAATACGGAATAGAATTGAATGTAGCGTTCATGCGTACGTACGACTTAACGTCCCATGATCGATGTATTTCATTACGTACCTCCAAATTTTATATACTATTAAAAATACAAAAATATACTGGATAAATATGATATATATGATATATATGATACCTAAATCAAGAATATCATTCTAGATAAAATGGTCTTTTGACCACATGAACAACTTGTAATTATAAGAAGTTCATTTTTGACTCAAGTACCAAATATCGACAAAACTATGATTATTAACATAAATGATTAAATAATGTTTATAAAATGTTAATAAGTGATATAAAAGGAATAATAAATTTTAAAAGGTTCTTAATCAAGTAGAAATTATCTTTATTTTACTATTCAGTATATTAAAGAATGAACGGGTCAAGTCGGACACGAGGAAAGGGACTTCGTCTCAATCTCCTTTCATTGAGGAATATTCTTGTTTTGTACATGACTTTATTTTATACGATGTATAAACACCTTTTAATATTCATTTCATTCCAATGGAATGTTTTTTATACAAGGTGTTTTACTAAATGACAAAAAAGATTGTTTGTTTTTACGTAAGCGGTGACAAAAACCATTTCTGTCACCGTGAGTATTATTTGATCTATGGCTTCCTTAACAAGCCGTAATATTTTTAAAAGGAAAATAAATACCATATACGCTTATATGTATTTTGGAATTTAAAATTTTTTGATAACGGATTTGTTATTTCAAAATATTTAAATGATATATTATGATTGAAATGTGGAAATGCTATCTTTCCTTTATTCTTGTTTTATGTCTTATGAATATCTTATGGTTCTTGGGAATTGTTTACGTATATGAATGGTTCCATGATAAACCTAGGGTGGTTGAGCCCTAGATATCTCTCCAATTATTTGGGTAACATGATGGAGGTAAACGTGAATGCTTCTCCTAAGATATTTAGGGAATAAACTTTGATGAGTTTTAAATGTAACTCCCTACGTAGCTGTGAAAGCTAGAAAGTATATATGTTATTGATGCCACAAGTTACATTAATGATTTGTGATTACTATATGTTATTCATTTATCTTATTATTTCATGAGGTATGTTAAATATCTTTTTTTACGTATTTATTGGTGAACTATTGTTTTCATTTATTGTTTTATAACCCTTACTGAGCATTTTATGGTCATCCCCAGTTTTGAAATGTTTTTCACAAGACATAAAGATGAATAGGGTCAAGGATGGGATCAAGGAAATTTCAAGCTATCTAAAACATGGAACTTGAAATACTATTTTTTTCAAGAGATTTAATTTTATGAAAAAAATGGAAACTAATTAGAAGTGTCTACTTTGTAATTTTTGAGATGTATTGTAATTGTTATGGTATAATTCTCTGAAACTCTAAACATAAAAACATCATCAATGTGAATTATTCATTTAATTCTATATTATGTAATGGTTTATGTATGATTCCTTATAGTTGGTAACAAAGGTTGGTTTAGAACACATTAGGAGTTATAATATTGTTAAATTGATGTCCATAAATTAATTTATGGTAATATTGAAATGATATATCATTTACAAATTACCATGTTGCATCGACTATGATATTCATGTGTTCATAATGGTTTTTATCATAGGAAACAAGGCTCTTATAATACAACGAAATTAGGAGGAAGAAAACCATCCAAATCAACAACCTGAGAAGGTCATAATTGGAACTGAACCATTTGTTATAGTGATGGCACAGTTGAATCAGGTGATACATGGAGGTGGTATCCATACACGAGATCAACTAGATCAACCACAGAGGAATATGTCAGTATTGGAGCATTTCATGAGGCAACATCCCCCTTCATTCAGAGGAACATCTGAGAATGTTCTAGCATAAGGGTGGATTAAAGCACTGGATATGATTTTTTATGTTATGTGGTGTTCAGAACATCAAAATGTTAGTCTTCATGTTTACCTTTTTGAAGGTGAAGTCGATAAATGGTGGTTGATGGTGAAAAATATCAGGGATTATGAGGAGATTGATGCTCTTGATTGGGATGAATTCAAATGTATGTTTCATGAGAAATATTTTCCTAAGGTGGTTCATGTTAGGATGGAAAAACAATACCTGTATATGGGTAGGAGGATGACTTAGTGGCTTCTTATGAAGAAACATTCCCTCGACTCGCATGGTATGATCCAAATTTCATATGATATCTTGATAATAAAATCAACCTTTCTTACTCAGGAAGAAATCAAATGTATTAAATGTATTTAGCATCTAGTGATTTCAAAAGTTATGAAAAACTTGTTCGATCTGTGGAGATGTTGGAAATGGAGTTTGTCGGTGATCAGGTGTTCTTTGAAAAACAACAAAATAAGAGGTCATGGTGGCAGATGAATGGGAAGAAGTCTTAAAAAAGTCTGAGGGAAAGAAACATAAATTTACAGTTCATGAAAATTGTTGTAAAAATCATGCTAGGGAAGTATTTTAAATTCAAGTAAGTTCTACCTATGTGGTAAAATAGAAAATAAGGCTCATAATTGCACTGAAAAACATCATGTTAATGGTAAGACAAAATATGATTTATAGTTAGTAAAATGTTTTAAGTGCAATGAAATTGATCATTATGAAAATGAGTGTCCAACGAAGAACTCAACTAAGAGAAAGAAGCTTGAATACAATCAGAAAGTGGTGGTGAAATCCTTTGTAACTACTTCAATAGATGTTGGGCCATCAAATGAAGTAGTATCAGGTACACTATTTGTTTGTACATATTATTCCAATATGTTTTTTGATTCAGGGTCTACACATTCGTTCATTTATGAGAAGTTTTCTAGTAAATTGTGAATTCCATCTCATGATATGAATCCTAATATTATGGTACGAACACCCAGAGGAAATTTTGAGACAAAAAAGAAATTATAAGAACTTTTATGTCCTTGTATGTAGAAAGAAATTACATTCAAACCTTATTATATTCCCTCTATTAGAGTTTGATGTTATTTTGGGTATGGATTGACTTTTTATTTATCATGCTAAGATTGACTACAGAGCTAAATTGGTATCTTTTTAGAAATATTTTCATTTTGTGCACAAGAATTAACCCTTACTTTTGATAACATATTTGGAATCTGAGGATCTAGTAAAATATGGAAATTAATGTTACCTTGAACATATTGTTGAAAATAAAGGAACTACTCAGAATAATGATGTGCCAATGGTAAATGACTACCTTGAGGTTTTTTATGATGATTTTCATAGTGTTATACCTAATCTGGAAGTTTATTTTACTTTTGAATTTGTTTCTCATGCTAATCCAATTTCAAAAACCCCTTATCGAATGGCTTATATTTGAACTTTTAGTGTCAAATAAGTAATTGCTGGAGTTATTAGAGAAATGTTTCATTCGACCAAGCACATCAACATGGGGTGCTCCTATCTTGTTTGTTAAAAATAAATATGGTTCAATGAGACATTGCATTGATTATAGATCATTAAATAACATCACTGTTAAGAACAAGTATCCTTTTCCTCATACCGATGATTTGTTTGATCAGCACTAGGGAACTCAGTATTTTTCGAAGATTGATTGGAGGTTGGGGTATCATAATTTGAATGTAATTGAGGAAATCATTATGAAGACCACATTTAGTACTATATATGGCCATTATGAATTTGTAATTATGAATTCCGGGTTAACCAATGCACCTACTATATTCGTGGATATTATAAATAGAATTTTAAGTGAGTTCTTGGATATTATTTCAGTTCTGTTCATTGATGATATTTTTTTTAATTCCAAATGTAAATAGGAACATGAAAGTCATTGAACGGTCTTCTTACAAATCTTAAATGAAAATAGAATGTTTGGAAAATTCAGAAAGTGTGAGTTTTATGTTACAAAAATTTCATTCCTTGGTCACATTGTTTAAAAAATGGCATAACTGTTGATCATGCTAAAAATAAAGTTTTTTATGAATGGGCAAGATCCAAAAATATTACTGAGATGCAAATTTTTATTAGTTTGGAAGGTTACAACCAGATATTTGTTGAGATGGTTTCACGGTTATCTAGTCCAATGACTACGTTAACTCAAAAATGTATTAAGTTCATCTGGACAAAAGAATGTGTTGATTGTTTTTAGGAATTGAAAAGAAGATTGGTGAATGCTTCAATTTTTCCACTTCCTTCCGGTGATTTTTATATATATAGTGATTATTTATTGAAAGGACTTGGTTGTGTCCTTATGAAGAATGATCAGGTAATTTCTTATGATTCACGTCAGTTGAAACCACATGAGATAAATCACCCTACACATGATTTGGAATTAGCTGCTTTTGTTTTTTCTTTAATAATTTAGTGGCATCATTTGTATGGGGAGAAGTGTGAAATATATACTAATCACAAAATTTTAAAGTATATATTCACTCAGAAAGAATTGAACATGAGACAGAAGAGATGGCTAGAATTAATCACGGATTATTATTTCACAATTAATTACCATCCAAGAAAGGTAAATAATGTGGCTAATACTTTGGGTAGAAAAAGTAATTCTACATTGACTTTGTTACTTTTTGAACAAGATACATTGATTAAAGACTTGATGAACTTGGGAATAGTTGTTTTTGGTGAAGGAAATTCCTCTTTTTTGTTTCAGGTTTCAATGATATCATCTCTATCAAACATAATTATGCAAGCATAGAAGGAAGACAATGATTTGTATAAAATGCTATAGTTTGTTCATAAGGGTATGTTTCATAATTTTATCATTGATAAATATTATATTTTGAGATTTGGAAAGAGATTATGTGTTCCTTGTAATTAACAGTTGAAGAATGAGTTGTTATTTGAAGCTTGTAGATTTCTGTTTTCAATTCATCCTGGCAGTACTAAGATGTACAGAGATCATTGGAAGTATTACTAGTGAGATAGAATGAAAATAGATATTGCTAAATTTACTGAGAAGTTTTTGACATGCCAGCAAGTTAATGTAGAGAAGAAGTTACCGAAAGGGATGATTCATCCTTTATCGGTGCCAAAGTGGAAATGGGAAAATATATCCATGGACTTTGTTGTGGGTTTACCGAAGACATATTAAGGTAACAATGCAATTTGGGTTATTGTTCATCAATTGACTAAATCTGCTCATTTCCTTCCTATTCGAGATAATTTGTCTCTACATCAACATTCATTGTTGAATGTTAAAAAGATATTCAGGTTTCATGGAATTCGTCTCTCCATTGAATCTGATCGTGATCCAAGGTTTACTTCTTACTTTTGTAAAGGCCTTCAAATGTCATTGGGTACTGAATTAAATTTATTAAAACTTTTCATCCTCAATCAAATGGGCAGTTAGAACGAACAATTCAAACCATTGAGTATATGATATGTGCTTGTTAACTGGATAACCAATGAACTTGAGACCAACACCTTCTTTGGTTGAATTTTCTTATAATAACATTTCTCATTCCAGTATACAGATGGAACCATTTAAGGAATTATATGGGAAGAAGTGTTGAACTCTATATTTTTTGGATGAAGTAGGTGGAAGGAATTTAATGGGACTAGAATTGGTAGAAGATATGGATGAAAAAGTTCAGTTGATTTAAAAGCACATGAGAATAGCTTAGAGAAGGAAGAAAAGTTATAAGAATAACCATAGGAGGGATCTTTCTTTTGATGTTGGTGATAGCATCTTTCTAAATGTTTCTCCATGGAAATGTTTGATTTGTTTTGGTGAGAAGCAAAATTAGAGTCCGAGGTTCATTGGACCTTATAAAATCCTAGATAAAGATGGATCAGTTGCCTACACAGGGGGTTTACCTCAAAGTTTATCCCATGTACTCAATGTTTTTCATGTTTCAATGTTGATAATGTATATGCCGGATTCATCTCAGGTATTGAGCCCAGAGGTAGTTTAGTTGGAAGAGAATCTCTCTAATGAGGAACAACCAGTCCAGATTCTTGATCAAAGAGAGAAAGTGTTGCAGAATAAGGTAATTCATTAGGTAATGGTTTTGTGGAAAACCAATATGGTTGAAGAGGAAATGTGGGAATCTAAAAATTCATTGAGGGATAAATACCCCCTTATTTTATAAGTGAATAAAATTTTGAGGATTTAATTTTGAAAATGGGGAAGGATGTAACATCTTTGGAAAATAAATAATAATAAATTTTAATATTTACTAAAATTTTGAATTAAATATTAATTTTTTTAAAGGGTATACTATGTTTGATGGAGTACCTGATAAGTAACAACATATTTCTTTGAAATATTATGTTGCACACAAGGCTGAGTCATACTCAAAAATAAAAATATAATATTATTTTAAATGGTAGTTAATGCTTAAACATTTTATTGGAGGGAATGAATATAACTAACTACAATATAATTATAGGTGTTTCTTAAATGTTTTTTCATTTATCAAATAAAAGTTAAGAGGCTTTAAATGTGAATGTGTCTAATTTTAACCATAAATAGTTTAATATTTTTTAAAAGGTTGATTTACAACCGTTTGATGGCGAACCTTTATTAAATATAGTATTTGTCCCTTTTATATGTTCTATTTGGAAAAATAAAATTCTTCTTTATAATCGGGACATAAAAATTAACTTTGGGTAAATTATTGGTATTTTTTTAATAAATTATTTTTTAATGAAGAGTCAAAAATACTGTATTTTAATTCAAAGCATCATTTTAATATAATTTATTTATATGGATATATTATCTTTTTAATTAGTTTTAATGTTTAATTAGATTATTTTTTACCATTTAATCTAATTTTGGTCATTGGAAGTAATTTCACTTTGTTATTCGACACAAACAAGTTTCAATCTTTTGATAGTTATTATTTCATAAAAATACGCTTTTTTGTTTTTACAACGCGAATTAAGTTTAAATTAATTTCAATTACTTCTATATTTTTAATTTGGAAAAATGGATTCCATATTTGGAATCCGGAGGTCCAAATTGTGTAAATGCATAACTTTTATTTTTAGACATTATGAATATTTACATTAGTAAATATTTTATTTACCATGGTTAAAGGAAAATTTTGTTAAATAAGGGTAAAAACTAATATTATACTTATAGTAAATTAACCTAAAACGTTTCCTAATCCTATTGGATGATACTTTTCACACCATTTTAATCCTGGGGTCGATTTGAGGACCCCATGGTGGCACATAAGAGTTATAATGACACTTTATATTAATTAATTTAAAGTAATGACAAAAATTATTTAAACATATATCTTTTCGTAAATCAATTTTTACATAGGGTTATCTAGGTTTTATACTCTACTATATATGTTAATTTTAAATCTAATAAGAGTTAATACATCATGGTATTTGTTTTATAATATTTTGAAATCAAATCAATAAAATTATTTATGACACAAAAATGATGTAGTGTTTACCTCATTAATGAACGATTTAAATAAATAACATTATAAAGATTAAAAAAATCCAAATCCTATCCAATTATTATTTGATGATTTTATTTTTAACAATATTAATATTATATTGAACTTTAATGAGTTTTAGACCATTATAATCTGAATATAATTATATAATAATTTAATATTTTCAAACATTCGTAAAGAACCCCTCCTCCCCCTTATAACAAGTCATCACCTCTAACCCATTACTCACACCTCTAATTCCCCATGGAGCTTCCATCCTCTTTCCAAATAAGCTCTCAATATATCTTTATTCATCCTAGAATCATTACCTTAGTCATAAATCAATTCAATAAATCATTTTGGCTCAATCGAAATGGAGTTACACGATTAAAATATAATATGTTCTCTTTTATTCTTTTCTTTTATTTTACTTCTCCAACACCCAAAACAATTTTTATTAATTTATTTTATAGAAAAAACAGTATCCGCAATATTCTAGGTTGTTTTTATGAGAATTATTCTAACTAAACATACACACACCTCCATCTAATGGTTAAATTACATGATGTTTCTATGGACGACGAACTAATGCCTCGTGAAACGATGATTGTTCAAATACCTCCAAATGACTCTCCTAGCATCCATTATGATGTAAGTGTATTTATATGTGATATATATTATATTTATATTCTCTCTATTTTTATGTATTTTTCATTTATACCATACCTTTATTGTTTCCATAATGGGTAAAAAAACGGTAATTTTATTTGAGGAAGTTCTTACTACCGCCCCCTCAATGTGACATGACTCGTTCATTCCATATTTGGAAAATTTAAATGATGGAATTACTGAAATTATATATATGATATTATACTGGAATTAAAATATAACTATGTATAATTATGTTTTCATTCCATTAAATATGAAATAGAAATGAAGGTAGCGCTCATGTGTACATACTACTTACCATCTCCATGAACTATGCATTTCATTTCTTACCTCCTAATGTTTTGTACTGTTATAAATACATTTATATACTGGATATATATGATATATATGATATATAAATTATGAATATTATTCTATACAAAATGCAATTTTTACCACATGAACAACTTGTAATCATAAAAAGTTCATTTTTGACTCATGTGCCAAATATCAACAAAACAACCATTATTAACATAAATGATAACTTAATGTTTATAACATGTTAATAAGTGATATAAATGGAAAAATAATCTTGAAAATGGTTTTATGTTAGTGAAAATTAAATTTTCTTTATTATTCAGAAGATTAAAGAATGAACGGGTCAAGTTGGACATGAGGTAAGGGGCATCTTCACAATATCATTTCATTGAGGCATATTTTGTTTCATACATGGTATTTTTTTATACATTGTATAAAAACCTTTGACTTTTCATATCTGTCAAAGGGAATATTTTTTCTATGATGTGTCATACTAAATGAAAAAATAGAATGTTTCTTTTACAGTAAGAAGTAACAATGAACATTTCTTCCACCGCAAGTATTATTTGATCTATGGCTTCCTTAACAAGAATTAATGTTTTAAAAAGGAAAATAAATACCATATACTCTTTTACGTATTTTGGAATTGAAAATGGATTTGATAATGGATTTTTTAAGTCAATATATTTATATGATATATTGTGATTGAAATGTGGAAATTTTATCTTTCCTTTATGTTTGTTTTATGTGTTATGAATATGTTATTGTTATTTGGTATTGTTTACGTATACGGCTGGTTCCATGATAAACTGAGGGAGGGTGAACCCGAGATAGCTCCCCAATGCATTGGGTAACATGACAGAGGTAAATGTTAATGTTTCTCCTAAGAGATTTAGGGAATATTATATGATGGGTATTCCATATGTAACTCCCTACATATCTATGAAAGCTACAAACTATGTATGATATGGATACCACGATATACCTTTATGAATTGTGATTACTATGTGTTATTCATAAATATTATTATTTCATGAGGTATTTTAAAGATCTTATGTTGTGTATGTATTGATGAACTAATGTTTTCTTTCATTTTTTATAACCCATACTGATCATTTTATACTCATATGATGTTTTGAATTTTTTTCAATGGACATAAAAATGAATAGGGTCAACGATGGGATCAAGGAAGAGTCATGCTGTCTAAACCAGGGAACTAGAAAAACTCCTTTTTTCAAGAATTTTTATTTCATGAAAAAAATGGAAACTGAGTAGAAGTGTCCACTTTTTAATTTTCGAGATGTATTGTAATAGTTATTAGCCTAATTCTCTAAAACTATAAACATAAAAATATCCTCAATGTGAATTATTAATTTAATTCAAGATTATGTAATGTTTTATGGATGGGTCCTTATATTTTTTCTTTAGGTTTTCTCTTATCCCACCTTTTTCTTCACCCCAATTCCATGTAATCCCTCAACCAGGAGAATTTTTTGTTTTTATCATCATAAATTATGATCTAGTATCCTTCCTATGATCATAATCACCTTCTAACTCATGGTATTTTAAATTAGAATAATTTTTTATCATCTATTAATTTTATTTGGTCCAAATTCTAATTATATTCCCTTATTGACAATAGATATGTATATGAAATATTGTGATTCTGAAAACTCATATGTGTAATAATAAATTATATTAATTGAAAAATTATAATACTATTTTGGGATTCTTTGTTAAGTCTTCTTGTATTCAATTTATGATGTAACTTGTCTTATACCTACCCATTGGGTGAGGTTTCTTTAGTAAAAAAATTATATTTGAAATGTATTACTTATTATTTTAGCATGACATATGATTCTTGGGATTTTTTATTATTGATTCAGAATTTAAAATGGAATTTTAATATATTCAATAAATTATAAATATTAATGAAAATAGAAATTAGAATATTTAAAAAAAAATTATTGGGTGTTTATATTTGGATATTCTTGTTGTTATGATATGAACCTTTGACACATGTTATAATTCTTATATATTAGGTTCTGACTCTGACTCATTTGTAATTCTTATTTATTGGTTTTTATCCCTGACACATGTTGTAATGATAATATATAGGGTTCTTATCTAGACACATATCGAAAGGCTTATATATTGGGTTCATACCCTAACACGTGTTGTAATGCTTATATACAGTGTCATTTTGAGTGATTTTTTGTTATATATTAACTTTGGAAAATGCATTATTTACTAAATTGAATAAATGAGAAATTGAAATAAAAATGGTAATAAATATAATTACCTATTTTTTCTTGTTTGGTCATAATGTGATATGATGTCTATTGTGATATGCACTTGTGACATATGTTATAATAAATTTATACTAGGTTCTCACTCTAACACATGTTATAATTATTATATATTGGCTTCTAATCTTGAAACATGTTGCAATGCATTTATATAGTGTTTTTATCGTGACACATACTCTTATTCTTATATACTTGGTTTTATCCCAAAAATTTGTTGTACTACTTATATACAGTGTTCTGACCATGACACATGTGTTAATGATTATATATAACGCTGGTCTCTAACACATGTTGTAATTATTATACAGTGGGTTGGCCTAGTGATTCATTATAACATACATATATGGTTGAGGTTGTCATGGCTGTGATACATTCCTAAATAAATTATTTCATGTAATTGAGGTAGTATATGTTTTACCATGGCTATATGATTATGGTTGGAATGGTTGTGAGACATTCCTAGAGATATTCCAACAAGGTTCTGAAATAGGATGTTGTTGAAATTTATTAATTTTAGAATTAATTAATACAAATGTTATTTCCTTTATTTCATAAGCTTTTTATTTGACTCTTTTTGAGAATATTTGGTTCCAAAATATTGTTTTATGATAACACCCCATTCGGGACACTATTTTGTACACATGAAGGTTTCATGGATGCGGGTTTTGAAAAGGGAATGGGTCCTTATTGCTAAACCTACTGTATTCTTGATATGTTGGGGTTTGGATATAGGACAATCATTGGATTCAAGACAAGGGTATTTTGAGTAATTATTTGATTCTTGTAGTCTTTTATTTTTATTCATTCTATCATTTAATTTATTCATATTCCAACATGACATTACATTATTCCATTATTATTTATTTGATTATTTAGATGGATTTTATTTCTAGATTCATTGATATTTTCTCAACTTATACTTCTGGGTTTCCTCTATATCTATTGCTCTGAATTATTTTTATGATATAGTTTCTTTATTCTATAATAACTTTATACCAGTTGTTGTAGTCTCCCCACAATACATATTACACCCCTTCTTCTATTTGTCAACCTCAAGAGTTTGGGGATGTGCGGCTGAGGTCTCACAACCATCCCTTTTCAGCGACATTAGAGAGTGATGGATTAGCGGACGATACATATCCACATATAACAAATAACATAAATATTAAAGACTATATAACCAAAAAATAATAATATTAGATATATAAAATCCATGGTATAGTATATACACCACATATTGGAATATGTTGTGAATATGTAATATGGCTCCTGAATGTACCAGTGAGATGAGAAAACCTTACCCTAGATAAAACATTCTTTTTATGTTTCTAAAAAACTGTTATAATAAATATTGGTTTACTAAAAATATGTTAAATTACCATAATCATATATCTCATTCCATATATGATTTAATTATTGTCTTTTGTTAACCATTTATTAACAATTGTCTGTTAAAATCAATGTTTGGGTGATAATTACATCATTTTTCATGTATATTTTGTTCAAGTAATTATATTCCCTTATATTGATCATCAATACATAATATCTATGATATAAATATCACATATATTAATAATATATATACATTAGTTAATATATAAATGTTATATATAGTAAATGGACTATACCATTCATAGAGACTGTAGGAAATACATATGCATAAATGTTTTCTCCAATTTCCCAATGTATGGAATGAAATGGAGGGAAATAATATATCAAAATTCATTTTTAGTTAATATTTTTCGTATACTGAATATATAAATTTAAGTAATCCACATTACTATCCATGAAAATCATTAGTGAAAAACGAGTCACATTGCTTCGTGAGGCGGTTGCCCCTTATACACAAATCAAATTTATTATATCCCCCATGGAATGGAATTGAAGTATGTATATTTACTATAATAATTACATAGGTATAATTATATTATAAATATAATTTATTTTCATTTAATGTTTTTTTTATTTCCTTCCACATAGTGTGGAAATAATTAAAAACATCTCATTGGTTGGTGAGGCGACACTCTGTCATACACACGAGCAAAGTTATTGTTTTTAATAGGTTAAAATATAAGATGTTATATGTGATATTATAATTCAATAAGAATAGTAATTTAATAAATATCATATAAATATGTTAAATCCATCAATATTAATTTGGTTTATTGTTTTTTATGGAAAATAAATTACATTGGTTTGTGAGGCAGTGGTCTATTGTACACATGATCGATGGTTTCGTTTCTCATTTGATGGAAGTGGATATTTTTAAATAACATTCCATAAAATTAATAAAAATTTCTTTTTAGTTATGAATATGTGGCGTTAGGTGTTCCCTTTTTATATATGGGGAAATGATACCTTCTTGAAAACTACCTTGAAATATCCCAAAAAAATCACAAATGATAAAGTCATTCCAAATCAATATGATATAAAATGAAAATATATTAGAACTTCTAGTATTATAAAGTTCATATATGGCTAAAAAATTGGATTAATTCACATTTTAATTGAAATAATATTTTATTTTTTTGTTTTACCCATAGGTAAACCCCTTTATCCATTTTCCTCTATAAAAAATTTATTACTATTTTTAATAATTATTATGAAAAAATAAACATAACATTTTTATATAGAATAAATTATTTTCATTAAAAATAATGAAAATTTTTTTTCTTATTCAATTCATAAAATTGTAAGAATTCAATTAAAAATTCATCCTATAGATTAATTTGAGAAACAATTATTCTATTGAAAAACATTCAAAATATTACAATGATTGTAAACAATTATTCCATATGAAATTTATTGTCATATCCTAAATTAGATATATTTAAATATAATTTAACAATTTTTATTTATATCCAATTTATTATATACTTTATTATTTTAAATAATTTACGTGAAATTTAGTTTTTTATAAAAGTTATTATTTTTCATAATTAATCAAAGAATTAATCTTTTTAGAAAATTTTGTAAAATTCACCCAATAATATGTTGAAAATGTATATTTAAAATATGAAGTCTATCTTATAATATAAATTATATAAAATTGTTACTATATAATTTAAAATTATATTCCCAAATCATAATAAAACGGTTTGTTAGATTGATATTAATTTTGAGAAAACAATTCATTTTTCTTTCCAAGGATTCTTATTATATTTCAATCATTGGATAACCAATTGAATTTTTAATAAATTTGTAAAAAATATATTTTCATAATTTATTTACCAATATTAATACCCATAATTTAAAAGATGTTTTATGACGTTATACTATTTATTTAGAATTTGTGTTTTATGTTCATCAATATATAAATGAGATGGAATTTATTTAAAACGAAATAGATCATAATGAATAAATGGGTTAAATAATATTTTATGATTTGGGTTACATGTAATATATACTATAAAACATGATTTTATTCTTTTAATTTCATTGTGTGTTATAGTTTTAATGAAAATATAATTTTATGATTCCCAAATTAATTTCTAAAATGTCTTAAAATGATTATAATATTTAAATTAGTATTTTTCAAATATATAAGGATTTTTTATAAAAATTAGTTATATCATATTTATATAATTATTTTAAGAAACTTTTATTAATTTTTTCAATCTAAATATCAAAAAATGGTGAGGGTGAATATTTTTCATATTTCTAAAATACATTCCTTTTCGGTTAATAGTAAAATACCATAAAATAAAATATTTAATATTATGAGATAAAAATGACTTATTGAGTCTTGGATGATGTAATAAACAATTAGTAAAAAATAACATTCAAAATTTACTATATTTAGTCACATAAATCATTAATATTTCTAGTCTTGATCCAAAATAATAATGTAATGGATATAATAGTTTAAAATAACTCTTTTATCCCCTAATATATACAACCCCTTTTCATAAAATATAATCCTACGATATTGAGAAATATCTTCCATTTCTATAGATGGGTTTCTAAATGGACAAAATATATTGTGACATATGATAATGTTCATAGATATTAATGTAAAAAATATTAATTTTCTACTTCAATATGTAATTATTTTTAAATATTCATTGATTATGATATAATGGAATATTATACAACCCATTCAATTCCATTCGAAATTATAGTGTTTATTCAGTATGATTAATTTCATTTTTTGGAATATAGAAACACGTACATGTTATGATGGGTGAAACTATATTTATTTCACATGCATTAGGTAATGTTTGTATCTCAACAGACGATATGTATGGTATTAGGGAGTAAGCTGAATCTATGATCGTTCTCTACCACAATGTGATGTTATCTTGAGAATTAACCCTAAATTATTTTTATTTCATGGTTAAAATTACGACCAATTTTCCATGATTCAATGATCTTATGATTCCATGATAATTATTTTTTTCTCCCAACTGATTATTAATGAGAATTCTCTTTTATGATATCATTTTAAGTCGTTTGACTCAGTTGTTATTATTTATTATTTTTTTATTCTACTATTGGGATTTATAGATCACTCGTTTCTATTATGCATGCTTCAGGTTACCCTATGTATATTAATGAGAACAATTGTATTTAGATGTTTATTATACGGATAAAAATAAAGTATTTTATTTTATATTCAAATATATTTTTTTTACCACGTATTCCAAAACACTAGGTCTCTTGAACCATGGATTTTTTATTGATATTTATGTTAAAAATGTTGTAATAATTTATGTCAATGGTTTGGGTAATTAAAATGAGAATAAATTTTTTTAAGAGAAATTTATTCTTCAATGTAATTTTTAATTATAAAAATCATATAATTTTTTTACCTTAATTAAAAACATATGTGGATATTATATGAAGAGATCTAATTCAAAAATGTATACCATCTCACTTTCTCTTATATGAGTTACATGTTATTATAATGAAAGCTAATGAAAAAATTGAAATAATTTTATTCGGGTATTCAAGATCCAAAGAGGATGACCCTCCACCCATACCCTTGCTAGACATGGAATATTGAAGAGACCCTAGTAATAAAAAATGATATATCTGATAGAGGATACAAGGGATATACTTGAGGTGATTATATGATATATTCATGTATTTTTCCGTTTTTCAAGTTATTTAAACTCATTATATAATTTTAATTTCTAATTGGGACCCCATATGTTTTACGTACACATATATTTATCTTATGATAAATTTTAATTATCTTTTTATGTCATTTTAGTTTGGCTATTGGTTTTTGGGAGGCTAGAAATAGAAACGGGCCATGATGGTGAGAACTTTTATAAATAAAATCATACACAAGCTCCACAAGATAGATCTTGGATTCTATAGGTTCTACAATATGAGTCGAGATTCCACCATCTAGTCAGTTGGAATCTACCATTAATATCATGGGGCACCTGGGTAGATCATGTTCTACTCAGTGGTCATCAACCAACATACGAAGACCGCCGACTCATTAGTGATGTCGTTATTGGACTACCAATGAAAGCAGGGTTATATATATTTTTCTAAAAAATCGCTTACATTTCCCAATATATTAGTCTTCCTTAAACCCCTTATAACCTTATTCTTCCATTCCATGAACTTATTTCCCTCGCCACTCCTTATGTCTCCTCATTTCAATGCATTAAGAATTATTTCATACTATGTTACTAATTTGATGTGATATTTATTACTCTATGTCAATGATAATCTATTATCATAAGAAAACCCCATTTGTAATAATTATTACATGATCAAATCAATATGTTTTTTCATGTCCTATTAAGTAAATTTTTTTTCATTGATGGAATTAGAAAAAAGATTTAGGGGATAATAATTTTTTTTGTCATTTGGATCTAGATCATTTTTGGAAGAAATAGATCATTAGAAACTATGATATTATAATTCCTATTAGGTTTGTAGTGTCCTCAACATTGAATATATATTTCTATAAAGGGAGAATATGGGAAGGTTTTAGGAATTATTTTGGTTAAATTAGTCTTAGACATCAATCCTCTTCATCTGAACATTGTTATAACTATGGTTGTTGGTCCTTATCATTAATGAATGTTTATATTGGGAGCTTGCGTGAATTTTTGGAATGTGTGTATAGACCTTTGATACCTATACATTATCTCCGATCAAATTTTATGTGAATGTGTATATCACTTGATATATATATTGTATGTTTTCTCACATGATGTTTGTTCTACATAGGAAGAATTCATGATATTTCCTTATATTGATATTCAATGATATATATGTGTGTAGAATGATTTTTATTTTGCATGTTGATCAATATAGACAATCCACCTAAGAAGGAATGTTTTTAAATAATTCATCATGTAATTTTGTTAACCATTTTGTTGTGATGTGTTGAGAATATTTTGTATGATATCCCAAGGAGGGGAATGTTTCCTGTGGTTGGACAATATTGCAACTTTCTCTAAGATGAAGCAGTAAGATTCAGTCTCTATATACTCAACTTATGTATTGTTATTGTTTGATTTAGTAGTTTTTTATCTATGGTCTATGTAAATTCAATGAAAAAAATTTTGTATCTCATTTAATTATGTTTTAGACCAATGGTGGTATCCTACTATGTGGCATACTGACACCCTACTTGGAAATATAGGTTGACATGTAGATTTCATGTACATGTATCTAGTGAAGGGAAAATTCACTATGGTGGGTAGTTGATTAGGATCAAATGTATGGTTCATGTGTGGCTGGAAGGACTTCGGTCTAGATTTCTACTACTATTTTGTTTAGTTACCATTACCTCATACATTAGTCCACTACCTTCAAAGATGCTTATTTTTCTTATTCATGATTATGTGACTAACATTTCGTACTATTATCGAAAGGGTTGGTAATTTAGGTTAATGATCATAATTTGATGATTTAGTCATTCCTTAATCTTTTACTCTTTTATTATCACTTTTATTATATACAACGATGTTTACCAAATTCTGAGGTAATGGTCTCCCCATGATGACCCTCTTTCCACTCACCTAAAATCAAAATCATCTTCAATACCAGGAGGGGAATGTGGGGTGACCGAGAATTCATTCCTAAACCTAGTGATTTGGGTCTAGGTGTTACAATATTGCTTCATAGAACCATGTTGACTACATAGTTTATTTTTTACCTATTCTATGATAGGTTTGATAAGGCATATAATTACTGGATATTTTGTAGGGGAACTGTGTAATTTTTCATTGAATCACATTATAATGTACCTATGAGTTTCCATAAAAGATGGAATTGTTTCTCTAACTATTTTATGAATCCATTGATTTATACTCACCATGGGAAAAGCACATAAAATTGGTATATTTCTTTGAGTGATTTTGTGTCAGTTTATGAATAATGCTTTGGATACTATAACCACATTCGATATGAATGTTTCTTGAATGAGATATATCTTTAATCATAAATATTCCTTTTAAAATTAATATATTTTCTTTTGTTAGATAGTTTCATTTTTATTTTAGTTTTAACTTGAGTATTATATTCCTGACTGTATATATTTGACTATAACTAATGTCATGGTACCAGATGCTTGGATATTGAAAATTTTAGTATAGAGGGGGTCATAATTTTTTTCTAAGCCTCGTAGGTTTAACCTTATTGTAAACCCTGTTGTGTTCCTCTGATCTATTATGGGTATTCATGGGTTAGCTTATGTATATATTTATTTTTTGATTATGAATTTCATAAATTTTCATCTAGTATACACCATTTCATTATGTTGAAATACCTTTTCTGCAGTGTATATTTTTTATCAATCTCACATGGTTATTCATGAAATTATATATTAATAACCAATCTATCCCAGACATTTACTAGAATTAAATGTTTAGCAGGGATAGTCTCATATGGTTGGGTCGGAAATTTTCAATAATGATCTAGATATACATGTCTATAATCCCCCAACCGTTTAGGGAATTTAATACTGTCCTGATATAGAGGAATATATATGAATGATCAATATGAATTAAACAATGTGTATACCCAATATGATTGAAAGGCAATACTTGAAAACTTTAAGTTGCACAACACTAATATTCAATGGTGTAATGTTATGGTTATAGTTGGTATAAAAGAAGGGATGCCATTTCAAACCATCAAAAATAAATTCACCGAGATATTTTTATCTGATTCACTAAATATTGGAATCATCAACAGTTCCTAGAGCTCCAAAATATAGTGATATCAGTGTCTACCTATTCAACACAATTCAATAATTGGATATGTTCTTCTTCCCTTAAAGATGGGAATTTGGTGTAGAAATACTGGATGTTTGACTGTATGATTCATACTAAGATTAAAATTTAAGTAAGGACCATATATCCCACCACCAATTATATACTTCATCATTGGGATACGATGATAGAGAATGGTATAATGTAAAAATTAGATAAATATTTTCATTTATCTTATATTGGATCGACAGGTTCATTCTCCATTGATGTTATAGTTTCATATGATGAGAATAATAATTTGAAATCAAAGGATGGAATATATGGAAGATGTTGATATTTAGAGTATATCATAGGCCCATTTTCTACAACTATAAGAGATATGTCTACAAGATATTTTAACTATTAGTGAAATTAACACTATCTCAAGTATTTTATTATCACTCTATGGATTTTACAATGGTGTTGAAATACCAATAATTTTATGCAGTTCTATTCTACAAAAGAATGGGTGCTAACTGCAATATCAGTATATATTATGGGTACATGGTGTCTACTGTAGGTATAAGCCCTATAAGTGTTGGAGAATCTATTAAATCATTAGCCTTTATAGAATAATATAATGGTTTCAGGATGGGTATGTGTAGTTGATTATGATTTTGACGAGGGTAGAGAGTGACCTTCTATAGTTCAAAAAATAGTTTTGATATATTATACTCCCTTTGATTCACTATTTGATACATGCACTTCCCATTAATTAATATCATCTCAATTTTTTGATGGGTTTGAGAAATTGTTTTTGTTCTATTGTGAAATATTATCTATCAATACAAAATTGTAGATAATATGTAACATCTTCATAACTATCTAAGAAATTTGACTGTGATAGCTAGATTTGAGCATTTTTGGAGATCCACACTTTTGGAGATGATAGGTTTTTTTGTTTTCCTCTACATAGACTAGTTAATCAACTAGTATACACACATATATTTCTATCATATTTGATTGAATTTTTCATGACATAATTTTGAGAAGTTTCTGTTTATTGTTGTATAGGACACTGAGGTAAGATGAGTGGGACAAAATCCAAATCAGAGGGAAGTCCATTCATCCCAGGTGTCATAAATTATCCTTATAGTGGATCATAATGTGAATCTCTCAACAATTAACCCTATAGAGGAATAGTTATGATATATCATTCTAGAGGATTTTTGAAGGATTCAACAATACATGGAAATGTAATTTGAGACCAATCTTGTTCCCAATGCATGACCAATATTATGTCCACAATAACAAATAGTACCATATGATTTGATATATATAAATATAAAATGTTATGATCCAAAATCTAAATTATTCATCAAACTGATCAATTAAACATGGGGTTCTTTAGTGTTATTCACTTGGTAGAAAGAGGGTAATCATTAGTTCTTTCCGGAATATCAAAAATTGAATCAAATACCTATGGAATATAATTACTTGTTTCTCAGGAATGATAACCTATATCAATTGTTGTAGAGATTTCATAAGTTTTCAATGGTTGGTTTCTGTACTTGAAACCATCAACATGGGATTATATACAAAAACAAACTGATGATAGTTTTTAGAGTGATATGGGCTATTTGAGCATCTCATTTTCTAATATGGATTTAACAAATATGTTGTAGTTTTAATTTTTCTCATGAAAAGGATCATACATCCATAAATTGAATCTTTTGTTTCTATTTTCATAGATAAAAACATCTAATTTTACAAGATGTTAAAATAATCTGATAGAATCCTTGAGATCATATTTTGTATGCTTCAAGAACATTTTATTTACATTTTGTTTTCAAAGAGTTACATTTGGTTATAAGAGGTATTCATTCATGGACACATAGTATCTAAAGTATAACTATATATTTATCTAGGGAATATATAAATTTTATTCCTTGGTAATGTATTAGGGTCATGATTTACATTCATTGTTAACTAGGTTTTTCTAGATACAACAACATATTCATTCCGGACATTTCTCACATGATGGGAACAATGAAAAAATTAACAAATATAAGATTCATCATTAGGAAAATAAAACAACTTTTTGATTACATTTAGGAATGATGAAGTGGTTCACATTTGAACTGATATTGATTCTTATATATCATGGAGTTGGGTATGTAGAGTATTACAACACATATACTTTCAGATTAGTAGCTAAAATGCTATAGAATGATAAGGTAGTCACTTACACTTCTTATGTTCTATGACCACAATAGTAAAACTACCTGACTGAAGCCTTTGAGTTGAAAGATATGGATCATTGGGATAATTATAGGAGATAGTGCCTATTTTAAAATTTATTTATATATATAGTCCATAAGAGATAGTCATTATTTTATTATTAAATGACCTGAATATTCATCAAAATAATTGATTAGAATACATGATGATGTTTTAATTTGAGATGATGTATTATTCAGGTAAAACGAATTTAGAAACATATGTGGTTAGAAATAAGATGTGGGATATTTTTGTGGAATGGTAGGTGTGGGTTGCTAAGGATTTATGAGAAGCATCTTTTTCAATAATAAGGATCAGGTAACAGTTGGTTAAATGTGTTATAGTCAATCATGATAAATATATAGAGTGTTTCATGATTCAAAATTGTTTTTTTGGGAATGGATCTATTTTAAGGAGATAATGAAATGAATGGGCTGTTCTTTTGGTTCATGGTATGGTGATGGATCATTCTCTACGAGAGACGATCTAATGAAATATTCTCATGATTCACAGGGGATACTACACATAGAATCATCCAAAATGTATCAAATTGTAAAAAAAGTTGGGTGACTGATAAGAAAATATAGAATGCATTCCCTATCTCACATTTTCAATCATCATATAGGATTAGATCCAAGAATTAGTTCTTTGGATGGTTTCTATAACGGACTCATATGCTAGTGGGCATGTGGGATGAAGTAACTATGATTTTTTATAGGGTTTCTTATGAACCCAAGAAGACAATATTCTTTTTGTGTTATAGTGGGCTAGAAGAAACAGTTTCTTTGGTCCTACCAATATGGGAGACTCACATAGTGGATGTGATATGAAATCTCGATGATTAAGAGATTTTATGGAAGCACAAAATACCTTTGAGCATAGTTTTGAGAGAGAAACTCAGTTCAGATCAGTTATATTGAAATTATTTAGATAGTGATGGTGACGCTGTTGAAGATGCGTATTACTTTTCAACATCACACATATGGTAAGTCAGATAGAAAAATACACACTATAGAGGATATTATTTAGGCATATGTTCTTGATATAGGAGGCATTCAGGATGGGAACTTGGAATTAATAGATATTTACTAAAAAATAAAATTTATTCTATAATTTATACATCTCTATTTGAGGATATTTATTGATGGTTATTTCATTTAAAACAATTCATTCATGTTTTAGGAGAATATTTTGTTGTCAGAAATATTTTATAATTGATGACATTAGACTGTGATTATTTTACAATAAAACAAGTTGTTACGGCCTAATGTAGATAGATATATTATGATTCTCGAAGTTGGTGATATTTGCAGTCTGTTTCGGGTGATATCGTTTTCTTATAGGTGTAACCTTAGTTAGGCCATATGCATAGGAGGAAACAATGAATGTTGGCATCATGGTATGTTGGGGTTTTCATGATCATTCAATGCATTATGATGGTGGATTATCATTTTTATCTTCTTCCAAGGTACAATTGTATTCACCTCTTGTTCGACATGTCTCATATTTAGAGGTACAAGCATGATCATATGCATGAGATTGACTTTGATGACATTGATATAGAACTAGATGAATCATTTGTGGTGTGGGAACTTTATATTATGAACCGAAGCGACAATATTCTAAAATTTATGAGTGTTCCTATTTTTTTTGGTTTACTGGAAGACTGATTAGATTAAGGAAGTGAAATGGGATAATGTGATAAATATTTAGGTATTTTTGCCCGAGTTGTTTGAAAAAAAATTGTGGATACATCCCATAGAATATAAGTAATAAGTGGGAGATAACATTGACAAAATATATTTATGGTAAAACTATTTGATATAGTTCATTTATTTTTTGACTTTTTCTATGGTGGTTTTTTGTGGGATAGAGGTGTTTCTGAGGAATAAAACCAAAAAGGTCCATGATGGTGATCATGTTTTAGCAAATAAAGGATAGAACCACCCTAGTGGATAGTTCGTGGGCTCCAATGGAATTTAGGTGGAGGTTGTGGGTTCTTATAAATGACTATATATCATCATGGGAAACCATTAAGGCTCTAGGTTACAACACATTGTTCCCAACAACCATCAACTTGATTATAGAGGCTACTGACTTGTTGGTGATATCATTTGATGACATTTAATCAATGTGGGACCATATAATATTTTTTTAAAACCCACACACTCTCTAACAAATGTAATTGTGTCAATAATTTGAAAACACAAAGAACCATTGGAGCACAGTTACAGTGATTTTATTCTCTCTCATCTTTTTCTTTACCACTATTTAATTTTCAAACAATGTTATAATCCGGAATTCCAATTCTAGGGATTTCCTTCTTAAAAATGATTGATTCCAATATATTATATATTAAAAGAAAAAATTATATTCTTGATGAATTGAAAAAATATAATTATATTTTAATATACTAGATGAGAAATTATATTCCATTGATAGAATCAGCACCTTGATTAAAGGAATTGTAATTTGTTCTTTTCTGGAACTATGATTGTTGTTGGTGGAGTATCTTTTTAAGTATGTGTAAAAATATCTAACCTTTTGGGTGTTGTTTTTCCTTAAACATGATCCGAGATTTATTGGTTTTGTAGACAAGGGATGGTTATAGGATTTTTTATGGTTAAATTAGACCCATTAATCGACTATTTTCACCAAAATTACATTTTATATAAGATATGTGGTCCTTATCAATAGTACATTTTTATACGGGTTCTTAGAATGATTGTTTTGTGTGCATGTGTATACTCATGGTACCTATTATTAATGATAGATAAAATGTGGCATGCGAGTTGTGATTTTGTTTGCGAGTCTCTGTGTATATATAGATCATGAGACTTATGCTATATGTTTTCCCTCATCGGGTTTGTTATAGTTATGAATATTTATTGATATGGATCCATATTGACCATTTATCCTAAATATCTTTCTTCCATGAACTCTATTCTCTAGGTAGATCCATATAGACTATCCCCCTAAGAGGAATTTGGTAGAAATCGATCAGTATGTACAAGGGCTATCCATTCTGGAGGATTGTGTCAAACTTTATTTTTGGCCTTTTCCATTGAGGGGGGAGTTGTCAAAATTGTTTCCTATTTATTTTATCTAATGGATCCAAATGATATAGATATTCTAACATCCCATGATTGTGAGAAGTAAATTTTTTCAAAAAAAAAATTACACTTTTTTATATATTCTGTCACAAGAAACACTGAATTTTTCTTTTTCTACACTCAAGATTGATTTTTAATGAAACAATTCATTGTATTAAAATATTATTATTTAATATGATTGTTATCACATAGCCATTGAGATGGAGGGTATGAATTATAATAGTGTAATTATTGAAATATAATTATTAAATAGACATAGAAATGGGTTATTTGGTTACCAGCTATTTATAAATGAAAAATAACTCTATCTAAATATAAAGCAAATATTTTCTTGAGAAGCAATTTTTATAGACATAAACATGAATTTCATCAATTAATTAAATAATTACCTTATGGTGTATGATTATAATGAAATGTCTATGTTATTAATTCAATGAAATATTCATGATTAATCATATGTGTTTTCTAGGGATGTGTAAAAATAAATCAATGTTTATGTTTAAAATTTATATTTTCTAAAAGTAGTTATTTCTCCATTAGGGAAAATATTTTAAAATTAAAGGTTATCATTTATTAAAAATTTAACTAAACGAATATAATTTTTTTATTAATAATTTAAAAAATAATAATGTGGTGAATTTTGATCTTTCCAAGAAAAGATAAATTTTTCAATGATTAGTGAAAAATAAGGCCTTTTATTTAGAATTGTAACTTCATTTAATGTATTTAATAATTGAAAAAATTAATTTCATATGGTTTTAAAAGTAAAATTTTTCAATTTTATATATATTATTTCCATTTTGGTAATTGGAATAAAATTCATATATAATTTCTATCAAATATTTTTTTTAAATATTAAATATTTTCTCTTAGAAAAACATTTTTTCATCGTGTCTGTGGGATTGATTTTAAATTAAAAGTTTACACTTATGTGAATGAAATTTGAAAAAATGGAATGAATATTTAGAATCAAAATAACATATATTTTTTTATATGGTAAATTTGTTTTTCCATAAATAAAAGTAAAAAAGTAAAACATAATTACCAAAGTTAAAGTTAATAAAGTTTTACCCTCATGTTAAACTAAAATTATACGGTGTCAAATAACCTATAACCTTTTAAAACCGAAATTTTATGGACATATTTCAACACTAAAACCTCAAAGGATTGGTAATATCCAAATTATGAGATTTTTCAAATGTGAAAATGTGGGTACACCTTTAGGTATTAAAAAAAACCAGTGTTCCACTAAACTCAATTATAAATGGAACCCACCCATTATTCATCACACTTAATAACCCCATTGGTATGGAAAATACATACCTAAAAACTTATATAATTCCAAACTATCATCCTATAATCCATATTTTTAGTATAAATAAATCCTATCAAGGCATTGGTGGAAAACCTATAAAGGTTACCTGAATAAGTGGTAATATTATTCAATGAGTTATTCTATTTTATTTCATCTCCACCACCATCAAATATTATTATATTATAATGATATTAAAAAACTATTATAGATAATTTAGATATATTTTTATTATGATAATGTTATAACAAATATAAATCTGTTATTCCATACAAAGGGATATGAAATCATCATTTGTGTGTACAATGGACTACATCACGAACTGATGTTATTCATTTTCGATTAACACATATAGAAAAATGATAAAATTTTGGATTAAATATTTATATATGATATTTATTGTATTATTACAATTATATATTTCTAATACCAAATATCTTCTAGTTCTTTTGGTTTCATAGAAAAATGATAACATCTTTCATCTTTACGGTGGACGACTTCCTTACAATGTGTTGTTATTAATTCACAGATTACATGGAAATTAATAAGAATGGAATTTCTGAAAAGAAGTTATATAAATGAAATAATATTTTTCAAGTAATATTAATATATTATCTAACAATTTTCGTTCTGTCTTTTAGAAAATAGAAACAATTTTCATGAATACGTACTTCATGCGGTCTCTATAAACAATGCATTTCCTTTTCTCTCTATAAATATTATGGATGAATTTAAATAAATATATAATTAAAAACATTATATTAATATCATGGATAAAAATATAGATATTATATAATTATTATCATATTATTTGGTTCAAAATATTAACAAATAAAAATATACATGAAAAACAAGGTTGTCATTTCCCTAAACATGACATTAATATTGAATTTTTAATAAACAGGTAATAATATGTCATAAGTAAAACATATATGGTATGATATATAAATATATATATATATATATGGTTATTTAATATATTCATGATAAACATAGACTTATTATGGAGGAGGTTTTAATGTGTACAAAGGAATATAAGACTTAAGGTAATGGACTTCCATCTATTTTTTTACTAATGTGAGATGTGTCGTATTCATCACCTATTTCTTTTATGTGTTAAATTTAGGTCCCATGAGTTTATTTTAGGATTATTCTATAGAAAATTTTTGGGATTTAAAATTACCATTTTAGGATCTCTAATTTCTACAGTTTCAGATTCAAAAGATGGCAATGTGGTCAAATATTTTTGTCTCAATTTTCTTCTATTGAGAAAAATATCGTCTTATGAACCAATATTATTTTACGAGTTGTATATAATGAAAATTAAACATGTTATATACTGAATATTCTTCAATAAATTAAATTTTATGTTTCATATAAAGTCACTCATTCAATGGGAATACGATTTAATGCTACCAATGTGGTAATGGATTTATGATATAATCTAATCATTTAATTGAATTGGTTGTGTTTATACTTTATATAATAAAATATTAGAATCCATCTCTCATGAAACTCATAAATTTTATTATTCAATTTTTACTTCATTAGAATAAATTATTTCCATCATTTTGTACTAATGGTTTCAAATGAATATTTTTTATAATAATCATTCTTATTTTCATCATTAGTCGAAGAACCCATTTTTTCCAAAACCATGATTTGAAAAAAGGACATAAATTTTGTTTAAATAATCCAAATATTTTATAAATACATTTTTACACAAGCCTGAAATTTTTATAAAATGTTTTAAATGGGATCATCGTGTAATTTTCCACGAAATTCCCTTTTCTCATTTAATGAAAATGAGAAAGGAACATTTTTTTAACATGCATGAAATAAATGATATTTTACTCCATCATGGCCAAATAATTATTCTAAATAATCCCTTGTTATTTTAATATTATATTTTAAAATAAAACTAATTCAAAAATAAATTATGAATTATTTGTTTTTTTACAACACGGAACGAATATTTGGCTAATGAAATTATCTAAATTATTTTTAAAGATTCCATTATATGATTCAAAACATATTTTAAATGATAAATAGTTTAATAATTTTTTAGGGACATTTATTTTTAAAAATTTTATATTCATAGAGATGGATTCCAAAACTGTTTTTCCATTTTAAAAGTTTTAATCATAATGAAATTGATGTTTTCTCCCTGAAATGGTCCATTTAATCTTTAAAAATAATTTTTCATTTAAGATAACATATTTTAATTTTTCTTATGATTTAATGGAGATATGATCCAAGTTTACCATTCTTATTCATTCTATGTATGGGTTTTTTATGATAAAAATATTTTTTTTAATCACAATTCTCTTCTATGGGTTATACCAAAATAAAGTTCTTCTGAAATCTGCTTCTTTGTTCCATGGGTATTCCTTTTATTAAATGATGAAATGAATATGAGTGGGACTAGATCCAAATTAGAGTATACTATATTCATCCCTGGTGTCTTACATTTTTCTTGTAGTGGATCATCCAGTGACTCTCTCAACCTTTCCCTTTATAGTGTACCATTTATGATATTTCATTCTAGAGGATTTCTCTAGGATTCATCCATACATGGTAATTTACTTTGAGGCTGATCTTGTCCCCAGTTCATAACCTATATTATGTCCACCATATCACATGGAACCATCTGAGTTAACGGATCTAATGTTAAAATATGATGATATTGAATTTAAATTATTCATCATACCATTCACTTCTCATTGGCGTTGTTTGGTGTTGTTCACCTGGTAGTCAGATGGTCCTCGTCAGTTATTTCCAGAATACTATAAATTAAACCAATAAACTATGAATGAAAATTACATGATTCCCAATAATGATGACTTTTTTGGCCATTTGTGGAGAGATCACTGGTTTTCAAATATTTTTTTTATATTTTTTACCATAAACTTTGGATTTGATAAGAAAACAATATGATGATGGTGTTTAGGGGTGATATGGGCTATATGAGCATCTCATTTTGGATTTGGATTTAATTATTTTGTCATATATTTCATTTACCTCATGAAAAAGATCATTCATCCATACATTGAATCATTTATTTTTATTTTTATTGATGAAATATTGGAATTCTCCAAGATGTTCAAATCAAAAGATAGAGTCCTTGAGATTGTATTGTGTATTATTCAACCAAATTTTATTTAAATTATGTTTCCAAATAGTTACATTTATTTGTATAAGGTATTCATTCATGGACATATATTTTATAAAGTAGAAATATCTATTTACCTATAGAATATAAATGTATTTATTCCTTGGGTACAAATGCAGATCATGTTTTATATTCATTTTTAACCTAGTTATCATAGATAATATAATAGATTCATTTAGCACATTTCTCATATGATAAAAATAGTGACTAAATTTTTAGATTTGGTATTCAAGATTAAAACAAAATAAACTAATTTGATGACAAAATTTTAGGAATAATGAATTGGTTCACATTTTTACTATTCTTGATTATTTTTAGCCTAGATTTGGGTATGTAGAGTATTGTGACAAATATTGTGCCAAATAAGGAGCTACATTAATGAAGAGTGATAATGTAGTCACATATAGTTATTGTCTTCTGTGACCCCAGGATTAAAATTACCCTACTTATTAATTATATTTGAAAATAATGGTTCATTGGTTTAATTATAGGATAAATAACTTTTTTGAAAAATATTAGTTATTTATTTATTCTGTTTGAGGTAGTAGTTTATTTTATACTAGAAGGGAATAAATCTTCATCAAAGGAACTGGTTAGAATATGTGATGATGTTTTAATTTGAGATGATGTATTTTCCTTGTAAATGTAATTTAGAAAAATATGTTATTAGAAATAATATATTGGTTATTAGTGATTATATATCATGGGAAGGTGAATTTTTGATGGATTTTATGGTGGACTAGTAGGTGTGGGTAGATGAGGATATAAGGGAAGCAACTTCTCTACTCTTATAGATCATATCAGAATTATTGTAATGAGTTATGGAAAATAATGAGAATTATATTGAGAGCTTCATGATTCAAAATAATTTTTTGGTGAGTAAATCCATTTCAAGGTGATTCATAGACAAACATTGTGTGCTTCTGGTTCATGGTATTGTGATTGTTAATTCTCTATTAGAGAAGAACAACTAAAATATTCTCGTGATTAACAATGGGTAGTGAACTCACAATCGACATAAATTTATAATAAAGAAAAAAATTCTAGGTGGCCAAAATGAAAATATACAATTCATTATTTGTCTCACATTTTCTAACATGAGAGTGTATTAGGGCCACGAATTAGATATTTGGAGGGATTCAATAGCTTATTCATGTGCTATTTTGGATGTGGGATGATATAACTATGTAGTTTTCTTAGGTTTTCCCAAGACCCTAATTGCTCTAGATCCTTTTTTTTGTTGTAATGGAATTTATGAAAAGGTTTCATATGTCTTTACAATCTTGGATACTAATTTAGTGGATCAGCTAGGAAGTAACTCTGATTAAGAGATTCTATGGAATCATGACATGCCGTCGAGAATAGTTTCTAAGAGAGTCACATAGATGAAATCAATGATTTGTAAAATCTTTCATGTAGTGAAGGGGGATCAGTTTAAGATGAGTATGGGTTTTCAACGTCAAGCATATGTGATGTTAGAGAGAGCTATACAAATATTATAAGATATTCATTAGGTACATGTTCTGGATTTTTTTGGGTTATAGTATTAGAAGATGGATCTAACAGAGATTTACTAAAATACAACATTTAGACTTCAATTTAGATAGCTCTATTTGAGTCTCATTATGGACATTTGTGTCATTCTAAATAATTCTAACATGATTCTAGTGAATATTATGTTATTTGTAATATTTTTGACTTGAATTAATTATATTGAGATTATTTTGTTATAAAATAAGTTTTTATGGCTCAAAATATATAGATATATTATGCTTCTTGAAGGAGGTGATCCTTGGAATTTCTTGTGGTTGATAGGATTTTCTTACAACTATCACCTCAGTTGGGCCATATGTATAAGAGGAAACAATGAATGTTATCATCAGGGTATGTCAGGTTGTTCATGACATTTGAATACATCATGATTGTGGCTTATCATTTTGATATTTATACATCGTTCTATTGTATGTATAATGTGTTCCACGTGTATCATATTCTGAGGTAGAATCTTGACCTTATGCTTTTGATCAACTGTGATGATGTTGAGCAAAAACTGGATGAATCAATTGTGGTGTGGGCCCTTCATATTATGAACAGATGTGAAAATATTCTAAAATGGATGTTTGTTCCTCTTTTGGATTTTAATGGAAGAATTATCATATTAAGGAAGAGAAGTGGAATAATGTGACCAATATTTAGGTGTAGTGGCCTATGTTGTTTTAGAAAAAAATTGGGGATACATTATATAGATGAGAAGCCATAAGTCGGTGATAATTTTTACATCCTATATTAATGGTAAACATATTTTTTCTAGTTAATTAACTTTTTAACATCTTATAAAGCAAATTTAGGTGGGATAGAGGTGTTCAAGTGGAAATAAATATGAAAGGGCTAGGATGGTGATAATGTTGATGAAAATAATGGATACAACAACTCCACTGGGTAGTTAGTGTGATCCATTTGAATGTAGGTGGAGGTTATATGATCTTATTCATGATTATTGATCCTAGTGGAAAACCATTGGTTTTTTTGTCTACTACACATTGTCCCCAACAACCATCAATAGGCTAAAGGAGGCTATTGACATTCTGGTGATATTGTTCGATGACATTTAATGAATGTGGGGTCATATCATGGTTTTTAATAACACAACCAATCTCTAATAAATGTAAATATATCAATACTCCACTAAACCAAAGAACTATTTGTGCTAAGTTCTAGTTATATTTTTTTCTATCTCCTCTCCTTCTTTCCTGCCACATTAATTTTTGAACAATGATTTGTTACTACATTCCAAATCTAGGCATTTCATTCTTAAAAATAATAAAATCCCATATATTATCTATTTTTATAGAAAAATTATATACTTTTTTACATGATAAAAAAAATTCTTTTTGAATGGACTAGTTTAGGAATTATTGACCATTGATAGAATAATTAAAAAGATTAAAGGAATTTGAATCTGTTCATTTTTTTAAATGTGAACATTGTCGGTGGAGTATCTTTCTCGGTATGTGTAACCATCTCTTTCATTTTTGGTGATGTTTCTCCTTAAAAATTATCCATGATTTGTAATCTTGGTATATTATCTATGGTTGTATCCTTTTTTATGGTACAATTAGACCCGTATATCAAACATTTTTATTGAAATTTCATTGTCCATAAGATATCTGGTCTTTATCTATAGAACAATTTTATATCGGTAATTTTCTTTGTTTTTTCTGTGTGAATGTGTATCCCGGTTGTAAATATTGTTGATGTTTGATAAGATATTGTGTGTGAGTGTGTGAGTTTGTTTTTGTGTGGGTTTGTATAAAGATGATGAGACTAATGCTTGGTGATTTTTCTCATGTTGTTTGATGAAGTTATGAATCTTTTTTGATATGGATTCAAATTGATCCTTTATCCTAAATATATTATTTTTATGAACTCTCTCATCTAGGTTTGTCTATATGGATGATTACCCTTAGAAGAAATTTTTTTGAAATCAATCGGCATGTACAAGGGATATCAATTTTGGAAGAATGTGTCAAACATGATTTTTGGCCTATCCTACTGAGGGAGGATTTGTGAAGAAGGTGGCCAATCTATTATATTTAATAGAACCAATAAAAGTAGATATTATAACATCCCATTATTGTGTGAAGAAATGTTTTTAAAAAATTAACTTTTTTATATTTTGTTTCACATGAAACACTAAGCTTTTCATCTAATACACTCAACATCGAGTTTTAATGAAACACGACATACTATTAAAATATTATTATTTAATATAGTTGTTTTTACATATTAATTGGGTTGGTGTGTATGAATTTGATTTACAAACTTATGAAAATTTAATTTTTTAATAGATATAAAAATGGATTATTTTGTGACGAGTTATTTATAAATGATGAAAAGTATATTTAAATATAAAGTAAATATTTTTCTGGAAAACTCTTTTTACACACACAAACATGTTATTAATCAATAAAAAAACCACCTTGTGGTTAATGAATTTATAAAAAAATATATATTATTTATCAAATTAGATATTTTTTATTGGACATATCTGTTTTCTAGGGATGGTAAAAATAAAACAATTTATATGTTAAAAAAATTATTTTTCTAAAATGAATTTTTTTCTCCTTTAGGGAACATATTTTAAAATTAATTTTAGCCACATCTAAAAAAATTATTTGAATAAATAAACACATTTTTTAAAATAATCCTTTAAAATTTTTTAGGTTTTAATTTTCAATATTTTTTTGAAAAGATAAATTTTTTGATGATTAATGAAAAATACGGGCTTTTTTTGGAATTGTCACATCGTTTAATTTATTTAATAATTATAAAATTTATTTAATATGGTTTTAAAAGTAAAAAATCATTCAATTATATATCCATTATTCCAATTTTTTTAATTGGAATCAATTTCATTTTAAATAATTATATAAATCATTTTAAAATGATAAACCCTTTCTCTTACCGAAGACACTTTTTCATCGTGTCTGTGGAATTAATTTTAAAATAATTTTTTCCTCTTATGTGAATGAAATTTTGAAAAATGGAATGAATATTTGGAATTAGAATAAAATATATTTTCAAATATGGTTAAAATATTTTTTGACCACGTTGAATTGTAAAAAAAATAAACCATAATTACCATAGTTATGGTTAAAATAAGTTTACCCTGGTGTTAAACTAAAATTATAAGGTGTAAAATAACCCAAATACTTGTCCAAAACATATTTTATGGATATATTTCTACATTATATCCTTTTTTATTAATATCCCAATTATGAGAATTTCAAAAGACAAAAAACATGGGTACAACTTTATCTATTCAAAAATAACAAGTGTTCCACTCAACTCAATAATAAACGGGAAACCCACCCCTTTCATCTTAACACATAAAACCCCATTGGTTTGGAAAATAAATTCACAAAGCACATATATAATTCCATCATCTAATCCTATAATACATATTTTTGTTAGAAATCGATCCTATGAATTCTTCGGTAGAAAGCTTAATGAGGTTACCAGCATAAGAGGTAACTTTTTTCAATGAGTGATTCTATTTATTTCTTCTTACACATTCATCCAATACTATTATATTATATTGAAACATAAACACTAGTATTTATAATTTTGATAGATTTTATTATGATAATTTTATAACAAATATACATCTCTTTTTCAATAAAATGGGATACGAAATCATCATTTGTGCGTATGCCAGACTGCATCACGAAGTTTTGATATTCATTTTTCATAAAAACATCTCAAAACAAGATATAATGATGGATTAAATAATTATATATCATATTTATGATATTATTAAACAACATATTTCTAATATCAAATATACTCTATTACATTTCATTGCATGGGAAAATGATAACATCTTTTATATGTACATCAGACTACTACCTTGCAAAGCAGTTTCATTCATTCATAGTTTATATGTAGGGTAATAAGGATGGTATTTATTAAAACATGTGATATATAATAAATTTAATGGTCCATGTAATTTTAATAAATTATTTAACATTTTTTTATTTCAACTTTCAATAAAATTGAAACAATTTTCATTAATACATATCACATGTCCACTCAATAAAAATTTTATTTTTTTATAAATATAGCAATGAATATAATTAGAGATATAATGAAAAAATATTATATTAATCTCATGGGTAAAAATATATATATTATATAAGTATGATCAAATTATGTGGATAGATATCCTAACAAATCAAAATATACATGAAAAAAAGCTGACATTGCACTAAATATGACTTTAACATTGAATTGTTAATAAGGATAATAATATGTCATAAGTAAATCATATATGGAATGATATATATATATATAGTTATTTAAAATATTAATAAAAATGTTATAATTTTTATTAAGTAGGTTCTAATGTGTCTGAATAATGTTGAGACTTAAGGTAATAGTCATCCATCTCATTTTTTACTTCCCTCACACATGTGCCTTATTAATAACCTATTTATTTTATGCGGTGAATATAGTTCCCATGAATGTATTTTGTTATTATTCTACAGATAATTATAGAAATTTAAATATCCATTTTAGGATCTCCATTTGATCTGGATTACGAATCAGAAGACACAATAGAGGTTAGATATTTTGGTCTCAATTTTTCATCTTTGAGATAAAAGTTATGTTATGAACCAATCTTATTTAATGAGTTGTATATAATGTCCCTATGAAATTTTATATCATGAAACTTCTTCAATAAATTATATTTTTTTAATTTAATGTTACTATTTATTGGGTATTATGATTTAATGTTACCAATGTGGAAATGGATTTATGATATAATTCAATAATTTAATGGTATTGTTTATGTTTATACTTCAGATGATGAAATATTATTATCCATATATAAGGAAGCTCATGAATTTTATTCTCTATAGGTTACATCATGAGAATAAAATATTTCCATTAATTTAAACCATTTTTCTAATAATGTTTTCAAATGAATATTTTTTATAATAATCGTCATTATTTCAGTCATTGGTTGAAGAACCAATTTTTTCCCGAAACCATGTTTTGAAAAAAATGAATTGAAATTTTTCTAAATCAACAAAATGATGTACTAAAAAATTAATTTTCACATGTTTTACATTTTTAGAAAATATTTTAAAAGGTATTTTCATACAATTTTCCAAACAATTCCCTATTTTCATTTACCGAAAAAGGGAAAGGAATATTTTTTAACAAGTACGACATGAATGTTATTTTACTCCATCTTGACCAGCTCATTATTCTAAATAATCCATAATATTTTTTAAAAATAACAGTATTAAAAATTATTTTCTTCAACATGGAAATGATATTTTCCTCAAGAAATGTCCTAAAGGATTTTAAAAGAATCTATTATCCATTTAAATCGTTATTTAAAATGGTAAATAATTTCTTAATTTATTATGAACATTTTGTTTTAAATTTTTAATATTCAATTAGATGGATTTTGAAAAAAATCATATTTAAAATTAATTTTTCATAATGAAAATGAAATTTTCCTCAATAAATATTCCATGCAATCTTTTAAAAAAATCACACATAATATGACATATTTTGAATTTTCATATAATTTAATATGGATATAATCGAAGGATACCATTCTTATTCATTATCTTCATGGGTTATGTATATGATGAAAATATTTTTATTAATCACATCTCTCTTCTATGGGTCATACCATGATCAATTTCTTATGAAATCCACTTCTATTTTCATGGGGTTTTCTTTGATTAAATGATTAAACTATTTTGAAATATGTTTATATTACCATTTTTTTGATATGACGAGATGTTTATGAAACCCAATGCATTTCATGGATTCTAATATGACAAAATTTTCATGATCGGGTGCCACATGTATGTATGATTTTTCTTATGTGCTGGGTGGTACCAATATCTCCCTCATTTTTATTGGGTAATCATTTATATCACATTATAAAAATAGGATTGGAATAGAAAGGGAACCTGGCTCAGTAAGGTACGTTCTGCATACTGATATTATTTTGAGTTATAATGGACACGTTTGGTTGTTTGGGGAGTGATACCCTTGAAAATAACCCTTGAAGACTAAGGAAATGATTTGTTTTTCTCTTATATGAATACCAAAAACATATTCCTTTACGAAAATTATATGATATCATGTTTCATTTTCTTTTACTCCATTATGAATCTTTCCTTATAGGATACTATGATTTATTCCATGACTCATTATTACAATCAATGATATCCATGGTATATTTTCCAAATGTCCATATCCTATTCCCATACTATTATTCTCATGATATATTGATAGGGTTTTCTTACAACTATCACCTCAGTTGGGCCATATGTGTTAGATGAAATGATTAATGTTGTCATCAGGGTATGTCGGGTTGTTCATGACATTTGAATGAATCAGGCTGGTGGCTTATCATTTTGATATTTATACATGGATCTATTTTATGTATAATGTCTTCTACATGTATCATATTCAATGGTAGAATCTTGATCTTATACATGTGAATGATTGTGATGATTTTGATCTAAAACTGGATGAATCATTTGTGGTGTGGGTCGTTCATATTATGAATTTAAGTGACTATATTCTAAAATGGATGATTGTTCCTCTTTTGTCATTTAAGGGAATATTGATCATATTAAGTAAGTGAAGTGGAATAATGTTACCAATATTTAGGTGCAGTGGCCTGAGTTGTTCAATAGAACAATTGGGGATACATTATATAGATGAGAAGTCAAAAGTAGGTGACAATTTTGACATCCTATATTTATGGTAAACATATGTTTTCTAGTTAATTGACTTTTTAACATCTTATAAAGCAATTTTAGGTGGTCTATAGGTATTCAAGTGGAAATAAATATGAAAGGGCCAAGATGGTGATAATGTCAATGAAAATAAAGGATACAACCACTCCACTGGGTAGTTAGTGTGATCATTTTTAATACAGGTGGAGGTTGTAGGATCTTATTCATGACTATTGATCCTAGTGGAAAACCATTGGTTTTTTTTCTACTACACATTGTCTCCAACAAGCATCAATAGGATAAAAGAGGCTATTGACATTCTGGTGATATTATTTGATGACATTTATTGAATGTGGGGTCATATCATGATTTTCAATAACACATCCAATCTCTTACAAATGTAAATATATCAATACTCCACTAACCCAAAGAACTATTTGAGCTAATTTCTAGTTATTTTTTTCTATCTCACCTCCTTCTTTCCTCCCACATTAATTTTCGAATAATGGTATGTTCCTACATTCCAAATCTGGGAATTTCTTTGTTAAAAATTATAAATTCCCATATATTATATATTTTCATAAAAAAATTATATACTTTATGACTTGATAAAAAATAATTCTTTTTCAATGGACTAGATTAGAAATTATTGACCATTGATAGAATCATTAACAAGATTAAAGGAATTGGAATCTGTTCATTTTTCTAAATGAGAGCATTGTCGGTGGAGTATCTTTCTTGGTATTTGTAACCATCTCTTTCCTTTTCGGTGTCATTTCTCCTTAAACAGTATCCATGATTTGTAATCTTGGTAGATTATGTATGGTTGTAGGTTTTTTTATTGTTCAATTAGACCCATATATCAACCATTTTGATTGAAATTTCATTATCCATAAGACAGATGGTCTTTATCAGTAGGACACATTTATATGGGTTATTTTAATGATTTTTTTTGTGAATGTGTTTCCTAATTGTACATATTTTTGATGTTTGATAAAATATGTTGTTTGAGTGTGTGAGTTTCTTTTTGTGGGGGTGTGTATATATATCATGAGACCGATGTTTGATGTTTTTATCATGTTGTTTGATGATGTTATGAATCATTATTGATATGGATTCAAATTGATCCTTTATCCAAAATATATGTTTTCATGAAATCTCTCAGATAGGTTGATCTATATGGATGATTCCCCTAAGTGGAATTTTTTAGAAATCAATAGGCATGTACAAGGGTTATCCATTTTGGAAGAATGATTCAAACATGATTTTTGGCTTATCCCATTGAGGGAGGATGTGTGAAGAAGGTTCTGATCTATTATATTGAATAGAACCAATAAAAGTAGATATTCTAACATCCCATGATTCTGTGAAGTAATTTTTTTTAAAATTAATCTTTTTTATATTTTGTTTCACTTGCAACACTATACTTTTCTTCTACTACACTCAACATCTAGTTTTAATGAAACGCTACATACTATTAAAATATTATTATTTAATATTAGTTTTTTTACATATTAATTGGGTTGGTGTGTTTGAATTTGATGAACTTAATTGTGAAAATGTAATATTTAAATAGGTATAATAATGGATTATTTTGTGACCAATTATTTATAAATGAAAAAAAGTATATTTAAATA
Source organism: Viscum album (assembly GCA_963277665.1). NCBI lineage: Eukaryota > Viridiplantae > Streptophyta > Magnoliopsida > Santalales > Viscaceae > Viscum > Viscum album. The sequence continues at coordinate 1,025,993,560 of OY728121.1, read as the reverse complement.
TAAATTAAATCTTTTTCTAAAAAACTCTTTTTACACACACAAACATGTTTTTCATCAATAAAAAAATAATCACCTTGTGGTGAAGGAATTTATGGAAATATATATATTATTTATCCAATTAGATATTTTTTATTAGACATATCTATTTTCTAGGGATGGGAAAAACAAAACAAAGTTTATGTTGAAAAATGTATTTTTCTAAAATTCATTTTTTTCTCCTTTGGGGAACATATTTTAAAATTAATTTTAGCCACATCTAAAAAAATTATTTGAATACATAAACTTCTTTTGGAAATAATCCTTTAATATTTATCAGGGTTTTATTATCAATATTTTTTAGAAAAGATAATGTTTTTGATGACTAGTGAAAAATATAGGTTTTTTTTCAGAGTTGTCACATCATTTAATGTATTTAAAAATTATAAAATTTATTTATTATGGTTTTAAAAGTAAAAAATTATTCAATTATATATCCATTATTACTATTTTTATAATTGGAATCAATTTCATTTCAAATATTTATATAAATCATTTTAAAATGATAAACCTTTTCTCTTAGCGAAAACACATTTTCATCATGTCTGTGGAATTAATTTTAAAATAGATTGTTCCTCTTATGAGAATGAAATTTTTAAAAATGAAATGAATATTTGGAATTAGAATAAAATATATTTTCAAATATGGTTAAAATATTTTTTGACCACATTAAATTGTAAAAATATTAAAACAAAATTACCATAGATAAGGTTAAAATAGGTTTACCTGGGAGTTAAACAAAAATTATAAGGCGTAAAATAACCTACATCCTCGTCCAAAACATATTTTATGGATATATTTCTACATTATAACTAATTTTTATTTGTAATATCCCATCTATGATAATTTTAGAAGGTGAAAAACATGGGTACAACTTTATTTATTAGAAAATAAAAAGTTCTCCACTCAATTCACTTATAAAAGAGAACCACAACCCTTTCATCATCACCCATAAAATACCATTGGTTTTGAAAATAAATTCACCAATAACATATATAATTTCATCATCTCATCCTATAATCCATTGTTTTCTTAGAAATAGATACAATGAAGGCTTTGGTTGAAAGCTTAATGAGGTTTCCAGAAAAAGAGGTAACCTTTTTCAATGAGTGATTCAATTTATTTTTTCTTAAACCTTCATACAATACTCTTATATTATAGTGACACATAAACACTAGTATTTTTAATTTAGATATATTTTATTATGATAATTTTATAACAAATATACATCTCTTATTCTATCAAATGGGATACAAAATCACCATTTGTGTGTATGGAGGACTGCATCACGAATTGATGTTATTGATTTTTCATAAAAAAATATAAAAACTAGATATAATGATTGATAAAATAATAATATATTATATTTATGATATTATTACACAATGGATTTCTAATATCAAATATACTCTATTACATTTCATTGCATTGGAAAATGATAACATCTTTTATATGTACGTCAGACTACTACCTTGCGAAGCATTTTCATTCGTTCATAGTTTATAGGGATGGTAATAAGGATGGGATTAACGAAAACATGTGGTATATATATAATTTAATTTTCTGTGTAATTTTAATACATTATTGAACATTTTTTCATTTCAACTGTCATGAAAATTGAATCAATTTTCATGAATACATATTGCGTGTCCTCTCCATAAAAAATATATTTATTTTTTTGTTTATAAATTATATGGATGAATACAAATAAATATATAATGAAAAAATATTATATTAATATCATGGGTAAATATATATATATTATATATGTATGATCAAATTATGTGGATAGAAATCCTAACAAATCAAAATATACATGAAAAACAAAGCTGGAATTGCCCTAAATATGATTTTAACATTGAATTGTTAATACCGTTAATAATTTGTCGTAAGTAAATCATATATGGTATGATATATATATATATAGTTATTTAAAATATTAATAATAATCTTATAATTTTTATAAATTATGTTTTAATGTATATGAAGGATGTTGAGACTTAAGGTAATAGACATCCATCTCATTTTTTACATCTCTCAGACATGTTCTTTATTAGTCAGCTATTTATTTTAGGTGATGAATATAGTTTCTAGGAATTTATTTTATGATTATTCTCCAGACAATTATAGGTATTTAAATATCCATTTCAGGACCTCCATTTCATGTGGTTTACGACTCAAAAGACACCATAAGGGTTAGATATTTTGGTGTCAATTTTCCTTCTTTGAGAAAAATGTTCTGGTATGAACCTATATTATTTTATGAGTTTTTTAGAATGTCCCTATGAAATTTTATATCATGAATCTTATTTAATAAATTATATTTTTTTATGTTAATGTTAGTATTTATTGGGTATTATGATTTAATGTTACCAATGTGGTAATGGATTTATGATATAATCTAATAATTTAATGGAATTGTTTATGTTTATACTTAAGATGATGAAATATGAGCATCCATGTCTCACAAAACTCATGAAATTTATTCTCTATTGGTTACATCATGAGAATAAATTATTTCCATTAAATTTCACCATTTTTCTAATAATGTTTTCAAATGAATATTTTTTATAATAATTGTCGTTATTTCGGTCATTGGTCGAAGAACCAATTTTTTCCCGAAACCACGTTTAGAAATAAATGAATTCAAATGTTTTTAAATCATCATAATGATTTACTAAAAAATTAATTTTCACATATTTTATGTTTTTAGAGAATATATTTAAAAGGAATTTTCATTCCATTTTCCAAACAATTCCCTTTTTTCATTTATCGGAAATGTGAAAGGAATATTTTTTAACATGTATGACATGAATGGTACATTACTCCATCATGTCCGGCTCATTATTATAAATAATCCATTACTTTTTAAAACTTATATTATTAAAAATTATTTTTTTCAACATGGAAAGGATATTTTCCTCAAAAATGTTCTAAAGGATTTTAAAAGAATCTATTATCAGTTTAAATTGTTATTTTAATTCATAAATAGTTTTTTAATATATTACGAACATTTTGTTTTAAAATTTTAATCTTAAATTAGATTTATTTTGACAAAAAAATATTTAAAAAGAATTTTTCATAATGGAAATGAAATTTTCCTTAATAAATATTGCATGTAATCTTTAAAAAAATTCACATGTAATATAACATTTTTGGAATTTTATTATACTTTAATAGGGATATAATCCAAGGATACAATTTTTATTCATTATCTTCATGGGTTATGTTTATGATGAAAATATTTTTATTAATCACATATCACTTATATAGGTTATACCATGGTCAATTTTTTATGAAAGGAATTTCTTTTCTCATGGGGTCTTCTTTGATGAAATGATTAAATGATTGTGAAATATTTTTCTATTAAAATTTTTATGATATGATTAGATTTTTATAAAACCCAATTCATTTCATGGATTCTAATATCATAAATTTTTCATGATCGGGTGCCACATGTTTGTAAGATTTTTCTTATGATATGGGTGGTACCAATATCTCACTCATTTTAATTGGGTAATGATTTATATCACAATAGAAAAATAGGACTCAAATTGAAAGGGAACCAGGATCAGTATGGTACGTTCTACGTAGTGATATTCTTTTGAGTTACAATGGACATGTATGGTAGTTTGGGGAGTGATATCCTTGACAATAAGCCTGGAAGACTAAGGAAATAATTTCTTTTTCTCTTATGTGTATACCAAAAATATATTCCTTTTTGAAAATTTTATGATATCATGTTTCATTTCATTTGACTCTATTATGATTCTTTCCTTATAGTCTACAATTATTTATTCCATGAATCATTATTACGATCAATGATATCCAGGGTATATTTTCTAAATTTCCTTCTCCTATTCCCATGCCATTATGCTCATGATATTTTGATATCCCACTAGTTTACCCTTATTAAGGATATGATCTCACCATTTCATGTGGTTCTTTTCTCTATGTTCTGATGAAAGGTATTATGTGTTATTTGTCTATTAAGGGTGAATGTTAGAAAGAACATAGTGTAAGATGATGTTTCTCGCTTATGGACCTCTTTTATATGAGTCTAAATTTTCCAAAAACACTTTACCTTAATGAAACTCATAGATTTTGTTGTATAATGTAATGAATATTCAATTAAAAATATGTAATATCTATGTATGAGTAGCCTGGGACATTATACATTATATCATAGGAATTGTAATTATCCTTTTGAAACTATGATGAATACAATTAGTGATATCCCTAGGTATGTTTATAAGGATATACCTAGAGATACATCAAGGGATATTTCTATGTTTGGGTCAAATTATAGGAAAATGTCCTGGAATGTTGTTAATGGGTAGAGTGAGTGGTTTTTAAAAAATTGCATCCTTTTTAGGATAAAATAAGAAGATGTGGATCTAGCACAGATGTACAAAGGGTTAATATCTCTAAAAAGCTAAAATTGAGTTGGACTCGATCATCAACTAGTTCATGAAAATGGTCCATGTAACACACATTGTTTGACACTATAGGGATATATACTTTGTAAATTCACAGAATCTTTTCAAACCATCATGAATTATGTAAATAATGACCCAAGAATTACATAGGATAAGACAAAGGTGTCCTAGATTGAAAATAATGTTTCGTGATTTAGACATCCTATAACTGATTTTTCATGATTATATGGATTCCCACTGTACATATTATTTCTCATTCTATCATTTTTTATTTTAGTAAATAGTGAAAACTAGGTGGAACTAGATAAAAATTGATTATAATAGGTAATATTTTGATGACAATGTAAATGGGATGATAATTGTAATGATGTATATTGTTATTATTCCTAACAATTCATTATGATATATGATGAAAAAATAACCATAACAAACTATAGGGATCATTAAAGAAGATTATGATATACTTTATTGAGAGTTTTAGTGGTGGAGACAATGGTTGAAGGAAGATTAAGATTTCTAGATTCCATTATTGTTGAGAGAATAAATCTTGGGAAAGTCTAAAAAACAGTAATTTTATTTATGTGTGGAGATGAATAACAAGGATTATGTGATTTTGGAGGCATCATTAAAAGTTTTTTTATTGGAATGGATGAGAATAATAGTTTTGTTGCTTTTTGAGAACGTATTTAAAAAAAAATTCCCATTTTTATTTTTTGGAAAAACAATCTTCTTTTTTTAAGTTATAATTTTAAAATTATATTTGATTGAATATTTTTTCATGTTATAAAAATATGATCTTTTTTATGAATAATGGAAAATAATAGTTTTTATTAATAACTAACATTTATTTTAAAGAATTTAATGAAATGAAAATCACTTTAATATTGTTTTAAATTTTATATTAGCACAATTATATTTCTATTTATCTCATTTAGGTCATTCAAAATAAATTTCATATTGATTTTTTTTGTGAAAACATTTTAAACATTTCACATTGTAACATGGATTTCTCATCTCGTCTTTTAGATTAATAGTGAATTGAAATTTCCTACTTTTGTTAATTTAATTTGGAAAAAAGATTTCTTTTTTAGAAAAATAACAATTTCTATTATCGAATAATTTGAACTTAATTTTTGACCATTATGAATAATGGTTACAATAATAATTAATTACATTGGTTATAGTTAAAAATGTTTAATCATTGATAATCTAAAATGATAAAGTTTAAAATGACACAAAAACCAATCAAAAACGATTTTCATGAAATATTTTATCTTTATAAAATCTAAATATTTTTATGGGAAATTTATTTAGTATTTCTACATGTTAAAAATGTGGGTACACTTTTTTCATTTAAAATATTACAAGATAACCACTCACCTAACTTATAAAATGAAACCCACTTTCCTCCCCTCGTCACATTCCAACCCCCATTGGTTTGAAATTAAAAGAATAAATCACTTACTATTGTACATAATTTCATATTATATGCCTTATTTTGATCAAAAATAAATTATATAAATGACTTTGTTTCAAACCAAAGGATGTTTCTTGAAGAATAGGGTACATTGTCCAACATGACTTAATATTTTATTTATTTTTACACCTATGTAAAATAATCTTATAAATTATGATATATTAACACAATTGTATCCCATATAATAATATGTTATAATATTAATTTAATAACCTATATCCTTCTCATCTTCTATCAAATTTGTAAAAGAAATCATTATTCATGTGTACGGTGGACTACCACCACACGAATTGATGTTATTTGTCTTCAATAACCAGATATAAAAGATGGATATAATGATTTATATAATATATATATATATATGTGATATTCATGATATTAATGAAATTATTTAGTTATAATATACCATATTTCCTATCACATTGCATTCAGTGGGAACACGATGACGTTGTTTATGTCTTTAGTGAACTACATCATCACAAAGAGTTTTTATTCGATGATGCTTTATATAGAAGGTCATCATCATGGTTTTAATAAAAAAATGTGATATATATGACACTAATATTATTATGGAAATGTAATATTTTTTACCTTATTTCAGTTTATTTCGTCTAGAAAATGGAATCAACGTTCATGCATATGTGCGACCTATCATCTCCTTAAACTATGTATTTAATCTTCCATATCTAACAGTAACAGATTGCAATAAATAAATATATAATGAATATATATGATATTTATATCAGGTTTAAATTTTTTATATGATGGAAAAATGATCAATTTAAGATAATCAGTGAAAAAAAAATCAAAATATACAATTAAAACTAAGATGTTATTTCCTAAAACCTGACATTAACAGGGAATTATTACTAAACGTGTAGTAAAAGTTCGTAGTACAATAATATATTTTATGATAAATATTAATTATTTATTAATTTATTGAATATAAACATATATTTATTATATAGGTTATCCGATTGTGTATGAAGGATGTTGAGACTTAATGGAATGGATTTTCATATCACTTTTGACTTCCCTAAGACACATTCCATATTAACCATCTATTTTTTATATGGTGTATATTAATCAAATGAATGCATTTTATTATTAATATAATAAATATTATGGTTACATAAATATAAATTATTGTATTTCTCATTCATGGGGTTTACGATTTAAGATACTCCCAAGCAGTTAGGGATTTATGTCTCAATTTTACTTCATTGATACAAATGATGTGTTATGAACCTATCCTTTTCTATGAGGTGTATATATTGACCCTTTTGAGATGATATATCATAAGTATACTTATATTTGTGATATTTTTTTTAATTTAATGTTATTGTTTCTTGGGGATTATGATTCAATGTTACCGATGTAGTAATGGATTTATGATATAGCAACATCATGTATTTGGATTTTTTATGTTCATACTTTAGATGACGAAATATTATGATCTAACTCTCATAAAACTCATTATTTTTATTCTCCTTTGGATATTTCAGGAGAATAAATTAATTCCATCCATATTACTATATTAATATAATCATTAATTCATATGAAATTTTTAAAAAATAGTCATCCTTATTTCTCTCTTGAGGTGAAAGTCATATTTTTTTCTCATAGCATGTATTGAAAAAAGGATTTGAATGTTTTTACCTTATCTAAATTATTTATTACACAATAATTTACCCATTATTTACCTTTTTAATAAATATTTCAAAGGAATATCCAAGCAATTTTCCAAACAATTCCCTTTTGGATTTTTCTGAACATGTGAAAGGAATATTCATTTCAACATATATGATAAGAATGGTATGTTCCCACATCATTACCACATCATTATTTTAAATAATCTATTATATGATTCAATGTTTATTTTAGAATATAATGATTTCTAAAATATTTTTCAAATTCTCAATTTTCTTCGTCATTGATAGAGTATTTACCTCTAAAAATGATTAAAATTATTTTATTTATTCCATTATAATATTAAAAGGATATTTTCATTGAAAAATATTTTCACAATGTTGTGTGAAATATTATTTTGAAAAATTTTATATACAATTTCATTTTTTTTGAAAAGTAATTGTTTTAAAATTCTTTTTCAAAGTGGAAATTATATTTTATTAAAGGAATGATTCAATTAGTATTTCAAAAAAAATCCATCTAAGATTCCATTCATTGATGATAGATATGATTTATGGGAGACATAAACCAAGGATAGAATTATTATTCGTTCTTTATATGATTTATATTTAGAATGGAAACATGTTTATTAAACAATTATTTATTCCACAAGTTATACCATGATAAAATGACTATGAAAGACTCTTATTTTTCTATGGTATGTGATTTGATGAAAAAAGTAATTGATTATAAGTTCTATTTAATTTATATATATTCTTATATTATGATTTTTTTATGAAATCCATTTCATTTCTTTCTTTCTGATATAGTTATTTTTTATGATATTATGTCACATGTGTGTATTATTTTCATAATGTGATGGGTGGAACTTATAAATACCACATTTGAACTGGGTAATCATTTATAACTCATGAGATAAATATGAAATAAATAGGGATTGAATCCCCTTTAGTATGGTACTATCTCGACTATGATCATCTTTTGAATGAACATCGACTAATATGATAGTATGGAGACTGAAACTATTATATATTGATAGCATTGGAATTGAGCCCTAAACTACTATGGAAATGATGTATTTCTTCTTATGTATTGGACAAAAATCAATTCTCTATTGAAATGTAATATTCTAATGGTTCTTGATCATTAACTCCAATATCATTCTTTTCTTATGAACTACTGTGATTTGTTCAATCATTCATATTTATTAACTATGATATGTAGGGTATGTATTTAAAATATAATTCTAATGGTCTCCTAACAATATACTTATTATATTTTGATATCACCCAAGATTACCATTTTTGAGAATTTGAGATTACATTTTTTTGTATGTTTACTTTCACCATGTTCAGATGAATGATTTTATGTATGAAATGTCGAAGAATTTTTATTGGCACAAACAACATAGTGGTAGATGATGTCACTTGCATATGGTCTAGTTTTATTTGTGTCCATTATTATAAATATAATATACTCATACGATCCTTATGAATGACTCAATGTAATTTAATGAATTTCCATCTATAAAATGTTATATCTATATATGGGATGACTATGTCATGATATTTGGTATGAGAGGGACTTTTAGTTATCCTTTGAAAACCATGATGAGAAAACATTTGTGATATGCATAGGTATATTTAAAAGGATATATCATGATATAACTCTAAAGATAATTATAAGTATGAGTCCATATTTTGGAAGATTCCAAGGAATTTTTATAAAGGATAATGTGAGTAGTCTCTAAAAAATTACATCCCATTCTAGATAATAGACGCTGATGTGGTATGGGTGTAGTGGATTATAATGGTAATAACTTCAAAATGGGGGCATTGAGCCGGAAATGATCATCCCCTGGTGAATGAAAATTGACCTCAAAACACACCTTTTTTGAAACAAACACGGGACATTCTTTTTAAATTCAGAAAATACATTAACAACAATCGTGAATGATTTAAATAGCGATAGTAAATTAAATTGGTCAAGAATACGGTATCATAGATAGAAATTAATTTGTCACGTTTTAGAAAATATATAATTTATTTTTCCTGATTATGGATTTTCCCAATTTTATTTCTATTACTCACACAATCCTTTTTTGTTTTTGTAAATAGAAGTAACTATAAAGAATGGGAAAATTTTGGATTGTGATAGTAATTATGTTAATGAAAATCTAAATGTGTTAATGACTCGAGTGAATGATATTGTGATTATTTCAAATAATTTCTCATCATATATGATTAAAAATACACACCATAACCATATTTATGGATCACGTAGGAAGAGATAGATAAATTTCAATGAGGGTTCAATGTGTGGAGACTATGGAGGAATTTAGATTCAATTTATTATATATGGATAATGTTGGAAGAATATCTCTATGGAAAATCTCAAAGGAATGAAAAGATCATTTATGTGTGGATAAAAATTACAAATACTATGTTATTTCCATGGAAAAATGAAATTTTTTGTTAATTCAATGGAGAGAATAATTCTTTCACTAAGGATTCATAAATTATAATATGATATAAATGAGTAATGTATAGGTTTTAGAAAAATTGAATCCTTATGGGGAAAGGACATGAATATGACATGTATTGTGGTACATGTAATGTTTTTATTTATGAGGATGAATAGACTGTAAACATTATATGAAAGGATGGAGGTATTAAGGAATAAGAATATGAAAACAAGTTAATGATTCATGAATTAAGTAGAATTATTTATGTTTTTATTTATTGGAATTAAAGAAATATGAAATATATATGGATTATTCAGTATAATATTTTCATTTTAGATATGAATTAAAATGGTGAATTGGTTTTACTGTAGGATAGAGGAACATTATTTTCTTTTGTTATCGTTATATAGAAATTCGTGTTGTTAGCATATTTCACAATAATATATGAAAAGTGTATTCACATATTAATATTTTAAATTAATTGGTACATCATATAGTTTTTATGAATAACATAATGTTGATATTTGGATATTTAGTAAATTTTGTTCATAATTTCTAGATTATAATTTTTTTATACATGTAGCATCCTTAATGTTATCCCTTCTTTAAATGGATTAAGATAATCTTTGGTTGTTATTTCATAACCTATGCTAACAATTCTATTTTTGATAATAAATCTAAATGGAAGGAATAACAAATCATTGTTTTGTGGATATTGTGGTCTGATAGTACTTCATGTTTAAAAAATTATTCATCATCTCTTAATGTGTGAAATAATGTGTAAAATGATCAAATAATGACCATATGTTGATATTGTTCCTTTGAAATGGAATAAAATAAACTTTTAATATCATCTCGTGAAAAATCCCCAATATTATGAAATGGTTCTTGAAACAAATTATCTTATTACCATCATTTATGAACTTTTCAAGGACCAATTTAATGCCTCTTAGGATTATAGATTTGTTTTCTTTATTTCCTCATGATTATTCACATTCTTATTATTAATATTATCGATCACATTCCATCATAATTTTGGACCTTAATATTTTATTCCATTTCCAAATATTCACTTCAAACTAATGTTATCATATATGGAAAACTATACGTGTTAATCCAATTAACTATTACACATCACATTCTCTCTTTTTAAGAGACTACTTTATTAACCCTTCTTATTATATTGGTTTACATCAAAGGTATTTCTTGTTTTAATCCCTTGAATAATTATAACAAGTTCAAATTACTTGGGGGAAATTTATTTATTGGGTTTGAATCTAAATCTTTGAGTTTTAGTAAAATTTATTTTTAAAAATAAAATTAATCTATTTGATTAAATTAAATACTTGAAATTTTGGGTATATATTTTGTTACATGCAATACTACATTTTGATTACATACACGCAAAAATGACTTTTAACGAAATGTGGCATAAAATTAAAATATTATTGTTTAATATAATTGTTCCTACTAATATATTGTAATGGTTGGTTTGAACATGATAAACTAAATTATACAATTATATATTTTAAACATGATTATAAAAAAAATACTTAATAAAAAATTAATTACAATTTAAAATAAAAAATATTTGTAAATAATAGAAATCATTTTTAGGATAAACTATGATTAATCCCACAAATTTGTTACACATTAATAAATAAAAAAAATATATAGTGTAGTTATTTAAATGAAATTTATATATTTTATAGTTAAACAAATATTTTATTCTCAACATATGTGTTTTATAGGCCTACGATACAACAGATCTAATTTTACACATCAAACATTATTTTCCTGAAAAATAGTGTTCCCCTATTTTTAATGTTTTATAAAATTAATCTTTGTAAATTATTATAATTTTTTTAAAATAATCCTTTTTTACTTCATAATTTCTAAACTATCCACATGTGATTTTTTTATCATTTTATGAAAACATATTTTTTAATAAACAGTGAAAAATTATTATTTTTGTTAATAATTTTTTATTTTTTTAAAGAATTATAAAATACATATTAATTTAATGTGATTTTAAATGTAATAATATATCAATTATATTTTTATTAATGAAATTTATTTAATTGAAATAAATTTTATAATGAATACTTAAATATTAATTTTTTAATCTTTTTAAACATCCATATTCGGAAAATTGATATTTTGTCCCGTCTATGAGATTAATTTTAAATGAAATTTCCCACTAATGTTATTTTTATTCAGAAATATAGATTCCAATTTTTGAATTAGAAAAATAATATATACTAATAATGAAAAATTAGTTTCTCACAATTATCAATAGTATAAACCTTAAAATTTAACTACATGGTTTAAAGTTAAAATGTTTTTACAGGGGGTTTACTAAAACTATAATGTTTAAATTGACCAAAAACATTTCCAAGACCCATGAAATATAAATATTTCCACCTCTTAACATCCTTATATTTTTAATGTTCCCATTTGGATCCTCTAGACCTCTGAAAAATTGTGGGAACACATTTTCCTTTCTAGAAATTACAAGAGTACCACCATTTCACTTATAAATTGACACCCACTCTCCTATCCACATAAAAAACTCAAACCCCATTAGATTGGACAAGATAAAACTAAATCAACATTTTTGATCAATCATCTAATTTTATAATAATTATTTTTATCAGAAACCCATCCAAGGATGGATTTAGTTGTAAACCTAAGGATTTTTCCCCTAGAAGAGGTAACGTTATTTCATGGGAGGTTATATTTTATTTCATCTTACCCCTCCATAAAATCATCTTATACTATACTGAAATAATAAAACCGCTATAAAACATATTCATAAATGTTATAATTTTAATTTAATAAAATATATCCATCTCATGTTCTATCAAATTTGATAATAAATCATTATTCATGTGTACATTGGACTATCACCTCTTAAACTGATGTTATTCGTTTTTTTTCACCCTCTATCACAGATTTATATAATGTTGTATATAATATATATATATTATATTTATGAAATTATTAAACTTCTATAGTTATAATATTACATATACCCTATTAGCTTCCAATCTTTGGGCATATGACAATGTCGTTCATGTGTGTGGTGGAATACCACCTAACAAAGAGGTCTATTTCATTCACTCGTTATGTAGAATATAATAAGCGTGTATTCACTAAAAATTTGTGATAAATTTTACATTAAGAATATTCTTTATCGGTAAAATATTATTTATCTATTTTCATTCAATCTATGTGGAAAATTTAATCAATTTTTAGGTGTACATACGACCAACCCTCTCTACGATCTGTGTATTTTATTTTCCATCTCAATCATTAATTAACTACTCTAAATATATATATATTGAATATATATGATATAAGAATCATGGATAAAATTTCTAAATTTATGGAAAAAATATCAACATTGGAGGACCCTAGAAAACCAACATATTCATGAAAAACAAAGCATTTATTTCCCAAAATGTGAAATTATCGTGTAATTATTAATAATCATGTAATAAAATATCATAATAAATAATATATGATGTTATATATATATACATATATATGGTTATTTAATATGTTTTAAATAAAAATATATTTAGTATACAAGATGTTTGAATGTGTATGGAGGAAGTCAAGAATTAATGTATCAGATTTCTGTCTAACTTTTTACTTATACGAGACAGATGAATTATTCACCACATATTTATTTTATATAGTCTATAAAAATCACATGAATGTATTTAATATTATTATAATGAAATTTATGGAGATTTACATATCCATTTTGGGGTTATCTTCCATGGGGTTTATGATTTAAAATAGACCAAGGTGGTAAGGGATTTCGGTCTCAATTTTCCTAATCTGGGATATAAGTTGTGGTATGAAAAATTTTTATTATGAGGTGTATAAAATTTACTATTGATATTTTATATCATGATATTCATTCTATTCATCATATTTTATGTTTTATTTAATTTTATTATTTCGTGGGTCATACAAATCAATTTTTCCAATGTGGTAATGGCTATGTGATACAATCTTGTCATTTATTATGTTTCTGATGTTAATAATTTTGAAAATTAAATATTATGATTAATATATCAAAAAACTATTTATGTTTATTAAAATACAGTTATTTCATGTGAATACATATTTTCCATTAACTTTCCTCTCTTTATGTACTCGTGATTTCCAATGATACTTTATAATAAAAAATATATTGAATTATCTATTCGGTATAAATCCTATTTTTCTTCAAAAACCATATTTTCTTAAAAAAAATTCAAATATTTATTTCAAAATATTTCCAAATTGATTTATTAAGGGAATTTTTACCTATCTTTATTATTTTTACAATTTCTATGAAATAAATCATCATGACATTTTTTAAACAATGTATGTATGGATTTTAATGAATATATGGAAGGATTAATTATTGTAACTTATTGAGAGTGGAATGTATTTTCCTCTACCATGAAAAAAACATTTATTTAAAAAATCCATTTTCTGATTCATTTTTTTATGAAACGTATTTAAAAAAATTATGATTTTTTATTATTTTCAAAAAAGAAGGAATATTTTCCTCAAAAAAATTACAACTATTTTTAAAACATATTTTCTATGATTCATAGATTATTTATAATTAAAATATTTATCGTTTTTTTTTGAAAATATCTTTTAAAAATTTATGCTTTCATATAAATTGAATTTTAAATTTTTTTACTTTTTAATTTTTTTCAAATAGGAAAGAATATTTTCCTCATGAAATCATTCAAGTTAACATTAAAAATCATTTTCCATATAATATGACATAATTTGATATTACACATTATTTAATGTGAAAATGATCCAAGGATTTCATTTTTATTATTTCTCTCCATGGTTTATGTTTATGATAAAAATATGTTTATGAGACCCATATCTCTTCCATAGGTTATAAAATTGTAAAATTCTTATAAATATCTATATTTTTATTTTAATTATTCTTTGATTAAATTTTTAAATTAACATAAAAACTATTTACATTTAACATGTTATGTTATGTAGTGATGTTTTTGAAACCCATTTATTTTCAGGGTTTATGATATGATGAATGTTTTATGATAATGTGGCACATATACATATGATATTAAATATATGATGTATAAGATTTATATCCCTCAAAAGTTAATTTGGTGAATGTTTATTTCTCATGAGATAAAATGGATAGGAATGGTGAGTAATTCTAGTTTATTAAGGGACTTTGTTCATAATTATAGTCTTGGATGTGAACCTTGACTTCTAAGATTACATGTATCTTGTCCCCATTACCCCTAAACTATTTGTTAATTCAATACACATTCATTAGATACAATGAGTCACATCTCATAAAAATAAATATTTTTGTAGTGTTGGTAGACTATATACATGCATTAAATTATCATTTCATTTTAAAACTTAAAATACACAAATCAATTTCATTGATAATTCCATTATTTCCCCTCTAATATCCCTGAATATCAATCCAAAAATACTTACTCATATACTAGGAAAAATTAGTCATAATAAAGGTGTTATATGATATTTTCATTAAGTTTAAGCAAGTATATCAGGTTATATTTCTAGACACATTTTATTTTGAGTTTTCTCCTTTTTTTTGGGTTGGTGAGGGTTTAATTTTGGATTATAAGGGTATGGAGGTGGATGTATCATTTATGTTTAATTTTTATTCTAAAAAATTGTGTAGATAAAATTTATACATCATGTTATACTATAACACATTGGGTAAAATTTTAATAGGGATAAAATCACTAGAGGGAATGGGTTTTCGGGAAAAAAACCCATTAAATAGAACTGCATAGAATGTAATTGAATTACAAACTATTTAATTCCTTTATAGTTCAATTGAAATTGTATGTGTGGTTCATTTTGGTCTCATTACTTCATATAGAATTCCTCCACTCAAACCTAAGTCGATTCACAATGGATCTGGAGAGATTTGATCATACCTAAATGACAGGGTTTGGTGTTTGGTTTCTGATAATACTTCAATGTATTTAATTGAATCCATATCCCAGTGAAGAAGTGGAACCTTTTTACAGTTGTGGGTTTTGGGATTGACCAAAATTCAAGGTATTGGTTATGATAGTTTCTACCATTGTTAATTTCAACCATTCTACATCCATTTAGGGTCGTAGTTGGGTGGGATTTCATCAAATATATCAATTTTGGTGGTTTATTAATCAATTCCAAAACACTTCACTTCAAATAATAGTATGTAATTGTAATATATTAATGGTAAATTTAGAAATTGCGTCTTGATTTAGATTATTTAATTGGATAATAAATTAATTAATTAATGGATCATGGAATTGTTCTCTTAACGGGGTAATAAAATTGGCTATTTGATTGGATTTTGGAATTGGTTCATTAATGTGATGTTGAATTTATTTATTAATGGGAATTATGGGATGGTGAATTATCCTTAAAGGGTTAATGGTTTATGTGATTAAAAGTACAAAATATTTTAGTGGTGAATTTTTAATATTGTTCTATGTGATTAAATTGAATAAAAATTAATAAATTGATAATTAAAATGGTACACCGTGATGAGAAATGTTTGATAATAAGTTTAATGATTCAGAACCATGATGTTATTGAAATTGTTTTATATATAATATTATCATATATGTGATATTGTGATAAATGTGAAGAGATGTGAGAAATAAGAACTGATGTATTAAAATCCTATATTTGATTGACTGATATATGTGTGTGTAACATTGACTGTTTCTTCAAAATTCCATATGTTTTAATTATGAGGTGTGTCACCGTGGTTGGGATGTTACAAAGTGGTATTATAGGTATTTTTCTTATCATTAACTTGTCTTAATTTTTGGTAATGTTTAATAGGATATTAGGATGAGTTGAGACATGGTCATCTGCTTGTGCATGAGAGTAGCAGCCCCTTGAATGGGACAAAACCCAATTACCTATAGTGGGATTGATGTTATTTTTGTTTGATGTTACATTTTAATGTTATTTAATCGTGATTGATACACTTGTTGTGTGATGCAATTATTGTTCATTGATTATCCCTACAAACTGATAACGATCAAGATTTGTGTAATCATGCATCAATATTGGAACATATTATTTTTTGTTACATACATAATTTAAGGAATGCAGAGAAAAAGAGGCATTGGGGTGATTTGTTTAAATGAAATTCTTTTCCTTTAAGAATGAAATTTGAATGAAATGGTACCTAATATGAAACTGATTAATGTAAATTAGGAATATTGATGAAACTCTAATGTGATAAATGTGTGTATAATGTGAAATATGAATTTTGGAAGAGTTTTACCCTATGTTATCCATAACCCATGTGAGGGATGGTTGAGGGTAGTGATAGTGCCTTAGTTTATACTGAATGTAAGGTTAAGGTGGGTGACATTGTTATGAACGTAGTATGAATCCCTCTTATGTAAATGTGTTAATGATGTATTATGGTTCTTAATATTTGTGTTTAGAATTGTAGAGATATTCCTCCATGATGACTCTTGTAGATATGGAAACAAGAGTACATGGATTGAAGTGTCCACTAATAGTGGAACCAGAGGCCATGATGGTTCTAGGTGAAGAGTCGGGAGAGAAATTCCATGATAAATTTTCATGATTCATGTCTACTATGAAAAGAGACCTAAGATAGGATTTGATGAGCATGTTCGACAAGAAACAGGTGTTCCAGTTGCAACCCCATCTAAAATTTTTCCTATATTATGGAGTTGAAGCTAGTGGGTTCTAGATTGTGCTTTTCTATATGATACTTAACCACCTAGTGACTCATGTTGAGAAGAGATTCAAACTTGCATCATACATGTTACATAGTCAAATGAAGCCTTGTTGGTATTCGTAGACTCAGGATGTAATTCTAGAGAGTATGGAGTGGATTAATGTTTGGGAGAGGTTCATATATCACATTTACCATTAGATGCTCTGGAAGGAGAGGAATGACGAGTTTATGACGTTATCCCATGGGATAATATCTATTATGGACTATTCTAGAGTCTTTAAATATTTGAAACACATTGTTCTAGAATTTTTAGGTGATGATGTGACTCCAGTGAAATGTATCTAGCATGGTAATAAATGTGAGATTATGTCCCATGGTAATATATTTCGTCTGAAAAGGTTTTCATATTTGGTGAAGTATGATCTAATATCTAAGGGGAACCTAAAGAACGATTCTAGTGAGATGTAGTTCGTTTCTACTGGATAATCAGTACGTACATATTTTGAGTGTAGGATTTGCTTTTATGGGAATTTTTTCTAGAGTATTGCGAAGAGGGGTGGCCATGGGGAAGGATCTATGACCTTG
Source organism: Viscum album (assembly GCA_963277665.1). Lineage (NCBI taxonomy): Eukaryota > Viridiplantae > Streptophyta > Magnoliopsida > Santalales > Viscaceae > Viscum > Viscum album. Next base: position 1,025,975,150 of record OY728121.1, on the reverse strand, counting down.
GAAATTACCCAAATGACCAGCCACCAGTGAGGTTGGATAAGAAAAATTCCATGTTATCACCCCCATCCACTTGTAGAGTGTCACTGTTATTCCTCGATAGGATATCTATAGTAGTTCTACAGGAACCCCTGACAGATGGCTACTGATGGAGCATCTAGTAAGAATAAAAATTCTAGAACGGGGGTATTATACCCTTATAAGTTTGGCAGTCGGAGTTCTACTAGTGATTGAATTGCGACAGCGGATGAGGTAATTTTTGGAAAGAACACTCATATCAATAGAGTGATTCAACTCAAGGATGTTATACTATGGTACTGGGATGAGGGGAAGGATAACTGCATGCAGTTCGGCATACACATGTGGATTGTGAGGCTGGACCATCGATAGTCAAAGGTACTATTATTATAGTTTCTACGCTTCTTATTGTCTTATTGAATATTGTATGCTCTTAATAGATTATATCTACACAATATTTGAATGGTTTGAGTTTGGAATTATATATTTTTAGTGGGTTTTTGATGATCCATACACCTATTGGAGTATGGTTGAGAGACATATATTTGTGAAATGGGTGTTCTCTTAGGGTTTTTGAGTATCTTTTTATTTGGGATCATTAAATTATTAAAATATTGTGATTTGAGTTTTTTTTGTATGAAATGAATAGTTTCATACTATTCCAACATTGATGATTACCACAAGAGAGTTACCTTTACACCTTATCATATTGACAACTGTGTAAATTATGGTGAGTGGGATATTCAGGGGGGACATATAGCGCTTGTTCATCAGAAACTGGGGGAGATCACCACCAAGGATTCATGTATTTTTCTTGATGAGGAGTGTATAATGAATGATTTCAATCCAACTATAGTAGATCAGTTTCAGGAAGTGTTTCTTGAAGTCTTATCAGGGCTTCTAGCAGTGAGGGATGTAGAGTTTTTTATTGAGATCATACCTAGAGTTGAACCGATTTCTATTCAATATTATATAATGGAAGAAATAGATCATTAAAAATTGTTGGTCTCATTTCGAGGAGTTTATGGATAAGGGTCCTGTTTATCCAAGTATGTCTCCATGAGGTTCTCTTGTACTTTTTTCCAATAAGGGTGATGTTACCTTGAGCTTATTTTTTGATTACCGAATATTGAACTAGATAATAGTGATGAACCGGAAACCACTTCCACATATCTACAATCTCTTTGACTAGTTTATAGGATAATGTTTTTTTCTCCAAGATCTACATCATATTGGAGTATCATCAATTGAGACCATCAATATATGGAAGATATTACCTTATATGATCTTGTGTTTTCTCCAATATATACATGATATTGGGGTATCATCAGTTGATTGTTTGACCTTTTGATATATGATGAACTTCTTTAAAAAGAGGGTATGGACTTTATGAGTTTTTCATTATAGCATCCAGACTGAACAATTCCTTCATAGTGTTTATGTCTTTGATAAACCGAATTTTCCACCTATACTAGGATCAATTTTTTGATAAAATATTGATTTCATTTGAGGCTAATGATGATCATGAAAACATCTTGACATTATCCTAAGTAAACTAAGATAGAATCTTGTATATGCTAATCTATCCATGTGTCAATTCTGGACTGAAAGGTTACATATCATAGGTAACTTCTTCCCAAAGGATGGTTTGTTAGTGGACCTAGAAATGTCCAGGTTGTGGTTTCTTGGGAGAAAACTATGAGTGTTTTTGATAAATGATGGGTTATGGGTTTAGTAAGATATTATCAGAGGTTTATCTATGACTTTTATTTCATAGAAGAACCAATTTTCAGAATTAAAAATAATGGTATCATTTTTGAATAGTCTAAATCTTGAAGGTACGATTTTAAGGAGTTGAAGAAGTGGTTAACTACCACAGAAATCATGATCCTATATTCTTTAAGTGTGTGTTCTATAATTTGGTTGCTCTTGGGCGAATTACTAGGAACTCGTTGAGTTTTCCTATAATAACAATTATCAAAAATCATTTCAGATGGAACTATATGGTGAAATTTATGATAGTGCATGGAGATCACCACTATATTGGATTAAATTAGGTGAATCAATGTTTTTTGGACCAAGTCTCATTTAGGCAATGTTGGAGTCGGTTTGGATGATTCAAAAACATATGGATTAGTCTTAGAGTTTGAAGAAATCTTATGATGATAGATTTCAACATTCCTTTAAGTATACATTGGATGATCATTTGTTCCATCATGTATCACTTAGAATAGGGAACTATAGGACTTGGAGGTAGGGAATGTTCATGCCTACATTAGATGGGCCTTTTATGATTTTGGAGAGAATTGGGTTGGTGGTGTACTAATTAGCTCTTCCATGGAGTCATAGTGATACACTTGATTTTTTTCAGGTGTTATAACATTGTTAGTGTCACCCTAACCCTTATCATGCATTTGATGTTGATTATGTTGATGTTGAGATTGATGTATCCACTGTGGATCATCTGATACATGTTTTGTATCACAGTGAGAAAAATTATCCGGGAAAATAGGGTTAATAGTTGGAGTATTATGGAAATAGAGTCATATTCAGTGTGAAAATAGGGAGAGAAAAGTATATACGAGGGCTTAGTGGCCCAACATTGTTATCCAAGAATCGTAGATATGATTGGGAGTACATCTCAAGGATATTCTATTATAAGGTGGGGAGATTATAAGATCCCCGCCATTTTACAGGAATATCCCATTTGAGTTTTATAATATGATCTTGGTCTGGAGAGAGTTTGATTTCTTGTCGGAAGGCTTTATAGAATGCCATAACGTTTATATATAATTATTATCATGAAAATAGTCCAATGAATATTTTCAAGATGATTAATACAATTAAATGGAGTGTAATATTTTAAACTTGATAAGACCTACAGGGGTGATGAGTTTTTTTGTTTAAAACATTAAAAATAATTATATTATGTGTAATGGAATTGCATGACATGTAATTCCGTGATTGGAAAAATAAAATGTGTCATGTGGCTCATTTATTCTTTCATTCATGAATCTTTCTTTATTTCGATCCTAGGGAAACTCATAATGGATTAAATGAAATTTCTTCATCTTTGGAAGTCACGTTTTTGTGTTTTATTTCTATGAAGACATATTTCATTGGTATCATTCAATTCCTTATTCCCTCAATAAAGTGAAGGAATATTTTTCCAAATGCGGGTTTTTGGGATGATCTAAATCCTATGTGTTGGTCATGATCTTTTCAACCTTTGATAATTTCAACTGCCATTCATAATTTGGGGGTTATGGATGGGTGGGAATTCATCAATCAATATGAAGTTAGTGGTCTATTTATCAATTATCAAAGCCTCGATTTCAATTATAGGTGTTTAAATGGAATGTTGATGTTTCACTTTTAGTAAGTTCATCTTGAATATGATAAAATAACTTATTAATTTGTTAATTAAAGTATTGTGGAATGATTTGATTAATGGATTCTTGAAATTTCTTATTCATGGTATTGTGCATTTGGGTGATTAATGGGATGTATAATTAATTGGTTAATTGGAATAATATGTTGGCAGCATTAACATTAATGGTTTAATTGTTTAATGGTTTATATGATTAAATGTTAATAAATGGTTTAATGGTGGATTTTTCATATTATTCCATGTGATTGATGTCAAGAAGCAGGATTAAACTGATAATTAAAATGGCATACAATGATTAGAACTGATTGATAAGAAGGTTAATGATGCATAACCTAGATGTGAATATAATTGTGATATATGTGATGTTTTTTTAATGTGATGATGAGTGTGGGACATAGAGTGATGCATCAAATTCCCATATGTGATTCACTGATATGCGTATATGGGACATGGAATGATGCTTCAAAAGCCCATATGTGAATGTTATTGGGTGTGGCGTATGGGTTGAGACATTATAAGGAATATAGAAGAGGGCCCGAATAATGAAGGAAAAAAATATATCATGAAAATTAACAAAATTACATTACATATAATCAATAAAATTATCATAATATCACATGAAAAAATTATCATCAAACAATTCCATATAAATATTCATATATTAATGAAACATAAACATGAATATTATAATAATAGAATAATAAAATAGAATATCAATAACTAATATCCTAATGATAGAATTCATAAAACAATACATCATAAAAATATCATCAATATTTCGAGCTTGACATTATACAGAAATAGGTATGGCCTTATCCAATACCAAAATTAGACTATCTCGTGAGACATACCAATGCTTTTAGGTGATATTGTGGGCCTACCTGTTGGTTATTAAATAAAATTACATCCATGTAATAAAGGAATGATTCATACTCCACATAATTATTTTTATTTAAAATATAATATGTAATGTTAATAATTTTCCCAATCAATAAATAAAATCATAAATGATCCAATGTAATATAGTGAATGGTATTAAAATAGGACACCCCAGTCAAACTGATCATAAAAATTTCAATAAAATGTGGAATCTAGTATCCCTAGTGATCATACTCAATGATTAATAATATTCAACAATTTTTTTTGACAAATATCAAAATACTTTAAGGAAATCATTGATTTTGTTTGTAAAATACACTTTTTCACATTGAAATTTAATTTTTGAAAACTGAAATTTCACATTTCAGTTTGAAATTAATATTCAATGAAAATAAGGATTGAAAAATATATAATAAGATTTAGAATACTTGAGTATTCATGATGGATGAAAATTAATTTCATGCTATAACCATTAAAAAAATAGTGTGACATGTGTGATTTATCATTAAATAAAATTATATAACAAAAATAATGTCAAACAAGTTGCTCCAAAACATCATAAATTATACCCATGTGTAATTATATTTGAAAAAAACCCATTAATTATAATTGATTCAATTTTTATGGCCTTTATCAAATCCATAAAATATTTTTTCACCTTTAAAACTTCATATACCATTAACTATTGTAAAAAAAGTTATCCTTTTAGTATTTATATTGTCTAAAAATAAAAGGGACCAATATGATAAATATATACCTCATGATTACAAATATGTATTCCATTTTCATAATTCAAAAAACAGAAGTGGTAGTACATAATTTAATATTAAATCAAAAGAACCAAATAAAAAATGTTTTCCAAAAAATTTCCCTTTTAAACACAAAAAAGTTAATATAGAAATTCAATAATGAAATTGATTACACTAAACATGGTTATATTCATCATATTATAATATATCTAATTTTAAATTGAATAAATAATAATATATAATAAGTCTATAGTTGTAATAAAAATAATTTTTTCAACAAAAATAAGTATTTTTCAGTATTAAATTGAAAATAATTTTTTTTGGAAAATAAAAAATATACACCATATAAAAATTGAGAAATACTTATTTAAAAAATAATTTCCATTTTTAAAAATTATTTTTCTGAATGCATTGAAAATTAATTATATTTACTTCTACATAGATAGAAGTAGAAAAAAATTTGGATTAAGACGTATATTACAAGAATAAATTTTCATTAATAAAAATTTTGTTTATTTTTCCTAAGTGTTAAAGAATAAATTATTACTGAATATGACCTTTATATATATTCTATTATATAGTATTTATTATTCACACTCTCCAATATAAAAACAAGGTTAGAGTGGTCAGGTAAAATTAATAATATTTAATTATATAACGTGGTTTCAAAATCGGTGTTTCGTGAACCGAAAACAATTAAATAAATTTTATAAATTCCAAAATCTCAGAATGTTAAATACTACCAAAAATTATTAAATTTCTTCCTTCCAATTTTATATTTTTTTTAAATAAAGGGTTTATAATGTAAAATTACCCTTTGGTAAATCGTCATCATGAGAAAGGGAAAGAGAAATGTGAAGGTAACAAATAAACATATATTTGGGATAGAATAACATTACTTGGATGTGAAAATATGGGCATGGAAGAGGAATATAACAGTAAATGTCTTATAGAGGGTGATAAAAAATATTATAATGAGAATTATATCTACCACAAAACCATAAACTTTCAGTGGGAAAAAAGACCATTGATTTCTCAGCAAGAAGACTAAATGTATAATTTTTTTATTTTATGGCCTTTTCTTAATGTGTTTGATTTTTTTAAAACAAGGAGTATAAAACTACGAAAATATATTCTTACATGACTTTTAAAATTTCATCCTTTAATCAATTTTCAAAAAAACAATTCAATTTATCTGAATGATGTGTATATTTAAAAAATAAATTTTTGATCCACTAGAGTCATCTATTATAGATCACACAATCCATAAAATGAAAATAATATATTACACTCTTTGTTAAACATTAACCAATACCAATATGGTTTGTTTATGATTAGTTTGTTTTATAAAATAATAATTCTTCTTATGATGAAAAATAATTTAATATACAAAAATTAAACATTTATTCCTCAAATAAAATTCCATAATATTTTTTTACATTAACCATATAAGACTCCTAAAATAGAGAGTGTTATTTGATAAAATGTAATAAGTATAACCCTAAATAAATATCCAATCCCATGGATTCTTTATTAATAAAAATTTCCCATAACAAAAATATTGTTTTTCAATCAGATCAGTTGAGCCATAAATACCAATTTTATTCTATCTAGGAAATCACATTGTAGAATGGTAGGTAATTACCCACTGATTTCCTTTAGTTGTCAGTTTATGTTTAATGGACTTGTATGATGCGAATTGTTAACAGGTGACAGGTGGGATGTATTTATTCTAAAAACATGTTAAAAAATCATTAGTAAATTCAAAAAATTACTTAAATTTACTAAAAAATATAGATATCTTTGACCTAATACATTTCATTTTCCATTCCTAGAAATATAATAACCCATATCGAATCATTGATTCGTGGATTATTTAAGAATCTAGGGAAAAATAAAATAGTAATTTAATCGATTAAACCAATAAATGAATATAAAAAAACCTATAATTTATGGATGAAGACTAAAAATTCCTTTTAACAGTTCATAAAATCTATAAAAGGGGGAAAATTAATTTCACCATTCTCAACCCATTTTCTAAAACCAATATAGATAGATTAGGTTATTTAATAAATATAATAACCATTAAAACTTCCTCTAATGATAAACATAAACCATTTCAAGAATGGTTAACATTATGACCCTTCCAAAAGGTTAAGATCTTGAAAAATAGAAATAAGGTCACTGAAATTAGAAAATGAACTTATTATTAATCTTTGAAATAACTAGATATAGATCATAATAGTCATATTCCGATTATGTGAATACTTTGTCTTGTATTCTCATGAAACATGGTAATAAAATTAATTCACATGAAACCAAAATTAAAACATGAATTCTTCCTAGAATTTACTCTCTCTGTGTTCCTAAAAAAAATCCAACATTATTAAATATATTTCGAAAATCCCAAAAATGCATTAGACTCCATCAAGAACTAAATTACTATTTATTTTCATGTTCACCATTACAATCCCATTAACATCTCTTTATCATTATTATCTCATCAAAAAACATATAATAAGTGGTATCCTTTATCAATAATTTATTTTCCACAAATATCAACTTTCTATGGAATCACATTTCATGTTCATCAATACCATTGAACATATAGTATCAAAATTATAATGCAGTAGTATTGTAGAAAAAATAATATGCATTTAATTATTCTTGTACGTATAATATAACTGATAAAATATTATACCATATTGATTATTTAATCCAAATACAGAACTACTTTAATCACTCTATTTCTATGGTAGTAATAGAATAAGATTGATCTTATCCATTTTCTTCTTCTATGATATATTCCCCTGACCCATGGAGGAGAAGTTTGTGTAATTCCCCATCTAGATATAGTGGAAATATTTCATATTGGATGATTCCCTCCTTCCATTCAAAGTATGGGCATAGTGACTTTTTCATATATAAATGAAACAAAATCCTTTTCATTTTAGGCATGTACCAAGATGTCTCATTCCAAAAGATCATATGTTCGAAAGAATTCTTTCCCTTATTCCCTTTATTTGTTTTTATATCTTCCATCCTGTTATTTTACTTCATCAATTCTATAACATAACATATTGATAATTTTTTCTATATCATGATATCACATGAAATTATGTCCCCATATGATGATAATTTTTTGGGGACTATTTTCCATTGAAATATTTACTTAACATCATCTATGAAATGTTCTTTCATACTCATTCGACTATATACAATGATACAATTCACATTCCTTCTAATAGGTTTCATTTCGTAATAATGGAAGACACGAGACTAGATAATAACATTATGAAACACAATGTAAAATATCATAACTAGTGAAACGGTAAATGTAAATTGGAAATTTAGGTATTAATAATCTCTTAATCATATGAATTGGTTTCCTTAAGAATACATCCAAAATTTATCATAGGGTTTTGTTACCCAATCAGTATGTTCCAAAATATTTTTCCCAATGATTATACTAATCATCCTTTGATACCAACTATAAAGAACTGTACCCCAATAGCCTAATGATGGTTATAACTCCATTACATTTTCATAAGGTACAAGGAATCAAATCTTGAAGGAATAAATAGTTTACCAGTCATGGTAAACATGTTTCATACATTAAATATGATTTATAAATTAAAAATGAAAATAAAAAAAAAATCTTTTTTATTTCCATTAGTCCAATTCATATATCCTTGCATATCAATTACAAAACACCTCCATGTTTCCTGGGGAAACAAAACATCAGAAATGGGTGATCTCAGATGCTCAATAAGAGTCAAAGTACATTAGAAGCTATAATTAATTGAAAAATAAGTAATATTTCATTGTAAATAAATAAAACATATTCCATTTAATCAATAACATGAACATAATCTATAATGAATAAATTATGATCAAATAGTTAATTGTGATTGAATCATAACCATGAATATTAAAAAAATCGAGTATTCACATGTAATATAATTTACTAATCTTATAATAATTGAATTCATAATGGGGGAAATCATAAAAATGCTATTATGGATTAATCCAAGGCATCATATATAAACTATTAATGCCTCGTCAAATACCCAAAATAGTTTTTCATTAGACCTATTGATTCATCAGGCTCTTAAAAAGGGCCATGTCCAACACATACTATGTCCAATGAATTACTCATATAAAGGTGGTGAAAATAGTGAACATAAAATTCATATTATAAATATCATAATAAATGTTAATATTTTTCCAAATCAAAAAACATATACATAAACACTATAGATTAATAAGGTTAATGGTATCAAAGTAGTACATCCACAGCCAAACTGACCATAAACCATTCATTAATATATAGTATATGGAATCTTAAAAGTTCATCATCAATGAAGAATAATATTCAACGAACAACATTGACATAAATGAAAATATATAAATGAGATCATTGAAATTTTATTTTCAAAAATTCCCATCTCTACAGTGAAATTCAGTTTCTAAAACGTAAATTTCACAAAAACAATTACGAAACACATTTCATTGAAAATAAAATCATATCCATATAAAATAATACTTAAAACAATTGAGTGTTCATGATATCATGAAATTCAATTGATCCCCTAAATGCTAATACATAGATTCTTTTGAATTTTTTGTGAAAATAAAATAAGAATTGTTTTGAAAATGACATGAAGATTAATTTTTTTTAAAAAAAAAATCAATCATTGGTAAAACTGTATCACCTAAAATCATTTCCATGATTTCATTTTAGAACAAATGTATTTCTTTGATAGTTGCAATACATGAAATACCCAATTTGAAAAATACATGATGTATTAATGTTTTTCATTGTTAATTAAATTATAGATTATATATATAGTAAATTTACATCTTATATATTCAATTGAATATTTTTTAAAATTCATCAAATATATTCTTAAAGAATAAGATAATAACAATCCCAATATTACTCATAATAATCTATATTATTATAAAATCATTTTAAAACCTTTAAATGGATGAACTATTTTAAATCAAATTTTTTCACATTTGTAAATACTATATTTAAATATAAACTTAATTTTTTAAATAGAAACATAAAATTTAGGTTAGGGTGAATTTTTTGTATTTTTATATGAAGTTTTGTTTTTAATGAATTATAAAAAATATTAAATTTTAATTCAAATATGCTTTTTAAATAATTTATTTATTGTGTGATATTATTTTTCAAATTGGTTTTAATGTCAAAATATATCAATTATACATCAATAAATTCAATTAAGGTCAATGTAATCAATTTTAATTATAAATTGGATATAAAAACTTTGCAAACTTTTGAACATTTTTACTTAAAAAACTAGCATTATCGTCCAAATAGTTGTATTAATATTAAATAAATTTCTGCCACATTTATGATTGAAATTTGGGAAAATTGATACCATATATTAAATAAACATAATTTAAAATTTTTAATAAATAAAAATGTGTTTTTGTTCAATAATATTAGTGAATGTAATTAAAATTAATTACAGTATTTTAGGTTAAATTAACTTCAATAAAGGACTAAACCATAATCATAAAGGCGCAAATGAAATAAAAACATGTAAAACCGCATTGGATGACCAGATGTTGACATTATAATCTGTTTAATATAATTTTGACCATTATTAGAGACACTATTAATGGGAAAAAATTGGTCGCATTTATTTTCCAAAAATTAAAAAGAGTGCAACTCCTCCACAATAAATAGGCCTCTTCTCCTACCACTTCCTAAAATATATCCAGACACCATGTCTCAACCATGATATACCAAAATATATTACCAAAATCTATCACCTCATCCAAGAACCTACTCCTTGGAAATAAATCCATCCAGGGAATTCCTTTTGTAAAAAGCGACAGGAGTTATCCTAATAAGAGGTAGCATTCTTCGTTTATATCATTAGTTTTATTTTTAATCTCCACCACCGAAATATTATTATTACATTATAATATAATAAAACTAGTATCATAAATATATGGATATTTTATTATATTAAATGTTCAAACATCACATTAACACACTTTTATTTAATAGGTAATGAACTTACCTTTTGTGTATGGTGAACTAACGCCTCATCAAATGATGATTACTCATTTTTTACCACCCTTAATGGTATGGAATTATAATTGAAACACTATATATTTATGATATATATAATATAATTTATGTATTTATGCTTTGGAAATAATTTTATGTGTTAGGAACCAACCTGGGTTGACCCTAAACCGGTCACCAGAGTTGGTCCGCCACATGTCCCGAAGGACTTTCCAGATCCTCAAGGGATGGAAACTAGTGTCGTTCGTCAAAATTTAATCATTGGAATGATTTTTTTCCATGAAAAAAGATAAATAGATAAACCAAAACTGATGGTAAAAATAAAAAAATAGTATCAGAAAGAAAATGAAACCATGCATACCTCCACGTGATCTTCCAGGTCACCACCCAACAAAAGGCCACCATGCTCCAATAATGAGAAACTCAACCAAGAGAACTTGAGAAAAAGGGGACCTACTACTGAAATGATATATTATGTGTGATAATTAAAAATGATTAGTACGGTTTCCAAAATAATCCCTAGAATGAAACTTCTCATTTCTCAATATAATCGAGTGACATAATTTTTAAATATGAATATAAATGTAGGTTTTTCACATTTTAAAATAAGAAACATGTTTTTTTCATTTAATATAAAATACCACATACACTAAATACTATTTCCAAAACCATTTTTCATCTTAAAGAAAAATCCCAAATTAAATTATAACAATTTTGGGATAACGTATAATAGCTAAAAAGTGGAAGCTAGAAATAAACATGTATAATGGAAAGTGAACAAGAAATGATAATAAATAACCATTAGTGATCCTAAAAATCTTATAAGACCCCTGGAAATACTTGGTTAGGAATCACCTGCCGACATATGGTGATGCTCCTATTCCTATAACCAACTGGCAGACCTAAAACGTAGCAAATCCAGTGGCAATGCCCGCTTGGCCTAATAAGAAATCTAGGGGGTACCAACCAGTCTAATCGGGGTTGCTCAACAAATGTGACTAGATAATATAAAATAATCCCAAGAACCACAGTGGTTATAAAATTACCATGTAAGTAGAATTCCCTCACACGCATGACTCAAATAATCACACATTCATACCCCAAACAAGGACACTCTATACGATAACCCAAATTTGGATATCCCCATATAAAGGTTCCCCAAAAATATACATATATACATACATATGTCATATCATTGAAGGATCCAAACATGCCATCATTAATTGAAATCATTGAAACTATTTGATAACATTTTTCAAATTATAATTGCTGTTAAATGGAACACAGTAAACCAAATTCCATCATTTCGAATAATTAACACAAACATTACATTAAAGCTTAAAGTGCCAAACATGAATTTAACATATCATTTCCAAAGGTATTACCCATAACATCCCACAAACAACACTATTACATTTACAATCCCAACGGTCATATTCTAAAAGATTTCATTTCAACCCATTTTAGAAACAACCCAAAGATCCCAATATCATTTATAAAGCAAGAATCATTTTCACAAAATTACAATTCCTTTTCAAACAAAACCCAAACGCACCCTGAATCCCTTTGAAATCATGATTCACATTCCAATAATCATTTAATATATCAATCACTCATTTAGAAAAACATTTCAAAGTGACCAAACAAATTCTTACATCATGATATCACTAAGTTCACATGATAATTCCATTTTAAAATGAAAGGCAATCCCAAAAACTTAAGAAAAACTACATTATCACCTTTCAAAAACAAACTCGAACCAATTTCACAACGAAATTAACTATTTTTACAATTAGAGAAATCACATTCATAATTTAATAAAACACTATGAAAAATTATTAAACAATTTTAAGAAGAAACAGATGTGCTAAAAAAAACATACTCAAATATTTTTTTGTGACTAAATGCACATCAACGCCACACCCAAAAATAGTTTGTAGTAATTGCACTGTTAAATACACTAAGTGCATAATTCATAAACACACTAGTAGAGAATACATTATGGGTTTTCATAAAATAATGCACTCCATATCACATACCATTCTACAATGATAAATCACGCATATTAAGCTTCCTTGAAAACTATGTTCACGCCAATTAAATTAACTAAAGAAAATGTTAAATTAATTAGATAGGAAAAATCATTGATCTATAATGTTTATAAACAAAACTACATACACATAACGAGACAATTCTGTGAAATGATATTTTTAATAATTTTAACTAATATAAAAACACTACAATGAATTATCTACAAAACTTATGGAGGTTCGAATGGTATTTAAAAATTAATTTGAAACAGAAAAGTGTGATGGATCGTGTTTGAATGGAAAAATTCGAAAAACTCCTACCTCAAAGGCATTCAAACGTGATGCCACTTCTGCGGAAGGTAGAACCGATCCTCATGGTCATTTTGTACAACATAAAATAATGATAAAATGCACGAATTAAAACTAAAACAATAGGGTTTCTCTAAATCGAAAGGAAAAACCCCAAAAATTGAAAAAACACACCGATAGAGGGTTTGACAGTCGGAAAAAGGCTATATAGAGCAAGGGAGGCATGAGGCAGCCTGGCCAAAGCACGAGATAAAATAGCGCCTCCTGGTCGGAGGTTGAGGATCAGATCGTGGAGAGTCATGGCATAGAGGGACGGGACACGGTCTGGGCGAGGGGTGGCGGAGGGATGGAACAGGAGGAGGCCGGCGCGTGGGTGGCCTAAGGTGTGGAAGGCTGGAGGCTGGAGGTACCTTTCCCAGATCGTAGAGTGGAAGAAGTAAGAGGGCCAGAACCCGAATGAATGGCGAGGTGGGGACGGGTGCTGGGGATGATGGTTGGGGCAGTAAGGGAGAGGGGCTGAAGCGGGAGCTAGGCGAAGTGAGGAGGTGCTTCGAGGTGAGTCCGGGTGTGAAGAGGTGATGAATGCGGAGAACCAGCTTGCGCAGGTAGGTTAGGGTTCATTTTTTTCATTTTACAGTAGTAATAATTATAATAAAACTAGAAATAATAATTATTATAATAATAAAAAAAAATAAAAAAAATAAAAAACATAAAGATAATAATAATAATAATTAATAACAATAAAAATAATAATTATAACATTAATAATTAAAATAACATTGACAATAATGAAATAATAATAATCCAATTAATATAATAATAACCATATTAATCATTTTCCCTAAAAAACAATAACAATAAAAATATTAATATCAAGATTTGAAAACAATAAAAATAATAATTATAAATATAATAATAATGATACAATAATAATAATTATAATAATAATTATAATAAAAATGAGTAATTGGACGACACCTGTACCCACTGCACGTCTACCGCTAAATGCACGGTGACCGCGCATGGGTCTGAAACCCAGTAAAATTATTAAACGTCGCGAATTTTAAAACATGACCCAACACGAAACATAGCGTGAGAACACAAATCCAAGAAATAAATAATAAAAAATAATTTTTGAAGTCATGGTGTGGCAATTATCCCCACCAAAACACCTTTTTCCACTAAAAGCCACCCAACCGAACAATTGACAAAACATGAATCCATACCTGATTGAAACCGAAGGAAACCACAACCCAAGAGAATGGGAAAACATGAGAGGTTATTCCCACCACAAGAACTCAAATAGTGTGTAAATTTAACACCCAATCATACCATCCCAGGAAGGGTTGCCGACATGGGAACTCCCAACCGATCCCAAATAACATCAATAGCACGAGCGAACAACACCACCGATGAAACATGGAACTCTCGACACATACCAAAAACCACAAACACTAGAGAAAACCTCCAAGTAGAATGTAATCCAAGAAGTGAACCAGATAATAAACACTAAAATTAATTATTCTATTGGGACTTATATCTCCAAACAAACATAGTTAAACCAAGATCATCATAGAAAAGGTCCAAACACACATTTGAGAAAAATGCACGATTCAGAAAACCACATCCCCACAAATAGGACTGCTTTGATTATAAAAGAACATGTCCATTATAACATAATGATGAAACAATGAACATAAAATTAACTAAAAACATTAAAAACATAAAAAAAAGAACAAAATGACCTTAATTGTTCCACTGCCAACATGGAACACAAAACCCAAACTGAGGCTTCACACCCCCGGAAACTACTGACCGGGTGAGAGTATCACCGCTAGACTTGTGGCAATGACTCTGATGGATGAAGCATTTCCTTATACATATTTAGGAACTAGAATCCTCCGATCATAGTGTTTTTTTCCTAAGATGTTTCCTGCAAATCATCTCTTGATGACCCAGACACCCACAACGATGACACGTCTTTGGTGGGGTGTGACATGACAGCTTTGTGTGCCCTAAACATCCACACTGATGTCACACCATTGAATAGTCCGATAAACCAGAAGCCATAACCACTACATAGGACTCTTTAGAAATAGGTCCCTCTGGCACTCACTGCTCGCAAGATGGGGATCCTTCATGAGAAACTAGATACGCTGGATTTCCAACCATCTATGCTCCGGAAATCAACTCCGATATGAACGCATCATTCTATAGTTTCTCAAAACAATTATCCCTATAAGGGAGGAACAAATCCTTGATCTCCAGAAGATGACCCCCGATGAATGAATTAGTCATCAAAAAATCCCAGGGTTATCCTTCCAATGAAAAGGACACAAGTTCCTTGAAATGACTAACATATGTCTTCACTATTCATTGTCCTTGTTGAATATGCATGAGATCATCCCTTTTACCTAAATTAAACTATATAGATACAAACCATCGGACAGAGATGGATTTAAAGACTTCCCCCATGATCCCAACTTATAATGATGTTAGGAAAAACAACTCCCATTAATCCAAAGTTGGACGTTCAGACAGACAAAAAACGGAGTTCACTCTGACAGCTTCAGGAGTCTACAATAACCTGAAAACATGCTCAACCTTTTCAGACCACTATACTGCCTCAAAATGACCCCAATCACCTTGAATTATAGGCAATGTCTCAGAGGGGCCAAAAACTGGGCATGACTTATCAGAATCCTTGGGGACCTTTCTAGGTGGAATTTTATGAACAACATATAAATCGCAAAGCCGAAACTGATATCAAATAAAAGTATTTTTAAAAGTAAAATCCTGAGAAAAAATAACAAGCTGAAAAACTCAACAGATACAACCACAAACCCAAATTCCCATTTCAAAATCCCATTTTTATTTTATATGTCAAACCCACCTTCTTTCAAAGACACACTCCAAATACAAACCCACTTTTCAAACCAAATTCAATTTCCAAAATAATTTCCCCCTTTTTTCAAAAAATCACATTAGAAAAATAATGTCAACCCTTTAATTCCAAGTACACACCCCACTAATTCCATGAACCATTCCATGTGTCTTCATTCGCTTTCTTCCATACGCACCAACAAAAACATCACATGAATTCCCTCACATGTGAAAAAAACCATAAAGATTTCCAGAGGTTCCACCAAAATCATTTCTCTACCTATTCCTGGAAAACACTAGTTTTTTAAACTAAGATCATTCAGTTTTAATCCCCATTTCAAAATTTTAAATCCTTTTAAATGAAATCATTATCATTTCAAAAACCATTTTCCACTTTCAAAATCATACTTATCCAAACCAAAACCAAGACGACACTCAACATGCATTAAATTATCCGAGGGATGGACTAGTGGTCATGATTATCCTCGGGACATTGTAGTGGGCCATTCCCTAAGAAAACATAAACAACTTAGAGGAACTTAAACTTTGTAGTTGGATTCCACATGGGCATTAATCCATGTGAAATCATGATGTAACATCAGCTTGCCACTATTTTCATCCTTCAATCTAAAAAAAACTAGAACAAGATAATGACTCAATTCCCAAACTACCCCTCAAGATTAGTGGTTCGAAATGAGTGAGGGTTCATGATGTCATTCATGTACCTACCTCCCAAGTCCCAACAGTCCTAATATCCAACTATAGGACACCACAAAAAAAATTTCCTCCTCTGATTCAATTTTTTCATGAACCAACTGGTTCGACCCTAAACTGGTCACCCGATGTAATATCCTTGCCTTTCCTAGAGTCATCTCGGGAATGTTTTTAGGTACTTATTTATGCTTTTAGGTACCATTTATTTGGATTAGTGGCTTGGTGTGTGTTGGGGGGAACTTTTAAGGAAAAATAATGGACAATGGGTTGTTCACATCTTGTGTATGGTTTGATAATCGTGCAACCAAAACATGCCAACTGTGAAAAAATGGACAAAGGGGTCCGCACGGTTGGTGCACGGTTTTCCTAACCATGTGCCTCTTCCCAGGAAACTGTGACCGGGAGATTTTAATTTATACAATCTTTTATAATATTAAATGAACCCCCGAGACTCCAATATTTTGACCTTGGCTCAGGCTTGACAAATTCTAGGTGTTCCAAAAGCCATCTGGAGGGATTCCAAAGGGATCAGAACACCATTCTTCGATATCAAAAGCCAGGATTGAAGATCCACTCTCCTCCCAGTAAGTGGATTTAATCCAATTATTTCTCCCATTCATTCCTCTATATTTCCACGATATTTTAAATGAATATCTCCACCATTTCCATGGATATAAAACTATGAGTTTAGATCTAGATCTAGGATTGTGGATATATATCTTGTTTTGAAAGATTATGATGCCTTTGATCTTAATTATTGTTTTATATATTCAGATCCGGAGCTTGATCGACGATGTTGTGTCGCTCAGATTTGGGGGATTTCCATTAGGCTATCTTCCATCAATAAACTGAGCTAGGTGGTCTAAATCAAACACCCATAGTCATGATTTATGATATTTTTAATGATTTTATAGATTTCATGGATTCCCATGATAATTTAATTTTCTTATATGGAGTAATTAGGAATATGGAATTTACTTGTGAATTTCCTCCATGGTTAATTGATAATTGATCACAGAACAAATTAAGAGGGTTTCCCAAATTGATATTTGTTTTGATGATTTATTTTTGGTTGATATATTATCTTGAGATATTGAATTGTTGTAAAAAGATAATTAATTTGGGGGAATAAAGTATTGAAATACGTTTTTCATTATAAGATAATTAATTGGGGGAATTGATTATGTGTCATAATGTGATCAAAGATAATTAATTGGGGGAATTAATTATGTTTCATGATGTGCTGAAAGATAATTAATTGTTATAATTAATTATGACTTTTTGGGTTTTGATATGAATTATTAATTGTGAAGAATTAATTTTGGAAATATAATTGTGTTGATTGACTAATTAATTGATGAATTAATTAATGGGTTATGTTATTAGTTAATTGAGGGTTAACTAATGGAATTATAAATGTATAACTAATAGATTTATTGGTAATGGAATAATGTGGAAAAGCATTATGATTTAAAGAATCATTAAATGGAAGAGATTTTGTGGTGTTATGCATGGTATCCTAGACGGATTAGAAGTTTAGACTTGGACATGGAATTCCTCCCCAAAAGTTAACCAAGCATGAGATTATGGGGTGTTAGGAATGACAACCTACACTGATTCAGAAATGGATTTCTAGGCATGATGACCTACACTCAATGAGATTTGGGGTGCTATGCATGATGATCTACAAACAATGAATGATGTTTCATCTAAGATTTGGGGTTCTAGTCATGATGACTTGCACCAAATGAATGATAATAATGAATAATGATTCAAATGGGAAACATGAATTGAATTTTCCTAATGTGATGATTAAATATTCAATGAAAATGTCATAAATATTTATATTATGCATTGTATTTATTGATTCATAAATCATCAAGTACTATGTTTTCACTGGACTTGTTTTAGGCACCATTGGTGGTGGCCTACTAAGTTGTAATCACACCCTATTTGGGTCGCCTGATCAGAACCCGAGCATATTTTGTTATTGTAGGACATGATAAGGGCAAGGACATGAGATAGGTTTCTATTTGGGATTGTAGACTGGGAGAGGGAACCATGCATCATTTAGGACCTGTTTGTTAGTTTTTGTGTCTTTACTTTTAGTATCATTGTAGACACATGAAAATTTCAATGGAATATCATGATTTATATTTCATTTGAGTATTGAATTTTCAGGATATGGTTATCATTTGACATAGATCTGTTCTGTTTATTTATATATTCTTCCACACTTGGTTTTTTTTTATTTTCTCCTGCTAGTGTTTAATGTGACAAAAGATGGTATAGTATCCCCAACACTCTCTTACCATGCCCTCAAAACAAGTCGGCACCCACTGGAATAGGGGGAGGTTTTCTTGAGGTCATGTGGCCAACTGGCTTTGGGAACCATTCAGTGGATCCCATGACTGGACGTCACGATGTGGTATCAAAGGAGTTTTCTTTTCTTTCTTATTCTTCACTTGTGTTACTGTTTTTTGAAAGGTAGACATGAGAATAGGAAGATTTGAGGATTTGTAATGGTCTCGTGCATGGGAGTTACAAAACCCATGTATAGGGGGAAATATGAGAACTAAAGTTGGTATTGTTGTGATTTTTTTTGTTGTTATAGTTTTATATTATTTCACCTCGGGTGACGCACTTGTGGTGTGATGTAACATTTTCTTGAAAATTGTTTTATTTTTTTATAGACTAAGGTGGGATGATACTTGAGTCACCATGCATCATTCTAGGAACTCATTTTTATTGTGACATGTATCATTCTAGAAACTCAGGAGAAAATGGGTTATTGGTATGTTGTTTAACATGAACTATTTGTCCCTGTTGTGATATTGGAATAATGATGCAAATGGAGAATAAATGTGTGTCTAATGAGAACCCTAACTGAAAAAATGAGTATGAAAAATTAATTAATTGTTGAATTAATTAATTTCAAATAATGTGATTAATTAATGGTTGGATTAATTAATGAGAATAGTTATACCCATGTTATCCATGCCCAAGGAGTAGTATGGATAAGGGTAGTGATAAGACCTTGGTGTTGACAGTGTGGAGAGAAACAGGGGAAAGGGACATGTTGAAACTTTTTGTGTTAGTTTATCCTCTTACATAATTTTTTTAAGGTTGTGTTATGAGAGCTAATACATGTGTTTGACTTTACGGATATATGCCTCCATGACGCTTGTTGAGGGAGAGAGTAGGGGGCATGGAATAGAGTGAACTTTTAGATAGGGATTAAGAGGAACCATTGGTGCAAGATGAGGAGGAAAGAGAAAAGTTCCCAGATAAATTTTATTGTTTCATACAATTCATGGAGATAAACCCCGGGAGGGTTCAGAAATTCATGTATGAGTTGACAAGGGAGTTTCTTCTGTAGGACCCTCCTACTTTTACTAGAGAGGGTGGACCTAAGGGATATGAATTTTTTATTAAATCCCTATAGACGATACATGACCATTTGGAGACTTTGGAGGAGAGGAGAGTCATGTTGGCTGCTTATATGCTTCGAGGTTTAGCGAAACCCTTGTGGGACATTACAGTATGATCTGGAGAGAGTGATGATACGTTATCGAAGGACTTTTTGGAGATGTTCTTGGAACACTTACATCCATAAACGATGAGGCAAGAGATAGATTCATATTTTGTTAATATGATACAAGGAAGTGTGTCCATAATGGAGTACGCTGAACATTTCAAAAATTTACAACGTTTTTCACCACCTTTTGTGGTAGATGATGCGTATTCATCAAAAAAATTCATGATAGACTTAAGTGTGAAATTATGTCCCAAGTGAATATCTTTAGGCTGAAGAAATTCTCAGAAGATGTTAATTAGGCTCTCAGTTCAGAGGGGAACCTGAAGTAGCCTCCTAGCACTGCACTGGTAGCTGGACAATCAGGGAGTTTGACTTCCAATATAAGGAAGCACCATCATGAGAATCTTAGTCAGGACAGTGGAAAGCCAGGTGGATAGACAAGAGGAACAGTTACACCAGATCTTTCTTATGTGATTTTACACCATTGTGGTAGGCAAGGAAATTATCATACACATTTTCATTGACCACTAGTGGAATTCCAGTTTTGTGGCTGGATGGGACATCTACAGAGGTTTTGCAGGAAGCAGCGGTAGGATGGTGTTGAGGGAGTAGCTTTTTAGTGGTAGATAGTGGGAATGGGTTCATGTACACCACACATGTCTGGGAGCCAGAGTTCTACATTAAGAGGTGGTAGAGGAAGTGTAAAGGGTGTTTCAGGGTAAGAGTGCATGTACCAATACATTAGTACCACTCAGGGGAGTTAGATGACACCATAGGGAATATGGGAATGATAGTTACACGTAGTGTAGCCTCCACTTGTGGATATCGAGGCTGGTCCATCGAGAGTGAGAGGTACTATTATAATTGCCTCTATATTAGTTAATACCTTGTTTGATACTGGTGCCTCTCATTCCTTTATATATGAAAATCATGTTAATGGATTGATCCTAGTGATAGAGTTTGTAAGTGGGATGATTAATATCAATACACTATTGGGAACCTAGACAAGGGGCAACTTTTAATGCAAGGAATGTTTTCTAGATATTAGAGAGTATCGTTTACATTGTGATATATATTTCCTTGATATAATGGGATTTGACCTAATTATGGGCATGGACTGGCTAGTCGCATATTGATCCCACATATATTGTTACCACGAGAGTGTGGCCTTTCTATCTCATGAGGGTGACTATTATATTCACTGTGGAGAATGGGAAATCCATGAAACAGATCCGGGCCAATTACTTAGAAACTAGGAGATCTCAAATTCCATGTTTCTATTCATTTTTTAGATGACGGGAGTGTTAGGGAGGACGTCCTCCCACCAGTAGTAGAACTATTTCTGGATGTCTCTCCAGATGAATTTTTAGGGTTTCCACCTCAGAGATATGTGGAATTCACTACTGAGCTTATTTCGGGGGCTGAGCCAGTATCAATTCCACCTTATATTATGGCACTGACTGAGATTCAAGAGCTCGAAACACAGTTGTAAGTGTTGGAGGACAAAGGGTTTATCCATCCACGTACATCACCTTGAGCATCTACTTTTTTTACAAAGAAGCTTGATGAGAGTCTATGATTTTGTGTTGATTTCAAAAAGTTGAATAAAATGAATGTGAAGAACTGATATCCTCTTACTCCAATCGATGATATTTTTGACCAGATGAAGGGGCTTTTGTGTTCTCAATTATTAAACTGATATCAAGGTATCATCAAGTGAGTGTCTGGACATCTGATAAACCAATAACTGCTTTCGGGAGCAGTTACTTCCTTTATGAGTTTTTTTTAATTCCATTTGGGTAGAATAATTATTGAATAGTGTTTAAGACCTTGAAGAAAATGACCATTCATCCATGCTTAGATTAGTTTTTGGAGGTGTTTGTGGATGCCAAATTAGTGTACTCTAATACCCATGAAAATCTTTCTCAACATCTTGACATCGTCCTGGTTACACAGAGAGAGAATCGATTATACACCAAGTTATCTAAATGTCAGCTTCGGATTGACAGGGTACACTTTTTGGGGATTATCATCTCATAAGAAGGTGTGGATGTTGAACTAGAGAAAGTGCATGCAGTGATTTCTTTGGAGAATCCCAAGAATGTTTTTGATATTTTATGTTTTTGGGATTATCTCGTTATTACTGGAGGATTATCTTGGACTTTTCTCAAATGGAATCACCGCTTACTGGTTTTTCATAGAATGGGATAATGTTTTTTTGGAAAGAAGCATGTGAGAATTAATTTCAGTATTTGAAGAAGTGATTGACATTAGCACCGATTTTTATCTTACTTAAGTCATGTAAGGAGTACACTGTGTCCTATGATGCTTCTGGGATCGGACTTGAAGTTGTGATGAGGCATGGGGGTAGAGTCGTTGCATATGGGTCTAGGAAGATATGGCCCCATGAATGGAATTTCCTTATGCATGACCTCAAGTTTCCAGTAGTGGTGTATTCTCTTACGTGTTGGTGACAATATCTTTTGGGTGAAAAATATCCAGTTTTTATGTATAAAAAATGTTTGAAGTATATATTTTCACAGGGTCACATGAATCTTTGGTCATCAAGATGGGTAGAGTATATGAAGTCCATTGATTTTGAACTGTCATATACACACGGGAAGGGGAATAGTGTCGAGGATTCCTTGAGCAGAAAAACTCAAACTCAGTTGGTATATTTGTTGAGTGAAGAGTGGAATATGATGAACTTACTAGGGTAAATGCGTGTGGTAGTTTAGGAGTGTCAGGAGAGGATGAATATGGTTTCTGTAGAAGTGGGGTATACACTCATGAGACAGATCAGGGATATGCAGTTTGAGGATCTAGAAAGATTATTCTTGATAGAATTCCTTGAAGGTGGGGAGAAACCATCAGACTGAAAAATATATGAGGATGAGATCAATTATGCCAAAAATTGTGTTGTTGTACCTACAAGTTTGTGAGAGGAACTCATGCGACAATTTCATTCATCAAGAGGGTGGTACATCCTGGGGTGAAAAAAATGTATCGTGACCTTCAACGACAGTATAGATGGCCAGGCATGAAAAAGGA
Organism: Viscum album; assembly: GCA_963277665.1. Classification (NCBI taxonomy): domain Eukaryota; kingdom Viridiplantae; phylum Streptophyta; class Magnoliopsida; order Santalales; family Viscaceae; genus Viscum; species Viscum album. The sequence goes on along the minus strand of OY728121.1, from coordinate 1,025,951,521 downwards.
TATAAGAGAGTTCATAACAAGATTTTTCACATGTCAGTAGGTGATAGGAGAGAATCAATGACCCGGAAGCCTATTTTAGTCGTTACCTATTCCAAAACGGATTTTGGATGACATGACTATGAATTTCATGGAAGGACTTCCAAGGACTCTTGGGAAGAATGATTCTATTTTGGTCCTTGTGAACCGACTAACGAAGGTAGAACACTTCTTGCTTATCAAGGAAACCTTTATATTAGAAGAGTTTGTATAACTATACATGAAATAGGTAGTTCGTTTGTATGGGGTTCCGCAAACTATAGTTTCAGATCGCAATTTGTGATTTACTTCACGATTCAAGAAGGGCTTACAAAAGGCACTTGGTACACAGGTTCTGTTATCTATGGCCTTCCATAAATAGATATATGGGTAGTCATAGAGTACCATACAGGTGAGAGGATATGATGCAAGCATGTGTTCTTGACTTTTGTGTATCTTGGGAGAAGCACTTGGTATTATTGGAGTTCTCCTACAACAACAGTTATCAGGAAACTATATAGATGGATCCTTACAAGGCAATTTATGGTAGACCATGTAGATAACCTCTATGTTGGTTATAGGTGGGTGAGTCAAAGAAGTTGGGACTGATTCTTGTTCATGAGACATTAGAGCAGGTGCAGTTGATTCAGAAACATATAGTTATGGATTAGAGTAGACATAAGTCATATGTTGATAGACGGACACGAACCGTATAGTTTACAAAGGGTGATCTTTTATTCCGTTTATTGTCACCTAGATTGGGTTATCACATGATACGGAGGCAGGGAAAGTTAGCCCGTAGGTTTGTGGGAAAGTTTGAGGTGCTGGAGAGAACCGGTCATGTGGCATACTGATTAACACATCCAAAGAAATTCTAAGGTGTTCATGATTTTTTCCATGTGTCACAACTATAGAGGTATCACCCTGAATATTATCATGTGATTGATTTGGAAGAGGTTGATCTTGAGAGAGATGCATCCTTTGAGGAGCATCTGATATGTGTGTTGGGTCGAAGTGAGAAAGAGTTATGAGGAAAGATCATGACGTTAGTTCATGTGTTATGGAAAAATGGAGGTGTTCAAGATGAAACTTGGGAATGGGAAGCAGACACGAGGGATCAATGGAACAATCCTTTCGAATTGAAATCTTAAAGAAGTGTGGGAGTGCAACACAAGGACGAGCTATTATAAGGTGAGAATATTGTAAGATCTCGGCCTTTCCTCGAGTCATCTCGGGCACGTTTTCAGGTACTTTTTGAATATTTTGGGTACCATTGATTTGAATTATGGGATTAGGGTGCATTTGGAATAATTTTTAGAGAAAACTAATGGAGAATGGGTTGTGCCTAGTTTTCACACATTGGAAAAACCGTATGACCAAACCGTGCCAATAGTGTAAAACTGGATAGAGGGGTCCTCACAGTTGCCGCACAGTTTGTCTAACAGTGTGCCTCTGCCAAAGAAACCATGTGCATGGGATTTTAAATCTGAAAATCATTTTTAAAACCACTCAAACCCTCTAGGACTCATATATTTCAACCTTGTATCAGGCTTGACAAATTCAAGGTGTTCCTAAAGCCTTCTGAAGGGATTCCAAGGTGATCTGAACACCATTCATTGAGATCGAAAGCCCATATTGATGATCTTCAAACCCTCTTGTAAGTGGATTTCATCCCATTTTTTATCCCATGAATTCCTCTTTAATTACATGATATTTTCAAGGATGATCTCCACCATTTCCATGGATTTAAACTTATGAGTTGATATCTATATATATAATTTTGGATCTAGATCTAGTTTAGAAATATCTTGATGTCTTTGATCATAATTTGGGTTTTAAGGATTTAGATCCGAAGCATGATTGACGATGTTGTGCTGCACGGATATTGGTGATTCTTTTGGGCTAACATTCATCAATAAATCGAAGTATGTGGACTAAATCGAACTCCCATAGTCATGATTTATTATATTTGTGTGAGTTTATGAATTTTCTCAATTCCATTGATAATTGAATTTCTTAATTTGGATTAATTAGGAATACGGAATTGACTTGTTAATTTCTGTGGTGGTAAATTGATAATTTATCACAGAACAAATGAAGGGGTTGCCCAATTTGATATTTGTTTTGAATATAGATTTTGGATTGAGATACTGTATTGAGATATGTAATATTTGTAATATGATAATTAATTGTTGGGAATTAATTATCGAAATATATTTGGTTATGTAAGATAATTAATTTTTTAGAATTAATTATGTTTCCTTGTGTGATCAAATATTTTTAATAGAGATAATTAATTATGTTCCATGATGTGATCAATGATAATTAATTTTGAGAATTAATTATGACTTATTGGGGTTTAATATGAATAATTAATTGTGAATAATTAATTATGGACAGAGAATTGTGTTGATTTATTAAATAATTGATGATTTAATTAATGTGTTATGTGCTTAGTTAATTGTTGAGTTAACTAATGGCCTCTGAAATCTTTAACTAATCGATGGATTAGTAAAGGAATAATGTGTTAAATTATTATGATTTAAAGAATGATTAAATGGATGATATTTTCTGGTTCTATGAATGGCATCGTAGACCAATTAGAAGTTGGGAATTTGACAAGGAGTTCCTCTATAATAGTTATCGAAGCATGATATTATGGGGTGTTACGGATGATGACCTACATCGATTGATAAAAGAAGTTTTAGGCTTGAAAACCTACACTCAATGAGATTTGGGGTACTAGGCATGAAGACCTATACCAAAAGAATGATAATAATGAATGATGTTTCAAGTAAAATTTGGGGTGCTAGGAATGATGACCTACACCAAATGAATGATAATAATGAATGATGATTCAAATGGTAAAATTGAATTGAATTGGAAAATGTGATGATTAAAGATTAAATGATAATGTGATAAATTTTTAAATTATGAATTGTATTTATTGTTTCATAAATGTGCATGTACTATATTTTGATTGGAATTGTTAGACACTATTGTTGGTAGCCTACTAAGTTATACTCACACCCTATTCGGGCCGCATGGTTGGCACCCGAATGGATTTTTATTTTATTTTGGGACGTGATAAGGAAAAGGCCCTGGGATAGGTTATAGTTTGGGATTGGAGAATGGGAGAGGGAACTAGACATGGTTCAGGACCCATTTGGAAGTCGTTGTGTCTTTAATATTAGTTAGATTGTAGACACTTGAAATTTTCATTGGAATAGCATGATTCAACTTTCAGTTGAGTATTATATTTTCATGATTTGGTTATCATATGACATGGATCTATTCTAGTGATTTATATACACATCTACAATTGGTTATTGTTATTTCCATCCACTGGTATTTTATTCCGACAAAAGTGGGTATAGACTCCCCAATACAGAGCTATAGCAGACCCTCGCTATAAGTCAGAACCCTCTCGCCTACGGGGAGGCATGCTTGAGGGCATGTGGTCAACCATCTTGGGGAATTGTTCATTGGCTCCCGGGTTGGGACGTCACACCAGAGCCAGTCTGTGACAAGTCCTGAAGGGTGTTCCCAATACCTACAGGATGGAAACTACTTCTGGGCATCAAAATTTAATTGTTTGGAATGATTTTTCCCATGACCAATAGATAAACTAATAAAAAAACTGAAAATAAAAATAAAAACTAGCAATGGAATGAAAATGAAACCGCACATACCTCCATGGGACCATCTAGGTCACTACCCAACCATAGGCCGATCTTGCTCCAATAATGAGTAACACATTAAAGGGAACCAAATAAAAATGGGACCTATACCAGAAATAATAGAATATGTGTGAGCATTAAAAATGATATGTAGTGTTTCAATGATAAACCATAGAATACACCGTCTCGTCACTGGAAACCATCCAGTGACACAAGTTTGAAATAAGAATATAATAGCAGGGTTTTCACATTTTCAAATAAGAAACATTCTTTTTTAATTTAAATGAAAATCCCACACACACTACCTACTATTTCCATCACCATTTTTCATCTTATAAACAAAGCCCAAAACCAAGTATTCCAAAGCTGGGCAAGAGTAGAACATGTAAACAGTTTAAGTAGGGAATAAAAAAGTATAACAGAATGTGAACAAGCAATAAAAATTATTAACTGTGGGTGATCATAAACATCCCTATAGGACCCCTGAATGTACTCGGTTTGGAACCACCTGTCCACGTGTGGTGATGCTTCTTTGTCTATAACCAAATGGCCACCCTAAAACTGACCAAATCCTGTGTCAAAGACTGCCTGAAAAAACAACCAATCCAGGTGGTACCAACCCATCTAATCATGGTTGATTAGAAACCATCGCTTGATCATATAAACAATTCTTAGGAACCCATGGTGGTTATAATAATACTATGTAAGTAGGAGGCCCTCGCACGCATTAATCATCTCACTGCACTTTCCATCCCAAAACACGGACACTCTATATGATAACCCATAAAGGGATATCCCCCTACAGAGGTTTACTGAAAATATATATACATACAAACATATGTCATATCATCTAAGGTTACAACCGGACTGTAATTCCATGAAATCAATTAAACAACTTGATAATTTTTATCAAAATATAAAAGTTATTATGTGGGCACCCAGTAAACCAAAAACCATCCCCTCAATGAATTAAAACAAATATTACAATAAAGATGAATGTTCTAAATGTGCCTTTAACTTATCATGTCCAAAGTTATTACCCAAAACATTATAGCAACACCAACTTTTAATTCACAAGCCAAAAGGCATATTCCTAATGATTTCATTTAAAACCATTTTAGAAACTACATAAAGAACCCAACATCATTTAGAAAGCAAGAATGATTTTCACAAAATGAAAATTCTCTTTCAATCCAAACCCAAACGCCCACCGAAACACTTTGCACTCGTGATTCTCATTTCAATCATAATTTAATAAATCATTCACTCATTTAGTAAAAAATTTTAGAAGGTAAAAACAAAGGTTTACATCATGATCTCACCATGTTCACAAGCGAATTCCATTTTAAAATCAAATTCACAACAAAACACATAAGAAAAATTACTTTCCCGCCATTCAAAAAACAAACTCTTACTACTTGCACAATAAAATGAACTATTTTCATAATTAAATAAATCACATTCACTATTAAATAATCCACTCTGAAAAATTATTGAACAATTTTATAAGAAAATCATGTCGTAAAACTCAAAACATACTCAAATATTCTTTTTTGACTAAATGCACATTGAAGCCACACCAAAACCCAATATTCAGTCCTTACACAATTAAATACACTAATTGCACAGTTCATAAAAACACTTGTAGAGAACACACTATGAGTTTTCATAAAATAATGAACTCTATATCACACAAAATTTTATAAAGATAAATCACGCATATTAAACAACCATGAAAACTATGTTCGCTCTAAATTAATTAACTAAAGAACAAGTTAAATTATTAGATATGAAAAATAATTTATCCATATGGTTTATTCAAAAAACTACTTACTCATAATGATATAATACTTTCAAAATCTATTTTTAAAATTTTTAACTTAAATGAATACACTAAATTGAAATATATACAATACTTATGGAGGTACGATTTGAATTTAAAAATTAATTTGAAACATAGAAGGCCCATGTATCATGTAGAAAATGAAAAATTCAAAAAATGCCAACTTCAAAGGCATGCAATCGTGGCACCACATCAGCGGAAGGTAGAATTGATCCTCATAGTCCCTTAAGAAATCGTAAAACAACAAAAAATGCATGAATTAAAACCCGGACAATATGGTTTGGCTAAATTGAAGGAAAACACCCAAAATTGAAAAAAGGCACCAATAGAGGGGTCCATGATCAGAAAAAGGCTGGCTAGAGCACCGGAGGCCGGAGGTTGTATGACCGGTGCATGAGAGGACGGAGTTCAGGAGGCCAGAGCATGGCCTGGTAGGAGTTGGAGGGCTAAACCAGGGAGGGTAGGGGTGTGGAGGTTCGAGGTGCGGTGATGGTGAGGGGAGATGGTGGAACAGAACAACAGGAGGCTGGTGCATGTGTGGCCAGAGGTGCGAAAGGCAAGAGGCTGGAGGCACCCATGCCGGAGTGTGGAGTGGCGGTGCGTCGAAAGGAGGGAGATGTGGGGATCATCATTGGGGTTGAAGGCAAGAGAGGTGAGGGAGAGGAGCTAATGTGGGGGCCAACTAGAGCGCAGAGGGGTACGAGGTGAGGCTTAGTGTACATAGGGGGTGAAAGCGGGGAGTCGGATTGCGCAAGTAGATTAGGGTTTCTTTTTTTCATTTTATTATTATAAAAATAATAATAATACCAAAAATAAATATAATAATAATAATAATAATTCCAATAATGATAATAATAATAAAAATCATAAAGATAGTCATAAAAAAATTAATAAAAATAAAAATTATAACTATAACAATAATATTAATAATAATGAAATTAATGAAATTATAATAATACAATTAATACAATAATAATCATTTCATTCAAGTTTCTTAGAAAAATAATAATAAAACCAATAATAATATTATAAAAATTTTATATCAATTATAATAATAATTATAAAAATTATAACTCTAAAAATAATAATAATAAATCTATACTAATAATAATAATGAGAAATTTCAAGACACATGGGCCTACTGCACGGCTACCGCGAACCGCATAGTGACCACGCATGGGTTCGAAACCCAGTAAAATTGTTAAACATCAAGAATTTGAAACTGAGACCCAACCCAAACCTTGGTGTGAGAACCCGAACCCATGAATTAATATATTAAAAAGTAATTTAAAAATTCAGGGTGTGACATTTTGACTCTTACCTTAATAATTTCCATTTTGTGAAAATATGATTGAATTTTTTTTGGATGTGTGGACTACCACCTCCTCAAAACGATGTGACTTATTAATGCTATACATGGTATGTATTAAAGATAATTATAATAATCTGATGCTAAATATATATCCTTAATTTAATTATAGAACTATAATATTGATATAAATGTAATGTTTATGTTCCTTTCTATTAATACAATAATGAAATAGAAGTACCATTCCGACATACGTACGGTATATCGTTTCAATGAATGGTGCATTTAATTTGTTATCTATATATGTTTTAAATTATTATAAATACATTTATACTGGATATATATAATATTTATATTTTAATATACATTCTTCAGATGATTAAAGCATGATCTATGTTATAGGAAAATAAAATAATGACTTAAAATTTACTTGGGAAATAAGGAAATTAACACACGAATTAGTGAAAATAATAAATGGTTCTTAACAAATGAGTAATAGGATAATATAAGAAGTACCAATATGATATTATAATTTAACTTTAGTTCTTTTATAAGTTATTAAAATTCTATAAACCATTATACATGAGGTTAAAATACATTCATACAAAAGGGAATACAGGGTAACAGATTCATGTCTCACTTTTTCATTCTATGAGGCATACACCATTTTCAGCACTACTTATTTTGTGTTGTTTATCTACAACCAATTTTTACATATTGTAACATTAATCTTTACATATTCATTGTATTTAATGTTTTACATTGAATTATCTCATCCAAAGGGGGTTTACATGAAAATTACCTTGTGGAAAAAGATATTTTTACAATACCACTCTCTTTTATGATTTTTAACATTCTATTGAACCAATAAATTCCTAATGATTATTTTTATTATAAATTTTAGTTATCTTAAATATCCATATTATAATGTTTTCTATAATATTATTACCTAAAATATATACCATTTTTATATATGGTATCCGGTTTGATATTTATTTCATTAGATAAAGATTTATTGAATAATCTATATCTCTTATTCAATATAGATATTTGATAAAGAATAATTTTTTGAATATTTGATATGAGGAATTGTTTTTATATGTAGTGACAGGTGGGTCACAAAATTTATATATCCCCTAGATGAATCGATAGGTTCTCAAGAGAAAAATTAATCGGCCAAATTAAATAGGTTTCTACATGTATTTTTAAACTATCAGGTGGCTAGATCTTGACAGTAGAAGTTTTCATGCGCTTGAAACATGATGTTCAATAATTAATAATTTCCAAAATTATCTATTATCATTTTTTCCATGAAATTTTCATATTTTAATATCTATCTATGAAATTAATTCTCATTTAATTGATTAAATTGAATGTTATTTAATTTATTTACCTTTCTATATTGATTAGGAATTATCTCTTTATTTGAAGGGAATGTGTTATCAGTTAGTTACCATTCCATGTGTATTTATTCTCATCAATTCATTATTTATTCTTCTTTACATACCCTTACTATGAATTTAAGATTATCCTTATTTTATTTCTTTTCCCCGGGATATGAAGATGGATTCTTGGAATGATATCAAGGATGAAGTTTATTAGTATTTAGTAAGTAATATTTTTTATTTCATATTTACCAAATGTAAAATTGGTATCATTAATGTAAATTGGTTTTCCAAAACTTCTAAACTATTCAATCCCTTTATATTTGGAGCTTTTATATATACCAATGTAATAAAGCAATGCACTATCTCTAGGATTTCTATGGTCGGGTCTTTACATCTGGTATCAATGAATGTTTAGAAATAACCATAGAAATATGATTTAATAAAAATAGATTATAGATCATAACCCAAAGAAATATATTGATGATATATATAGGAGAACATACTAGAATTTATTTAAAGTGGAGATTTTGTGGGTCTTCCTACATATACATCCCTTGATAGGTACTATAGGTGGATGTTGTTCTAGAAAAGTTATAACTAGGGGTAACAAATCAAACTAGTTGCGTCTAGCCTAAATTGGCATAACCTGTTACACTAAAATGGACCTTACTCCACCCATGGATTGAAGCTCTCAACTAATATGCATAGGATAATTCACATTTTCTTTACAAACCATTATGAAGGATGAATAATTAAACAGAACCAATGATTAAGATTCTTGGATTTATAATTATTAAATTTATGTTATGTGTGATACCATATTTTGAGTTAGAAATTTTGATTTAATAAGGTAATCCTGTATATATTTTTGTCTAGAAATATATCCATAAATGACTAATGGTGTCATTACACATGGAAAATGTAGATATTATATGTTGACGAATCAAATAAAACTGGTAATAGAACCGATCCAATTATGAAAATATTAGGGAAACATAATCAGATATTGAAATATAACCTTACATAAATAGAGAATTCTATTATATAGAGAGATTATACTATGATGGGTCACTTTAAGAGATAGTCACATGTATTTTAGTTGTACTACTAATCCATTCATAGATGGGAAATGGATTAAATTTCTGGAAAATATATTTATGGCCTTGGGATGTAATGAAATGGAAAAGGTTACATTTACAAAGTATTATATCCATGGTGATGTTGATCAATTGTGGTCCTTATTCCAAAATACAAGGTAGGAATAAGAAATATAGGACACTATTTGAAGAAACGTTAAGGAAGAATTCATTGATAAAATACTTCCCTCAAGATCTATAAAATGTGATGAATAGAAATTTCCTTAGAATAAAGGAAAAGGAAGATGAAATTATTACAGATTATGAAGAAACCATTATAATGTTATCTTGGTATGCTACAAATTATATACAAAACATTGAATGAAATAACAATCAATACATTGAATTTCTTAAGAAAAATTATCCGAGGGAATTGGTCGCTTAGACTCTTTCTTCATACAAAGAGATTGTTTTATTTCTTGTCAAGATGGGGAAATAATTTTCTAGAATAAATATATTAAAGGGAACCCAAGAAAATAATATTCCATAGGAGCATCATGATGAAGAGAATTAATATGAGAATAATAATAAGTTTTAATGATTCCCATATTTTAAAAACATTTGGAAAAAGTATACAAGAAATTTTTTTAAGGGACTGAGAATTTGTTATAGGTGCATAGATAAACACCACCAAGAATGAAAATGAAAAGGTAAGAAGGAAAAAACACTTCTTTATTATTTCAATTATAGGGAGAAGGGTAATGATGCAAATTATTTCCCTAGACATCAAGGGAATCAACCCTAGAATAGTTCATGTGTATATGGAAAGGAATAAGAGATATCTATAGTGAAGGTATAAGTTCCAAATGATGTGGTTGAAGGTACATTAATCCTATCATAAAATTATTCCACTACCTTTTTTATTCGTGATCATCACACTATTTTATATCTAGACAATAGTCCAAGAAAATTCGACATTTCCCTTTGGATTTAATTACCGAGTTGTTAGTCAAAACTCTTTTGTGATGTAAAATTACTACTAGATGTTTCAATCAGTAACAATTATGACACGTAAACATCGTTTACTTGCTGACCATTTTATCAACCTTTGGTTGACCTTGATATAATCCTTTGTGTATATTGGATCTATAAATTTTATGCCAAAAAGTTATTTTAAGAGGGGTGGTATTATGATTTTGTAGGAATATGTAGAATACCTATTCATTATTGAAGAATCTCCGTCACCTGATTCATAACTAGATTCACCCCTAGTTTCTCTACTAAAAGAAATTCATTGGGAAGAAGATAAAAAATATATCTAGTGATGAAGGAGGTAATTTTAAAATAGAGGATGTACCTATTGTAGAGGCATATATTGATGTATTTTAAATGTAATTACCTAGACATCCCTAATATAATGAATTCTATTTTTCTATTGATTTAATTCTTGATGTAATGACAATATCAAATAATCATTATAGAATTTACATTGTGTAATTGGTGTGGTTGAAGAAATAACTAGTGGATTTTGGTATGAATGGGTTCATTTACCCTAGAGTTTATACATGGGGAGCGCATTTCCACTTTGTTAATAAGAATGATGGATTTATGAGGTTTTACGCTGATCATATGTAAATAAATTCTATTAAAACAAAGAATAAGTATACTCTAACTCACATTGATGACTTGTTTTATCAACTTTAGGGAGCCCAATATTTTTCAAAGATCAATATTCATCCTAGGTATCATAAAAAATGAGTAAAAAAGGAATACATTCCAAAAGAAAAATTTTCAGATGAGGTGCATAAATTTAGAGCTTATAATAATACAATTTGGATTTAATAATATACACACAATTTTTATTGACTTAATAAGTAGATTAGTCACTAAATATATTGGAATTAGTTGTTATATTCATTGATGATATTATGGTTTATTAAAAATGTTTTGAGAACTATGAGAATCATTTTCATATCATTCTTAAGACTCTTATAAGGGAATACATATATGGTAAATTCAGTAAGTGTGGATTTTGGATCTAGTATGTTTCATTTCATGGAAATATTTTATCCAATGGTAGATTATCAATTGATCGTACAATGATAAAGTAATTCAAAGAAAGTAATACACTAACAAACATAACTGAGGTATGTAGATTCATTGGTTTGGAAGGTGGTTCTCAATAATTTGTTCTGAGTTTTCCCTAATTATCTAACTCTTTAACCAAGCATACATGTAAAGCAGTTGTGTTTTTATGCAAAAAAGATTGTATATAATTAAATTATGAACTAATGAAAATATTATTAAATGATCCAATATTGACTTTACTATCTTGTATTGATGGGTTTTCCATTTATAGTGATTCATAAAATATGGGACTTGGTTGTGTCCTAATGAAAAAAGATAAAGTTATTTATTATGAAACAATTAAATTGATGACTCAATAATTAAACTATCCAACCCATGACCTTGATTTAGGATTTGTAATTTTACCCTTGCAAATGTGGAGATTTTATATATATTTTGAAATATTTGAGACTTAGATATATTATAAAAGAATGAAATACATCTTCTCATGGAAGGATTTCAATATGAGACAAAGGTGATGGATCGAGATACTTAAGTATTATGATTTATCAATACACTACAACAAATGTAATGAAATTAAGTTAGATTATTCTCTGAGTATAATGGATCATGGTGTTATAATCCAAATAAGGATTAAGAACAATCTTTTGTTCACAGATCTAATAAATATGGATATGGGAATTTTGAAGCATGCTGAGAAAAAAATTCATTTTTGAAATGATTGTAAAAAATTATTTATTATAATGGATAGGGAATTATCAATCTAATGATGAGGAATTATAGATGAAAATTGAAGGGTTGGATGAAGGAAAATTAGCATATTTTGTTTTTGAAGACATTGTTTTAAAATTTGGAAAAATATTCTGTGTTCCATCAATACAAGAGATTAAAAGGGAATTTTTGGATGATGATCATAGTTAAAATTTCTCTATACACCCTAGAAGCACCAAGGTGTATAGGTAATTAAAGGAAAATTTATTGTGTGACAACATGAAGCATGAAACTACAGATTATATGTCCAGATTTTTGGTTTTTCATCAATTTAATTCTTCGAGGAAGCATCCTAAATAATTCAGACAACCACATTTAATTCTTGTGTGGAAATGGGATTAAATTACAATGGACATTGTTATGGGACTACCAAATACTCTTATAAGGAATTATGAAATATTGGTTGTCGTTGACTACCAAACAAAGTATACACATTTCGTTTATATATTATAAGAAATGACTCTTGATCTCCTTGAGAAGATCTATATTAATGAAGTTCTATGACTTCATTTAACACCTATATCAATTATTTCTGATAGAGATCCCATATTTACCTCATGATTTTGGAAGATTATTTATAAGGCTGTTGATATTGAGTTTCATTTGAGTACCACTTACCATCATCAAATTGATGGACAATCTAAACGAACAACTCAAATAACGGAAAACATGGTGAGATCATGTTCACTCGACATGCAATGTATGTTAGATCAATATTTACCAGTTGGAGATTTTTTATATAATAATTGATTACATTAAATTATTCAAATGGTGTCCTATGAAGATGTATATGGAATGAGATGTCATAATACAACATTTTGGGTTGAACATGGTGAAAGGAAACTCATAAGAGAAATACTATTTTATGATACAACAATAAAGTTAAATGTTATTCATTATCATATTAAAATATCTCAAAGTAGTAAAATTTGTTAAGGTGATAATCAGAGGAATAATTTAGAATCATATATGGTGATCATTTTTTCATTAAAGTATATCCTTGGAATGGTGGTATAATGTTTGGTAAGAAAAGGAAACTTATCATTAGATATATCATACTCCTCTTGATTCTTGAATTTTTTTGATTCATTTCATATAACATCACAAAGAATCAAAATCTCTCAAAAGTAATGGATGTGTTTCGTATGCCTATGCTTAGGAAATATATGCTCAAACCAATTTTTTTTTAAAAAAATGGTGAAACAAATTCAGAACCTAACCATTTATACTATGAATAACCCATCTTAATTCATGTTACCGGATATCAAGTATTAAAGAATTGAACGAATTATCTAGTAAAGGTTCTTTGGGGAGATCATAAAATACAAGAAGCAACATGGGTGCTATAGGATTTATGAATCAGAACTAACCACACATATTTTTTGAAGGTAATGACCAAAAAATTTTGAGGATGGAATTTATGTAGTAGGTAATAATGTATCACCCTAATAGATTACCATATTTTTCTTTTCGAATAAATTTAATTTTGTTGATAGTGGCAATACATGAAACAGCTGATTTGAACAATTTATTATTTAGTAATTTTGTGCACTATTAATTAAATTATAATGGATTTAAAAAGTTAATTATGTTGTTAAATATTCAATAAAATATATTTAACATTAATCTAAATAAATTTTCATTCATAAAATAAGGACAAATACAATATTACATCAAAAAAGCTATATTTTAAAAAAGCGGTTTTACCAAATTTTAATGGCCTGTATATTTTAAATCCAATTATCGAAGTTTTATAAACCATACATGTCAAAATAAAATTAATATTTGAACTAGAAACATAATAATTACATCTTGGTGAAATTTTGGTATTTTTTGTGAAGTTTCATTTTTTAATGAATAGTGAATAATACAGAATTTTAATTTAGAACTACTTTTTAGACTAATATATTTACAAGGATAAATTATAATTTAAATTTTTTAAAATTAAAATTATATAAATTATATATAAATAAATCTAATTTAGTTCATTTTAATCAATTTCACTTTCAAATTAGATATGTAAACTTAGAATACTTTTGAACATTTTTACTTAAACCCCCGCATTATCATCCTGACGATGGGATTAATTTAAAAATAATTTCAATGACATAATTTAATGAAGTATGGAAAAAAATTCCATATATGGAGTTATAATAATTTATAATATCTAATAAGTTCATCTTAGTTTTTGACCAATAACATTTGTGAAAGTAATCAAATTTAATTACAGTGGTTAGGGTAAAATTATGCTTAAGAAGGGACTCAACATTAATATTAAGTAAACAAATAAGCTAGAGACACGTACAAAATCAATTTTCTATCCATATTTATACGCTATAATTCCTTTCATTTACTTTTTACCTATATTTTATCCACTCTTCATGGTAAAAATGTGGGTGAAATTCATTTTCCATGAATATACAAGAGTGTCAATCCTCATCCACAATAAAAATTCCTCCTCTCCTCCCACTTCCTCATACATCTCATTGCAATTTAGATCAATCAATATCTTCCAAAATAGATCCTTAATATACCTCTACAAAATATAAAATCCTCCCATTATTCATAAATTCATCCATGTATGTCCTTTGGTGAAAACCAAAACGAGTTTCCCTAATTAAAGGTAACATTTTTCCCCAAGCTCTTTAGTTTTATTTTCATTCTACACCCCATAAAATATTCTTATAACATTATTATAAAAAAATATGTGCCCTAAATATACTGAGATGATTTTTATATTATTTTTTCTTCCAAAAATTACACACGCATCCGTCTAAAGTGAAACAAACTTACACATCATGTATGGTGAACTACCCCATCTTGAAACAATGATTATTCATTTTCCTTTACTACAATTTATTGTTGGGAATTTTGATGGAAATTTTTTTATATATTATATATATTATATATATTATTTATTAATTAATTATTAATTGTTTTATAACACATAGCATTTTACTTTCATTTATGTTTAAATAAAATAACATCATTTATCGAAGTGTGGACTAATGCCTCCTCAAATAGATGTGATTCATTCATGATATAAACAGAATGTATTAAGGATGGTTCAAATAAAACTATGTTAAATATATGAAGTTTATAATAAACTAGAATTATAATATAAATATATAATTTACATTCCATTATTTTAATAGGCCAAATAAATGGATGTAGCCTTTATGCATACATATGGCCTACCATCTCCATGAACGGTGCATTTCATTTGTTATCCCCAAATATTATAGATTATTATGAATATATAGAGTATATATTAATATTATATTTAAATAATTATTTGAAATCTGGTTATGATTAAGTAATGAAATAAATAATAATAACAAAAAATAATGATTCAAAAACATACTCGGGAGAATAGGCAATTAACATCGGAAATACTGAAAATATTCAATGGTTGTTAAAACATGGGTAATAAGATATTATATGAAGTTAATATATGATATTATAACTATAATTATGGATCCATGATATGTTAATAACATGATTAAAACCATTATAAAATAGTTTAAAGGATGTTCTCACAAAAGGGAACACAATTTAAGGGATTCAGGTTTCAGTTTTTCATTCCATGAGGCATATGTCATATTCACCACTAATTATTTTGTGTAATGTATCTATTTTCCATTTTGATATGTTTGGACATTAATCATTTTATACTCATGGTATATCATGTTTTACATTTAATTATCTAATATAAAGGTGGTTGATATGAAAATTACCATGTGGTAAAAGTTATTTTTTCAATACCACTCTCTTTTTTAATTGTTAGCTTTATCCTAAAATAATCACTTCTTATCATAATTTTTAGTATAAATTTATTTTATATTATATATCCATATTATCTTTATTTTTATATTGTTATTTGATAAATTTTATACCATTTTTTTCATATGGTACTCAGTTTTATAGATAATTAATTATTTTGGGAATTATTAATAAAACCATATCTGTAATTCAATATGGATATTTGATAATTAATTTTATTTTGATTATTTGATATATGGAATGGTTGGTATATTAATTGATGGATATGGAATAGACATTATATATCCCCTGAACACATTGAATGTTTTCATGATACAAATTAGATTATAAAATTAAATGAGTTTCTACCTATAGTTTAAACTACTTAGAGGATGGATTTTGATAGTAAATGTTTTCATTTTCCTATGACATGAAGTATAAAAATTAATCTTTTAATTCATTAATACCTATTATTTGTTCCCTGATATTTCCATATGATAATATCTATGGATGTCTTTTATTATCAATTTATTTATTAAATTACATGTGATTTCAGTTATTTACCTTACCATATTGATTGTGACTTATTTATATATTTTAATGGCATGTGTTATCAGTTAATAACCATTCCATGTTTATTTATTCTCATAAATTCATTAATTATTCTAATTTATGTACCCTTACTAAGCATTTTTTCTCACCCTTAATTTATTTAATTCCACTAGGATATAAAGATGAATTCTTGGAATGAGGTTCAAGGATGCGTTTTATTTGTTTTTTTATATTTATATCATTTTATTTCCTATTTCCCAACATAAAATGTGTTTCATTTATGTAATCGAGTTTTCCAAAACTAATAAAATATTTAGTCCCTTGGGATTTTAAGCTTGTATTTATTCTAATATAATATAGAAATGCACAGGGTCCATACATTCAAGGGTTGGGGCGTTAAAAACAACTTAATTTAAAAAACTGTATGCTAATATTAAAAACCATTTGAAAATATTTTTTTATAAAATATATGTGGATGAGAAATATTCCTCAAGAGGGACATAAATATAAACAATCCTAAATAATAATTTTATTGTTAAATAATCCCTATACACATTTAAACATTTTCAATCAAAATATCAATGAATGAAATTTCATTATATTGATATGTATATCCTAATAAAATTTGTAATATTTATCATAAAATGAATTAATTTTTAAGTATATACAAAACAAAAAAGAGATAAGTATTGTATATTCCATGTGTCACATAGAAATAAATGTTTGATAAAAATCTATTATCATAGGTTTGAATTCCTTAACACATGTTAAATCCCCATGTATAATGTTTCGAATCATTTTATTAACATATAAAAACCGTAATTTATATTTATAATATCTTATATGATACTTTTATAAAATGTTACCACATGTTCAACAATAATATTTCATTATTTTTCTTATTTCGGTAATTAATTTCGTTATTTACTCTTGCATTTTTTCTCATGAATGGATTCTTTATTTTGGATAGTATATAGATACATCATATCTAGAATTAAATGAATGATATTAATATCATACTCAATAACTATGTATTTTTTAGTAATATTGATGAATATTGTTCCTGAATAAATGAATTTTATAGCATCATGACGATAGTAGGTCATACGTACACATGAGCTATGATATCATTACATTAATGTGTGAATGGGTAAGGGGTGAATGATATAAAAAATTATAGAATTGGAATAATGTCATAATTATAATAAGTATCCATTATTTCAATAATTATAACCATCCATGTGAAATGTTATTTGAAAACAAATTACACAGCTATGTGGAGACAGTAAGTCATAGGTACACAGGCACGGTGGTTCCGTTTTCATAGGATGGATTTAAGGTGGAATATGATGGTCTGACAATCAGAAAAACACCTCAAAATATAGTTGATACTAGTTTAATTATCTTAGCGAAAAAAACACATGAAGAGGAAGTAGAAGAAGAAATAAACATGAATAGTGGGTAAATCGGATTAGCCCTTCATTAGTGAAATTATTTTAGATCTATTATTAATATATCTTGGGTTCATCATAGGAAGGATCGTAACCTCCTGAAGATGTAAAATGATTTTTATATACTAATTTTTGTAACAACCCGAGATTTTATGAGATATATTTTTTTAATTTCTGTGATGTGTTCTATTATACACTACACTAAGATCATCTTGTCTATACACCGTATTATCTTGCAGTATACACAACACTATTCTTGGATCATGTTACAAAAAATTTCAAGTATGTTTGATAGAAGTCATTCTACGCAACATTGAGTGTGTATATATATATATTCAATGTATAAATGAAATATGGTTGGATTATGTTATACAAAACATCGATGGAGTCTTTCCCAACATGAAACCCTGGCTTGGCCTGCTTTACACGCAATCGCGACCTTCCTCGATAGCTTGAATTGTACGCAATACTGAGTTTCAATAAACAACGATATGCTATTTAAATATTACTAAAACTAGTCGTTATGAATAGTAATATCCACTTTTTCAAATTTTATAAATTTTATTTTTGAAAATGGACTTCATTTTTGGATTCGGAATATCGAAATTAGTCTAGGGTGAAATTTAGGTATTTTTTTGAATACATTCAATTTTTGATGAATAGTGAAAACACTAGGTTACTATTTAAAAACCGACTTTTTATTTAAATAATTATTTATTTTATTTAAATGTATTTTAGGTAAAAATTGATACATAATACCTATATAAGTTCAATTTATGTCATTGGAATTTTTTTATAATAATTTTAGATTTATAAAAATTTTATTGAACTTTTCACCGTCTTTTACCCACCTCCTAGGAGAATTTTCAAATTCACATAAAACCTAATTTTACCGCTTTTGTGAAAGAAATTTCAAAAATCTGAGAGACACGTTTGATGTCATTAAGTAAAATGTGGTTCAATGAGATGAAAGTAATTTTTGGTGAATAATAACTTTTTACTTTTATTTACCACGGTTAAAAGTAAATAGGTTAATTTAGGGTAAAAATGATATTATTATTATTACCTAACACATGTCCTAATTCTATTGGATAGGTGTAATTCGACCAAAAACAACCTTAGGAATAAAATATGACCATTTAGGCCCACATGGATTAGATTAGGACAATTAATATTAATTTATTTAAAGAAGGGTTAAAATAGTTAAAATCAAAGTTTAAATAACTAAATCATTTTTAATATAGGGTTTTACATAAGATAAATTCGACTATAAATATTAATTAGAAAGATAAAAAAATTTCCTACATAATTGTATTTTATTTGTAGTTTTTAGACATTAAATAATTTAATTTATTTATGACATAATGATGATGCAGTAATTATATTATTAATGAAATATTGACATAATTGATGTTATAAATACCAAAATAAATGTAATTTGAGACATTTTATGTATTCAAATAATTTTATTTGTTAATATGACATGTTAGTATTGATTTAATTAACTTTTTTCGAACTAATCATTCTGTTATGATTTTCACTAAAATAAATTACCAAATAGTGTCAAAATTGACATAAAATAGTTTTTAAAACAAATATTATATTATTAATTGTTATTTTATTCCTAAAAAACTAAGGTTAGGCAAAATTACTTAGATAAGGTTATATATATTAATAATAAAAGACTTGGGGTTTTTTTGGCTTGTTATAGTTAGTTTATTAACCTTATAGTGTAAGAAAACAAGAAGACACGGTAAAAGTAAAATTATTTAACTTAAGGTTAAATCTAAATGATAAGGTTAAAATAGAAACCTAAACTTTTCTAAATTCTATTGGATGAGAGGATTTCGACTCATCCCCACCTTAGCTTCGAAATAACTCAATTTGGAGCTATTAAAAACCTAATATGACTTTATAATAAAATAATATTTTTTATTCTTACAAAGGTGCCCCTCTCCTCCCTTATAAAAGGGAACCTCCTCCCTCTCTTCCTCACACCACTTTGAGCCTTCAATCTCAGGAAACCCCTTCCGAATTCTCTTCTCCACTTCCATAGAAACATCTTAGAGGTTCTGTTCTTCTTCAAAGACCAATTTTAGTGCCCTAAGAGGAGGTCTCAAAGAGGCGCTTCAAATAAAAAGAGGTTCGGATACGTACGAATCATATCGGACCTAAGGTCAGGGATAATTTTGAAAATCTAATTTTTATCCGAGATTGCTTATTCATAAGTATTTACTAGGGTTATTGCTATAATCCATTTCCATGTTTTATAAAATTTTATTCAGGTATGTTTAAAGTCCTTTTTACCCATTTTGACTTTTACCCCATGGTATGGAAGGAATATTTCGTTTATTTACACTACAAGGTACTTTTTGACTTTTCCAAAAAAGTACGAGAAGAATGTTTTTTTAACGTATACGGCATGAAAGGATTTTTATGGTTTTATGAAGCCTTATTTTCATGAAGCTTCCTCCAAAATATTTCATGACTATTTTCAACAAAATCCTTTTCTTTTAAAATTGCATGACAGTTTGTGAAAAGAAAATGAATTTGAAGAAAAAAGGATATTTTCCACAAGGATTCATTTCATGTGTTTTATCAAAACCATTTTCATCTAAGATGACATTATTTCACATGTGTATGTTTCAAGCTTCATGTCTCTATGATTTACATGGTTTCACTTTTCTAATGATGAAATGATATCCAATTTTTTTGTATGGATTACGTTATGATGGAATGATGTTTATGAAACCCATTTTATTATTGGGTTATGATGAATGATTTATGTTTATATTATGGAACACAAAAGAATGATTTCAATTTGAGATGGGTGGGACCTATATCTCCCTCTAATGCATTGGGTAAAGATTTATATCTCATGAGATAGACATGGCTGGAACGGTAAGTTAATCGGGTTCAGTGTTACAGGACTGAAACGAGGAGTGAACTCGATTCAGAAAGGGACTTTGTCCACTAATATGGTCTTGGCAGCAATGCCATGGATACTATGGAAATTATAACAAGTGCTGAATGGTTTCTACAACTACATGTTTTATTCCGATTCTATTTTATCATGATTAAGGTTTTTTATAATTTATGCCTTATGTTCTTCCATGTTTTATGTCATTGCTCAAGATTTTGATGTTTAAATATTATGTTCATGTTTTTAAGTTCAAATGTATATGGTTTGTTTTATTTTCTGCATGCATACTCTTACTGAGCATTTGAGCTCACCATTTTTATGTTTTCTTTTCCCCCAGGATTAAAAGAAAGGTTTTAGGTAAGGAAACAAAAAGGGGAGGATCGTTATGAGAGATGTTGAAGATCTTTCAACATGATTAGAAGTTTATATTCCAAGTTTCCAACGACACTAAAATATTATGGTACTTGTCTGTCTGTTTTTATTATGTATTATATATTCCGCAAAAGTAATTTAATGTCCATGTACGTCAAGCTTCGGGTATCTACAGTTGGTATCAGAGGAAAGGATTAGTTAACCTTTGGAAACTAGGATTCGAGAACTTTAGTGAGATCCGTAGAGATATTTCTATGGTAAGTCTAGGGATGTCCCTAAGGTTAAGTATAAGTATAGGTTATAGTCACATAATTACGGTAACGATATTCGAATTAAACCTAAGATGTTAGATGTCTAAGGTACTCCCCCTTGATTATGTTATTTTAATTGTATGATTTTTGCCTCTCATAGAATTATTTTTGTGTTTTAGTCAATGGAGGGAACTAGAAGGAATTCAGTTAACATTGAATCCAATGGACAAATTGGTGACTATGAGCAACAAAATAGGGTAATGCCTAGAGTGAAAGTTATTGTGATTATGACGAATTAGTCATCGCGATATATGATTAACAAGGTGAAATTTATTGGTATGCCTAATTCATCAAATAAGAGGAAGATAGACTTTTATGCATGTTCTCATGTTGAGGAGCATAAAGAAAGGAAGATTGAGATTTCTGAATAAGGGAAGAAGAACCTTGTGGAATACCTCAAATGGAGGGACATATGATATCTGTGTGGAGAAAAGGGTCATAGAGTGACAGACTATTATGGAGTTCAATGTCTTATTTGTGGAGAACATGGGAATTACCCAACTCAATGCCCTGAAATAAAAAGTTACTTCTAAATCAAGGAAGGACTTCTTCCAGTACAATCTTTGAAGAGGATGGATTGAAGTGTTTAGGTATTGGTATTGAATAATAATGTTTTTGAGGTACTTTTATGGTGTATTAGAATATTTTCATATTATTCTATTGTGGTTTTCAATAATTTTATGGTACCGGTAACCATGAAAAGTGATTCAAATATTTGGAAAGAAGATGATATGCGCATAATGAAGGGATAAGGATAAAATGAAATGTTTGACAGTATTCATGAGCTCATGATTGATATAAGGACAAAGTGATATCATGGTTTGAATATATTGAATTTTGAGGATTTTGGTATGTGGAAAGTGTTAACTTTTAACTGCATTCCTATCTTCACTAAGGTTCAATGGGTATTCATTTTTTTCAAGAGAATATATTATTATGGCCTTCGAATGTTTGGAATTTGAGTAACAAGACATATCTTATGATATATGGGGATCAACGATGGTATTAACATGCTTGTTATATGAACTATATGGTAATTTTTTTCACTATAATATGAGATTGGACAATAGTATTTTAGATAAGCCTAAATATTGGAATAAATTATGTTGGACATAAGTTAGTATTGTTTAAGGATAGAACTTTTTTCGATATTGTTGATGGGATTTTATAGTAATGTAGTTTTAGAAAAAGGACAACCTGCAGGATGGGTGACAGCCCATCGCGTCGGACAAGGCTGTGGGAATCGAACCCACAACTGAAGTGTGACTGGTCTTTATTGCATACCAATGGCCTACAGGAAGTCCCTAGTTAGTAGAAACTAGTTTTATTTTATTAAGCGGTATGATATATGAAGTATAAGTTCATTTTTGGTATCTTATATGATTAACCACACCATATATGGACTTACGTATATTTGATAACTTTTCCCAATCTTTTGTTTGAAACAGATGGAATGACCCATCATTCTATCACATGATCTTCTAACACTTCATGAATAACAAATTCAACATCATTTCATTAAGAGATGAAGTGGAAATTTTTTAAGGAACAAACAATGCTGAGATTTTACTGAAGTAAAGTAAGTATTCTTCTAATTCAAATTCTTCAACATTAGGGAAATTATCTTGAAATCCAAAAATGTTGTCCTAGTACTCTCATATCTGATGAATCAGATGGTACCTTACATCATCACAAATTTATGGCTTTGTGATTGTTGGATTTTTCATTGCCATGTCCTCTACCACTCTCCATCAGAACTAGATGGTTAGATTTTTCTTCCATATCCATATTTTCACCTATGTTCTCCTATGTAGAAACCTTTTGATTAGTTAATTTGGGTAACCGTTACATTTCATACTTTAGTTTTTAAAGTTAAGTTTTAGTATTTCATTTTATGATGTGTCTTAAAATTAAAGAAACTTTCAAGAAGAAAACCATTTATAACCCTGACGAATTTCGAGGGAGAAATTCATTTTAAGGGGGGTAGAATGTACCAACACGAGATTTTATGAGATATATTATTTTTATTTTCTGTGATGTGTTATATTATACACTATACTAATATTATATTGTCTATACATCATATTAGCTTGCAGTATATGCAACACTATTCTTGGATCATGTTACACAAAATTTCAAGTTCGTTTGATAGAAGTCATTCTACGCAACATTGCGTGTATATATATATATATATTCAATGTACAAATGAAATATGGTAGGATTCTGTTATAAAAAACAATGAAGGAGTCTTTCACAACATGAAACCCTGACTTGGCTTGCTTTACACGCAATCACGACCTTCCTCGATTGCTTGCATTGTACGCAATACCATGTTTCACTAAATGACGATATACTATTAAAATATTACTAAAAGAATCCGTTATGAATAGTAATAACCACTTTTTGAAATTTAATAAATTTTATTTTTCAAAATGGACTTCATTTTTGGATTCGGAATATCGAAATTAGCCTAGAATGAAATTTTGGTATTTTTCTAAAAACTTTCAATTTTTGATGAATAGTGAAAACACTGGGTTACTATTTAAAAACCGACTTTTTATTTAAAAAATTATTTATTTTATTTAAATTTATTTTAGGTAAAAATTGATACATAATACCTATATAAGTTCAAATTAAGTCATTGGAATCATTTTATAATAATTTTAGATTTATAAAAATTTTATTGAACTTTTCAACGTCTTTTACCCACCTCCTAGGAGAATTTGCAAATTCACAAAAAACATAATTTTACCGCTTTTGTGAATGAAATTTCAAAAATCCGAGAGACATGGTTTATGTCAGTAAGTAAAATGTGGTTCAATGAGATGAAAATAATTTTTGGTAAATAGTAACTTTTTTACTTTTATTTACCACGGTTAAAAGTAATTAGGGTAATTAATTGTAAAAATTATATTATTATTACACTAACACATGTCCTAATTCTATTGGGTAGGTTTAATTCGACCAAAAAAACCTTAGGAATAAAATATGACCATTTAGGCACACTTGGATTAGATTAGGACATTTAATATTAATTTATTTAAAGAAGGGTTAACATAGTTAAAATTAAAGTTTAAATAACAAAATCATTTTTAATATAGGGTTATACATAAGTTAAATTTGACTATAAATATTCATTAAAAGATAAAAATATTTCCTACATAATGGTATTTTATTTGTAATTTTTAGACTTTAAATAATTTAATTTATTTATGACACAATGACGATGCAGTAATTTTATTATTAATGAAATATTGACATAATTGATGTTATAAATACCCAAATAAATGTAATTTGAGACTTCTTAAGAATTATAATAATTTTCTATGTTAATATGACATGTTATTATTGATTTAATTATCTTTTTTCGAACTAATCATTATGTTATGACTTTCACAAAAATAAATTACCAAATAGTGTCAAAATTGACATAAAATAGTTTTTAAAACAAATTTTATATTATTAATTGTTATTTTATTCCTAAAAATATAATGTTCGGACAAATGACTTAGATAAAGATATATATATTACAAATAAACAACTTGGGGTTATTTTGGCTTGTTATAGTATGTTTATTAACCTTATAGTGTAAGAAAACAAGAAGACACGATAAAAGTAAAATTATTTAACTTAAGGTTAAATATAAATGAAAAGGTTAAAATAGAAACGTAAACTTGTCTAAATTCTATTGGATGAGAGGATTTCGACCCATCCCCACCTTAGCTTCGAAATAACTCAATTTGGAGCTATTAAAAACTGAATATGACTTTATAATAAAATAATATTTTTAGTTTTTCCAAAGGTTCCCCTCTCCTCCCATATAAAAGGGCACCTCCTCCCTCTCTTCCTCACACCACATTAAGACTTCATGCTCGGACAACCCCAGCCAATTTATCTTCTCCACTTTCATAGAAACATCCTAGAGGTTTTGGTCTTCTTCAAAGACCAATTTTAGTGCCCTAAGAGGAGGTCTCAAAGAGGAGCTTCAAAGAAGAGGAGGTTCATATACGTATGAATCATATCAGACCTACGGTAAGGGATAATTTTGCAAATCTCAATTTTATCCGAGATTTCTTATTCATAAGTATTTACTGGTGTTATTGCTATCATCCATGTCAATGTTTTATAAAATTGTATTCATGTATTTTTAATTTCCTTTTTACCCATTTTTATTTTTACCCCATGGTATGGAAGAATATTTCTTTTATTTACCATACAAGGTACTTTTTGAATTTTCCGACAAAAGTACGAGAAGAATGTTTTTTTAACGTATATGGCATGAAAGGATTTTTACGGTTTTATAAAGCCTTATTTTCATGAAGTTTCCTCCAAAATATTTCATGATTATTTTCAACCAAATACTTTTCTTTTAAAATTGCATGACATTTTGTGAAAAGAAAATGATTTTTGAAGAAAAAAGGATATTTTCCTCAAGAATTCATTTCAAGTGTTTTATCAAAACCATTTTCATCTAAGATGACATTATTTCACTTATGTATGTTTCAAGTATCTTGTCTCTATTATTTACATGGTTTTACTTCTCTAATGATGAAATGATATCCAATTTTCTTTGTATGGATTACGTTATGATGGAATGATGTTTATGAAACCCATTTTATTCTTGGGTTATAATGAATGATTTATGTTTATATTGTGGCACATGAAAGAATGATTTCAATATGAGATGTGTGGGACTTATATCTCCCTCCAATGCATTGGGTTAAGATTTATATCTCATGAGATAGACATGGCTGGAACGGTATGTTAATCTGGTTCAGTGTTAGAGGACTGAAATGAGGAGTGAACTCGATTCAGAAAGGGACTTTGTCCACTAAGATGGTCTTGGTAGCAATGCCTTGGATACTATGGAAATCATAACAAGTTCTGAATGGTTTCCACAATTAAATGTTTTATTCACATGCTATTTTATCATGATTAATGGTTCGTTATGATTTATGCCATATGTTCTTCCATGTTTTATGTCATTGCTCATGATTTTGATGTTTAAATATTATGTTCATGTTTTTAAGTTCAAATGTATATGGTTTGTTTTATTTTCTCCATGCTTACCCTTACTGAGGATTTGAGCTCACCGTTTTTATGTTTTCTTTTCCCCCAGGATTAAAAGAAAGGTTTTAGGTTAAGAAAAAAAAGGGGAGGATCGTTATGGGAGATGTTTATGATCTTTCATCATGATTAGAAGTTTATATTCAACGTTTCCAAAGACACTAAACAATTACGGTCCTTGTCTGTCTGTTTTTGTTATGTATTAGACATTCCGAAATGGTAATGCAATGTCCATGTACGTCAAGCTTCGGGTCTCTACAATTTTTTAGCTAACAGATGTGATATATTGATAAATATGGTGTAAAGAAGTAAATGAAGAGGCACCCTTTTATAATTGTTGTAAGGGAACATTCAAAATTTCCCATATATTAAAATATATTAAGAATATTATAGAGAAAAATTGATTCAAACTCCTTATAAATGAAAAATGAATAAACTTTTTAACCATATATTTTCATCCTTTTTATTATTAATATTTTTATGATTTTTAAATAATTCAATAAAATTTTATATTCATTAAATATCATTATGGTCAATTCTGACACCATTCTTTACTTGTATGTTAAAAATGTTATGAAAATATGATATATTGTTAAAACACCTTTAATACATCCCTAATATTTAATTAAAATATAGAAAATTATTTTATAACCTTAAATAATTTAAATTATATTACTTCTAATATTTTCGGTGTTAATTATTTTCTAATTTCAATTAATTGAATAATTGCAGCATCATTGTTGTTTAATCACTTGATGTAATTATTTCTTCTATAAAAATTGAAAATAAATTAACATGGGGAAAATAATTATTTTATGTTTCAAAATACTATTTATGGTTAAACATATCTTTTGGGTAATAATATATTAAAATAGTTATACTTATTGAAAACAATAGTGTGACATGTTTAGCTTTTCTTTAAATAAAATACTATAAGAGACTTAATGTAAAAAAGCTGGCTCCAAAAGATCATAAATTCAACCCATGGATGTTTATGGTCTAAAAATAATCATCCAAAATAATCTGGAAATGTTTTAGAGTAATTTTCTAATCCTTATCGTATTCTTTTCACCCATAATTACTCGATTTACAATTAAACATTGTTAAAAAATTATTAAGTTTACTATTCATATTGTCCAAAAATAAAATGTAACTATTTAATAAATTTTTACCAATGATTCAAACTATGGATTAAATTCCTCAGAATTGAAAAATAATTCATGGTGGAATTGAATTTAATATTAGACTGCACAAAGACATTGAAAAACAGGTTTCTAAAAAATCTATTTTAGATATAAAAAATATGACCAAATTCAACCACGAAATTGATTAAAATGAATATAATAGGATTATTAATAATATAATACTAATAATTTTAAAGTTAATCCAAAAAATATAGATCATTTCAATGGTTGATAAAAAATAGAGTTCGCAATAAAAACCGATATTTTTCATTACTCACTAGAAAATAAATATGTTTTGATAATTAACCAAAATTAAACTTATGATAATGTTGAAATACAGATTTTAGAAAAGATTAAAATTTTATTAAATTCAATTTTTAATTTTTTTAAAAAACTAAATATATTTTTTTTCATGTAAAGTAATAATATTTTGATTTTGACTAAAAATTATATTTATAGAATTAAATGACATTACAAAAAAATTTGTGTATATTTCATAATAATTATTAATTTTTTCCCTAAATATGAATTTAATATAAATATATCCTAATATTGATATTTAAATTCACAACCACTAATTTGATGGTTAAGATAGAGTGGTCATGTTAAAATAATAATTTTTAATAGTATATCGTAGTTTTAAACATGGTGATTCATGCACCCAATGGTCTCAATTAAATTTTATATATTATAGAATATCCGAATGTTTACAAGATGGTATGGGGAATGAACCCATTCCATTATGATATCCTAGGACATTTTACATGACAAATAAAGAAATGATGTTTTATGATTTTGTGAATGCCACAAATTTAAACATTATGTCAATGTTATGATCTCATGGTTCATATTCACTGATTCTATTATGTTTCATGTATTATAAACTTCAATGATTCATTCCATGGATCATTTTTATAATCTATTATGTACATGGTATAGTATAAAAATGTTATTCTAATGTTCTAGTACCCTTTCTCTCATGATATAATGATGTCCCTCAGGTTTACCCGTATTGAGGATATGAGATCACCGCTTCTTATGGGTACATTCACCAGGTTATGAGGAATGGTTTTATGTAACATATTTATTTGGAGGATTCTAGTTATGAATAAAATAGTGGGGGTGATGTAGCTCACTTTTGGGCCTGGTTTTTATGTGTATATGTTTCATATGGCACTATAACCCTAAAATATATAGGCATATATTTGTTTTTTGTAATGAATATTCATAAAAAAATATGTAATAAATATGCATGAGAATTCAGGTTTATCATAGAGCTCATATATAAGGAATTTATATATTATTTTTTCTTCTTTGGTTAACCTTATCTTTATATATGTTCTATTCTATTTCATATAATGCACTTGTGTGACTTATGAATATATGTTATAGTCCATTGTCTGTATCCTACTAGGTTTCATACTCATAACCTACCTTGGAATCATGATGCATGTTTACATTTTATGTATTGGGATCAGATGAAGGTAAAGGGGCATACATTAGAAATATGAGTAGAATCACCTAGAGGGAACTAGTTTTCCTATATGGAATTTGGGATTTATGTGTAATATTTTTCTGTAGAGTTACCTTTACCTCATACTTTGGTCAACATCCTACATGGAACATCATTTTTATTGTTCTATATTATGTGACTAACATTCCATATTACAATAATATATGACAGTACATTATGTGTATACTAAAACTTAGATTATTTATTAGTTCATAATTCATTTACATTTTCATTGTCACATCCATTGTGTATTATTATGTTTAACTGATACTCTTGGCATATTAACCCCATGATATGCATTCTAGAACTCACTACTTGTCGAAAACTTCATGCGTATAGGGAGGCAAGCATGAGGTCATGTGAAATTGTTCCCAAAACCTCATGATTTTGGTCATGAAATTAAACTAATAGAATATGAAAATTTTATATATTGGAATCCCATCAGGACCAAATCACATTTGTTATAATCATACATGTGAGTGGGGAGACTATTTTTCTACTGTATTAGTAAAACCAAAACACCAGGGATGACATTTAGTATAAAACACCAATATATCTACTAGAAAGGAATTTTTTAATTTTAGAGATACATCATATGAGGATGTATATAAATGAAAAAATAGTAACTTTAGATGTTAATGTTTAGGAGATGGGTGAGATGATGGAGGAGAGGGTTAGAGATTTTATTCAATAAATGTTTCAGACATGAAAATAATGTTTCATGCAATATATCTAAATCCTACACCACTTCATATATATCTAACACCTACACCTACACCTCTAATTCATTCAAACTATCATATGGTACATGATGAGGATCCATCTTATATTTTGGATGCATATGGGATATATTGATGTTACCATACAAATATTAGATGATTAATTTTGATCAGATTAAATGATATATATTGTTTAACATGTATATAATTTATTTTAATTTGTTCATAAATTTCAATAATACATTATTCCCCAAAATATGGTGTTTATTTCATTTTGTGAAAAAATAATTAAAATGTTTCTTAAAAGATCTATAAAATTTATTTGAAAAAATTAGATTCATTTATGGAATAAACATTTCAAAATTATCATCTGGTGATTTTTTTGGTATTTTTCAAAAAATAATAATTTTTTTAATGAATAAATAAAAATATTGGGTTTTCATAAAAGAAACATTTTAAAATAAATAATTTACATTGTTTTAATTTTATTCATATTGTTATAAAATTATCAATAGTTTCATTATCATATTATTAGTAAATTTTAGGTCATTCGGATCAATTTCGTACTAAATTTTAATATAAAAACTTTTTATACTTATGAAACATTTGTTTAGGAAAACCATTTTTGTCATGCTTAAGGGTTTGATTTTAAATTTTATTTTACCACATATGTGAATTGTATTATTAAAAATGGATAAAATATTTGGAATCAAAACATTTATTATTATGTAATAATGACATCATAATTTTTAATAATTGAATATTATAAATGTAATGTCCCGGTTCCGGAAGCCACCCAGAGGCGCCCCATACCCGGTTGGTCACACGGCCTCAAACACATTTCCTTGAATGCCAGAGACTTCGACTAGCAACGAGGGACTTGGGTGTGATATTGGGGAAACTATGCCCTCATTGGCAGAGTACACAGCAGTTGTAAACAACATATAACAGTAAGCAGTAATAATCCCATACGGAAATATACAACAGACATCTAAAAGAAAACCATTGGAGAAGATATATATATAAATGATGCATGATATACATCATTCTAGGAAAAAAGAAAAACAAGTCAAAATTCTGAATTCAACATTGCTAAATTAAATCACAAAAGAAACAAATAAACTCCTCAGCATCTAAAGCTATATCTTGTTTCCATGCTCTCCAGCTCCACAGAAAATCATGAACCTGAAGTAGAAGGGTGCTTCCCCTGTCTATACCTGCAACAATATTATCAGTTTGGGCCCAAAATCATGACCCAAACAGGGTGTGAGAATAAATCCCATTAGGAAACCACCTGAAGATATATGCCTAATTGTCAGTGAATATATGGCAGGTAAAATTACAGAAAATAGTAAGAATGAAAGTACTCAGCAGTAAACAATCCACAGTCCAAAAGTCAAGAAAACAGCTAATCAAAGAATATATCACAACATGTTACCCTATGGGATGTACTCACAGCTTATCCCCTCTGGTCCTACCAAGAATAAGCAAGAAACCCTCTAGGAAGCACACACATTCTCACCCATCTTGTCTAGCTAAAAATATAGACTCTCTAAGGAAGCAATCAACGTCATTTAACCCTATAGTCTCGTATCAGTACTAAAGGCGCTCTATAGAAACACTTATGTCACATTCCCTCTATGGCCCACATTGAGGAACTATAGACTCTCTGAGGAATCACTCAATGTAAATTCCCCCATTGGTCTCAAAATCGTAAATTATAAAAACACTCTAGAGAATCCCTTACATCCATTCTCCCTATGGTCTGCTACACTAGGTTTTCATAGCCCTGTGTAAAATCTTCATGTATTGCATCGCGTAACGGCCAAAGTAAACGTGAAGAACTACTTGGATAGTAGTCTACATCATAAAAACATGTCAGAAAAAAAGTCATATCATCCTACAATACTAGGCATGAAAACTGGCAATAGCCTAACATGCAAACTAGACCAAACGGTCATAAACAGACAAAACATGCATGGGCAATACATCCAAAGCACTAAAAATTACCCTATTCACAAACAATAACCTCTAAATAGGAATACAAGAAAAGAAGAAAAAAACAAGGGAAAAAAAGTAAACATGCAATACCCCGTTCAAGGGTATTGGTGGAATTTGCACAATATACTCAATGAATTTCTACATAAAGGCACAAACCACCTACCTTGGGGTTAGGAGATCGATATACTTGAACCATGAGGCTTGAATTTCCTTATAATGTCATATATCTACAATAAATTATAAAATTTTCAACCCACGATAACATGGAAAAGATGAGAAATCATGGAACAAGGCTCAAGAATAAGAGAGAGCTCGCCGCTGCGGTTCAAACGCAATCGACGACGATCAAATCAGAGAACAAATGGAGGCTCGGGGGAACATAGAAGATTCACAGTTGTACGTGATTCTCTCAGTCTAAGAAGTTGGAGAAGAAGTGTGTTCTGTAGATTAGACGCTACCCCGGTCCGTTTAATGAATAAAAAAGAAAATACACGGCGTGTACTTATGGAGTACACGGCGTGTGCTCGCCTTTTATGTACTGTGCTTTAAGCCGCCTCCAAACACCCCTACAGGGCCATGTGTGTAGCCCCTGTATGGCCAGAAGACGACCCTCAGTGTCATGGAAGTACACAACGTGTAATCATAAAGTACTTTGCGTGTACTTCAAAATTTTCTACAAACTCCTCTTTTCGCAAAAACTCCACAAAAATTAAAAATATACCTGAAAAGAAGATTTGGGTTCTTAAAACATCCCCTATTAAAGAAATTTGTCCCCAAATTTCCCTAGAAAGGAGTAGAAGAAGAAGCCCCGAACAGCTCCGGCCACATAGAACGTACATCGGCCTCCCTCTCCCAAGTCTCGTCCTGTACTTGCTCGTGCTTCCATATCACCCGTACTAGAGGAAGTGACCAGCCATGGATAGCCTTCATACTTCTATCAACAATCCAGAAAGGATTCCCCTAAAAATATGCATCCACATCTAACTCAACCTCCTTGGGTTGAAAGACATGAGACATGACTGAAAATTAACATTGAAGCTGAGAAAAATGGAAGACGTCGTGCATAGCCTGGTACCTATGAGGTAACTACAACTGATAGGCGACCTGCCCAACTATCTCCAACACCTCAAATGACCTGACTTACCTCAGCGAAAGATTACCATGTATCCCAATCCTCTTGTCTTCCAACTTCAGTGTGACATGTAGAAAAACCAGATCCCCAACCTCGAACTCCAAAGGTCGTCTCCACTTATTGGCATACGATTTCTGGAAAGACTATGCAGTATCCATCCTCTTCCGAATCAAATCTATCTTCTCTGTGGTCTCCTAGACAAGAAGAAGTCCCAACATAGATGCCTTTCCTGTCTCTAGCCAACACAAGGGTGGTCGGCTTGGCCAACCTTACAAAGCCTCATATGGTTCCATATGAATAATTTATTGAAAAATATTTTTGTAGGAAAACTCCACAAAAGGTATGTGTATCTCCCAAGAACCTCCAAAATCTAGAATAAATTCTTGAAGCATGTCCTCAAGTACCTAAATCGTATGCTCGTACTAGACATCTATCTGGGGATGGTATGCTATACTCAAAAGTACATGTGTAACCAAAGCTTTCTGAAGCCCCTGCCAGACCCAAGAAGTAAAATGTGAATCCTTTTCTGACACAATGGAGTGTGGAACTCCATGTAGACGTACAATCTATCAGATGTACAATTGTCCCAACGGATCAACGCTGAAGGTCCCCTTGATCGGAAAGAAGTAATTAACCTTCATGATTCTTTCAATGACAACCCAAACAATGCCATTTCCTTGAGGAGACCTCGACAACACGGTCACGAAATCCATCACGGCATAATTCCATTTCCACTCAGGAATCAGTAACTGTTGTAGAAGCCACGCTGGTCGCTGATGCTCCGCCTTCACCTGCTGACAGGTAGAACACCCTATAACGAAACCAGTAACATCCATCTTCATACCTGGCCACCAATACTAATGGTATAGATCATGATACATCTTGGTGATTCTAGGATTAACAGCCCAAACAGAGGAATGAAAATCCCGCATCAACTTCTCACGTATGTCTGATGACACCCATACGCATCCCTGGAAACGCAAGACATCATCCTCTCCTATGGTCCAAATAGGGAGAGTGTCCTCTCCTTACACATTTTCCCGTAGTACTAGGCCTTTAGAATCTAATAGTTTTCTCATTTGTACTCGTTGAAGAAGCGTAGAGGTAACAACTATAGAAGATAGAAAAGTATGCCCCTACCTTTCATGCACCTCCAAATGCATCTCAAAGAACAGAGACATAATCTTCCACTCAATGCTATACTCATGAACTTCTTGTATCTAAGTCCTCCTGCTGAGTGCATCAGTCACATCATTTCCTTTATCAGGCATATAGGCAAGCTATAAGTCAAAATACTAAAGACACTCAACCAACCTTCACTGTCTCAAATTTTGGTCACATTGAAGGAAAATGTACTTCAGAATTTTGTGGTCGGTGAAAAACAAAAAATGATCTCCTAGAAGGTAATATATCCAACAATGTAAAGCATGAACAACAACTACCAACTCCAGATCATGCGTTGGATAATTTCTCTTGTGTGGCCTCAACTACCGAGACCCGTATGCAACAACTCCATCTCCTAGCATAAGTACAGCTCCTAGCCCGATTCCTGAAGAATCATAGTAGATAGTGTAGCTCCTTCATAGATCTGGAAAATACTATTATCGATGTAGATGTCAAACCCCCCTTCAGCTCCAGAAAGGCTAACTCACAATAATCTGACCACAAGAACTCCACACCCTTATTAGTCAGGCCCATTACTGGTGCTGCTAAGCGTGAAAATTCCTGTATGAAGCGTCTAGAGTATCCAGCCAGCTCTAGAAAAATCCACACCAGAAAAACATTCTTCAGCTGCTCATAGTAAACTACTTCTCTCACATTCTCTGGGTCTACGGACACTCCATCCTCTAAGATAACGTGACCCAAGAAGTGGATCTGATCCATCCAAAAGTGGCATTTTGAGAGCATAACATATAACTTATGCTCTCCCAGTGTACTCAGAATGATCTCAATATGTGTTTCATGGTCGTGTCGAGTGTGATAGTACTCCAAGATATCATCCATGAAGAAAACCATGATAGAATCCAAGTATGGATGGAACACTCGGTTCATCAGTGCCATAAAAACTGCAGGCGCATTCGTGAGATCGAACGACATAACCAAAAACTCTTATAGACCATACCTACTCTCGAAGGTTGTAAAAGGTATATCAGTTGGTCTAACATATAACTGATGGTAACCAGACCTCAAATAAATCTTTGAGAACACCTAGTCTTGTTGAAGCTGGTCAAAGAGATCATCAATCCTTAGTAAAGGATATCGGTTCACTACTTCAAAAGTCACTTTTATCAGTGATAAAGAACCCCCTTTAGCATCACTTTTTGAGCGCTATAAATCACGACGTTAATAAAGGGGGTTCCCGTTTATCAGCGCTCAAAAAGCGCTGATAATGGGTACCTTTATCAGCGCTATTTTTTTAGCAATGATAAAGGCCAAAAATTGAAAAAAAATTTAAAACAATATATATTTCGTGGGGGTTTTACAACGCTTTCTTAACCTTTTAACAACACTTGTCCCCACCCCAACCCAGCACGCTGCACCCCGCTTCGCTATGCCCATGCGACCCTACTGCCACTGGAATTGGAACACATGACCTGCCTCCTTGTGCGCTGCAACTTTACCACTGAGCCAATTTGTTTTGTTGTCCCTTTAATGATATATCACGCTAATTATATATATATAGTTATATTTATTAGTATATTAATATATATTCATATTTTAATATAAATTTATTTAGTTATATTAATATATATATATATATATTAGTATATAAATATATATATAGTTATAATTTTTTTTCGTATATTTATTTGTATATTAATATATATATTTATAAGATTAATTTCAAATAGATTTATAGAATATGTGTTTTTATGTGTGTTTATAAATAATAAAATAAATACATACATACATACATATATACATTACACACACACACACACACATATATATATATATGTGTGTGTGTGTGTCTGTGTATAGTTATGAATGAATACATAGAAATGTGGATGTGAAAAGTCATTGAGAATGTTAAAACAACTACAACTTCTAATCCAGAAGTTAGTTTCAACTCCACAACCAGTCAAATCGAAGAACATGAAATGATATTCGATATGAAATGTGGTACAAGCAAAACAGACATCCGGATCAGAAGTTAGAGACGTTTGAATGTTAAAACAATCATAAATTCTAATCTGGGAGACCGTTTTAGCTCCAAAATTAGTTAAATCGAAGAAAATGAAACTATATTTGATATGATATATGGTACACATTTAGCGTACATCGGTATCAGATGTAATAGCTATTTGAATGGTAAAAAATTGTGGTACCCTGACTAAAAACTCAGTTTTTGAGGCCTTATGGACCTTTTTTTTCCTCAAATAAACCTTGAACTGGGTCACCCTGGGCCACAACGACGTAGAGATCATCACAAGCTTCGATTTGATATGCTGTAGAGCTCAAACGGAGTCCCAAATCAAAAGTTATGTCTGTTTGAAGTTTAAGTTGTGTTTTCAACAAATTTTTGATCTTTTATTTATTTTTTTATTTTATTTATACTCAAAGTATTATTACATGACTATTAGTGGACAAAAATTACATAATTATTAATTAAAAATATTTTTTAAATTATTTTTATGCCACTTTTACTAAATATCATATACATTCATATTTGATTTCAATTC
Organism: Viscum album; assembly: GCA_963277665.1. Lineage (NCBI taxonomy): Eukaryota > Viridiplantae > Streptophyta > Magnoliopsida > Santalales > Viscaceae > Viscum > Viscum album. The sequence continues at coordinate 1,025,914,681 of OY728121.1, read as the reverse complement.
ATAATTTCTAAAACATATTTAAAAAATAAATATTATATTTATATCAATATAAATATATTTATAAATTTATATATTAGTAAATGTTTTTTTAATTTTACCCTTTATCAGCGCTTTTTATAAAAGCACAGATAAAGTGGGGACTTTTTCAGCTCTTATATAAAAGCACTGATAAAAACCCCACCTTTATCATCGGTTTTTAAAAGAGCTGATAAAAGCGTAGTGCCTCCCATGACCCATTTTGTAGTAGTGGTTCTTGACCGTCAACTAGTTCATCTTCTGATACTCCACACAAATCCTGATAGTGTCATCTACCTTCTTCGCAAAAGGACAGGTGAACCCCAAAGAGAAGTACTGGGTCGGATGAAAACCTTTTCCTGCAACTCCCCCAACTATTTCTTGAGCTCTTGCAACTCAGGTGTAGCCATCCTATAAGGAGGAATGGACACCAGTGCTGCTCCTGGAACAAGCTCAATCGAAAAGTCTACCTCTATCTCAGGAGGTAAACCTAAAATGTCTTCTGAAAATACATCCACAAAATGATCCACCACTGGAGTAAAGTCTAACTATGAAGTCCCCTAATCAACTAGATACAGACTAGAAATCTAGGTAGTAACACCTCATAACCCATGATGCTCTGGTCCCGTTGTACTCCCCTAGACATCCCATTTCCCCTTATGAAGAAACAACACGCCCTCTGGTGATATGAAACTCACCCTCCGGTGATAGCAATCAACAATTTCTTGAAATGGAACTAACTAGTTCATTATTCGAATGACGTCAGAGCCTATCATCTCTAGGACATAGAGATCCCAAAGGAAGTGATACCCTACAACCTCAAGGGGGACCTCCTTTCACTGACTCACACTAGATGTTCTCATCCCCAAGGGAGTGTCTAGTGTCAAGATATCGGCAGAAGAAAGAATACAGAGCCCAAGGATATGCATGAAATCTACTGATATGAAACGATGGGAAGACCCTATATCGAAAAGAGCTGAAGATAAAACTGAAGCAACTAGAATCATACCTCGAACTGTAGATGGTTCAGGATCCTGCTCATACTAGGTCTGCTCCACTGCAATGGTATGGTCTTCTCCACGACCCTGTGACCCTGACTGACCACTCTGAGCTGATCCAACCTACTATCACTGATAGCCGGGAGACTGACCTCCATGGACATGACCTCCATCTCGGTCTGAACGGCCGAAAGAACTCTAGTTCCCATACTTGTGAGAAATAGGTGGAGCCGCTCCTGTACAAGGAGTCAAAGATGAACCCAGGTCACCGGCTGCAGGTTAGAATATATGACATAAGTGCTGAAGGTGACCCATATTTCCCCATGATCGGCACCCCACTGGGTCTCTCTGGAACTGTGGCCTTGTATTCCCATTCATCCTACACTAGTATCATACCACTTGGCTGCCATAAGATGTGTCTCGCTTCCTCAAATCACCATGTGAAGTCTCCCTACGGTCCTTCCTACTATCATTAGGAGGGATGCTAACTCCAGATGCTGAGCTGCCCTGGCTCACAACTTCAGAATCCCTCATATTTCACTCTGTGATCAGCACCTGGTTAATGATAGAAGTGATGGAAGTTAAGTGGAAGATGTTCACCTTGGAACAGATGTTGGGCCTGAGACCATCCTGGAACATCCTTGCCAGGAATAACCCATATTTCCCTAGGGAGGGTGTAAAGCGTTGAAGCTCAGTGAAGTGAGAGGAATAATACATGATAGAAAGAGTACCCTGCTCCAGACTCATGAACTCCCGAGCTCTATCGGCCCTCAGGGTCTCTGAAAGAACTAGTTATAGAAGATATGCTGGAACTCCTCCCAATCCATAACCTTATGATGACCCGCCTGTGAATCACATCCCACCACCTCTTGGCGGAGTCCCATAGAATATAAGTGGAATGGTTCACCCTCCATTCTGAAGGCATCTACAGATGGTCAAAGATAGTCAGCATGGCTTCTTTCCATGACGTCACAGTCTGAGGTCCTCCTTCCCCTGAGAAGGTGGGAGGATGCGGCTGCTGGAAAACTTTTTTCAAGTCTGCCATAGACGTGAAAGGAGGCGGAGCTCCCTGGAAGGCCTACGTCATCCACATGAAGCATTACCGGAGCTGAGCATCATCTCCTGGTTCAGGTATAACGGCTAGTTCCAAGACTTGAACGACAGGAGGATCTGCTAGAAGTCCCTGATCAGCCTTATTCGACGTCTAATCACTGCCTGAAAACTGGAGTACAACTAGATGAAATCTCGGTTCCATGACTCTGCAAGGTCAAACGCACACCTTAGATCAACATTATCAAGGATTGAAGACTAGGAGCATAAGAAGGGGGCATGAGAAAAAAACATTAAGGTTTTACAAAACTTGACTACACATCATGTATAAAGACTACACAGTGTGTTCCCTTATGTCATTTACATGGGCATGTACTTCTGCCTAAACTGGTCGTGTAACACCCCAAACACATGGTGTGTTCTCAAAACACACAGCGTGTACCTGAATCCTCTTCCCCTTCCTGAGTCCTTCTACACAGTTACGCCACATGACTCTCCTAAGACAAAACTACAAAGATTGTTCAAGGTAGACACGGTGTGTAATCTACAAGCTTCACCTAGCCCATGTTGTTAGTGACATGGCCTATGTACCTAGGTCACACTACACGGCGTGTTCCAGATAGACACGACGTGTAATAATAAGTCTCTACCAAAACGTGTGGTTATCTACATGACCGGCAACACGACTGACACTACACGGCGTATTCCAGGAAGACACGACATGTATGAGAAAAGATAACACTGACCCGTGTTGTTAGTGACATGGCCGGGTACCTGGGTCAGACTACACGGCTTGTTCAAACATGACACGGTGTGTGTAAGAAGAGACTCTCCTAACCCGTGTATTTAGCTACACGTCTGGTCATCTAAGATCATACTACACGGTGTGCATAACCAGTACAAGGAGTTTTCCCACTAGATTTTCCCTATCTTGGGTCTCTTCCCACACGACCTATGACATGGTAAGAGAATACACAGTATGTTCATAAAGTACACAGCGTGTACTTAAGAAAAATTGTTTCATCCCGAATAGAAGAACACATGGCGTGTATTCCAGACTACATGACATGTATTCGAGGTTTTTTCAGATAGTAAGCCTCAGAAACTATTCTGGATCACAGAAAACATTGAAACGAACACTGAAAGTGCCACATTCCGTTTTTTGAGGGCCCATACTCCTTTTAAATCAAAGTTTGGAATCTTTAACAAGTTACAACAAGGAAAAAAAGTCTATGATCCTCCAAATTCCAATCAATGAGGGAACATAACACCTCAAGAACCAATGTTTGGCATTCATTTAGGAAAAACATTACACAATAAATGCTCTAACAAGAAGCAGATATTTTTATCAAGGCATCTAGCACAACAGAATGCATATTCTGCACAATATCTATCACAAAAACATGAAATCTCTAATGCATCCTAGATAACATGGAAGAAATGCATGACATGTGATTTATAGTAGGTGCCTATATGATGCATGATATGGCATACCCTCATCTAATCGGTTTGCGACAGAAATAGAACCTCAATAATGTCAATGGTAACAGCACAAAACATGTGAATCGCCCAATGGTGAAATCAAATCAACTGTAAAATTACAAACTAGAAAAATTCCAATAACTGAGGTAGATTGGATTTTCCCTATACACGGGTTAGCTACTCTCAGGCACAACTTATTACAAAGTACTTATTCCTTCCTATCAATGGCTAAAGGCTCCAAACAGTAAGTCAAGAGAAAAGAAATCCCTCTGATACCACTTTGTACTTCCCTGGTTCTGGAAGCCACCAAGAGGCTCCCCATACCCGGTTGGTCAAATGGCCACAAGAGCATTTCCCCAAACGCCAGAGGATGCCGACTAGCAGCGAGGGCCTTGGGTGTGATAGTGGGGAAACTATGCCCTCATTGGTAGAGTACACAGCGGAAGTAAACAGCATAAAAAGAAAGCAGTAATAATCCCATCCGGAAATAAAAAGTGGAAGAATGAAACAAAACAACAGGATAAGATATATATATAAATAATGCATGATATACATATGTCAAGGAAAATAGATAAACAAGTCACAATTCTAAATACAGCAGTGCTAAACCAAAGTGCAAAAGAAAAAAAATATACTCCTCAGAATCGCAAGCTATAGCTTGGTCGCATTCTCTCTAACTCCACAGAAAATCATGAACCTGAAGTAGAAGGGCGCTTGACCTTGTCTATACCTGCGACAATATAATCTGTTTGGGCCCAAAATCATGACCCAAATAGGGTGTGAGACTAAATCCCAGTAGGAAACCACCCAAATATTTGTGCCTAATAGTCAATGAATATATGGAAAGTAAAAGTATAGAAAATAGTATGCAGGAAAGTAATCAGCAGTAAACAATCCCCAGTCCAAAAGTCAAGCAAACAGCTAATCAAAGCACATATCACAATAGGTAACCCTCTGGGAAGTACTCACAGCCTATCCCCTTTGGTCCTACCTAGAAGTAGCAAGAAACCCTCCAGGAAGCACACACTGTCCCACCCCTCTGGTATTGCTAAAAATATAGACTCTCTGAGGAAACTCTAATCGTCAATTCCCTCTATAGTCTCATATCGATACTAAATGCGCTCTAGGTAAGCACATACGTCACATTACCTCTGTGTCCCATGTAGAGAAACTACAGACTCTCTGAGGAAGTTCTCAAAATCAATTTCTCCTTTGGTCTTGCAAAAAAAAATTATAAATACACTCCGAAGAAGCCATTATATCCATTCACCATATGGTCTACTACACTAGGTTCTCACAACCCTGTGTAAAATCATCATGTATAGAATCATGTAACGGCTAACTTAAACCTCAATAACTACTTGGATAGTAGCCTATATCATAACATCATGGTAGAATAAAAGTCAAACCAACAAACAATACTAGGCATGGAAACTGGAAATAGCCTAACAGGCAAACTAGACAAAACGGTCCTAAACAGACAAAAAAAAGCATGGGAAATACATCCAAAGCAATGGAAATTACACTATTCACAAACAATAACCTCTATGTAGGCATACAAGCAAATCAGACAAACAAAAAGGAAAAAATAGTAAACACACAATACCCCGATCAAGGGTATTGGTGAATTTGCACAATATACTCAAAGACATTCTACAGAAAGGCACCAACCACCTACCTTGCGGTTAGGAGATCGATATACATGAACCAAGAGGCTTGAATCTCCTTAAAACATCATAGATCTACAAAAAATTCATAAAACGTTAAACCCAAAAAACATGGAAAAGAGGAGAAATCATAGAACAAGGATCATAGAGAATAGATAGATCACCGATGTGGTTCCAATGCAATCAACGACAGTCGAATCAGAGAACAGACGGAGGCTAGGAAGCTCGGAGAAGATTCGTGGTCGAACAGGATGCTCTTGGCCGAAGAAACTGGAGAAAAAGCATGTTCTGACGATTAGACGTGAACCAGGGCTGTTTAATGAAAAAAAAGAAAATACATGACGTGTACTTTTAGTGTACATGGTGTGTACTCACCTTTTCCATACTCTGATTTAGGTGGCCTCTAAACACCCCTACATGACTATGTGTGTGGCCCCTACACGGCCAGCACACGTCCTCAGCGGCAAGGAAGTACATGGTGGGTACTCATAAAGTACACGACTTGTACTTCAAAAATTTCCAAAAAAATACTCTTTTCTCAAAAAATACACAAAAAGGAAAAACATACCAGAAAAGAAGATCCAGGTTCTTACAAAAAATAATAAAAATTAATCCCCATAGTTACGGTTAAAACGTCTTTGCATGAGGTTAAATTAAAATTATTGGAATTAAAAAGATATAAAAAGTACTCCAAATCTTATTGGATTTCTCTATTTATATGTTATATAATATTAGGTTCTATACTGATTAATTTTAGATCATTTTCTCTTTGTAATCATGTCATTATAATTTATTCTTTTCAAAAACTCCAAGGGTGTTATCTCTCCCACTTATAAAATGGTACCGCTCTCATGACCACATTACACATCAACATCATTTTGGTTTTCCAATCCATAAAAAACTTTTTCCTGACATAACGTACTATTTCCTAGAGTCCATTTGTTTATCAGAAATACAATATATGGTTTTACTAGTTATAATCATAAAGATGATGTCCGAAGAAGATATATCGTTCATAAACATGCATCATTGTTCTATTTAATGTTATATATTATAAAATATTAATAAATTATACTTATATAATAACATTAGTATATACTTTATAATAATATCTTATTATTTTAACATCATAAATTTAATCTATCACCCTTTCCATCAAATGGGAAATTTATCCATTATTCATATGTACGACAGAGTACCAACTCGCAAAGCATTGTAATTTGTTTCCCAACATCACCCCCATAACTATTCATGAAGATGGATTTAATTCTAATGAATGATATTATTTTAATATTAATATATATGGAAAATTATTATATCATATACATTCTTATGAAATAATCCAATGAATAATCATAATGTCATTCAGGTCAACCGAAGACTACCCCCTTGCGAAGGAACATGATCTATTTTTTATTATCGCATATCATGGACGGTATATGTAATTGTATTTAAATAAATAATAAGATATGTATGTTATAATTATGAATATTTATTTAACAAATATTATTTACCTACTTAACATTAATATCCTTGAAAAATTGAAATGTTACACATGGATACATATGACCTACTATCTCCATGATTATAACATAGTTAATTTTTTATAAACATAAATCATAGTTAATTTTTATAAGTATTATTTATTTTTAAAAATTATAATTATTTTATGATTATTATTCTTAACATGATAAAATTAAAATATCTTTAACCATTGATAACATACAAAGGGGATTTTTTCAATATGAGACAAACATAAAAAAACGATAGACATGAACCAAAATGTTTTTGTAATTGAATAAAAAATTGTAATGAATAAAATTAAATGAGTAATAAAAATGAAACAAAAATTCCTATGAAGTAAATAACAAAAATATTTTTACTAGTTAATAATATAAAATAACCATTGTGATGAATGACGGTCGATGTATGTTATCTCTCTAAACCAACATCATTCAAGTTATGAACAATCTCTCTATAACTCACAATATATCTCACATTTAAATAATGAAAATCTTATTAAATATGTATATATGGATTCATTTATATACATAGCTTATAAACTAGTATTTTAATCATTTAAAACATTCCTTATGTTCGTTTATCAAATTCCTTTAGTATAAAATTTCCTTTGATTATGATATAATGTAATATTATCAAAAATTACTTTATTTCCATGTGTATTTCTTGTGTAATTACTTATAAAATAATTATTTTATGATTAAAACCTAGATCATGAATATTTTTTGGTGGGTGTTCCTAGGTTTAATGCCTATGTATTAGGTAATGTTTTAGTCTCATGAGACGTCATGTATGGGACACAATAGTAAATCTAATCCACTATTGGATTTTTCCAACATGTCATATTGTCTTGGTAGATATCCTTGAATCATGTTTATGTCAGAAAATATATTGATGCCACATTTCCAATGTTACCATGATATGATGATACCATGTTCGTTTTTTTGTTCTCCCATATTATTATTCATGATCCTTATATTTTATGATATCATTTTTAAACATTGGATCACATGTTATGTTCCCTTACAATATATATTCACTTAATGGACTTTTTATCTAACCCGTTTCTATTATTTAGGCCCTAAGTTATCTAATGGAGTTTTTGAAGATCAAATGGATTTAAGAGGTAAATATGGAAATTGAAATAAAGATTTCATATTTTCCTTTCCTTTTGATGTTATATGAACCTCTTTTTCTCACAACATCGGGCCCCATGATCATTATGATGTACATATTGGATAATTATGATTATAAATTTTGTACTAATATGTGGGAAATGATGGGGTAATTATAGATGTTTATTAGGAAAAGGATTAGTTATCTATTATAAACTAGTATAGAAAAACATTAATGAGATCCCAAGGGGTATGTATGAAAATCTTTACATGGATAAGTAATAATAAATCTAAGTATAGGAAAATATCCTATAATATTAGAGATGTATTGAGAGAGCGTATTTTAATAAGTTTTCATCCATTTCTAGATACAACATATATATGTGAAAATGAAAAAGTTGCACCAATGGGTGAATACTCTAAAAAAACACAATGAGATTGATTCGATAATCACATAATGCACACCAATATGCCTTTCTATACACATGGTTTGATAGCTCCATGGTATGTGTTTTAGAAATTTACAAACTCCAGGTGAACCTTTATGATAGACTTGAAAATATTTTTAGGTTAGAAATCCTAATAGGGATCTTACTATAGATAAACAAGGGTGAAATATAGAGGATATATAGTTAAGATATAATTATCATTTATAATTTATTACAATATTGTTAAAATTACCCTTTCATACTTATATTAGTTATTCCATTATCATATTTTTTCATCATTTAGTCAATTGTGAGAAATAAGTGAAATCATTCCAACAACAAAAATGATAGGCAATGTGTTGATTTACCCAATGATATGGAAGTTATTTTGATATTATGATATAATAACATTATGGTAGTACTGGATCAACTAGATCTAGTTATGTACAATAACAAGAATAATTCATATTTGCATAGTCCTCCTAAGGATGATCAAGTTGCATTCGACCATTTTATACAATAAAAGACTCCAATATTTAGATGATATTCTGATCCCATCCATATGATGTAATGTGTAACGTCAATCTAGAAGTTATGATCTAAACTATAATTTTTATAGAAATTGAATAATGTGTGCCATTTATTGCATTAACGGACAAGCCAATTAGTAGTGGATGCTGATCAAGAACACTGAGCCTAGAGAGGATATTGATTCTATATAATGGGAAGATATTGAAAAAAAACATTCCCCATACTCTCCATATTAGATTTGGGAGGTGGGGGGGACATCCAAAGATAAAAATAAAAGGAAGATGAGTCTAATGGGGAATATGGGGAAAACTTCATTGTAGTTTTAAAGTATGCATCTATCTTTTTCACCAACAATGAATGTGTGGTGGAATGCATCATTACTAGATTAAATCTATGTCTATGGTAAGAATAGGAAATTCAAGACTATCATATTTATGAATAGACTTCATGTAGTACCCTTATTGTTGAGATAGAGATTAAAGACTCCCATTAGTATCATGTGAGTATAGAAACAAAATGTTGTTTTTTTCCTAGTTTTCAAAAGATATATCCCATGAAGGAATGAAAACCCAACATCTCACATGTCGAATGTGTGGGGAAAACATCATGGAAACTATCTTTTGGGAACAAGGAGATGATGCAAATGTGGACAAGGTTCACTAATCTAACATGTTCCATAGGAAATAGAAGAATCCTAGTGTTATGGAATATGAAATTAATTTTCAGATATATACAATATATATGGTGTACTATTTCAACTTCACAGAACACATGAATTATATAAGACAATTATATAATACAATTGTAGTTAGAGATAATCAATAAAAATAACCTCTATGGCATAGAGATAAAGGTAGATAATTTCTTATCATAACTATTGAGGTAGATCTCGAAAACGATGTGGCGAAAATAACAACAGTTATTCATTAAAGATTAAAAAAAATACTATTTGATTCTGGTTATAAAATTTATTTTTCATAATTTATATTTGGTGGAACTATTCCATAACCCACTTAGATCATGGTGGTTGATCTATCTATGAGAATAAAAAATGAAAAAAATGGTTTAATCCCAACTTTATAACTTCTCCCATGTCAATTTTTGTAGACTAAATCTTATAGAAAATTTTTTCTTATATACTTTAGTGTAATTTGATATTATATTGGGAATGTAATGGTTATCCTTATATAATGCCAAAATCAACTGTCTAGACGGGAGATCGCACTTCATGTCCCTAAGAATCCTAGGATTTTTTAAAATTGTAAGGAGGAATAATAATCTCACTTGGAATACTTTATTAAAGTGTTCATATTATTTCCCAATTAGGGACAATATCTACAAAAAAATTATATTGAAAATTGGAGAATCATTATTTAAGGAATTTTCATTTTGAGGGATTATATTGATGTATTCCAAGAAGAGTTTTCAGATTTTCTTCATGACTGATAGTTTTATTTCTCAATTGAACATATACCTAGATCTCTACCCATATCAATGAATCCTTATATTAATATCACCATTGAATTTTATTAATTTAAGATTCATTTAAATGATAATCAATAATACAGTTTTATACAACCAAAGACTCACCTTGTGGTGCATTGGTACACTTCATCAAGAAGAATGATTGGTTAATGTTCCACTCCATTAATTATCATGAACTTAATAAAATCAAGATAAAAATAAGTATCCCCTCCACTGATATATGACATTCTTGATAAACTATGTGGTGACCAATATTTCTCTATGTTTTTTCTTCTATCAGGATAACACCAATTAAGGCTGAATAATTAAGAGGATACCAAAAATACCATGCAAACATTTTATAGACACAATGAGATCATATTGATTCCATTCAGACTCACTAACACAACAAAAATCATTATGGACATAATGAATAGAGTCTTTAAAGATTATCTGAAGGAATCAATCATCTTTATTGATGATATTATGATTAATCTTAATGAAAGGAGGTGCATTAGGAGCATTTGAATACTGGGCATAAGGAATTGATAAAGGAAAATAAATATGTAAATTAAAATAGATGTGAGTTCTTAATGAAGGAATTATAATTATTTTTCCATATTATCACCTAAAATGTGTATCTATGGAAATATCCAAGATAATAGAAATTGAAAAAATTCCTAGACTGGAATTAGTAGTTGAGATAAATTTTTTATATAGGCTAGCTAGGTATTATTTATTATTTGTGAGAATCATTTTTTTATTTACAAAAAAACAAACCAAGATAACATGGAAGGGTGTAATATTTTTTTTGAATACATTAATAAAAATATATCATTAAAAAGTTGAAAAATAGGCTTATCACTACACATGTTCTCTCACCACCCCCATGTTGGAGTATTTTCAAGGGTTACAGTGATGCATCGAAGAAGGAATTAGACACTCGAATTATGTAAAATGACAATGTGATAGCCTATGCCCCAATAAAGTTGAATGCTCATGAGAATAACATTCTGAAACGTGATATGGAGTCTGCTACAGTGATCCTTATACAGAAAATATGGTAAAAATATATCTACGGGGAAAATTTTGAAATATATATGCATTATAAAATCATAAAAATATATTCACATAGAAGTAGGATAATATTTTACATTGAATATTGTAAGATACGATCATGGAATATGAATTCTCAATCCATTACATTCATAAGAATTCTATTAATGTGGATGATTCTCTATGTTTGAAGGATCAAGTAATTTTACCAATGATGAAAATTGATAAGGATCAACTATTCAAGGAATTGAAAAGGGTAGACATTTGAATCATGAAAGAAATAACACCATCATTACTTTCTAAAATTATTTCCCATCTTCTCCATCTGGAGATGATATTCTATTATCAAATTTACAATATAAGATTTCAAAAGGAGGAGGAATCTATATGAGAAGATAAATATATGGTATGAAATATTTATGATGATGGTGTTTTATGTTTTTTTTCAAGACTAAATGTACCATAAAATCTCAGGATAAAGAGATAACTATTGAATGATGGTCATAGCTCAGCATTCTCCATAATCATAGAGAGAAAAATATGTTGCTTGTTCTATGAGAGCACTATTGGTGGGACAATATGAAGAAAGAGATTTCAAAATATAGGAAAATATGCCTTGTATGTTAGGATGTGATAGATAAAATTAATAAATAATAACGGGGTGATGAATCAATTACCCATAACATCATGGAAATTTGTAAAAAAAGACCATATACATTGTCAGGGGATTTAAAGAGATATCAAGAGGAAACAATTCCATATTTGTGGTAGTAGATCGTATTAAAAATATTTGTTACTAAATTGAATTTTAGAGGACTTTTTACTTTATCAAAATGAATATATATACATCACATGGGTTAGGAGGCTGCATAGAACACAATGATCAATTATATCTAACCATTATCTGAGATTTACCACAATATTATTAAATAGAATATAACAATATACAAACACTAATTGGTAGTTTAGTATGTGTTATCACAACCAAACAGATGGACTATATTGGTGGAAAATAAATACACTAGATAACATGTTGAAAGCATGATCGATGGGATCTAAATGAGGATAGGATCAGTGCATTCCTCCATCCGTGTTCTTATATCATAATATCATCAACTCGTTAATCCAAATGGGTCCCTCTGAATTTTTTTATGAAAAGATATATATTGCACTATGGTATTAGATGATGCTGGCTAACAAAAAGTGTGGAACCCAAAATGGTTATGGAAATGGTAGAATATTTCAAGACTATTCAGCATCATGTCAGGACAATTTTGAGTGTAAAAAATAACCATAATTACAATCATGGATGATAACTATATTTTTTGGTCATGGATAATGTATTTCTCATTATATATCAACTTAAAATATTCATAATATTTAAGAATAGTGGAATTTTAACCCCAAGGTATTTATGCCCCTTCAATATTCTCAATTAAATTTAATATGCAACTTAATAGCTATCACTCCCACTAAAAAGTTCTCTAGTACATAACATATTCCATGTATCACTCTTGAGTAAGTAAATAAAAATTAACTCACATATAGTAAATTTAGAGATGGTAAAAAAATAAATTATGTCTCTTATATGGAGAATATAGTGAAGATCTTGGACTATTAATATAATGTTCTATGCAAAAAAGGAAACAGACCAAGCCAATGTGCTATAGCTGAACCATAAATACAATGAGGCAACCTTCAATTCAAACAAAGAAATAATGAAAAATCACCCTCACCTAATTTCATTATGATCTATAATATTGAATTTTTAGGTAAAAATTCATTAATGGGAAGGATTGAAACACCATGATTTTTTATTAATAAATGGTAACCATATTCGATATGATATATGACAAATGATACCATGTTCTAATAATACACAATATACTAATAATATCATTTTTAAACATGGAATATATAACATTGTCATTAAATATCTTTTTGGAATTGAAATAAAATTATTATGAAAATTTTTCATGAAGGAAAAAGAAAAATATTGATATTGAAATATGTTATTCTTTGAAAAGTCTTTAAATTATTCAACAATATAATTTTCTCAAAACGATTTTTTTAGAACAAATAATAAAATTAATATTTTTCACTTTCAAAAAAATTATTTTAATAAAGGATCTTTATTTATTGAATAAAAATGGATAAATTATACTTGGATAAGTTTTCGGGATTGTTCTGAACAGTATATTTTTTAAGTAATAATGAAAAATACATGATTTTATTGAACACTAAATTTTCATTTAAATATTTTAAATTATTATTTTTTAATGTATTCATATTAAACATAGATTAATTATGTTATGATTAATCCAATTAAGGCAATTTAAATTAACTTCATGTTGAGTATTGATATAAAATAATTATATATATATGAATTCTATTTTTTGGGAAACCATTTTTAATCATCTCTAGATGATTCATTTTTAGTTAACTTTATAAAATTATTTGAATAGATTATTTAAAAATTTATGCATATTTGTAATCATAAAAATTATTTTTATATAATATGGGTGACTTAATATTTGATCATAATGAATAGTAGACACATTAAAAATTATTTAGCATGGTAATGGTAGAAACTAGATCACTAGGGGTTTAATGTAAATAGATAAGGTTTAAAATGACCTAAAAACATGTCCAAATACTATTATCTAACCATATTTTGACCACATATCTTCACAGGTTCGATAATGAGCTATTTTTTTCATCCTAACATGAAAAAACATTAATATAATTTAATTATTTCAAACATTCTATGTTTATATCTCCCCCACTTATAAAAGGGAACCCATTATCCTCTCCATTATACACATCAAAAGTATTTTAAATAACCCAATCACTGACCAATTAACTTCCTTACATCCCTCCCCATCTCCTAGGGTCAATTGATTGATCATAAAGAAAATCTATTGAGTCCTTTGGAATATTCCTAATGAGGCAGTTTGAAGAAGTTGTATCATTCTTATCCAAACAACTTTGTCATATTCCTTCTTATAGTTACATAAAATATTAACCAATCATGATTATATAATAACATCAGTATATTCCATATAATTATATTTTATTATTTGAAATTGATAACACAAATCTCTCTCCTCTAATATAAAAGGTTAAATGAAACCTTCATTCAAGCCTAAGTTTGATTATCGCCTCACGAACTAATATTTTTTATTTCCCTTATCACCTATCACTATAATAAAAGATGATGGATTTAATTTTAATATAGGATATTAATGACATATTAAACATTATACAATTTTAATATATCATATATCTTCATGAACAGTCACTGAATTTCAAAAATGTTCATTGAAAAATGCAGTCTTTGCGCAAGTGTATGTATCGCCTATTGTCTACATGATTGTAACATAATACATTTTTCATAATCGTAACTCATGTTTAATTTTTAAAAATAAAAATTTATGTAAAAAAATATTATAATTTCATTATTATTATTATGTATATGATGAAATAATAATTTTATTCACAATAGATAACTTTCCCTTGATATTTTGGTCATATGATCCGAACATCATCAAAACGACTTACTCGACCCTAAATGATTAATTAATTGAATATGAAATGGTAATGAATAAAATCAACCAAATAATAAAGATGAAAATTTCACTTCAAAAACTATGTATTTAAATTATTTTTATTATTCATGAACATAAAGAATGAACATGATGAATCAGACTCGGTATAAGGGATCTCTCTAAACCAACAAATTATTTAATATATGAGAAATCTATATCTAACTATCATTCTATGTCTCCTTAATTTTTTTTAAATACTTATAAATTATTTATATATTTATCTCATTTATCTACCTATATTTTTCTCCATTCCTTTAATGGAATAATAATATCCTTATTTTCATCTCTCAAATTCCATCATTGGGAAATTTCATTTGATTATGATATGAGGCTAGATTATGATACCCAATTTAAATCCATGGGTAATTCATACGTCATTATTTATTATTGAAATAATTTAGGCAGAACACATAGGTCATTAAAAGTTTATGATACATGCATCTAGATTGCACTATAATGTATTGTGTAATGATTTAGTCACATGAGACGTCATATATGGGATTTGGGAGTATACCAGATCTATAATGGTAATTTTTTCTGCTTGTTTTTTTCTATGAAGTAAGACTTGACTCATGTTTATTTAATGTGATATGTTTCTTCCATATTTACTATGCTACCGTGATCTTATGATACCACGTTCCTCATTTAATGTTCATATTTTATTACTCTTGAGCCTTCACTTTAATGATATCATGTTAATCCATTGACTCAAATGTTATGTTTCCTTACTAGGTTTATTTAGTTACATGGATTTTTAACTCACACATTTCTGATATGAATTACATAAGATATCATATATAGTTTTTGGATATGAAATTGATTTAGGAGATCATTGTAGTGAATGAAGTAATGATTTCATGTTTTAGATTTAGTTTGATGTAATGTGAACCTACTCTTCTAAGGACATTGGCCTCATGATCGTTGGGATATACTTATTAGATATTTGTGTTTAAAAATCATGTACAGATGTTCTAAATGAATGGGTCTCAATATATACTATGACCAATCACATAATAAGTGATACAAAGTTGGATTCTATTCCTTTCATGATTGAGTTCCTAATAAGAACCCATCACCATAATCACAAATGTTAAATAAATTTCTCAATACCATTATGCCATTATGTTTTATCATCATTCAATATCTATTCTCATGTATTCATACTCAATTTGAAATCAATAACAACTATCAATGGGACAAAATATAAACAAAAAAATTAAAATTATCCCACATAATGGTAGAAACACTATCCCTAAATGAATTCCCAGTAATGAACATGCCATAGATCTATGGATAAATAAATGAATAAATAAATTTTGGAAACAAAAATAGACACATGTGGTCAGCCATCTATTACAGTCATGAAAATCAAAATAGACATCAAACTAATTGCAAGTTTTATAGTAAAAATTCTCAATGATCAATTTCAAAAAATATTATAGTTTTATAGGGACACAAAATCACGTTATCAGTTATTTAATTTATGATAATTTAATATATTTGTATAGAATGAATATAAAAGATGATAAACAATTATAATTACAAATCCCTCCCCAAGAAAAGACTGATCTTTGGTGAAGTATGTAGTCTCACATGATGCCATCGATTATTCAATGGAATTCATTTTTCTCTCTATGAATAGCATTGATTGATCATCAAAGAATAGAATCTCAATTCATTTTCATTTTTGATCTAATAGTATTTTGTTTTCATTCCTCAATAGAAAGTCACCTATCAATATCTATGGCCATTATATATATCTCTTTCTATCATAAAAACTCAAGGTTCATGTGGCTATCAATATGGAATCACTATAGAGTTATTTTTTTACGAATTGAAAAAAATTGTATGTCACTATATAGTTATTTGTTTATAAATATTCTAGGTTTCTATTGAATTAATATAAGTTAAATTAATTAATAATTTGGTAAATTTTAATCAACTCATGACTGAAACTCATCATGAATCTTAATAGAAATTAACAATATATAACACTTATGGTAAATCCAGCATTATTATCTCATCCATGGTCTTGAATTGTATTTCTATGAATACAATCATATGATATATAATAATTCCTAAATATTTCATGTTTTGAGGTGAAAAATAATTAAATAATTTTATATACTCAATTTTTGTGTTCGAGAAACACCCATTATCTATTCCATCATTGAGATTATATTTATGAATGTGATTAAAAATATCCCACATATCTAGAACCAAAAAAATAGTGTTGTTACACTATCCCTTACTTCATGTAAATTCATCCATAAGATGAATCATATTAAACATGGTGAGGGTAATGATCTTGTGTTTGGTTCTCATATTACCATACACTATCCTGGAGATTCACATGCTACCAATGGACACACACGTGGTGAATCACTATTCCATGAATGATCCTATCCATCTAATACTCAATAACCAAATGATACAATCTATCTTCAATGTTCATGTCACCCCAGCCAATAAAATGTGGGGTGTCATAGAAAAAACTCCTTCACTGTGAAACATTGAACAGATCATGAACCCATTTGAGTTTTGGAGGTAGTTAATATGATACACACCCTCACATACCCTATTTAGAATTATAAATAGGCAATTAAAACGTTTATATAACTTATTTTTGTAACATCCCAACCTGAACCATAGGGTCCAGGATGGATCCTACATGACCACATGTGTGAATATCCATACAAAAGTGTATTCAGACAAGCAGTGAGGGTATATGCCTGATTTTAGGGATACTATATCATAATTATTTTTTCATAACACAATTACAAATAAACCATGATAACATTGAATTTTAAGATTATTCTTGTGGAATAGTGAACTAAACATTTCATATAAATAAACAACTCCCAATGTGGATGGTTTTTTCAAAAATGTATGTAGGATAAACATAATGATATAAACAAAATATCCATTTTATGGTCATCAAGTGTTTATCTTTTCTCTCCCCTGATCCATGATCCACAAGTCAACCATCCACCATATGGCCCTTTCACATCACTAGATCATGGGCTAGGAAATCTATAAGGATGCCAAAATTCCCAAAGTTGGGGTGATTAAAATGAATCAGTATGGAACTAAAAATTAAACCTTAATAATTTTGAAAATTTAAAAGATGGTATAAAATAATAATAAAATATTATTATTAACAAAATTACATTCTGTGCGATCTATCTAGACACCTTATGCACACAAATTATATATCATTCCTAGTGTAAAACCTATTTTTAGGACCTAATTGTTGTCTCTTATATCCCATATAGTACATTGTTTTGTAGATATTTCATTATTTTCAAAAAAATGAACAATTATGTAATGCCTATAAATAATTTATTAGGTTATTTTTCTTGAATTTTATTTTAATTCAAAAAAAAAACCTGCATTATATAATAAAAAAGATGGTTTTATTATCATGAAATAAATTGAGAACATTTCAATTACACCCTCCCTCAATAGAATTATCACACTAGAGAAGTAAATAGAATGGTGTTTCTCAAATAACTCAGTACACTAACCTATACCATATTAATCCTACTCCTATTTCTCCGCAAGGACCTATCAATTCTCCCAATGAATCCAGAATACTTGTACCACCTTTCCATATAGAACATCCATTCTCCAAACTATAATTTCAATTGAGAACTCCTCAAAGATGCATCGAGTTCCAAATCAAATTCCACACCATCTATAACAAACAAAAAATTGATTGTGTCCTTTCGAATCTAAGAAACATGGAACACATCATGAATGCCTCAATAATATGGAGGAATGACTATACGGTATAACACTATCCCCACCAGTTCGGTGATCCTAAATGGTCCCAAATAACATGGGTCTATAATTTCATTTTATCTCATAAATTTATTACCCAATCATGATTCACAGACAAGAGAAACCATATCACCAATAGCATACTCCAAAGGACACTACTTATCACTGGAATATGATCTTTCTCTACTCTAAGTGGTGATTAGCCTCTTTTGTGAACAATTAACTCTCTCAAAGGTATCTAAAATCAAACTAGACCCTAAAAATAAATATCATATCATTATTCTATGGTTTGGTGACCATCCCATGCTCTACCAAAGTCCATAATAAAATTTCATTGCATATCCTCTGGTATTAATGTATCCCACTTAGACCATCGGTATGTTATAACATGGTATGATGTTCTCAATATCAAAATTGTACCTAGGTCCTTTAGAAATATGTACCAAAATCACAACATAAGAGGTGAGGTTTGTTCCGAAAACCCCAAGGGAATTACTCATGATCATTAAATCGCATAGATGTAAATATTTTATAGTTAGACGACTAGGTCAGTCTACTTGATTGGTAAAATTTGGGAATATTTTATGAACTGTTTGAAAATCACATATAGTATTCCATAACTCCTCAAGGTCATGGGTGAACCCATCAAAAATTCTACCACGAAATCCTCCCACCTATTGATATAGAATCCTCATATCAGTCTATCACTAATGGAACCACTTACTACCACTCTCTCATATATAAGGGTTTCAATTCATATCTCACACATATATTAAAAAAATGGTATGTTATGGAAAAACATATTTCTACTAGTGTATCATTTCCATATACATCTTGTACCATCTCCACAAACGTAATTATGACTCTCCTGAGTCCCCACTATTTGGGATAGCTAATGAGGACTACTGTCTGAACCTTGACTTGATGCATGAATCTATATCAAACTCCAATGATAACTAGTCCATGAAGCCTTCAAGAATAAGTGATGTAGATGTATTATATTTCTACATCATTTAATATAGCTCTATGGTGCTGATAATGAAATCTATTAATGGACATAAACCTCATAGATAAATCACAATGAACTTATTTCATTCACAAGAGTTGAGTATGAACCCTTTCTCTACCATATATGTCTAACACTACATTGATGTGAATCCTTGATATTTATCTTCCTTATTCCAGAAGTTTCACAATATGTTAATTGGGAAATTGGAGATTTCTGACAAATCTATCCCCATACAGTCCATTATATTATATCAATGCTTTTCAAAGAAGGTATACGAGTCATGTATTATAGGAAATCATTTCTAATAATATCTACTGAAGGTTGGTGAGTTAATGGGTATAGTATGGAATCACTATACCTGGAGGGAACTCTTTAATGAATATTCCTGTGATTTATTTTCAATTAAATCCTCCATATGTTCTAAAATGGTTCACCACACCCCCCACCTCTTGGAATATACTTGTTGTAATAAATCTTTTACATACACTATTAAGACCCTAGTTGCCTCAAGGAGATCAATAACACACTCTATTATGAAGATCCAACACTTATCATCCTTCAGTCAACTATTAAATATGAATTTTGGAGGATATATAATCTATAAATATTTACAATTTCCAACTATTGACCTTGGTGGTAGGTTTCCTTGATGTAGTGGTCCTACTACTAGTACAACTAGGGTTGGTGAGAGAATTGATCAAGAATCGTCAGATCACCTGGAGGACTCACCAATTTTTTTAGTAATCATATTATATAATAGAACGAACATTTAGAACGTAACATATCATAACCCAACAATGGGATCACGCCGAGTCTACCCTTGGAGTCTACCATCCATTCCTTGTATAACCACCTACTAGTAATCCTTTTCAATGTCCTAGCCTATTAGTCACTTTCCGTTGCATTATACTTACACAAAAATGTGCTCAATTAGACAAATAAATTCCTATAAAAATATATCAACACAACATGTCATCATAAATATATTACAAAAAAACTATCCCGAAATTATTGTACACTTCAAGGAATTTAATTAAAATACAACTATGTAGAACAATAACATGAATATATGTGAAATGTAAACCTACATGTCTAGCCATGATGAATTAACACATCCAAAATCTCATAAATCACATTTCAACACATTGTGAATAATATTAGGATGAGTTGTTTAATAGTATGTAAAAGACAAAATTTTCCCCACATTATGCAAACATGGAGTTCTAGTATAATGTGTCATCTAGGAACATTCATAGAACTCCTTCCCCAGTCCCAACCATCCTATTTCTTATCTTCCATATCGTAAATCAATGTAATTAATAGAAAATGATAGTGTGTCCTTATTATCTAATACCATTTGGAAACGTCTCAACCCAAAACACTGAGACCATGATAGATGTTATGTGACCTCATTCATGCCTCCAATTATGAATGAGGATTTAAAATAAAATAAAGGTTCCAAGCCCAATAATTTAGAAACTATAAACTCAATATCAAATCCTAAAATAAAAAATTATAATAATTACCAATATTAATTACCGAGATCCAGAGGAATATCTGACTACATATTTCATATAAATAAAAAAATCCTAAGGTGGTAATACTATCAAGAATGTACTCAGTAGATAACAACTGATAAAAAAATAAAAATAACATCTCCATGTACTCCAAACTCTTCAACAGCTAGCTCCTCCTATACCATCCACTACTCAACCATCCACTTGAGGGACCTTTCCCTTATACTAATATTTTTTAATGTAATCTACAAGTACAATCCAATTACAAATTAGGTTGTGAGTAATAAGATTTAGTAGGATAATGACAACGCATCCTTAATAAGTGTTCACTTGAATAAGAGTGTATAACAAAATAGTAAATAAATTCACATATAATCAATAATCTTGTTAAGAATTCACACACTAAAAAACCCTCCAAAAACAATAGTTATACTTCCATAGGTGTCATTCTAGAATAAATTGATGAAATCATGTAAAAATCTCAATATCATAGCAATCCTCTAGATTCCTAGTAGTCATACCGGCCTAGAGCCTCCAGTTCAAAAAACACTCGATCACTATGCGCCAACACTATCACTTTGATAGGAAACATAGACCATCCAACCCAACAATTTATACACTACTCTAATGACCCACGATCACCATGCCCCTTGGTTATCACATATAGGTTTGATTATTCATGGTTAGTATTCTCCTATGTTAGGCCAAACTTGGTTATCATGCCCCTTCGTATATCTTGGTCACAACATGAATCCATATTCAATGACTTAACACGCTCCCCCTCTAGGGATGGCGACCCATGACAGGCTGAAAAATCTCCTTGAAAACACATATATCACAACAACATATCATATACCAGCTATATAATAAGGATATAGGGGAATAATACATAACAAATAATGAATGTGAGAAAAAAATCATATATACACACATTTGAGAAACTTAGTATGGACTAAAGAACATCAACACACATAATCATAGAATGATAATCAATAAATCCTCATGGATACACATTCACCAACTTTCCAAACATAAAATTGAATTTTTTAGTCCAAAATAAATAATATATCCTGCTAACATAGTATACGTAGACCCAATTGGTAAGTAAATTTCTACCTCAAGGTCTTTGATGTTAATATAATGAATAAAAACTCATATTATTTCTATATATAAAGTAAAAAACCTAAAAAAGACCTCCCTAAACTCCTTATTTTCATTATTCTCAACAAATAAAAACTTAAAGTTAACTAATCCCCCTTGGATAAAAACCATCAATTTTATTTCATGAATAACAAAAATATTACAAGGGATAATACTTTTCTCTCATGTATAATTTCCAAATTTATGTCTTTGTCCAACACATGAGCCCGGAATATTCTCCTCTAGAACTATTATCTTTTGATAATTTCTTATAAATTATCCAATTATAATTAAATGTTGATAATATATTATAAATAATCATTTTTTAATTATATTTTTATAATTTTTCACAAATAATATTCTCTGTATTTTATTCAAATGTCCTTCGATAATATGATGTATTTATCACTTGATAATTTTTGATAATTATCTTTTGGTAATTTCACATATTTATATTTCAATATTTATTTATTTTTATATTAATATAATGTGTTTCAATTATCCTTTACTAATTTTTTAAATCATTTTATTTAGATAATTCACAGTAATTATCATTGGATAATTGTTTACAATTATCAATGATAATTTCTCACAGAAATCATTTAAATAATTTTCATATATTTTCCATTGATAATGTTGTCTGATTATCATTGGATAATTTAACAAATTATTCCTCCCCATGTGCTTCGCTTAATGACCAGTTTATTAATTTTAATAAATTATCCTTCAATAATATTCTATGATTATCCTATAGTAAATTGATGGAATTAGACCTTGATAATTCCTAGAGTTTATCTTTTTTATTGAAAAACATCCAGAATTTTTTTCAGAACTTTTTATGGATAAAAAATAAAAAAATAAAAAAAATAAAAATAATGAAAATATGTACAAAATCCATGAAAAATACATATAAGGGTAAAATCAGAAGTTCCTAGTTCAGGAAGAAGACCAAGAATCGATCAACCAAGGTTTTCAAATCACACGTACATGAGTCAAGGGTCTCTCAAAATCTACTGAATGAACCAACCTATTTGAACTAGTGAATCAGCTATTTCAAAAACCCAAAACTCATACATCTTGAGTAAAACAAAAACCCTCAATTTAATCTTTATTTTCAAAAGAATATTTAATGTGTTTCATTTAATCCTCCCCATTAAAGAGTTGCAATAGAAATGGGTGGAAACAACATTGATTCTTTGGTTTTTTAAAATTAACCTCATGAATAATATTGACTTGGGGGGTAAAAATGCAGATGGTGAATATTGGAAAATATTTAATAATAATAATAATAATAATATGATAATAAAAATATAAAAAACATATCTTTAAATGTGATATATCTAGATACCCAGTACGCACAAATATCATGTCACTCCTAGAGTAAAACCCATATATGGACATAATGGTAGTATAATATTTCTCATTAAGTACACCTTTCAAGACATATTAAATTGTTTTTATAAGAAAATATATATTAAAAATATTAAATAAATTATCATTTTCTTACGATCTGATCAAACTACCTACACAAAAAAATTTTATATCGTGCCTACGATAAACCCCTCATCCCAAACAAAATAGTGGTCTAATATTCCTTTATGAGACTCCATCTGGGAGGTATTTGATTTTTTTTGACAAAATAACACACTAATATAATATATTTTATAATTTAAATCAACATTCTCTGAGGCTCTCTGGCCTTGGAATATCTCACTAACTCAGTGCATGACTCTGTAAATGTTTCATATAATATTCTATAGTGTTAACAACATTTTTATATAAATTTAAAGACTCTAAAAAATTTGTTATGTTTTTTTTAATAAAGAATAAATTTTCCAAATAAAAATACATATAATTTATCAACAAAAATTGTTTTATTATCCTAAAAAACGAGGATATTACAAATGCCCTACAAAATCACTCCAAACCCCAATAAGTTTACACTATAAGGAAAATGTGACCAACCACCTCAAAAATCAATGGTGTCTACCAAATTTAATCATTAGGATTTTCTTTCATATGTGGTGTCCTCGCCTATTCCTGTGTGATCAAGATGATCACTATAATTTCTTAAACAACATCTTTCTCCAATAGTCATAAATCACCCAACCTAGAATAATACAATGGGGACTGAGATAGTCTCTCATAGTGGGACAAAAATTGTTTCTTGTTAATCGTAGAGTGATAAAAACTACTATAATAAAAATAAAATAGCGGTAAATTATCCTTTAATCTATGGATAAAATCCTTGACACAACACCTCAACATATCTCCAGGACCTGATCGGATCACATAGTTTGACCATTTATGAATTACATGAAAGACATAATAGTTTTTATCTAAGACTCTGAAGGATCCTATAAACCTATTTATAACTAGGATGTAATATAGGAATTATGGTTGGAGAAAATCATTGATGTCACTCATCAATTTTGGTTAATATCTTAGATGAAAAATCCTTTAAAATATTCCATATAATTATTATCTCATATGGAAATGATCTGCTCTATCATGGGGATTCTGTTGACAATCAAAAAAATAGAATTATGACATCTAACTAAGTACTGAATCCCTATACCAATTTTTGTGGATACGATATCCAATTTCCACTTTGATTCTTCATATTGTTGAGATATCCCATTATAAAATTGATACAATATATTTACCCATTGTTATGTAGGTAATTAGGAGATAAACTCTATAAAAATAATCTTTATTTAGGGCCACTAAAACATCAACTGAAGGTCCCAGTACATCATTACCACATTAGGATGTACAAAAATAGTATATATATGAAACTCCTAGTGAACCTCTTAATAACTATTCATCTTAGATGAGGATGATGTGTCCCAACCAAAATAAATCAATTTGGTGTTTTTATTATAAATTTTGTTTCATGAAAAATATCATAATAAAAGTATCCATGTTATTCCTTCCTCATATATTGAAGAAGAAGAGGGGTGAATGATATTAATCAAATATATATCACTTCACTATCATCTACTTGTGGAAACTAAAATAAGGGTTACTACATTGACTCGAAAATAAAAAATCATGATTATAGTTTCCTACTATAAGAATCATCCACCATGTTACTTTTCCTTGGATTATATACTTTCTTAATGCCCTAATGTTCCAAACTCTCATCAATGACTCAATCTAATGATAATTTATATTTCATAAAATATGTTCTGAAGACTCTAATGAAAAAAATTAATCAAAAAACCACTAAAATATAATATATTGTATCTATATGTTTATAATGAAAGGATATAATTTGAATCATATTTTTTTGGTTTTACAATACTTATTAATTTTTATTGGTTGAAGAAATCAATATAAAATTTTCATGCATCATTACATCAAAGAAAACCTAATTCCGAAATATATGGCATTAAAATATACCAAATACTCCACTCCATTATCTAGTATTTGTGTAATGAGATATCTTTTCAACCTCCTCTATAACTCCTCAAGGGATTTTTTGACAATCATATTATCGATAAAATTATTTTTCAACATTGGTTTGGGAATTCATATTCATCGAAATCTTGGAATTTTCTTCATTAAATATTTTATAACATCCATCAAAAAAAGTAAAATCTACACCATGTACATGTTTTTTGGTGTCCCTAAAGATGGTAATTCATTAATCCACCTTGGATATGTACATACTCATTCATTCGAGTTGACATGTCCCATGATGTGGAGATATGAAATCTATAAATTAATCTTTGAGTGCTTCCCATACTATTATATCTCTCAAAGTAAATCTATTAATATAAAAAATGATTTTCATTCTCTACCTATGATGTATTGTACAAAAGGATTCCATTAATAAATAATAAATTGAATATTTATAAAAACGGGTGTAAGATATAATTCATGAGCCTCATACACATCACTAGAATCTTAGTCATTGTTAATTGAATCACAAGGTTCTCATAGTAAACATAGTGACATAATAATTTAATATCATTATATCTTCCTCATAAACCTATGTTAATAAACTGACCTACTTTCAATCTATGAAATACAATTTTCACCATTTAAATGATCAAAGAAAACATTGAGCCTCTAAAAGGGTACATTTTCTTTTATGTGACATGGTTCAAGTCATAAAATTCTATGAAACTTCTCATGATTCTATATTTATTCTTATTGAATTATACTATAACTACATAGGGTTACAAACTGCATATGATAAATGCATTCCTCAAAAGATCATATATCCACACCTTTGGCACTTGAGCATAAGTGGTGGCTATCAAATATATAGTCGATGATATCGCAATGTTAACTATTGGAAATTTCATACAAAATGGAATCTATCGTTGATTAGTTCCACAATATCCTTCATCAAGGAAAGAATTCACATACTCTTCAACCACTTTTGGAAGTCTTTGGTTCAAAAATTCTTCTACAATTTGGTTCAAGATGACCAACTGGCGATAAATAAACTACATTCTTCTTCACCTGAGTACATAATTCCTTGAATTAAAATATTTATCATCAATGAAGTAATGAATCATTCCATCCAACTAATGGTTCCTCATTCTATTCTATTACTATATTTGTATTATATTTTACTAAGAGCATGCATGTGTAATTGGAGTATATTTCAAATTATGAAATCACTTCTTGTGGAAGTCTCTAGATATAATGATTGGTTCATTGGATATATTGAATTATTCATCTTTGTAACTTAAGACAATGAAAATAATGAGTGGATCATGTAAAATTAAATGAGAACTAATTCCATAGTTTATAATACTCAAATCAGACTTTGTATTGTATCATGAGATACCAGATCAAATCCCTATATTACTTTTAACGGGCCATGCACTTGTCAAACTCCTATCTATAATCATCTAG
This sequence comes from Viscum album, assembly GCA_963277665.1. Taxonomy (NCBI): domain Eukaryota; kingdom Viridiplantae; phylum Streptophyta; class Magnoliopsida; order Santalales; family Viscaceae; genus Viscum; species Viscum album. The sequence goes on along the minus strand of OY728121.1, from coordinate 1,025,887,422 downwards.
GCCCTCCTGAAGGTGGTGATGGTTTTACTAGGTTATACCAGTAACCGCCACTCTAAGACTACTGCATTCCACCACTAGGTGTATATTGATGGAAAACATACATCTTCCATCTAGGTCCTTAAACTATATATATGTTAATTGTATGATGAATCAGTCATTGCTTCACAGTATATCATCGATACTTATAGGTGTAGTATCATAGATATCTAGGCCAAATAAATTACCTCTAGGATCCCAGTGATATTGATATTTCATTCTAATATTGGGAGAATAAATGTCACATATATTATAATTTTTATTTCATTCACATTTTTAAATTGGAAAATGACTAAAAACTATGGAATACACCAACACCACTATCCACATGTATCTCTTATGTGAGAATGTTCTCAAACACCAAGGCTCAATCCAATAGACATCCATTTTAGGGGATGAAAATATGTTCCACTAAAGGCTTAATCCCTCTATAGATCCCTTGGTCAAAAAATCATTCTTGGAATTATCCATCCTGAATTATATCCAATGATTATAAAATGATATCTTTGAACCTCCATACATCCTCAACCATGATGTTGTTTCTATAAATTGACTCAATATTCTATTAAATATAAATTGATGGAATTCTTATTGGGTAATAATTACCCCAAATGAGGTGCTCAAAATAATCCCATGGTAGCAGAAACTCATCATGAGACTGTATCACTAGATTCTAATAACATTTTATGAATCCATAATTATGGATGGAAACAAATACCACAATTAGGTCTTAATGGTACTGACGAAGATAGAAAACACACACCATCATCTCTTGTAAATCCTCTAATAATTGTGGGTGTATATCACCCTAAATCACAGGTGGTCTCTAAATATGAAACTCATAATGAACACTCATACTTCTCATATCATTACCCTAGACCACTATAATTATATACAACAGAACCTAAAATATATTATCAACCAAAACTACTCTGGTGTATCTTCCAACTAATCAACAGGTGGATGAATTTCTCACTACACATGCAGATGGAACACCTCAGTGGATAGCCCAAGAATAAAAGACTCAATGATATGATTTCAGTCACAATGTCCCTAATGCAGAAGTATCCATGGCTATCAATATAGTGGAATGAAACTGTTAAACAATATTTACCAGGTTCATAGTACACATCAATGGTTTGACTGAAAATTATTTTGAAATCACATACCCATAAATATAATATGCTTTAATTATCATTTCCCTTGAAACCAATTTCTCAATGTACTGTGGAGACGTTAATGTTATCATAATCATGGCGAGATTATACGTCTGTAGCCACACCATCCCCAGGATCCCTATTTTGAGAGCTAAATGTGATACACTTTAACAATGTTTCTTTAACCATATAAAAAATTCTCATTAATAATCTAACATCAATTTCAACCGTTGAGTAGCCTATAATCTAATATCATTCTATCACTTCCCAACCAACCATGGCATTTCATGGGATAGTGATATAATGGTAGTTAAACCCCAATCCCACAACCAATTGTAAGAGGGAAGGTAAAAAAACAACATGTATGAATATGAAATATATGTGAGGATTTAACATATTTATCCTTCACCATATGTGTATTAATGTATACAAATATATTCGAGAGAAAGAAACTATACCAATTGATAAGTAAATAAATGTGTTCAAGAACTTCTATATTCCAACAATAGACTATAATGGCACACTAAAAAGAATAAGAGGTTTAGAATAAAAACCCAACATCAAATATGGTACAACCTAAAACAATAATGATTTCATCAAATGAACTCAACATGGACTATCTTTACTATGAATTCCACCTCTGACAACCACTATGTTCCACCTAGTACATATCCTCCTAGGTCTCCATTGCACTAGGGGATGTCCATCACTAAGAACAGTGACAAGACCCAAATAATTGTACACATCATGCTAATAATTACCATCCACAGTTGTTCTTCTAGACATAATGCCTATTCTATCCAAATATCATTAACAGGATTACCTTTGGGTCCACCATTAATATCCAAATAGTAAAATATATACTTTTATCCATTTTTTATAGGTATTCAAAAAGTTCATAAGGGTACATGTTATAACATCTTGTTACATTATTTCATGTACTTTTCATAAAACATCTCATTTTACCTTTCTAGTTGGTATTATTATGGGATTCTTCCGGATAGAGAGCCTTTACTAAGGGGAAAACCTAATTATATCATATATATTTGTGTATAAAGGATTGGAGTTTGGGTATAAAAGTGAGAAAGTATTAGGTAAATGTATTTTAGGGTCTTGGTTGAACTGGGGTCTTTTCCTGGTGTATCTGTAGAATCATTCCGATGAATGATTTCTTATCTCGAATGGGTTCCATGACATGAGTATATTTCCATGTTGATTTTGTGAACTAATTCAGAGTGTGAAATTTTTTCGCATCTTCAAACTGGATTAGAACATGAAAAGGATTATTGATATATTTATTACAAAACTGTGTCATTTTTATATGTATATTATAAAAAGTGAAATTATGTTCCATTACCTTAGTGTTCATAGAGGAAGGAAAACTCCAAGAACTATGACCATATCTAAATCATTGTACACACCATGATAATAATGATCATCCATGGTTGTTCTTCCAAACACAATCCCTCTTCTATCTATGGATCATTATGGGGACTATCCTTGTGTCCACCATTAGGATCCAAATTGCGACATATAGACATTTATCTATTTTTTAGAGGTATAAAAAAATGTTCAAAAGAGTACATTTTGTAACATTATATTATATTATTTTATGTACTTTTCATCTCACATCTCATTTTTCATTTATATTCTGGCAGTGTTATGGGATTCTTTGGGTTTGAGAGCCTTTACTAGGGAAATTAACATAATTATTAGGGATGCATTCCTGTATGAAGGATATGATTCTTAGTATAAAAGTGATAAAGTATTAAGTGAATTTATTTTAGGGTCATGGTTGAACTGGAGTCTTTTCATAGTGTATCTATTGATTCATTTTGATGAATGATTTATTTTCATGAATTGGTTACATGATGTAAATCTATTTCTATGTTGATTTCATGAAATGATTTAGAGTGTGATATTTTTACACACCATGAAACTGGATAACAAACTGAAAATTATTATCGATATTTTTTTTACAAGAGTGAGGAATTTTTTAGTGTATCTTATAAAATGTGAAATTTAATCCAGGAAGGGGATTCATTTTATTAATTTGTTAAGGATAGTTCTTTAAACCATATGAAAGATCTGATTATATTTTTCATTTCATGTGTAGGATCCTCTCTTAAAACCTATGATATATCCTAGGAGATTTTGGTGATCTCTTCTCCTTCCTGATTATATCATTCGGTGATTCTCCTTCATTGATGTTTCACTACATCTCTCCTGGAATGTGATTTTTCTAATTATTAAATTTTTTGGTCACAACAGTTACACTGTATAATGTTTTCAGATTATTCGGTCTTTTGGTATTGATTATCTTGATCTTATATTGATCCATTATGATTTATTCATCTGTACCCTGATCATTATGTTATTTGAGGTGAAGTGTGTGAGTTCCCTGAGGTATGTTTCATTTTATATTCTCCACTAACTAAATTTATTTTTGAATTTATTATGACATGTAAAGATTGATTCTAGGACCAATGTTGTTGTCTCTTCATTATTCATAGTTTGTGGATACCATTGTAGGTATGTGTGACCTGAGATTTTGGTTTGTGGGTACATGTATTAAATGTTTTGGAAGAACCTTTATTTCTATGGTTTTGATATATTTTTTAGAAATATAATGGTATAATTTATTAATTGATTTTTGTCCATATGAAGCTAGGTTCTTTCAGAAATGATGGTTCTTCCCTGGTATTAGTAAGGTGAAATGGTATTTTCAATGCTTTGTGGAATAGATTAACTAAATAGTTTAAAAAAATTGGTTTTAAGGAATGGTTTTGGGAAATATAGTTTAATGGAATCCATGGGTACTTAGGTGGAAGATGTGGTAAACGGAATCATCTATTGATATTGTCGATAGATCACTCATGGGGTGATCATATGCTCTGTAGGACTATTGTTCAGGGACTTATTATACCTATTGAGAGATTCACTTATTGGTATTTATTCTTATATATAGATTTAATGCATATATCTATATACTTGACGCTCGTGATTTCCTATGTTTGTGTATAAACATTATAGGTTGAAAACCCTATAATGATCCTAAGAGATATCTACCAACGCTTTTATTTTTTCTGCATTGGATTTTTTATGATATGTGATACATGATTCTACTATTTTGATTTATGTTATATGATTTGAATCTATTTTACCTGGATTATTTGAAAAAATTGAAAAAGGTAATGGTTTACTGTTCTTTTGATATAAAAACTGTGTTAATAATTATCATTCCTTATTTTTTAAAAATATGAGCATATTTGGAATATTGTATAGAGACTTGTTGTATAACACCGTGGTGGGATCCTACAAATCCTATTAGCTAACACCATGTGCACCCATTCAGTGGTTCAAATAACTTTTTATTAAATTCATCACAAGGAATGGGAAGGTAGCATTGTGAGGAAATGAGGTTTCTATCATCTATGTTTGGGTATTTGGTGGTGATATGGTGGAAATTTTCCTATGATATCACATAGCGTATCTATTTCTATTATAGTTTTCATTTTCTATTAGACATTTAAAATTTAAATATCCAACCTACATTTGACTTGTATCTAAATTTTTATTTAACTATGTATGTGGAATATATTTCTTGTTTACTATTCCTCTATTTCGTTCATTAATGTGTAATATATATTTCATGTTGTCTATTTTAGGTTGTTAGAAATCATTGACTTTACTTTTTTTTATTCCTATGTGTTATTTTCTAGAATTTTTGGATAGGGAATACCTTTTAGTTATGTGATAGTTCAGGTCATGTACTAGTTTTTTGGGGATTTAATTCATGTTTGTAATATCATGGGGTCAAAAGAGATTCTACTATGATGTGGGATGATGGTAGATTGGATATAGGATTTTTGGGATTTCAAGTGGTTTTTGTGGTGAGTTCCTAGCCAAATCATTCATTTATGATATGCATGTTACCATGGGATGTTGGGATGTGCATCCCCTATTTTGAGTTAATTATCTTAATATTAGTTTTTAATTATTTTTTTCTGGTTTAAACTATGATTATCCCATTTCATGATCATGTGTTTAGTTTTAGTATGTAACAGTATTCCTTTGATAAATATTCTATAGGTGATTCAAGAGTGTGAATAAGATGATCCTTAATATAATATGAATCATGATTAGAATCTAATTTAGTCTATCATGAGGGAGCATTGTTCTATTTTCCCAAATATAATGTATATCTAGAAAAAAATTCTTAATTTAAGTCCAGTGTTAGAGGAGAAGGGGATAGATCATAGAAGTTCGTACAAAATAAGCCATCGTCAATGAAGTGTATGATTGATCCTCAAGAGATGATTCATGTGATTTAAATTATTGATAATATCATCTAATACCTAGATACACCTGATAATGTCATGTAAATGTACACAATGTTTAAACATGAATTTCCTAAAAGAGATGGGTATATTTTGTGGTCCATGCGGATATACAAGTTATATTGGCATGGAAGGGTTTCAAGGACAACTTCATTCTAAATTTTTTCCAGAGTTAGTAATGATGGTGAACCCTTCAGAGTTCCTCAATATATAGTATAGAAATAAATATATGTTGGAATACACCAATCAGTTTATCGAGAGTGTTTTTTTGTAGTCAGAGAGAGTATAGAATTATTAGCTAAAGCCTCATAAGTACATGCATGTTTTATGAATAGATATCAATTATTTATGCAAAATCATTATACCAATGTAGAGATAGTATATAAGGTAGTGATGGAAGATATGGATATGGAAGGTTAGGATTTTTATTTTTAACCTTCACTTCCACACATTAGAATTTTTAGTGGTTCATAAGGGAGGAATATGAAGTGGCATGATCCTCATATGATAGGTGGGGTTGGTACTCCATAGTGGGCCTCCTCTAAACCATCAGTTTTAGAAAATAGTGTTCCATTAACTTGTTATCCATGTGGCATGGTTGGGAATTACCAGGATTCTTATTCAACACCTATGAATATCTCAAATAATAATTGGAGCTATGGACTTCTAAAAATATTCACATTATGGTTATGGATCATGATATCCAACTCTTCTATGATGTTGGTAAATTCTTCAATGACTATAGGGCTCTAACCATAAGTATTGTGAGTAAATCATAATCCTGCAGATTGATTTTCATGTGGAGGAAAATGTGGGTCTAGTAATAGTGATAGGTTCCATATTTATTGTATCTTTTGTAGTGTCTGTATTATTTAATATAGGTACCTCCTGCTCATTTATATCTTCTAATTATTTTATTTTCTAAAACATCCAATAGAACTCATTTCCATTATTATAGAGATAATGAAACATCGTGGAATGATAATGGAGAAGACTTTTCAGTTTCCATCTTTTCTAAAAAATGATAGTTGGTGTAGTGTTTGTCTAGGATTTTCTAGTTCTCACTTAGTATAATATTAACATCATCATTTGGATTGATTGGATTATCTCTCATCTTGTTAAGGTTAACTTTTATCATCGGTGTGGCTCATATCTTATAGACTATGGGATCTCCTAGGAGTTTTAGGGAGACTAGGGTCAATGTTATAGTCATGAAGGACCTTCCCTTGTCAAGATAAAGATATCATTATGTATAGTTTTAGTTTATTATAAGGGAATTTCATTTATGGGTAATCTTCATTTAGTTTTTAGGTACTATCCCAATGTCATCCAATGTGATTTCAAGTATTTTCTTCTAGAGAGGATGTTTTTGTTTTCAATTTATCTAGTTCCAGATACTCAATTAATCATGATACCCACTTTTTTTATGGCATTATAAGAGATGAAAACTCATAAGATTCTATTGTATGATCTAATCGAGAATGGTTCTATTCATACTAGTGTTATTCGTGGGTAGCCTCTGTTCACTTTTTCCAATGAGGATGTAGTTTCAATCTGATTGTGTGTGGTCAATCAAAAGTTGAACTAGGAAAAAATTAATAATAACTATCCTTTTCCATATTTGGAATATTTTTTCATCTAGTTAAAGAGGGATAACTGGTTTTCAAGAGCAATCCGGGTATGTTTTATCATCATCTCAGAGTATAGGAGTATGATATACTTAAGAATGATTTTTAGAGCATGTATGGGAATTAATAATGTCATGTTATGCCATTTGGTCTAACTAACATTCCTCTAATTTTTATTTATTTGATAACATTTATATTCTTTTTGTATCTCAACACTTTTATTCTAGTTTTCATGGAAGATATATTGGTTTATTGAAGATCCCTACACAATCACGAGCACCATTGGATTTTTTTTGTAAATCCTGAGGAGACACCATTAGTATGGAACACATTCATAATGATGTTATTGTATAAAATATGTGATTTTCATGGGGCATGATAATTCTTAGCATGAATTATCTGTTGTTCTTGATAAGGTAAAAGATGTTTGGTCATTGTAAGGGACATGGATGGTCTTTGAGATTCGTAACATACTTGTTATAAATAGTAACAATCGTAGTTTCTTCAATGATTTAAAAATATTAACATCACATTTGACTGATAATACATCGAATGTGGTGGAAGTCAGATGGATTCAAATTTTTCTTCTTCTTTCTATTAGCTAAACTTACTTCTTAAATTATCTTTATTCTGGTCATAACCATGTTGGGTAATAAGTATGTAGTGTACTATGATTCTTCTATTATTGTTCTAGGTTGTGTGATTATAGTTTTTTATAATGTAGTGTATTAAGGATCTTTCTATATTTTACTACATGATAATAATTACTCCACTCATGATTTGGAGCTTGATGTAGTTATGAATGTGCTTAAATGTTGGTACCATTATCTTTTTAGAGATATTTTCACAATATTTTATAACCATATGAGTTTGATCTATATATTTTATAAGAAACTAATGAATCTTAGATTGAGGTGGTGTTAGGAATTCCATAATATCAATTACTATGACATATCATACACCCTGGGCAAGGAGAATGTTAATGGAGATTCAATCAGTAGGAATGTACCATCATATCTTGTTCTATAATTGATATAGGAGTGAAACTTTATGGGGATCTTCAATTATTTGTACATGTATTAAAAGGAGGAGATTTGATGTATGCTTCTGATGAGAGTTCATTTATCATCATATCTCTATGATTTTATTCTACAGGGTCAGTATTAGGATAATTTGATTTGAGTAATTTAAGAAACCCTATACGTTGGGGAGATCGATTCTGGTTTAACTCTACCTTCGGCCGATGTTGACAATTTTTTATATTGGTTTGTCATCCCAACATCAATGAGGTTCTATGTTTTATATATCTATCATATTTCTTCATGGGCCATTCATCTAGGAACTATGAAAAATGTATTATGAGATGAGACAATTATTCTGGTGGTTGGGTATGAAATGTGACATTTCATATTATGTGTTATACTAAAAGTGCCATCAGGTAAAGGTAGAGCATATGAAACCATCTGGAATTCTCTAGCCTCTTCTAGTAACAATTTAGAAATGAAATGAGGTGTTCATGGACTCTACTATCAGATTACCAAAAACTCCCTGAGGGGAAAATGTAATTTAGGTGTTTATTTAATGATTGAAAAATTCTTCTCACATCATTCTAATCAGCGACACCACAAAATTTGAAGACCAATATATTCTATATGTGTAGTATGTTGTGAAATTATAGGTGGTTACCTCTTACATTGTTTTAGATTGGGAATCTAGGATTACCTCACAATTTTGGAAGAGTTTTTATGATTTTATGGGAATATAGGTTAGGTTGAGTACATATTATTATCCAAAGAAATATTATCATATAGAGCATGTTATTCAAATCCTATAGGATAAGAGTTTTACCTACCTCTATGATTATAGTGGATCATGGAATAGCCATCTTAGACTAGATTGGATTTCCTATAACAATAGCTATCAGTAGTTTGTTTGAAAGGATCCCTTCATTGATTCTTCTGGTCAACCATAATGGTATCCATTTTATTAGTAATAAGTGGGAAATGATTATCTTTTAGGACCAATTCTTATTCAGGAGATGTTTCTGAGGATTTGGGGTATACATTGGACTCTGGTTACAGCTCTAATTTTGAAAAAATCATATATGTATTGTCGACATCAACTTTTTGATTATTTTTAAAATTCTTTAGGGTTTTATTGAATGAATTCCGATATTTGGTTTATTAAAATCATATAAATAACGAAGATTGGATCTGTGACAAGTGGGACCATTTGAGGATACCAAGCTTCTTGGGAAGGTTTCATATTGGTTTCCATTTTAATATCAAATATGGTGTCATCCGGATTTTTCACATATTATATTTCTCATGATGTACTAGATTAATCCATATCGCGTTATGAGTTTGAAAAAAATTGAGTTGGATCCCAATGATTCTTTATTAGATCAAACAATGGAGACCATTGACTCTTAGGTGAAAGACTTTCATGAAATGTTTATTCCATTATTCAGAGTATTATGAATCCATGGATTAGATTCACATGATATGTGGGAGCATGTGTCGTCGATGAGGTAGTAATAACATCACCTCTTTCTATACACCATTCATCCAAATGAAATTATGGGAACATAGTGTCTTATGGTATAGATTTTGTAACATCTTGTTACATTTTTTTCGGTAATATTTATCTCATTTATTATTTTACCTTTCTGTTTGGGTGAGTTATAGGATTTTAAGGGATGAAGATCCTTTTGTGGGAAAAATTACATAATGTTCTGGGATTTTTGTTTGATAGAATTTAATGGATTCTGGGTATAAATGTGAAAATGTATTTAGTGAATTTCCTTTTGGGGTTATGTTTTCCTGGGGGATTATTCTAAATGTTCTTACAAACTCTACCTACTAAATAATTTTACATTGCGACTGGGTTACATGATTTGAATCTGTTGTTGAGATGATTAAATGAATTGGTTTTGAGTGTTAAATTTGTAAACATTGGGAAATTGGATGACATCATAAAAATTTTGAGATTTGTTTTTTATCACAGTAAATTCATTTTTTCATATATTGTAAATATTTAAATTCCCTTCATCAAAGCGTTTCTATTTATGAATGTTTTTGCGATAGTGGTTTCAACAATGTTGAATGTCTAATTATATATTTCATTCTATGTGGATGCTCCTCTCTCAAGATGTAAGAGCTATCCCAAAAAAATTGTTGATATATACCCCTTTAGGATTGTTTTTTACTGATTGATCATTGTTGTGCTTGTGATATGTCTAACAGAGTAAGTTATATATCTACTTATTCATTTTTATTTTTCATATTAGCACCATTTTACTACGTTTTCGAAACAATTGTTCTTTTTTTGTTGATTCTCATTATAATTTCTAGATCTATTGTGACATCATCCGATATATGATGGAATATGTGTTGGTTGTGTTTTTTTTTGATTTCATTTAGATATATGTATTTTTAACTTCCCCATTAATAATTTTTCTTAATGAGTTACTTTTGACATGTAATGACTTATTGTAGGGTCTCCATTGGTGTCTTTTTGTTCTTCTGTGTTGGTGGATCTCATAATAGGTATGTAAGATATGAGATTGAGGTAGCTGGTTCTATCTCTAGCCTATGTTGGATGAACAATTAATTCCCCAGTTTGGATATATTTCATTATATTTTTAATATCATGATTTATTGATATGTTTTTTTGAATGTAAAAACATGTTATTCATGAAAATATTTTCTTCCAATTATTTTGTTAAAATGAAAATTTATTTTCAAAACAATGTGAAATTTATTTTTCACATGGTTTTCAATATATAGTGTGGATGAATTGGTTTGGAGAATATATTATATTGGAATCATTTGGTACTTAAGATGATGGTGTACTAATAGGCCTCATCCATTGATACTCTTAGTGGGTTCACTCATGGGGTGTTCCTCTTCTCCCTAGGAATTTTGATCTAGGGAACTATTAGAACTATTGGAATGTTCAACATATAGGGTATCCTTTTCACTATATATTCCATGAATATATCAAGATAATATTTGTTATTACCTATGTTTGGGTATGAGTGTTCTATAAATCCAAACCTATGGTGATCATTGGAAATATATTAATGTTATTTGGATTTCACTTCTTTGGATTTCTAATGATATTAGATACATGATTTGTTTGTTTTGATATATGTGATAGGATATGAAACTATTTTACATAGATTATTTAGAATTTTTGAAAAAAAACGAATATATTACAATTTTTTTTTATCAAAAATAGTTAAACTAATTGTTATTCCTTATTTTCATTAATTCTAAGCATGGTTGGATTATAATACAAAAAATTATTTTAGAGATACTAGGTAGGATCCTACTGAGATTTTTATTTTAAACCTAAATCTCCCCTTTGAAGGTGTGCAGACCTTGTTATGTATTTTGGTGTAGGGAGTTGAATGGAACCGAAGTGAGGTAGTCAGATTTCTTTCAACTATGTATGGTTAGCTTGCTGTGAGATAGTGGGATTTTTCTCATGCTATCACTATTATCGGTTTCATTTAGTTTTACTTTGTTCTTGTACTTGTACCTTTGATTTTTCCATGCTATATTTGAGTTGTATCACTTATGTAGCTTCCATTATTCTATGATATATTTTTCTTATTTTTCACTTACGTAGTTTTATCCTATAATGTATATATATTTTTCATGATTTCTATATCAGGTTACTATAAATCGTTCCATAAATATGATTTTGATGCTTGGGTTCTAGTCACCATCACATGGGGATCATGAACACCCTTTGGTTATGTGATGGTTCAGGTTAGGTATGGGTTTGTGAGGGAATCTACATTGATATCATCACACATGTGACGTACACCAATGTCATGAACATGTTTTTCCACTAGAATATCCTATTTCTTGTAAAATATTAGATGCATATTATTTACATATGATAAACAATGTGTAGAACCTAAGGAAATACATTCACAGATTATTCATTTCATATGTTCTATAACTTTAAATAGACACCACATCTATTATTGAACATACATATTGTAATTGTAGATAACCATTGGGTGGTGTTATCCGTGTACACAAAAATTAGTCAACTGGGGTAACATGGTGTGTAGTCTAATATCAAAAAATGTGAGTTATTAAAATCAACAAGAAACACAATCTATATAACTTTTTGAATACATGAAATGTGTTCTTATAAACTACATCCATGTAGGAAGGAAAATCGAATAAGATTAACCTTCATCCCAGGATCATTCCATAACCACTATTTTAATGAAAACCCACAAAAACACTCACCAACCACATTGAACATGATTAATCACCTCATGGGAGATCTGAAGCCTATATCTATTCACTGAAGAATTGAGTACTTAACATAATTCCATCACTACATGCATTTCCATTCAAGAAAAACCTTAATCACATTAGCTCATCACATTCCATCATTATCTGGAATCCATACTCAGATCACCATTGTTGATTTTAAATAATATGTATTGATTAGTGGGATTGGTTATAAACAAAAAATAAATTTGGTACACTAAATGGAAAATTTTCCCGCCCATAATGAATTTCTAATAATGATTTCATGTGGAATGGAGTGGAGAATCCATGAAAAACATAAAAGTGGATTACAAAAATGGATGCTCTAATTCTACCATCATCTACTAGAATTAGAAAAATAAGTATATCCAATCAATTACATATTAAAACATAAAAATTGTCAAATTAGAATTCCTATAATAATTGTAAGTTTATAGAGATATAAAAAGACATTATAATTGATTTAAATTATGATGATTAAATAATGTTTTATGAAATTATTCTAAACAGAGAGAAAATTTAATATTAATATTACCCTTCCTCTAAAACGATCAATTTTTGGTGAAGAACACGTTTATATGCTATGTGATCAATGATTCAACTGTTCTCGTCATTCTTTCAATGAAGATCCATTATCAACCATCAGAGAAGAGAATGTTTCACCATATTCATTTGGAATATCATTGTACTCATTTTAGATCCTCTATCTCAAGACATCTGACAATATTTACACCCATCAGGATCTCTATCACACATATCAAAATATCTCTAGATTTATATTTATAACCCCTGTTATTTTCAATATATTGGTTCATATAGACATAAACTAGTTCACTAGTAGATTAACCAATATTAAATAAAATATTTCATTTATGTATTTATTTATTTATTTTCTTCCAATGAATTCATATCATCACAGAACCTGATGAAGAAAAATCATGTATCCCCTATGGAATAGAATTATTTTCAGACTCAACCACCATCTTGACATCTCCACCTAATACTATGATCATAAGATTAATGAATATTCTTGAATAATAAACTTTTGAGGATAATAAATACCTAAATATATTTATATACAAAATATAGGGGTTACAAAAACATTCAATATCCACTCTATAAGTAATAATAAATTGAAGGATAGAATTATAATTATCCATAACATCTCAAAAAAAAGTTCCATAAAATAATATGATCAAATACATAATTTATAAGGAAAGAATTACATTTTCATTACAATAATCAAAATATCGATAAAATCCAATAATAAAAAAATGTCTGAATAATGGGTTGAATATTTGTGGATAACATCATCACATGAGATTTCATTGATGATCCCATTCTGTTCTTTATTATTTCCATGAACATATATGATTGATAATCAGTGAATAGATCTCATTTCCTTTTCATTATTCATCTCACATTATACATTATCACTATCTTCGAAAATCTACTAACATTTGTATATCATTCTCCCTACCTCACAACATCAATATTTTTATGCATCTATACTAATTAATTCACTATTGAATGTTGTATATAAACATAAACAATGATAGAATGAAACATAAATAATTGTTAATATTTTTTAAAAAATCATTTTTGAACAACTTGTTAATGGAAATCACCATAAAACCTAGTTTGAGAAAAAAATATATCATGAAATGGGTAAGGAACATGATCCAGACACAACCATAGTCCTGGTGATTACAACCATGACAATACCCATATGTATTTAATTACTCCCTGATAATTCATATGAATAATTATGAAAAGTATATAATTTTTCTATATAAAGTGGGGGTTCCGACAACACATGATATCTTCACCATGAAAAAAATACAAATAAATAAATAAAAATATATGTAGCTTCCAATGATAAGAACTAAAAATTTATATATTTTTTAAAATATGACATGATTGTAAGAATATAGGTTTTTATGTTTTTTATGATGACATTGAGAGATATTCTATAATTTATGAATATGATGGAACTTCTATAATTTGAACTCATGCGATATGTCGTGAATATTGTTTCATTCAATATGTTAGATGATAATGTTTCTCTATGATTATAAATTTTTTGGCATAAGTTTTATTTTTTTGGATGTCATTATGTATCATAGTCCACCATGTTATTATGGTGAGAATTAATATTATGATATTTTATTCCTCTAACAGATTGAACGTACTGAAACTATGGATGATAAATTGAGTCAAAAATTTGATATGGAAAATTTTAATGGAACTTTTCATTTTTACATAACTAACCTATAGTATAAGAAGTCACACTATAATAGTGGTGAGGATGATTAAATTTTTTCAAGATTAATGGGTACCCCCATGTTATATAGATATTTATACACTTCAACTAATTATAGTTGAATAATTACATTTGAAAAAAAATCTTTCTCTTTTATAAAGTGTTCATTTTGATGATGAAAAGTACTAAATTGAATGAGTCATTATGAACTCATGCCATGGTGACTAGGAACATGACATATCTAGCTAAAATGATGAGAAAATATATCTATTACACAACATGTTCTAGTGATGTTACGATTACCTATGGTTATAGATCAAGTAAAAAGTCTCAGACCATGTGATAATTAATATATACATGAAATATAAGATATTGAATTAAATTAAAGGACATTTATGGAGGAGGGATTGGGAAGTGGAAAATAAGATTCCATAAGATATATAATTTTCATATTAAAACATAATGTGGAGGTTATAATTAAAATTTTCATGGATTTTATATGGTTTTGTGGAACTAAATTGACATACTAAATATGTGATACATCTATAGATATCTCTAGAGGAGTAGAATGGAATATTGATTGTCTAAATATTAAACAGAGATGAATTCTTGTCACCTTTGATATATTATGGATGAAACCCCTAAATGATTATCATGATTTTTTTATTAGAACGTCATTTATTTTAGTGACCTTAGGAAGAATCTAAATAAAAACAATGAAATATTCACTAGATTGGAGTTATTTATTTTTAGAGATTAATTTTAGTGATCTTCATGTGACCTTTCAATTTATTCCATTTTATAATGTATTGAGTAATCTTACAAGAGGATATTTTTTCCCTAGATATATAGTTCACCCTTCCAAGTCATTTTTAAAATATACAGTGAGTATTGTTTACCCCTAGTAAATTAACACAGTGTTGTTGTATGATCTTTGTACATTCTATTTTGGTGAATCATGTTAAATATATTAGTTCTCACTATTATTTAAATATATAATTTTAAAATTTACGTTTAATTATTAACATGTTATCTTTTTTCATTATAATATTGAAACTAGAATAATCATTATGATTGAAAAAACTAGACAATCTAATTCAACACCCTATGTATTTCTCCATTAGTGTTCAAAAGGACTCATGGAAAAATATGGTACTGGGAAGTGATAAAAATTTTATATTTAGGTTCATTATTAATATCCAATGGGTGAAACTATCCTTTAGTGATATGATCATTTATCAAACCAATAGTTATCTCTTGTATCATCTATATGATAGAAAAAGACCCAATTAAGGATATGGCTCTTATAAGGAAATTCCTAGTTCATGTTATCATATTAACATTGGTAAATATCATCACCATTAACCAAACATATTCAATAGGGAATTATAATATTGAGCAGCATGAAAAAGGGATGGATTTTATAGATTATGAAACTCACAATTTTGTATGTGAATAAAGAATATATACTCGATAATAAAGAGAAGCCATTGATTTGGGATCTAATTAAAATATCTCACAACTAACCATTTGATACACTTATAACAAAGAGATACGTAAAGGTGTGGAAACATTTTCACCCCACAAAGTAAATGAAAATGGTTATACTATTTAATAATAAGAAAAAATTGCATAATTCTAGACCATAATAATGAATGTTAATCAAATCCATGATCAATTTCAGGGGGGGAACATATCCACTTAGTGAAATCATTGATCTTAATATTTCATTCCTTATTCAGTTAGCTATATTCAACAAATATATATTAACCATCCAATGAATTAAGACACTATCAACATATTCAATTGTATATAAAATAAAATATTTTATTACACTGTAGTGGTGATTAATATTCATGGTTTCCCCCAACAATGATTAATTAAATCTTCAATTACCTATCTTTGGGAGTCCTAACATTACAATGTCCAATGGAATGGGATATCCATAGTAGTATCTCATCAAATTTTATTCTTGTTATGACCCAATGTTTGGAATCCCAAAACAACAATAGGTATCAAAACATAGATTAATTATGGATATATTTTTAGATCTCATATTATTTTACAAGAATAACATTGTAGGAGGTTCTATTGTAAGTTGGGAAGATTTTATCTATAATTCCTCTACCAATTTATCTATATGTTGAGGAAAATAACTATACCAGACAATTTTAATTTCACTAAGATAGATAAGTAGATATTCATATATTTTATTATTAGATATAAACGTCTAATATATACCATGGAAATACATCTTACCTGGAAACAATTATTGATTATCTATGAGAATAACTTACTTGATGAGCTGTTAACTAAACTCATCCCCTTGATGTATCTTAGTGGGATGTTTTAATATTTAAATATAGAACAAAATATAGAATATTATATTAATAAAACCAAATAAATATCTATTCAAGAATCATTTTCATATTTAAGGATTTAGAAGAAATAACTAAAAACTATAGTCACCCTTAAGATAATAAGGTTGTGGGGGTTGGAAATATTAAAGTAAGAATAATAAATTTTATTCCTAATATAATGGAATGGTTCATGGGAACATTAATTCTACTTCAGTTAAAAAATAGATCTTATTTCCAAAATTCAATATGCTAGATGAATCAAGAAAGATTGACTAGGTGAATTATTCACCATAGCATCACATATTGGTTCACACAATCCAACATTGATTCATCTTTATTGATCTTTTGCAACAGATTGTTGATAACAAATAATTAAAATTCTATTGTCCTAGGGAACAAGTTCTTAAACTATAACTACTTTATTAAAATAAGAAAAATAAATGGAAAAGGCACTATATTAAAAATTAGAAATAATTGATAGATATATATCCCATGAGTTAGTGTATCATGTGTGTTCCATCATCAGGGCATGACTGATTCATCCATTCTAGACCCTAATTACCGTTGAAAATTAATGTTACAAAAATTTTAATTCTAACCGATGTATGAACATAGATAGTAAATAATACTGATAGATATTATAATAAATATCCCTAAGTATTCTTCAACCAGTCTAAACATACATGGTGTATATGCCAGTAATATAATTAGAACATTAACCTACATGAGCTACACATATGGTGATAAGAATTGGTTTTCTTATGTTAATGTTATTTGAGTTATGAAAAAGTTTATTGGCAATGAAGAGTTTTTTGAAATTTAACATTTTATTTCCATAAACATGGTATCAACTTGGAATGAGAAAAATTCAAGTTGATAGGGTGAATTCACACCAAATAGATTTAATTTCAAACTTATTCAATCATTTTATGATCATAATGTTTTCAAATACTCTAATCCCAACATTAGTGAAAAAGAGATTGGTGACATCCCATGGTCTTATAGATAATGTGTCTCCCATTATATTGAATCATCATAATGAAATATTGATATTGTTTGTACATGATTTAAAATAACGATCATGTCATTTGGGAATCCACCAAGACATTTATCATTAACGATACATCATACCACTTGGAAAGGAATGGGTATTGTTATACCTTCCAATTATTATCTACTTAAAGACTTGAAGGAAATCACCCATGAGTAATACATAAATAAATTAGCATGAGAAATTATTCATCAATGTAATATAATTATATAGTTTATTTTGGAATATTTTCCCAATGGAGATACTCATTCCTCCGTATTTAGTAGTCCTCTTTGAACTAATGTACCCAAGTATAATTCTGGGGGGGGGTATTTTCATATTCTTTACCCCTACATCAGGTATATTATTGATATCAATTAGACACATGGGTCAATACATGGTCACAATGAATTTTGAAGTTCTATTGTTTAATGGATCCACCATATATTCCCCAATTTCTATTATCTTCAATATATACCCCCATGTTGATTATGATTAATTCCTCACCACATAAATATCAAATTCAACTATGTAACTATTTCATCCAATGAATATGTGGCACATATAGGAAAATATGTCTTCATCCTATAATAGGTTGATGATAAAATTTATATTACATCCAATATGTGTATTATTATTGGTATTTAACCATTGAAATATCGAATAATTTTAATGATCTACCGAGGATCATGATACCTATGGAGGATATTTTCATTTACCATGTGATTTATTTCCCTGTACCGTCAATTATTAGGGAATATAATTTACTTTTTCCTTATAATTATGTTTTAAAATCAAGAGTATATATGGGTGGAAATTGATTCCATGAAACCTAATTATATGCTTCAATCATGAAAAAAACATTAATAAAAAACACTATGTATAGGAATGAATTACGAACATATTACTTTGAGTAAAAAATGTGTTCCAATTGGTTACCTTTAACTAATTACTTTTTTTACATTATGAAAACTAATAATTTCATAGTGTACTATACATTAAATACCCTTTAAAATAATAAATATTATTTTTGTGACTCTAAATATGCTAATATCTTAAGCGTACATGTCACATCAAAAGCCAAAATGTTATTTCCCACTATGATTAAATTGTTGAGATTCCATGACAATAGTTATAAATATATGTTTTATATGAGGATGATATAATTGAATGTGGAACATAATACATATGATACCCTTGAAAAGAGGCTCATTATGCATTATATAAAAATTTCATGGTGTTCACCCTAGTAATGTTGATGAGATAAGGTTACGAATATAGTCTTACACATATGAATTTGATAATTTACATGTTATTCGGTATTCCTATCTATGGGCATATATAATGGTTATTATAATTTATAATAATACAAATAAATATCACGATTCATGTAATATTATGTATTGATGAAAATTATGATAAAAAATTCCTACAAGTATGTTGGGTATATTGGCCCCATCAGGAGAGATATGACATTATCACAAAGGTTAATAAATAATTTTTCCCTTTTGAGTTCAATAATAAGTAAATTACTATATGACTTTGATATAAATTGAACTATTATATTATTTAAATATTCATGAATTTTTACACATATGTATAATTCTAGATTGTCTAAGGAAAATATATCGATCACATAGGTTTATGATATTGGTGTGTAGCCATCTAAATTGGAGATATTGATACAAATGGATTATATTACACAATTAGAACTCATTTGAGATTGATGTCATTATTAAATCATTAATATTTGTTATTTGGAATCATAAAAATGTTTCTAAAATCTAATACATGTCTTTAAGTTTGTTTTACCAAAATTCCTCAATAAATTGTCTAAGGGGGTTACACACAAAGTGCATCAAAAATATTGTTACACTCAATTTTAATTTATTCTTAAAATACCTCATTTTATTCATGTTCTAAAATAATATTTATTCATATATATTTTGATCCCATTATTAATTTAATTATGAATAATTAAATGATATTGAATTATTTAATAAGAATATATTATTCATGGTCTGATAAATATTAAGGACCATTAATGAGCCATGTTAATGTCCTGGTTAAGAATGATATATTGCGTATCTTTTAAAAAAATAAATATTTATTTATTTAAAAAATGATATTTTTTATCTAAGAGTTTATCCCAAGTGAAGATATTAATAATATATATAACATTATTATTAGACATGGATTTATAATATATTAAGAAATAGGTTAAGGGTTATTGTATAGTTACATATTCTTACCATAGATCTATTTATACTCAATAATTTCATTTCAATAGGGTATTATAATGGAAAAAACATTTTAATAACACATTCAATATAGGGGAATAATCTCATGATATTGAGATAAATTTCTATAGATTACTCTCATGTTTGGGGGTGGGGGATCAATCCTCCTCCTCTCCAATTATCAAAAGAGTCTAAGAATATTTAATGAATGGTGGGATTTCATGATAGTATCATAAATGGACGATGAGTGTTCTAGGATTTACTATGTTAGAGACAAAGTATTCCTATTTTGATTATTTGTAGTTTTAGAGAATGTGCAGATTACCACCAGAGGTTTTCTACACTTATATCGTTCATCACAATGCATATATAATTAGAAGTGGTTAGAAGAGTCATAATTGATTAAAAAAAACTAATTTTAGGGTAATCCATTTCTATAAAAATCTATTATAGATTATATGATAATTTTCCACTCTTACTGGTTCTTTGATTTAATCTTCTGATTTTTATGAGTTAATTTTTTTGACTTTCCTATTCATTACCATGTTCTTGTTGATTATCCAATGAATCCAATGAAAATTAAATATTTGGATTTTCCCTAAATAAATTCCTCTATGACTGGAATCTTTAGGTGGTATCTGAGTGGTCACATATCAATATATATATTTTTTTGGATTCATTGAAAATTTAAATATTTTATATTAGTTGTAATTTCTATTTTATTTTATTTAATATGAAATTATATATTTCATTCATTATCATTCATATAACTAGGAAATTCTTATTGATGATGGATAATGAGTTGATACATCCCCTCAAGTGGGGAATGATATTTTGGCCGAAAATAAGGGAATACATGGTATGTAGATGGATTGCATGATTTGTATCCATGTTCTTTACCCCATTATTATCTTTGAGTCACTTATAATGAATTTTTGTAATGGAAAAACGTGGTTAATAAAAAACATGTTTACAAAGCTAGTCTAGCACATTTATTTTAACACAAATCCTTGGTATGATATAAGAGACACCATGAGGTCAACCCGGATTTTCAATGAAATTCATAGAATCCTTTTTTTCATATTTGTGTCATGTATTTATTACACAAAATTTATGGTTTTTCATCCAGCAATCATGAAGACTGCATGGTCTATGGATACTATTCACTCCCAATAAAACATTAATGATTGAATGGTAAACACACTTACTCCCCAATTGTGTACTTTAGATGAGTATAGATTGATACACATGACGTATATATAGCATTGAAATTCCTTGTTTCTCATACTATTTCATATGATCTACACATTAATATTGGTTATAACACTGTGAATTTATTACGCAAATTAAAATAAACTATTTTATTGAACATGAAATACATGATATGTAATTGTAATACACACCATGTGATGGGGTTTTCCATTATAATATATTCTTACTTAATTCCAAAAATGTTTTGAATTACACACAGTGTATGGTCTTGCACAAAATGTACTTCACAAGAATTAAAAGAATTATAGACTATGTAGTTTAAAACATTTTTTTGTCTCAAATACCCCATAATGATTACGAAAGATCTCATGCCATGTAAATAAGTTATATTCCATGTACAATATATATCAAATAAATATAGTATACATGGGAAATGACTATTCAAGATATTGTGTTGTATGAATGTGTACAAACTATGATGTTTAATTGTATTTTTGTCTTAAATGATGTTTACTTATTTATTGTAGATTGGAATTTAAAAATTGTTTTGATCGAATATTATGATAAAATAGTTAATTAATTAATAAGATAATTAATAGAATTAATTCAGGTGTTTTATATTAAAAAATGGAAAAAATTAATGTTTTTTATAGTAATAAAATGTGTATCTGTTTGTTGTTTTAAACAACATGAGCCTAGATTGACCATTGTATGTTTTTATTCATTTAATGTATTTAATATTCAATTTTTTGTTTAATAATAGTGATTAAATTTATGTTATTTAATGCATCTCACCCCCCTATATGTTAGATTTTTTGACCTGAATTTCATTTTTGTATAACCCTAAACAACTTTATGGGATCCCGAATATTTTAGGTGAGTATAACATATGAAATATATGAGATCGTATGTGGCTGGTGGAAGTTCAAGATAGATCAACAATGAAACAATCCAAAGAAATACATAGGAATATTTGAATAATTATAGAACACAATCTATTATATGATCAAGGAATTATTCTACAAGGGTTAGCAGTTTGTTTATTATTTTCTAAATAAACAAATTGAAAGATTATGTGACAATCATAAAAGTATAATTTATGTCATTTAGTCATATGGAATATTTTTCAATATTACTGGATGTATGATTGAAATCACATAAAATAAATTATTTGACATGCATTCAAGATGAAACAAAATAAATTGATTTATGGGTAAATATTTAGATTGATTTGTAAAATCAATTATATAAAAATATAGACAATATTAAAAATCATTTGAAATATAAAACATTTCATAATTACATTTAAATATATAACCATAAACAAAATATTATGTCATTATGGCCTTACATTACATAAGATAAGAATGATATTATAGTTAAAATTTATTATCTAACCCCCATTAAAGAACATTAAATTATCTCGTTTTTATAAATTTGAGTTTTTAGTTGACTTAAACAAGATTCCATAAAGGGTTGATCAACATCGAAATACTTAGTGAAATTGGTAGGTAATATTTGTGGGAATATAAGTAAAAATTTCATGATGGGGGAGTCTACATAATGGTTCAAGGAGTATTGATTTAATACATTTATAAATACCTTCATACCTAAATACTCTTGATTATCTTGATATACCTACAATTTTTTCATGGTAACTGAAATATGGATCATTTAATATTGAATATCCATGAAATATGTAATTATGGGTTTAATGGCTATGGATATTGGGAATTAATATAATTATATAAGACTATTAAATAATAAAATAATGTCTACCATATTTTGGAAATCAAGATAATGTATTGAAATATTATATTTTAAAAAAATATGTAATGTAACTCGACAATGAAATTATCATTATGATCCATTTTATATAAAGACATCCATCTCAAGGGCATTATCTTCATTGACTATTACTAGAGAATGTTAATTTTTCTATTCAAATAATAAATGTATTATGTTCTTGATTCCTTTATTTTTGATGCACTTTCCAAGGATGAATATGTGGGGGAACCCACTATATTTGAGAATATATTTGATGATACACAATATTTTCATGGATTGAGGCTATCCTCCATGACTAGTGGTCTCCAGAAGCTTCATGAATACATAAATTTATTCATGATCTTATTTCATATCCGAGATATTTATTTATAGATAGTTAGACATGAGAGATATGGGATATACAATGATCTTATCCCATTAAATATTTTAGAGGGAGAACCAACTGCGCCTAATGTTATCCTAATGATTGGAACCATTGAAAAAATTGACATCTTCCTGTATATGTTTCCATATGAGTTTCATACATATCTCATTATTTCGGAAATACCATCAATCATAAAAATATTTTTCTAAAATTATAATATGAATGATTTTGATATTTCGTTCCATTAACTTATAACCATTAATATAAATTTTGTTTAGAACTTGGGTTATGAAAAATATATTTTCCTTATAGTGAATAAGATAAATAGTAAGGAAAAGGGACTAATGAATAATTTCATAACTAATATTAAAGAGTGAATCCTCTCAAAACAGATGAATATCCTTACATTATAAAGGGGTCATGATGGATTGTGTTTTCTATGCATCATGAGAGGTGAAGGGAAGAATAATTTTCACACATTAATGATGTGAGGGTAATAATTAGTTATATGGGTTATTTAGTGTAACATTCTAATTTAATATAATTTGGTTATTATATATTGGTCATATTTCCCAAATTTTTATCTAAATAAAGGATGAAATAGATTATATAATATTTCATAGTGGACTTATGTCCTACCAAAGGTAAAAGGCTAGCTAAATTTTCTATTGTAGACACTGAGTATACTTTGAAAAAAATATTTATTTTAGTCAGGATGAACTATTATTATTTCCTAGTGTTACCATGAATATCAGATCCATTTAATGTTCAGGCATGAATGTTTTTTTTAGAATCGAAAGAAACCCCATTACTTTTATAGAGATAAAATTTGTTGCGGAATGACACATCTTAATAATAGTTTTTGAATAATATTTTATGAATGTCAAGAATTGAATATAGTCAAATATATATATATATATATATATATATATATATATATATATTTCACAAGACATATATCACACCCAGTTGTGAAATAAACACATTCTTAATTTAATTGAGAATAATTTGAAATAGATCAATCATGATGGATATCTATAATCTTTTCCGGGAAAAATGAAATATGCCTTTATTATTAGAATGAAAAAATGACCAAAAAAATTTTTAGATGGAATGGTGAAAGGTCTATAAAGCTTCGTGGTTGGGATAATATAGATGTACATATAAAATTTCAATTAGATGTTACTAATGTATTCAATTATTACATTAAATTCCCCTATGACATTAATAGATACGAACTTATTTAAATAATGCGGTATAATTTAGAATCCTTTTAGAAATTTAAGGAAATGAGGAAAGATATACAGAATATAATTGAGATTAATATAAACCGTCATTAACAATATCATAGTAGAGAATATCTTAACCAAGTGTTCATTGAATATTTTTAATATTTCCATATACTACCCCAACTCACCCGTCCTTTTGAACCATAGTGTTATGGTTTATGTGAAAGTATTAACCACACCTTATTGGACATTGTGAGGTAGACTATGATCAATTTAGATATTTTATTATACATTTAGGGATATACCTTATAGATGGTGGATCACATACTAAACCAAATTATAACTAAGGTGAAAAATGGTTTACCATACTAGTTAATGCAATGATGAAAGTCCATTTTTTCATATACTCATTTATAAGGCTGTAAGGATTTTTCAATGTCCACTTATGGTAAAAAATTATAAATATGAGTTAAAATTTTACATTTATTATATAATGTATAGAAATACTAGAGTATAACCTATATGTTCCATCACATAATAATGAAATATTTGAAATACATGGCATAAAGCTTGAATGGAATATCATATTTAATATAGATATTTTAATTAAGAATGAAATTGATAATGTTTACTTCCATGAAATATTGGAGTTACCACATGAATATATTCTAAATGTCCCCATTGAACAAGATATTCTAGAGACACATGGTCTTCATATAAGAACTATTAAGATTAGTGATCCAGTGTTATATGGTTTTATAGTCATTGAGGATGGAAATTATTTTTATATGACAATAGTGACCCTTTTTCCATATTTGAGTTAGTAAGTACGTAAAAAGATGAATGTTAACAAGACTATGTGAATTATGAAGTGGGTTTAATATACCAATACCATCTCATGATTTATGTAGCACCACTAATTGATATAAATGTCATATGGTACACATGGGTATTCAAAAATAAAAAGTACATGCAAGATAATGTGATAATATTTAACGAAAACCTAGATGAATAATGTCTTCAAAACTATTAATGAATACATTATTTTGAAACATTATTACTAGTTGTCATACTGAGATCCGTCATAATTCTAAAGTCCATATTAACATTCCATGAATATGATATTTTGAATGTTAATTATGAAACCAAATTACTTAATATTAACCCTATAAAAGATTATTATATGATATAACCATAATTATTTGTTACTTAAGTAAATGGAAATAATATATTCATGTTATAAGGAATGATTTTTAGATAGAAATAGGAATCACGATCATGAAACCTTCATTTTTATGATTCAATAAATTAATTTCATTTCATAAATAATTAAAATGATCTATGTTTCTAAAACAAGTATTGTGTGAGTTAAATTTAATTCCAAATACAATATTTTAAATGAATGCTACTTATTGAGTATGAGATACTCGTCTTATATTCAAATAAGGCATTGTTGAACTCATGCTTCTCCTAAAAGGACCTAAGTGAATTAATACAAATTCTTGATATAATGATCAATAATTATAGACGTATTAGGATCATTGGAATAGGTATTATTTTAAATAATGACTATTTTTATAGTTGTTATGTATACAAAAATATAATAGAGGATTGGTTCTGGTGTCAAATTTCATACAACACTATATGAATATGTTTCCTCTGAAAAATATTATTGAAAAATGATTGAATGATTAATATGAGAATATTTGACAAAATCCATCATGTATTCAATGTTCTGTACCAAGCCAGATGTTTCCTACATTTTCATCATGGTTGGAAGATGTGTAGTGGATTTGAGAGGACAATTTTTGATGGAAGGAATGACTATCCATATGTATCTGGGATGTTCAATGTATTTATTCATGTTGTATGGGGGAGATGTGGAACTAGTCATCCGGGGATATATATGCAAGATTTTAGTTAAAATATGATTATTTATAATCTATGTTATAATATGTCTTATGTATCAATGTAGAAGTTTCTAAATAGAAGTGGTTCAAGCATTTAAATATATACGATTTTATAGTTTTTTTATTATATTAAGATATCTAATGAAACATAAATACTTTATGGATATAGAACCTCATCTAAGATATTTACATAGTACCTTGTAGAAGATACCCAATCACATTGAAATTTGATAGTACTATAGTGGTGGGTATCATAAAGGATCAAATGTAACATTAATGTTCGATACATACAAATTAAATGTATCAATTATAGAAGGATTTTTCTCAAAGTGTGATGATATATTAAGAAGTATTTCCAGAGAGGAAAAATTGGTAGGCCACAGAGCTAATTACCAATCTCAATTATAATATGTACTTAATCTATGAGCTGGTTTAATAATGGTTGCTATCAATTAGATATAGTGCATGTTAGATTCTGTTAGAGTTTATATCCAATAACCAATTAATTGTTTCTCTATGACTACCAATTTATTCTGAATATTTAATATAATAATTTTATCATCACGTCTTGATTATTATTCATTGCGAAATGGAATGTGATAATTTTCTTTGATCACCTATATGAACAAAGAAAAATTTTGTTCACATTATGAGATGATCCTTGAGATTCCATGAAAATTTTCTAATAAAAATATTCAACGGTCACATGATATAATTTTATGTTACATTAATGATATAGGGTATCAATTGTTTTAGTCTTATATGACCTTAAGAAAACATCTTGTGATGAATACCCTTAGTGATCTCTATGAATATAGGTTATGAGAAAAGATATATTCTTAGGAATTTTACATATTTCATGTAATTGGATATTATAATTTTTGAGCATGTGTAATGGTTCTTAGACATGAGATTATTAAAAATGCATATCATGAATTATATTCATTGATGTGTTGAGAATAATTATGAAAATATATTCTCATATATAGGTGGGGTAAAATGGGTGTGTCATTAGCGATATGGCCATAATAAATAATAAAATAGAAGTATTTTTCCCTTTTGAGGTTAATTGAGTAAAATTTGTATGGCGCTTTGATATAAGTTAATTTGTCACATTAATTCTACGTCCATACATGTTTAACAATGATTTCAATTTTATAATGTAAATTAAAATAATATTGATCACATATTGTTATGAAATTAATATGTTGCAAGCTTTATTGATGATATTTAAAAAGAGATTAAATTATACATTGGTTGTTCATGTATGGTTTTGGTGATTGTTGCGATATTAAATATTTTATTTATAGAACTCTAAATGAGATTTATGATGAAAATCTTGGAAATTATGTATTTTTGTCCTACTACCACTAGCAAAGTTGTTTAGTGGTTATTATTTATTTGTATTAAAATACTAAGTTAAATTCTACTTCAATTTTAAAATCAAATAGTATATTATTTTATGATTTTGTAAATAAAATTGTTTTATTTATCAAATTATTTATTTATTAAGAATTTAGTAAAATTTATTTTCTTTATAATGAGATATTATTCATGTTTTGATATACTCTTAGGGGATTGAAGGACCTTGCTACACATCTCACTAGGAATGATATATTAAATCTAATTTAAATGAATATTAATGTATTTATAAATAAAATGATATTTATTTATCTATGAGTCTAGAACATGTAATGTTAATCATAACATTAAAAATATTATTAATATTCAAGGGCCTCACAATTTATTAGGATGTAGTTTTTGACATATCATGCAATTATCTATTGTTGAATTAGTTCTATATATACATGACTGCATAATTCTATCAGGGTTTTATAATAAAAAATATTTGTTGTTTATAACACATGAATTATTGAAAAATAATCCCAATAAAATGTGAGGAAATGAACTAGAAATATTTCATGTTCCATGATACCAAACCTCATCCTCCTCTAATCCATCAACATACAGTAATAATACTTCATTCCTTTTAGTTTTTCTTTCCATGAAAATCAATGAATGCTGAAATCCCTTGGATAATCTATGATAGATCCCAGAGCTCTATATAGATATATTATATGGTTTTCGATCCTATTTATATTACCTCTATATGGGTTATAAAGGTGATACCCTTATCATAATGGGGGTTCAATAAGAAGTGGTTTATTAATTCTTCATAGAAGAAATAATTCGAGGTATAGTATTTATTATCTATTAAAATTAATAATAAATAATATATTAATGATCCCAATTTATTTGTTTAGGTATTTCACTATCCGGTTTATTTTAGTAATTTTATAATTGATGTGATTTATCATCATGTTCTTGGGGATTATATGATGAATCTAATGAAAATACAACATCGGGATTGGCCCTAAATGTATTCCTCAGTGCACAGAACATTCAATGAGATCTTTGGTGTATCAATTTAACCATGATCATATAGGTGTATATTTTTTCCATTCATTAGACTATAACATTTTTTAACTTTAAATGATCATGATCCCCAAGAATGTAGTTATGAAATATCATCATAATTATTTTTCGTGTCACTATTTTTTTATACATGTCTATAAAGGATGATTTTTATATAAATACTAATCCCTGATGAAGGTATATGAAGTCACAATTGAGTTTGGGAAACCAAAAACATATGAAACAAGAATACATGTTATTTTCACTCCATAATGAAAATAAACACTCTTATAAAACCATTTCCATATGGAAATTCTTTTTTCATGAATCTAAACTAAACTACATAATGTTCTTGTATAATGACTCTAAAATGCACAATAAAATTTCCTTACCGCATGACTCTATAATACATGGAATAATTTCCTTGATGAATGAAATAAACTACATAACATAAGTTCATTATTTCAAGGCTCTAAATTTCATGGATCTATATCCATTCCACATGTCCTTTATAGTGACCAGACATTTTCTTTCATTACTAATAAATAAATTTTAAGACAAATTACACAGTGGTGTTAAATTCAATGATTGAAACGTTTTGTATTTCCGGAAATATTGGCTCATAAAACACATGGAAAAGCTAAACCATAATTTTTTTTAAATTCCTATTCTTCATAATCATAAAATGTTTCTTTTTATCCTTAGTACATATAATCACCCATGGATAAATCTGAATGAAATGGGTGAGCATAAATCCTAATAGAGGGAGGAATATAGAACATGAATCAATAGTACATGGGTGATAATTGAAAACATAATCATATCATAAGAATAAGATAATCATAAAAATCATGTGCAAAACAATTGAGAATTTCATATAATGTGGCATAAGAATAATAATGAAACATTATAACATAGTGGTCATATACCACATATGTTCTGAAAAAAATAGCATCATGTTCATGTGTAACATATATGCTTAAAACATAACATCATAATATTTAAATAAAATCTAGAATAACCTTCGCACATAATACACATAATCTCATGAGATATATGAAATCACAAAATCTATTAGTGGGATATATAAATATAATCCCACCCATCACATCATAAAATACTCATAATCATGCATGCCAAATATTTATATAATAATCCTCTTAATTAGAAATAATCATTGAATGAAATGGGATTCATAAAGGTTTTGTAAATTATAATTTGAGTAATAACCTATGGGTTCCCAAATGTATAAGTTAAATCATATTTTTCCATAAAACATCATCATTCTTATGTGGATAAGAAATAACTCTAGAGGTTCCAAAGCGATGTTCTCAAAACTTATGTATTTTTTTGTAAAAAATTCATAGATTTATTTTAGACTATATAAAAATTGAAGGGAACATGTATATATAATATAAAATAATTGGAAGAATAGTAAATCGAACATTTATGTGCATTAAAATAATATCCATACATAAAATTAAGTGAATTATGAGGTAATAAAAAAGGATTTGGGTTCGTAATTCCCTAATACTTAAGAATCCTGTAATTTCTTAGTTTTATAGAAACTAAATATTAAACATAGGATTATTAAAATATCTAAAAAGAAGTGATTTATATTATTTTTTTACTCTTGATAAATTTTAACAATTGTATGATGCTTCTTAATTTCCATTATTAATGGTGAAATGTTTTGTTATGAGGATTTACATTAAATATCTCACCTTTAATCAATTAAATGATATTTATTTTTTGACACAGACAAAATTTAAAAAAATTACTCAAACGGAATATAAATGAATATATTTATATATATTTATTTGTATTTTATTTATTATAATCATCTTTATGGGTGGGGATTATAAAAGAGTTGGAAACATCTCGTTGGTTGTCAATTGACCATTCACTAGAAATTTTCAAAAGTGAGTGAAGAGATTTATGAAATATAATTAAATCATTAATATGATCATTTATTAGTTTAATATCACTAATAAAATGATAATAATGCTTAATTAATCATAGATGATTTTGGATTGAAAGCAATTATGAAATGTATGAATAGAAGAGAAACCTGAGTGAGTAATTGAGGAAAACATAAACTCTTCCCAGTGTTTCTACTATTCTGTGGATGTAAAAAACCCTTGATGTTTTGAGCTGGACTACTCTAAATATTACATAAGGATTATAAAGATATTACGATATGGGTATCAAGAATTACTTTGGAATTAGTTAGTTTAGGTGTAGCTTTTTTTTAGAGAGGGATGAGGGGATATTTATATTTAAAGAGAGGGGTATTTTTTTGATATAATATTTAATAAAATATCATATAAAAAGTAAAAAACTAAACTGTAATATTTTTTACATTATGTGGTGTATTTAAATTAAATTAAATGATTTTAATAATTTAAAATATTTTATTATTTGAATTTATTAGTTTAATTAAAAGGATAGGTGGTAAAATTATAAAATATTATTTTAATGGAATACATTGGACTATATACTTTATAAAATACTTATTTGGTTTGGAATTTGAATATAATTTATTAATTAACGTATTAAATATGTTTTTGACTGATCCTGAAATCATATAATTTATTAAGTAATTATTACATCATTAATTATGTAATTTAAAGTACACCGGTTATGAATGAACTATATTGTTACTAATCAGCAGAAAATTGACAATTTTTTAAAATTACCAAAAAAACACTAATAGAAAATTTTTATGTGATAATTCTAAAAATAAAATTCATTTGATCAAAATATCATTATAATAGGGGAAATTTTTTTATTATAGTAAACTTATGATTTCTTTGGAATACATTAAACGAAAGTTTCTAAAATATGTTCTTATATTTTATTTTACTTTTTAATCCTTATTTTTTATAGTATTATAATATTTATATTTTAATAAATTACACATGAAAATTATTATTTACATTAAATTTTATTATTTCTTTTCTAAAATTACACTTCTAAGGGTCGTCCTACTATTGCCAATGGTCATGATTCTATTCCCAGGATATAAAAAAATATTAATTATTCCATATATCATTCAATAAAAATCTATCCCAAGGTTATATGAATTAATTTTCCAATATTTCAATTGGTTTATTAACATTCTACATCTTTTCCATAGTGCTTCTTTTTGGGAGTGATAATTATAGCAGATATCATTGATATAAGACTTCGCACTCTACATTTTATATTTTATTTCATTTTCACATTATAATATTTGGTATTTTATGGGATTGGTTGAATAGTAATGTGACTATATCCATTATTGAAATAATGTATTGTCATATTACTATGTGTTACATGTGTATAATGACACATATTATAATATAACAGACATTTATGGAGGAAGAAAATTCACTAATAATATTTTGGCCGTAACATTTTTCCCCTTTGTAAATTTCTTCCCTAAAATATTAACTCATATTCATGTTTGTGAATATATGACTGTACTTGTGTTTCATTTTTACCTCTAACTCTCATATCACCCTTTCATATTTGATCTTAAAACAGAAAATATTTATTAGGAAACATGCCTTGTCTCGTATAACATTATGTATATGGTTTAAAGTCGTCATCATATGCTCCTCGTAAGGGTGTTCATTCACCTATTGTACCACCTCTATATTTAGTACATGTAATGGTTGAGGTACGTACTTTTTCAATGGAGATCTGTGGAACACATCATGAACTTAGACCTTGTTCTGTGGATGTTCAAGCTGATAAGCAACTAATATTATGTGTTCAACGATCTCATAGGGGAAAACATACATTATGCTAAGTATTCCATTTTTTTCCAAACGAGATGAACCACATAGATAGTGTTATTCAAAGGAAGTCATAGTCTACAAGTTGAAACTCCATATCCATTTTTTTGTTTTCGTCATAAGTCTTCAATTGACTTTGAGAAACATTTATACGTTTCTATATATCTTAAAACTTTTTTATCATCTCTCTTATAATATCTCGTAAATATATATTTCATTCACCAACTCCATCCCAACAAGTAGGATTTCTATTCTATTTCTTATATGGATATTAAATGGGGAAATTTGAATACTCATTTAGAAGTTGTTTTTGTATGAGAAGTCAATAATATAGAGATTTTGATCCTTTAATCATTTAAATTTAACTAGGATGACTCTCAACATGACCCCATGTGTATTAATAGTCCTTTTATATTTTAAATTAGTTTGGGGTGATAGGATTTTTTAAAATTTATTTAAATATTTAGTGTGTGTTGAAGACATCTCTATACATTAGCTGTGAATCTTGGATCACTATCAATGAATATTGAAAGAGGTATAACATATATAATCAATGTAATAATGACCCACACATATTTTACACATATATGAAATATTAATAGATGAACATTCCTTACATAACATAATGACCCATGCCATAATTGTATAAGTCTGTTTCCAATAGAAACATGGAATCTTAAACAACTATTTCATAAGTAAGCTACATCATCTCCCTCTTAGGTCCTCATTACTATCATTATTCATATACATATTATATGTAATACACTACTTCCTGACTAGGGAAATTGAGAAATAAGAAAGAGTGAGATTAAATGCTTAGTTATGGTAAACAATAGAGATATTAAGTATCACAGAATAATAACATGATAAACTGGGTTCGAGAAAGTGGTATTAGAATTTTAATACAATTCCATAATTATTATAGAATATATATTTGAGTGATGGAATAAACCATTTAATCTCATAAGACATTAATTATTATGGAATAAAATTACAAAATCCTTGAGAGAATAACATTAGAAAAATAAATAGATTTGTGGAATGCACATAAGAAAAGAAAATATTTTGTCAATGATATATAACAATGCATTCCTAACATGTTAGTCTTGGGCTAACCGCCCACTTACACACATTGGGATTG
Source organism: Viscum album (assembly GCA_963277665.1). Classification (NCBI taxonomy): domain Eukaryota; kingdom Viridiplantae; phylum Streptophyta; class Magnoliopsida; order Santalales; family Viscaceae; genus Viscum; species Viscum album. The sequence continues at coordinate 1,025,853,227 of OY728121.1, read as the reverse complement.
GGAAAACATCTCGTGTGATCCCTTGTGGCATGGGGATAACCTATAATGTACCATATTTTATGATTGCGATAACCTCTCACGTATCCTATTTCCAGCTTGGGATAACATCTCATGTCCCCTATTTTGTGATTGGGATAACCTATCATGTACCCTGTGAGCTCATATAGGATTAGTCATTATAAAATGTGTTGGAGGGATATATACATCCCACTTTTAGTTGTTTAATTTGTGACCATTGTCCTTGTTATAATGTAACCATCGTCCTTGGTAATAACATAACCATTGTCCATGGTTATAATGTAACCATCATACATGGTTATCGTGTAGCCTCAATTACATCATGGAAAAAATATTATGTTCTCAATAATAACATAAAACATTCATCTTATTGAAACACATGAATGTAAATGGATTTCATAAAACATTCCATCATAGAATAACTCATTTATAAGAAATATGACGCAAACACATTTTATTATCATAATGATAAACCATTAATGTTAATAATAAAGATGTTATTATAGGATCATATACCTAGTAAAAATTACTTAACATCAATGTAATTCATCTTAAATGGAAAATTATTTTAATATATCATTTGAAACATTTCTTGTTGAAAATACTCTTTTAAATTCAAATGGATTATTTAAAGTCCAATTAAATTCCCAAATATTAATTCAATCATATTCCATAAATATAACCTTGGATAATTTTACTGTAAAACCCCAAGCTTCCACGGTATGCTTCTCTTTTAATAATACAATATATTATGTTGTAAGCAACTTCAAATTCAAACACACCACAACCAATCAAACTAGTCATTATGAATAGTAATACCCGCCTTTTGAAATTTTATAAATTTTATCTTTCAAAATTGACTTCATTTTTGGATTTGGAAAATCAAAATTAGCTTAGGGTAAAGTTTTGGTATTTTTCTAAAAACTTTTAATTTTTGATGAATAGTGAAAAAAACTACGTTATTCACAAATTTTTATTTAAATAATTATTTATTTTATTTGAATTTATTTTATGTCAAAATAGATATATAATAACTATATAAGTTCAATTTAATTCATTGGATTCATTTGAAAATAAGTCTAGATAAATTAAAAAATTATTGATCTTTTACCGTCTTTTACCCACCACCTTCTATGAGATTTTGCAAGATTGCATAAAAAATAAATTTACCACTTCTATGAGTTGAATTTTGAAAATCCTAGAGACATGGTTGATATCAGTATGAAAAATTTTGTTCAACAAGATGAAAATAATTTTTGGTGAATAGTAACTTATGACTTTTTATTTATCACAGTTTAAAGTAACTAGGGTAATTAATGGTAAAAATGATATTATTATTACCATAAAACATGTACTAATTTTATTGTATAAGGGTATTTCGACCAAAAAAACCTTAGGAATAAAATATGATCATTTAGGTCCACTTGGATTAGATTAGGACATTCATTGTTCGTTTATTTAAAGAAAAGATAAAAGTGTTAAATTCAATGTTTCATAAATAAAACATTTTTAATATAGGGTCATACATAAGATAAACTCTACTATAAATATTCATGAGAAAGATAAATATATTTCCTACATAATGGTATTTTATTTATAATTTTTGGACATTATATAATGTAATTTATTTTTGAAACAATGATGATACAGTAATTAACTTTTTAATAAAATATTATAATAATTAATACTATAAATATGAAAATAAATATAAAATGAGGCTTTTGATTAATTTCAAAAATTTTATCGGTTAATATGACATGTTAGGATTGAATATATGAATTTAGTTCTTAGTAATAAGGTTTTTATGACATTAACAAAAATCAATTATTAAATAGTTTCAAAATTGACATAAATTAATTTTGTTTAAACAAATACTATATTATTGGTTGATATAACATTCAAAAAAATCTAAGGATCAGAAAAATAGCCTAAAGAATATTATATATGTCATTCATTAACCTCTTTTGGTTCTCTTGGTATTTTATTGTATGTTTATTAACAATATAATATAAAAATATAAAGATACATTGTAAATGTGAAACTACTTAACTAAGAGATAAATCTAAAATATAAGTTTAATATGGTAACCCAAAACACTCCAAAACCTATTGGTTTCGTGGTGATCGACCAATAACCACCTTATCCTATAAATAAATCAGTTTGGGGCCATTAAAAACCAAAAATTATTTTATTATAATATAATATTTCAATCTTTTTCCTAAGGTGCCCATCACCCCCTCTTATAAAAGGCACTTCCCCTTCTCTCAAATTCACACCTTCAAAGCCAATTGGATCATCCAAAACATGCCCAAATATACTCTCAACTATACTCCATTATTACTACAGGACTTCCATTGGTCAGAAAACCATCCTAATGAGCCCTTTTGATCAATCAAAAGGAAGAACCCAAAGAAGAGGTAAATATTTCATCACCTCTTTCAAGTTCTTTTCTTTCTCCACTTCTACTTTCTTTGTTGTTTCCTTTATAAAATAATAACTCCAGTATATTATATATAATTTGATGTTATTATAAAAATGTTACGACCAAATTCGTTTTACTATCCATCCTATAAATGACAAAGACACTATACTTGCGTACGTACGACTTACCGTCTCCATGTCGTGATGCAGTTTTTTATTCAAACACTTCATTATTTGGATGGTAATAATAATGAGTAAAACTAATGTAAATAATAAATATAAAATGTTAATTATTATGTATATATGATATAACATCCAATTATATACAATTCTAATATCAAAATAATGATATTATCGCTCGTGTGTACGTACGGATTACCATCTCCACGAACGCGATGAGATTAATTTCCCCATCATAACCATTCAAGAATTATTTTCATTTGATGATTAAAGTAATGTCTAAATATTTTATATAATTCTGGATATGAATAAGATACATCATATCCATAACAAATATGACTTAGGAAACAAATCATATAAAGGAAATCGAATCAGTTAAACACCCGAAACGATGATACTATTGAAATAACATTATCAAATCAATATTAAAAGATAATATATGGTATCATATCAATGTATATGGTTCTTTTATAATTAAATAAAAATTATTTCACCATTATACAGGTGGTAAACCTACCCTCAACCAATGAAAAGTAAAATGTAAGGGTTAATTTCCCAATCTCTTTATTGTCTATGGTAGTTTTTACGTGAGTATCTACTGGGATCTCTTTATCATCCACATCCGTGTTTTATTAAAAATTTATTTCAGACCATTTTTACTAATTAATCAAATATGGGTTAACATAATTTATACCCTTATTTGACCTTATATGTTTTGAAAGGAAACATTACATCATTTTACAAACAAGGTACTTTATGACCTTTTCGATAAAATTAAGGTACGAATGCCTTTCTAACTTATACAGAGGGTGTGGCTATTTTCCACCGTTATAACATCGTCGAAGCATCCCTTACAAGCTTATAAAAATATTATCAAAATAAATGTTTTCTTTTATAATTATGTGACTCTTAAATGATTTCAAAATACAAAGATACATTTCTCTAAAATAGTTTTTATTTCATCTATGTCAACATCCATTGATGGATTTTACACTTGATTGAAGTTGATTTATTGTGATACAAATCATCAATATTGTATTTAATTTTTTGTGATATGTTTGACTATGGATGTGTAATTTTTATACCATTCATGGTTTATGGTTAAATTATTGACATTTAGCATTCTAGTTTTAATACGAATGATTATGTTATATTTCAGCCTTTTCATATGAGAAATGTGTTGGACTTTGTAAGTGACGGGTGGAGCCCGCTATAGCTCCTCGGTGCATCGGTAGGCCTCATGAGACAATTATATGTGGAATTGGATGAGGCCTTTCCCAATTTTGATATATGGTTTTGGATGAGGCCTAAATCATTTTTAGACACCTTGGTCGAGTCCTTGACAAAATGTATCAGAATGTATGACATTATACATTCCCTCATCATGAAAATAATATTGATGGTTCATGTGGTTATTCAAAAAGTATAATACCGATGATTATGTTTTATTATGGAATTATTTACTCATGTAATATTCCTACCATAGACTTTTCATTATTGTAAAAGGAATGTCTTCTCAATTATTCACCATGCCTAATGTTTATGTTATCTTCCGCTGTATTGTTTACTCTTACTATGTGTTTGAGCTCACCCCTTTCTTATGTTTCATTTTCCCAGGATATGAAGAAGTTAGTTATGAGTGACTTTCAGGAATAATCAAGGAGTCTTGGATGTTTCTAAGCGAATAAATTAGTATTGTTTTTCTTTTCAAGTTGTAATGATTGAACACATGTATGTATCTTGTTTCCTATAATACAAAAATAATCGGTCTTACGGGACATGATTTCCTTGTATCATGCCAATGAAATGTAATAATGCACCGAATCAGGGTATCTAGGTTTAGGGAATTACAGTTGGTGTTAGAGGAAGTTTAGTACAATCCTTGGAATCTACTTTTAGAAAAACTCTGATAAGAAAACACTACCCAAAGATAGACTTTGAGGATTAGTATAAAAGAACTTCCTAGAATTTTGCTAATGTATAGATTTTGTGTATTTTCAATGAAATAAATCCCTGTCTTGATACGAGCAGGTAGAGGCGGCTCTAGCATAGATGTAAAGAGGAGTGAAAACTCCAACATGGAGTTTCGGTCTGAACCTGGGGTATCCTAGTACATGACAATGGGCCTTTATGCACTCTTGGTTATGACAATCCTGGGTGATATGGTTATGATAATTCACATTTTCTTTACAAACCATTATGACGGATTTATGAGTATATATAATTATTAACGAAATTTTTTTATGCTTATGGATTATATCCATAAACATCTCAATCTATGTTTAGTGTTTTACAAGTTTGGAATTATGAATTTTGATTCATAAACTAATCTAATGTGTTCCATTGTTTGAAAATGGCGCCTAGTGGAAGGAATGGAAACCGTATCGACGCACGTAATCCATGTAGGTTTTTCCATCCTACTCAAGATAATTATAGTGGAGCTAGTGATGCAACTGGTGTTGGTCATATTATCACCATACTAAGGCAACTCACTCAGGTTAGAAAGAACAACCTTACCTGTATGGAGCACCCTGATCCACAACGTGGAGGATCAATGTTAGACTTCTTCAAGAGATAACAACCACCAACATTCAATGGGTCTACAAACCCATTTGTAGCTGATCAATGTATATGTTCCTTATAAAAAATATTCCATGCTTTGGGAAGTAGTTAAAGGGAAAAAAAATTCATGGCAGTTTATCGCCTCACGGGAGATGCAGATCAATGGAGGTCATTAATTAAAAACACAACAGAGGATGAAGAAGTATCATGTATGGAAAGGAGGGAGTTTAAAGTAATTTTCATAGAAAAATAATTTACTCATTACAAACTAGCGGATATGGAAATGTATTTTCTGAGTCTGAGGAAAAAGGATGATGAGAATGTTGCAAAGTATGATGCTAACTTTAAAAGGTTTGAAAGGCATCATGCATATTATATAGATAACCCATGAAGTAAGATCGATCGTTTCATTTATGGGTTAAAACCATTTCTCCATCGAGTATTATTCTCACAATCATTCTCATCATATAAAGATATTGTCTCATGTGCTATCAAGAAATAAAAGGAATTCTCTATGTTTTACAACATTAAAGAAAATAAATAGAAGAAGAGATCTAATGAACACTCTGGGAAATGAAATATAGAAACAGGGAAGAAGGGGAGAGTTGAATTTCCACCCTGTGATAATTTTGGAAGGAAGCACCTTGGTGCCTGTCTAAAATGAAAATGAGTATTCTAAAAATGTGAACAAAAAGGTCATATTGCTAGATACTTTAAGGGGAAGAAAGAATCTACCAATGTTAAATGCTATAATTGTAGGGAGATGGGAGATTATGAAAATTAATGTCCTAAGTGTTAGGAAATCATACCTCAGAATAGGCCAAGGGATCAAGGCCAAGATTATGTGATCACTACTACTAAGGTTGAATCTCTGAAAGATTTTGTGGCAGGTAATTTAATGGTTTCGTCAAGTTTAAAAAATTATTTATTTGGTTTGGATCATCTCATTGTTTCATATCTACCCAGTTTTTAAGGAAAATTAGATATTTCCAATTTGATTTAACATGGTATTTTTTAGTCAAAACTCCTAAGGGAAGTATCATTGCAATGATGTTTTTTGAATCAATCCACATTAAGAAATATAAATGTTATTTATCTACCGATATCATTATCATATCCATGATTTAATTTGATATAATCCTCGGAATGGATTGGCTTTCGGACCATGACGAAAAAATTAATTGTAAGAAGAAGGAGGATACAATTTTCGATGATGATAAAGAGTACCTTATCTTTAGATTAGAAATTTCACCACCTTATTCTTATCTAGATCCACCCCCAGTAGCTAAAATAAATTCAATTATTGTGGGGAATGATAATGAAATAATTGTGGGTGAGGAAAGGAATGTTCAAATAGAAGATGTACCTATTTTTCATGAATATGTTGATGTGTTTCTAGAGCCTTTACCTGGAAAACCTCAAAAACAAGAAAATGAGTTTTCCATCGACTTAATTATTGGTTCAAGGCCAATATCAAAGACCCCTTATAGAATGTCCACTATGGAATTAGTGGAACTAATGAAACAACTAGAGGAATTGAGTAACAAGGGATTTATTCTCCCTAGTGTTTCTAATTTTGAGCCCCTATTATTTTTTTCAAGAAGAATGATAGATCTATGAGGTTATGCATGGACTACAGGGAGATCAATGCTATAACAATAAAGAACAAGTATCCCCTACCTCACATTGATGATTTATTCGACCAACTTCATGGAGGTCAATATTTTTCAAAGATTGACCTTCGTTCTGGATATCATCAGTTGTGTGTGAAGAAGGAAGATATTCCAAAGACAGCAGTTCAAACTATGTATGGGAATTACGAGTTTACAATAATGCCTTTTGAGATGACTAATGCACCCATTGTTTTCATGGATCTAATGAACAGATTTTTCAAGAAATATCTTGATGATTTTTTATTGTCATTTATTAATGATATCTTAGTGTACTGAAAGAGGTATTAGGATCGTGAAAATAACTTCCGCACAATTTTGAAAACCCTCAGAAGAAATGAATTATACAGGAAGTTTATCAAGATTGAATTCTAGCTTCAGGATATTTCATTTCTTAGCCATATTGTCTCTAAGTATGGAATCTCTATTGATCCTTTTAGGACAAGATTAATCCATGAATGGCCCACATCGACGAGTATAACTAGGGTATGTAGTTTTATTTGTTTAGCGGGTTATTATCGTTGTTTCGTCTAGAATTTTTCCCGATTAGATAACCCATTAACCAAGCTCACACGTAAAGGGGTTAATTTTTTTTGGAAAAAAGAGTGAGAAGAACATTTTGAAGAACCAAAGAGAATATTATGCAATGCTTCAATCTTGACTATACCATCGAGAAATGATGGGTTTTTTATTTATAGTGATTTTTCACTGAAATGACATGGTTGTTTCCTTATGCAGAATGATTCAGTTATTGCCCATGAATCACGAAAGAGAAAAATTAATAAACAAAACTATACAACTAATGATCTAGAATAAACAACAGTAATAATTTCTTTGAAGATTTGGAGACACAATCTCTATGGTTAAAAAATGTGATATATATACTGATCACAAGAGCTTGATGTATCTTTTCTCAAAAAAATAACTCAACATGAGGTAAAGGAGATGGCTCATGCTACTCATGGATTGTAATTGCACTATACACTACCACTCGGGCAAGGAAAATAAGGTAGAAGATGATTTTATCATAAAGGATCATGGAGTTTTGAACACGATGAGATTTGAAAAGGATCAGATATAAATGGATCTAGTAAAGATGGATATGGGAGTAACCATGTATGGTGAAACATCAATGCCTTTTCAAATCGTTTCCAAACCATGTTTCCTAGAAAGGGTAAAAAGTTCTCAGGTTGATGACGAGGAGTTTCAAAAGAAAATTAATGCTATGAAAGATTGAAGATTGATCGAATAAGTATATGAAGATGGGATTTTGAAATTTGGGAAGATACTTTGTGTTCCCGATATACCTAATCTAAAAAGGGAATTGTTGGATGATTCTTATAACTCTAATTTCTCAATACACCCTGGTAGCATGAAGATGTATATAGATTTGAAAGAAAATTTTTGGTGGGACGACAGGAAGAGAGAGATTGCTGATTTTTTGTCAAGATGTATGACTTTCCAACAAGTGAAAGCTAGAATAAAACATCCTAGAGAAGTCATGCAACGTCTTCCCATACCTAAGTGGAAATGGGATGATATTACGATGGAAATTGTCATGGGGATACCAAAGACTCCTAGAAGAAATGATGCAATATGGGTCATTGTTGATCATCATTAAAATTAAGAACATTTTCTTGTTATAATAGAATATTTACCACTTGAATGTTTGCAAGACTATATATTAATGAAGTTGTAAGAATTCATGGAGTACCACTATCGATTGATTCGGATCGCGATCCCCATTTTATATCAAGATTATGGGAAAGTCTTTAGAAATCCATGGATACTGAACTTCATTTGAGCACTTCCTACCACCCTAAAACTGATGGACAATCATAACGGACGATTAAAACCTTAGAAGACATGTTTAGATTCTGCTCACTTGACTTTCAAGGTATGTGGGATCAATATTTACCTATGGTAGAATTTTCCTATTGCAATCGCTTCCATTCAAGTATTAAGATGCCACCATATGAGGCATTATATGTAAAGAGATGTCACACACCAACTTGTTGGGATGATGTTGGTCAAAGAAAACTCGTAGGCCTAGAACTTGTTAAGGAAACAATGTAAAAGGTGAAGGTAATCCAAAACCACATCAAAGTAGCTCAAAGTAGGCAAAAGAGCTATGCAGATAACCAAAGGAAGGATTTGGAATTTCTGGTAGTAGATCATTTTTTCTTGACAGTGTCTCCATGGAAAGGAATTATATGATTTAGTAAGAAGGGTAAATTGAGTCCTAGGTGCATCAGAACATATGAAATTCATGAATGAATTAGGGCTATAGCTTACCGTTCGACAATGCCGCCAAGTCTCTCCAAAGATCTGATGTGTTTCACCTATCACTGTTGAGAAAATACTTTCCTGACCCAAAGCATGTACTCACCTTTGAAGAAATGGAACCTGAATCAGATATGTCTTACTGAGAAGAGCCTATCATAATTCTTGATACCAAGGAACAAGTGTTGACAAACCGGATGACTCATCTGGTAAAAGTTATATAGAGAACCATAAGATGGAAGTGGCAACGTGGGAACTTGAGGAACATATGATGAAGAACCACCATAATCATTTTGTGTTGTAGTTTTCTAGAAATTTTGAGATAAGAAATTATTTGAAGGAGGGAAGAATGTTACCCCCCAAGCTTCCACGGTACACTTCTCTTTTAATAATACAATAGCTTATGTTGTATGCAAAATCGAGTTCAAACACACCACAACCAATAAAACTAGCGGTTATGAATAGTAATACCCACTTTTTGAATTTTTTATTAATTTTAACCTTTAAAATGGACTGCATTTTTGGATTCAGAATATTGAAATTAACTTAGGGTTAATTTTTGGTATTTTTCTGAAAATTTTCAATTTTAGATGAATAGTGAAAAACACTGCGTTATAATCAAATTTTTACTTAAATAATTATTTATTTTATTTAAATTTATTTTAGGTAAAAATAGATACATAATACCTATATATGTTCAATGTAATTCATTGGATTAATTTTATAATAAGATTAGATAAATGAAAATTTTATTGATCTTTTACCGTCTTTTACCCACCTTCTAGGAGCTTTTGGAAATTTGTATAAAACATAATTTTACCACTTCTATGAGTTGAATTTTGAAAATCTGAGAGACATAGTTGATATCAGTATGAAAAATGTGGTTCAACAAGATGAAAATATTTTTTTGGTGAATATTAACTTTAGACTTTTTATTTATCACGGTTAAAAGTAACTAGGGTAATTAATGGTGAAAATGGTATTATTATTACCCTAAAACCTGTCCTAATTTAATTGGATAAATGTGTTTAGACCAAAAAAACCTTAGGAATTAAATATGATCCTTTAGGTCCTCTTGGATTAGATTAGGACATTCATTATTATTTTATTTAAAGAAGAGTTAAAAGTGTTAAATTCAAAGTTTCATAACTAAAACATTTTTAATATATGGTTATACATAAGATAAATTCGACAATAAATATTCATTAGAAATCTAAAATTATTTCCTACATAATGTTATTTTATTTATAATCATTAAACATTAAATAATGTAATTTATTTATGACACAATGATAATGCAGTAATTTCGTTGTTAATGAAATATTAAAGTAATTGATATTATAAATATCCGAATAAATATAAATTGAGAATTTTGATTATTTCCACGAATTTCATAGATTAATATGACATGTTATGATTTAATATATGAATTTAGTTCGAATTCATAAAGTTGTTAGGACTGTATAACAATAAATTACTAGAAGAAGACTCAGGTGCAGGCAAACCTACTCCCAGAAAAATTTTACTAATAAGAAAGTAAATACATCAAAACAGAAGAAACATAGGATCAAAAAAGATGTGTGTACACATCACCATCTGCATCAACATCAACCAAATCACAAAAGAAGGTTGGTGTAACAAAATACTATAAATATCTAGCATCCTCAAAAGCATGCATGGAAAAAGCATCAGCAACCTGATTTACCTATTTATAAACATGAGTGACAACCAAACAAATCTGCTCTACAAGTTGAAGACAATCATCCCAAGAAGAAAGAATCCATCAATGGACATTCTTTGAGTGCTTTCTAAGAATGTCAACCGCCAAAATTGAATTAGACTCCATCCATAAGTTCATCCAACCATGAAAAGAGGCATACCAGATATCCTTAATCGTAGCCCATAATTCTACCTTAATCACCAAGCCATTCCCTAAAAAGTAGTAGGAACAGCCTTTAATAAATCCCCTATCAGTGCGAAAAACACGACCATATCCTGAAGGCCATAAGGCACCTGAATCTGCTCCATCCACATTATCTTTCAGACAACGAGAGATCAGAGGGATTCACCGGATATGTTTCATGATAATCGGTTTCTTACATCTACCAGAAACACCCAAATATCTCAAAACAAATAGAACTGATACATCATTCCGCATGACTCCAATTCAAGATTGCACAGCAGTAAGAGAACCAATATGAAGCTCCCGAATACCAACGGAAATTGGTGTAAATTGGGTCCCAAAGACAAGAGCATTACGGACCCTCCAGATAAAAGAAACCTACGTGTAGACTGTAGAGAGTAGCAGCAGTTTCACCTGAGATCTACAATCAACTCGGTAAATAGAATCCATAAGCTATCAAAAACACTCTAGATTTCGATGGCATACAAATATAACCTGCAAATAATCCCATAAACCAGATGAAGAGCAACATAATATAAATAATTGATCAACAGTCTAATCTAAAGCAAGACAATGAAGGCAAATAGGTGACAGAGAAAATCTAGCTCATTGTTTGATGCATTGTAAAGGAAGATGACACTTAGAAATAATCCACAAATGCAAATAATGATCTGCTAGAAGAAAAGAAGAATGAAACAAAAGAATCCAAGAGGGAACCACCAAGGACTCTGCACACATGGATCTATACTCCTCTTTAGTTCTGAAATTTCTGGTAAGACTGGCCAACCAAATCAATGTATCCATCGTAGAATAATGATAACGTCCCAGCTCCATTTTTAGAGGATCAGAATGAAACCCCTGATCCATGATATTATTGTGAAAGTTAGCAATAGAAAGATCCTTCAAAGCAGAAGGAATCTCTGTATCATCAGCAATGACACATGATAACCAAACAGTCTTCTAGAAATTCAATGTGGAATTTCATCAAACCACCCATTTAGAGGACTGTGAGAGGATAAAATAAGCATGTTTAATTGAGGGCCATACCGAGGAAGGGACATAAAGATAATACCCATTTAACATCTTCGATCGAACTCTATTACACAGAAACTCCAGAGAGAAATCACTCGAAGTCAAAAGTGACCAAGTAAACATTTTAATGAGAGATTCATTATAGAGATTGAGATCCTTAATCCCCATGCCACCCAAGTCAACAGGCCGAATGCAATCACTCCGGGAAACTGTAACAAGCTTCCTTTTATGAATCAAACTAGTCAAAATAAAATTTTTCATCTGCCTTTGTAAATCCTTAAGAAGTGTTATAGGCCATCTGTATAAAGAAAAAATATAGACACACATGGAAGTGATCACAGAATTAAAAAGACGACACGCCCTGTCTGAGACATAGATTTACCATTCTAGGTATCCATTTTATTTTGAATTTAGAGATAGATATTTTCCAAATGATGCCTTTTAACAACACCCTATAAAATGGGAACCCTAAGATAATTAAAAGTTATACACCCTATTTTGACCCCATAATTCCGAGAAACTCTTTTTTTCTTTAAAACAATAACCCCTTCCCAAAAAAACACAATGGATTTCCCCAAATTGTTTACATGACCAAAAACATCCACATAATGCTCAATAGCTGCCTTTATATATCATATAGTGATTCCATCAGCCTTCCCAAACAAAAGAATATCATCTGCAAAAAAGAGATGCGAAGGAGAAAAGAGAGTTCTGCCAACATTCATTTACTGATACAAACCAGCGTGAAAAATATCTGAAAGAAAAATAATCAAATATTCCTTAGCAATAGAAAAAATAAGGCTAGATAATGGATATCCTTGCCTCACTCCCCTGGAACATTTAAAGAAACCTCTAGGAGATCCATTAACAAGAACAGATAGCATAGAACTCTTAAGAATGTAGCTAATCAAAGAAATGAAACCATTGGAAAATCCATTCATTCTTAACACCAAAAAAATGAAACTCCATTTCATCATATCAAAAGCCTTTGAAATTTGAACTTTCAAAGCCACATTCATAGACTTCACCTTTTTTCTCATAACATTAACACATTCAGATGCCATATACAAACAAATTTTTAATGTTCCTTCCAGGAACAAACCCAAATTGATTTGTGGAAATGAACTTCTTAACAATACTTCCCAATCTATTTTCCCAGGCCTTTCTGATAACATTTAGAATAGTATTCCCTATATCCACGGGCCTGAAATCTCGAATATCAAGGGAATTTTCCTTCATTGGAATCAATGTAATAAAGCTAACATTAGAACCAAAAAGGGAAATAAGAATGATAAAAGAAATCTATAACTATATTAACAAACTCTGTGTGAATAATATCCCAATAATTCCTAAATAATGTATTGGAAAAACCACCTGGCCCTGCCACACTACCGGCATTCATAAAAAAAACCACCTTCCGGACTTCCTCATCTGAGGGTATACTAGTGAACATAGCATTCTGGGAATCCTCAACCAAAGGGGAAATATTACTGAACATTTTATGAGTATTATAATGCCTTGAGTTAGTGTAAATATTTTGAAAATAACTACAGGAAGCATCAGAAATATCATTTTCAGAGAAGAAAATAACTCCATCATCCATGAGGGCATTCGTGCTACGTTTCACCTTCATCTCCCAGTACAAGAAATGAAATAGTCTTGTATTTCTATACCCATATTTCAACCACCTGACATTATATTGATTCTGGGAAATAATTTCCTTTCAATCCAGGAGCTCATTAAATTTGGAAAGAGCAAGAAACTCTTCCCTAGATAGCACATCCTAACCTTCATTAAGACTTTGAATCTACAGTAGATTATCCTCAGCACTTTGGATATCATGATCAAGGCATGAAAATGATTGTTTAATCCACTCTTTGAGCATTTCCTTCACGACCTTTAACTTCATAACCATTATGTGAAAGGGAATTCCAATAACATTGGTTTCCCAAGACTCAATGACAATCTGTCTACAACCTTGAATAGATAACCAGGCATTGTTAAACCTGAAAGGTATTGGATAGGATCTCAAGTGGTGGAGACTGATGCCCATTAAAAGAGGATTGATATTAGAATTATCCCTTGGAAGAATTTTACCAGATAAAAAAACTTCTTGAGTTCCCCCATCCACATGACAAAAGCACCTGTCAATCTTGTTGTCTTGAAATCCATTTAATTTGTATCATCGCCAAGTAAAATTATACCCCATGACTAGAACCTCAATCAGATTATAAGAATCAATGTAGGCAGAAAATTCACTAGCAGCCAACCTATTAAATCATGTGCATGTCTTGTCCTCAGGTCGAAGCACCAAATTATAATAACCAATAATAACCCAACATTTCATCATTTCAAGAGCTATGCTTTCCAAGGATGACCACAAATCACGTCTCCCAGTATACTGATTTAAATAATAAACAAAAGTAAAGTACATACCATAAAAACTTATTTCAACAGAGAGAGCAATCAAATGTCGATCATAAAACGAAGATATCAAAGATACACTATCATGTTTCAAAACCCAAAGAGACTCTGAGGAAGTCTGACAAGAATTATGGGAAACCAAAGAGTACCCAAGGGTCGACCACTTAAACTCTTTCCATATACAAAAGGACATACGCAGCTCAACAATTCCTATGAGCATAGGCTTATTGGCAACAATAAAATGCCTAAGGGTTGTGACTGTGGGAGAATTCCCATGCCCCTAGAAATTACAAAAGAAAATCGTCATGAGAAAGTGGACATGGACCTTGTATTAAGCCCTCCATCTCAATGCAATTTCATATAAATAACCTATTTCTCACTCTTTTTCTTCTTCCACTTACATAATTCTAAAGAAGAAATAGCTGGAAATATAAATGACCCAGTAATGGGGTCTGATCCTTCCAAAGGTTGAGACTGCTCTTCACTGTTAGTGTCTTCATTATCATTTGACCATGAGACAACACTCAAAGGGGTAAACATATTCAAGGAACTAACTGGAACCTGACTGGTATGAAACAAAGGCTTCCTCGCAGCCTTAGACAGTGGGACCTGAGAGAAGGATCCATCAGAATTTTTATCACTACTCTTATCACCCTCAATTGACTGAGGGACCACGTTCTTCACAAATTCTAACCCATCAGACTCAGACAATGTCTAAACCTTCTCCTTTAAAATGGATCCAGTAGGATGAAAAACCTCATTATTCTGTGATTATTTACCACCAGACACCATACCCAGATTCTTCAACATACCCACATCATGTTTTGCAACAGATTCAACAATTACTGTTACTGAATCCTGTACTGTAGTATCAACAGAAGGCACATTCTACACTTGAAAGGAAGCCCAATTAGGATCAAAACCAGTACCATGTACATAGTCTGGAGGGGAATCCAAATGAATTGCATGAGTGACAACTAGATGGACCTTCACTATAACATGATGAATAGATTCAACATCACTTGAATGTGCAACAACCCATGAGGGATCCATATTTCTTGGATAACAGGGTGCAGCCTAAGCCTACACTAAAACCTGAGTAGTAGGTTAAGAATCATTTACCTTTGTAACAACCCGAGAGGAATGAAAATTAATTGAATGTTAGGGGGCATACTAAGCCTACACTGCAACCTAGAAAACATTTACAGTAACAGACTTATGTTGATTCATAGAAACTTGTATATAGCCCTGAGAAGTAGGCTCAACAGGAGGGAAAGCCTACACAGCAGGCTCCTGTACCGGGTCCTGAAGAATATACATATTAATGGGAATAGAAGACACACCAAAAACCTACTCAAAAATGGGGTTACATGGCCCAACAACATCCAATGAATTAACCTTTTCCTTCCCCTTCCTGCAGAAGGCATCAGAATGTCCCTTCAACTTACACAGACAACAAACCTTATTTCTATTGCACTCAAAGTCCATGTGACCAAAGAAGTGAAGAGTGAGAAAGAACCTCGACCACCTTTCATACTGAATATCCAAATTGAAACGATCATCCCACGTTGTAAGAACAACCTCCTCCACCAGCGTTGAATTCATGTAAACTTCAACTAGAAACCTCACAAAATGACTGAATTTGGGATCCTCAATGTGCTTTTCCATCCGAACGGGATTTCCAACCGATGAAGCAATATCCCATATAATTCTAGGATGCTAGTAATGCCAGTTTAATTTGAGAATTCAAATCCAGAACTGGGCATGTGTATCCTTGACATTCTCAGGGTCAAAAATTATATCCCACTCTTAAATTCAAAGAACACAAGTCTTCAACAAAACAGACTCGATGCGGCATTCTATGCGCTTTGATTCCTCACATGGAAAAAGAAAATGGTAATATCCACGGCCCATAAAGATCATCTTCCAACCATCAAACCCCCAAATCTGCGAGATGCGTTGAGAAATGTCATTAAATTTCCAAAGATATCCTCCCTTCGAATGAAGAACTTGAGCGATGATCGAAAAGCGACAGAGATTGAATTGCTCTTCAATAGAAATTTGATCAGAAACAACATGAGAAACACATCCATTTTTGATGATCCTTCTAAGTGGAGGAAAATCAAACTCTGGGAACATACCAACTGATTTTAGAACATCGGAAAATTTCCTCAGGCCCGGTACATCAAAAACAGAAACTGCCACATATTTCTTTGAAGGCACACATTGAAACATCTCCTTATAACTAACACAATCGAATTTCTTTCCAATCGATAAAGAATTACTAGGAAAGGAATCAACATCATTCTTCATGCTCTGATCTGGATCATCCGAGCTAGGGTTTTACCTTGATTCCCCGCCGTGAGACTCCATCTCTAAGTTCAAACGTGTTGTTGGGTAACAAGTTGTTGGGGTGGCCTCCCCACCTGTGTGCCGCACGTCCCCAGCGAGGCCCTAGGTGGCCAAACCTAGGGCTTATGCCAGTTCCCAATGGGGTAGAGGGGCCCACGAGAGGTTTTTTAGAATATAGTGCATATTTCCTTACGAGGAATAAATCCTAGAACCTTGTGGGGTTCACTTGGAAGTTTATAGTTTTTTTATTAACCATATAATATAAAAATACAAAGATACATGGTAAATGTAAAACTATTTACCTAAGTGTTAAATCTAAAAGATAAGGTTAATATGGTAACCCAAACTTGTCTAAAACCTATTGGTTGAGTGGTTTTTGACCCAAAACCACCTTATACTCAATATAAATAATTTTTATCCATTATAAACTGAAAAAGATTTTATTATAATATAATATCTCAGTCTTTTCCTAAGGTTCCCTTCACACCTCTTATAAAAGGGCAATTACCCTTCTCTCATATTCACACAATCAAAGCCATTTTTATCGGCTAACCCCTACCCAAATATCCCCTCAACTATCATCCATTTATCCTCGAGGAATTACTTTGATCAGAAATCCAACCTATGAAGCCCTTCTAATCAGATCAAAAGGAAGAACCCGAAGAAGAGGTAAATATTCCATCACCTCTTTCAAGTTATTTTCTCCTGATACATCCTATTAATTTTCTGTTTCCATTATAAAATTATAAATCCAGAGTATTCTATATAAAATGAAGTTATTATAAAAATGGTACAACCATATTTTTTATTCTCTCCATCCTATAAATTACAAATTCATGATACGTGCATACGTATGGCTTACCGTCTCCATGTCGTGGTAAAGTTTGTTATTCAAACAGTTTATTATTTGGATGTATATAATAATGAGTATAACTAATGAAAATAATAAATATAACATGATAATGATTATTTATATATGATATACCATCCAATTATATATGATTTTAATATCAAAAGACTGTTATTGTCGCTCATGTCTACATACGGATTACTGTCTCCACGAATGCGATGAGATTCATTTCCCCATCATAACCATTCATGACTAATTTTCATATGATGATTAAATATAATGTCTAAAGACTTGATATCATTACATATATGAATATGATACATCCTATAAATAACAAAAACGACTTACATAAAAAATCATATAAAGGAAAAAGAATCAGTTAAACACCCGAAACAATGATACTATTGTAATATCATTAACAAAGCAATATTAGAAGATAATATATGGTATCATATTAATGTATATGGTTCTTGTATAATTTTATAAAAATTATTTCTCCATTATATATTAGGTTATCATACCATCAAATAAGTAAAATTATAAGGTAAGGGTTAATTTCACAATGTCTTTATTATCTGAGGTTGTTTATACCTGAGTATCTCCTGGGATCTCTTTATCATCCACATCTGTGTTTTCTTAAAAATATATTTCAAAACATTTTTACTATTTAAGAGACTATAGTTTAAAGTCATTTATACCCTTATTTGAGCGTATATGGTTTGAAAAGAATCTTTTTGTCATTTTCCAAACAAGGTACTTTATGACCATTTCGATACAATTAATGTAAGAATGTATTATTAACTTATACAGCGGGTGAGACTATTTTCCACCATTATAACATCGTCGAAGCGTCCCTTCCAAGATTATAATAATATTTTCAAAATAAATATTTTCTTTTCTAATTATGTGACTCTTAAATAATTTTAAAATAGAAAGAGGAATTTCTCTCAAAAAGTTTTGATTTCATATATGTCAATATCCTTTGATGTATTTTACACTTAATTGAAGTTTATTTATTATGATACAAATCTTCTATATTGTATTTATGTTTTTGTGATATGTTTGACTGTGGATCTGTGATTTTTATACCATTCATGATATATTGTTAAATTATTGATATTTCGTATGTTAGTTTAAAAACAAATGTTTATGTTATATTTCAACATTTTCATATGAGGAATGTATTGGACTTAGTAAGTGATGAGTGGATCCTGATATAGCTCCACGGTGAATCGGTAGGCCTCATGAGACAGTTAGACATGGAATTGGATGAGGCCTTTCCCAATTTTGGTATATGTTTTTGGCCAAGGCCAAAATCATTTTTAGACATCTTGTTCGGGGCTTTGATAAAATGTTTCAGAATGTCTGGCATTATACATTCCCTCATTATGAAAATAATATTGATGGTTCATTTTGTTATTTGACTAGTAGAATACCCATGATTATGTTTTATTATCGAATTATTTACTCATTTCATATTCCTACAATAATGTGTTAATTATTTTAAAAGGCATGTGTTCTCAATTATTCACCATCCCTAATGTTTATGTTATCTTTTGCTGTATTTCTTACTCTTACTGAGTGGTTGAGCTCACCGCTTTATTATGTTTCATTTTCCCAGCATAAGAAGAAGTTAGTTATGAGTGACATGCATGAATATTCTAGGAGGATTGTATGTTTATAATGGAATAAATTAGTTTTGTACTCTTTTTAAAGTTATAATGAGTGACCTTAAGTATGCATCTTGTTTCCAATAATACTATACTAATCGGTATTTCAAGAAATGATTTCCGTGTATCATGCCAATGCTTTTTAATAATGCACCAACTCTCGGTAACTAGGTTCGGGGTGTTACATTAACGTAAACATAAAATCATAGGTTAGTCATGGTAGTGGGAAATATTGTTCATTCCATACATGTCACAACAATGAATCCTGCCACATTTCTGGGAAAATGTAAAAAAGTACCTCGTTAAGAAAATGATAGGATGGTTAATATTTAAAAAAATTACATAACATTTAAACATGTGTAATGATTACATTATAAAATCATATAATAATATTAAAAATATTTTTAGAAATCATGATTTGGAATAGAAAATCATTTCGACCAAAGAGAGAATTAAAGTTTGTTTTCTATTAAATAATTCTTTTGGTATCATGAGTACATGAAGAGAGTAAAATTTATGTAACAATTATATTAAATATAAATAAATAGATGAAAAGAAATTATTATATTTCACGAGATATAGAAAATAATATTTCATCAATGGGAACATAATCATAAACAATCCTGATAAATAGTGAGATTGTAAAACAAAACCTTTACGACATTGGTATCTTTCCAAAATCTCCAATTATCCATCAGCAAACTAGCTCCCAGTATCTGAATACAACAACTAGCCCTCGCAGTACCCCACACTTCTTTAGTAGTAATCCCCAAAAAATAGTAGCATGGTCTACTACAGTAGCACTAACACCATCGAAAATCCCTTGGAGAAACCATCACTTTAACTATATGCAATCCACATCAACATGTCGTACACCACCAAGCCAAACTGCTCCAGCACCAATATGCACTAATTACCATCACTCCCCCACCAATGAAATAGCGTGAAATCAGCTATCCAACCAAATCCATGACATAGCTCCTCACTCCATCTTCCACCCCCAACTCAAGAACCCATCCCCACCCCCAAGGTCCACATCATTGACACCCAACATCCATACACCCAACAACCAGCACAAAATAACATCTTAACCATGAAATCCAGTATCAACCATCCCCTTCACCAGAAATCATATTACCAAGAGGGAACAATCCATATCACATGACACCACATTAAGAAACATCTTGTCCACCCATTTCAATCAGCACAACATCCCCCTCCAACAGATCTCTCAACAAGAGGAACAACACTAGCATCCAACAAGAGCTACAACACAACCAACTTCAAACTCACAGCACCCACCCAGCCTCAACCAATCAAGAACCAGCCAACCATGAATCTGCATCTGAATAGCAGGACTCCACCATCGCTAATCAGAAACAAGATCCCCGATTATCTCTCCATGCATTACAACCTATCCATCGACTGATCCAGAAATCACCTGATACAAAAGATGAGAAACTACATGTAATCCTCTAATCGGAGTCCTACAACAGTCAATAAAAGAAAGAATGATGGTCGATGAACAAATGAAAACCAGAAGAACTAAGAACATTGAAGAAACAAACCAAATGGCATCATCATACTGAATAACCTCAATAATCACTGAAAATAGTGGACCACATGACGCATAAAAGATGCCGATGAGCCTGGAATAGAGACTGGGACCTTCAACCATCTCTCCAACGATGAAGCCCACATTAACCAAGTGACTAGCCCAACCCCTGTGAAGAAGGACCACCAAAAGAGGTGGACCAAAAATCTAATGATTATGTTCAGTAAGATTGATCTAGACCAAAGAAGTATCCCCCAACCATCAAACCGATGACACATCATGTGCAACTATCATGGAACCAAAAAGAAACATCGGCCTCTGGAACCATTCAATGATCCACAAGCATATGAAAATAGTAGAAAAATGATACACTACAAGGACTATAAATATCCCAGTAACAATACACATGAACCACATTGAACAAGTGATAATTAAAACAACAGAACAATAAGAAAATCAGAATAAGAAAGGTGACATAGTTGTACATCTGACCACACTCTAACATCGAACACCTAATCGTACCAGTGAAAACATGATGACCAAATGTGCATGGACTTGACCCACACCAACAACAAGAAACCCAATGTCACCATTGTGCCATCCATGGAGACTTGTGACAACACCCACCTCACACACTGATGCAACCCTATGATGGTGAAGTCAAACAACTATATTCCTCCAAGAAAGAGAGATCCTCCAAACTAGGAATGATGAAGAAGCATCATCCAACAAGGAACCCATAAGAGAACCCCATGCTCCATAAGGCAGAAACCATAAACCCAATCATCCATTGAGAACACCCATGAGAACACCAATTCCAAAAGAAATCATGTCTTAGAAACAAAATGATAACATCCTTGAATAAAAATTAATTGATGCAAAAGTATCCCCAAGAACAAAACTGGCAAGAGAGAATCACAACATGCTTCCACTAACTATAGACCTGCTAGAGAAACCCTAATCCAAAATCACTAATGATCAGAAAAAAACTAGGAATCCGTGTTCAAAAATAAATTAGAAGATATACTATGATCATGGGATTGATGTCGAGTTGGTTGTTTTATTTTTCTCTGGTTTAATTCGGGGAGTGTTGTCAACCATTGAGGATTTTTATCACTTGTATGTGGAATGACTCGGTGGAGTGAAGAATGATGTCTTGGGCCTTGGTTTTGCTTCATTTTTCTATTTTTATGGCCTCCAGGAAGGAAGTTTCACCCTATAGGTGATCCTCTTTTACATCAATTACCTTTACATCTATATACTATTTCAATTTTCTTTTCAAAAAATAAATTTTTTATATTTTGAATTATAATCCCCACGATTTCAATAAAGAGATATTTATAATTTCATCTCAAAATTATCTTGAAAATTATCAGAATATATATTCCTGGTATTTTTATACACCACACTATAGAAATAGGTGGTGTATAATGGATGTGTCCCATAGAAATAAATTTGAGACGAATATCCCATACCTTTAGTCTAGACATCCATTTTTTACATTAGATCCTATTATATAACAAATATATGTTTATTATAAATCTATTAAAATTACATAATAAGTTATGTAATAATCTATATTATTTACGTATTATGTTTTATTAATAATTTATTATCAATTCCATGTGAAAATAAAATTTATGTTAATAACTCCATGGTTTTTCATGTATGTTTTGGAATGATATTTTTTATTATTTTACACTGATTATGTTAAAATAATAACAATAATTTTAACCATGGTATAAATATCATATATATTCATTACATATTTATTTAATATTATCCTTTAATTTTTGTGAATGAAAACGGCTTAAAATGTTCATTGAGATGGTAGGTCATATATATAATGAAACCTATTTCCATATTCTTGATAGAGAGAATTAAAGGAACATAAACAATATGTCACCATTATATTGTCATTATGATTCCATATATATTAATATATTCAATAAATTTATCCTTATCACCTTCAGTATAGAGGGAATTTGAAAATTGAATCACATCGCTTCGCAAGGTGGTTTCCCACTGTATACACAAAAACCGTTATTTTATTCCCATGAATTTGAATGAAGGGATATTTATGTGATATTGTAATTATATAAGTTTACTAATATCATAAATATCATATAAAAATATTATTTTCATCATTATATTCATATATGATAGGTGGTGATTGAATAAAAATTACATCAGTTCCCAAGGCAATAGTCAACCATACAACCGATCGACGGTCTCATTTTCCATTTGATTGAATAGGAGAGGGATATATGTTATTTATTTAACATATCAACATAACATTATGTGGTAGGTATTGGTTTTAATATATTATAATATTTTTACATGAAATAATTTTGTGGGAGAAAGAATAATATAAGATGAAAGGTTATTAATTTTACCTCTTCTCCATATAATCTCTTTAGGATTATAAAACATATTTATTCAGAGGGTTTCATAATCAAAATAATTCCTTTATGATATGTGGGGGGAATTATGGTAGGTTTTGGGGTAATAATTTTATAAGAAATGTTTTTTTATGTGTAAATAGGGGATGAGTGTGGGTTCACTATTATAAGTGGGGGAGAGGACATACATTTAATTTTTGAAATGATGAATTTGTAACCACATTTTTTAATTTAAAAAAGTATAAAAAATGGATCATTATAGAACCTATTATGTTATAATATATAAATGATTACCTATAATAGGAATAGAACAATTCATTTGGTCATTTTTTTATTATATTGTTAATTTAACCCCCCCCCCCCCCCCCCCCGTGTGAGATTCTTGTCTTCCCCGTAATCACAGTAATTAATCATTACTGTTTTTACTATTAAGTGTGAAACAATTATGTTCGACATATTATATAGTATATATTTTTATTATTCCAAATATGGAACATAATTTTAAAAAGTCAATTCAATGATGTGTAAGAATTTAATTTAAAATTAATCTTGGATATTTGATGAAAAATCGGTTTCCCAGAAAAAACATTCAAATGTTCATAATGTTTTAATATAAAAATACGATATGAAATTGATTCTAATGGAAAATGTTGGATTTATTATAATTTTTTTACTCATTTTACTTTTATTACATTTTGTAATCAAAATTTTATATTATATATTCTTCAAATTAAATGGTTTTTTCAATGAAAACAAGTATTTATCACTATTCGTCGAAAAATTAATATTTTCACAAAATTATATAAAATTCAAAAAAATATAATTTTGGAATTTTTATTATAAAAATGAAGTTTTTCTATTCATATATATTTTATATTACTTTGAATAACTAATTATATTTTTTTCACAAAAGGCAATAAAAACATATTTTGAGAAAATATATTTTTAAATAAAATTACTAAAATTACTAAATTTTATGTCCATGCCTATCAATACATTATCAATATCATAATTTATTATACCTACATAATGAAATTTTGTTCTTCCTATTCATACTTTAATAATTCACGAAAAGTTTATAATTATCATGTATAAATAATAATATCCATAGAATATTGTGGTTCATTAAAACTGAATTTTTCGAGTAATGCTAGAAATCCAATAAATTAAATTTATTTGAAAAATTCTAACATAGAATGAATGGGTATTACATTATATCCCCTTAAAATTTATTTCTCCCAATATATTCTATTAATTGGGTATAAATAATTTACGACACAATTACCACATTACATCCTCGGGTTCCTACGCTACTTACTCAAATAAGTGGCTTAACAACAAATCAATGACTAGCTAAGTGGTATTATTTCATAGATCTTTGATTATATGATCTATGATATCAAAAAATTATTCCTCATAAGATCGTTACTTCTACAGTATTGATCTGTATGAGTTAAGAACATTTTATGGATCATATATGTGCTTCCAGAGAAGAGATACATGGAACAAATCGTGAACCTGCGAGTGTATCAGTGGAAGGGAAAAGCGATAAGATATATTGCCGATTCAATCGATATTTTCAAAGGGAATGATATAACAAGGTCAGAGTTTTTCAATCATCAAAATTCCATTATAATCATCCATATTTAATCACAAAGAAACACCTTCTCATCGGCTAAAAATAAAATATAACATTTTTGATTATCAGTATAACATTTATATCAACATTGGGCCACCATTATTTGTCATAGAATATCTCTAGATTTCTCTACCATCTCATCAGCCAACTCTAGTACCAATATATTTCATTCACCTAAAACATCGCAACACATTGGATATATGAATTTTTTTCAATATAAGTCTTCAGAAGTATCCATTAAAATGAATGTGTGGAAGATATTGATGTATGGAAATTCAACTTGAGGAATGTTTTTTTTTTCACAACCCTCTTTGGAATAAATAGATAAATATTATAGCATATCCTCTATGGTCTTTCTTTGTCGCTCTGACTTTTCGTATTTCAGAGGACGATACAATGTGTTGAAACTCGATTCTATATAATGGACATAATGAATACTTCTCCCAAACATCGAGGTAATATTCTTATCCAAATTAGATACATTAGTATGTGGTACTTCATGAAAAATTACCACATCCTTCATTTATAACTAAGAAAAATGATAAATATAAAAACATTATTTTATAAAAATGAATTGGTGTATCTATGTCATAAGAATGATGACAACCCTAATAACATTGTTTCCTTTAGATGTTTTGTGGACTCTATTGACAACAACTAGGTTAATATTTTCCCATCTCCACTAATGTATATGTAATGGTTGTAACATACCATAATAAATTTGACTATCTACCATAATTTTTTGAAATACCAAGAATTGATAGGAAAAATCTTTGATATCTCTCTTAATTACATCATAAGAAAAATACTAATTCAAAAAAATTTACATCTACATACATTTAGGATTATTATAGAATGAAGAATAATGAGCTTCCTCTAATAGACAATAAGTCAAATGTTGTATGGTTTGAACACACATACATGGTACCTAACCATTACTATTCTATAATAATAAATGTAGAAATCAATATCATTTTCACCTTCTTATATAGTTATATATTTTCCATCAATATCTCTTTAGTATACTATTTTATAGTTCGTTGAATTCATATTTGAGGATGATAAGATGTGTCCCCTCCCTTCAATATTTAAAGATACATCATTTTATATCAAATAAATATTTGATATTTTATTTTTATTTTTATCATGGATAAGCAATCCAGATCCTTCCAACTCAAGAATCATCTAACATATTCCCTTTCATATTGTGGTAATGTATTGAGAAATCAAAATTTTTAATCAGATCCAAACATCTTCTATGGAACATCATCAACACCTTTTGGGTGAATATATACTATAATATTTTTTGATCAATATATATATATCTTAAATTACAACCTATTGATAATTCTTCTATAATATTAATGAAAAATTTACTCCAACTAACTCCAAATCAAATGTTGGGCAATTTTACTCATGAAACATAAATTACCATAAAA
Organism: Viscum album; assembly: GCA_963277665.1. Taxonomy (NCBI): domain Eukaryota; kingdom Viridiplantae; phylum Streptophyta; class Magnoliopsida; order Santalales; family Viscaceae; genus Viscum; species Viscum album. The sequence continues at coordinate 1,025,826,827 of OY728121.1, read as the reverse complement.
CATAAGATAAAACAATGAAATTATGTTTGAAAAAGAATTATAATCCCAATATGGATACATAATTATATATTAAAAATCATTCTCCACTATAGGGTAACAAAGGTACAGGTGTTCTAAAAAATCATCTCTTTAAGTCCATGAAATTTTCCTTGCATTCATCTGTCTGGTGGATCATAACTCACTTCTAAGTAAACATGGTTAGGGGATTAGATTTTCAGGATAAATTATATAAAAACCATTATTAAATCACTATTTACAATGATATATATATATTTTGGGGGATGTGAAATGTCCCTTTATAAAAAAATCATTTAATTAACATATATAGTTATGAAATTCACAATAAGTTGCAACATAGGTCAAAGAAGGCATTATAATGAGTACTTCTCATTGGTCAAAACCCCATCCCTTTTGACACCAGTTGTCACATTCTAGTACAATCTATCATACCCTTTATGGAAGTATAAAAATAATTGAACCAACAAGGATAGCTTCCAAATAAAATATTAATGCAACGTGAATGTGAAAATACCACATCCTTATAAACCAAATCATTCTATACTCAAATCCTCATTAATTCATGTCAATAATTATATGCGTAAACCTCCCTCAACCAAAAAAATTATAAATAAATAACCATGGGAAAATTATAATATTTTATATATAGTGAACCACACTTTTCATATATAGATATCACATCTTCATAGAAAAATATTCATTACATAACATAATGATCCTTAAAATAATAATTTAAATCTAGTCCCCGTAAAATCATGGGAACCATAAACAACTGGTTTATTAGAGTTCTGCATCATCTCCCACTTTGTTCAACATAACTATTTTAGTTTTTAGATATATCATAAAAAATAACATTCCCCATTACCTGGGTAAGTAAATCGTAAGAAAGGTAAGCTACAATGCTCAGTAAGGGAAATAAAGTGAGATATCAATTATCACATTCTCATAACATAACCATAATGGAATCATAATATGGGAATAACATTTGAAATAAATAATATTCATATTATATAATATAAACAAGAGTCCTGACATAAATCTTGGTAGTTAATAAGACATGAATCATGAATGAATTAGAGAATATAAACCATGAGAAAATATAATTAGTATAAGTCAATGATTTCTGGAATAAAAATAATTACAGAAAATTGTATGTCAAGACTATATAAAAACACATTCATAAGATGTTTCTCTTGATATGAAAACCCATGTAACTACTTTGAGCTTAATATGGCGTCCCATGTGACAGGTTTTGGGCTTGGAATAACCTCTTGTGTAACATATCTTTGTCTTGGATCAACCTATTGTGTGCCCTATTTTGGTTATTGGAGAACCTATTGTTTACCCTTTGAGATCATAATGAATTAATAATTATCTATTACATTATATGGATATATATTCCCCACCCATCCCTGAATATAATGTGACAACTATCATGGGTTTTAACGTAACCACCGCCCTTTTTTGTAATGTATCCACTTTCACATAATGAAAATCATACATAAATGTGACACAAGTTCATAACACATTCAAAATATCAAAACTCTTTAAAAGAAATGGGTTTTATAAAATATTCATCATATGATAACACCTAAAAATAAATGAATTTCAAAGACAATTCATCATAGGGAACTCTAGAGAAACAGAATAGGTTTCATGAATTTTTTTTAATAATAATGATAACCCACATTGAGAAAGATTAATGGTGGTATAATTTAATAATATCCCTAGTAAATTTTAAGTAACATCAAGGAATGTCATCTTATATTGAAATAATTTTTAAATATCTCTTGGAACTTTTCTCTTGGAAAATACCATTTTTACTTAAAGTTTCAAATATAAAATATAAAAAATAAACATTAATATAAACGAAAATATTTTAAATAAAAATAACCATTTAATATTGTAAGTTAATCTTTAAATCATTTAGTTTTTGTGGAGGCAGGTAATACTATTCATGATTTACATGTTAATAGAATGATTCAATAAAAACATTCAGGGAAAAAGTCAAAAGTACCTCATTCGGAAAATGATAGTACAATTCCTTTCAAACCATTTGGTATAAAAATAAATCATGTGTAAAAAATAATTTAATATTCATTTATGAATATTAAAAACATTATTCAATTATATTATAATAAATGGAAATTCATGAGAAAGTATTATTGACTGAAGAGAAAAATAATGAATGTTATCCATAGAAACATCTAGTTGGTATCTCGAGTAAATAATGAGATGGTAAAAGGATAGAAAAAAATTATTCTCAAATAATAAATTTATGTGAATAATATTCGTGATTTTGTTGTGTGATTGATGCTATGATTTTATAATTGAAAAAATAATCTTAAACAATCCTGATAAATAGTTAGCTTATAACATATAACCTTTGGCACATTTTTTTATTTTGAATCATATTTCCCATGAAATATATAATCATATGTGGATATTTATCTGTAAAATTCATAATGATAATTAAGATAAAAAAATCATTTTAATTATATACATCACAAAAAATAAAAAATTGGTGTACATGTCGTGTGTCCTATGAAAATAAAACCGAGATGAAAATCCATTACCTTAAGTCTTGAGATAAATTGTACATGTTAGAACATCCATTATAATAAATATTTGTCTTTTATACACATATTCTATAATTATAAATATATATATCAAACCATATATGATTTTCCTATCACCTTTTATTACCTTTTAATTAACAATTCATTGTTAAAATCATGTTTTTGGTAAAAACCTATTTTTTCATGTCTGTATTGATTTGGTATTGTTGGTTGTTTTACTTTTTACATTATTTCATCATATAAATAATTATAATTATTATATAAATATCATATATATTGAATAAATATTTATTTATAATAAACATATAGTGGTAGATAAATAAAATGAATTACACCATTCATGGAAACGTTAGGACATACGTATGAATGATTGTGGTTTCCTTTTTATTGATGGATGGAATGATTTGAAGGTAAATAATATATCACAATAAAAAATTAATTATTATGAAATATATACCACATATATTAATTAAATTTTACACTATTACCTTCCATGTATAGTGTGAGTGAATAAAGAATCACATCACTTCATGAGTATGTAGTCTTTCGTACACACGAGCGACATTATCATATTCTTAGGGAAAGGAATTTGAGGAGGTGTATGAAATATTTTAAATATAGAATTATAATAATATCATAAATTCATATATATATATATAATCAATCTTTATATCCAACCATAAGAGGCAGTGAGGGAAAATGAATTACATATTTTTATAAGGATGGTGTCCACCATAAACAACATCAAAGATTTCATTTCCCATTTGATTGAAGTGGAGATGGATATAGTTTTTAAATTAACATATTAACATCTCAATATATAGGAGATATAATTTTTTATAATATCATTATTTTTTACTATGATTTCAATGATGTGGAAGAATAAATAAAACGGAATAAAAGGTTAAGAATAATACATCTTCTTCTGAGAACCTCTTTTAGTGTATACTTAAATATTTTATAGGAGAGTTTAAAAAACATTTAATATCTCCTAGATTGTGGGGAGGGATGTATGGAATGTATCTTTAATGGTACTGGCTAAAATGATGGGTTTTGAAATTATTAAGAGTAGGGGAGAGGGTTTGGCCTTTTATAATTGGGAGACAGGACACACTTGGATTTTTTTAAATAAAAAAGTTGGACCCACATTTTAAAGTTGTAAAATCCTCCAAATGGGTACATTATAGACCCATAAATGGGATATGGTTGAAATATATCCATAATATTGGAATATATATGTGTTTAGGCTATTTTATCCCTTATATTTTGAATATTACCACATGGTAAAACAGTTTTAACCTTATCTATTGTAATTAATTATTTATGTTTTTATAAATCATATAGAAAAAAAATTTGTTGACCTTGTTATATAATATTAGTTATTTATATTCAAAATATTTAATAAATTTATTCAAATTTAAATCATATAATCTTTAGAATTTAATTTAAATCTATCCTTGTAGTCGCAATAAAATAAGTTTTTTTGTAAAGAGAAAACAATAATGATTTTAAATATCAAGATTCAATTTGAAATTGATTCTAATGAAATATATTTTATTAATAAAAATTTAATTGAAATAAGTGTACTTTTTAACCAATATTTTTAAAAAACCTTATAAATTATTTAAATGAATATGTATTTTTTAATGAAAATCATTATTTTTCAATATTCATAAAAAACAAAAATCACATAAAAAATATTAAAATAGCAAAATAATATAATTTTTATAAGTTAATTTAAAATATTATGTTTTTTATGAAATAAATTATCTATATTTTGAAAATATATTATTATATAATCAAAAAAAAATTCCTTATTTACAAAAAAAATATTTTATTTTCCTTTTAATGACATTAATGAAAATTAAGTTCACACCAATCAATACGATTTCATTATAAAAAAAATTTGAATTAATTTTTTTTAAAAAACAATCCATAACACAATGTTTAGTGGTTATTCTATAATAATCATGTTCAAATAATAATATTAATTGAATAATATCATTCATTTAAAATCAGTGATTCATGTAACAAAATATATCATGGATAAAAATTCATTTGATATAAAACAAATTCAAACAATATTATATTGTTACATTATACCCCATTTGAAACGAAATTTTACATCCAAAATTCATCACTTTGATAAATTCTGGGAAGGTCACATATGCTTAATTTAATCCTTAGGTTCCCATATAGCTTTTTCTAAAAAGTGGTTTTTCCAGAAAACATTTACCAACTAACTTTGATGTTTTGCGGAATGTTTTATATATGACCTAGAATCCCCACCAGTGGTTCCTCATAAGAAAGATATTTTTCAAGTAGTATGGAATCTTAGTTCCTTACATGTGATTGATGTGGTATGTATTATATTTAGAGAGAAACAACGAACACATAGAGTACCCAAGAGACGTTCAGTTGTTTCTAAATGAAAAAACGTTATTGTCCCTATATGGTCAAGAATTTCAAAGGGACCAAAATACCCTGGACATTATTTTCCATTTTTTATAAAACTAATTAACATAGTCACAAAGGAAATCCACAAAAACACATTCTACCAAACTTCAAAATCAAGATCATGTCAATGATTATAACAATATTGTTCTAGTGTTCATTGTTTTTCCCTAATGTGCTGGTTGATGGATCTAGCCTTCTCAATTTAGGTCCTAATAACATTCATTCTTGAACATCATTCCATCATGATGGATCGGTACAAATATTTATATAGATAGCTTCATAAGGAAACATCTAAATACTATATTTACAAATATTGTATTAATAAAATTCAACAAGATTTAGGTCATGATACTATCAACTTTGTAATCCATATAAAAAGATATCAGTTTATTCTATAGGGTTTGAATTGATCTCACAGACTTACGATATATATATTGATGATACATAGGGCTGAAACTCAATTTTTTATCAAGGGATTTCTGATAAATTTCTTAGGACTTCATGGTAAGCATCAGATCCTAATCAAATACAATAGAATGTGGAACTCCTATGATCTATAACAATTCCAAAATTTACATTTCGGAAGGCTAATATAGAGAAAACTATTCTCTCATTGAAATCGAGTGTGGTGACTATTAATGGTTATTGAATACAAACCATATTCAATTTTGTACTTTATATGTATTAGGGACTCTGATGAAAAACTAAATGGTGTTTTTATACCATTTACCACATGGTATTTATAAGGACTAGAACCTCAAACCCAGGTTCGAGCCTTACAAATGTTGTATACATTTTTTAGTACAAAAGAAACTTGAATAAATACATAGCATTAAATACAAAAAAGGATCTTTTAACAGTATTGTGTTTTGAAAATGAAGTACATTACTTAATCTACAACCAATTGAGAAAATTGACAGTTAAATAAATTATGATTCTCCAGCACTCTGCATCTATAAAATAAATTTCATTATAACTCGACTGGTTAACCTATAATAGTGTTTTAAAAATATAGGGCGAACATAAAATTCCTAGTAAGGGAGTTTTGAAATTAACTGATATAATTATTTCTAAATCATTTCTTGAATATAAAATTACATACCATCCAATAGATTCCTTCAACACATACGTATACATGTATAGGAAAGTAATGATTCAAAAAATATTTATATTTGGAAAGCCTTCGGGAATTTTTCTTTGAAAATATTAATTTTTTTATGGGTCATTAAAAATACATAGCACTCCATGTCTAAAATCCACACATAAGGCCACTAGTCAAAACTATGACATATGGGTTCACTCCCCGTAACATCACACAATCTAAGAGTTCCCATTTTTCGAAAACATTTTCCCACAAACCAGCCTTTCTCATCTCTTACCCAAAACATTTCAAATATACATAAATATTATTATTTTCCATCAAAGAAAATATTCTTACTTATCACATGTCATCAAAATATTCTCAAATTATTATAAAATCATTTTAGCGGGAATCTCATGAATTGAAAACCCCATTTTTTACTTTAAAAATATAACTTCATGATACATGGATTTAAGGCTATGCATGTTCAAAAAATGCTAGGAATGTCACATATGAGCGCGATGGTTGTCATATCTATCTATGCATGACATGAAAAAAGTTAAATTTGAATTTTCTAACATGAAATTTTAACATGTTTCATAATTTCACATAAAATGATAATATTTATGTTATGAAATTTGAGAAAACAATGTTTTTATAAGATTTTTTAGATAAATAGTAAACATTAGTTTGGAGATTGACAAACACCATTTATAAATTCTAAATAAAAGAGAAGGAACAACCATAATTAAGTTGTTAATACAAAATTTCATATATATGTATGTATATATATATATATAATATATGTATTCATGTCTATGGTTTTTATCCACAAAACTCTTTCAGGATTTTAAATCAAGAGTCATCTTATGTGAACAACCCCAAAAAGGGATGATAAATATGCGTATATGAGTCTATTTTCATACATGAACACAAATATACCCATATATACCCATATGTGTTTATATATGTATACACATCACCCGTATATCATCAATCATTGAAAACCAAGATAATCACAAAGATAAATAAGTTCATAGAAATAAAATTAAGTATAAAGTCACCATTTACATATTTATATACATTTATACTGACAATATTATGCTAAATTTGTGTATATAAACATGTATATACACATATATGTGAAATACATTGAATAAAGATCATAACATCTTAAGACAAATAAAACCCATATAACTATAATATTTTATAAAAAATAGATCTTTTAATTCATGAAAACATATCACAAATAGATTTTGGATTATAAAGACATGGTTTCATATTTATATACATTTATATATATATATATATGGTTATGAAACCAAATGAAAATTGTAAAATATAACCCTTACATAGTTCAGATCAGCAGAGGGATGAGGTTTTTCAAGAACCATGAGAGATAGAGGATGACAGATGAAATTCTCGAGTAGCAATTGGGTGTGAAAAGTGATGTTTTAAAAAAACCAAAGTATCAATTGATGATCTAAAAAGACAAAAGGCAATAAAAAATTGTTGATTTGTGAAAATTATATGTGAAATAGGTTTAACTGACACCCCAAACTATAAAAATGAAGAGATGAGGGGAATCCAAGTCAGGGATGGTGATTTATGGCTTAAAATAACACCACCCATGGGAAAAACGAAGAGGCCGAAGCTAAAGGGGTCGTGGAGAGGGTGGAAATGGAATCAAAGGAAATTAGAGGTGAAGAGGGGCCGGTGGATACAAGGCGCGATGGGGACTGGTATGACTCAAGGAGGAATAAAAAGGGCAAAAAACAGATAGCGTGGATCATGTTTTATCCGACCTAGGGGTAAGTATTAACCCTAAAAAATTAACAAAGGGTTTTATGCGGTTGCATAATGGATGTGTAGGATGTAGTCGCGGATCTGGTCGAATGGCCCAGGATGATCCACACATATTAAAAATAATGGATGGCTAGAATTATATCACTGTGAGATCAGGCAGCCTTGGGTGATCACACATATTAAAAAAGGTTGAATGGTCCATATTTGGTGAAGCATGATTAGAGAATTGAGAAAAAATGCGATAATTGTGGCGGTGGGGCTTCAAACATGGTACCGGCACCGATGGTCTGGATCTCACGTGGTGAGATCGAGCGTCTGAGATAACACACTCCGAAAAAATATTTGTCCCACATTAGAACTGCACAGATCCCAGAGTTTCCTTATAAACCTTGGTTTGCGGCCCTTTTGTATGATGACACATGAACACACACCATGGGTTCCTTATACATGGTATCCCACCGTGGGCGCTCATCCCACCCAATTCACACCCTCTCTCGTTGACTATTTCATGACATTGGTTACCCTATGTCCAGCTTGTTCTTCACCTTACACACAGGCATGCTCCTACATTGGTCAAGTGATGTGTTAAGCACCCACCCGGACCTTGATGACTTGTCTAATAATGCTTCCCTCAGTTGGTGGGTTCTAATCCTTTTTTAGTAAACAATTTATTACATAAATTTTACAAAATAAAAAAACCATATATGTTTATACGTTTAACTTAAAGAATTATTTTTTTTCCTGCTTTTGTACATTGGTTTCCCATTATTGTCATTTATATGGTTACATTACTAGTAAAAAATTTAAATGATAGTAAATTTAAATTTATATTAGATTTTTAAAACACCCACAATTAAAACACCAATGATTTAAAAAAACGTGAATACCCATGATTTATATTTTAAAATATAAACATTAAATAATAATCAAATATTAAAACCATAAATCATATTTAACCTAAAATGTTAATTTAAACATTAAAAGAATTTAACATTAAAACACATAATGTACCCCATGGCTATAAAACATCAACGATTTCCTAAAAACCAAATGGCTATTATAACTATCATTTTAAGCCGTATAAATACCCATTCAAGGTATTAAAAGGATCAAATACTATTTCTTTCTTCAACAGAATGGTTCTCTATATTTCATTGACTCTTAGTATTTTTTCTATATGTCTTGACATATTGTTTTTTCTTAAAACCGATCCATGGGATGTCAACTACTCTATCAACCTTATTGTTGTTCTTCATAGTCTTCTATTTATTATACTAGGTCATGAGATGAGCTTCATTGAGTAGTTTTTATCCATTGTAATAATGTAGTAGATTTGTATTTGTTTAAATAAAATATTTCTTTTTGTACATAGTGTATTTGAAATAAAAACACACCAATTAAAACATGAATAATAATATAATAAAACTAAAAATATTATTTTTATAGTTATAATTATGTTGGGGCAGTAACATTCTCCCCACCATAATGGAATTTCACCCTCGAAATTCGCTTACTCACACCAACCCACCAGCATAAGACCCTATGACATCCTGTTTGTGGTCCTACAAGAAAAATAACTTTTTTAAATTTAAAAATGGAACAAATTTAAAAGGTAAATATCATTAATTGAAATGTAAACATCTAAGTTATAACTTATCCATGTTCAAAACCATGAACTTTTCCTCCCAGTCAACGTGATTCCTATGTTTTTTTAAATTTGAATTTCCTTAGCCCAAATACACTTTGATTAGGAAGGTTTAAACTCATGGATATAGAATTAGGTTCCCAAGGAGTGGCATGGGCAGTGTAGATCTCGGAGAAATCAGAGTGGACTTAGTCTATATAAACCATTCTGCCTACCTCATTTTTAAATGGTCTGATATCATTAATTGTCCCATATATAGTATAGTTCAAGATGTGGAACATTCATGCTTCACGGAGGTCACCCTCTTCTAAAGCCTCCAGGAAATCATATAGTGACAGGTAGTTCTCATACAATGTAAAACATTTAAAAATGGTATCATAATATTTCCCCTTATATGAGTGGAAGGAAAGTTGTGCTCCTATCATGCGAAAATAAACAAAACGTGGCCCTTAGAAGAGACGAGGGGTTTTTGAGGTGGCAGAAGCCTCGTAGAGATGTTTACAAGACAAAATGTGGTTTGCGAAAGGCCGCTATTCTTCTAAGCATGATTCTTCAACTATGGCCTCAAGGATATTAGTAGGAAGAGATTAGAGATTTGTTGGTGAGCCATCAACTTCCATATGAGAAATAAATTTTTATTCTGGAAAACATAACTAGATTAGTAGTTTCATTATAATTTTCCAAATTTAACTAAACCATTCCTCTGATACCGCTTATAAATACCCAAACCCAAAACCTAGGTTCGTACCATAAAAATGATGTATAATTTTCTTTTTTATAAAATAAACATGAATAAATACACATCATTAAATACAATAGAGGATATATTATGTGTCTAGGATCTAGAAAATTTGATACATGACTTAATATAAAACAATGTGAAAAAATTGAAAATTAAATAAATTATGATTCTTCGGCGCTCTTCATCCATCATAGAAATTTCCTCATATATTTCTTACTAAACCTATGAAAGTGTTTATAAAATGCAAGGTGAGCATAAATTTCCCTATAAGGGAGTTTTAAAATTGACTAATATAATTATTTCTAAATAAATTCTTAAAAATATAAGTATGTACCTTCAAATAGATTCTCTCAACACTTGAGTCTACATATATAAGAAAATAATTTTTCACTAAATAATTATATTTCTAAAGCCATATGAAATTCTTATTTGAAAATATTATTTTTCTATGGGTTATTAAAAATCATTTGTATTCCACGTCTAAAATCCATAAATAAGTCCACTAGTCAGAACTATGACATACGTGTTCAGTCCCCGTAACATCACACAATCTAACAGTGCCCATTCTTTGAAAAAAATTTCCCACAAATCTGCCTTGCTCTCTTACCCAAATCATTTCAAATATAAAAACTTATTATTATTTTCCTTAAATTAAAATAATCATTCTTATCACATGTCATCCATATTTTCTCAAAATATTCTAAAATTATTTTAAGGAGAATCCCTTGATTTGAAATCCCCATTATTACTTGAAAACTGCAATTTCATGATACATGGATTTAAGTGCATGGACGTTCAAAAAATTACATGAATGCCACATATGAGCTTGATGAGGGTCATATCTATCTATGAATGACATCATAGAATATGTAGTTTCAAGTTCATGCATGATTTGATAACTTGTTTCATAATTTCAAATAAGATAATAAGATTTTACATATTATATTTGAGCAAACAAGGTGTTTAGAAGATTTTTTTTGTAAACACAAATAATTGGTTTGGAGATTTAAAACACCATTTATAATTTCTAAATAATAGAGAAGGAATACTCAAACATAAGTTTATTACAATCAATTTCATGTATATGTGTATATATATATATATATATATTTATATATATATATATATATATATCTATACATTTGTGTATATGGTTTTTATACCCAAATTCATTCACGATTATAAAACAAGAATCTTCTTATGTGAAATACATAAAAAAGGGTTGATAAATATGTGTATATGAGTTTATTTTCATGAAGGAACACCCATATACCCATATATACATATATGTGTTGATATATGTATGTAATTCACCCTTATATCATCACACTTTTAAAACCAAGATAATCCCAAATATACATAAGTTCTTAGAAATAAAATTCAAGACAAGGAAACCCTTACATATTTATATACATTTTTACATAAAATAATAATCCATATATGTGTATATATGCATGTACATACACATATATGTGTAAAAATTTGAATAAATATCATAACCTGTTAAGAAAAATAATACACTTATAACTAGAAGATTTAAGAAAATAGATCTTTTAAATCACAAAAGATTATCACATATGGATTTTGGATTAGAAGAAATGGTATTACATTTATATAAATTTTTATATTTGTAAATATATATATAATTGTATGAAACCAAATGGAAATTATAAAATATATCCCTTTCATGGTTCAGATCAGGAGAGGGATGAGGGTTTTCATGAACCAAGAGAGATAGAGAGCTTGACAGATGAAAATTTCGAGTAGCACTAGGGTGTGCAAAGTGATTTTAAAAAAAACCAATGTTTAAATTATTGATCTAAAAATACTGAAGCTAATCAAACAAAAATATTTATTGGCACAAATTATACATTAAACAGGGTTAATTGATACATCAAAGAATAAAAATGAATAAATGAAAGGGGTATGAGTTAGAGATTGTGATTTTTGGCATAAAATAACACCACCCATCGAAAAAATGAAGAGGCCAAAGATAAGGGGGTCATGGAGAGGGTGGAAAATAGAATCATCGGAAATTAGAGGGGAATAGGGGATAGAGACTACAATGTGCGATTGGGAATGGTATGACTCAAGTTGGATGAAGGAGGGAGAAATAACTGACAGCTCAGATGAAGTTTGATCTGATCCAAGGGATATTATTAACCTTAAAAAATTTAACAAAGTGTTTTATGTGGATGGATAATGGACGACTAAGATACAGTCATGGATCTGATTGCATGACCTAGGTTGATCCATGTTTTTTAAAAACAATTAATGCTTGGGATTAGATCAGAGAGATATCAGATGACTTTGGGAAATCGTGCATTTTAAAAAGGCTGAACGGTCCAGATCTGGTGATGCCAGATCTGACGGTTGAGAAAGACAAGGTGATAGAGTTGTGGATGTGGGGGTTCGAACAGGGTTTTGGAGTAGACATTCTGGATCTCACATTGAGAGATCGAGTGGTTGAGATCGCGTGCTGCAAAAAAATGATTTCCCGACATCGAAATTGCAAGATCCTGGAGATACCTTATAAACCATAGTGTGTGGAGGTTATGTCCGATGACACAAGTACATGAACCATGGGGTCATTATACATAGGAACCTGTCATGGGTGCTCAATCTACCCTCTGAACACCCTATCCAATATGTGATATAGGAGAATCAATACTTAGCTCGTGCCTCTCCTTACAGACAGGATTTCTCCTACACTACTCAAGTGATGTGCTAACCACCAACACAAACCTTGTGGGCTTGGACTAGAAGGCTTCCCTCGGTTCCTTGCTACTAAGACAATTTTTTAGTTAAATTTTTATTAACTAAATATTAAAAAATACAAAAATATGTATATAATTATATTTTTAACCAACATAATTATTTATTTTCTTGTTTATGTATATTGGTTTCCCATTATTGTTATTTTTATGGGCACACTACTAATAAAAAAATTTGTTGTTAGTAAATTAAAATTCATCTTAGATTTTTGATACTCTCACCATTAAAAGACCAATGATTCAATAAAAACATGAATACCCATGTTTTATATTTCAAAATCCAAATATTATATAATAACCATCAATTAAAACCATTAATATTATTAAATTTAAAATGTTATATAAAAACATTTGATTCATTTATCTTTAATAATCATCAAATACCCAACTCCTATAAATCATCAACAATTATCATAAAACCCAACGACTATTTATTATAGTCATTTTAATATGTATAAATAGTCGTTCAAGGTATTCAAAGGTTCAAGGATTAGTTCTTGATTCAATAGAATGGGGCCATATATTTCTTTGACTCTTAGTATTTTTTCTATACAACTTTCCACAATGATTTTTATTATGAATAACCCAAGGGATGTAAAATACACTATCAGAATTATTTTCATTCTTGGAAGTCATAAATTTATTCTACTAGGTCCTGCGATGAATTTCCTCAAATAGGTGTGATCCATCGTAATAATGTAATAGATTAGTATTTCATTGAATAATATGTTATTCTTTTTTCCTTATTGTATTAGAAATAAAACACACCAAATAAAACATGAATATTAATAGTTACTGAAAATATTATTATTTTAGTAATAATTATGTTTTGGGTGTTACATCCCCCCTAATAGAATTGAACACTCGCAATTATCTTACTCTCACCAACCCCCTCGTAAAAGACCTTCTCACATCCTCCTTGAGGTACTTTATGAAAAATAACTTCTTTCCCTTAAAAAAGGGTAAATATTTAAATGATAAATATCAATAATTGAAAGGTAAACATCTAAGTTATGACTTCACCATGTCCACCACTATGAACTAGTCCTCCCAGTCATTGTGATTACTATGATTTTTTAAACGATGAATTTCCTTGGCCCAAATACACTTCGAGAAGGCAGGTTCTAACTCATGCATATAGAATTCAGTTCCCCAAAGAGAGTCATGGGAGGTGTAATGATCACATATATTAATGAAGACTCAGTCTATATAGACTAGTCAGAATACCTCATTTTTAAAAGGCCTAATATCACAAATTCTCTCGTAAATACTATAGGTCATGATCTAGAATATATATGCTTCATGGAGGTCTCCCACTTCTCCAGTCTCCAGGAAATCCCATGGGGATGGGAATTTCTCATAAAATGTAAAACATTTATGGCGTCCTTCATAATATTTCCCCTTACATAAGTAGAAGGAAATCTATGCTGGTGTCATTCATAAATAATCAGAATGAGATCCATGGAATAGATGATGGATGTTTGAGGCCATAGACACCTGGTAGATATTTTTATAGGATAAAAATATGTTCATGAAAGGCATGTATTCTTCTTAGCATTATTCGACAATTATGGCCCCAACTAGCTCAGTAGGAATAGATAAGAGGTTAGTTTGTGATCCCTCACCTTATATCAGGAAAATAAAATTAAATTTATCAAAACATACTGAAATTAGTAGTTTCATTCTAATTCTCCAAAATTAACTAAACCTTTCAACCGATGCCAATTATAACGACTTGTACCTGAAACCCAGGTTCATCCCTTACAAATGATGTATATTTTTTTTGTATAAAAGATACATGAATAAATAAACAACATTAAACACAGTGGAGGATCTTTTAAAAGTCTAGGTTATGGAAAAATAGACACATGACATACTTTCCCATAATGTGAACAAATTGACAATTAAATAAATTATGATTCTTCAGTGCTCTGCATCCATAATATAATTTTCATCATATCTTGACTGTTAAACATGTAAAAGTGTTTATAAAATGTAGGTTGAGAATAAAATGCCCAGTAAGGGGGTTTAAAATTTAACTAATATAATTAATTCTAAATCAATACTTGAAATTAAAATTACATTCCTTAAAACATATTGTCTCAACACCTGAGTATACATATATTTGAAAACAATGATTCATAAAATAATTATATTTTTAAATCAATCAGGAATTATCCATTGAAAATATTCATTCGATAAGGTTCATTAACAATATATGGAATTACATGTCTAAAATCCATACATAAGACCACTAGTCATAGCTAAGACTTACGTGTTCACTCCCCATAATGTCACACAATCTACAAGTGACGATTTTTTTAAAACGTTTTCCCCCGAACATGCCTTTCTCATGTATTACCCAAAACATTTCAAATATACATACATAATATTATTTTCATTAATGGAAAATAATCATTCCTATCACATTTTATAAAAATATTCTCAAAAGATTCTAAAATCATTTTTGGGAGAATCCCATGAATTGAAAAAAAACCCATTATTACATGAAAACTATAATTGCATGATACATGGATTTAAATGCATGAATCTTCAAAAAAAAATATAGGAATGTCACATATGATCCAGATGATGGCAATATCTATCTAAACATGACATGACAGAAGATACAGTTTCATGTTCTCACATGAAATGATAACTTCTTTCATAATTTCACATAAAATGATAAAATTTATCTTATGAAATTTTAGCCAAGTGATTATAATATTTTTTTAAACACCAAACATTAGTCTGGATATTGAAAAACATCATTTATAATTTCTAAATAAAATATAAGGAATAACCATAAATAAGTTGTTTATACTCGATTGAATATGTATATATGAATACATACATATTGATAAATATATGTATTTGTGTTTGTTGTTTGTATTCACAAAACTCTTTCAGGATTTTAAAAAAAGAATCCTCAAATGTGAACTACCTGAAAAAGGGTTGATAAATATTCATATATGAGTTTATTTTCATGAAGGAACACACATATACTCATATATACACATAATTGGTAATATATATATGTACATCACCCCTATATCATCATACATTGAAAACCATGATAATCCCAAATATACATTTGTTCTTAGAAATAAAATTCATGACATGGAAACCCTTTATGTATTTATATACATTAATACTGAAAATAATAAGCCATATATGTCCATATACATGTGTATATACACATATGTGGGTAATACATTGAATAGAGATCATAACATGATAAGAAACCCCACACCTTTATAACTATAAGATTAAAAAAACAGATCTTTCAAATCAACAAAACTTATCCCATATGGAGTTTGGATTAGAAAATCATTGTTTTACATTTATATATATATATATATATATATATATATTTGTTTATATATATATATATATATGTGTGTGTGTGTGTTTTTTTACAAAAATAAATGGAAATTATAAAATCTATCCCTTACTTGGTTCATATCAGGAGAGGGCTGAGGGTTTTCTAGAACTGGGAGAGAGAGTGAGAGCTTGACGGATGAAATTTTCAAGTAGCACTTGGGTGTGCAAAGTGAGTTTTTTTAAAAAACCCCAATGATTCAATTTTTGATCTTAAAAGACTAATTATAATCAAACAAAAATGTTGATTAGTGCAAATTCTATAAGAAACAGGGTTAGTTGACACCCGAATGTGTAAAAATGAAGTAATGAGAGGGATCTAAGTTAGGGATGCTGATTATTGGGTTAAAATAATACTACCCTTGGGAAAAATGTCGAGGCGGAAGCTAAATGGGCTGTAGAAAGGGTGGAAAATGGAATCATGGGAATGTAGAGGGGAAGATGGGCCGACGTCTATAAGGTGTGATGTGGACTGGTATGACTGCTGGAGGAATAAGAAGGGAGAAAGAATGAATAGATCAGATCAAGTTTGATCTGATCCAATGGTTAGTATTAACCCTAAAGAATTTTAACAAAGGATTTTATGAGGATGGATAATGTATGACTAGGATAAAGATTTAGATCTGATCAGATGACTTGGGTTGATCCGCACATTTTAAATACAATGGACAGCTACGATTAGATGGCAGCGATATCAGATGGCCTCGGGCGATCAAACGTTTTAAAAAAGGTTGGATGGTATAGATCTGGGGATGCCAGATCATACGGTTGAAAAAAATGTGGCGATATAGTTGTGTTAGTGGGGGGGGGGGGGTAGAATGTGGTGTTGACACGGATGGTTTGGATCGCGCACGGTGTGATCGAGTGGCAGAGATCACGCGCTTCCTAAAATTGTGCATCCCACATCGAAACTGTGTAGATCCCAGAGCTTCCTTATAAACCATTGTGTGTGGTGCTTATGTATGATGACTAGAAACACACACACCATGGGGTCCTTATACACAGGTCCCTACCTCGAGCTCTCATCCCACCCTCTGCACACCCTCTCACATGCACTGGTGCGTGACCTGAGTGACCCTATGCTCGGTTCGTGCCTCGCCTAACACATGGGCTTGCTCCTGCGCTACTCAAGTGCTATGCTAAGCACCCACCTAGACCTTGAGGGCTTGAACAATAAGTCTTTCCTCTTTTTTTTGGATTCTATGCCAATTTTTTTAGTAAAAAGGTATTGTATAAATATTAAAAAATACAAAAATATGTATATCCTTATATGTTTATCTTATAGACTTATTTATTTCATGATTGTGTATATGTGATTCCAATTATTTTCACTTATATGGTTACATTACGTATAAAAACATTAAATTTTATTAAATTAAATTTAATCATGTATTTTTTTAAAATCCCACCATTTAAACACCAATGTTTTAAAAAAAACATGAATACAGATGTTTTATATTTTAAAATCCAAACATTAAATAATAACCCATAATTAATTCACTTAATTTTTTTTAACCAAAAACGTTTTTTAATATATTTAAATCATTTAATTCTAAAACACATAAAATTCCTGAAAACTATAAACCATCTACAATCACCTTGAAACCCAATAACTATTTATAATGGTCATTTTCAGCTTTATAAATACCCATTAAAGGTATTCAAAGGATCAGTGATCATTTCATGCTTCAACATAATATTTCTATATATTTCATAAACTCTTAGTATTTTTTATATAATTCTTTCCATAATATTTTTTACACCTGATCCAAGGGATGTCAACTACACTATTGTCCCTATTGTCTTGCTTGGAAGTCTTCTGTTTATTCAAATAGGTATTTCGATGAGTTTCCTTGAGTAGATCTGATCCGTTGTAATTGTGTAATAGATCAGTATTTCATTGAATAAAATGTTTCTATTTTTCCTTAGTGTAGTTGAAATTAAACCCACCAATTAAAATAAGAATAAGAATAATAATAACTAAAAATATAATTATTACTGGTATAATTATGTTTCAGGGAATTATAGTATAGGTAATTGTCTTAACATCCCATTTATCTTTTGTCTCTTGGAAATAACATGTTGAGAAACTAATCACCAAGATAAAAATTATTCAGTATCACACATCATCAAATCCTACAATACATACTCCTTAAAATCCCTATACATCTCCATACTTCCATAATGAATAGAGAATATATAATATGAGCATCCTCAAACAACACCTTCTTCAAATCTGGTGTGTATGGAACACATACACAGTTTGTGAAACTTACAATTTCATCACAATAAAGGTAATATTAGTGAAATTTATCACCTTCTTCTGTTTATTTATATCATTCTTCCCAATATATTTAATCTTCACTTGTATATATGGTTGATCTTTTTTTCCAAAAGATAATATTTCTCCCCATTCCTTAGGATTTCTAGACCCATACATCATAATTCTAGAAATATAGAATCTTTAATGATTCTCATCATGGATAAACTTGAAAGATACTTTCAACTCTAGGAATCAACCACCTGTTTTTATTACCTAGTGTGGTAATATATCGAGCATTCATTATTCATAATCAACTCCAACTATCTTATATAGAACAAGTTTAATTCATTCTCATTGTATATATAATGTAATTTTTTTCATTAATATATATAAAAAAAATTACCTATAAATATAGTTGAATCCATGTCATTAATGATAAAATTAAATCATCTAACACAAAATCAAGAGTTGGGTAATTTTTATCATGATCCATAAATATTCATGAGGTATAAGTTATTAAAATATCACTCTTCATGAGAAAAATTAAAAATCCATTCTTGAATGTATCGTGATAGAATAAAAACCCTTCTCAACTATATAGTTACATAATCTTAGGTTCCTTGAATAATATTCTCTTTAATTCCTTGAAATTTTCCTTCCATTCAACCATCCGAAAAAATATAGCTTCATTCGGAGTTTTCATGGTTAGTGAATTAGATATTCATTAAATAATACTCAACATATCATTAATATAATCTTTCCAATGAAAGAAAACATTAGATCTTAGTGACATTGTATGTTTTGATAAAAGGGTAAAAGACATCACTCAATGAAGGATCCACTGATATACCCTCATTAGAAATTATATGACCAAAAAATGAGTATTTTTCCGAAAAAATTAACACTTTGTAGATTTTTCATAAAACTTATCCTTCATTAGAGTATTCATCTTAAACATAAATTATTCTCCATTTTCTTCTTTTCTCTTATATTATAATGTAATAGTATCTATAATGTCCATGAAAAATAGATCATGGTAATATCTAATGATTCTATTCCTTAAATATATGAAGATTGTGGGGTAATTAGTAAGACCATACAGAACCACTATATACTCATTGTTTCTATACCATTAATGAAATCCTATTTTGGGTATATCCTCATTGTTTACCCTCAATTAATGATATGTAGAATGAAGGTAAATCTTGTAAAATTATTATTTTTGGATAAGTTTGTTATCCAAGTTATTAATTTGAGGTAGTGGATAATTCTTCTTTATTGTGAACATTTTAGTTCATGATAATCAATGTAGAGATGAATGAATCCATTTATCTTTTTAACAAATAGATTAGGCACACCCTAAGGTGATACAGTAGGTTGAATAAATCCCATGTAAAGGTTCTCCTGGAGTTTCATATTTAATAACTCTAACTAAATCATCTCTATTCTATAGAGAGTATTTGAAATAGGTGTTTCACTAGGTATGCATTCTATTGATAAATCATTTTCACATTTTGATGGAAGAATGGAAAACACATTTCAAATGACATAAAATTCTCCTACATTATAGGCATGTATTCGATTTTGAGTTTATAACCAAGCATATAAGATAGATTTCCATTTTTATTAGGAACAAGAACCTATACAATGGATGTGATTTCCATTGTACGTTCATATTTTTTTCACATATACAAAATCGTATCTTGGTTTTGAATATCAAATTTGACTTCAATTCATTGGAGATTGATGTTGGATTTATGTATATAAGGAAAATCCATGTCTTTGATAACATTTAATTCCACTAGAAAGAAAATAATGATATTTCCTGAATGCACATTCCCACAAACATCATCTAGAGAAGAATCATAGTCATTTGATGTGATCATCATACTGTAATGGGTTTTCACTGCTAATTCAATATCTAATAGTTTGGGAAGAATACTTAATCCCTTTGAAAAATATTTATATATAAAATAATGGAGAGTTATAGATTTTAATTTGAAATTATATGTTCTAGATTTGATGATATGTGTATCATTCCACAGAAATATTATCATGCCCTCATCAAAAATTATGATTGTGTTATATTTCCTTTTACCTTTTAGCTTATGTGTTTGATAATCATCATTATCATTTAAATTTTATTAATGGTTAAAATAATTATCATACTACTTACATATAAAACATTGGATTATGGGGGGAACATTCTATGGATCTTTCTCTATATTTGAATCATTGGATAAATCTTCCCATAACATTGGCATTCATGAACTTGGTAAAATTCCTTTCAGTAAAAAACAATTAGTATTCCCATTAAAACAATTTATTACATGCTTCCTTCCACACATCCAATATAAAATAAAGATATTATTCTTTTCTCCATGGTTTTTAGAGTTTCCCTTAAATTCCAAATTTCTGTTCTTATCAACACTATGCTATATTTGGATAACTCCAATATCCATTTCCCCTTAACAAGACCACAAATAATTTATTCATACCAACAAAATCCCCTAATGAATAATTCATTTCATATAATTTTTTTATGACAATAAATAATGGATAAAATTTATATTTATGATGGATGATAAATCTAGATGAGTACCTCAAAATTATTGTAAATTTTTCTTCATTGGTTCCAGCTCATTCATCATCCCTCTTATTTAGATTAAGGAATTACTTCTATGTTTTCTCACAATGAATATGATTGATTAAATTATTGAAAAATAATCTCTTAATCTATTCCCTATACATTTTTCAAATTGCATCACATTTCCTCATATTCATGATGAGATTCTAACATTCATATGAATCACCTTCCAAATGATATGTATCAGAAATAACTTTTTCATTTTTTTTCAACACTAGAGAATAAAATATATCATTTCATTGGTATTAATCCATTTCATAGACATAACAGGATCAAAAAAACCACTAAAATAATGTGGAATTTTCCTCATTTAGGACACAATATAATTTTGTTCTCTTATTAGATCGTTTTGAAGTTCAACATGGTCCATATAATGAGAATGTTGTCAGAGAAAAAATATGAGATTATTCATTCTTAAAACAATTCCATTTTATTTACCAGTAGGAAAATCATTTATCATTATATTTCATTCAACATTAACATGATTTATTTTTTTTCTATCCATTGAATAAAACCGAAAATAATTGTGTGATAAACAATAATAATTGTTGGAAAACCACATAATCATTAGAAACCAATAATTGGATGTTTAAATCCTAACACATCATTATCAATCCAGAACCCCTTATGTTTATCCAAGGTCATTCATTGTCATCATCTATTAAAATAATTTGTAAAGACCCGGAATTTCCATGTAATTTTTTTTATTATATGGAAATTTTACGAGTCTACGAAAATTAACGGCACGTGATTCCAAGTCCCAGAGAGCCCAGAATGAATTTATGATCTTTTTTAAGGTAAGTTCAGTAAACGTGCAAGCAGGTTTTTGTAACTTTTGAACTGGTGCTCAGAATTGAAAACCGAGGACACCGTTGAACTCGCAGTGCCAATATTCGCTTAAGGAGACTTTCACCAAGACGACAGGTGGTCGAGGGTGAATGTTAGTTTTTGGGATTTTTCATGCAAGAATAAAAAAAATGTTTAACATTTTTATTTTTTGAAACCTCTCATTGGATGTTAAAAAGGTGGGGACCACCTGAACTAAAACCTCCCACATGGGTTATGGTGGTGGGGACCACCTGAACCCTCATAATGGGAGAAACCCTTAAACTCCCTCTTAAATTGGGGGAAGCCTCTTGAACTTCCCCCACATTAATTGTGCCACCCCCTTTCATTAATTATACTAACTCATCAATTAATTAATTAAGACAATTTGAAATTATGCCAACAAACTAAATAGATAACATATTCTATTATATTGGATATTTTATTTTTGGGGGGGATTGGGGGTGACGTATTTG
Source organism: Viscum album (assembly GCA_963277665.1). Lineage (NCBI taxonomy): Eukaryota > Viridiplantae > Streptophyta > Magnoliopsida > Santalales > Viscaceae > Viscum > Viscum album. The sequence continues at coordinate 1,025,804,133 of OY728121.1, read as the reverse complement.
GTAATAGAAAATGGGAGAGATTTTGGGAGGATTACACTTCTCCAACGAAGAACCACCTCCATCGAAGAGTGTTTATCCAATGAACGAGGTCAGGATCGGAGGTGTGTGGCGGGCGTGACAAACATCGACATCTTCAACTTCTCTCTTGCAACACAACAACAAACCATTGAGGTAGGGGTTTAATTATGTGTGATCATCGATTCCCATGTTCATCCCTTCTAAACAAAGAATATGGATCAACTCACTGACCAGTTTATGTGTGGATGATTTCTTTTTGAGGGATTGGGAATAATTATTACAGGTGGTTGTATGGATTGTTTCTTGAATTTCCCCCTTACCCATTTTTTTCAATTCATTGTGATTCAAGAAACAATTTTCAACCTCTTTCTACAGATCTAATGCGGAGGGTGAAGGAAAAAGAAACATGGCCCGACCTCTCCGCAAACCCCTCTATTTTTTATGAAATCTTTGTGAAAGAGGAAGAGGACAACCGAAGGTCGGCCGCATGACGAGGGTGGTGGCGTGCATCCACACTGCTCAAAGAACAAGGAGATGTGGCTTGTGCCACAACGACTAATGGAGGAAGGCCGGCTGAGCCGGCCACTGGCGAAGGCGCGACGCACGACCGCACCGTGTGGAGAAGATGGTTGGCCATCCATTCAGCTGCGGCGACATCCCACCGCACTGCAGACCTCGCGCAAAAATAGGGACTTACCCGAGGAGATCCGCATTCGATCCACCAATAAACCCCTGCGATTTGACTCCAAACGACTTAAGGAGCTCCCCCAACCTCTGAAAACCAGAACTCCCGCGTGAGCCACGAGTGGGAGGAAGCATGAGGGAAAAAATGGGAAATCCCGAGTGTCCCGGGACTTAAAAACCCAAATTTAAGTGGTTGTATGGTTACCCCGCACGGTTTATCAAACCATGAGCCAACTGTGCGGTTTTCACTATCTCACGCAGGGACTTCACATGGATTTCCAGCATAGTCTGAGAAACCGTGCACAGCCCGTGCAGAGCCCACTATCAATGGTGCACGGTTTTCTGGGCTGGCGGCACGGTTTGTTCAGACAGTGCGGCAACCGTGCGCCAACTGTGCGCCCTTACACAACCTCCATAACATTGGCACTGGGTGTCCGTTTGATGAACTATCAATGGTGATGGAAACCTTGGAGCGAGATGGATCCTTTATATTACCCCACTATAGATTTAGATAAAGTTGGAGTACGTTCGGATTGGATCCAACATGAATCTATCCGGGCCATCAGGACTAAAAGGCTAGTAACATACAGACCGGGCGTCTGATTGACACACCATCTCTTGCGTTCAAACCCATATGGTGTGGAGTTCCTTTGGTATACTTCTTCATGGGGATTTATGGTAGTTATAATATAGACCAGTGGCTTGTGGAGAAGACCCTCTTAGATACAAGTGAGCTTAGTGCGGGAACCTTGTAGCTGGTTGTGACAATGTAGACGTACTTATGATGTACTTGGATCATGTGTGGGTTTGACGTTGTACTGGAGATGATCTAGGATCTTGTGTGGGTTTGACGACATACATTGATCCTCCGTGGGTCTGATAATGATTTAGGATCCTCCGTGGGTCTGCCTCTTAACAGAATAAGATGATTCGGTAGTTACATCTAATCATCTCAACTACTATAACTAAGTTATATTTTTTGTGAGCTAAGTCTGTACCAATGTGGTACATACCTTCGTGGTAATTTCATGATGGTATTCTTTAGTGTGGCATACCTGTGTGGTACTTACCTTCATGGTAATAACTTGGTGGTATTCTTTAGTGTGGTGTACCAATGTGTTACTTACCTTCGTGGTGATACCTTTGTGGTATTCCTCTATGTGGCGTACCTGTGTGGTACTTTTCATCGTGGTGATACCTTGATGGTATTCTTCAGTGTGGCGTACCTATGTGATACTTACCTTCATGGTATATGTATGGTCATATACCTAAGTAGGGGTAAAATATGGTTTCATGCTTTGTGGTTTATCCTGTATGGATTTTGTGAGACCTTGAGGGTCTCAGGGCCCCTACTGAGTATCGTTATACTCACCCCTTCATGGGCTATGCTTGTACCTCGTTGTGTTTGGTGTAGAAGACAGACATCGCTGGCTGAGGACGAGAGTGCCAGGACTAGAGATAGCTCGATGGCAGACATTAGACGTGGTGTACTGTAGAGACGACCGTTCGAGTGTTGTACCTACCCTTCGGGTAGGATTTTTGGTGGGTGTTCACAAGATATGTTCAGTTTACTTGTACTTTCAGTTTCTTGTACTTTCCAATTGGGCTTGTGTTCTGGCCCCTTTTTCATTCTGTACTCGTTCTTTTTACTATACAGTCAGCTTGAGTTTGTATTGTGTTTTGTGCTTGATCATGTGTGTTTTCAAGTTATAAAGTCTATTTCTTTCTAGTTTTAGGGAATACACCATCGGTTCTAGTCACCAGCCCCTGGCCTATGGAAGGAGGGCATGGGGTAGTCACAAAATGGGCCCCAGTGGAAGGGTTATGACAAATCGGTATCATAGGAGTCGGTTCTACCATAGAACATAGGACTCTGATCTTTCTAAAGGAAATAGTGTTATGTTTAGTGAATGTGGTTATCAGTTTAGGGAAATCAGTGTTGGTGTGGCGGCTGACATATCCATACACCAGGACCATGACTTCTGATATCCGACTCAGTGCATGAAAACACTGATTGTGTGTGTGTTTTAAAGAGTTTTCCTTGTGATCTCTTTGAGTCAGCTCACCAGGTATAACATAATGACCTTGGTGAACCAGTTCCTTATCAGGATTCCACTGCATAGACAGCCAGCTAGGATTCCCAAGAGAGTACACGATGACGGCCCACCAAGCAAAGAGGCTCTGGTGTAGGGCCCTCTTACATTGTTGGCACCTTCAAGTGGTGTACCAGCAGAAGCACCACCCTTTGGGCAGTAGTTCCCTCCAACCGCACTGGTGTACGATGCATGATGACTGAGCACATTTCATGAGTTCCAGCAGTAGAGGCCTCTGAGGATTCGAGGTGAGACAGATTCCCACGCAGTTGAGGGATGGCTGGAGGCAATTGCTAGAGTTTCCTCCTAGTTGAGACACCAGTAGAGCAGATGGTGATCTTAGCCACTAGTCTATTCTAGTGACTGACCATGAGGATGGTCCTCATAGTGATAAGGCTTCGGTACGTGGATCATTGACCGAGATAGTACCTTCAAGTAGTGTGTCAGCTATATCACTGCCCATTGGTTTGTAGTTTCAACCGGCGGTACCGATATAGGAAACATTTAGGCTTAGTTCCTTACACGAGTTTCAGCATCAGATACCCCTCAGGTTCCAACGCAAGCCAGACTCACAGGTGGTTGAGGACTAGATTGAGGAGGTGGATGATAGTTCTCTAGAGCTTATATAGCTTCGACAGGATGACATGTTGATAGCTGAGTATTCATCAAGTCATACCAACCATTCATGGTACTCAATGTATATGACACGGTCAGTTCTTCAGGGCTCGGACTTCTGAGCGAGGTGTGTTTAAGGACATCTGAGCCATCACTATTCATCTATACATTCCTATTTATGTTGGGGTTCTAGAGAGAACCTTTGTGGTTGAATTTTCTTTGGCTGAGCGGATATATCCAATGAATGTTAGTAGTGGGAAAGCAGGAAACTTGGGCCAGTCTCAGAGACTTGGGCATGGAAAATGTTTCTGGAAGAAGAAGTGTTAGGGACAGATGAATCTATAGAGAAGCAGACATGGAAGCAGAGTTAGGAGAGTAGCATGAGGTGATGTACATTTTGACAGGTTACAACCACCCCCCATTGTGATCCCCACCATGCTCAAGGAGCTGGAGGACAGGGTATTGGAGTAGTTTCATGTGGTCAAGGAGTGCCACCCAAGGGATCTGAGAATGATTCAAGGTACATTCAATGTCTACCACTAGATGTCGTGTCAATAGACATTGGTACAAATCATTCCTTCCTTCCACGAATCTTTTCCAAGACCTATATTTTCTGGTTAAACCCTTGACTTAACCCCCACGTCTGGAGATACCTTTGGGAGGATACTCGATAATCGGACTTATGCTGATAGTGTGATCTGAACCTAGAGGTGAATGTTTCGGTTAGAACCTCTTGGTGATAGTTTCTAGGCCCTATGAAGTTAGTTTGGGTATGTATTGGCCATCCACAGTTCATACTCTGATTGAATTTATTTGGAAAAAAGTTTGTGGTTTATCTACAATGATGGAATGAGGTTTTCCTTGGTTGGAAAAAAGGAAACCCAGACAGAATAGGTTAACCTCATGCATAGAAGGGTGCAGCCGACCACTATTGATTCTGTCGGCCTTACCTTCATGGCAGTAGGAGTTTGAGTTTCTGTTCTCAATGGGAGTGTCTAGAGTTCCTCCATGAATATAACTTCAAGATAGTCTATACTCCTAGGAAGTGGAATGTTGTAGAAGATGCACTCAGTATGAGGTCTGGTCTGCAGTTTCTTAGTGAGGCGATAGAGCTGCTTGCCACATTGTAGGTATCCTTCGTGGATAAAGATGGACCAGCTTACCTCTAGTCTATGACTATCACTCCCCCAATGCATCATCAAATTCGGGAGGCACAACTTGACAAGTTGACTATGTGGCCCGACGTAATCAGATATCCTCTGGACGGTCTCCTGATGGATTTTCTGAAGGCGGGGAGCATGTCATCCTTTTCATAGGACATACCATGGTGCCAGTGTTGGTTCGGTAGGTAGTGTTGAGGGAGTTCCATACATCCCCTCTAGCGGTAAATCCAGGAGTGGCGAAGATGTACCAGGACCTCCGACGACTGCACTAGTGGCCGGGAATGAAGAAAGCGGTAGCAGAGTTTGTCTCTCAGTGCCTCACTTGTCTGTAAGTGAAGGCATATTATTAGGTTCCAGTAGGCTTGGTTCAGCATTTAGAGGTCCTAGAGTGGAAGTGGGATGGAATATCCAAGGACATAGTGACAGTACATCCACGTACATCCAAGGGTCATGATTCTATCTGGGTGATCGTCAACCTACTCACCAAGTCGGCCCACTTCCTACCGATCAGAGAGCAGGGTTCAGTAGAGAGCTTGAGATGAATTTATGTGCAAGAGATTGTGTGGCTACATAGAGTACCCTCGACGATTGTCTCTGATCATGATATGTGATTAAATTCTCGACTATTGAAGGGATTGTATGAGGCTTTCAGAACACAACTTCGTTTGAGAATCGCCTTCCATCCTCAGACAGATGGTCAAACTAAGCTAACTATTCAGACCCTCGAGGACATTCTACGTGCTTTCGTCAACGACTTTGGTTGCTGATAGGAGGATCGCTTGACTTTAGTGGAGTTTTCAGGCAAAAACAGCTATCACCTTACCATTGGGATGACACCTTTTGAGACATTGTATAGACGACCCTGTAGATCACCTTTGGGCTGGACTGACCTAGGGGAGTCAGTACTTGAGGGACCAGAGATGGTATGGGCTATCAAAGAGAATGTGCAGATCATATAGGAGCAGATGAAGACTGCATAGAGTAGGAAGAAGTCATATGCTGAAAGGAGACATAGACCACTGGAGTTTGAGGATGGTGACCACGTCCTTCTACGGGTCTCACCTCATCGAGGTTTGCGGATATTTGGCTGAGGCCGAAAGTTATATCCGAGGATCATCAGACCCTTTTAGGTCATCAGTAGAGTTGGAAAGGTGGATTACCACTTGGATCTTCCACCTCAGTTGCACCGGGTGCACGACGTCTTCCAAGTATCCCAGCTGAGGAGACACATGCACGACCCTTCCCACGTCATCGACCACGGAGAGCTGGATGTTTACGATGGTGAAAAATTTACGGAGGTTCCAGCTGAGATTGAGGATCGATATGATCAGGTCCATTGTGGGTGTTCGATACATCCGGTGTGCGTTCGTTGGCTGCACGAGAACCTCTAGCAGAGAAAATGGGAGCGGGAGTTTCAGCTGCATGCTCAGTACCCCCACTTGTTTTCCTTAGTTTGAGTTGTGGCTTATGATTATGTAATGCCCTGAGGTGGTTAGATTGTAAAGACTCCGAATTTCCATGTATTTTTTTTAAATATGTGGAAATTTTAAAAGTCTGCGAAAAATGACGGCGCATGATTCTGAGTATGGAGTGACCGAAATGAATTTATGAACTTTTTTTAGGTACATTCAATAAACATGTGAGCTTGTTTTTGTAACTTTTTAACCAGTGCTTGCAATTGAAATATGAGGAAACTGTTTAACTTGTAGTGTCGGTATTCTCTTAACGATACTTTCACATCGATGACAGTTATTCGAGGGTGAAAGTTAGTTTTTGTGATTTTTTGTGAAAGAATAAAATAAAATAAATTTTGATAAAAAATTTATTTGTTGAAACCTCCCATGTGGATGTGATAATGGAAGAGACCACCTGAACTAAAACCTCCCACATGGGTTATGGTGGTGGGGACAACTCGAACCCTCAAAATGGGAGAAACACATAAACTCCCTGTTAAATGTTGGGAAGCCTCTTGAACTTCCCCAACATTATGTTTTCCACCCCCTTTGATTAATTATACCAAATCATCAATTAATTAATTAAGCCAATTTGAAATTATGCCAAAAAACTAAATTGATAACATATTCTCTTACGTTGTATATTTCATTTTTGATCAGGATTTAGGGGAATGTATTTGGAAAAGGAAAAGGGGAGAGATTTTGGGTGGATTACACTTCTCCAATGAAGAACCACCTCCATTGAAGAGAATTTATCTGACGAACGAGCTTAGGATCAGAGGTGTGTGGCGGGCATGAAGAACGTCTACATCTTCGACTTGTCTCTTACAACACAACAATAATCCTTTGAGGTAGGTGATTAATTATGTGGGATCATCTATTCCCATGTTCATCCATTCTAAACAAATAACACGGATCAACTCACTAACTAGTTGATCCACGAATGATTTATTTTTGCGGGATTGGGAATAATTATTGCAGGTGGTTGTAGGGATTGTGTTTTGGATTTCCCCCTTACCCATTTTTGTAAATTCTTCATAATTCATGAAAAAATTGTTAACCTCTTGCGACCACTCTAACGCAGAGGGTTCTGACCAAACAAACATGGCATGACCTCTCCAAAAACCCTTTTGTTTTTTATGAAATTTTTTCGATAGAGGAAGACGAAAAACAGATTTCGGCCACACGGAGAGGGTGGCGGCATGTGTCCGTGCCTCTCGGTGATCAAAGAGCTACGTCTTGTGCAGCGGTGAGGACTGGAGGACGAACGGCCGAGCCGGCCACCGTCGAAGGCGCGGTGCGTGACCGCACCATATGGAGAAGACGGCTTGCCATCCGGACAGTCGTGATGGTACCCCTCCACATCACGACCCTCTTTCCAAAATAGGTACTTACTCGAGGATAACTTCCTTCGATCCACCAAGAAACCCCTTCAATTTGCCTCCAAAATGAGCTAAAGAGCACCCCAACCTCTAAAAACAGGAACTCCCACGTGATCCATGAGTGGGAGGAAGCATTAGGGAAAAAAATGGGAGATCCCAAGTATCCCAGATCATAAAAACCCAAATTTAAGTGGCTGTATGGTTACCCCACATGGTTTGGAAAATTGTGCGCCAATCTTGCAGTTTCCACTGTCTCAACCATGGACTTTGCACGGCTTTCAACATGGTGTGAAAAACTATGTGCTTCCTTTGTGAAGACCACTGTCAATGGTGCACAGTTTCCTGGGTTTTCCAGATGGTTTATTCAGACAGTGCGCCAACCATGCGCCAACCGTGCGCCCTTGCAAAACCTCCATAACATTGGAACCTGGCATTCGTTTGAAGAACCATCAGCGGAGCTGTAAACCATGGAGAGAGATAGTTCCTTTAGTATACCCCTGTGGAGATTTGGATAAATATGGAGTACATTTAGGTTGGATTGATCATGAATTCAACCGGGCCCTCGGGGTTAAAAGGCTAATAACTTACAGACCGAGCGTCCGATTGGCGAACCGTCTTTTTCATTGAGACCCTTATGACGTGGCAGTCCTTTGGGATACTTCTTTGTGGGACTTTGTGGAAGTTGGAATATCGACAAGTGACTTGTGGAGCAGACCCTCCTAGAGACAAACGAGCTTAGTGCAGGAACCCCGTAGCTAGTTGTGACAATGTACTAGGATCCTGTGGGGGTCTGACGACGTACTAATGATGTACTAGGATCCTGTGTGGGTCTGACGACATACTGACAATGTACTAGGATCTCGTCTGTGTCTGACGATGTACTAGGATCTTGTGTGGGTCTGACAACATACTGACGATGTACTTGGATCCTCTCTAGGTATGACAACGTACTCACGATGTACTAGGATCTTGTGTGGGTATTACAACGTTCTGACGATGTACTAGGATCTTGTGTGGGTCTGACGATGTACTGATGAGGTACTATGATCATGTATGGGTCTGATGACGTACTTTCATCCTCTATGGGTCTGATGATGATTTAGGATCCTCTGAAGGAATTCCTCTTAATAGAGTAATATGATTCAATAGTTACATAAAATCATCTCTACTACTATACCTAAGTTATACCTGGTGTGAGATGAGTCCATACCTATGTGCTACTTACCTTCATGGTAATACCTTGATGGTATTATTCAGTGTTGCGTACCTATGTGGTAATTACCTTCATTGTAATACCTTGGTGGTATTCTTCAGGGTGGCATACCAGTGTGGTACTTACCTTTGTGGTGATACCTTTGTGGCATTTCTCTATGTGGTGTACCCGTGTGGTATATTGCATCGTGGTGATACATTGGTGGTATCCTTCAGTGTGGCGTACCTCTGTGGTACTTACCTTGGTGGTATTCCTTCCATTGTGGAATAGTTGAGTTTTGGGATTTTTAGTTGGACATTGTGTTTCCTCGTTATTGAGATGGGATTAATTATTAACTTAGCTATATGTATGGGCATATACTTAAGTAGGAATGACAAATGTTTTCAAGCTTTTTGTTTTATCCTTTGTGGATTTTATGAGACCTTAAGGGTCTCGGGGTCCCTACTGAGTGTCATTATACTCACCCCTGCAGGGGCTATGCCCGCACCTCGCTGTGTTTGTTGTAGACGACGGGCAGCCCTGACGGAGGATGAGAGTGTAACACCCCATGATTTCATATTACGTTATTTCTTCAAAGTAATTCAAAAACATGAACTACACACAACACCGAGTTCAAGCGCACCACGACTTACCAAACTAACAGTTCAAAAGCGGTTATGAATTGTATTAACTAAATTTTGAACGTTATATACTCCTTATAATTTTAGAATCCATTTTATCAGTTTCTTAGACATTATGTAAGAACAAGTTCATTTTGATAGATAAAAGAAGTAATTTTCAAAAAATGCAATTTTACAGCCTTTTAATGGAGAACCCTTTTTAAATCCAATATTTGAAACTTTTATATATCCAATTTCACAAAATAAACTTCTACTTTAGAAAAGGGATAGAAAATTTAGTTTCAATAAAATTTTGGTATTTTTCTGATAACTTTCATATTTGGGTGAATAGTGAAAAATAAAATATTTTACCTGGAAACAACTTTTTTAATCAATATAATTTATTGTGTTAAATTATAAATTTTAATGGTTTAGAAGTATAATTGGATTATATTTTAACCATTTAATCTAATTTTGGTCTTTGGAAGTAATTGCACATTGAAATTGTGCATAAACAAGTGTCAATCTTTTGACAGATATTGTATCTTAAAACCCCGCTATTTGTTTTGACAACGGGAATTAATTTTAAATTTATTAATGAAACTTCTATGTTTTAAATTGTGTAAAATAGACATCATTTAAGAATTCATAATATCAAATATAGCTTAGGCTGATTCTTTGGTATTTTTATGGAAAACATCAATTTTTGATGAATAGTGAAAACACTAAGTTATTGGTTAAAACTGACTTTTTTTTAAATAATTATTTATTTTATTTAAATTTATTTTATCTCAAAATATATACATAATACCTATATAAGTTCAATTTAATTTATTGGAGTCATTTTATATTAATTTTAGATATGTAAAAATTTTATTGAACATTTGCCGTCTTTTACCCACGTCCTAGGAGATTTTGCAGATTCGCATAAAATGTAATTTTACCACTTTTGTGAATGGAATTTAGAAAATCCGAGAGACATGTTTGATATCAGTAAGTTAAATGTGGTTCAATTAGATGAAAATAATATTTGGTGAATGGTAACTTTTTACTTTTATTTACCACGGTTAAAAGTAAATAGTGTAATTAAATGTAAAAATGATATTACTTTTACCCTGAAACATGTACTAATTCTATTTCATAAGTATAATTAGACCAAAAAAACCTTAGGAATAAAATATTAACCTCTTTGGTCCACATGGATTAGATTAGGACATTTATTATTATTTAATTCAAAGAAGAGTTAAAAAAGATAAAATCATTGTTTAATAACTAAAACATTTTCAATATAGGGATATACAAAAGATAAATTCGATTATAAATATTCATTATAATGATAAAAATGTTTCCTACTTAATTTTATTTTATTTATAATTTTTAGACATTAAATAAGTAAATTGATATATGAAAAAATGATGATTTGGTAATTACCTTATTAATGGAAAAATCAAATAAATTGTATTATAAATATTAAAATAATTATAATTTCAAAGTTTTTATGACATCCACGAATTTTATAACTGAATATGACATGTTATGATTGATTAAATGTATCTTTTTCTAAGTAATCAGTTTTTTATGACTTTCACAAAAATCAAATACTAAATAGTGTCAAAATTGACATAAAGTAGCTTTTAAAAAAATACTGTATTATTGGTTGGTATAATATTCCTAAAAATATAAGGTTCGGCCAAAGGTCTTAAATAATATTATATATGTCATTAATGAGACACTTTAGGTTCTCTTGGAAGTTTATAGTATGTTTATTAAACATATAGTGTAAGCATACAAGAAGACATGGTAAAAGTTAAATTATTTAACTAAGGGGTAAATCTAAAAGATAAGGTTAAAATGGTAACCTAAACTTGTCTAAAACCTATTGGATGATAGGATTTCAACCCATAACCTCCTTATCCTCTAAATAAATCATTTTGGGACCATTATAAACCGAATATTAATTTATTATAAACAAATATTTTATGTTTTCCCTAAGGTGCCCCTCACCCCTCTTATAAAAGGGCACTCACCCTTCTCTTTAATTCACACCTTCATAGCCATTTGAATCGGCAAAAACCTACCCAAATACTCTCTAATTTGTCATCACTTTATCCTAGAGGACTTAGTTTGATCAGAAATCCAAACCTAAGGAGCCCTTTTGATCAAATCAAAAGGAAGATCCCGAAAAAGAGGTAATGATTTCACCACCCTCTTTCAAGTTCCTTTCTTCTTCCACTTCGTCATTCTTTGTTATTTCCATTCTAAAATAAAAAAACCATAATATTATGTATATGGTGATGTTATTATAAATATGGTACAACCATATTCAGTAATCTATCCATCCTTTGAATGACATGTCACCATACATGCGTACGTACGGCTTACCGTCTCCACATCGTGGTGAAATTGTTATTCAAAACATTATTATTTGGATGGGTATGATAATGATATGTAATTGATGTAAAATTTATGTAAATAATAAATATAACATGATTATGATTCATTATATATGGTATACCATCCAATTATATAGGATTTTAATATAAAAATAATGATATTGTCGCTCTTGCGTACGTACGGATTACCGTCTCCACGACACAATGAGATTCATTTCCACGTTCACCATTCAACGATGACTATAAAAATATATATTATTAATAAGTATGTGATATATGACATAATAATAAAACTATAGAGATATATATATATATATGTATTTATATACTTACATATACCATATTCACTTACTTCTGTTCAATACGATATGAAAACAAAAACTGTGTTTATGCGTACGTACGACCTACCGTCTCCATAAACGATGTTATCTATTTCATATATCTATCTATTATAAATATTTATATTATATGTATATAAGATATATAAATCATGTTTTATATTATTGAAGTATTTTAATCATGATCTAAATGATACGATCAAGAATAACAATATAAAACACATACGATAATGAAAGCGATTATTACCTGAAACGTTAATTCACCATGAAAATCATTATTAAATTGATGGTATAAAGTCATCAATGAATCATGTATGATATAATAAATATGAATATGGTTCTTTTATAATTTAATAACATACAATTGTCATTATACAAGAGGTTAAACGTACCCTCAGCCAAAGGAATGTGTTAGGTAAAGGTTATTTCCTCAATCTCATTATTTTCTGAGATTGTTCATCTGTAAGTATTTTTTGGGACAAAAATATCATCAATGACCATATTTAATAAAACTGTTTTCAAATTTAATCTTTTAAGGTTTTATGGGATGGTCTATTTAACTGGATTATCATTTTAAATGTTTTAATTATTTATCTTTATAATCCTTTCAATTAATGTCCATGTTTTCAAAATGATTTCAAGGATTTATTTATATGGACATGAATGTTTTGAAATGATATTTCTTTTTCGAAAGTTTAATCATGGTATGGGACACATTGATTCAAAAATATATTTTAAATAACTTCATTTATAATTTGTGATACTTTTAAACGATTTCATGAAAATGGGGTATTTCTCTCCAAACATTTTACTGATCATTTTCATCTATGTCAACAACGTTTGATGGATTTTAAACTTTTTTAATGAGGATTTATTATGATACATATCTTTCATATTTTATTGATGGTTTTGTGATATTTTTGATTGTGGATTATTTATTTTTATACCACTCATGGTTTATAGATAATGTATTGACATTTCGTATGCTAGTTTTAATACGATTGTTTATGTTATGTTTCAACATTTTCATATGAGGAATGCAGTGGACATAGTTTGTGACACGTGGAGCCTGCTATAGCTCCCCGATGAATCTGTAGGTCTCATGAGACAAACTAGTGTCTTGGACCAAGGCATTGTCAAAAAAATTTATTTGTAGTCTTGGCACGAGGGCTTTACTATGTGGTAATGATATCCGACGATAGGCATTACCTCATTATGAAATTAGTTATTACATGTGATTATTCGACTAGTAGAATATCTATGTGCATGTTTATATGGTAATGATTGATTTATTATTACCATATTATGATCAATTTTATGTTTAAAAGGTTGTTGTTTTTATTACACATCTTCCATAAAAGTTTATAGATTCCTCTAATTTTTTTACCCTTACTGAGCATCTGACCTCACCCATTTCTATGTTTTATTTTTCCCAGGATATGAAGAAGTTTGTTATGATTAAGATGTAGGGTTTAGATAAGGGAATAATGATGTTATCAAAGGATTATTTATGATGTTTTGTATGCTAAAAAGTGTAATGTAACATTCATGTATGCAATCTATTTTCCAAAACAGCTAAACTGATCGGTTCTTCGGGACTTGATTCCTTGTAATCATACCAATGTATTAAAATAATGAACTGAAACTGGGTAACTGGGGTCAGGGCATTACAATTGGTATTAGGGGAAATTAAGCAATAACCTTGGAAGCTATATTTAGATAAAATCTGATTAGAGCACATATCCCTAAGATAGACCTTGAGGAATAGTATAGAATAACTTCCTATAATTTTGATATTGTAGAGATTTTGTGAGTTTAATGAGAAATATATCCTTGTCTGGATACGAGCAGGTGGAGGTGGCTCTGGCACAGATGTACCTAGGTGTAAAACCTAAAAACACCTCTTTGATCTAGACTCGAATGGGAACTTTTGCATGACAACGGGCCTTGATGCACTCTTGGTTACGACACTCCCATGGGATATGCTTAGGATAATTATCATTTTCTTTAGAAACCATTATGAAGGGTTTATGAGTACATACTATCTCAAAGAGAACATTTTTATGATTATGGATTATATCCATGAACTATTCAATTTATGTTAAGTGATTTACAAGTTTGGAATTATGTATTTCGATTCATAAACTGACCTAGTGTATGCCATTGTTTAGAAATGGTTCCCATTATAAGGAATGATAACTCCAATAATATGCATGATCCCAAGAGTAAGAAAGACCATATATTTCATAGTATTAAGCCAAAATATAGAAGTTAAATAGTCTCCCACGTATTCTCATCATATAATGGAATAATATCATATGTCAATAAGATAAGTAACGAATGCTCTGAGTCCTATGGATTTTAAGGGAATCAAGAGAATAAAAGGATGGAAGAGAGAAAGATGGATAAAGGGAAAAAGGGAAAGAAGGATTTTCCCATATATGATAACTGTGGAAATAATCACCTTAGTAAATTCATGAAGGTAATGGGAGTTGGTTATAAGTGTGGAGAAAAAGGACACCATGTTCGTGATTGCGAGGGTAAGAAAAAGGTTTCAAATGTACAATGCTTCATCTGTAAGGAGTGGGGACACTACGTGAATCAATGTTAAATTCATCAGAGTATGCCCCATATGATTAAATTGGATAATAATAAAGTTATGATACTACCACAGATGAAGAGGAATGACTAGTGTTATTATGTTTTTATTAAAGAATTATGTCATTTCATTGTTTTATTGATGATGTACCAGTTATATGAATTATGGAAATAAAGAAGGATTGTACTGTAGTACTATTTCATTGTAGATTTGAGATTTTATAGTACTATGAAAAGTGACTCAATAGTGAGTTAATTTTTTTTGAAAATATGTAGTTTAATGAAAGGTAATCCTTAATATGGTACTAATACTGATGTAGTAATTTTGTAATAAGATATGGTTGATTTGGATAAATTATATTTGATATTCTGGACAACGTTGGAACTGATTAATTGTTTTTTTATTTCATCATTGTTTGAGTATTAAAAGTTTTTGGATATAAGGAATATATATAGTGTTCTATAAGGAATAAGGGTGCATGAATGTAATCAATAAGGTTATATGGTAATTCAGGGTGTTGTCATGTTTTAAAAGAATACATGATGAATGTATTCACATCTTATTATATTACAAAAAGGATCATCATTTTGTTTACCTTCCTTATAAATTTTGGACTGTGAGTTTGGACAGAAGTAATTTGGATAATTCTAAAGGTTGGAATGGATTATATTTGACATTAGATACTATTGTTAAGGTTAAAGCATTTCTGAATATTATTTTTGGATTTTTATAAAAAGGAGAAACCAGAGGTCGGGTGACAACATGTCGCGTTCGGTAAGGTCGTGAGACTTGAACCCGAAACAGAAGGGCGACAAGGGTGAATCACTTACCAATGGCCTACGTGATGCCCTGGATTGTATAATGTAGATTTTTAAAAGTTCTAATAGATAAATTATAAATTAATTTTTTTAATCCTATACGATTAGGATAAATAAAATATTTTAAGTTCTATTATCTTATAGAGTGAAAGATGAGTTTGTGGTAGAAATTAGTTAAAGGATGTAACTCTACTTGTCAAGTATACTTTTTTTTCTCTTATTTTATGAAAAAAATTAATACTTAAACTTTAGGGAATGGTTCTTATAACCAAAATTGTGTTATCCTAATACCTTATGTTTTTTTGAACTGATGATATTTTAAATCATCATAGATTGATGTCTTTGAGGTCCTCAATTTTACACTTGTTTGTGATTGATGACCTCAATCATTTCGTATAAATATTTATGTTTTTACACTAATTATGTTTCTATAATCTCCACAAATTTTCTCCTAATTGAGATCATAATTTAGTGGTGAACCTTTCATTTCTCTTTACCTCTTATTAAGACTAAATTTTATTAACTCAATTTCCGATGTGGGTTTTCCACAAAGGTATTTTCTATTTTCAACCTTTTCTTATCGAAGAACAATTTCAAATTTCAAGGATGCAATTTATTTAAGGAGGGGAGAATGTAACACCCCACGATTTCTTAGACGTTATTCCTTCAAAGTAATTCAATAGCTTGCCTTACACGCAACACCGAGTTCAAGCACACCATGACTTTCCAAACTGGCCGTTCAAAAGCGGTTATGAATAGTATTAACTGAATATTTAACTTTATATAATCCTTATAATTTTATAATCCATTTTGTGAGTTTCTTTGACATAATGTAAGAACACGTTCATTTTTTAGATAAAAGATATATTTTTCAAAAAATTCAATTTTACCGCCTTTTAATGGAGAACCCTTTTTAAATACAATATTTGAAACTTTTATATATCCAATTTGACAAAATAAACTTCTTCTTTAGAATTGGGACATAAAAAATTACTTTCAATAAATTTTTGGTATTTTTCTGATAACTTTTATATTTGGGTGAATAGTGAAAATACTATATTTTAACTGAAAACAACTTTTTTAATCAAAATAATTTATAATGTTAAATTATAAATTTTAATGGTTTAGAAGTATAATTTGTTTATATTTTTTCCATTTAATCAAATTTTGGTCATTGGAAGTAATTTCACTTTGAAATTGGGCATAAACAAGTGTCAATCTTTTGACAGATATTGTTTCTCAAAAACCCGCTTTTTGTTTTGACAATGAGAATTAATTTTAAATTGATTAATGAAACTTCTATGTTTTTAATTTTGTAAAATAGACATAATTTATGAATTCGGAATATCAAATATAGCTTAGGCAGAATTTTTGGTACTTTTCTGGAAAACATAAATTTTTGATGAATAGTGAAAAATACTAAGTTATTGGTTAAAATCGACATTTTTTTAAATAATTATTTATTTTATTTAAATGTATTTTAGGTAAAAATATTTACATAATACCTGTATAAGTTCAATGTAATTTATTGGAGTCATTTTATATTAATTGTAGATATATACAAATTTTATTGAACATTTACCGTCTTTTGCCCTCATCTTAGGAGATTTTTCAAATTTGCATAAAAAGTAATTTTAAAACTTCTGTGAATGGAATTTTGATAATCCGAGAGACACCTTTGATATCAGTAAGTAAAATTTGGTTCAATGAGATGAAAATAATTTTTGGTGAATCGTAACTTTTTTACTTTTATTTACCACGGCAATAAGTAAATGAGGTAATTAAAGGTAAAAATGATATTATTATTACCCTGAAACATGTCCTAATTCTGTTGGAGAAGTATAATTAGACCAAAAAAACATTAGGAATAAAATATGAACCTCATTTTCCACTTATATTAGATTAGGATATTTATTAATATTTAATTCAAAGAAGAGATAAAAGAGTTAAAATCAATGCTTTATAACTAAAACTTTTTTAATATAAGGTTATACATTAGATAAATTAGATTATAAATATTAATTATAAATATAAAAATATTTAATACATAATTATATTTTATTTATAATTTTTAGACATTAAATAAGTAATTTTATATATGAGACAATGATGATTCCGTAATTACCTTATTAATGAAAAAATCAAATAAATTGTATTATAAATATTAAAATAAATATAATTTAAAAGTTTTTATGACATGCACAAATTTTATAAGTGAATATTACTTGTTATTATTGATTCAATGTATTTTTTTCGAAGTTACCAATTATTTATGACTTTCAGAAAAATAAAATACTAAATAGTGTCAAAATTGATATAAAATAGTTTTTAAAACAAATACTATATTATTGGTTGATATAATATTCCTAAAAATATAATGTTCAGCCAAAGGTATTAAATAATATTATATATGTCATTAAATTATCCACTTGAGGTTCTCTTGGAAGTTTATAGTATGTTTATTAACCATATAGTTTAATAATACACGAAGACATGGTAAAAGTTAAATTATTTAACTAAGGGTTAAATCTAAAGGATAAGGTTAAAAAGGAACCCTAAACTTGTCTAAAACCTAGTGTTTGAGAACATTTCGACCCATCACCACCTTATCCTCGAAATAAATTATTTTTGGAACAATTATAAATAGAATATGAATTTATTATAAAATAATATTTTAAGTTTTCCCTAAGGTTCCCCTCACCCCTCTTATAAAAGGGCACTCCCCCTTCTCTTTAATTCACACCTTCAAAGCCATTTGGATCGGCCAAACCCTAACCAAATACTCTCTCAACTATCCTGCCTTCATCCTAGATGCCATAGTTTTAACATAAAGCCAACATAAGGGGCCCTTTTGATCAAATCAAAAGGAATAACCCGAAGAAGAGGTAATGATTTCACCACCTTCTTTCAAGTTCCTTTCTACTTCCACATCTTATTTCTTTGTTATTTCCATTATAAAATAATAAATCTATTATCTTATATATACTGTGATTTTATTATAAATATGGTACAACCATATTCAGTATTCTATCAATCCTTTGAATTAAATGTCACCATACATGCGTACGTACGGCTTACCGTCTCCACGTCGTGGTGTAATTGTTATTCAAAACATTATTATTTGGATGGGTATGATAATGATATGTAATTGATGTATAATTGATTTAAATAATAAATAAAACAAGATTATGATTCTATATATATGATATACCATCCAATTATATATGATGTTAATATCAAAATAATGTTATTGTTACTCATGCGTACGTACGGATTAACGTCTCCACGACGCGATGAGATTCATTTCCAAGTTCACCATTCAAAGATGATTATAAAAATATATATTATTAATAAGTATGTGGTATATTACATAATAATCCTACTGGAGATATATATATGTATGTATATACTTACATATATCTTATACACTTACTTCTATTCAATACGATATGAAAATAGAAATAGCGTTTATGCGTACCTACGGCGTACCTTCTCCATAAATGGTGTTTTCCATTTCATATATCTATCTATTGTAAATATTTATATTATAAATATATATGATATATAAATCAGGTTTTATATTCTTGAGGTATTTTAATCATGATCTAAATGATACGATCAAGAACAACAATTTAAAACATGTACGATAAAGAAAGCGATTATTACCTGAAATGTAAATTCAACATGAAAATCATTATTAATGGGATCGTATAAATTCATAAATGAATCATGTATGATATAATAAATATGAATATGGTTCTTGTATAATTTAATAACATACAATGGTCATTATACAGAAGGTTAAACGTACCCTTGACCAAAGGAAAGTGTAATGTAAGGGTCATTTCCTCAATAACATTATTATCCGAGATTGTTCATCTGTAAGAATTTTCTAGGACATACTTATCATCGATGAACATATTTCATAAAAAAAAATTCAAAAGGAATATTTTAAGGTGTTATGGGAGGGTATACTTAACAAGATCATCATTTTAAATGTTTTAAAGATTTATCTTTCAAAAAATTTTAATTAATGTCCATGTTTTCAAAAAGATTTTATGGATTTATTTATATGGACATGAATGTTTTGAAATGATATTTCTTTTTCAAATTTTTTAAAGAGGTATGGGAAAATTTGATTCAAAAATATCTTTTAAATGAATTCATTTATAAATTGTGATACTTTTAAAAAATTTCATGAAAAGGGGGTTTTTCTCCCAAAACATTTTACTGATCATTTTAATCCATGTCAACATCCTTTGATGGATTTTAAACTTGTTTGAAGTTGATGTATTTTGATAAAAATAAAAAATAATGTATTGAAGGTTTTGTGATATGTTGGACTATGGATGTGTTATTTTTATACCATTCATGGTTTATGGACAAGGTATTGATATTTCGTATCCTAGTTTTAATACGAATGTTTATGTTATGTTTCAACATTTTCATATGAGAATGTAGTGGACTTAGTATGTGACGGGTGGAGCCTGCTATAGATCCTTGATGCATTGGTAGGTCTCATGAGACAAACTAGTGTCTTGGCACAAGGTCGTGGCAAAAAAATTTATTTGTAGTCTTGGCATGAGGCCTTGACTATGTGTTAATGATGTCCGGCGTTAGGCATTCCCCCATTATGAAATTAGTTATTACATGTGATTATTCGACGAGTATAATATCCATGTGCTTGTTTATATGGTAATGTTTGATTTATTTACACCATATTGTGTTCAGGTTTATGTTTAAAAGGATTTTTTATTACACATCTTTAATTAAATGTTTATAGATTCTGCTAATTTATTTACCCTTACTGAGCATCTAAGATCACCCCTTTCTATGTTTTATTTTTCCCAGGATATGAAGAAGTTTGTTATGATTAAGATGAAGGGTTAAGATAAGGGAACAATGTAGTTCTCAAAAGATTATTTATGATGTTTTTTATGTTAGAATGTGTAATGTAAAATTCATGTATGTAATCTATATTACAGTACTACTAAACTGATAGGTTCTTCGGGACTTGATTCCTTCTCATCATAACAATGTATTAAAATAATGCACCTACTCTGGGTAACTAGGGTTGGGGCACTATAGAGAGTACCAGGACTAGAGATAGCTCAAAAAATGACATTAGATGATACATACTACACAGATAGCCGCTCGAGATTTGTACCTACCCTTTAGGTAGGATATGTGGCAGGTGTTCACAAGAGCAGTTCAGTTTACTTGTATTTTCAGTTTCTTGTACTTTTCAGTTGGTCTTTTATTCTGCCAGTTTTTCTTAATGTACTCTATCTTTTTTACTATACAGTTTTCTTTAGTTCATATATTTCTTTGTGCTTGGTCGTGTGTGATTTCAGGTTATAAAGGAAATGCCTTCCTAGTTTCATGGAATATGCCTTCGGTGCTACTCTCCATCACCTGGCCTGTGGAAGGCAGCCTTGGGGTAGTCATGGAATGGTCCTTGGGGGACAGTTTGTGACATAATTCAGGAATGTTCATTAATACATAGCTATATATGGTTATGGAAAAAACAAATTATTTTTTTAATGCAACACAGTGGCTAAACAGGGTCATTTCCATTGAGGAACATATCAATTTGTTCACCAGTGTCTTCTAATTAAAAAAAATTATTATTTTTCTTATTTAAGGAAAAATAATAATAAATATATTTTTGGGTTCTATTTTTTATTTTCTAAGATGATTAAATTATAGTTAAAATTAGAATTTAGACTAACCTATCATGAAATGCTTGAAAAAATGAGATAATTGAATAATAGACTTGGTTTCAGGTTTATTTTTGGGTTTAATCATTATTCTAATTTATTTATTTCATTTTAGTTTGATAATAAAAACATTATATTTAACATTTGTATTATAATTATTTTTAAAATTAATAAATATCAAATTCCATAAGCACTCACAATTTCACCCCCACCTATAATCAAGGATGAGGACACAACTTTTTCTAGGATGTGTCATCTCCCAGGTCCCATCTATATCAATGTTTTTTCTTCCATTTATGTTTTCAACTTCATCATTTTAATAACTAACCAATATAATGAGTGAAAATATTTTAAATAAAATAATATAATTATACTGACTTTAATGTCATTTGGGGGAAGTCACCAAATAGAAGACATTTTCCTCACCCATGCATGGTACACAAATCTACCATAAACATAAAATAAACATTAGGAAAAATAAAAAAACAAATTAACCTTTACCCATACCATGCTTCGGGTTCAACACCTCATTTTATAGGGTAGTAGATCACAATAGTGGGAATATGGGAGATAATGAGAAATAAAATAGAATAAAATAATGAAAATAATAATAATATTAGTGGATATAGAGAAATACAAATATATAATTGGGAGGAGAGGGAGAGAAATAGAAGAAATATAAAATTATGAAACAAAATAATAAAAATAAAATATAGATAATGTTAATGAATAATAATAATAATAATGGTTATAATAATTAAAATAAAAATAAGAATAATAAATTAATAAGATAAATGAGAGAATTAGGTGGAAGAAAAAATTATAAAAAGTAATGAACTAATTTCATTCATAAAAGTAATTTATATTATACTTTAAATGATAAAAGAAAAAATAAAAGAAAAATAAAAAATAAACATATAGAAACATATCTAGAAGCTCATGCCATCTGATTGGGGGATTCTCTTTCACATTGGGTGTAAACTCCCCTTTGGGTAGTGGCACTCCTAATTTATATATTTCAAGGGAGAGTACTACAACAAGGGTTTATTCATAATTCCCCAAGTACCCAAGATTCTCTTTTTTAAATCACACCCACCGGAGGTGTGATATTTTAATCACCGAAAAATGTTAGGGGTTTAAAATCTATGCATTGTTTGAGTTCCACATTTGGAATCCTGGGTGAATGAATAGAGTGTAGGGTGATTTGAAATGGGATATTCCCTATGTCAGGGGCCTTAGTGACATGGAGGAAGTGGTATCACATGTACATGGCAGCGGTAGCTTGCATGGGTGGTGGTGATGTGTAGTGGATCTCGACAGTGGTTGTACTCTTCGAATTTGGCCATTATCGTGGCTTAAGGAGGCTGGAATGAAATTATGTGGAGTCGATTGAGTCCTCTAAGATGATCCGTGGTGAATGGTGATCGTATAAGTGAGGGTGGATCAAAATATGATCTTCAATTTGATTTGAATAGGGTTTGTTAATGGGGAATAGGAAGCCAACAATGCCAAGTGGAAGGGTCGTGGTGGAGATGGTGGTGTGGGGTGATCATACAAGGTGAGGATGTGAGCTATGGCAGTCCCATTCATTGTTAGTTGGGGTGTGGTGACGATGTGGGTGGATCTATGTTGCAAAGGTGGTTCTCGAGTAGACCATCAATGATTAGCGATGTTGGGTGTTTGTGAATGGACGATATGTTATGTAGCATGGAGGAACACAGTGGTGTACTTTTCCCGATTTAAATTGTTGCGGGATGGGAGAGATATTATAATATTTGTCGAAGTAGGAACTGTACAGACACCGACTATGAGGATGGGATCCTATCTAACACTTGCACACACACCTGCAGGTAGTGACATATATATCCCATATGATCTTTGGTCCACCCCTACTCGTTGTGGGGTTCACCACTTGTGGCCAAATTTAGAAATTGAATTGATCCCTCGTGCCCACAATGGCTCATGGGGGAATTCCATGTTCCACGGATGGATGATCAGGCCTCTCAAGGAATGGATATGAGGTAAACTAGTCTAGTTGAGGTCATGGTAGGGATTGGTAGCAAATTTTAACACATAGTCCCTAAAAATTGATATAAATTTATTAAATTAGAGATATTCAAACATTTAATTATCAAGGATAAAATTTAACATTGAAAATACATTCTTCTACTATTTTTTTTTCATTTCATTTAAACATTTAAAAGTACCCATTATTTACTATAACATTTATAACCAAGGCTTAATTCACTCAAAAACACATAAAACCATTGAAATTAGATTAAAACATGCTCATAATTTGTGTCTATCAAAAACCACTCACTTATATTGATCTTTTCCTCAATCATAAAATCAAAGAAAAATTAATGACTCCAACAATGTTATTAATATTCAAATTTCAATGTTTTAAATTCAAATAGTTATCTATGCCAAATCAATTTCTCAAAAATCCACATGAATTATTAATTTAATTTCTCAATTTTAAAAGAGATATTCAATTATAGTATTTCAATTTTCCCATTTGATAATTTTGGAACATTTTTATCATTATTTTATGTTCCTTAATTCATAATTACCAACCATTAAAAATTATGATTTACATAACTTTTTAATAATGTCACTCATCACTCATGACAAAATTATTGTACAGTTATGATCATATCAAGAATACATTCTCCATATACAAAATCTTATAAAAGAATAACTCTCCCCACATTATAAAGACCAAAAGAACATAAAATCATGAGGTCTTTCAATTTAGGTTCATTTGTATTTGAGGCTAACGGTTGTTAGGAATTGATGTAAATAGTTAAGGCTCAATGAGAATGTTTATATCTTAAAGCATAAACCATGATATTAAAAAAAATTTCATGAAATTCTCCCCATAAAATTATAACAACTCTTATCTTCCCCAAACATCACTGTAAAGATCTTGATCAATATAATGCATAATGAATGATTTTTTCACCCTCTTGATTATTTTTTCTACTTTTACACAACTTTTTATCAATTTTTAAATAACCTTTATTGTTTTTCTTTTTGAAAATTTATTCATACAATAAACCTAAAATCCACCACCTAATAACATATGATAAAACTAAAAGGTCTAGTAATTGTGATTTTTAGTTTCCAAAATCACAACGAAATTTTCTCATTTTTCATTTTTTATAATTTATATATTTTTTATTCAACATGGTGAAATAATAAAAATTATAACAATGGAATGAATAGCATTTATCATTACCCAAAGTTTTACGATTCCACTATTTCTGTACAACATATTTTATCCCTTCCACCATGAATACCTTCAACCACAAACTTCAACATTAAAATATCATGCAAACGCTAAGAGGAGGGAAGGAATGGATTAAAAATGGAATGAAATTTGGGTCCTTTTCCAACAAGGTCATTCATGGTTTATTTGGGAAAAACAAAGATTTATTTAAAGGTTTACCTTTTTGGATAAGATATTTTCAAAATATGAATTATTCATTTTAAATGTGTTTTTCATAGTTACAGTTTTGATAAGTTTAAATGAAGGTTCTAGTAGGTGGAATGTCCCAAAGTCACACACGAAATATGCTCAGGATAAAATAGAAAGTAAGTGATTAAGAAATCATCTCGAGAATGGAATATATGATTTGGGATAATCACTAAAGGCCTGATTAATAATATCAAATCAATTTACATGAATTTCTTAAATTTAAACCATGAAAATGGTTGGAAAATGTTATATACATGATACAAAATATTCCCTCAAATCACCAATCCTAATTTTATTATCTATGATTAACATTAATAATAATATTCTATAGTTTACTCATTCAATATAAATAACATTTTATGATAAGAAAGGCATCAAAATATTCCAAGGGAACTCATGTCCCCATGATTACTCAGGTAAAGCATAATTCAAATATGGGCATGCAATTTCAAATTTAAATCTCAAAAAATGTTTTTGGGGAAACATTTGTAGGGAGTTTAACAAATAAAATGTGAAATGTGAACTACCTTTCTTATGAATATTAGTCATATTCCTTTAAATTATAGTAGATTACTTCTACCAGCATGGAGATAATGAAGAAAATTACTATATTAAAGACAAGGATCATTCCATTATAGCTCAAAAATATAAGAGGGAGTGGGTTTTATGAAAAAATACTTCATAAGAAATGAAATTGAATTCTAAATTATGAAAATAAAAATAATAGGGATAATTCTTGGTATGATCCCCCAAATGGGAATTGAATTTTTACCTCATCCAGAGGTAAGAACTAGTTGTAATCCATAATCAGATGGTTTATGGAAGTTATTGGATTTGAACCACTACATGTGTATTTTCTTACATTGTGCTTCATCCTTGTTCTTGAGTAATGACCCGTTGATATAGTATACCATATCCTACACCTTCACAAATAATTATTGGTTACATGGAGGTGGTTGGATAACATATGTATCATCCTCATTCATGGTTTCTACTTATGAAACCTTCTCTTTTCCTTTTAGAGAAGCCTCAATTGGGGCTACATGAATTTAATATCAAAGAAATAGTATGTAGAGATCATTAAAAATTAAAATTTGAATTTATATTTTTAATATTTAACTTCCCCCTTTGAATATGATCATCCTATTTTTTTTATTTCCTCAAACTCAACAACGTGGAATTCTTTATGGGGTTACAAAAAATGAATGTTTTTTCACATTAGGGAGCTCCATATATTCCTTAACAGGTGCATTTCTAGTTTATTAATCCTCCTATAAGAATTAGAAATAATTATCTGAATATGAAATATTAACAAAATATGTAGTGATGCAGAATTCAGTTTCAATAAAATAAATTAATATAGAGTTCAATAAAATATCAACTCCCTTATTTTGTTCATCTAAAATATTTTATTTAGTGGTGAGTTCCTATTGGAGTGGATTCTTAGTGTATGGAAGATGATTCTTTGGATCCCTTATTTTTTCATCTAATTTCCCAACTTGGGTGGTGTCCACCTTCAATGGTGTTGGATATTATTCTTTTCAGGGTATCAATAAATCACATAGCTCCTCACATTACCTCTAAAATTCATCTAGTTATTGATGTCCAAACACATGTGGATTTTCATAAATGTATTACTCCATGGGATCCATTTGTAAATTAAGGACGAAAAGTGGCCCATCCTCATATTTAGGATTATATTACATTGATGGTTCTTGGATATATGCAGTAATCAAATCCATTGGGCCTTGTAAATATTTCACTGTCTATTTATGCTCTTGAGTATCATATTTGAGTTTGTGTTTTTCCAATATCTTTAAGAAATATTATGGGGGAAATTATTCAAAGTTGATTGGAGAAATCCATTAACACTATTCATGTGTCATGGCCACTCCATGATAATATTCTGGTATGTACTCAGATAATTCAGTATTCTCTATAGACAATCCTTAAAAACAGTTTTTTGGGGGGTCTCTCTGATATCATAGATGAGGTCCTTTAATTGCTCCTCTTTTCTAATTTTTCTCTGAGCTCCCCAGATCTGTCTAGACCATATGAAAACACTTTATTCTATAAACGATGGTGGTTCAACTACTAATTCATGCAATTGTGAGTAATTATCCCATGAAGAAAATTATTTATTTGATAACATCATGGAAAAAATACTTTTTTTATGGAATTGTTTTTTCATAAATCCACAAAACCAATATACAATGTTATAATTGAAAAATTTAATAATGTATTAAATGTATACCTAGAAATGACACCATTTTTAACACATTTCTGTACATGGTTATGGAAAAAGAAAATTATTTTCCTAGTGCAACGCAGTGGTAGACTAGGGTAATATCATATGTGGAGCATCTAAATTTGTTCACTCACTTATTCTAAATCATCTAAACTATTTTTTTAAAGAAAAATTTAATTAATCATTTTTTGTTTGGTTCATTATTTTATAAGATTATTAAATCACATGAAGAATGAGGATTTAGAAAAACTATCATGAAATACTAAACAAATGAGATAATAGAAAAAAAGGAATTGCGGGAATGTTTAGTTTTTTGGGATACTCATTATTCTACTATTTTTTTAAAATTTTGGTTTGATAATCCTAACTTGAAATCTAAATTTTGAACTTCTAATCCTTATTTATAAATTGTGAAATTCCAAATTACTTATGTACTATCAATTCCACCTTCTCCTTTAATCAATGTTAATGACACAAAATGGACTAGGATGTTCCATCATCTAGGAAATAGCACTATAGATTCAATTACATTCATTTATTAGTTAAACTTCATCATTTAAAGAACATAACAATGTTGTTGGGGAAGAGATATTAATCAAAATAATTAATAGAGATTGAGTTTCATGTCATTCAGTGGGGTAGTCACCACATCAAAGACAGTCACCTCACACATGCATTCTACTCAAAACTACCACATGTTTAAAATAAACATTAAGAAAAATTAAACAACACCTTAACCTCTGCCCAGTTCAATGCTTGGGGTAATCCCCTCATTTTTTTGGGAAAGAGATCATAATGGTAGAAATATCGAATATATGGACAAAAAAAAGAATAAAATAATGATAATAAATATCAGAATGGTGGATGAGGGAAAATAAAATATAAAATTAAAATAAAATAGATTTGGGATAGGAGAGAGAAAAAATAAACAGTAAGAATAAAAGTAAAAAAATTAATAAAATAATTCAATATAGATAATTATAAAACAATAATAATAATAGTAATTAAAATAATAATAAAATTAAAATAAGAATAATAAGTAAATAATAATATAAATTGTTGAATTCTTTTGAAGGAAAAACTATAAAAATTTATGAAATAATTTTATTGATAAATAAATTTAAATTTAAATTAATAATAAAATTCAAAACAAAAAAATAAACATTTAAAATATAGAAAACTTCAGCAGCAACTCGAACCCTCATGTTTGGGGATTTTCCATGCATTGGGTGTAGACTCTCCTTTAGGAATAAGAATTTCCTACATTATAGAGGTTTATGGAGAGTCCCTTGGCCTTGGTTCATTCATAATTCATCGATGAACTGAAATTCTCTTCTTGAAATCCCAACCACCCCAAGTGAGTGATGTGATCCACCAGCAAATGGTGGGTGTTTAAAATCTACATGTGGACTGATTTACACACCGAGAATCCTACGTGAATGCATTGTGTGTGGTGAGATTCATCATGGGGTTTTCAATGTCAATGGGAATTTAGGACATGGTGGAAATGGAAAAATTGTTACATGGTTGCGGCATCCTGCATAGGCGATTGCAATGGGTGATGTAGCTCGACAACATCACTCTTATTCTATTAAAGCCTTCATAGTGGCTAGAGGAAGATCGATTGAGCATATTGGGAGGTGTTCGGGGCCCCAGAGATGGTCCATGTGAATGGAAATGGTGGATGTAAAGGTGGATCAATGGAAGATATTACGGAGGTTTTGATGGTGGTTATTCGGTAAAGCAGATGCAGCCAGGCATGCCAAACGAAGGAGTCACATTAGAGATACTGGAATGGCATTATCAGCCAAGGTAAAGAGGTTGGATATGGTGGATCTATGCTTTACCAGTGGTATTCTAGTGAGGATGAAGGAGCAGTAATGGTGCCGAGGTGGTTCTTGGGTAGATCAGAAATGATTGGTGATGTCGGGGGAATTGTTAGGGAGGCGGAGTGGCTGAGCACAACAATGTGCTTCTCCTAAATCCCAATTTCCATGAGATGTGGTAGTATTTATGAATATCTATTTAAGATAAAACTTTCAGATTCCTACTATCAGTATGGTCTCCCATATGAACAATTCGAACACACCTATGGTACATGACACAAACGGCATGTGCGGGTTCTGTCCCACCCTACTCACTGTTGGGTTCACCTCTCGTGGCAAATTTTAGCTTCGAATTTGAACCCCCAAGCCCATGTTGGCATGTGCAGTCCTTCACTACCCAATTCTTGGCTAACCATGACTCTCTTGTCCTGGATATGAGGCTTGATTACAGGGTTGAGGGCCTTTTTGGGTTTCAAACCAAATTATTACACAATGTCACTAAAAAAGATAGAAATATAAACACATATAATGATTCAAATATTTAAATATTAATAATAAAATTCAACATTAAAACAAAATTATATTACTCTTTTGAATCCATTTAACTTCTGAATTCCAAATAAAAAACTATTTACTAAAACATTGAGAACCGAAGCTTAATTAATTAATAAAGCACTTAAAACAATTAAAATTTGACTAAAAATATGCATATATTTTTTGTTGTTCATAAATATAGGTTTTTTTAATTTCCAAATCATATATTCCACGAGTATGAAACAATGTTCATAGTAAGTATTATCATCTTGTACAAAGTGACACTCGAGTCAAGATCGTCACACCTTTTTCAGAGCTATTAACCTGATGTATATATATGCCTGAACCGAATCGACCGGTAGTATCCATACAATGATGTATTTTTACAAAAATCACACTCCTTCGTTAACATAACATAGGTCATTCTCTTATACTTTGGATTATATTATGGGGTCTCACATAATTTGTCTCGTTGTTGTTTGCAATTGTTAACTAAACCATTCTCTTATAATAATAATAATTTACAAAAATTTTCATATATAGATAATAAATCGGAATAGATGAAAATTACAAATATAACATGACCAACAGTACCAAAATTGTATAGGTTTCTATCTTTTGGAAACATGGAATTATAAAAAAAATGGTTCATAAGTGAGATACATAAACCCCAATTATTTACTCATAACTATCACACTTCTTATACATATTATATATAATACAATTCGTCATATCCTAGGGAAATGAATCATAAGAAAGGGTGATCTCTAATTCTAAGTAAGGGTAGGAATAAGAGATATCAAAGATCACATAATAATAACATGAGCAGAAGGGTATTAGAACATGGGATTTACATTTCAAATCTATATGTGTCATATCATAGAACATAAACATGAGTAATGGAATAAATCTGGGTAGATCATGTGAAATATATCATAATGGAATCAATGATATAATCGGTGAGAGAATGAAATTGGACTAAGATATAGATTTGTGGAATTCACATAGGAGTATAAAATAATATTGTAGGCTATCTACCAATATATTCGTAACAGATTTTTATTTAGATAACCACCCTTGAACCTACTCCGATCTTGGGATAACCTCTCATGTACCTTTTTTGGGCTTCATATACCCACTGAAATACCCTATTTATATCTCGGGATAACATACTATGTACCATTTTTAAAGAAAGGGATAAATTCTAATTTAAATTATTTCGGAATTGGGATAACCTCTCCTATAACCATTGATTTTATAGAGCATTAATCATTTCCCAAATATATCTAGGGAGATATAGGTGCAACCCATATTTGTTTATAGTGTGAAAAATGTCCTTGGTTACAACGTAACTATAATCCTTAGTTATAAAATATCTACAATCCATGGTAATAGCGTAATAGCTATTCTTGTTTCTGACATAAAAACCATAACATAATTAAAACTATATATATTTTACAATTTGATAAAAAACCATAATTTTAGAACCCATGTAATTAATGGGTTTTATAAATAAATTACATCCTAACATAACCCAAAGAAAAGAAATGGATTATATAAATATCATTACATCATAAACAAAAACCATCCAAACATATAATAATGAAAGTTCCATTGGATTATATCCCATTAAAGATTCACTAACAGGAAACAAGGTCATTATAAGTGAAATTTGATTTTCAAATCTTGCATATAAAATATCATTTAAAAATTTCATTTTTAATTTAAATAAATTTTTTAAAATCAATAAAAATACAAAATATTAAGGAAAAAATATTATTTTAAAAATAACAAGTAGACATGAAAGGTATTATTTTAATCATTGATCATTTTTGGTGTCAGGAAATGTTTATAATTTTCTACATCTTAAAAATTCCTTTCACATTTCTGAGAAAAAATAAAAAACTAACTCATTTATAAAATGATAGGAATAATATTTTTAGATATTTATATATAAAAGTAAATAATGTGTATGAATTAATATAAAAATTCATTATATAATATTATAATCATTCATGATGTAATTTTTAGAAAACATTGATATGGAAGATAGTGGATTATCGACCAGAAAGAAAAATAAAGTTTAATACCATTAGAAACACTATTTTTTTCAATCAATTACATAAATAGAGGAAAATTAAAGGGAAACATATATTCTAAAAAAATATACAAATTTGAGGAAAACACATTATTTTATTGAGATATATATGATAATAATTTTTTTAAACACAACATTATAATCAATCTTGATAATCAATGAGATTATAACATAAAACAATTACCACTTCGATATATTTTGAATCATAACACCATTAAAAAATAAAAAATTGATTTTAAAAACCATAATTATCCTGATATTGTTCATAAATTTTATTCCTAGGATATATATTCACTACACAAAAGGAATTAGTGGTTTATATGGCATGTGTCCCATGGAAGAAAAAGTGGATGGAAATCACTTACCTTAAGTCTTGAATACTTTAGTAAAGGTTTGATCCTCCTATCTAAAAAATGTTTTTTATTATAAATAACAACTAAAACAATAATAATGATTATTATACCATATATTATTTACTTATAACTATTTTTTAATTTAATATCATACATACCTTTTTAAAATCAGGTTTCGAGTAATAACTGTGATGTTTTTCTTTTAATTTTAAAGGTTTTTTTTTCATTTAAATTTGATAATGGTTCCATAATCTGATTAATTTTAAAAAAGATATTAATATCAAATATATTCATTAAAAATTTATATAGAGTATTCCATCAATGTATGAGATATAAAATTAATTACACCATTCATTGAGATAGAATATATTGTGTGAGTATGAAAGCTATTTCTATTTTTTGGTGGATGAAAAGAAATAAAGTTAAAGAATATATAAACTTTTATTATAAATTATTATGAAATATATATCAAAAATATTAAATATAGTTTTCCCCATTAACATCCATGTAATTTGTTGGGGAAAAATGAATAACAAAGCTTTGTGGGGTGGTAGTCCTCTGTACATATGAGCAACATTACCAAATTTATACATAATGGAAAATAAGAAGGTATATATGATATTATAATTAAATAACAATAATAATGTAAAAAATAACCTATAAAAAAATTAATAAATCATTATATTCATCAATTATAGGGTGTAGAAGAAAATTAATTACATTCGTTCGTGAGATGGAATTTTTTCGTACATATGATCTCTAGTTTTGTTCCCATTTTATGAAATTGGGTATGGATATAAGAAATTTATTTAAAATAATAACATTAGATAATATGGAATATAAATTTTTTATTATATAATAATATATGAAAATTTTTTTAATGACGTTTTTGAATAATTAAAACAAAATGCAAGGCTAATAATTTTACCACTTCTTCAGAGAACCTCATTAGGTATATATCTAAAGAATTTGTAAGAAGGTTTCCAAATAAAAATAAGGACATTTTGATATTGTGAGGTATTTAATGAAGTAATTTGGGTAGGAATATTCTTAAAAATGGTATATTATGTGTGATTAGTAGAGTATAGGGGGTGGCCTTAACTAAATGGGGCGGTAGACACACATTGAATTTTGAAAATAAAAAGGTGTAACGACATTTTAAACATTACACAAGAAATAGAAATTGCTCAATCAGGAATATTATATTTAATAAGGATATAATATGTCAACTAAAATTTGAATATTATCTCTTTTTTTCATTATAAAACATCTCTTTTGAGTTTAAATAACATATAAACCCATTTTCACCTATTCCACAATAAATAATTTTTAATTTTTTTACAATAAATTATGAAAACAATATGTTTACCATATTATATAATATTATTTGTTTTACTGGGAATATATAATCTATTTTAATATGTTCCATTCAGTGAATTGGTAGAATGTAATTTAAATTTAATCCCAAATACGCGACAAAAAAATTATTTTCCAAATAGAAAACATTTCAATGTTAAAATTGTTTTAACATCAGAATTCAATATGAAATTTAGTATAAGGAAATTAGTTAGATTATTTATAATATAATGGAAATAATGTTAATTTTGAAAAAAAATTAACAAAAAATGCATTTATAAATTCAATAAATGAACCATAATTTTTCAATGCAAACAGGTATTTTATAAAAATCATCAAAAAATTCAATATTTCAAAAAAATCTAAAAAATTCACCCTAAAATAATTTTAAAATTTTGATTTCCAAAATTTTTGTTATATATCCAAATATATTTTTAATTGTTTCAAAAATTACTTTTATTATTTGTTAACAAAAAATAATATACATCATTTTTTGAGAAAATTTATTCTTTAAAAGTTTCAAATACATTACTAAAAATTATGTTCTTTTCCATAAAAATATTTAATTTATCTAAAACCATTATACATAATTTTATAAATATTATTATAAGTATTCATACCTTCATGGTTAATAACAAGGATATATTTCTCATGTTTAAATAATACTATAAATTATGTATCATGGTTTTTTAAAACGTTGTGTTGTGTGTAACACATGATATCATTGAAATTATATATATTATATATATATATATTTCATAAAATATAAGGGTGTTACAACCAATTATTGTATTTATATCATACTATGTTTTTCATGAGATATTTATTCTATAAAGGTGATTAATAGGAAGTATTAGTGTGTTTTTCCACCTCAACACATATTGTATTTCTTCTTTTTGATTCTATTAGGAGACTAGTGACAAAGACCATATATATGTCCTCTCATTTCCACATGATTATGGGAAATGGTTCATCATCCAATTTTACTTTTATCACTATGATTCAATGTTATGACATACAAAGATCTTTGATGAGTACACATTTATCTCCTTCTTCAGGTTGTCCCATCAGATGTTCTCTTAAAGATAACTGTACATCTTATTTTGTTTCAAGGTAGTGACAAATGATATGATATTTGAATTATCTATTATCATTTACGATATCTATGGTGTTGTAGGCACTCAATGTATTATAATGAAAATAATGAAACCATCTTCATCAACTTTTAATTAATTTATCTCCCCCTTTATATCTTTCACATTGATTTGATGCTCTGTATTATTCAGTTTTACCTCATTTATTTTCTCGTGGAGAAATGGTGGGGAATTAATTTAGAAAAGTTTGGACTTATTCCCTACAATTATGATTTCTATATCCCTCATACATTACCTAAAAATATAATCTCTTTTCCAGTCACCATCATAGATAGAGTAGCTGGTTCATTTCTACTAATAGAAATAGAAACCTTTTTATCTTTTCTAGGATGGTAGTGAATATATGAATCATAGTCCTTGATTAGATATAACCATTTTAATTGACACATGTTGTTTTAATTTTATATTAATATATTCAATATATTATTTTAATCTATTTATATGTCACACTTTTAACCAGAGAGTCATCTGTTCTAAATATTCAATGTTAATATCACAAATACTAAATCGAGATCTTGTGTTGTGTAATTATTCCCATTTATCATAAACTATTGTATAGAATATGCTATCCCATTATCATTTTTCATGGTCCCACAACACAAGAGTTTCTTTCAAGAATCGTTTTATTTCACAAGACATTCATCACGTGATCATAGTGTGCATACAAATGTAGTGATTATTCTATGATATATAACCATAGTTCGTTCCTCACATTATTACAATGCGACATGATTTGACCCTTTCTATGTTAACATGCAATGTGGGCTACATAATCTTGAAAAATTTTCACTAAACATTGGTAATACCCATTGAATGAAATAAATATACTTATTTTCCTAACATATGAGGGCCTGCTCCATTCCCCAATTGTGTTTGTATTTTATGTGTCCTAGAATTTCACTCAATTGTTATCACTTTCCCACAAGAATATGACTTTCTACATCCATCAGTAAAAAATTATTCATTTATCATAAATTATATCCTATTTTAATTTTGATAGGATAATCCTTAGATTCTCTTAACAATTATCCATACACTAGAGTAAATTATAATATCATCTTTAAAGGATAACATAATCTTTTCGAGGTAATATCTAATGTATCTTTTCTTGAAATTCATGATGATTTTAGTGTAATTTTTACATCTAAAGAACTTCATTATAAACTGAATGATCATCTACCTTATACGAATTGTTTTCTTAAGAAAATAAGTCTTCATTACCTTTAATTGATGATATCTATAATGAAGACCAAAATTTGGAGAAGTACTAAAATTCTTTTATTATATCAAACTATTCATCAATCCCAATAAGGGAATACTTTTTCTTTATGTTGATCTTGTTAAGTTCTAATTAATATATGCACAACAACATTTTTCAGTCCTTTTTCACGATAAAGGTCATCAGTGTACCCCAAGGATATATAATAGGTCATATGAAACCTCAATCCAAATGAAGTTATAGATACATCATTAACTACTCTATTTCAATCAGGGACTTATTATAGGTGAATTTTGATATATGAGTAGCTCATTTTATAAGATCTATTTAGAACTCTAACTCACGGTCTATGGGAAATTGGGGTAACTCTATAGTAAATTTATCAGTATATTACCGTACAATGGTAATTTCCTAAATTTTTTAACTTTATATTAACCAACCTATTTGGGAATATTATAAGTTTTCATTGGGTATCAACACCCACACTTTTGAATGGAAATAATTCTCCTTTGTTACAATTTTATAATAGAATGGGATGGTTATGAATGTGGAAAGTGATTTACTTTTCTTGAAATTTGATATTAGAACTATATAATATGATACCATCCTTGACTGGTATAGAATCAAATTCCAACAAGGGAATGGTTACGAGATTAACATAAATAATACTCCAATAGATTCAAACATGAATATGGTCCAACACTTGGGTTTCATTGATCACCCCACTAGGTGTTTTTATGAATATCAAAACTCAAATGTAGCTTGTTTAGTCAATATTCATATAAAACATTCAAGTAAGAAAGGTTCTCATAAAATAAGAATGATATGATTCTTTTCCCAGTTTGGAATGAATATGAAGTGTACCTTATGTGAAATTATTTTAATTTTCCACCTCAATGTAATTTATGGAATTTGAGTTCACATGATCATTCTTCATTGGTTGTTTCTTACATTAATTACCATTTAAAACTAGTCATTTAGTTGACATACATTCATAATTCCCTTACTTCCTTTTATTGACGCATTGAACCATGGGTGGTTCATTGGAAGGTGCTTTCCATTCTAGCATTACATCTGTCATCCGATTCACATATCATTGATATTCATCATCTAGGTGGAATTCTCTAAGTCATTGGAAGAATTTACCTATCTCTTTGAGGATATTGCTATAATGATTTATCTCAAATGTTTTACATGTGGGTGGATAGATCATATTTCCTATTTTTTCATTTGATCCTCCAGATTGAAATTTTATTCCATTAGTCTTATATCCATAACAATTAGACCATTCTACAATTTCAAACTATAATTTTAGATCACATCTAACTAATTAATCTTAAAATCCAAAGTCTCAAATTGCAACATCATTCATATTTTATGTTTTAAACAACTAAATAATCAATCTATGTAAAAATATTTTCTTATGAAAAAAACAAAGGTGTATCTTGTATTCCTTTAGAATATTTCTCCATAAATCATGAAATATTTATTCACAACTCGGTTATGTTATAGGAATTATCTCTCCATCATTATAAAAAATCTTTTTGGTAAATACTTTCTAATAAATAAATTCTTAATGTCTTAACACTCATTTTATAATTTTACATCCTTTAGAAGGGAATTCCCTAACTATTCCTATCATTGATTAAACTTCTATCTAAATGATATATGGATAGTATTACCTTATCCATCTCGAAATAGTTTAGTAGAGGAAATCTGTTCTCCATTGATTTAACCTACTATACCATGAAAAGAGGACCATAAGGTCAATTAAACATCAGGGGTATTTACCAAAAAAATGATTTAATGATCAGTTTCCCCTTCATTGGTGAAGGTGGGAATTCTATATGGTTCATGTTATTTTTAATTAAAACAAATATATGTGTAATAATATCCATGTGTTTTTGAACTCCACCTTGAATCATATTGGTTATTTCATTTGGAAAGTCATTAAATTGTTCCTCAGATGTTTAATCGGTCTTGTTTCCCCAGGTTCCCACTATTTTCTAAAATAGAATGATTTACAAAAAATAATTAGTCAATAAACATGGGATTATTAATTTAATTTTATCATCATCTAAATTTAAATTTATTATATTATGGGAACCCTGTGATTTTTCATCTTAATAAATATTTATTTTAGGATTGTGTAAATTAATCATTTTAAAAATTAAAAGAATGAATTAATTTATCAATATTTCCTTTTGAATCATTTATATATAATTTTTTATTAACCAATGTATATCTATTTGGTGTGTTAAAATGGGGTTGTTGTAAGGCCTATGTTTCTTACACCTTGTAATAATTGAACCAACCACAAATGGGATAAAATATAACCACATTTCATGAGTTTATAATCGAACCAACAACCATTCATTCATAAATATTTCCATGTAATACAAAATGAAAAAAAACTTTAATTAAGTGTTATATTTTCAATATAACACAGTTATGGAAAATATTTTATCATTTTAGAATGTTTAACCCATTGAAAATAAAGGAGTTCCATGAAAAATCCTTTAAAATAATCATAATACGTCCCAAAAAATAATAATGATTGTACCATTAACTCCTTCCATTAGTGGAGCCTAATAATCATAAAAGTATATTTATATATATGAATGTACCTTTTAAAAAATCTTTTGGTCATTCCTTTTAAAAAAATTAGTAAAAATATACTTTTTATTTTGAAACCATTTTTTATAAAAATTCACATAATATTTATAAAAAAGAATTTATATAATAATAAAAAATATAATATTTAATGAATATTGAATGAAAATAAATTTATGAAGGATCATAATTACATCCTAATTATAATGGTCAAAAACAAATATTCCTTTCCAACATTTGAAAAATATTCATAAAAACATATGTGGAAAAAGTATGAATATTCCCTTTCAAACCACTGAATAGGAAGTATATTTTTTTAAACTACTATAAACAATAGATGGATCATATAATAGATAGGTATATAATGTTTTTTCAAATTATTAACATGGAGTAAAATGTTGTTAAGAAAAAGGGGAAATAATGTTATTTTTTCTTCAAATATTTCCTTAGATAGTTTCTAATATCAAATAGAGAAAAATAAATGGAAAAATTTTAATCTCTATAAATTTATAAAGCATAATAATATAATTTTTTTTAAATATTTTATGATTTTTTAATTTCACTCATTTAAAATTTAAACATAAACAAATTTGAAAAAAAATTGAGATTGTTTCAAAAAACTCTTACCAATTCTCTAATATCCAAATCAATGTCCATTGAAATAAAGGATATGATATGGCTCTGTAAATCCCATGATTACATGAATTAATATTTAAAGATTAATTACTATAATAGAAAGTACACCACTTAATGAAATCATGGTGCATGAAATTAAAAAAGCTTCATGAAAGTATGATTTGGAAAAATAAAACCCTTACTACAATTATATCATTTTAGGTGATAATTAAACCATGAATTAATTATGTGATAAAATTTATATCAATATAATAGAAGTGGTAATAAATCATAAAACCTTTTGAGATTACTTCACACATATTCACATCAAAAGAAAATAAATGAAGAAGTGATGCAACCCAATGAATGAAAATTGAGTTATGAAATGCATCACCTCAAGTCTAGAATTTCTACATATATATTATATAATAATAATATATTAATTATTTAACTTATTTTGGAAAAATTTATATGTTTATTCTCTTATAATTGAAAATTTTAACTCATTTAATATGATAAAATATTTAAATACTTAATCAGTAACGTCTACATTGTGTGTTTTGAGGACATTTATTTCATAATTTACAGATTGATTTGGAAGGATGACTCTGGTAAAAGGTTTTATTATTCAATGTTATCTAAAATAATAATGAAGTCATAATTATTATATTTATAAATAAAATTCCATTTTATGTACATCTATGAAATTTTTTCATGAAGAAGAATCTACATTGACTCACAAGACAATAGTCTGAGCATACACAGAACTGTTGTTTTTACATTTCATTGGATAGAAAATAAATGGAAAACTAAAATATTTTCATTACATAAGTATTATAATGTTTTAAAAAATCTAATAAATTTATTAACTCCTTCTCCATGATAGTCCATGATGGGTGTTATTGAAAAATTGCCTACATCACTACGTGGACACATTAGTTTGTACATACACACGTGTGATGATTATGCTTTTTAACGATTGGAATTGTATTAGAATAGATGATATATTATAATTTTAGGATCATAATTTTCTAAAAAATATAATATTTATAACATAAATATCTCAAAAAATCTAGACATGAAATTCAGTAATGGGAAATGAATTACCTTCTTTCTCTAGATAGTAGTTCATACCTATACTAAATTGATGTTTTTTATTTCACCTTAAATGGTGAAGGGGATATATAAATTTAATTCATTTAACAAAATAACATCTCCTTATATGGGATATAATTTTATTAATATGTTATTTTGGTTCCTAAATAATATATGTAGGATGATAAATATTTAATATGAAAATGCACGATATATAACATTACATCTTCATTGAGATACCTCTTTTGAATATCTTTTTATTAACCCAATGGATGGGTTTTTATGATATTGATCCCTCTATAACATGTATAAGTATTTTTTGAATATTTTTTTATGTATAGGTTCAAATTATTGCCTCATAGTTTCATGTACAAAATATGAGAGGGGTGTCCTTTTATAATTTAGGGGAGGAACTCTTTTGTAAATACATGTAATATTATTATATAATATGTGTCTAAATCCTAGAAAATGGATCATAAATTACATATATTTGATGATATTGATGTTTTTGAATTTATAGAGTCATAATATAACATTTATACACATTTATATATAATGTTAATTCTTATTTTCTATTAACACCTTTCAAATCCATTTTAAACCATAACCATTATAAGAAAAATTCATTCTTAATGGGTTATAATACTACCAATAAAATAAAAATTTGAAAAAATGGTCATGATATGATACTTCTGACCATTTCCCATAAAAAAATTTCCTCTAGATATTTTTTTAGGTTCATTAGGTGATTTAATATGATATTATTGAAAAAAAATTCTATTAATGTAATTTTTTGAACTATTCACATAATTTGACATTAAATACACCAATACAACATATGAATTTGATTATAAACTCACCTAATTTCAATTATAATTATTTTTTTAATAGAAAAATAATTTTAAAAATTAATTAATCCCAATCATATTACGTTTTATGTTTTTAAAATAATTTTCTTTTATTTTTTTAATATTTGATATTACACTATATCAGAGTTCTTTATGTATTTATGTTAATTATTTAATTACTATGAATTGTAAATAAAATACCATGATTAAAAAAATTCATTAATCATTAAATTATAAATTTATAACAATGATTGTAAACTCTTTCTCCCTATCTAAATATATATGAGATATTAATGTAAATAAATTGACATGTTTGATCTATTAATTACATATAATAATATCAATGTTAGTAATAAATTCAAATGGAAGTAAAATTACTTTTCTAAGAAAAAATGTAATGATACAATTATGCACATAACATAAATTAAATGGAAGTGTATGAATGATTTTGAAGTATTATTATATTGTGTTGTCTTTATTTAAGGTGATAAATTTTACAATGATGACTATTTATTATGAAAAAAATGAAATGGTTCAATTTAAAAAAATTAATGAAAAAATTTAATATGGAATTCATTTTTCAATATTACATTCCAAAAAATTTATCATATTAATTTCACATAAGAATGGTAATCTTAATGAAAAAGAGTTTTCTAGAAAAATGTCATTTTATGTAAACAAATTCTAAAAAAATAGTATATTATTGATTGCAATAAAAATTATTTGACTATAAATATTCGAGTGGATATATTTAAATTTTTCAATAAATATAAATTAAAAATTAACCCATTATATAATTTTATTTAAATTGTTGTTTTCTATAAGAACTTATAATTTTCACCATTCAATGAATAATAAATCCTTTTATAACAAATATATTCACACTATGATAATTTTTACTTGAAAATTTAAAAATTGATAGAATTCTTATTAGATATAATTACTAAAATTGGAAGAAATTAATTTATTTTATCTCTCTATAATATTAAATATAACCCATTTTTGAAGAAAATTTCTTTTTATGTATTATTTGACTATACTAAAAATTGAGTTCATATTTTATATTATTTCATAAATACATTTATATATAATAGGATATCTATACATATATTTCCTGATGTAGTAAATCTTATTAATACATTCCATTCAATTGATTCATTATATTAATAATATTAAAATAT
This sequence comes from Viscum album, assembly GCA_963277665.1. Lineage (NCBI taxonomy): Eukaryota > Viridiplantae > Streptophyta > Magnoliopsida > Santalales > Viscaceae > Viscum > Viscum album. The sequence continues at coordinate 1,025,762,423 of OY728121.1, read as the reverse complement.
TAATATTTCACAATCATTTATATTTGGTTTTCTGGGTCTTGTATGATATTGAAAATTGTTTTCATTTAAAAGATTAGGATATTTCATTATCCCCCCTATAATAAAATTAATAATCATAATTTTATATCGATATACTTAATTCAATGCTCCTATATATGAAAATATATTTTATTGAAAACCCACAACCTAAAAAGTTCTAATAAAACTTGTTTTTGAAAAAGGGTAAAGAGAAACAAGAAGTTCACCAATAATAACACACAATTAGTTTCCAAAATTGGGGAAAATTAGTGGGATGGAATATTATGGATATGAAGAATAAATATATTTTCCAAAGAGTGAATCAAAATATGATTGCATGAAAGATAATCATAATGAGATAGTTCATGGACAAAAATGCATAGGTCAATGGGGGTGAAAAAGACCCTCAATTTACCATATATTATTGTGAGTGGAAAACATGTTTAACTTAACATATTTATTTTTACCCTAGAGTTTAAGGATTGTCTATATTATCAACATAATGAAAATAAAGAAATATTATATATTTTCTTCAAATCCATAAAATTAATTTAATTACGTGATTGTGTGTTTCAATGACTCTCCCCCATTATCTAATCTTTTATTGAAATCGATGAGTATGAATTATTCATATCTACACCACTATAATAATTATATATATATGATAATGAAAAGTATAAGATAATTTAAAATTATTCCTCCATTTGTCATTAAATCTAAAATGGCAACCACAAGACAAAATAAAGCGAAAATGAACTAATTTATGATGAAATCATTCCTTAATTTGTAAAACATAAACAAAATTTCCTAAATACCAACATAGATAATTAATGAAGAAATTAATCCATAAAATTAATTAAAATATTATTTTCAACAATTAACCTAAATTTTTAGGGTAAATCACTACAGAATCCAATAATGTTTTGAGCTTCACAAAAATATCATGAATAAAATTTACATTCTAACCTAAAAGGTAAGCCGTAGCGTCACAAATAATATCTCAAAAAATATTTCCCCTCCAATAATCACTCTTTAAAATTTATGCTTATCCTTATCCCATTATATTTACATCATTATAAAATCAACTATTATCATAAAAAGATATTTAAATCCCAGTAGAAAATTTATCCTAAAACCCAGTAAAAGGTCCAAATCATCTTATGGTATAATCACTTATGACCATAAATGATAATTATCATCTTTTATAAAATGTGAAAACATTAACAATTATTCCCATGAAATTATTCATGACTCTTAGTTTATTATCTCATTAAATATTTATTATTTATAATGTTATATAAACCTTTTTGTGATGTGAACTATAAAATCCTTGAACCTATATGCCTAAAATCTTATGTTTGAATCATAATATTCACATTTTAGGATTTGATCATTCAAAATGGTAACACATATTTTTCATTCCAAAATATACAACATAAAATAGGATTTCTAGAACACTTACATTGGAATATTCATTTTATTATTATAGTATTACAAAATGAGGATTGACTCTTAGATAAAATTTTAATTATCTTTAAGTGATTTTTTTTACTAAATCAATATATAATTGTACCACATTGTACCTTCATAATCTCCTAGATGAAACCCATCTAGAGATAACATAAATTATATATTTACTAATAACTAGTGGGAATTTTACATAGTAAGGGGATCTTAATTGCTCATTATTTTTTAATATATGCATTTTAAATTTCTTTATGTAATTACTCATGGTGGGAATACGGGTATAAGAACAAATTAAGTGTGAATTTTAATAAAACATGATATTTAATAAATATAAAAACCTAGACCAACAAAAATTTGATATGGAATTAAAATTTATCAAAATATAAGAGAAATGTGATTCAATAATGAGGGACTATGTGAAATTAATCCTGATCAATAAAATCATTAAAACAAATTTCAAGCATAAAGAAACTATATTTTTATGTTGGAAAATCAAACATTTATCTTGGAAATATCTAAATAAGATAATTCACATAATCTTGTAAGAGTAACAAACAATAGTCAACGGCTTCATCTCTTATGAGTTACATAAATTCAGTAAACTATTTCATCTCTAAGGAGTATCATTTATATGTTAACTCAATTTCTTTAACTAATTAATTAGAGGTATATAATATAACAAAAAATCCTTGGTTTCCTAAAGGACCATCCAAATATAGATTAAAACAGAGAAACCCATAATTAATTTATCAATATTTCTATGTACAAAATAATGAAATAAAAAGTTTATGAGCCTATACTTTAGGATATAACAACCAGGAAACAACTATATTTTAATTTTATCATGTATATTCTATTAAAAAGTAATAGGTTCCATGAAAATATCATTAAAACAATAATAATCCATCAATATAAATAATAATTATGATATCATTACATCATATACCCTATGCAGAATAATAATCAATAATGTATGATTAATTTGATCAATATAACTTTAAAAAATATCATAACATTTCATTTAAAACTTTTGTACACATATCCTTTTATTTAAATAAAATTTTATATAATAATTCCAAAATTATTGATTAAATTAATTTCATTTAAAATAACTATGTAAAATTGTGCAGTAAAATTCATTACAATTAAATTAAATGATGATGTTAAATTTCATTCATGTCATAATGGTTGAAAATACTTATTTATTTCACACAAAAGTAAAAAGGGTCATAAACCACAAGGGTATAAAATAATGTATCTTTTTTAAAATTTTTTAATAGATTTTAATTATTTTTTAAAATATAATTATAAAAAATGGATTATATAAGATATCATTAAGTAAAAGAATGTAGAAAACATGGATACGATGAAAATTATTGCCAAAAAATTGAAAAATATGATTTGTTTTTCTTAAAAACATTCATTCAATCATTTATAGTATGAAAGAGAGGGAACTGAATGGAAAACAAGTAATCACTAGAATGAGCTGCTCGAAAAGAAATAATATATTCTTTAGAAAATATATAGTATATATATTAATCTTTAATGAAAACTAAGAACACAAACTATTTAAAACAAAAAGATATTGTTACATGAAACTCTTATTACTTATGTAAATTTCAAGGAAAAATTCATTGAAAAAAATTATTCGTATAGAATTATAACTTTTATGAATTAGATTAATAAATATGTTAAAATTTATTTGTGTGGTCGTCCGTAAACCATACACTAAAACCATAGTTCATAAAAAAACATTTCTTAATAAATTTCTATTTGGAAGAATAAAACCATAAATATGATTATAACATTTTATGAAATATTTCACCCATGAAGGGAGTATTTGAAAATTTTTAAATCAATATAATACTGTGAAAATAAAATATAAACAATTTAGAGATCAAACCCGATATAATTTGGGAAAAATATTGGAATACATGATATAACCTATTGAATGAAAATTGTGTTCTGAAAACCCATATCTTAAGTACCAACATTATATGTAGTCCTTAACCCTAGAAAATAAGCATATATTAAAAATTGAAATTTATTAAAAATAAAATTATTTTTTATTCCCTCATAAATATAAAATATATTTATGTAACCAAATAGAATACTTAATTACTTAATCAGTTAATTCTACATTTTTAGTTTTTAGGAAATTCATTTCATAACTAAAAAATAAAAAAAGTAGGATGACTATGGTTGAATGGTTCACTAATCCATGATCTCAAATAAAAATAATTATTACATAATTATCATTATTGAAATTCCAATACAATTTTATATTCATCATTTAAAAGTAGTCATAATGAATAAAATGCATTAGCTTTTGATTCATTAGTTTATGTTTAGATACAAGAGCAATTTTTACATTAAGTTAGATGAAAAATAATATAAATAACAAATATATTATCCCTATTGAATCATTATATTGTTACAAAAATAAAATAAAATCATAAAATGGTTATAAATGACTATATATGGTTTTTAATATTAAAAAATGAAATATATATCTACATAGTGATGGTAATTCAATTGTCCATACGTGTGATGATGTAGATTTTTAATGATTAGATTTGTATAAATACTCTTGACTTATCATATTTCCAAAATAATAATTATTTAATTATTATAAAATTTATACATTAAATCCATCACAATAACGAACCATAAACGGTGGTGATGGAAAAAAAATTGTATTAGTTCATGAGACGGTTGTTCTCACACACACGTGAATGGTGTTTCAGTTTCCCATTTCATAGGAAATGAAATGGATAAAAGATATGATGTAATCATAATAAAAAATATGTTAAAGGATGAATCTATTTTATTAATTTGGAATTGTTATGAAATAATTTATTTATGTATAAGAAGTAGTAAAATGAAAATTCTCAACTAAGAAGATGGACCCTTTCTTGGGACACCCCCTGGACTCACTCATTTTAGAACACATGTTTGGTATTCTAAGGATTTTAGAACCTGTATAACCTGTAACAGTATTTTTATAGGAGTTGTTAATTTGTTTTTTAATATATTATACGCAAGGTGGTGTGTAAAAGAGAGGATATGGGATACGTTTTATATGTGAGGTGAGTGGAATTTTTGGAATTACATGAAATATTATTATATTAAATGTTTCAAACTCATGTAAGATGTATCCAAAATGATATGGATTAAAAAACAAAAAGGTTTTTATTTTAATTAAATCATAAAATAAAATTTTTATTTTTTTATATATCATTTTAAACCATATATTTTTTATTAACCTCATCGTTAATTATTTTTAACATTTACCATGGTAACCTGGTTTTCAATCTTAATGGGTTATAATTTACTTATACTGTAATAATTGGATCAAAAAATTTCAAATTACAAATTTTCTGACCATTTCCCATGAAAAATTTTATAATGAATTCTTTTCATGATTTTTAAAACATTTAGTAATATATTATTTAACATATAATGCTACAGAATCCGTTTTAAGAACTATTAATATAGTTTGGCTTTAAAGACATCCGAACAGTAATGAAATTCAAAAATACTCTATTTGAACATCAATTACACATTATTATTAATAATAAATTTATTTTTAACTCATTAATAATTCAAATAATATTACTTTTTCATGTTAGGAATGTTTTTTTTTTATTTTTCAAAAATTTATAGAAGCATTGTGTCAGCATTTTGTATGAATTTAAGGTATGTATATAATAATTGAAAATTATAAATAAAATAACATGATAAAAAAATTATTTAATCTTTGAAATATTATGTTATAATATAGAATTAAATAATTTATGCTTTTCACAAAATATATAAGATATTAATGTAATGGTAGTGACATTTCAGGATTATTCTTTACATAAAATAATCTAAATGACCTTATAAAAAAGTGGCACTAAAATGATACAACTTAGAATATACAAAAGTTATGTGTTAATTAAACTCATCCAATGAAATAAATTCAAATATATGAATGATTTTTATGTAAGGTTTATATTTTTAACCTTGTTTATCCAATTTTACCTTTCATATAGGTGTTATATTTTATAGTGTTATTATTTATATTTATCAAAAATAAAATATACCTATTTACCCAATTTGAACATTCATATTCCAAATATGGGATAAATTTTTATTGATTCAATTACAATAATTTTTAGAAATTATTTTACCATATGAGTGTAAAATTCATTAAAAAGAAATTTTCTAGAAAAATACTACTTTAAGTATAAAATATTTTTATAAAAAAATACGCATAATGTTGATTTCAATGAAATTATATATATAATAAAAATCCTAATGGATATATTTATTTTCTAAAAAAAAATATTAACTATTTCTGAAATTAAAAATATAAGACATTGTTCTATAATAGTCGATATTTTTAATTATTCACTTGAAAATCAATCATTTCAAAAAATACTCAAAAATTCACCTAAAGATAATTTATACATTCTGATATAAAAAATTATATGAATTTTAACAAATTGAACAAATAAATTTCCTAGAAATTTATTTCTACTTTATGAAAAAAATGAAATGAAAACCATTTTTGAAGAAAATACCTTTTCAAAGAATAAAGTGACTTTGCTAAATAATATTTTTAATTACTTGTGAGTAATCATTACATTTGTATTGAGTAGGAACTTTATGAAAATTTTTCATAATTTCATTACTCCTATTCATTATACTTATTCAATTATTAGGTTTTAATGATCATATTTAAATAATAATTTTATGTGGTCATTTAATCTATGTTTTGTGTGGCATGAACACTGTCGAACATAGATTTATTTTAAATTTTCATTGCATTTAATTATATTTAACTACTTTGATATGTGTCATGTCTATAATTGGGTTCATTATTCACATCATGTTAATTTATCCCCTATTGGGGAATATGTAACCCTGTGTTTGGACAATGTTGAATAAGATTAATCTTCAGCCACTATTTTTTAATGTTGTGTGACCATAATCATTGACTTTCTATTGTGGGAATTCCAAGGTCAGAAGTTGAAAACAAAAAAAAATATATCATATCAAGAATAATTAATGGGATTCAAGATAAATAGTCCAATAGTTTCTCTCTACTTATAAGACTAAATCATTTTAGAAAATATAACTATGTTTGATAGCATGTTCGGCATGTAACACCGAGCATAAATTTCACCCAATATATATATATATATATATTATCTAATATAGTAATTTTATTTGTGTGTATGAATATTATTAACTGATTTGTTAAAAACATATAAATATATATATATATATATTAATTTCATACTCAATATAAAATATTTATAAATTTTTCGTAAATAATTAGTAAATTTTTAGTAAAGTAATTTTAATATTCAAATATAGGTTGTCTTAAAAATGTCTTTTATTGAGTATAAGGAAATTTTTTGATTATTTTTTAAACAAATTATAAAATATTTTTTATAAAATTAAATTAAATTAATAAATAATAATATCAATATTTACATAGCGTTAATTTTTTTGTTTTTTTAACAAATGTATATTTTTTGTTTAATAGTAATAAATAGTAGTTCTCCTAAAAAATTATTCTATTCTCAATCAATTAATTAAATTAGATGTTACCTTAAGTTGTTAATTAAATTTAATTTAATATAATAATTAATATTTAATATTTATTCCTCTGATATTATTTGTAATTAAAATTATATTTTAGATTAGAATAAATTTAATTATGGGGTTTAAATCGTTTTTTAAAAAAATTAAAGAGAAAAATGTTTTTTGATTTTTTTGTAATAAAATAATCTCTAATATGAATTGTATTAAATTAAATGTATATGTTATATATCATTAAATATTAATTTTTATTCATTGAATGATTATTATTAGTGTTATATTTAATATTATGAAATTATTTTCCCAAATAAAACATTTCGTAGAAAGCCTCTATTTCATCATGTCTTGTGTGATATTTTAAATTATAATTTTTCAAATATTTCAATTGAAATTGTTAAATTGGATTACATATTTTTAATCATAATAATTTATATTATCAAATAATATCAACTTATCTTCATAACATAATAAACAGTGAAAACTATAAAAACTTGTTATCATGGTTAAGGTGAGAATGGATTTATCGTGGGTTACAATAAAAATATAAGGGTAAAATTTCTTAATAAAATTGAAAAAATCCTTTTGGATAAACATATGTCAATTTTATCCTCCAAATTTTTGAATATATGTTCATTTGGAATATTTTTTAATGGGAAGTGCATTATAATTTTGGAAACATTTGGGAAATTTTCATGTAATTTTCTTTAGAGTTCCCTTTCCACACTAATTAAATGGAGCTCCATCCCGTCACTTATTCACACCTATGATGCCCTTTTGATTTACCAAAACCAACCAAATTCTATTACCAAAATTATTGTCACATTTTATATATTCTTTTATTCTAAAAATACAAATCTAAGGGTCCTTAATAGGAGATCCAAAAGAAGTATCTCATAGAAAATGAAATTGTATTAACAAATATGTTTTGTTTTCTTTTTAAATTTTCTAATTCCATAGATTTTTACTTAACACATTCAATATAATAACACCAGTATCATACATATACTGATATGTTAATTTTTTGATATCATAATATTTATCTATCTCCAATTTTATTAACTGAGCAATGAAATTATCTTTTGTGTGTACGGAGGACTACATCCTCATGAACTAATGTCATTATTTTTACATCATGTCCTCTCATGACTGGATGTAATAATGTATTGAAGGAATATATATGATAATTTTTACATATTCATAATTGTTTTGTTATGATACACATGTACATTATTATATTCCATTCTGTGGAGGATATACTAATGTCACTCATATGTACATCACACTACCACCTCACAAACCAATGTGATTCTTTTTTCACTAGAACATCAAATTGAAGGAAATAAGGATAAATTTAGTAAATATATGTAATATACATAACATAATAATGAAATAAGTGAAATATTTTTCATTATAAAAATATAATAATTCATATTATTTCTTACACTGATAATTGATAATGTCATACATAGATGTACAGAACACCACCTCCATGATGATATGTGATTATTTTTTCAACGCTAAATCTCATGAATGATAAATATATTTTTATTTAATGAAATTATTTTTTATTTATGAAATTTTTAATATTCTGGAATGATATAAAAATGAAATCATTTTTTCCATAATTATCACTGAATAATGGAAACATTAATCTTGCGCATGTATAGTCTACTGTCTCCATGAGAATAACATCGTTCATTTTTCAGGCCCATAATTTATGGTTTTTCTAAAAAATAATACTTGATTTATAACTATTATAATTTCATGATTATTTTTCTATATATTTTGATTAATAATATCTTTTTCCATAGTCATTCTACCAATGTCATTTTTAACTCCTGAGATGAATATTATAAAAACATTCGATTTAAAACTAATTTATTATGGAATCATATATAAGATGGTATTAATTGAAATAAAATGAATAATAATATTGAAAAAATTAATAATCTTCTAAATAATTTACATAAATTATTTATTAAAGATTATAATGAATGTATGTGACAAGTTGTACTCTAGAAAAGGGACTTTATCTCAATTTCCTTTGGTTGAGGCATATTTTTATGTTATGAAAATACATTCTTTCATGATATGTATATTCAACCCATTCAATATTTTATATCATGAATCTCATGATTGTATTGATATTTAATGATTTTCTATATTTTATTATTCCATGGGGATTACAATATATTAGTTTTTCAAGTGATAAGGGACATTAGATTTAAAAAATCATATATTAATGTGTTCATTCCTATTGTTTCTCTTCCGTGTCTATGTTTTTAGAATTATTATATAAAAATTTTATATAAATATAAAATATTTATAAATAAAGTTTTATGTCTCTTTTCACATTATTTTTATCTTTTTATAAACATTTTTCATACTTTTATTATATGGAATGTTTTTTGAAAAACATTAAAACAAATATTTAATTTTTAACATATATGACGACAATGAATTTTTCCACTGATGTGACTATTATTCGATTTCCATATTACATTGATAGCATTAATGATTCCTCCAATGAGGAACCCACTTTACCTTTTTCAGGGTATTTTGATATGGGATTTTTTTTTAAAAAAATATGGTATTTTTAAATATGATATTATTATTCATATGAGATTTTAATATTTTTTCAAGATGATTTTCTAATGAAAAGTGAAAGAATAAAATGTTTAATTCACGAAATACTACATGATAATTATTTTAGAAAATGGGAAACCTCGATGCAGCTTATACCATGGATTGAGAACTATCATAGGATACGGGTGAGCCCAATACTTCCTATATGAATGGTTGATACCCATTTTAGCTCACCAAAATATGTGATCCTTAGAGAGCATATACGAATGATTATACCCAATTTTATTTTATTGGATAGATCCATGGAGCATACACAATGGGTGATCACCATTATAGCTCTCCAATCCATTTAGTAATGACTATATTGGATGTCAAACATATAGTTATCATAAAAATGGTATTTAAAGGGTTTTATGAATATGATGTTCAACATTACTAAAAATGTTTTTCAATTTCCTTCTATGGGGTTTAAAGGATTTGTTTGGGAAAAATGGGTTTTTTCATAATGAAATGTTTATTTCATAGGATCAATGAAATTTGAAGATAGAGTATATGTTACATCTGATGTCATGTTTTCCACTCGACTAATGAGTTTCATTATTATTCATGTCCCTTATTGAGATTTTTATTATAATACCACATATTAAAATATTTCTCCAAGAGTCTATGGTTGGTTAATGGAAATATATAATTTAATATGAATTTCAAGAATATTTCATATGAAAATAAATCATGTTTTTATAAATTTTTATATTGTGGAAAAAATTCATACTGTACAGATGTGTAAATTTTTAATTTTTATGAGAAGTCTATTTTTTTATAAATTGTGAAAATTCTACATTTTAGTTGAAAAAATCAATTTCATTTAAATAATTATTATTGTTAAATTGTATTTCAAGACGTTTTAATGTCAAAATAGAATAATTATAAATCTATTAACCCAATTTAGGTCATTGGACTCATTTTTATATTGAATATAGGTAGAAAATAAAACGATATTTTGAACATTTACAATTTAAAAACATGTTTTCCCACCATGTGTGTGGGATTAGCATTAAATTTAATTTTTTCCTTAAGGGAATTGAATTTCAAATATATATATATACACAGATGGAATCAATATAATATATATAGTCTTATAAGGTCACATTATTTTATGAACAAAAATATTAGTGAATGTAATTATAATTAATTAAAACGATTAAGGTAAAATTAGTTTACTTAGTGGTTACACATTAATCATAATGGGAAAATTGGCCAAGGCACATGTCCAAAATACACTAGATGAACATATTTTGACCATATCCCCTCTTAGTTAAAATCATATGAGTTATTGGAATAGTATTCAAAGAATGATACCTATATAATAAGTTAAGTATGGAAAATGACAAAAAATGAACCTTCTTTACCCTTAACATTTGTAAACACTTGATTAATGGGAAAAAAATAATATATTAGGTTATAATTATAATTTTTAAATATAAATAAGTTTCTAATGTCATGATAAATTATCATTTATTTTTATAGATTAATTATTTTGTTAAAAATGTTTAAAAACGTCGAGAGAGTGATTATTTAGTTAATAATTAAATAAAATAAATGATACTAAAAATATTAAAAGTGAAGAAAACTAAATAAATTACCAAATTCCATTATTTGTTTAAATAAATAAATCATTTTACATATATATGAAATTATTATATTTTAATTCCATAATTTTCTTGATATTTTTGAATTTAAATAAGATAAATAATGTCAAATTAACATAAATGTTATTTTACAATAAAATATATTTCATTTCAAGATTTAAAATTACATAAAAATATATATTTTGAAAATTGAATTTAAAATTTTAATAAAAATCATATATTTTATATCCATTTAGCAATATATCTTTTATAATAAACATACTGACCCCTAAATAGTAAAAACATGGTTAGCACGGTTCGAGTTAATGATGTATTTGTGCACATTACCTGAGCTTCTATTAAAATTAATTTACAACACATGTGGTATTTATATTTTGTAGATAATATATTAAATTTATAATTAGTTATGTATATATTTTATAATAAAACTCACTCTAATTTATTTTTCATAGTTAAAATACATAGGCTCGAAAACTAGTTATCTTAAAAAAAGGTAAAAATGGGGAAATATAGAGGCTAAGGATAAAAATTGTTAAAATGAAATTTATTTTTGTTTGAGGTTTTTCTTGACCATAAATTCACATTACACTGTTATTTTTCAATTTTTTTCATGATGTAAGGGGGACCTCCCAATAGTGTTTACCTTTTTAAATTTTCAAGAATACCACTCCCCCTCCATAGTAAAAATGAATTCACACCCCCATTTCATCACACCTATAAATACCTTTTAATCATAAAAAACCTTCATAAATAACCTCCTATAATACCTCCCCTCAAACTATAAGCCTCAATTTTGGAATATATAAATCGATGGAGTTTTTTTTGCTGAAATCTAAAAGGAGTTAACTAAAAAAGAGGTAACATTTTTCAACGATAACTTTTGATTTATTTAATTCAAAAAAATCAATTATTCCTTTTAAATTAATATATAATAAACATATTGTCTTAAATATAATGAATTTTCTATGTGAGGGGTTCATCCTATACCAATACACATATATTCAGTATATTGTTGATGATATAATTATTTTCAGAATTTAAAAAATTATTTTTATATAATATATGTATTCAGTATAATAAAATTTATAATACTATATAAAATACTGTCATATGAAATGGAATTCACCATTCATGGAGATGTAGGTTTTATGTATGCATGAACACTATTTCAATTTTCTTGTCATGTTGAATGAAATAATGTTAAAGAGATATATATATATATATATATATTATTCACATATAATTATTATCTAGTATAAATCATATCAATTTACTAAACTGATCATTAATACATTCCATGTAATGTTTGAATGAATCACATCGCTTTGAGGAGGCGGTATTCCACACATCCACAAACGAAGTAATCATATTTATAAAAAATGGGAATCAAGAAGGTATGTTTTATAAAATAATTCCATAATCATAAACAAATGATAAATATCATATATGTCATAAAAAATTATTTACATAATAATTATTAACCATGAAAGGTGGTATAAGAAAATGAATGACATGGTTTCATAAGGTTATAGTCCTCCATAGAAACGAATGATTTTTTCATTTCCATTTTGATGGAATTGTGCGTATGTTTAGGCCCAACCCTTAATATAAAATTTTATCATTATTTTTAGGATAATGAGGTTATTATGTATTCATGTAATAATAATATATGATGGGGTGTATAATGAAAATAAAACAAAGGAGTTCGAGGAATGATGTTACCTCATCATTGGGTAACTCTTATCAGATTGCACCAAAGGTTTTCCTTGGTTGGATTCCATAAAAAATATGAATTTATGATGAAGGGAGAGAGTTTGGATCTTATTTTTATAGGATTTGGATGACACAAAGGGAATGATAGGTGTGAAGAAGTTAGTTATTGAGTTCCCTATTATAGTGGAGGAGGAGTGGCATTCCAGTAACTTTTTGAAAAAGGGAATTCACCCACATGTATTGTGCCTCAAATAATTATCCATATTCATGCCAATGGAGGATACAGTCATAACATGTCTATCAAATGTCTTTTCTACAATTTATAGGATTATTTTTCACTTTAATATTAACGTTTACTTTATTGTTAAGCCATTTTTCTCTCTTAATCACTATAATTAATTTTAATTACCTTTAGTAATATTTTTCATAAAAAAATATTTTTTACTTATTATAAAATATAAAATTTTCTTCATCCAATTTTTAATCCAATTTTAATAATTAAAATAATAAAATTGCAATAAATTAATTAAAATTTTATCTAACAGATGGGACGACAATGAAGGTTTTCAATGTAAGAAGCCTAGAAGTTTGAAATGTATTTATTTCCAATTTTATGTGATATTTGATCCAATGACTTATAGTGGATTAATTTATTTATATTTTATATAATTAATCTTTAAAATGAAATTATAATATATTTATCTATATAAATAAATAATATGAGAATGCATTTTTCAATTAAAATTCTTTAATTTTCATTGTTCATGAAAAATAAAACTTCTTAGAAAAATATTAAAAAATATCCCAATGTAAATTATAATATTCCTCTTTCAAAAAAGAATATTATTTTGTTAATTTTTTTTATTTCTCAAAAATCAAATTTAAAATTGGTGTTCAATTAAAAGTCGATAAAATTTCCATTTAGAAAAATACCTATTTTTATTGATATAATTGTATTTATTCTTACCTTATGAATATAAAATCGATTTCACTAGTGTTGATTTTTTTTAAAATTTATAATATATAAATTGTATCAAAAAAATGAAAAAACTTTGTTTTTTGATTTACTGATATAAAATTGGGTTTATAAAAAAACAATGTTTTTCTTAGAAAAGGAGTATCATTATTTTGAAATAGTTATTACTTTCATTTCTAACTAATTGATAACCAAAAGACACATTTTATATATTTGTGTAAATGATATTTTCACTGTTTAGTCAATCTTATCCGTAACTTCTATTCCAATGGCTATGTGGTAACTATAATAATATTTTACTAATATTATTAATTTTATTTTTTAGTAAAGTAAAACTTTTCCTTTTGTGTAACGCACGCAATTGAAGGAAAATTTAATTTTGTGTATCATAATCCAATCATAGTGTGGCATGGACCACCATCTATTCTAAGAATTGTGTGTATCTTAATATTAACATGGTTTCATGTACAATATATATAAACATTGTGGTTTTGTATAACAAATATTATGTTCAATGTTGTGTCAAATATTAAATATCAAAAAGATTAAATTTATACAAAAATGTATATTAGAAAATAATGGGGTGTTACACCAATAACACATAAAATTGGATCCAAGAGGTGATATATTCGATAACATTGTTTTTAGACGTATGGACTATCGCTTCCTCAAAGCGTTGTCCTACTTTCAAAAATTACATGGTATATATTAAGGATTGGTTTAATTAAAAATATGTGAAAAAAAACTCGATATAGTAAGGTTTTTCTCATCAATCTTTTGATTTCTGTGAGGCACATGCCATATTCAGGACTCATTTCTCTTATTTTGAGTATATACTTCTCTAAGACATTTTATATCATGAATTAAATTTAATTAATGTCATTTAATGTTTCAGTTGATGTTAATATTTCATGGAGATTAGTATTTTAACATTACTCATGTCATAAGTGTTTTCTCATCTCACTTTTAATTTTTTTTTTGAGACTTAGTCCTTACTCACCACTCATATATTTTATGTGGGTTATATACATACCATGAATTTATTATATGATTATTATATTAAAATTTATGTGTAATTAAATGTAAATTTTATTTTATTTCTTTCACGGGGTTTATGTTTCAAAATTTACCATATTAGTAATGTGATTTTTTAATAATTTTCATTCTTTGATACACATGTTTTGTTATGCACCTTAATTAATTTTCAAGGTTTATATATTGAAATTTTAAATTTTATTCCATGAATATACTTATTTTTATTATATTTTAAGATTCATTTTATGTCATTATCTTTCATGGGTAGTAGGATTCAATGTAGCCAAGTGGTAATAGTTTATTGTAATTATATAATCATTTATCAGGATTATTTATGATTAAGCTTTCATTGATGCAATATTTTGAGAAATATCTCAAAATAACTCATGAATTTTCGTCTCCTCTAATTAATCATGATTTCTTCTTGTATTACTACCATATTTCTACTTTTTGAAAATTATGATATTTAACGAAATGTTTTGAATAAAATATAACCTCATTTTAATCATCGATTAGAAATCTATTTTATTCAGAAACCATGTTCTGTAAAAATATTTTTAGAAAATATTAAATGTTATTTTAATATCATTTTAAAGGAAAAATTATTTAAATTATTTTCAAATATTGATTTAAATTTTATCAAATCGATTTTCAAGGAAATTGTTTCTGAATTTTATAATGATTTCCTTAGAGGTTTTCAGAGATATTTTCAAAGAAAAATGTTTTCAAAATGTTTAAAATTTTCTTTGATAAGTTCTCTAGGAAAAATATTTTCAAAATGATAATCTATATTCCATTATGAGTTATCAATATTTGAAAAGAAATTTATTTAAATTTTTTATGAATATTTTTTTATAATTTTTCAAATCTATCTTCAAGGAAAAGGTTTTCAAAATATTTTCAATCATTTTTTATATGTTTTGAAAGAATGTTTCATCAAAAATGATTTATTAATTTTTTTTTCATTCCATTATATGTTTACATGGATATTTTTATATAAAATAGTTTTCAAAAGGGTTTTATGTTTTAATTTTTTTTCAAATAATAATGTATATATTCCTCAGGAAAAAAATTTATTATATTTCCAAATTATTTCCCAACTAAGATGACATATATTGGTGTTACTCATGCCTTTTTTGGAAATTTATTCTAATATTTCATTCATATACTTTCTGAAAATGATTTACATTTTTATGGTATGATTTTTATCAACCCTATATCTCTTTTATAGGTTAAATGTCTATGATACCCATTTCTTTTTCAAATGTTATATTATCATAATAGAAGATTATATTCATGGTTTATTTTATGATTAAAATGATTATGAAAGCTATATCTTTTTCATAGGTTATTATATGATTACTACATTTCAGTGCATAGGTTATGATAAATTAATGTTCATTAACTTGTGGAACATGCTTGTATAATTTCATTAGGAGATGAGTGGGACCTATATCTCCCCCCAATGCATTATATAAATGTTTATATCTCATGATATAATGATGGAAATAATGTTGGTAGGTTTTACCCACTATAGAATATGGGGAAACCCAGACCAGCATGGAATATGGGGAAACCCAATCTACAATGGGAAGACGGGGAAACATAATCCACTATTGGAAGATGGAGAAACACAATCTACCATGGGAAGATGGGAAAACCTGGTCCACAATGGGAAGATTGGGAAACCCGATACGTAATAAAGAAATGACTAGGATTGGGGATGGTGGTGTGTCTCTCTCAGTGGGCGTATTCCCCTTGATGTTCCATGATAAGTTTTGGAAATGAGCCTTGACATATAGGAAATGTTTTTATATGCTTATTTGTATACCAAAATTATATGTATTATGCCTATGATTTGATCACATGGTTCAAGTTATTGATTATCTTATGATTCATGTCCTATGAACTTCAAATATTTGTTCTATGTGTCATGATTGTGATCTTTGATATGTAGGGTATGATCTTAAAATGTGAGGCTTATTTTCTTATAACCTTATGTTCATGGTAATGTTACGCATTTCCTTTATTTAACATTACTAAACATTTAATCTCACCACCTTATAATGTTTATTTTTCCCAAGTTATGAAGAAAATATTTATTTTGGGGTAATAATGGGGATTATCTTTTAGGGATATTTTAAGATCATTCAAAGAATAAGAAGAATATATTCCATGTTTCCAAATAAAATAAACTATTACGATCCTTTGGAATGTACCTTAATAATGTGATTAATATTCATCTCAATTGATTTAATATTGATTTATGTTTTTCCTAGGACACAATAAGTGGGATATAATTCCATGAAAATGACATATATAATAAGATAAGGTAAGAAAAAGAAAAATAAGGAAGCTTTACTACCTTTAAAATTTATAAATCCAAGAGATTTCTAAAAAACATCATATTTTCTGTTATTAATTTTATTTTTGAATATACATGAGTCCTTTTTACCATAATAATTTATCATTAATTTTTAGAGAAAAATTAGTTACATAAAAAGGATTATGTAACACAAATTTACTTATTATTTAGTTAAAAATTAAATGAAATGAATGGTACAAAAAAATTTGAGTACAATTGAACGAATTATTTTACTCCCATGTTTTTCTAGGTTAATAGGTTATAATAAATAAAAATTAAATTAAAACATTTTAATTCCATAATTTTCTTGATATTTTTAAATTAAAATAAAAAATTAAATGTTAAAATTCACTTTTATGTTATTTCACTATAAATGATATTTTATTTAAATATATAAAATTTAATAAAAATATTAACATTTTAAAATTTGTTTTTAAATGTTAATAAATTTAAAATATTGTCTATTAATTAAAAAATTGACCATTTATTAGGTATATATTCACCCCTAAATAGAAAAAATTGTTAGCATAGTTCTAGTTAAAGTAGTGTTTTGTCATGTTACGTGTGATTCTGTTGAAATTAACATTCAAAACACATTGAATTTTAATTTTATAAATTAGAAATCATATTTATAATTTATTGGGTCTATATTGAAAAATAAATATAACTTTATTTTAATCTTTTTGGATAAATTATATATGTTTGAAAACTAGTTAAATTAATATAAACTAAATTGGTAAACTATAGAAACTTATATATTAAGGATCAAAATTATAACAAATAAACAATTATTGTGTGTTGAAGGCATTGATATTCCATAAATTCACATTAAGAGATCATTGTTTTGTGGAAAAAGATATAATAGGTGACCTCTTAATAGTGTTTACCTTTTTATATTTACAACCATATCAGTCCCCCACCACTATAAAAACGAACTAACTCCTCCCATTTCCCCACACCAATCAAGCACCTTGTCTCATCAAACACTGGACTTCCAAAACCTCTACAATCAACCTATAAACCGCACTTTTGGAATAAATAAAACCAAGGAGGTCCTTTGGTGAAAACAAATAGGAGTTACCCGAAAAGGAAGTAACATTCTTCAACAATCACTTTTATATTATTTCTTTCTAAACCCATTGAATTATTAATATTCCATTATTATATAATAACATTAGTATAATAAAAATAATGTTTTTTATTTTAATATTTAATCCAAAACCAACACACCCTCCCATAAAATGGGTATGAAATTAAAGTTCGTGTGTACAGCGGACTACCGCCTCGCAAGAGGATGAAGTTCTTTTTTACTTTACCACCCCAACATGGATGGAAATTATGATAGAAAAAAATATTTTATATAATATATATTATGTTTATGTTGTGTCCATATTTATTTTATTTTTATATAAAAGAAGCCTTCATGCTTTTCATTTTGTGTAAATATGATAACATTAGTTGTGGACGTGTGGACTACCACCTTCTAAAAAAATGGTTTAGATTCACACATTACATATAATGTATTAAGGATGGATTTAGTTAAAAGTATGTGACATAAAATAAGTCTATATGAAATTAATCAGATAATTACCTTTCCCATTTCATACATTAAAAAATGTGAATGGGTCATTTGTAGACGAGTAGACTACCGCCTCCTCAATGCGATGTGATTCCATTTACATCACTATAATTATATATATCCAAATATATGTGATTATATTAAATTTTATTTAAGATATAATTATATTTATTTAAAGATAAATTTCTAACTTATCATCTATCCATAACGATCATTGAAAAATGGAAATATTACTCATGTGTACGTATGGCCTACCATATCCATGATTATTACGTTGGTTAATTTTTTATAACCATCAATCATAATTTGTTTTAAAATATAATTTTATTTATAAATATGATAATTATTTCATTATTATTATTTTTTATATGTTTATATAATGACCCATTAGACCATAGTCGACCTATAAAAGTCGCTTTTGACAAATGAACCAAATTTGGTCAAAATACGTAATGTCAACATAGTTTTTTAAGTAGTTCAATGCAACATTATAATAAGTGAACTAAAAGAAGTAATAAATATACAAATTTTCTTAGATAAAGAAATAATTAACACAAGTTTATTTTTTAGGAATATGAAGAATCATGTGACAATTCAAACTTCTAACTTTTTAAATCTGTGAGATAAATGTAAAATTAACCACTTACTTATTTTTTGTGGGTAATATAAATAAAATTTTTGATATATTATATCATTATTCCTTTTAACATCATCTAATTTTATTTCTCAAATTGAATTATCTCATATAAGGAATTGAAAATTGAAAATTACCAACTAGTAAAAGTTATCATGCAATCAAACAATCAATTGTGATTGTTAACTTTATCTTAAAACAATTACTTTATCATTATCTTCTTCAATTGAAAATTATATTTATTTGTGATAAACATATTTTTTATGATGAATAATATTAAATACTAAACAATATTCCAATTTTATATATGGTATTTACTATGAAATTTATTGATTTACTAGAGAAATAATGAAAAATATGTGTATTTAACGCAATATAGATATTTGATAATTCAAGTTGATCGTGAATTTAAATTTATTATTAAATATATGAGTAATTCTTTTTTACATAAATGATATCGGTTAGGGAAGAAGAAATGAAATCCCCTTGATTCAATAGTAGTCCCATGGGATGAATTCAATAAAAAACCCATTCATGTTGGTAGCCAGTATGTTTCAAACTATCCTATGAAAGGTATTAAAAGTATATTTTTGGTTTTATAAACAAAATCAATTTGTAACAATTATGTTCTAAATCATCCAGTGACTGGTCCTGATGGTGAAGATTTCGTGTACCATGGAATCATGGAATCTAATAATTAAGCATTTATTTTATTTTAGTAATTATTATCCATAGGATTTCACTTTGAAATAATATATGGATGCATTTTATTATTTTTTTCTTTATTAAATGACATGTTTTTTCATTTTCCTTACCTTACCATATTTTTTTAGGATTATTGATTAATTATTAAGTCTAATTTACATTAACTGTAACAATTATTTGAGATGAGCCTTGTTTTTTTCATTTCCCTAGGGCATAAAGATAAATTATTTGAATTAGTTTCATGGATTTAGATCTATTTATTTTGTTATTTATTATGTTTTTTTATTACTGATGTAAAATAGGTTTCGTATATCATTTCTGGTTTCCAAAACTGTAAAATTGATCTGTTATTATGGATATGATTCCTCTTAATCATTCCAACATAATAATGTCAGGTACATGCTATGGGATTCTAGTGTTAGAGTGTTACATTATTAGTCTTACCATTTAAGTAAAATCATTCTTTCTCAAAAAATACACTTTATTGGAAACTCACTTTTTCATCGCGTGTGTGGGTTTTGATTTAAAATTAATTTTTCAATTTTATTTAATTTTATTTGATAAAACTTATTCAATATTTATAATTAAAATAATTTATATTATATAGTAATTCCACCATATTTTTTGACCATATATAGTATTTAAAATATTAAAAATTAATTTCAGTAGTAAAGGTGACAATAAGTTTGGTTGAGGGTAAATCTAAAAATATAAGGTTATGTTTACATATTAAACATGTAAAAATAATTTTTTATGACCATATATAAATAGTATCCTTCCTATGTTAATTTAAATGGTAATTTGTAAGCTTTTTCCATGGGAATAACTTTTTCATTTAATATTCATTTGGCAATTTTTCAATTAATTTCCAACAGGGATCTCATTCTCCACATATAAAAGGGCACTCCATCCAATCAAATATTCACAACACTAATTCCATTTGGATAGAAAATGAGCATAAAAAATATCTCCCAAAAATACATAGATATAATTTAGTGCTACTTTTTTTCAAAAAAATATCATCCCTATGGTCATTAGGAGTAGATCCAATGGTGGTATTTCTACGATAATGAAATTATCTTAATAAAGATCATTAATTTATTTATTATTTTTTTAGACCATCAATTATGCCTCAAAAAATTGAATAAAATAACACCATATATACCATATATATATGGTATTATTTTTATGTAATAATAATTTTCTATCTCCTCTTCCCTAAAATGGGATGATAAATCAGCATTCGTGTGAATGATGGACTACCGACTTGTGAACTGATGTCATTCATTTTCGATCATTAACACATAAATATTCATGTAATAATGGATAAAAATTGAATATATTATATTTTTAACATATTTATACATATTCATTTAATTATATAATATATTTCTTCATAAATTCTATTTTCTGGGTGATACTATAACATCGCTCGTGTGTACAGTGGACTACAAACTCACAGAGCGATATCATTATTTTTTTGTCATAGAATAACATGGATAATATATATATCTTTATTTAAAGAAAGATTTTTATTTTTATTATATTTTTACCACTCTATAATTATATAATAACTCGAAATTTTCCATAATGATCATTGAAAAAATGTAGATATAACCCATGTGTACGTACGACCAACCATCTTTATGACAATAATATAGTTCATTTTTCATAACCATATTTCATGGTTTTTTTTAAAAATAATAATTTATCTATAAATATTATAAATGTTTCCTGATTATTATCCTATATATGTTTATTGATGACACTTTTAACCATAATTAACTTATAAAAGTCAATTGGGACACATAAGATCAATATGGTCAAAACATCTAACGTAAACATAATTGATTATGTAATCATATATAAAATCATAATAAGTGAAATAAATGGAATATTAAATAATAAAATTGTTCATAATAATGTAAATAACTAATATATATTTATTATTTATGTAGATAAAAATAATATGTGAAAACCCAGACTCATGGTAAGGGACTTAGTCAAAATTTCCTTTCATTGAGGATTATTTTGATGTTATGAAACAATATTCTCTTATTAAGTATACATAAATCCCATTATATATGTTAGAAAATGAATTTATATATTATAATCATATTTAATGTTATTAAAATAAATTATTTATCCATGGGGATTACTATGCAAATGTTTCCAATGTTTCAGGGAAATTTTCATTTCAAAATTCCACTTTTACTATTTTCCTTCCAACTATATCTCTTCTATGTATATGTTTATAAATTAATTTAATGAATGTTTTATGTGAGAATAAAATGATTATAATTTAAATTTTATGTCTCTCTTTATATTAATTTAGTGGGTTTATAAAAAAAATTTTACATAATTTTTACTGAATGCTTTGAAAAATAAGAAAATAAATGTTCTATTTGTTACGTATAATGTTATATAGACTTTATTCACCACTATGATCATTATTTTATTTTTTCCCTTCATTTTAACACTTTCATGATTCCTTCGATGAAAACCCCTATTTCCATTTTCATTAAATTTTGGAATTGAAAATAGGGTATTGAAAATTTTTTGTATTTTGATTTCGAAATTTTTTCATATGGGTGATATGGTACATAACCATTGTATAAAAAAATGTGAAAACATGGTATGGAATATTTTGAAGTTTTAGACAAATTATATCACATGGGTGAGCCTCATATATCATTTATAAAAGGTTGATACACATTATAGCTCCTGAAAAGTGAGTGAACATGATATAAATTTTATGAAGTGTTGAACACAATTAAATGTCATGTGTGATCCCAATGTGGTTTATATGATGGGTGAGACCCATTATAGCTCTCTAATTCATTCGGTAATTATTATATTGAATATGTTCCATATGGTTATTCAAATAAAAATGGTTTTTAAAGGGTTTTAGTAATATTATACTCGAAGTTACCAAAACAGTTTTAAATTTTGGCTATGAGTTTTAATGGATTTATTTGAGAAAAACATGAGTTTTGTTTCCTGATAAAATGTTATAATTCATATTTTCATATATAATTGAAGAGAAATGTTTGTGTTGAATTTTTTTCTTGTTTTTTATAGAAATAATGGATTTACATCAATATATATCCCTTACAAATCTTTTTGTTGACATCCATCATTCTAAAATTTTTTTCACAAGGATTAAGGATGGGTAAGGGAAAAGAAGAAAGAATGTTGAATGTCAGGAAGACATTACATGAAAATAAATCATCACATAATTTAAATGTTTTATATTATAGAAAATATTTATACTAATTATATGTGATAACTTTGTATTATATGTTTTTCTTATGTATGAGTTCTGGAATCATTCTCTAAAACTCTAAACTTAAAAAGATAGTCTAAGGCAAGAGAATGAATTCTTTAAATAAAAATCATGGTTATGTATTGTTTAAGGATGAATCCTTAAACTAATCCATTACCATTAAATTATTCGGATATTTTTTTAGAATAATAAATATTAAATTAGAAAATATAGGTTTATAATTTCAAAATATCATAAAGATAGATATAAGTAAATGTATCCAATCCACTAAATAATCCATTTTAATTCATGGACTAAAAAAAGGTTATAAAATAACTGAGTTTAAATTATTCATAATGTCTTACTATGTTTTAATCCCATAAAATGCATTGGGAGAAAATTTCAAGTCTATTATTATTATGACATTAGCATAACTAGATTTATAATGAGATATAGAATGAAAAAATGATATAGAAAACATATTTTTATGTTGAAAATACATAATGTGAATCCTGAGTTGAATTCATGTCTCTAATCACTAGGTTATTCCCTTTCTTATTGTAGGAAACTATTGGATGTTAAAATAAATTAATGTAACAAAAATCGTTATATTATAGAAACTCCATAAATCTTATCCTTTAATGAATTACAGTCACCTCTCAAAAATCTATTCCATTTTATAGATTTGGTAAAATCTGGAGAATATAAAATATGAAAATAGTTATGATTTCTTCTCTTGTTAAAACCCAATAGAGAAAATCCTAATAAAATTTCTTGTCTTCACTCATTTAAATATTCCCTTTCGTGGATAATGAAAATGTTAGGGAAAAATAAAATGTATTAATGATTTTATTGATGAACACGTGAATCGAGACAAATTCAAGATATACTTATTGGAACAATTATTAGAGGAAATATTTATAGCAGATATTACTTACTCTACTCATGTGAGCTCAAACTATTTGATGGGTAAATTATTATTTATGTCAAGGAATCTTATTCAAACTGAGGGATCCATCCCATTCATAAGATCATGTACTCAATAAATTTTTCATTATATTTTTTCTCCATATGAATTCATTAAATATATTTTGATTAAATATTTATGTTTCATAATCAATTATTGAATAAGGTTTTCTCTATGAGCATTCAACATAACATTGACATGTGAATCGTTGCCAAAACAAATTCCATAAGTTGATGTTATCCTCATAGAATCCAAATGTCTTGAAAATATTTTTAGTTCTCTCTTACATTGAAATTGATAATGATTATTTCCCATTGGAAAAAATTAAACATTTACTTGGGTATAATATATGTGACACAAATCTGGCCATTTAACTAGAGGAATTTCTTTTTCAAGGGAAAATTAAATCTAACCTCATTCACTATTTCATGACAGTTTTATGAAAGTATTTCAACTAATAATGGAGTAAAGACCAGGTCATACTAATGATATCTTATATTATTTTTTAACTATAATTCCCTTCCTTAAAAATTCAAGGTTAATTTCGTTTAGAGTTTTAGTGAATTTATAAAAACCTTTACAATATAAATCAAAACATTACATATATACTCTTATACTACATATAACTTTTTTCCACCAAAAAATTATTTTTAAAATAAAAAACATTTCATTCCACATTTTTCATCTTGAACTCATCATTTTCCGTAATATTCCTTAAAACCTTTTAATTTTTTAGAAACATAGGATAAGAATATAAAGCAAAAAAAGTGGCACAAAAATAAGAAATCCATTACTCCAGTTCAGTACTTGAAAACCCGTATAATATTTACCTTTATCTCAATGTTATTTCATCTAATGAAATAAATAATTTTCACATTGAAATAAATACAAAAATTAAACATAAAAATTATTATTAAAACCCATAGAAAGAAAATACATCCCCTTTTTGGAAACATAAACAATCACATTAATAACATATTTTCAACTCCTACTAGAAATTTCTGGAGTCTAGTAAAATATATAGGAGAAACCCTTTTGTAACACTCTCCATTTTTCCTCTAAATAAATGTAACATTACCTAATGCATTAGAATCCTATCAGGGTTCACCAAAATCTCAAACTGTCACAACCAGCGCTATCCTCGTGCACCCATCGTATAACTTGTTATGGGCCCACCTAGTGTTATATGGTGTATTGATCAGGCCTGATGGGGCTCAAATATAGACTACCCTATTCCCATATCCAATGGTCTAGAGGATTGAAACAAGCATTGAGAAGGAATATCCCAAAAAATGGTGGAATTATCCTCAAATACATATTCACACTCACACATCTCTAAATCCATAAATACTAAAATGTAAAATAACTAGAAAAATGCATTAATATATCTATGATCCCACAACTATGTATGATAGAAAAGTACTCAATGTGAAAACAAGTCCAAATAAAATCCCAACAATATATTTAAAGATTCCATATCACACCATCTTTGAGAAAAAATGTCAAATACAAGCACCTAGAAAACACATCGGTCTGATAAGATCTAGCTATTCTCCATCATCTCCACATCCTCCAAGGACATCATCAATGGGTTCATCATCTATATAAGACATGACATGTGTGGGAAGATCCCATATAGGCATGAGTATAAAAAGACATAAGAGGTCACCCCAAAGACCCAAAACAAAAAGGATCAAATATAGTCAACTCTGTACAAGATTATAAAAATCAATGTATAATAAAAAAACACCTCGATATACCTTGTAAGGACACTGCATCACCATGGGGTCACAACCAGCATCCATCCATAAGATTCTTCTTGAGTCAATTCTTATTCTAGAATAATGTCATCCCCATGTCATGCTAACACTGGAAATAGTCATCCAATAGATCAAGATCAATGGGCCCAACCCATGATGTCTCACTATTCTCATAAGACCCTAATACTCAGATATAGGATCACGCACATAACCATTAGGGGACACCATGATCCCAATCTATATCAACCCAATATATGTGGGATAATATGCTTGCAATGTTGAACACCTACCTATATGGCCTACTGGGTGGATGATAAATACCCTTTTTAAGGAGGTCATGTTATTCCTTAAACCCCACCCAGGGTATAAAGATGGTATATAATCAAACTATAGTACCACAGAGGGACTCCAAACTCTATTTGAGACACATCCTCTAGATGCGATCACAATATTGTGATGTGGATTAAATTTTTCATTGTACCCTCAAGGGACGATACTAAGGGGAACACACTCCACCATTACTGGTACAGTCTTAGTTATCATTTTTGGTCTCGACCATCTTCTAATAACCTCTCTTTTTGCAGGATCCATAGAGATCCACTCTCTTGAGATTATGTGAACCAAAAATGATACATTATAAAGCCAAAATTCACACTTGGTAAATTTGGTATAAAGATTCTCCTTTATTAGGGTCTTCAGTACAATTATCAACTGATCTTCATGTTCTTCCTAGCTCTTTGAATAGACAAGAATATCATCTATAAAGACTACCACAAACTAATCAAGATAGTCTCTAAATACACTATTAATTGGATCCAGGATAATAGTTGGGGGATTAGTAAGACCAAAAGGCATCACTATAAATTCATAGTATCCATTCCTTGTATGGAATTTCTTCTTTGCTATATTCTACTTGTTGACCCTTAATTGATGATATCCTGAACAAAGATAAATTTAGAAAAGTATTGAGTTCCGTATAATTCGTCAAATAAGTCATCAATGCGGGGAAGGGGGTTTTTTCTTGATAGTGATCTTATTATGATCTCGATAATCAATGGAGAGTATCATGGATCCATCTTTCTTCTTAACAAACAGATCATATCTCCCCAAGGTGACTCACTAGGGCATATGAATCCCTTATCAAGATTCACTTTGAGATGATTCTTCAATTACTACAACTCAATTCGGGCCAATCTATAAGGTGTATTTCAAATAGGCAAAGAATCCGGTTTGAGTTCTATTAAAAACTCAACTTCACAATTTGGTGGAAGACCTGGAAATTCATCTGGAAAGACAACATTGATCTCCCTTACAATGGGCATATTCTTAATCATGATTTTCTCCCAAGCCATTTGAGATAAATAAGCTTCATTTATAGGAATCAAGACCCATAATATGGAAGAAATTTTTAGTAGAAGATTATAATCATCCTTGAATCGAAAGATGATCATAGATTGATTTGGAATGTGAAATGTGACTTCCCTTCCCTGTAAATTGTAATGATATCTATATTGATAAATCGAATCCATTCCAAGAATGTCAAAAAATTCCACTATAGGAAGAATCACTAGATTTTCCTGAATCACTTTCCCAAAAACATCAATCGGAGAAAAATTATAAATTTTGATGCAACTATTATTCCATTAAGAGTTTCCATAGCTAACTCAACATCTAATTGTTGAGGTAATATGATGATACCCATAGAAAATTCTTCATAAATAAAAGAGTGGTTGGATCCATAATAAAAAAACATTTTATACTTTAAATTGGATGGTAAGTGTACAATTCACAATTTCATTATCGTGCACCACATCATCGAAAGTGACTACATATGACTATCATTTTTCAATTTTCCTTATGTTTTTTTCAAAATAGATCATCATAAATAACCCTTGGATTAGGAAATTGATTGGCATAATTCCCCATTTCCTTACACTTGTAACATTGAAGTGTACGAGGTTCATTCATTGTAGCCTTTTCTTTTTTCATATCATTAGACATCTTTTTCCCATCACATCCACATTCAACTGCCCGATGACCTTCTTTTCCATAGTTAATCCATTTACTAGTCCCTTTAAAACAATTCCCTCAATGTTTCCTTCCGCACTGTGAGCATAAGAGAAAACTCTCTTCTTTTTAGTGGGGTCTATATATTTTCCATTTAATTCCATTTTTCTCTTCTTATCCCACCCATATGATTTATGGGTTACTTCAATCTACATCTCAACCTTGAGTGCAATAGAACAATTTCCTCATAGCTATTGAAGTCCCTTATGGGTAATTCATTTGGGAGACTTGGTTTTAATCCACTACGTAATAAAAATAATTTGCTCTCAGGTTGGATAATAATTCATGAAGCATACCTTGCATGCCCTGTAAAATTTCCTTCGTAGTTACCAAAAAATTCATCATCGTTTTGATTAAGATCAAAGAACCCCTTCTCCTTCTTTGTTTGAATAATTAATGAAATTTATTTGTTGAAAAATAAGTTCTTGAACTCTGTCCCATTTTATGGACTCAATTTCATCTCTTTACCTCGTATTCTTGATAAGATTCCACCATTGATCAGTTTCACCTTCCAAACGATATACTACTAAGATGACATTATCATGTTAAAAACATTATAGAACTGAAAATATCTTTTTAGTTGTAATGATCCATTGTTCATCCACTAATGTATTAGAAGACCCACTAAATGAAGGTGATCATTGCCTCATGGAGGATTCAACATAATGTTTCCCCCTCCTTTTCTCGTTTGGAAGAACTGCATGATTCATAGAGTGATAATGTTGTGTGAGCAAGGCCATAATATTTGGCATTCTAGATAACAAAACATTTGTTTTCTCAAAGGGAAAATTAATTCATTGCCCTTCGCATTCTGCATTAACGTGGTTCCTTTTGGTTCTAGCAAATGACTAAAATAATGAAGCATAGTGTGAGAAATACTTATAATAATAGAAAACCAGATAATTCAAAAATAAATTTCAATTTAGGGAACTTTAAGTTTTATCATAGGTTTTTCATGAACATCTCTAAAACACTATGATAGAATTGTATCCTATACATAGATATATCAATAGGGTTCTTACGAAGGTTCTCTCATCCTAGTTTCAAAGGTTTAACTATACCTTTGCTCTGATAACAACTATAATGGCCCAGACATTATATATAGATATTACTGAAACATTGAAGAATATTTATTACGTAAAATAACAAAAACCATTCCAGGACCACATAGGTTTACTATCTTTAGAAACTACGAAACATAAACAATTGCTTCATAAAACATCCACATTGTCTCTCTCTTATTTATTCTTAACTAGACTTCTTTTTGACATATCATACTTAATAACCTTATTCGTGACCTGGGGAAAAGAAATGTATGAATAGGTGAGCTCAATTTCTTAGTAAGGGTAAAAAGGGAAATATAAATAATATCATAATCATAAGAACATATCATTTGAAACACTTCCCCTATATGTAAAAGATCATAATACCATGTCATGGGATAAACCATAAAAGTGAAATGTAATCTCAATAGTCATAACATAAGATATGAAATTTTATGGAATACACACATAATAATAGAAAGTCATTTCAAATTAGTCAAGTGTCATTTCTAAGACAATCATTGTAGACAAAGTCCATTACTTAACCGAGTTCACTCCTTGTTTCATCCATGTATTACTGAATGAGTTTTACTTGTTGTTCATGTCATGTATATCTCATGATATATAATTCTCTAAAAAATGAATTTAATGGAGTTATATGTCCCAAAAATCTCAAAATGAAATAATTCATACATGTTCCACAAACAATAAATAATTCACCAAAGCATAAACCAAAGAAAATAATGTGGGTTTTTTAAACATCATTCCATCATAACATAATCCATATAAGATAAATAGATTTCATAAAATTAATTACATCATAAACACAATAAAATAAAAGTAATAATATGTATAGAAACATAATACTATTTCATCTTAGATGGAAAATAATTCTGATAAAACACTTTATCTTAATTCCTGATGAAAATATCCTTTCATCTTCATAAACGTTTTCCTTCCTCCAAATTCCACACAGTATTATAATAAATATTTTTATGTGAAAATAACCTTGTAAGATTATATGGAAAGATTTAAGTAAAAAAGGTATTATGAAAGCAAAAAAATACATTAGTTCTTTAAACATTAAAAAAATTACTCTTCTACTTTTGCTGGAAAAGCCAAAAAGTACCTCATACTGAAAACGAAAAAAGATTCCATTCTTACAGTTTTGTAAAAAATAACCAATGGCTAAAATTGACTTTAAAAAATTATATAAGGACACACAAAATATTTTGAAATACATATTTAGGAAACATGGATGTGGATGATAAATATACCACATTAAATACATAGGAATAAACAATCTCAGATAAAAATGATATTTTCAAAGTTATCCCTTACCCTAGGTCAGATATGCTTCGTATATATCTGAACCTCCTCTTCCTTGACCTGATTCCTTTAAATATCTTCATAGAGAACTAGGGTTGGTTTTTAAAGATGACCAAAGACTCTAAAATGAAAATAGGGAAGTTAAAAAGGAGAAATCATTAGGGATGCCTGAGCTTGAAGTCTCAAAGTGAAATGAAGATGTGAGGGAGGGGGTTCCATTTTATAATTGAGGTGAGGAGCACTTTTGGAAACTCCATGAATAATAATTTATAATAAAATGAAACCCTACCAAAAAACTAATAAATATGTTCCAATTTAAATGATGAGCTGATACAGGGTTGTAAAATCATCAACCAATAAATTTTGCGTATGTTATTTTGTCAATATAAAACCATATGTTTTTAATTGTCACATAGTTATTCTATTTAATTTCAATTATGGTAATAGAATTCAAAAAATGTAATGGTTATAAATATTTACTTATATGGTGTTAATTGATCATAAATGGATATTTTATGAGGTTTTTGATCTTATTATTATCACTTTGTAATTTATAAATATTTTTATAATTTTTAAATAATTTAATAAAATGTTATTTTTATAAAATATCATTAGTGTCAATTTTGAAACTATTCATTTATTTGACGTTACAAAAAATACACACAGAATATAAATTCAAACCCAAATATTCAATTCACTCCTAACATGTCATAGGAAACTATAAAATTTGTTATGAACATTAATTTGTTCATATAATATTTATTTTAATATTATTAAAACCATTTATTTGATATTTTTATAAAATAAATAATTTTTTGCATCATAATTGTGTCATCATTAATTGTAATTATTTAATATCTAAAAATTAAAAATAAAATTCTATGATGTAGTTAATTCATATATATTTCTACAGAATATATTTAGTCTATATTATATACATGTTATCCATGTATTAAAATTAATATATTTATATAAAATGACATTGTAACATTTTGTCACATTCAATTGTTTTTATTACATTAATGTCATATTCATAGTTAAATGTCCATAATGTGATTCCAATTTGAAAAATAGATTATAAGAGACTAATTTAGTCATAAAATAGGATTTTTATAGGTGTTAAGCTAATTTTATAACATTATTTTTACCTTTAATTGCCTGATTTACCTTTAAACATGGTAATAAAAATAATTACCAATGTTACTATTCATAATTCCATAAAATAAAAGTATCCTATTAACATAACTGGGAACTACCAATTTCAAATATGGATTCCATTTTTAAAAATTTAAAACACATAAGTTTTAGTAATTAATTTAAAATCTATCCCGTTGTCGGAATGAGACAACAAGTTTTTTTATATCAAAACATTGAAAAATATTGAAATGTTTTTACATATGAATACAATGTAAAATTAATGCTACTTATATACATTATATTGAAGGATAAAAAATATAATATTTATTATTTAAAACCATTAAATATTATAATTTATCAATATGAATTATCTTGATGAAAAATGTTGTTTTCACTTAAAATATAGTGTGTTTTCTCTATTCATCAAAACCTGAATGTTATCATAAAATATCATAAATTCAAAAAAAAATTTAAATTTTTATATCCCACATTAAAATAAAATGCTTCTGTTTTCATATAAAATATATTAATGTGTCTGAATATTAATTTAAAATGGGTTCTCCATTCAAAGGCGTATGATTTATCTTTATTTAAAAGAAATTGATTTTTTATACAACAAATAGGGATTATTTACACCGTACGATTAAAATATCCATTGGATGAAATATTTTATAAATTATACAACATATATGTGTCATTAATTTAATTACTAATAGTAATTCACCCAAAAATATAAATATCTAATTTATATTTTTCATAATTAATTGATAGCCAAAGAATTCACAATAAATTTTCAAAAGTTAGTTTTTATTATTCCCAATAACCTAACGACAAAGATATACTATTAATGTTATACTAATGGCCTCTTTTTTTGTTTAAACTCACGATTAAGTGAAATTCATGCTCCTAAAGAATAAAAATTATTTATAGAAAATTTATCCTAAAAGCATCCGGGTATTACATTCTACCATTAAAATGAATTTCACCCTCGAAATTCATCACTTAGAAACAAAAATATGAGGATACCAATACCTCATCATATCCTCAATTTCACATGTAGCATATTTAAATTGGTGGTTCCTCTATAAAAATTTAACCAAGCAAGTGGTCTTGTTTCGTAGAACTTTTTCACTACGATCCAGAATCCCTATCGGTTGTTCTTAATATAAAATATCTTAATCCAGTGGTAAAACTTCTGAACATAATACATGCAAATACACTGGACTGTACTTTCTCAAGTGAGATACATGGAACACATCATGAATATGAGATAGATTTGGTGGAACTGCCAATTGTTAAGCTACCATCCCAACATGATCCATAATTTAAAAAGGACCAATATACCTGGGCTCAGCATGCCCTTATTTTCAAATCTCATTACTGTCTTCCAGGTAGATATTTTTAGAAACACCGCATCAACCACAACAAACTCTAGGTCTTTTCATCAGTTTTTAGAATAGTTTTTTTGTAGACTCTGAGTTTCTCTTATGTGTTTTTGAATAGATCTAACCTTTATACCATTTCAACCACAAGATTAGGTCCAATTTTTTCATTCCCCAACTTTATCCTAGCATGTTGGAGTTCTACACTTCATTCTATAGAGGGCTTCATATGGAGCCAATTGAATACTGGATTGAAATATATTATTGTAAGATAGTCCCCCCAATGGTTGGTGTTGATCCCAACCACCTTTGAAATCCATAGGTAATTCTCTCAACATGTCTTCTATAGTGTGATTTTTCCTCATAGACTAACCATCTATCTGAGGATGATAACCAGTGCTGAAACCTAAATCTGTATCCAGAGAATTCTGAAAACTTTGCTAGAACTTCGAGCTACAACTCATATCCTGATTTGATATAATGGAATGCTGTAATCCATGTATTCTTATCACTTCCTTTACATATATCATGGAAATATGATCAAGAGATAAATCCTCTCTAATAGTAATGACATGTTCTGACATCGTAAGGTGATCAACTATAACCTAGATAGCATTATTGCCTTTGGATGTTTTGGGATGTTTGATGAAAAATACATAGTGATGTTTTCCCATTTCCACTATAGTATGGTTAATGGTTGTAACATCCCCTTAGATATCTTTCTATCAACGTTAATTTTTTGAAAACCATGTACCAAGAGACATATTCAGCAATACCTCATTTCATGGAATCCCACCATAAATACTCTTTCAAGTCC
This sequence comes from Viscum album, assembly GCA_963277665.1. Lineage (NCBI taxonomy): Eukaryota > Viridiplantae > Streptophyta > Magnoliopsida > Santalales > Viscaceae > Viscum > Viscum album. Next base: position 1,025,728,334 of record OY728121.1, on the reverse strand, counting down.
CTGTATATCTCTGTGCTTCCAGGGAGAATATAGAATAAAGAACTATGAGCCTCATCCCATAGCTTCTTCTTTAATTATATTATGGGATGAATACAAACCCAGTTCTCGAGCCTTATTATTTCATCAGAATCAATGTTGAATTTAGGAACATTTCACACCTTCTATTGTAACTCTACATCATCCTTTTGCGACCCTTTAATCTTCACTTGTATAGATGGTTGAATATTCATTTGAGAAATATAAGATTTCTCCCCTTCCATTAATATTTCCAAATCCATCATTTGAAAATCCTTAAATATTGAATATTTTGTGATCCTCATCATGGATAATCTTGCATGGTCTTTTCAACTCAAAGCATCTTCCACATTGTTCATTTTTCTAGGGTTGTAATGTATTGATAATTCATAATATTTAATCAACTCCAACCATCTTCATTAGTTCATATTCATCCCCTTTTGAGTGAAAATATACATTAATCTTTTTTTATTAGTATAAATATCACACCATTCACCATAAAGACAATGCATCCATATCATTAATGGAATGATTACATCAGTTAACTCCAAATCATGGGTTGGGTAATTTTTGTCATGATTTTTCAATCATTGGTAGGAATAAGATATTAGAATATCATTTTGCATGTCAACTCATCCCATAACCATATTGGATGCATCACTACATATAAAAAACCTTTCTCATCTACAAGGTAGTGTGATAAAAGGTGAGTTGGATAACCTTATGTTTAGCTCCTTAAAATTATCTTCATATTCTTCCAACCAAACAAACATAACTCCTTTCTTTTGGTCTTCAGTAAAATTATCAAGTTATAATTACGTTTGTCCTTTCTCATTGAATAGACATAAATATCATCTATAAAGACTACCAGAAACTGATAATGTTATCCTCTAATGGATTTATTCATTAGATCCATGAAGATAGCATGGGCATTAGTAAGAACACAAGGAATCACTATAAATTCAAAGTGTCCATACCTGGTACAGAATGTCCTCTTTGTTATATCCTCCTTTTTCACCCATAATTTATGATATCCTGAATGAAGATCGTTCTTGGAAAAGTATTGATCTCAGCGTAGTTGGTCAAATAAGTCATCAATCTGGGGAATAGGATACTTGTTCTTGATAGTGATCTTGTTAAGTTCTCGATAAACAAGATAGAGTCGCGTTGATCCATATTTCTTCTTAGAAATCATAATAGGTTATCCCCCAAGGTGATGTAATTGGGAGTATTAATCCCTTATCAGGATTATCTTGTATTTTCTTCTTCAATTCCTATAACTTAATTAGGGCCATTCTATAAATTGTCTTTAAAAAAGGCATAGCATCCAGTATCAGTTCTATTGAAAACTCAACTTCATGATTTTGTGCAAGACCTGAAAATTCCTCCATAAAGACACCATCAAACTCCCATTAAATTAATGTATTCTTAATTGTGAGCTTCTACCCAACCATTTTAGATAAATAACATTCATCTATATTAATAAAGACCCATAAGATGTAATATATTTCTACTAGAAGGTTATATTCATCCTTCTATCAATAGATGATCACAGATTGATCTGGAATATGGAATATAACATCCCTTCCTTGGAAATGGAAATGAACTCCATATAGAGAAAGACAATACATGCCAATAATCGCATGAAATTACACTATAGGAAGGATCACATGATTTGAATGACGCACATTCCCAAAAACTTCAACCTAAGAATAAATTATAAACCTTTTATGTAACTATTGTGCCATTAGGATTTTTCACAGCTAACATAGAATCTAATTCATAATGTTATATGGTGATGAACTTATAAAATTATTCAGATATAAAAGAGTGGGTGGATCTATAATCAAATAAAACATTTTCTACTTTAGAGTGGATGGTAAGTGGACCTTTCACAACATAATTATCTTAATCCACATCACCGATAGTGATTGAATGTGACGTTCCTTTGTCTTTGTCCTTAAGAGTTTGATGATGTTGATCATCATCAATAACCCTTGGATTAGGGCATTTATTGGGATAATTTGTCATTTCCTTTCAATTGTAACATTGACGTGTAAGAGGTTCATTCTGTGTCTCGTTTTCTTTTTTTTCAAAATTAGACATATTTTTCCCATCACATCGGCATTCAACTGCCAGATGACCTTCTTTTACACACATAAAATGTAACACCCTGACCCCAGTTACCTAGAGTCAGTGTATTATTTTAATAAATTTGTATGATTACAAAGAATCATGTCATGATGAACCGATCAGTTTAGCTATCTTGGAAAATTGATTATATACATGAACGTTACATTACACTTTCTATCAAAAAATACAACATAAACAATCCTTTGATAATATCATTGTTCCCATTAGCTTAAACCTGCATAACAATAATAATACACTTCTTGGAAATCCTAGGAAAATAAAACATAAGAAAGGGGTGAGGTCAGATGCTTATAAGGGTAAATAATTTAGCAAAATCTATAAACTTTTAAGGAAAGATCTGTAATGAGAACAAAATCCTTTTTAAACATAAAAATGAACATAATATGGTAAAAACTAATCAAAAATTACCATATAAACATTCAGATGGATATTCTACTAGTCTAATAATTACTTGTAATAACTAATTTCAAAATGAGGGAATGCATAATTCCGGATATTCTGAAACATCTTGTCAAGGCCTCTTCCAAGACGTCTAAAAACGGTTTAGGACTCGGCCAAAACCATATATAAAATTGAGAAATGCCTCAGCCAATTCTATGTCAAATTGTCTCATGAGACCTATTGATGCATCGAGGACTTATATTGGGATCCACCCATCACTTATTAAGTCCAATTCATTCCTCATATGAAAATGTTGAAACATAACATAAACATTCGTATTAGAAATAGTATACGAAATGTCAATAATTTAACCATAAACCATGAATGGTATAAAAATACCACATCCATAGTCAAACATAAAATAAATCATTCAATAAAATATGGAATATTTTATTATAATAAATCAACCTCAATCAATAATAAATTCCAATAAAGTATACTTACATAGTTGAAAATGATCAGTAAAATGCTTTGAGAGAAATACCCCTTTTACATGAAATCTATTAAAAGTATCACAATTTATAAAGGATGTCATTTAAAAGAGATTTTTGAATCATTGTTTCCCATACCACTTTGAATCTTTTGAATAGAATTATCATTTCAAAACATTCATGTCCATATAAATAAATCCATAAAATCATTTTGAAAACATAGACATTAATTAAAAGGGTTTAGAAAGATAAATCATCAAAACATTTAAAATGATTATCTATTTAAATAGACCCTCCCATAAAACCGTAAAAGATTCATTTTGAAAACATTTTTATGAAATATGGGTATTGATGATAAGTATTTCCCAGTAAATACTAACACATAAACAATATCGGATAATAATGAGATTGAGGGAATAACCCTCACCTTGCACTTTCCTTTGGTTGAGGGTAAGTTTAACCTCCTGTATAATGACCATTGTATGTTATTAAATTATACCATAACCATATTCATATTTATTATATCATAAATTATTCATTTATGACTTTATACTATCCATTCAATAATGATTTTCATGTTAAATTAATGTTTCTGGTAATAATCGCTTTCTTTATCGTATGTGTTTTAACTTGTTATTCTTGATCATATCATATAGATCATGATTTAGATACTTATAGAATATACAAATTAATTTATATATCATATATATTTTGAATATAAATATTTATAATAGATATATATATGAAATAGAAAACACCGTTTATGGAGACGGTAGGCCATACGTACCCATAAACATTGTTTCTATTTTCATATCATATTGTACGGAAGTAAGTGAATATGATATATTTAAGTACATACATAAGTATATATATATATCCAGTATCATTATTATGTCCTATATTACATACTTTTTAATAATATATATTTTTATAATCATCGATGAATGGTGAACGTGGAAATGAATCTCCTCGCGTCATGGAGACGGTAATCCGTACGTACGCACGAGAGAAAATATCATTTCCTGAATGATTAAAAGTTGTGGAATTGGATGGTATACCAATTTTATAGAGAATTTTTCATGTTAGATTCATTATTTATATACATATTACTCATCATCATATCCATCCAAATAACATAGTGTTGAATAAAACATTACACCACGGCGTAGAGACGGTAAGCCGTACGTACGCACGCATGGTGACATTATCATTCATAGGAAGGATATAATAATTAATATGGATTCTACATATTTATATTAAAATCACAGTATATATAATATACTGGACTTATTATTTTATAATGGAAAAAACAAAGAAAGAGAAAGTGTAAGAAGAAAAGAACTTGGAAGAGGTGATTAAAAATAATTACCTCTTCTTTGGGTTCTTCCTTTTGATTTGATCAAAAGGGATCCTTAGGTTGGATTTCTGACAAAAGGAAAGCCTCTAGGTTGAAGTGAGATAAGTTTGGAGAATATCTGGGTAGGGTTGGCCGAGCCAAAATTCTCTAGAGGTGTGAATTTGAGAGAAGGGGAGTGCCCTTTTGTAAGAGGGGTGAGGGGCACCTAAGGAAAAGAGTGAAATATGATTTTCTAATAAATTCATATTCAGTTTATAATTACTCCAAAATTATTTATTTAGAGGATAAGGGGGGGGGGCATGGATCAATATCTTTTCAACTAATAGGATTTAGATAGGTTTAGGTCACCATATTAACCTTATCTTTTAAATTTAACTCTTAGTTAAATAATTTAACTTTTACCGTGTCTTCTTGTATTTTTACACTATAGGGTTAATAAACATACTATAAACATCCAAGAACCCCATGTGGTTCATTATTAATATATATAACCTTATCTAAGTCGTTTGGCCAAACATTATTATTTTTTAATATTATATCATTTAATAATAAAATATTTGTTTTAAAAACTCAATTATGTCAATTTTAACAGTATTTCATATTTTATATTTGTGAAAATAATAACAGTATGATGAATTCTAAAATATTTAATTAAATCAAACCTAACATGTAATAGTATCCTATAAAATTAGTTTAATTCATCAAAATTCTGAAATTACATTTATTTTTGAAAATATAATATCAATTATTTTAATTATTCATTAATAAGGTAATTTCTACATCATCATTGTGTCATAAAAAAATTAATTATTTAATGTCGAAAATTTATAAATAAAAGACCATTATGTATGAAATATTTTTATATTTCTAATGAATATTTATAGTCGAATTTATCTTATGAATAACCATATATTAAAAATGTTTTACTTATGAATACTTGAATATAACACTTTTAACTCTTCTCTAAATTAAATAATAATAAATGTCCTAATATAGACCATGTGGAAATAAAGTGAAATATATTACTCCTATGGTTTTTTTGGTCGAATTACACTTATCCAGTAGAATTATTTCATGTGTTAGGGTAATAATAATATCATTTTTACCTTTAATTTCCCTTTTTACTTTTAACCGTGGTAAATAAACGTCAAAATTTACTATTCACCAAAAATGATTTTCATCTCATTAAACAACATTTTACATACTAATTTCATCCGTGTCTCTTGGGTTTTTAAAATTCAATTCACAGAAGTGGTAAAATTAAGTTTTATGCAAATTTGCAAATGCTCCTAGGAAGTGGTTAAAAGACGGTAAAAGTTCAATAAACTTTCTATATATATAATATTATTATAAAATGACTCCAATGAATTAAATTGAAATTATATAGGTATTGTGTATCTATTTTAACCTAAAATAAATTTAAATTAAAAAATTATTATTTAAATGAAAAGTCGGTTTTAACCAACAACGCAGTGTTTTTCACTATTCATCAAAAATTGAATGTTTTCAGAAAAATAACAAAAATTAACCCTCGGATTATTTTGATATTATGAAATCAAAAATTAATTCTATTTTACCAAATTAAAAACATAAAAATTTCATTTATTAATTTAAATTTAATTCCTGTTGTCAAAACCAAAAAGCGTATTTTTAGGAAATAATAACTACCCAAAGATTCACACTTGTTTATGTCCAATTTCAAAGTGAAATTACATAAAATGACCAAAATTGGATTAAATGGTTAAAATATAATCTAATTATACTTAAAAACCATTCAAATATATAATTTAACATAATAAAATATTTTCATTAAAAATGTTTTTTCAATTAAAATTTAGTATTTTTCAGTATTCACTCAAATATGAAAATTATCCGAAAAACACTAAAAATTTACCGAAACTAAATTTTTATGTCCCGATTCAAATGAAGAAGTTTATTTTTTCAAATTGAATATATAAAAGTGTCAAATATTGGATTTAAAAAGGATTCTCCATTAAAAGATGATAAAAATGCATTTTTTTAGATACTTCATTTATCTGAAAAAATGAATTTGTTCATATATTATGTCTAAGAAACTCATAATATGTATTCTAAAATTATAAAGATTATATGAAGTTAAAAATTCAGTTAATAATATTCATAACCGATTTTTAACGGCTACTTTGTAAGCCGTGTTGCGCTTGAACTCGGTGTTGCCTGTAGTGAAAGTTATTGAATTAATTAGAAGAAATAACATACTATGAAATATTGGGGTGTTATATTCACCAATCCTTTAATAAATTTCATCCTCGCAATTTGAAATTGTTCTTTGAAAATAAAAGGTTAAAGATAGAAAAATACATTTTGGAAAAACCCACATCAAAAATTGGGTAAATAAAATTCTATCTTAATAAGAGGGAAAGGGAAATGAAAGGGTCACCACCAAATTATGAATTTTATTAGGAGAACATTGGTAGAAATTATAGATTCATAATTTGAGGGAAAATTTTAATATTTATAGGGAGTGATTGAGGTCATTAATCAAAAAAAAGTGTAAAATTGAGGGCCTCAAATCCATAAATCTATGATGATTTAAAATACCATCGATTCAAAAAAACATAAGGTATTAAGATAACACATTTTTGTTTTAACATCCCATCCCTAAAGTTTATGAATTAATTTATCTATATAATAAGAGTAAAAAAATATATAATTGACAAGTAGAGTTTCATCCTTCAACTAATTCCTACCACAAACTCATCTTTCACTCCAAAATATAATAGAACTCAAAAATATTATATTTATCCTAATTGTATAAGGTTCCAAATATTAAAACATACCATTTAAATGAAGAAAAATATTTTGTAATAACCAGGGACTTCCTGTAGGCTTGTGGTTGGTAATAAATTCATGTCGCACTACGGTTGTGGGTTCGATTCTTACACCTTTTTCCAACGCGACGGGGTATCGCTCGACCTACAGGTTGTCCTTTTTCCTAAAACTATTGTATTATAATATTTCCAAAAAACAATCCTAAGAAATTATTTAACCATAAAAAATACTATCCAAAGTTCAACGTAATCCATTCCAACCATTATAGATATCCAAAATACCTTTGTCCAGAATCTCTGTAAAAGGTATCTAAATTCCAAAATCAATTGTAACATCAGATTTCCCAAACAAAGTAAAGTTTCTCTTATTGTCATATACATAAAATATGATCACCTTCATCATATTAAAACCTTAATGAAAACAACAAGTACTGTTGTACAATCCTTATATATATCACATTATTCTTGTAACCTGAATATAATTGTTGAATCCAAAAACACAAATACATTTATTATTCCACTTAAACTATAGTAGTAGCATACGATTGACCATTATCCCTTGGACTTTTGTGATGTATGTTTCCTTGGTGCTTAGGACATGCATTTGAATAATGCCTCATTTCTCAAAAATTATAGAATTCCACATTAAATGCCTCTCTCTTTCCCTTGCAATCCTGAGCCTGGTGAACTTTTTCCCCACATTTGTAACAGACTCCCACCCCTTTTAGGAAAATACCAGTGTATTTCTTCCCACAATTATCACATATACCTCTTTCCCCTATTCCCTTTATCCATCATTCTATCTTCCATCCTTTTCTTCTCTTGCTTCCCTTCAAAGATATAGGACACAGAGAATTGTTTACATATCAAATTAACACATGATACTATTTCTTCATATAATGAGAATACATGGGAGACTATTTCTATATTAAATTATGGCTTAATACAATGAAAGATATGATCCTTCTTAATATTTCTATTATACTTATTGATGTAATTCTCATTCCTTTAACTAGGCGCCATTTCTAATCAATGGAATATACAAGTTTAGATTAAGAATCACAATGCATAATTATAAACTTGTAAAATACCTAAAATAAATTGAAATGATAATGCATATAATCTATAATCATATGATTTTTACTTTGAGGAAGTATTAACTCTTAAATCCTTCATAATGTTTTCTAATGAAAATGTGATTTATCTTATGCATATCCCCCGGGGGTGTTGTAACCAAGAGTGAAACATGGCCTGTTATCGTGCAACAGTTCCTGTTCGAGTCTAGATCAAAGCGGTGTTTTCGGTTTTTACCCCTAGGTACATCTGTACCAGAGCTGCCTCTACTTGCTCATATCCAGACAGGGATGTATTTTTTGGAAAAATCACAAAATTTCTAGGGTACCAAAATTCTAGGAAGTTCTTCTATACTAATTCTCAGATTTTATCTTAGGGTAATGTGATCTAATCAAAGTTTATCAAAATCAAGTTTCCAAGGTTTGTACTAAAATTCTCTGATACCAACTATAATGCCATGTCCCTAGTTACCCAGATTTGGTGCATTAATTTAATACATTGGTATGATTACAAGGAATCAAGTCCCGAGGGACAGATCTGTTTAGCAGTCTTGTAAAATAGATTACATACATGAACATTACATTACACTTTCTATCATAAAATATATCATAAATAATCTTTTTAGAATGTCATTGCTCTCATTATCGTAACACTGAAAAACAATCATAATACACTTCTTCGAAATCCTGGGAAAATAAATCATAAGAAATGGTTGAGCTCAGATTCTCTTTAAGGGTAATTAATTTAGCGGAAGCTATAAACATTTAAGGGAATATGTGTAATAAAAACAACAGCCTTTTTAAACATAAACATGAACATAATATGTTAAAAATAAATCAAAAATTATTATATATAAACATGAACATGGGTATTCTACTAGTCCAATAATCACATGTCAAAACTAATTTCATAACGAGGGAATGCATAATGTCAGACATTGGGAATCATCTTTTCAAGGCCTCAACCAAGAGGTCTAAAAATGGTTTAGGCCTTGGCCAAAACCATATAGAAAATTGGGAAAACCCTCGACCATTCCAAATCTAATTGTCTCATGAGACCTATAGATGCATCGAGGACCTATTGCAGGCTCCACCCATCACTTACTAATTAAAATTCATTCATCATATAAAAATGTTGAATCATAACATAAACATTCATATTAGAACTAGCATACGAAATGTCAATAATTTAACCATAAACAATAAATGGTATAAAAATAACACATACACAGTAAAACCTAGGATAACTCATTCAATACAATATGGAAGATTGTATTATAATAAATCAACATCAATCAATAATAATTTCCACTATAGGATGGTGACATAGTTGAAAATGATCAGTAAAATGCTTTGAGAGAAATACCCCTTTTCCTGAAATCATTTAAAAGCATCACAATTTATAAAGGAAGTAATTTAAAATTGGTTTTTGAATAAAAGTGTCCCATACCACTTAGATACTTTTGAAAAGAATTATCATTTCAAAACATTCATGTTCATATAAATAAATCTTTATAATCATTTTGAAAACATGGACATTAATTAAAAGTGATTAGAAAGATAAATCATTAAAACATTTAAAATTATGATCTTTTTAAATAGACACTCCCATAAAACCTTAAAATATTCCTTCTGAAAACATTTTTTGTAAAATATGGGTTTCGATGATATGTATTTACCAGTAAATACTTACACATAAACAATCTCGGATAATAATGAGATTGAGGAAATAACCCTAACCTTGCACTTTCCTTTGGTCGAGGGTACCTTTAACCTCCTGTATAATGACCATTGTATGTTATTAAATTAAAAAAAACCATATTCATGTTTATTATATTATACATGATTCATTTATGACTTTATACAATCCATTTAATAATGATCTTCATGTTAAATTATTGTTTGGGTAATAATCGCTTTTTATATCGTACATGTTTTAACTTGTTATTCATGATTTTATCATTTATATAATGATTTAAATACTTCCAGAATATAAAAATTTATTTTTATACCATATATATTAAGAATATAAGTATTATAATAGATAGATATATGAAAGGTAAAACACCATTTATGGAGGCGGTAGGTTGTACGTACGCATAAACGTTGTTTCTGTTTTCATATCGTATTGAACGGAAGTAAGTGAATAAGATATATGTAAGTACATAAATACATATATGTATAAATATATATATCTCTAGTATCATTATTATGTCATATATTACATACTTATAAATAATATATATTTTTATAATCATCGATGAATGGTGAACGTGGAAATGAATCTCATCGTGTCATTGAGACGGTAATCTGTACGTACGTACGAGTGACAATATCATTTCTTTAATGATTAAAATGTGTGGAATTGGATGGTATATTAATTTTACAGAGAAATTATCATGTTATTTTCATTATTTATATACATATTATTCATCATTATATCCATTCAAATAACATAGTGTTGAATAACAAATTACACCACGGCGTGGAGACGGTCAGCCGTACGTACACACGGTTTGTGACATTATCATTCATAGGATGGATATAATAATGAATATGGTTGCTCCATATTTATAATCACATCACATTATATAGAAGATACTGGATTTATTATTTTAGAATGGAAACAACCAGTAAATAGGAAGAGGAAGGAGAAAAGAACTTGGAAGAGGTGATTAAATATTTACCTCTTCTTCGGGTTCTTCCTTTTAATTTGATCAAAAGGGATCCTTAGGTTGGATTTATGACCAAATTAAAGCCTTTAGGTTGAATCAAGAGGTGTTATTAGGATATTTGGGAATTATTTGGCCGATCAAAAAGGCTTTGGGGGTGTAAATATGAGAGAAGGGGGAGTGCCCTTTTATAAGAGGGGAGAGGGGAACCTTAGGAAAAGAGTGAAATATTATTTTATAATAAATTCATATTCGGTTTATAATGACTCAAAATTGATGTATTTATAGGATAAGTTGAGGATGGTTTTAAATCCTTTCAACCCATAGGTTTTAGACAGGTTTAGGTCAACATATTAACCTTATGTTTTAGATATAACTATTAGTTAAATAATTTAACTTTTACCGTTTCTTCTTGTATTCTTACACTATATAGTTAATAAACATACTATAAGCATACATGAAAACCCCAAGTGGTTCATTATTAATATATATAACCTTATATATTTAATTTGGATGATCCATATATTTGTATGAATATTATATCATTTAATAATATAATATTTGTTTTAAAAACTCAATTACGTCAATTTTAACACTATTTGGTATTTTTGTTTTTGTGAAAATCATTACAGAATTATTACTTCAAAAAATATTAATTAAATAAATCCTAACATGTCATATTAACCTATAATTTTTTTTTAATTCATAAAAAGTCTCAAATTACATTTATTTTGTTATTTATAATATCAATAGTTTAAATCTTTTAGAAATAAGGTAATTACTGCTTCATCATTGTGTCATAAATAAATTTAATTATTTAATGTTTAAAAATTATAAATAAAATAAAATTACGTAGGAAATCATTTTATCTTTCTATGTAATATTTATAGTCGATTTTATCTGATGTATAACAATATATTAAAAATGTTTTAGTTATGAAAACTTGAATTTAAGACTTTTAACTCTTCTTTAAATTAAATAATAATAAATGTCCTAATCTAATCCAAGTGGATCTAAAGGGTCATATTTTATTCCTAAGGATGTTTTTCGTCGAATTACACTTATCCAATAGAATTAGGACATGTGTTAGCGTAATAATAATATCATTTTTACCTTTAATTACCCTATTTACTTTTAACCGTGGTAAATAAAAGTCAAAAGATACTATTCACTAAAAAATATTTTCCTCTTAGTTGAACACATTTTACTTACTGATGTCAACCATATCTCTCGGATTTTTTAAATTCAATTCACATAAGCGGTAATATTATGCTTTATGCAAATTTGCAAATGCTCCTAGGAGGTGGGTAAAAGACGGTAAAAGTTTAATAAAATTTTTATACATCTAAAATTATTATAAAATGAATCAAATGAATTAAATTGAAATTATATTGGTACTGTGTATATATTATAACTTAAAATAAATTTAAATAAAATAAATACATATTTAAATGAAAAGTCTGTTTTAACCAAAAACGGAGTGTTTTCACTATTCATCAAAAATTGAATGCTTTCAAAAAAATACAAAAAATTCACCGTAGGATAATTTTGATATTTTTAATCCAAAAATGAAGTCTATTTTACCATATTAAAAACATAAAATATTCATTTACTAATTTAAAATTAATTCCTGTTCTCAAAACCAAAAAGCGTATTTTTAAGAAATAATAAATACCAAAATATTGACACTTGTTTATGTCCCATTTCAAAGCGAAATTAATTCCAATGACCAAAATTGGATTAAATGGTAAAAATATAATCTAATTATACTTCCAAACCATTCAAATATATATTTGAATACTATAAATTATTTTGATTAAAAAAGTAGTTTTCAGTTAAAATTTAGTATTTTTCACTATTCACCCAGATATGAAAGTTATCAAAAAAACAACCAAAATTTATTGAAACTAATTTTTTATGTCCTGATTCTAATGAAAATGTTCATTTTGTCAAATTGAATATATAAAAGTGCTAATTATTTGATTTAAAAATGGTTCTCCATTAAAAGTCAGTAAAAATGCATTTTTTATAAATACTTCTTTTATCTAAAAAAAGAATTTGTTCTTATATTATGTATAAGAAACTCATAATATGGATTATAAATTTATAAGGATTATATAAAGTTAAAAATTCAGTTAATACTATTCATAACTGCTTCGGAACAGCTAGTTTGGTAATTCGTGGTGCGCTTGAACTCGGTGTTGCGTGTAATGTAAGTTATTGAATTACATTGAAGAAATAGAGTACTGTGAAATATTGGGCTGTTAAATAAAACATTTATGAGTCCCTTTAAGAAAATTCCTTCCATATTTCATTCCACATGTTGAGCATTAGGGAAAAATCATCTTCTTTTTACTATGGTCTTTAAATTTTTTTTATTTTATTTTTCTCTTCTTATCTTACACATATGACTAATGGGTTACTACAATTTCTATCTCAAAATTGAGTTCATGTAGAACAACTTCCTCGTAGATATTTAAGTCCCTTATGTCCAATGCCCTTCGAAGACTTGGTTTTAATCCAATAATGAATCAATCAATTTTACTCTCAGATTGGATAATAATTCCAAAAGAATACATTTCAAGTCTTGTAAAATTTGATTCGTAGGTACCAATGGATTCTTTATCTATTTGTTTAAGTTCAAGGAACACCTTCTCTATATTTTTTCAATGAATACAAGGAATGTACTTGTTAAAAAATAATTTCTTGTACTTATCCCATTCCATGGACTCAATTTCATCTATTTTCCTCGTCTTCTGGATAAGATTCCACTATTGATCTACATCACCTTCCCAATGATATACTGTTAAGATGAATTTATCATGATAATAAAATTATAGAACTGAAAATATATTTTTAGTGGTACTAATCCATTATTAATCCACTAATATATCAGAAGACCCGCTGATTGAAGGTGGCCACTTCCTCATGAAGGATTCGACAAAATGTTTCTCCATACTTTGCTCGTTTGGAAGACCTGTATGATTCATAGATTGAGAAAGTTGTGTGAGAATGGCTACAAGATTTTTCATTCTATCTACCATTAAAAATGTTTCTCAGGGGGACAATCATTCCTTTTCCCATCACATTCCGCATTAACGTAGTTCCTTTGGGATCCATCCATTGAGAAAATCCAAGAAGCATAATGTGAGAAACACTAATCATAATGGAAAAAACCACATAATTCAAGAATAAAATTTCAATTTAGGAAAATTTAGGTTTTATCCTAGGTTATTCATGAACATCTCTAAAACACTAGGATAGAATTTTAACCTATACTTAGTCATATCCATAGGGTTCTTACTAAGGTCCCTCGTCCTAGTTTCCAAATAATAACTATACCATTTCTATGATACCATCTATAATGGATCATACATTACGTATAGATATTACTGCAACATTGAATAATATTTATTACATAACATAATAAAAACCACACTATGACCATATAGGTTTAGTGTATTTAGAAATTGGGAAACATGAACAACTATTTCATAAAACAACCACATTTAGTAACAATTCCCCAATGGGTAAAATTGACATTAAAATTTTATAGAAGAATTTAAAGAATATTTTTAAATACATATTTAGGAAACATGGATGTGGATGATAAATATACCCCAGTAAGTACTTATAAAAAAACATTCTCAGGTAAAAACAAGATTTGCAAAGTTATCTCTTCCCTTAGGTCAGATATGTTTCATATGTATCTGAATCTCCTCTTCCTTGGCGTGATTCCTCTAAATCTCTTCTTAGAGAACTAGAGATGGTTGTTGAAGAAAAAAAGAACATCTATAATTAATATAGGGAATTTGAGAAGGAAAAATGTCTAGGTATGGCAGAGATTGAAGGCTCAAAATGAAGTGATGAAGTGAGGGAAGAGGTTCCCTTTTAAAATTGAGATGAGGGGCACTTTTGGAAACTCCCTAAATAATAATTTATAATAAAATGAAACCCTACCCAAAACCCTACAATATTTCCCATTTTCTAAGATGAGATGAGATAATGTTTTAATCTCATCAACCAATAAATATTTGACATGTTATTTTGTCAATTTAATCCATATCATTATAATTGACACATAGTTATTCTATTTAATTTTAATTGTGGTAATAACATTTAAAATATTTATGCTTATAAATATTTATTTATATTTTGTTAATTGACCCTAAAATAATATTTAATGAAATGTAAGATCTTATAATTATCACTTTGTAATTGTAAAAATAATTTTGTGACATTTAAATAATTTAATAAATTTTTTTTTATAAAATATCAATAGTGTCAATTTTGACACTATTCATTTATTTGACCTTAAAAAAATACAAACAAGAGAAAAATTAGAACCAAAATAATAAATACAATCCTAACATTTCACAGTCACATATAAAATATTTGGAGCACATTAATTAGTTAATGTGATATTTCTTTTAAAATTTTTAAAACCATTTATTTGATATTTCATTTAATAAAATAATTTTTACCTCACTATGGTGTCATCAATAATGGTAATTATTTAATATCTAATAATTATAAATAAATTTCAATGTAAAATTTAATTATGTTATATTTCCATAGGATATCTATAGTCAATATTACCTCCTACATATCCATATATTAAAATTAATATACTTATATAATCTAAGATTCTGACGTTTTGTCACATTCATTAGTTTTTATTACATTCGTGTACATATTCAATGTTATGTTCCCATAAAGTTATCCCATTTCTAAAAATAGATGATAAGGGTAAAATTTAGTAATTCAATAGTATTTTTATATACTTTTATCTAATTTTATAATATTAATGTTACCTTTGATTAACCAATTTACCTTTAACCATGGTAATAAAAATAATTACCAAAGTTAATATTCACAATGCCCAAAAATAACAGTAGCCTATTAAAATAATTTTAACATACTAATTATAAATATGGACAACATTTTTAAAATTTCATAACAGAGAAGTTGTAATAATTAATTTAAAATCAATCCCTATGTCGGAGTAAAAGAATGGGGTTTTTTACGTAAACAATTTGCAAAAGAATGAATTGTTATTACATATGAATTCAATGTAACATTAATGATAATGATATAAATTATATATTATGATAAAAATATATTCTATTTATCCTTTAAAACAAATCAATATTATAATTTAACGATATAAATTATCTCGAGGAAAAATGAATTTACACGTAAAATTTACCGGGCTTTTACTATTCATCAAAACTATAATGTTATCATATTATATCATAAATTAAACCAAAGTAACTTATTATATCCCACTTTAAAATAATATTTTAATGTTTTCCTATAAAAATTATTCATGTGTCATAATCTTAATTTAAATGGGGTTCTCCACTCAAAGGCATAAGAATACCCTTTTTAAGAAAAGTGGGTTTTTATGCAATCAATATGGTTTTTTCACACCATGTGATTAAAATATACATTGTATAAAATATTTTTTTACCATATAACATATATATCACATTAATTTCAATACTAATAGTAATTAACTCAAAAATTACTAAAATCTAATTTATATTTGTCCTAAATAATTGGTAGCCAAATAATTCACAATGAATTTTCATAAGATAGTTTTAATTATTCCCGCTAAACTAACTGCTGGGATATAATAGTAATTTTATAATAAGGGTTTCTTGTGGTTTGTTTAAACTCACGATTTCATGCAATGTAAGAAACAGAAGAATAAAAATTATTTAAAGAATATTTTGTATAAATAACATCCTACTGTTACACACAAAGCTATATGATCCACCTCTGATCATCCACCATTATCATCAAACCTCAAAACACCATCTCTCATGAACATCATGCATGGTATCTATTTGATTCATTGAATAATTTTCACACAATGATTTAATACTAGGTATTCGTCGAACCGTGATCCAATATAATTTATTTTGATGAACGTTTGTTGAATCATGGTTGATAAGAGAAATACATAAGATGTGATGAATGACCTTTAGCCTTTTTGTTTGTACACGATGATTTTTCATATATATGGATAATCTAAGAGGAATAAAGAAGAATGATTACAATATAATTCCAACAATTAAAATCTATCGATGTTTTTTCTATAAATTATGTTTGTGTAATAAATCTGTGTTCCTCAAGAATAAATAATTAGATGAAAATAATAATATAAATCATCCTAACTAGACATTTTATTGATCCATGATGATGAATGTTGTTTAAATTTTGTTTTTGATGGTATACACAAACTCTATTGTCATGACAATCCATGAAAGTGTCTTGATCTATCATCATTCACTATGAAATAAATCCTATGGTCATCTAGAATTCAATGGTTTGAGTGGAAAACCCTGGGAAAAACCTCAAAACTGTATAATTATGGGATATTAATTTTCTTCATCAGAAATAAAATAAAATAACATATTTAATTATTATTTTAACTATTTTCTCATCTGTGAAAACCTTTTCAAAAAAATTGCGGGCTTACACAGATTATGTTGCAACTTGGGTAAATCTCACTCTATTAATTCAATGATACCCTTGGATTTTTGATTTGATCCGCTGTTCAATTTTTATTGCAAGTCCTTATGAAAACTATGCACACATTTTATTTAATATGTTTAATATATTTCAAAAATTAATTCTAGGTAAATAGGGTCTCAAAATCACATGATTTCCCAGCACGTGGTCCTAAAAATAATCCTTATAATATCCAAAAATTATTCATGAAAAATATAATTCATTAAATTCTCCCCACCATAGGTATTTTCATCCCAAACAAATAAAACCGTACTAAAAAAATGACGGTACTTATCTGACATATTATTCTCTCATTCTGAGGTCCTCTCATGAGGATTTCGGTACTGACATTAGGCATGCAAAAGGGCAATAGATCACCCATGAAGTATCCTCTTTGGTTGACCCTTGATCTCCACTAGGTACTCCACAAAGGTAGCTCCGTCTTTTATGTCATGTTAACCCCTATAAATAATTTTGATTGGTCATGCACATATCTCCTCCACTATGACATGTAGAAGACATCATGTAACTGGTCAAACAATGGTGATAAAGCTAGTCAGTATTCCACCTCACTGACTCTACATGGTATCCAAAATAGACCAATTAATCTCATATAAATCATGCCTTTATGGAAACATCTCCTCAACCTAAATCGAGGTGAAACCCTTAGTGACACATGGTTTCCCTCTTCAAACTCTAGTGGTCTCTATCATTGGTCAGTATAAGACATTTGATGGATCTATGTAGTCTTCATCCACTCTCAGATGATCTACATGTTCTCTTTACCAGCTCTCACCAACTTCATGACCTCAAGATCCAACATTCATGAATGATTCCAACAAAGTGTTGAACTTCGGGGTCACCCGTACAATGACTTGAATAGTTCCATATGAATATTAAAATGGTATATTTTTTATTTTAAATCTTCACCAATGGTATATGATACTCCCAACTACAGACAAACTCCAACAGGGATGTCTGCAACATGCCCACTGAGACCTAAATTTTATACTCTGTAAAGTCATCATTCTTAGTGTGAAACATCTTCCTCAACCATAACTGAGTCCCGAAGGCAACATGAAATACTCTCTATAATTGTTCCATGAAGTGAGCATCATGGTTTGAAATGATAGTTAAGGAAACTCCATGGAGTCAGACTATCTCCTACACATAGATACATCTCAATATCTCTACTAAACTATGATCTTGAATATCTAGGAAGTGGGCCGATATGGTGAGTCAGTCTATGATCACCCATATGGAATAATTTACCCATGATTTATGTGTTGACCCACCACAATTTCCATTGATATATCTTATCACTTCCATAATGGAACCTCAAGGGTTTAAGCTAAACCCCTCGGAACCTAGTGCTCAGCCTTCACATGCTGGCATGTGAGGCACTGAGAGACAAACTCTAAAACTAACATATTTTTACCTATCCACTAAAATAGTTTTCATAAGCCCTGGTATATCATTTCTACATAGGTATATACTAACAATTGGGATGTATGAAACATGCACACCACCTCCTCCCTCAACATCAATGGTACCATCAACCATCCTTTGAAAAAGATACTATGCTCCCCACCTTTAGAATATCCCTCAGGATCATGGACGGTGGATATAACAGTATGTAAGGTCTCAATGTTGGTATCTCCACATTGAGAATAAATGAAATTATATAACTGTTTTAGGGAAACAACCATCAACTATAGAAACAAGGAACCATCCCTTTTTACTAATAAAAACTTAAATGAGGATGACTTCTCAAACTCATTGGACAACAACAGCCAATAGTTTCTCCAGGTGAGAGAAACTTCCACCATGTTCCCCTTCCTAAGAGTATAGAAAAAATATATATCATAGTTCTAGAGGGACTCTAGCCATTGCATATGTCACAATATAAGATCTTTTAGAGAGAAGAAATACTTGAGACATTTATGGTCATAGAGAATGACAAACCTCTTGCTGGTCAGGTACTGTATCTACAAAATTAGATTAAATACTACTGCTACTAACTCAAGATTTTAGGTCATGTAGTTCATCTCATGTGATATCAATTGTTATGAACCATAGGCAATCACATCTTACCTCTGCATCTGAACACAACCAAGTCCATTTGTTGATGAATCGTATAACACTATGTACTATACACCCTCCTGTATAAATATCAAGATGTGATTTCTATTCTACCTCTAACATATCTCCTTAAATAACTACTGTAAACATTCCATCTATAAGAAATGCTTCCTCTTTAGGTTCAAATCTATCAAGAGTGTTTTCAATCTAGAGAAGTCGGTTAAAAATCTATAACAGTACCCTAACAACCCAATGTAACACAACACCTCGATAACACTCATTGTGTCTCCCATGAAAGAACATCGTCAACCATTGTTGGGTCCACTAAAAATTCTTCTTATGAGATAAAATTTACATTTAATGTGACCTATTGAATCTTGAAACTAAACCTCAAGAGATTCCCATATTGATGTTTATCTCAAAGTGTGATCAACCTCATCCTCAATTATCTCACATGATCTTCCTCGAACAATAAGTACATTAAGATATCATTGATGAAGAGAACCTTGAACTAGTCCAGGAATGGTAAAAATATCTAGATCATGAGAACCATGAACACTATTGGGGAATTTTTCATGCAAAATGGAATCAACATGTACTCATAGAGACTGTATCAACATTTGAATGTCATATTTGGCATATCTTCCTCTCTTACTCGTAGTTGGTGATACCTGATCAGCGTTAAATATTTTAGAACCATATTTACCCTCTAAACTGATCAAAGAGGTTCTTTATTTTTAGTTATGGATACTTATTGTTCATGGTCACCTAGTTGAAGCCTTGTTTTTCCACACAGAATATCAATCTTCTGCCTGCCTTCGTGGAGAACAATGTCGTGGTTGTGGAACAGGAAACACTAGTTATATCAAGTCTATTCTCCTCCTATTCCTCCAACTACATAGTCAATTCATGAAACTCTACATGATCCATCAGATATTATATTTCAGATATAAAGTATATATTAGGAACAATTTCAATGTAGAATTATATCTCTCGGTGAGGGGGTAAGCCTATAATGTTCTCAGTAAAGGTGTCCTCAAACTCATCCACCACTGTAGGAAAGTTAAATCTCATAACATTCATTTCTAAAATATTCATGTTATCCAACTGGTGAGAAATTTACTACACACTCCGATGCCTAATCCCATCCTCATCTACTGAATTTTCATTTTCACCAACAAATTAAAATCATGTCCTATCACTGCAGGGACACAATATCCTCCGCCTAAAATAGTCAATATGGGAATGAATTATAGATAAATAGTCCGTAAATAATATTCCATCATAATCTCTCATTGGTACTAAAAATATATACCATACAAAACACGCACCTCCAAGCATCAGATCTCACTTTCAGCATAAGTGCGCAATCTCCAAGTCACTACCTATCGGTGTCTCCAACCGCAAGAGTGGAGTAAAAAATATAAACTATAATCTCTCTATATAATTCCAAGGAAGTGGAAAGGAAGGAATGAAAAAAAATCCAATTTCTATTATTAAGGAATCGAATGTAGAAAATGCTCTGATCTTACCTCATATCATCCCTGAACCCTTAAGGTCATAGGCCTCCATATCCTTCATCTGACCTTATCCCTAAAAACCAACTACCTGGGCCATGAGTGGACAACCAAGTGGTGGTGGTCTTGATATATAAAACCTCCTACCCCCTTTTTCAACCGAAAAAACCCCTCTTCTATGTCCACTTCCCTACAGACCAACCTGATCCTACCTCTATCTTTGTCTCGATGGTCCCTCCTCCATCTCATGATCAGCTATACGACATGTTGGAAAATATTAATCTATATTAATCTTAATGTATCATGAGACACACCACCTCTCAGTAAACTAATTAAATCCATCATGATAGGACTTCACCAAAAACCCTATGTCATGTGATCTCCTCTTGAAGTTCTTGAAGTGATTGGATCAATATGACTACCATCGACTGCCAGCAATTAACGTATCAAGTCATGGGTGCCTGCTACCTGTTCCAACTATTAGAACCTGATCATATAGGAATATATTAACCACCAATACCATCTCATGTAACCTAGAATAGATGGAAATTTAGGGGGATATAACAGAATTTCTAATGTCCCGGTGTAATCCCTACTCAAAGGTATTTTCTGTGAATAAAAGATATCACATCCTATCCAAGGTGTGTTGGGAGATATCATTAATCCTCAAAAAAGTACTCTAACATGGTAAAACTACCCTATGAAAGATAGAAAATCTCTTGTATGTCTAATTATTACTGCCTAGTAGGATAGAAATCTTCCCAGAAGAGACACTAAAAGTCTAACTAGGAGAGAGAAATCTCATCATGTTATTGTGTCACTAAACTCCATCATCGCTTAGAAAAGTCCTGAAGAATCATCCTGGCAATGAACATCGTATGATCTATCGGAATCCTCACAAGGTGGAAAACACAAATGAATACCTCTATCTTGTCCTCAACAACATGGGGGTCTAGTTCACCCAGAAAAGAAGGAGGTCGTTGCCTCTAGAACTCGTGGAGCTCACTCAACCTGTGTGTATCATCTACTGGCATTAGGAACTCGAGATACATGTCAAAGGGTGGTGGAATAGATGGTTAACCAACCATATGCTATATCTCTTGTTCACTCCCCTATACTAAAGCCTCATCAATCAACGGAACATCCTTGCGATCATGCAGTGGAACCCTAGTTTGTTTCCAATGCACAGGCATTTGGAAATAAAACATGATTTACCATGGTCAATAGAGTATATCTAGGATTTGTATCTAGAAGGACATTGAAAACACAACACATTATTATATGATTCATTTAAAAATCTTTTTTTCTTAATTTTTTTTAAATGTATTGATACTAAAGGGATGAAATCAAATTTTGGGTCTATGGATACGTCGATTGTCACACCAACATTAGAGTCCCTAACTGGAAAAATTATCTTGAAACACTAAACATTTTTTCCTAAAAAAAATCACCCCAACTCTAGTCCTAAGGTAGAAATAATATTCTCTGATACAACTCTGTCATGACCCATCCCAATGGGGATTGAATCGGGACTACCCAAGCTCGCCTCCAACAGGCCAGGGGCGGGTGACCAGCACTAAGTAGTAAAATCCCACAAATGGATGAATTAGCCTAAAGTAATTGTACTCCCACAGACATATCCAAGAAAATTAAATGATAAAATGTTAAACAACTGAAACAATTTAGGTATACATCTATGTTACCATGACAAGGTATGCTTGTACAGTACTAAAAGTTGAAAAAAGAACCCAATAAAAGAAATTCATAATCTATAAATAGTTTTAACTACTCTAAGGTTATATAATAAGGTCAAATGCAATCTCCCCAAAACCCTCGAACTTACATCCTCATTCTATGCTCCACCAGCTCTCCATCCTTTATGGACAACTTCAAAAGGGTCGTCATTTTCATAATACATGACATGTGGAGGTAGAGCCAATGTAGGTGTTAGTATAACAATACCCAATAGGACACCCCTAAACACTAAACACAAAGAATCTATTATATTTATCTCTATAATAGGATGTAATAATCAATTTATAATAGAAAACAAACCGATATACTCTGGAAGGGTGGCGTGCCACCATCCACTCACAACCAACTACCATACATAGAATTATCCTGAATGTAATGCTTTTTCCAGTAGAATCCACTACACTATCCATGATATCACCATAAGAACTCATCCATGTGGACAAGATCAGTCATCCTTTACCAACAATGATCGATGTAATCCATACATGAATCATAATATGTGATTCAACACCTACTAGGAAGTGTCCTAGGAACCTTCTATAATGTTCACATGTTGACCACTCAGATCGCTATAATAAAACAAGGGAATGTAGTGTGTGGTCAGTGAAAATGAGATGGAAGGGGAAACAGTGACGGTAGAACCCAAATAGAACATTTCATTAATAACTCTAGCAACAATAATCCAAAAAGGAAGAACAATCCTTTGATAAGTCAATAATTAAGCATGAATAAAAAAGTTGCAAGAAATACTCCCTATAATGGAATTAAATTCATTAATGATGTGAAAATAGTACAAGGGGGTGACTACGTATAGCAAAAGAGTGACACAAAATTATAAAAACATGTTTCTAATAGTAATAAATCCTAAATGAATCTATTGAAAATTTTGACACATGCCCATGTCTTTAAGAGACAAGTAGCGCACCCTTTTGGAAAAGTGAAGGAAATTATCCCATCACATTTTACCATTCAATATTCAATGGGAATGGGCTTGAAAATTCATAGAACCACTTGGGTTGGACATTAAAAATACTTTTTAGGCCTTAATTAATTTAATTATAGTATTGGATGCTTCCCCCATGAAAGGGTGTTATGGCTTCTCTTGGAATTCCATGATTAGACAATTTAAGGCCTCCTTCGTTCTCTTGGTCTACTACTTAGTCATTAGGACACCAATTTCTTGCAAAGAGTCTTGTACAATAAGGAACCTTCCATCCTCCTCATCAATTCATCCTTCAACCCCTCGATTCCCATTAGTTCCATGGTCCTCATCATCTCATCCCTCCTTAAAAGGATTCATCTTCGAATATGAAAATTCAAAGGGAGAAATATCAGCAACATTAAAGGTGGAACTAACATTTCCATACATACCAGGTAACTCTTATTATAGGAATTATCATTGATCTTCTCTATGACATGGAACAGACCATATCCTTATTGATGAAGATTCTTTTATCATTGTTATGGGAACCTCTACATTCTCATGTGTACCCACACCCAATCTCCAGGTTGAAACACCATTTTCCGTTGACCATTATTTCTCAATTTCACAACTTATTCATTCTTTCACTCAATTTTGGTATTTTCAATTTTCATGAAACTCATGAAAAAACGTTTCCTTTTTTCACCTTCATGATTTTAAAATTTATTAGTAGAGAAATCAGGATTATCCATTAGATTTAGTTGGTTAAAACATGAACAACTACAAATAGTGAAGCATTAGTAATGGTGTGTGATTTATTATATGAAAATTCAATTTCTTGAAAACATCATCCCTAATGATGAAAATTTTTACTGAGGATGGAATGAAACAATGTGGATATTTTTCTACTGGCCACCTTATTTTAACCATCTATTTGTGGGTGTGCATTGATAGAGAACAAAAGCTTGGTTCCATGTTTTTTCCATGATGCCCTCTAAAAGTGAATAAGGAATTTGACATCCCTATTAGCCACAATGATCTTGGGTAATCCATGAAACCTAAAAATTTCCTTGAAAAACAAATCAACGATATTAGTTGAATCATTCGTTTTAGATGAAAAAATAAAAGGATCCACTTTATTGAACCTTTCCCCCACCACAAAAGATTTTATCCTTCATTTATTGTGATCTTAGAATGATAAGCAAAAAAATACAATGAAATGTCAACCCTAATGATGATATACAATGGGAAAAAAGTTTATAAGCCATGTGGGACCACATTTTCCTTTTCATGGTTAAACACATTACACTTTTCTCAAACACTAACCACATACCTATGCATGTGAGGCCAATAAAAATGTTCACTCAACAAGGCCATTGTTTTCACAACCCCAAAATGAACCATTAATCCACCACCATGAGTTAATCTAACAATAAATTCATGCATGAGACATGGTAGAACACACAATATACTTATCAAAAAATTAAATCCATTATATTTGTAATAATATCTTTTCCCTTTTTTTTCACAAAACATCAAAATTTTAGTAAAATCCATGTCATCCTCATACATGATTCTCATCATTTTAAAACCAATTATTTTTTCATGCATAAAAGTGATAAGAGAGTAAATCCTAGTAAATAATCGGTAAAAAAATTTTATTTTACTTTTTTGTGCTTAATGATGTGAGTAAATGTTTAAATGAATTAAATAAATCATTCATTCCACCTATTCAACTTTTCTTGTGAATTTATAAATTTTAGGCATTCATGATCTGAATGAATCACAAATTCCCTTAGCCACAAGTAATGTTTCCAATTTTCTAAATTTATTTTTAGGGAATACAATTCCTTTTCATAGGTTGAGTAGTTCAATGTAGGCCCATTAAGCCTCTCACTAATGTAACTGATAGGATTTAATTCTTTCATTAAAATAGACCCAATTCCAATTCTAGTGTAATCACACTAACATCAAATACATTAGAAAATTAGGTAGAATTAATAGAGGTGAATTGGTCAAAACTCATCCAATAGTTCCTCAATGGTAGAGAAGGAATCTTCTTGAGATTTTCCCCATTTTAGTCTCACACGTTTCTTGAAAAACTCATCCAATAGTTCCTCAATGGTCGATAATTCCTCTATGAACCTTTGGTAAAAACTCAAAAGTCCATGGAATATCCTCAGATCATTAACATTCTATGGTCTTGGCCAGTCTGAAATCACCTTCACATTCTATTCATCAATACTCATGTAATCATCTCCTACCAAAAAACCAAATAAATATCTGAATTTTAAAAAATTGTACACTTTTTCATGTTTTCAAACAACAAATTTTTCCTAAGAGGAACAAAAACATGATTCAAATGTTCATGATGGTCATCAAGGTGCTTCGAATAAAAATATATATCTTCAAAATAAACAGAAAAACATCCCAATAATATTTTGGAAAATTTGAGTCATTAATTTCATGAATGTAATTGGGATGTTAGTTAGTCCAAAATTCATAACTATCTAATCATACAATCCAAACATATTTCTAAATTCGTTTTTCCATTCATGTCCCTCTTTCATTATAATTTGATATTATCCACTACATTGCTCAATTTTAGTAAAAAATCATGCACTCCAGTGTTCATTAAGAATATCATCCATAAGTGGTATGAAAAATAGAAATATTACAATTATTTTTTTCATAGCTCAAAAATAAACACACACATTCTCCACTTAACATCTTTTTTTGGCACAAGAATTACTAGCACCACAAAAGGACTCAAGCTCTATCAAAACAATACCTTAATTAAAAATTCTTATGATTTTCATTTGATCTCTTGACCCTCCTATAGATTATCCCGATAATCGAGTCAATTGAGATGTGTTTCTCAATGGAGGAATTTGATGTGGTGCTCGATACCCTACAATGGAAGTAAGACATTAAGAATTTTATCTAGAAACAAATCACCAAATTACGACAAAGGAGACACAACACTAGAAGGCATTGATGGGTTAAGAGAGTTAGTGGTAAAACATTCTTTCTTTTATAGAAAAAAGGGAGTTTCCTCCCCTTCTAAGGCTCTCTCTATCTCTATTTTTCCTAAAAATATTCTCACTCATACATCAAAAATATTTTATTTAATATTATTTTAACTTTTGTTTCACTATTTTTTTCACTCTTGTTTTCTACTCTTTTAATTCCCCCATTTATTTTGATGTCTCTCATCACTCCTTTTTCACTCTTGATTTTTCCACTCGTTTTATTCTATCTACTTTTTTCTCTATTTTAATTTTATCTATTCTCACAATCTCTATATGTCCTCACATGGTCTTAATAACATCGTAATGGTCTCAATTGGGTAAGAATATCCGTCTTCCCATTTTACTCAAGTGAATAGTGGATGGTGTATCCATCATGTGTGACCCTCCTATCATATTTCCATGGTCTTCCAATAGGATATGTATAGAATGCAATGGAACAACATCACACATCACATTTTCATCATACATACCAATATAAAATGGAAATTCTTCTTTCTTTGTCACATTAACATCCCCACTGTTATTCATCCATTGTAATCTATAATTCCTAGGTTGTCTAGTAATATCTATTCTTAATTTATCAACCATAAAACCAATTCCTACATTTTTAAAACTACACCAATAAAAAATATACTACATTACTTATATTTTATGAGACATATAGTGAGAAAAATATCTCCCTTTTCTCTTTCTTATTTTCTCCTTCTGGTTGATCACTCAAATAATACTTTTCCACAATCATTTCTCCTTGTATAACACTTTCTACTTCCACATTAGAATAATCCTCATATAGGGTCATTACATCTCCACTTGAGCTAACACTAAGAATATCTCCATCATATAAAATCATAATGGTCCTCTTTTTTGGTAATTGTTTGGGAAAATTTCTAAATGTAGAAAATTTAAAACATTTGATATCATGTTATTTAGAAAAATTGTACCCTCTATTTTTCCTTTGGATTCTAGATGGAATGGTTTTGTTTTGGTGACCTCCATTGAATCTATTTGGTTTTCCCATACATGATCTTATGGTTTCGAATCCTAGAACATAAAATAATATTTAGATTCCTTACCAAAAGATGTAGGGTGAATCCCTGTTTCCTTTACATGCCTCTCCATTTTAGTATCCATGTGAAGTAGATCCTCCATGTCCATGTAGTAATGCATGTACACTTTATCTCGAATGTCGTGGTTTAGTCCATTCACAGACTATTCCATGGTGGCCTCTCACTCCTCGTCAATATTATCCCAAATCATGATGACCTCCATATATTTTTTATAATCCTCCACACTAATGGATCCATGTTTCAAACCCTACAACTTGAAAAACAAATCATGATAATAGTGGATATAAATGAACCTCTTATGAATTATAAATTTCATCTCCTCACAAGTGGGGATGGGTCTTCCACCACTTCCTCGTCGACTCAAATTTAGTTGGTTCCACCAAATACTCATAGAGTGGGTGAATTCCACAGCCACAAACATCACCTTATTTTCCATTGAATAGTTCTGACATAAAAACCATGCTCTACCTTTAGTTCCCATTCCAAGTAAGTTCCAGGATCATTCTTACCATGGAATGAAGGTATCCTCAACTTTACTATTCCAAGATCATTATATTGCCTCCATGGTGGATGATTTCTATGAATTGGTGACTCATTGAATTTAGATATCACCTCTTCTTCTTCAAAAATCCACCTCCTTGGTAGTGACTTAGATTTGTAAGGTGATTGAAATTCTTCAATCCATTAATTCATCCTATGGAATGGTTCATGTACAACCCCGAGGAATAAATTAATGTCATATTCATTGGTGTTACCCACCTCTTCCAATCAGAAATCCTATGAGAAAAATTATTGAGAAATGAAAATGGACCTCACACACATCCTCGTGTGTTTACACTAAAAAATAATATGTTCGCTCAGGTTTCACTCTAATGGGATTTTTAACAAATTATAACACTCTTTCCTTTTACCATTCAACTTGATTCTTATAGTGTTGTCACCCAATTTCAAGAAATTGAAAGGATTTTTGAAATGTGTAAATTTTAATCTAGAAATAAAATACAAAATTCCAAATAGATTCAAGATGAAAAAATTTGGAAGGGGAAGAAAATCAATGAAAAAAAATTATAATGGGACATATAATTAAAAATCTTACAAAAATATTAGCCTATGTTTGAGTTTTTTTATCAATTTTTTGAATGAATTTAGTAAAAAAATGATAAATTTTCAATATGAAAATGTAGGGTAAGAAATAATTTGTATAATCAAATAGAATCAATGATTTAGTTTTGTGGTCTTAAATTTGAAAAATTCGTCACAAAATCTGAACCTGTTATATGTCATGATATATAGCATTGATTTTGATGATTCTATATCTAGAAGAATTATAAGCTTCTAAAATATAAATATTACATGTTATCAATACAAAATGACAATGAAATAGTGTATGTAGGTGAAGATGAAAAACGAAAAAAATTGACGTTGGTCCGATTCGAGGAGAAATGAAGATTGAAGACGGGATATGAAACAAAGAACCTAATTTATTGCAAATGTACTCTGATACCAAATGAAACGCGTTACAAGACCTGCTAGTATGTTTCCTAGGATCCTTTTATAATGTTCATGTGTTGAGAACCCGGATTTCTATAAGAAAACAATTGAATGTGGTGTGAGGATAGTGAAAATGTGGAGGAAGGGGTAAATGGTCCTCGTAGAACCCAAAGAGAACATGTCTGTAAGAACTCTAGCCACACGATTCCAAAAAGGAAGACCAATCCATTGATAAGTAATTAATTATGCAATAACACAAAGGTTACATGAAATTCTAACCATAATAACATTACCTTCATTCATGATGTGCAATGAGTAATAGGGGGAGGCTATTTATAGCCAAATTGTGATACAAGATTATAACATCTAGTTTTTATAAGTTAAAAATCCTAAATGATTATTTTGATGATTTTTCACAGGATAATGACTTTAGGAGACAAGTAGAACCCCTTTTGGAAATGTGAAGACAAGATTCCCCGTACCTTTTGAATTTGAAGATTCCTCGGGAATTGGATTGAGAATTCGTAGCACCACTTGGGTTGGATAATTAAAATCACGTTTGGGAATTAATTAATATAATTTTATGCCTAGATGATTCCCCTAAGAAAGGGTGTTGGGAGTCCTCTTAGAATTCCATGATTAAACCATTTAGGTCCTCCTTCATTTTCATAGTCCACACCCTTCTCATTAGGCCACCAATAGCTCACAATATGCCTTATGCAATCAAGAACCTTCCACCCTCCTCATTAAGTCCACCTTAAAACCCTTTATTCCCATTCATTCCATAATCCTCATCGAATATGCTCAAAAATAATCACATAGAACCATATTTCATCATGCATTAATACATGGAAAAAAGAACCCAAAAAACTATCCCATCCACCTCCATTCATTACCCACCATTCTTTCACCTCGATCACTCCATCAATCATAAACTTCAAATGCGATTTTTATAAATTTCAATAAATAATGGTCTTGGAATTATCAAATATATAGTGTTCCTGAAAATAAGGGACAAAAAAAATTCCCAAGATAAAAAATTCCTAAAAGGGGGAGAAAACCACAAGTCATAAAATGTGAGGAAGTAACCTTATCCATTGTTGATTCTTCCTTTATCTATTTCCATAGAGATAAAAAATACTAGAGGAATAAAACTTGATGAAAAAAATATAATTCAATAAATATAATTCTATCGGTGATTCATGTATCAATTATGTTTGTGTAATTAATCCTGGTTTATTAGATATTAAGTAAAAGGATTGAAATCACAATGAAAAACATCTTAATTATAGTTTGCATCAATATTAAATGATTAATGGTTTTGTGTAGCTATCATTGACAAGATCTGTGAACCCCATTGTCACAACCATTCACAATACAGTCCAGATCAGTCATTGTTCGCCATGAACTATCTTTAGTGGTCATATAGTCCTCCATGGTTTTTCTAGAAAACCTTGAGTAAATACTTATAACTCTATACATATAAGATAGTTTGTCGCTATCTCAGAAAAAAAGGAAATATGTTAATTTACTTTATTAATTCCATGTCCATGAAAACTTTTTCACAAACAGATAGTGCCAAAAAGGGATATATCATGCCTTGGGTAAAACACATGTTCTGAACACAGTTGATCCCTAATATTTTTTATCTACGTCCTCAACATGCTGGCATTCCACTTTTTCAGGGAAATTGTGTCCACGTGTTATTTATTATATTTAAAATATTTCAAAAATTTATTCTGAGAAAACCGGGTATTGAAATCATGTGTTGCCTCAATGTATGTTCATGAAAATGACCCATAAAATATTCAAAAATAATACATGTAATGATTAATTCATTGTATATGGTCTCACCAATTTCTCATATATAATTATAAAGTTCCATATCATGAATAAAACATTTTGATGCTTTCACTATTCAACATAAATCAATTGAAATACTCTTTATAAGGCATTTGTAAAACTCTTTCTCATATAAAAAAAACCAATTTCTATTAAAAACATTTTTCGATTCCAAAACACATATATTAATTTAAATTGGGGTTTAATCAAATAAAATAGAATTAAAAACATTTCTATGAAAAATAAATTTATAATGTTTAAAACACTTATTTTTTTAAAGTTGTGCACTTATATATGAAGGAAAATTCATTGAAAATAATCTTTTAGACACATAAATGAAGCTTCAAAGTATTATACTATCCTAAAATTGGTAAAATCCACTCAATTTTTATATGTTAAAAAATAAATTCCATTTATCTTTCGTAAAAATTGTTCAATGAGAAACATTAAAAGATGTATTTTATAAGAAATCACCATAAAAATATCATTTCATTGACGTGAGTGTTAATCAAATGAAGAAATTATTTGTATCAGGTGTAAATCCATATAAATCCAGTGGATATACAATATAAGATAATCATTTTTTCACACATAATTATGCATTAAATAATCAATGTATTATATGTTTAACCTGATGAATAGAAGTTAAGGAAAAAGTTCCTTAACACTTTCTAATCATTTGAATCACATACTATATAAAAGACTAACATTTATAATAAAGTTATATATCATGAGAATAACTAATTTCAAGACATAAAATTTCAAATTGGTGTTATATTGATCTCATAAATGAATATAGGTTCATAACATCAAAATATGCCTCAACGAATGAAAATTAGGATGTAGTCTAATACCCTAATCCAAATATTCATTTACATTATTTATCATCATGAATAATTAACATTGAATTATTATCTCATTCTTAATAAAATTTTTCATGTTCATTATTAAATTAATCTCAGTTGTCACCATTTTAATTACTTAAACATGTAAATTCTCATCAGGCATTTTGATGATATTCGTTACATAGGTCTTTAATGTATTTGGTTGGTTGACTATGGTAAAAGAAGTCATCCTTAAATAGTCTCCAGATTAATATTAATGAAATAATTTCCAATTTTATTTATCAATTATAATTTTAAATATATAAATTATAAATTTTTCTGAAAAATGAAATATGTTAAAATCTTGTAAACTGTATGTCGGACAAACACATGAGTAACGTTTCCATTTTTTCAACAGTCATTACGGACAGAAGGTAAGTGTTATTTTATCTCTACATAATTATAATAATATATATATATCATATTAATTCATAAAATATACATTTAAATATCTTCCATGACTCATGGTGATTAAATAATAATCACGTCACTTCACAGAGGTAGTAGTTTACACATGCACAATAACGATGTTGACATTTTTTTATGCATGGAAATATATAAACGTAAATGATACACTATATTTCAATAAATATTAATATTACATTAATATCATATATAAATATTAATTCCATTATTATATAAAATATTGATAGATGATTATGAAAAATGAATCACATCAGTTTGTGTGGTAGTAGTCATATGTACACACAAAGAGTGAATTATTTTCTCATTTTATGAATGTGAAGAATGATATAGGTTATGTATATGAATTAATAAAATCTTAGTATATTTTTGATACTATATATATATTATTTTTTCCATTTTTAAATAAGGTTTTATAGATGTTCAATAAAAAAGAAACCAGAAAAATCCAATTAAAAACAATACCCCTTCCCCATGAAAGCTCATTTTCTTAACACAATAAGACCAATAAGGGTATTTATCTACCCAAAAATATTTCATGAATGTGGGGTTCAATTATATGAATTAATGTTTCTATTTTTTCATAAAAAAATTTGTTTTGATTTTTGATGAAATGAGAAGAAGTGGTTCCCTTTCACAATAGAGGGGAGGGGAACTCTTTGAATTTTTTAAAATATTAAATAAGTATAAATTAATTTTAAATCCCTAATGACACTGATGTGAGTTATTTAAAATATAATATCATAATAGTTCTAAATACCATCATACAATAAAAATAATATAAGTTTTGACAATATTTTTATGCTTTTCATTTAGTTTTATCACCAATTTAACTTCATTAACTCTTACTGTAACAACATGTATTTCATAACAATGGGTTTTAATATAGTTACTCTTTAATAAAAAAAGACCCTAAATGGTTTATGGAAGAAATTTTCATCCTTATTATATTAATTTGGAAAATTTTAATATTTTATAAATTTTATATCATTTAGTAAAATATTATTTTCCATATAATATCTAAAATGTCAATTTTATGGACAATTCATTACATTGACATTAATAATATCATGATAACACTTATAATTCAAAAATAACAATTCATTATATCCCAAAAATTTTATGGTCATCTTTAATATTCTTTTATTGAATTATTTATTCAAAAATATATTGATTTTTATTTTTTAACAAATAATTATTTTATTTTCCCATTAATTAAATAATTATTACATTAGTGTTTTTGTAGGAATTTAAGGTAACTATATATTTACAATGAATTTAAACTAAATTAACATGATTAAGATAAATATATTAGATTTCATAAAAATATTTTTTATCTAACATATCTTCTAGATGACGAAATATTTAAAATATATTGCTTATGAAAATCAAGAGTGTGACATTACTGACTTTAAATTAAATAAAATGTTATTAAGGTGATAATCACTTGAAAAATGATTAAATTAGTAAAATGACTATATATTGAATGATTATAGATCAATATTACTCAAATAATTAAATGTGGAATGTGTTAGTGTCATTTTATAGTACTTATCATTTTATTTTTACCCAGAACTACAAGATTTACCCTTTATAATGCAAACCAATTTTACTAATTTTACTATTAATATTGATAGAAAATAAAATGGTGTTGTTTAATAAGATATGACATCGAAAATCAAAACATTTAACCCCTTTTAATGAAATCAAAATGAATAAATAGATGAATTTAATTTAAAATTTACTCGGTAAAACCAACAATACCGAGTTTTTCAGAAAAATGTCGTCTTTAAATATAAAAGGTTTCTATAATATTCAAAAAATCCATTTCAAAAACAAATATAGGATTAATTTAAATTATAATTATATAACTATGTTTTAATAATAATACAAATCATAATTTTACAATTTCAATACATTAACAAAATACAATTTTCAATAAAAACCCATTCTTTTCATTGTTCCCAGAAAATTTTATATTTTACAAAAATTATCAAATATTTATTGTTAGATTATTTCAACATGAAGAATTAAAAAAATTATTTTATTTTTTAAAATCATTTTATAAAAATGATATTAATTACTTATCATAATAACACGTAAAAAATAATAAAAATAATTTTTTAGGAAGACTTGTTTTTCTTTAAAATTAATTGTGCGAACAAAAAACATAATTATTATTGGAAAAGGATTAATTAATACATTAAAATGATATGTAACATTATATATTTTATAATATTGTTATTATTATTCATTCTGGTAAAATTAATAGCTAGGTTATAATGGTCACATTTAAATAAAATTATTTTGTTGAATGTTTAAGCTCGTCTATTGTAACTTGTATGCTATCCAACATAGTTTTTACTTATTAAAAATTTCGGATGTTTTATTCTCCACTATTAATAAATTTTATAATCAAAATTTAAACTCCTCCTCGTTAACAATGGTTTGACTATTAAACCTAGCTTTTTTGAAATCTATAATCATAGAAATAAGCAATAAAATCCACTTGCAAATATAGTTTGGGAAGTAATAAAGTCATATTAAATTAAACATACTAGGATTTAATATAAAAGAAAACAAGTGGGAAGTAAAAATATGGATGATGAATTTAAAATTAACTCCCAATTTCTGCTGGGGTGTGATATAGAGTATGTTCATGATATTTTTAACCATGAAAAAATCTTAAATAATTTACGGGGAAAAAGGATATTGATTTCTTGGTATGAAAATTAATCAAATAATGTTTTTTCTTGAAGATCATTTTCCAAGAGTTTGGGAATTCTATTTCCTTATATACTAATAAAATTAGGAAATTTACTTACTTAACAAGTCTAATTTCATCCTCCAATAAATTTCCCTAACAATCTCATCTCTTGATCAGAATTATTATTATTCAAGAATAATTATTCATTCTTGAAGTAATAGAATAAATATATATGGATCAAAAAAACATAAAATAATAATAAAATATTCTTCATATATTTTGGATTTAACTGAAGTAAAAATGGTGAGTATAAGTTAAATAATTTTTAAAAAAATAATATACCATTATATGATGAATAAATATTTCAATCTTAAAAATTCAATCATATTCTCAATGTTCAACATATATCATTCCAAAAATAAATTATGTTAAATTTCCTAAAAAATATTCTAGACTATGACTAAAACCTCAAAATTAGAAGGATGTGATAACATATTCTTAAAATATAATTTTAATATTTAATCTCCAATGAAAATGAAAGACTCTTAATGTGGAATACCAAAAAGAAATTTTCTTAATCATATAATCTATATGATTTCCTATTAATTCCTCTAATTAACATAAATCACCATAAATCCCCAATAATATTATATATGATTCTAAAACATAATTAAACTTTTATTCCTCAAATAAAATAACATTTTATTCTATTTAGCTTAATAATATAGGTTTATCGATATAATAAACCTTCTTTAAAATATCATTAATAACATAATAATCAATTCATTTTCCAATCTCTTGGCTATATATTAAATAAAACATATGTTCCCAAAATTAATATAAAATTTATCCATCTGATTTTTTGAAGTGGGAAAAAACAATTTCACATTGTTCATTACATTACAGAGTCAAGTGGTATGTGATTCTCTTTTGTCACCATTTGGTTGTGGTTTAAATCCATGGGGCCTTTATGGAGGTGTTGGGGTGTCACCCATCATATAGGTTTTCCATTTTCTAAAACTATATAAATATTTACCTTCTAAAACTACAATAATGTGAGAAATATCCTAAAAATATACTTTATAAATTAATCGTTTAGTAAATTTTTTAAACTCTAATGGTATCTGATACATTTCATTTTTCATCCCAAAGTTAAATAACCCATAATTACCTCAAATATAAATATCTCCAAAAATATCATTAGTCACCTTAAAATATCACACCTTAATGTCTCAAAAGGGGTTTCTAAGAAATTGAAATTATAATCAACCATAAAATTATAAACCACAAATGGTATAGATAACTCTTCATAAAACCTAACACAAAAAACCAAATATCCAATGTTTTCTAAACCCCACTCTAATACCGACTTTAAGCACCCAACCTTAAGAATTACATAATGTAGTGTTTTTTAAAGAGAATCAATGTCTATAAAATTTTTATGATCATTTCAGTTAATTATATTATAGAATTTGAAAAAACCCTTTCTATATAAACCATTCCATTATAAGGGGACACTTATACTCAGAATCCATTTTTCCATCAAAACAAAAATATAAAAATAAAAAAATACTTTTTTTTCACTATTTTTATCAAAACCACATTATTTCCCCTAATATTCCATAAAACCAATGAAGACATTTTAAAAACATATGGCGAGTACAATAATCTCAGAAAGATACATAAAAATAAAAAATCTATTAGTCTAGTTAAAAAATTAAAAAACATGTAGTATTTAACTATAGATCTATGTTATTTTTTCAAGTGAAATAAAACATTATCACAGGGAAACAAAAACATTATTTACTAAAAGATAATTATTTAGACCCATATAATGAAAATAAAAACCCATTTTGGGATAATAGATTATCATATTTTTACCTCATTTTAATCCCATGTTTGAAATTACTAGATCCCAGTTAAATCCATCAGAGACACCCTTTATAAACTCACTTCTTTTTCATCTCAATATAATAAACATTAACCAAATCATGGTAGTTATTTATATCCACATTTAGATCTATAATGGACTCTCCCAATGCTATATAGTTTTACCTATCATATATTCTATAATGGGATAACTCGATGCTATCTACACTCATCCATTTATCATATATAATACTCAAGTAACATATAATTTATAACCGGTTTTTATTCTTTAGCATGTCCTCATAAAAATGTTTAAAATATATTTAAATATTCTGAAATCGAAATAACCTTTTTAAGAAATTATTTTTAGTGGAAAATTCCTATAATAATGAAGGGTGGGTTTTTCATTAATGAAAATATCACCTAAAACATTTTTGAGGAAAATAATTTTTCCATTTAGAAAATACTTCTTTTGTAAGAATATGATATGTTATAAAAAAAATTATTTTCATTGAAAATAAACATTAAAACATGTAATGTAATGATTAAATAGTTATGGAATCATGAAGAGATGAAAATCCTCTAATTTTATATATGGTTAAAAAAATTCCTTTTGGATTTTGTGAAATGATTGAATGTGGATAAGTAAAAGAGTATTTTTAAAATAATGGACCTCAATAATAACATATCATTGAGGTGAGAAATAATAAAATGAGTCGATTATGTTTTTCATCTATAAATACATATAAAACAAGTGTAAATACAATATAAGTTAATCAAAAGTTTTTTCCCACACAACCATAGAACAACATCATCAGAAAATTAGATGTTCAACCCAATGAATGTAATTTGAGTTAATAATTCTCTTATTACTTTGTAATTAGTTGAATCATAAACCTCATGTATAATAACATTAAAAAAACATTGAATTTCATGAGAATCATTAAATTACATACATTTATTATCATCTTGAATAATAAACCTACGTTATTTATTCACACTCTTATCAAAAAACTTCTTGTAAATTATCTACTTTATATCACTTATAACCATTTTCATTATTTAATCAATTAAATTCAAATCATGTGTTTTGACGATATTAGGTACTTAAGTTTCAAATAACTTTGGAACGTTGATAATAGTAAAAATATTATGAAATACATCATATAAAGAATTATATTAATGAAATAGTTAATACATTTTAATTTAAATTATTATTTTAAATAAATCCATTAAATGTGGTTTTATAAAATGAACTACGATACATTCATGGGGGCGATAGGTTGTATGTATGAATGAGTAACATTTCCATTTTTCAATGATTATTATGGAAGGAAGTTAAGAATTATTTTAACTTTACATAATCATAATATAATAATATCTATAACATATTACTTCTTTAAATATACATATTTATATTATCCACATAATGTGGTGACAAAAATTAATCGCATCGCTTTGTAGTGGTGGTAGTCCACACGTATGCATGAACAACATTTTCATTATTCTGTGAATTAAAAGGTAAGAAAATAATGACCTATTATATCATAATAATGATATAAATATAATTAATATAATATATAAACATTAATTAAATTATTCAAAATATTTTTTAGAGATGGTTTTGGACAACAAATTACATCTATTAGTGAGGCAGTAGTCCTATTTACACACGAGTGATGAATTATTTTCCCATTTTATGGAAGCAGAAATTGATATATTTAATGTAACTACAATAACATATAATTATATGTATTTTAGATTTCTTATTATTTAAGAATGGTTTAAGAAGGATTTTTTAATTTTAAATAATAAACAAAACCAAAGTGATCGATTAGTAATGAAACCTATTATTCGGACAAACATCTTTTCTTGACACCATAAGACCACTAATGGTGTTTTAATGCCTAAGAAAGACATCTATAATATGGGGATGGATTCTAAGAAGGTAATTTTTTCAGTAAGGTCCATGAAAAATATGATCTGATTTTTTTTATGTGAGAAGAATTGGTTACCTTTCTTAAAATCATGGAGGGGCACTCTTTCCAATTGTCAAAAAATATTAAATTAATATAAGTAAATTCTTCAATAAAAAAATCACTCAATAGTGAGTTAGTTAGAATATAAGAATATGATGGGTCCATATAAACTTATAAAGAAAAAATAATCTAATTTTGTATTATATTTGTATGAATATCCTTTGGTTTTAACACTTATTTAACCTCTTTTTAACTCTTATAGTGAACAAATGTATTTTTACACATTGAGGGTTAATATTGTTAATATAAAATAATAAAAGTCTCAAAATGGATAACATATTAAATTTTAATACTTTTCTTAATAATTTTACAAAATTTCTATTTTTTTTGGAAATGTATATCATTTTTTAAAGTATTATTTACTACAAAATATCGAATATGTAAATTTTAACGACTATTCATTACATTAACAAAATAATATAAAAAAACCTTTATAATTACATTATACTATTATATTATATACCTAAAATTTCATTTTAATATATAAAATTCATTGATCAAATTATTTATTTATAATTATCTTTATTCTGACTTTTTTACTGTTATTTATTTGATATTTCTATAGTTTAAATAATAATTGCATTAGCATTGTGCACAAAATTAAGGTAATGATTTCTTATATAAAATTAATAAATAAATTACCATTATAAATATAAATATATTATATTTCTAAATATTATATCTAGATAATAATATCCACTAAATAATACCTTATTAAAACTATAACACTTATTAAAAACAATTGTGTGACATATTTAACTTTAATTTAAATAAAATATTATAAATGTTATAATAACATTCAAGAGGAAGAAATTGTTCATATAAAAAATGATGATTATGGACATGAATTAATCTTCCATTGAAATTGGGAATATTTTACTTTCATTTTATAGTCCCTATCATTTTATTTTTATACTTAATTAACCAATCTACCCTTTACCTTGGTAACAAAAAATACTAATGTTATTATTCATATTCACAAAAAAATAATGGGGAACTAATTAATAAATTTTAACATCATGATTCCAAATATGGAATCCATTTTCCAAAATTCAAATATAGACACAGAAGATATTAATTTAATTTTTTTCGAAAAAACAAAACGTAAACTAGTGTTTCAGAAAAAATGATATTTCTAAAAATAAAATGTTTTTTAAATGTATTAAATAATTTCAAAAGACGTAATTGTATTATTTTAAATTAAAATTAACTCCTAAAATTTTAAATATAATAAAAAAATAATTTCAATAAATATATATACTCTAAAATAAAATATTGTTTCTAATAACAAATCAATATTGTTCACTATTCCTTGAGAAATAAATATTTTTAAAAAATTATAAAAAAAATTATTCTATTATTACTTTCACATACTATATTTAAAAAAATAAAATAAATTTTGAAAATAAATTTCCCAAGTTTTCAGAAATTAATTTTAATAATAACTCATAAAAATAAATTAATTTTATTTTTATGAAAATATAGATTTTAGGAATAAAAACATATTACAATAAATCTAATACATATTTAAAAATCACTAATTAATATATTTTAAATGATTATGAAAATTATATATTTCATTATGTAGTTAATAATATTCATTCCCACTAATTTAATGGCTTGTTTATTTCAGTTACATTTAAATAATTAATTTTTTATTTTAAAATTAAGTGGGTGTTGCATATATTATATGCTATCAAACATAGTTTTTCCTAAATAAAAACTTATAATTTCATAAATGGATAACATATAACAACATTTATTTGTCCCATTTTTGAATTAGACAATATTATGTCATGATTTACACATTCCATAATCAATATATTTTCTTAGATCAATATAACCTCAATGTAACACATTTGTGCATTGTACCCATAATGAAAGATTGACTATGACAACATATTCTTATAAAATTTCATATCTAAGTAGGGTTTTCTATGAGACAAATAACTTTGTTTTTTATAGTCCATATGGTATCCCGTAACTCCTTTAGCCTTGATACTCCTCTTAGTTCCCATTTTCCTTGAGTTTGATATTGTTCTGGGAAACACCAAATTCAATAGTTGATATTAACCTATTAAAATTCTCATTAGTTATATGATCCACATCATATGTCACTAAATCACACTACATAATGATCCATACACTAGGACCATAAATCAAGTAGATTTTAATTTTCTATAAGACTCTCTTCCCTAATGCATGATCCAAATATATATAGGTGTTGCTGGGTTACATCTTCAATAAATCTTATTTTTTCTTCCTCTTCGACATTTTACTAGGTCTTAACCATTTCATTTTCTCATAAGAATAAGCATAATATGTATAAGGATCCCTTATTAATAACTATTTTTAGTTTTATTCCTATTCACAGTGGAAAATTTATTATTTATAGATGAATTATCCTATATCAAATCATTAATTTAACTTTAATACAAACTCTCTTATATTAGGGATCACATAGAACACATTATCACCAAAAATACACAAGGATATCATATTTTTTAAAAAGATTAAATAAATTATTTAGTTAAATGATACAACATGATTCAACATCTAGAAATATGATGTAATTGAAACCATCCCACTAAATATATCCACTCCCTTCTTAAAGGAATTTGTCTCGCTCAGGGTCTTCATTCTAGATAATGAACAAAAACATCCAAAAAACATAATTTTTTTTAAAAAAAACACTATTCCAAAGGATAAGGATCACAGTTTTATCATCCATACAATGGATAATAAAATAACAGTATCGCATTAAATAATTTTTTTGGCTCATCGGGAAAACATATCTTCCACTCACCCTAAATAGAATGATGGATGTAGTCCCACCAATTAATTCATTAGGTCATTTAATATTTTTGATTTCTCATTCTAGAATACCCACTTATATATTTCAATCTTCACCTATTGCTATGGGTCCATCAACACTTCTGTTAATAAAATTTATCATCTAAAAGTCGTATCTTTTTAGTTTGGGTAGGGCTCTATTAGCACTAGTCGACTATGTTTCTTTTTTTCACAAACAGAGATTGATCCCACATTTATAATGGTTCCAAAATGGTAAACTAGTCACATAGACCGCCAACATTCATGTTCAAACATCTATTATCATAGGTTACTTCCATATAATTGTAGCATATGTCCATTTAACTGATAATGAAAAATACACAATACTTATCTTCTTAGGATCCACAATGATAATTAAATATACATTTTCATTACCGTAAACATATTAAGAATGTATCCATTATTCATATTTAGTGACGCGTTAAATACATCCTCAAAACCATCACCACAACCTATAGAACATTCAAACAACATTTGTAAGTTGTATCTTTCATTTAATTCAATGCACTCAATCCGGAACATGATTGCTTCTCTAGAGTACATGTATTATAAACTTTTATCGCCGTTTCAACACTCAGTAATTACATTGTACTAATTTAAAAAGGCTAATTATAACCATAGTTTTTTATTATTCTTGATATCTGATGCTATATTAAACTGCATCTATTCAACAAGATCCATAGAGATAATCAATCTCAACTTCTAGCCATTGAATCTCATAAACATAATGCAATATAATTAATATTTATGCATGTGGTTTTTGTTTATTTTCTCCATATAATATTGAAAAGTGTTACTATAACTCCATGATATTTTAAAAGAATACTATTTTCATAGAATTTACAATATAAGACCCCAAACTTAAAAAAAATGAAATATTATTATTTAAATGTTATATATATAACCTAGTAATTATATTATTGTGAATGAATATGATTAAACACATTATGAATATATATAACGGTCATACTAAATAATATTATATATATTATTTCTTAGGAAATAAGAACTTAATTATTCCGGAATGACATTTTATGCATCAAAAATTTGTTTTCTTCAAAAAATTCTCTTTTATGAGATAATATTATAATTAATTTATATAAATTTTATATTTTTTTAAAATATGTTATAGTTATTGAAATCATCATTTAAAAATTATATTAGGTTTATTTTTTTGGATTTTTCAGAAATGTTTTTTCAATGAATATTGAATAATACCTATTATTATACAAATGTATCTTTTCATTTTAATTATATTCAAAGTAAAATTATCTTTCAGGATAGATTTAAATTTTACTTAGTCTATTTTAATTAATACTAATAAAATAAATTTTATTTCTTTGAAAATTATAGTAAAAATTGGTATAATGAATTTATACCAAAAATGCATTTTTTATGAAAACTCATTTTTATCATATTTGATGATTTTTTAACATAAATTTCTGTAAATTATATAAATTGAATCATAGATAATGGATTCATATTTTAAAATTAGTTTGTAAATTTTTTGAACAATTTTCAGTATAATTTTTTGTTAATATTAATAGAAAGCAAAGAATATTTTTTTAACGGAATAAATATAA
Organism: Viscum album; assembly: GCA_963277665.1. Lineage (NCBI taxonomy): Eukaryota > Viridiplantae > Streptophyta > Magnoliopsida > Santalales > Viscaceae > Viscum > Viscum album. Next base: position 1,025,684,796 of record OY728121.1, on the reverse strand, counting down.
AATTGTGTAATTACAGTTGAAAGAAATATCATAAGGATATAAAATCAATAATATCATTAATTAATTTAATTGGGTGAATATATTTCATCAATAATCATTAAAAACTCTAACATATATCCTTTTGATTACATGTCCATTTATTTTTATCACTATATAATATTTAGTAATGAAAAATACAAAATTTCTCTCTCTTATAGGTAAAATTATCTTATATAATCGGATAGGGAAAAATAAGGGTTGAAGTAATAATAATGGTTAATTTGATAATTATAAAATAAATAATTATGGAAATATATTTAAAAATTTATTGAATAAATAATTACCTTAAATGCTTTTGGAACATGAACCCAATGCTTTTGGATGTAGTTGATAATTCATGTATGTGATTTCAAAAAATCTAAATGAAGTAATATTTGTTCTAATTAACTCACCCCAAAAAATTATATAAATAAAATAGATTATATATATTTAAAATTTATATATTAGAATTCAATTAATATATTTTTGACTTTAATGTCAATGAAAATGAATAATTCAAAAAATTAAATTAATTATATTATAATAAACAAAAATATTAATTGATTTAAAATTCATAAAAATAAAATCCTAATCCATGTAATTGGGTAATGGATGAAAATATAAAATATGGACTATTTATTACTCTTTTTTTATATTTAGTAACATTCATGTCCATGAATGTGTAAAAAACATTGATAACACGGTAATTGTCCAATGGGATAATCATGGGTTATAATAAATTGAAATGGGGTGGAGAGATCCTAAACATTTCCATATATGATTTACTAGGATTTTCAGACCCTTAATCATCCTAAATTATAAATATATCAATTTTTATCAACATGGATGATAAAATTAATTATATTAAATTTATATTTTAATAAATTCTATGACCCCCCCTCTTATAAAAGGGAACCCCTTATCCTCACCTCTACACACTACATTATCTATTTGGGTTGGATGATACTAACCCAAATACCTTCCTAACATCCATACAAACATTCTAAAGGTATTATTATTTCGTTAATACTACCATTAGAAGGAATAATGTGTAATGCATAAGATGTTGTCTGAAGAATATGTGTAGCATTAAAATGAAATTTTTTCTATTTATTTATTCTTCATTGTCTTATAAATATTATTAAAACATTTTTAGTATGATAAAATAATGATCTACCATATAATGCGAATGTTTCATGTTAATTTTTTAACCTATATCCACATCCTTCTTCCATCAAATTAGAAATTAATCGATTATTCAAGCCTTAGGAGGACTATCGCCCCACGAAATGATGAATTTTTTTCCCATCACTCCCTATCATGGATTTTTATCATTATTGATTTAAATTATATATATCACATTCATGAAATAATAATAATTCATTAAATATAATTTATTTTATAATTTATTATCATTTATTCCATTGAAAAGTGATAATATAATTTGTACGTACATGTGGACAACCTCCTCCGCGAACAGAGGCGATTCATTTTTCATCACTAACACACATGGATGGTATTTATAAGTTTCATTAAGGATATAATATATAATATGTTATATAATAATAATTCTAGAATGTTGAAATGTCACTTACCATATTTATCTAATATTCATTTAAAAATGGAAGGAGTACCCATGTGTACGATTGACCTATATTCTCCAAAAATGTAACGTAATTCTGTTTTGATAACTAACATACATGGAACATTTTAGAAGCCAAATTAAAGAATAAAAATTATAATTATGTATGATTAATATTTTTTATATGATTCAATAATTAACTCATTGACCATAGTCAATATACTGAAGTCGTTTTGAAATTATGAACCAAACATCCCCAAAACACATGACATGGACCTAAACCAATAAGTAAATAAATATTTTAATAAAATTATTGGATTTATTATAAGGTATTATACCTATATAAGATTCACAACAATCCAGAAAAGTGATAGAATATTTTTATACAATATATAGATAATGTAAGTGATAAGTCAGACTCAATGTAACTCACACATTACTATATAAAACATGTTTTAAATTTTTTAATGATTTTGTTACCTAATATTTTCCTTCCATTATGATATTCATAAAATTATTTTATAGATGGTATTAGATTAACATAAATTAATTATTAATTAAATTTAATGTCATTTTTTGAATTTCATTCAATTATTTTAAAAAATAATTTTTTATGTACATTATACTAACAGGTTTGTCGAAATGGGAAAACAAATAAACTATTTTATCATAAAAAATTGTCAATAGTACTTTCTATCCTTGAAACATTTATTTTATATTTAGATATATTTAATATATTTCATTTTTTCTTTAAATAAAAATCCTCCTTCAATACTTTCAAGGAAATTTAAGAAAGGGATTTGTGTGGAACTGATAATTTGATATTCATAATGCTTTTCTTATGAGTGGAAAGATTATTCTTAGAGTTTGATGATGGAAATGTAGGCCTTCAGTATTTAGATTATGTTATGGTTCATAGGAATTTTTTATGTTGATGGGTGAGATAGACGTATGACATAATGATGGGTGACCCGTATATAGATCTACAATTCATTGGGTAATGGGATAGAGTTAATAATTTACGATTCTCTTAAGAGATTGTTGGAATTTAATAGGTAGGATATTAAATATATAATAGTGATTTAAAGAGTGTTATTAAAATTATTTCCCAAGTTACATAGATTATTTTTTTATTATTTCTAATTATATTAAATGGAAATATTTTTAATCGAAAATAAAACATAATGATCATTTGATTTAAAATATGACTATTCCCTTTTTGTGAAAAAAAATGTTTGTTTTTTAACATGTTTTTCGAGGGTTATCCTGTTCATATATAATACCTAATTATTATATTAAATTTCCTCCATGGTTCACATTTATTTAGTTGTGTTTTTATAATTAAAAAATATAATATTAAGATTAACAATAACTTTTATAATAAAATTACTAAGTATTACCATTATATTTTTATTGTATGAATTAATTAGAAGTACTAATATCTTAGTATATAATTATTTATTAATGAGTACATAACCATTAGTATATCATAACAATTACATTTGTAAAATATCATTATATTACATAGTTTTACTATTTATTACAAGATCTACCTGATTTATATTTAGTTACTAGTATAAATACAACATTGATACCTTGAAATGCCATTTCTACATGATTTTTTTACTATTCACATGGAGCCAATTGATATATCAAAGTCTCTCACCTAGCCAATTCATGCATCCAATTTTACTATATAGCCAATTCATATAGAAACTTTTCAATATTTGGTTACCATATGTATTTCTACCACGACGTGGGCTATATAACTCTAAATTGAGAGATTCTTATTGAATTGCAAATATAAAAAAATTATCTACATTTCATTAGAAAAAATAAAATTATTAATAACATCTAAATTAATTTTGTTCAAACATTATGTCTAATATCCAAATTATAATGCGAAACACCATGTTAATCATCAAAATCATTGGATATCATGAAAATAAATAATGTAGACTTAAGGCTGGATCAAAATAAGCACATCTAGGCATCCCTAAAATGTAACAGTCAGAAAATAAGCATTGAAGGCTAGATCCCAGGTAGTACTTATGGAATCCCAAGACAAAATGTTCTAGGATACAAGATCATAGTAATCACGTATAGTTATCCCTAATTAATATCATCCAATAATGTTAGTCTCATTGGATGAGTTTGAGGAAGCATTCTTGGAATCAATAGCTTAATCAACAGTATGTGTGTAAAGAAAAAATACAAGAGTGATGTCTACTAAATTCATAAACCACCACTACATTTATATCATATTATCTTACAAGTTCAGTATGGGTTTTAAGGTGACTTCCATTACCATTTCTACTCAAACCCATGATGCACTCATTATGAGTCGGTAAAACATTGGGAACCCACTGGGTCGCTTAAGTCAGTACTCAATAGAAATATCATACTCGGTATCTTTATGGTCTGCACATAAGCATGGTATCAAAATGGGTATCATATAAGTTATAAAAAATTAGATTAACCCATCATGGGGTCCTATAAAGGAGTAAATAAGTAGAGGCATCCTATAAGTGATTACGTAGTTCAAAACAAATGTAAAGGAATCCCTCTTAAGATCCTTGATTACTCAGTAGTCTGAGGACGTGGCATGAATCTAGTACACAATGGTTGGTAGGGTCCCCTAGAATTCATACAATTTAATTAAACAATTTCTTATAAAATATACAGTCATATGAAAAGTAAATATGGGGAATCTCCCTCAGGGGAGAGCTTGAGAATACACCTATTACCATAAACATGCATAAGTACAAATGGGTGGGTATGACAAACCACCTACGTTTAGGAAGTTTTTAGACCATTTATAAATGGATCTCAATATCTATATCCAAGAAAAATTATTCTTGATTAATGAGGCATCAACTTACATGGTCATACCTAACATTGGATAGCTCATGCCCATGCTAGAACATCAATCTCAACATAAAACAGCTATGTAAAAAATAGAAGTCCAAAAGGAATAATATGAGATAATTCACGGGATGCTCATCACTCATAATAAATTTAATAAACCATGTGAAAAAAGGTATCCATGGTTACCCTAGAACCACCAAAGGAAAATCCATAACCAATTATGTCAATGCATTAATTTTGTTAGTTAAATTTAGGATTAAAATCATTTGAAAATTCATTATAGTAAAATACCTCTATGAACTAGTATGTGGTGAAGTGTAGATATCCTCTCGAGATGACCTCTTCCTAGGAAAAGAATGTATTTTTATATAATATCTAATTCCACCATGCTCTAGTGGAATCAATAATAAAAACCCTAACCAAGTAAACTGAGTGTTAGAGTAATTAAAAAATCTCCATGGAGTCTAATAGAGTTGAAGGATTACCTCAAAGATTAAAACGCACCAAATAACATTCAATTCACACCAAGAATATGGAATTAATTACCATGGAAAAAGGGATAAATGGAGTTACACACAGAAGAGGGAGGTCTAGGAAAGAAAGGGAGGAAAAAAGGGTCAAATGGGGAAATGATAATTTTTTCTCTTTTTTAGGCCGCACAGTTGGCTGCACCATGCGCCTCTACTGGCTATGGAACACCCCTCTAAAATGGGCAAGGCATACGATCAAACAGACCATGTTCCAACTATACAACATGTATTCAATAAAATACATACCCCCTCTTGGATTTACCTATCCAACCACATGGTTTCCTCAGACCGTGTGCCTGTGTAAACTGCGCTGCACGGTTTCCTTGCATGGTTTTCACAAACCATGTGCTAACCATACACCCCAGACTTCACCATTCCAAAAATTCAATTTTGTGTCCCAACCCACCAATACAGTCCTAAAACCTTCAATATTCCTTCTCAACCTTATTTGAAATCTAAAAACATTTTTTAGGGGCATTCCCTCAATTAGAATTCTATTTTCAGTCTTCAATAATATTTCGATATGTTCAATTGATAGGAAATTAAATTTCCATTTAAAATTATAAACTCTCACAACATGGGATCTTATAAACTTCCCACCATAAAATTTATCATCCCTGAAAATCCTTGGTGGGAATAAAAATGAACAAATGACCAACTTGGGTAATGAATTCATGATCAAACATCCATGTTTTATTTTTGAATTCCCAATGTGACTCTATGAATCACTTTTATCAAAAGTTTCCTAACCCTCCAAAAACCCCATTCAACCATTGTAACCAGATCCAAAACATTATGATGACACTTACTAAATAATTTCTATGTTGAGAAATGATCACATTGTTATCTCTTCCATCAATGGGTCTATGGTGTTTTCCAACAGAAGTTATTACTTTCAATGGAAAATTATAAGCCATGATACATACATTGTTCGAATTACCTACCGAAACAGGCCCTTATCATCATAAGGATTCTACTGAAATTTTTCACATCTAGATACACCCAACGAATTATAGGTCATTACTGACACCCCATGATTTGATCGAAATATTGAAAGCCTAATTGACCAAACTCAACCTGGTCATAGTGACATTTCAGTAAATGTCCTCAGTCGACTCTTACACTACACTACTATCAACCCAATGGCATGCCAATTGTGATTCCACACTGACTACATGTAACTAAACTATAGAACCCAGTCCAAACTACATCAAAATTATTATTCTTAAAACACTCAGCTTCTGTTGTTGTTATGTCACCAAAACCCAATCCCAATTCTTTTATCCCAAGGCACATGTAGATCATTCCAAACATACTGACCAAAGCCTATAACCCTATTCTGGTGAATTTTAATGGTAAAACATGAACATTCATAACCATTGTCATTACACTACAAAAAAATTGATATATTTTTCATCCAGTAGCCACGGATCATTATAATTTATCTCAGGCCCAATGCCCACACTCAGACTCCACCAAAGTTCGTATATGAACCTGTATCTAGCATTCCATAAGGAATCCAGCAGTATATGGTTTCATTTATCTAATTATATCTAAAATCCAAACAACATTCACACAACCGGTATCATGATCCCACGCCCCTTCTCATGATAGGGTTACATAATATCGACTATCATCTCTCTCCCCGCCTTTGGGGAATTCTAGTCATTATACTAACAAAACGAGTTCTTGATCAACACAAACTATTCTCCACTAACATAAATACATAATGACTAGCATGGGTAAAAATCTAATCACCTATGGGTTTTAATGAAAACATCAACCATCTCCCATTACCTCGTCCTAAGAACGGTCCCTTAGTGTTTTCCAAAATTCAGTTCATAACAGGGGTCACCACCCTCAAATAGAAAATGGTTCTCTAACCATAATATATATTAACTTATATCACTCCTCGAGCATAAAATCATCTTGTTCCATCATATATCTATAAAAATATATTTAAATAGATCATCATATAGTCTATCATCTCTCATAATACTCTTGAAAATGTCAATATATTGGGCATGATTATCACAAGAATATGAGTACCCTACGATTCCTTCAAAAGGATTGTATCATTCTCCAAATCCATGCTCATAAAAATTGTATATACATAGTTTTAACCAACCCCTGAAATAACATCTCCTTACAATCTGTGTCATCGTCCAGCCATTGGTCAACCACCTCACAACACCCAATTTATTACTAATGTCTCCTAAACAAAGAAGGTAGAAAAAGAACTCCCTGGAAACCATGAACACAACATTTATTTAAATATTGAGGTCCTTGTCTCACACAAGGCCACTCAACAATCTATGATTTAAAATGGTACTACATGAAACCAATGTATTCAATTTATATCTTTCGCATCCCGACATGTGTAAAATCCCATACCACTCGGTAATCACCCAACTCACACTCCCATGAGTCGCATTTTATTCGGGATAAGATGACCTTGCTACATGGAACACTTTTTGTAACACATTGGGCTCTCCCTTGGAACTCCACTTCAAAATAAGGTACCTCATCCATGCCACGATTTGTTCCAAGATCACTTATAACCCTAGAAGCATCAAAAATCACTACTAAAGGGAGATAATGAGAGGGAGATAGAGATTTCATATCCATATATATCCTCCCCATCCTAGATGTTGGATAAAACACCCTACCCTAGACATCTAAGCGTTAGTATATAGTAATCAACATAAGTGGGGTGCATAATTAAATAAAATAACACAGCATGTAATAGTCTTGTAAAAAATCAAACACTAACAGGTATATATTAGCATCATCATAAGTCTATACTCACCAATATGGTGATTCCAATACTGCTCTCATACTTTTTTCATTAATAGTAAACAAAAAATATCAATAAATAATCGCATACGGGCCAAATCCCATGTTACACATTCCATTTACATTCATACAAATCTGTTTTAATTAGTATAATTTCAACACAAAATAATTTATCGTATTCAATTCAATTATCAATAAATTGATACCAAAACAATACTATGAATGAACTACATCAATCACTACATCACAAGGCCACCTAGACACAATATACGAGGAGAAAAAGACATAAAAAAATAAGGCCATCAAACAATAAAACCCAACCAAACCCCTAAAGCCACAACATCCAACCAACTACACCATGCTACAACAAAAATATAATCCATTAAGGCACAAAAAACATAATAAAAAAATGAATGACCATCAATCAATGTATTTTAAAAATACTGACTTTAAAAATTTAACCAATTTTATAGTATCTATGATATCTTGGCTCTTTATTAAACATTAATACATGATTTATTACACGAGATTACACATAATAAAACCCCAAAAGATAAAAAATAATGGTATTCTTGTTAATTAGGTAAATTAAATAAAAACCTATAAACATAGGATACCAGAAATTATTTAAAAAATCATTGACATGATCGTAATAATCCTTCGAACTTAAAACTACATGAGATATCCTAGGGGAATTCATAAAAAATGGGTGAGCTATAAATCCCAGTAAGGTAATAAACAAGGCATAACATGAAGAAGATAATACATGTTAGTAAATAGGAAGGTCAACGGAGCATAAAAGGAATATGAAAAATAGGGAATGATTTAGAAAGAAAATCATAACACGGGAAATGTTGAAACAACATACAACATGATGTAAGCCAGAGCCAAGGATCATTGCACATGTATGAGCATGATTCAGGAAACATTTCACATATAAGAGCTTGATTCAATGATAATTTCACATGTAATATCATTATTCCTGGCCCATTACACATTACATATCATTATAATAAACATTACACAATGCATTGTAGCATTATTAGGGCATGACCTTCATAATCATTTCATTTTCATGCTTAAGTGTGCCACATAGATCATACAATCTGGATTCATTCATCCTGATAATTTTGTTAATGATCAAGTAAATGAGGAATAAATATATATATATCCCCAACAAATAAGTATATGTCCAGAAAGGTGAATACCGTTGATAGAAAAAGGGAATGGTATCCACTACACAATTATTTTGGGATGAAAAATCATGGCACAATTTCGGCAACATAATGTTGTCACATATAAATTCGTAAAATGGATTTATGAGATAGATAAGGTTATCTCATAATATAGAAATTAAATTTATAGTAATAGTTACGTGGAAATAAATGTACCAACATAAGCAAGTTTATATAGAAGACATAACTTAATAATGAAACTTGAAGAAAGAGGAGAAAGGAAATAACTCTTACGAAATCTCCATATGGTAACTGGTGTAAAGGAAGTATTAATGGGAGATACAAGACTATATAATAATTTATAAATCATATGTACACTATGGGGGGGTTTAAAAACATCTCCCATAATTATTAATTTAAAATAAAAGGACATTACAAGATAATGAAATGTGGATAAAGATTAGAAAGGAAAGATCCCTTTCAATATTTCATCATGGTAAAGGGTGTACATAAGCGTTCATATGAATGAAAAATGAAGGTTGAAGGAGAAAACATAATTTAAACATCACGTTTAATTAAGGGTAGTAGTTAATAATTTATTCCAACTTATGGAAATAGAAATCAACTGGGCATTTCAAAAATGACGTGCTTGATAAAATGACGAGAGAGAGAATCCCTTAATTGAGTGTGTGACTCCAAATGCTTGGGAGGAACTTCTTGAATGATTAGGGGAGACTTGGGAGGACTCTATGGAGTATTGGACATTGTTTTTATTGGTCCATGTAATTTCAATGAAGACAAATTTGAGCTTGGGTGTGTTTATATGGGAAATTTTTTGGAATTGACAATTAATTTCGTTTTGGACACTACATAATAAAATATTCAAAACCATAATCCATCACAAGGATTTTTCCCATGGTTTCATCCAAATGGAATTGGTGTAAATTATTTTATAATTCCAAGGTCTAAATATAATAATATATTTCCCTTTCTTATATGCAGGTGAGTCACACATTCAATTAAATGATTTTAAAATCATAAAATATATTATAATCCATTGGAGGATTCACTAAGAAATTATAAAATAAATAAAATAAACATAAAGTCACATTATTTTAAAGTCAAAAAATATATTTTTTTGATTATACGTTTTAGGTTTTTTATTACATCACTATTGGGTCATTATGATGTCATAAAATACACCATATATTTACATTGTATTTAATTTTAACCCAATAATTCAACTGTCTCATAAAATTGTCAAAAATTCACCATTGGATAAATTTCGAAATCCTGATTCCAAAAATATTATTCTTATTTTTAAATAATTTTCTAAATAAATGAATTTTTACTTGTAAAATAATGATGGTCATTTATTGAAAATTGACAGGTTTTGAAAATAACACTTTTTGATCCATAATAAAAATCACATTTGACTTCATATAAATTAAATTATAATATATATTAAATAAAATTTATTTAAAAATAATATTTTGTTAAAATAATATTTTTTTCAAAAGGCCATTAATTCATTAAAAGTGATTTCTTAATTGAATTGAAATATTAAACGAAAATCTTATTTTTCCTTTAAAATATATTTACAATGTAATAATAATAGGACGAAAATATATTCATTATTATATAAAAAATAATTTACATAATCCTATTAACTAAGGTATTGATATATATCCATTTATTACACCAGAATACACCATAAGAGTAAGGTGTGTGGTGGTGGGGATTTCATGTGGTCATTCGGTGAACATGGTTTGGGTCTTGATCTCGATTATCTTGAACTTCTTCCATAAATGGTTTCTCTTTTTTATAAGTTATTGGATCTATGGATGGGATTTATCTAAGGAAAATCCTAGAAATTATATCTCCCTTGGAATATTTGATAAATTGCCTTCATAGGGAATCATCCTACTAGTTGAGGCCATCACATCCTTTATTTGGTCCAAATGGATTTTTTAAAACCCCATATTTATACATATCATGGGATCGCTATTCAATAGATATATTATCAATGGAAAGGATACATAATAATAATTTTAAATCAAATTTTTTTTACAAAAATAAGTTCATGTGTTTTGAATAACCATAATACATTTAATTAAATGAAAAGCGGAATTTTATTCATAAAAGTTTGGTTTGTTACAATCTTCCCCCATTAAGAAATATCAACATCATATTTTATGTTTCCCAGACTAAAACAGATGAGGGTAAATATAATTCAACACCTCATATGGTTCCCACATTTCTTCTTCAATCTTTTGGATTCTCCAAAACACTTTGATGAGGGGAATTTAATTATTTTGTATAACATTTTCTCTATGATCTAAGTCCTTTTCCAACTAATGCTCATAGGAAAGGTCATTCTCCAATGGTACCACCTCTGGATTGAGTACATATGACAGGTCAGGTATTTACATTCTTAATAGAGATACATGGAATACATCATGTACTTGATATGTGATTGGTGGTAGTGTTAGTCGATAGGCCACTACTCTAATGCGATCAAGGATCTAGAAAGAGATGATATACCATGGACTAATATTTCCCTTCATCCCAAATATAATTAGTATTTTCCATGGAAATATGTGGAGAAATACCATGTCTCTAACATCAATCTCTATGTCACATTGATGATTGTCGGCATAGCTCTTCTATCAACTCTATGCATATTTGATGTTCTACTAAATAGTCTTAACCATATCCCCCATTTCATTGACCATTTCAGGACCTATAAGTTTTCATTCCCCAAATTATTCCCATCATACTAGTTTTCAACACCTCTTCCCATAAAGCGCTTCCTAGGGATCCATTTGGATGCTCAAGTGGAAACTGTTCTTGTGAGAGAACTCTACCAAAGGAAGATGTTTTCCCATCCACATTTGAAGTCTATTGAGCAATATATCAATATTTCCTAAATATTTTGGATATTCCACTCATATTGGCCATCCGTTTGAGGGTGATAAGCCATAATAAAGTTCAACTCAGTGTTTAGAGAATGATGGAGAACTTTCTAGAACTTTGAGGTGAATCTTGGGTCTCGATCAAATTCAATAGATTGTGGTACACCATATAGCCTTACCACTTCTCTAATGTGTATCTGTGCCAGTTGATCTAGTGATAAATCCTCTCGAATCACAATAAATTGTGATTTTTTTTGATAAAGTCCACAATAACCAAGAAATAAACGATTCCCTTAGATTTCATTGGAAGACTCTTGACTAAGTCTATGGTGATGTTTTCCCATATCTTGGATGGAATGGGTAATTGTTGCAACATCCCCTTATAATTAGGCCTATCATCCTTCACTTTCTGACATAATGGACACTTTTATATATAATTAGTGATATCCTTCTTCATGTTATACCACAAATATGTCTCTCAGATATCTCACTACATATTAGTGTTATCTGGGTGAATAGAGAAAGTAGAACTATGTGCATTATCCAATAGTTACCTCATTAACACAGGATGTTGTGGAACACATGGTCTTAACCCAAATCTCACAATTACTTCTTAATTAAAATTGAACTCTGAGGTTTTTCCCTTTCCTTATAATTTCCACTATCTTCTGAATTCTCACATGAAATTTTTTAGCTTCATTTTACCTTTTCCAAAGAGATGGTTGAGAAATAATTTATGAAAGGATTGATGATGTTCCCTTAATTATGATTCCCATTTCCATCCTCTTCAAATCATGAAGATTGAATCAGTATCAATTCTCATTGATGATATTTTTGGATCCTTTTTACTAATAGAATCCTCCACCTTACATGATTTACCAGGATGGTAATGGATTGAGCATTCATAATCCTTGCTAATATCCAACTATCATCATTTTCACATATTTAGCTCTTTCTATGTGAATATATATTTATGAATTTTGTGATCTGTATATATTTTACACTTCTCCCCAAAAATATAATATTGTCATATTTTCAACATAAAGATCACATATTACAACTCTAGATCATGTGTGTGATAGTTTTAATCATGAATTTTCAACGATCTTTTGGTGTAGGAAAATACTCTGTCATTTTCAAACAACACACATCCTAATACCTTCATCTAATCACTGCGGAAAATTATGAAGTGTTCCCCACATATTGTTAGTGTGAGAACATGGGTAGTGATAAGCCTCATTTTCAACTCCATGAAGCTTTATTCACATTCATCATTCTTGGAAAACTCAACTCCCTTCCATGTTTTCATGTTAATAGGGTTTGAAAATCATGAGAAATTTCTCACAAATCGGTGATAATATCATGCTAACCCATGGAAGATATGGATATCTATTACAGATGTTGGCCTCAACCATCCCTCAATTTCTTTTTTATTTTAATGATCCACAAATATCCTATTATATATGATGATATTCCCTAAGAATTGGACTTATTTCAACTGGAACTCACACTTGTGGTACTTTTCATAGTGTTCATACCTTGTGATAACAGTATTCTTGGGTATATCCTCTTTCTTCACCCACACATGGTAATATCCCAACCACATATCCACCTTGGATTAGTATTTTTCTCTACATAGCTGACCAAAAAAACTCATCAATTCGTGGAGAATGATACTTTTTCTTTATCATGATCTTGTTGAGATCCCAATAATCAATGAAAATGAACATTATAACATCATTATTCATAATGAAGTAGACTGGTTCACCCCATGATGAAGCACATGGGAATATAAATCCTTTATACATATTCTATTATAGTTGTTTCTTCAGTTCCTCAAGTTCCACAATAGTCATCCTATACAGATTCATGGATATTATAAATTCCCTAGGTATAATCTCAATTGAAAATTCATCCTCTCAACTAAAGGTAATATTGGGAAATTCATCATGAAAAACATCATTGCATTCCCTCATAATAGGAATGTCTTTGAGAATGGTTCTTTCCTTAGACTCAATAACTTTATCTAGATAGGATTGCTCGTAGGAAAACAACACATACTTGAGATGAGGGTACTAAATAAGATTCATCCTCCTCCTTGAACATGTATAGAATAGTGTTTTGATTCACCAAATGATGATTGATTTCCCTCTCATGGAAATTTATGTTGGATCTATGTAGAGAAAGCCAAACGATTCCAAAAATTACATCAAATCCCACCAAGGGATGTATAACATGGTTCATCAGAATTTTCATCTTACAAACCTTGATGGAAGAGGATTTATATACATGGGATGAAATAATTCCCAATTTTCTGTTTTCACTGAAATTTATACCTCCATGATTTTTGGTTCTATTTCTATATTTATACTAAACATTCATTATCTAATGGAATTCATAGAACTATTGATAATAACCTCACCTTTCAATTTTGATTTTGGTTCTTCTTTATCCAATATAGACATGGGGATGATTATATTTAAACTGTTAAACACATACATAGGAATCCAATTACATTAAAGGCATAAAATATAAATTACATCTATCTCATTAACTTATGAGTTTTAACGATTCAATCTATGATATCAATGATCTACTTCCTAACATATATTGTTATGGGAATTTTCTATTTGTTCCCTTAATAATGGGTTGAAATGAGATTATGAATTTACCAAAGCATATAATCTGGAAGTGTCAACCTGGTGCGTAGTAAGGTTCATTGTCAGGTACCAAGTTACCCTAACTCAATCCCAGAACACCTTGTTAGAATTATTACTCATAGATACATATGTTCCATAACCACATCGACATTTAGTATCCATACATAGATGTATTCACTTTATAACTGACTTAATATATACTTACCAATATTTATGGATTTTTTCTAACACTTAGTCTAATCCATATTGTTTTTCACTAGGTTTTACAAATCCTAATCCCAAAAATAACTATGCCTTTCTCTGATACCAACTATGACAACATTGATCTTTATTACAAATTAATACATGATTTATTAACTGAGATTACACTTCATACAACCCCAAAATATCTAGAGGTATAGTGTCCTTGAGAATTAGTTACATTACATAACAAATTATAACATGTGATACAACAACATTATTGTAAACTTCCTTGAAATTATCATAATAATCCTTATAAGTTAAAACTACATGGGATATCATGGGGACATCTATAAAAATAGGTCGATATATAAATCCCAGTAAAGGAATAAACATGTTATAAAATGTAGAAGATAATACATGCTAGGAAATATACATATAAATGGAGAATAAAAGTAACATGAACAAAAATACATTACATAGAAATTCAATCACAACATGGTAAATGTGGGACCAACATAAAACATGACGTAAGCATGAGTCAAGGCTCATTATCTATGGAGGAGCATTAGTAAAGGCTCATTACACATGGAGGGGCATGAGTTAAGGCTCATTTCACATGGAGTAGTATGAGTGAAGGCCTATTTCACATGACATATCCTGATATTAATCATTACCCAACGCATTGGAGCATTATCAGGGGACACCCTTCACAATCTTTTAATTTTTCATATTTAAGTGCGCCACATAGATCATACAATCTAGTTTCTTTTATCCTAAAAATTTATTACATGATCAAGGAAATTTAGAATACAGACATATAAATCCCAAATAAATAATTATATGTGCACAAAATTTAACACCCTTAATATAAAAAAATGGAATGGTATTTCGTACACAATTATTTGGCATGGAAAATTGTGGTGCAATTTCAACACCATAACAGCATCCCATATAATTTATTAAAATGTTTTGATGAGAGTTATAGTAGAATATCATCAACTATACATGAAATTTTCAGAAATAAAGACATGTAAATACATTTCCCAATATAAGAAATTTGATATAAAAGATGAAACATAATAAAGAAACATGAAGAAAGAGGAGAAAGGAAATAACTCTTAAGAAATTTTGGCATGGTAGTAGTTATAATGGAAGGATTAATGAGAGATAAAGTAGTCTCTCAAAACTTATATGTCATAAAAAATTATGGTGTAGGTGGAAAAACATACCCCATCATTATTAATTGACTGTAAAAGGTAATTACAAGATAACGAAACTTAGATAATGAAGATGAAGGAAAGAACCCTTACAAAATTTCAGCACTATAATGGGTGTACATAAGGATTCGTAAGAGGGATAAATGAGAGTTAAAGGGGATAAAATAATTTAAAAATAAATTTTACAGTAAGGGGGATATTTAATAATTTATTCCAAATTTTTTAAATGGAAAAAAAATGGTATATCATAAATTAAGTGGTTGATAAAAAAGGATAGATTGAATCCCTTACATGAGTGTTTGACTAAAAAGGCTTGGTAGGGGATTCTTAAAATAATAGGGGTGCCTTTGGAAAACTCTAGGGAGTAGATGGAAAATTTTGGATTTTCTAAAAGAAGTTTTAGTGAAGAGAAATGGGAGATTGGGTGGGTTTATGTAGGAAAGGAGGGGGAGGGGGAATTCTTCCTTAATTTGGTTTTGGACACTACGTAAACAAATATTCAAAACCAAAAACCAACCCATGGTTTTTTCCCATGTTTTATACCAAATAAGAGTAGTATAAATTATTTTATATGTCCAAGTGCATAATATAATAAAACATTACCCTTTCTCATACAGAGGTGAGTCACACTTTCAAATTAATGATTTTTAAATCATAAAATATATTATATGTATTTGGAGGGCTCATTAATACATTACAAAAAATATCAAATAAACAAAAAATGAAATTATTCTAAGGTGAAAATATATATTTGTATAAGGATACCCTTTATATTATTTATTAAATCAATATTTGGCCATTAAGAGGTAATAAAACACACCGTATATTTATACGAAACTTAATTTTTACCCAAATATTCAACTATCTCAAAAATTATGAAAAACTCACCTTTGGATAGTTCATAAATCCCGATTCCAAAAATAATATTCATTTTTTCTAAATAATTTTCTAAATATATTTATTTTTACTTTTAAAATTAAGGCCGACATTTATTGAAAATTTACGGTTTATGACAATAATAGTTCTTGAGGCATAATAAAAATCACATTTGACTTCATAAAATTTATATGATAATTTATATTTAATAAAATAAATTTAATAAAAATATTTTACTGAAATAATATTTATTTAAAAAATACATTAATTCTTCAAAATTTATTTCATATTTGAATTTGGATATTAACAAAAAATACTATTTTTCATTAAATATTATTTGTAAAGTAACAATTATAGGATGAAAAAAATTAATTATTTTTTAAAAAATAATATACTTAATAATATTACTATGTTCTTGATACATATACATTTAGTATACTAGCATAATCCCTAAGAGTACGGTATGTGATGGTGGGGCTTTCAATGGGTCATTTGATGAACATGGTTTGGGTTGTGATCTCGATGAGCTTGAACTTCTCCCGTAAACAGGTTTGATCATGCTTATGTTATACAATCTAGTTTTGGGCTATGTCTAGGTAAAAGAACAAAAATGTTATCTCCCTTAAAATCTCTAATAAATGGGCTTCATAGGGTATAATCCTCCTTTTTGAGGCCATCACTTTTGGGTTTTTTTTCCAAATGGATTTTTTAAAAACTTATATTTACACTAGTTAGCTGATCACTGTTTAATGGCTATATTATCAATAATAAAGATGCATAACGATCATTTAAAAACCAATTGGATAAAATAAAATTAGTGCATGAATTTTCCATATCCATAGGAGATTTATTAAATCAAAAAGGGTAATTTTATTCATAAATGTTACAGTCATTACAGTATCTCCCATCAAGCCATCATAATAAGGTGTAACATGGGATATCAGCAACATAAACATAAATAAAACCATTAAAATCATGAGATTTTCACAATTCCCATTTTAAATCTTTATTCAAGTTATTATCATTGATTGGGCCAATTTATATCATTCAACCAATTGAAATTAAAATTATGATAGTTTCACAATTATACATAAAGAAGGAGAGAACTCTAATCCCTTTCCTTGATTCTGAAGCCCCAAGGAATCACTGCACAAGAAACAATCATCAATCACCACTAGATTCAAAGGAAACACAACTTGAGCGTATTTTTTGATAACCACCATCAATAATTTCTCTTAAACATATGTTTTCAAAAAAATAACCATAGTGAGAAAGAATAATGGGAATTAGTGAGATAAAATAGAAGAAAATGGCACCTTGATCAAATGAAGTTTGATCTGGATGAACCAAGAGGTTAGAAACATCAAAGGAAATGAGGAGAGAATAAAGGAAGGTCTAGAAGATGGCCACATGTCAAATTAAGGGAAAATAATTCAAACTATTGTAGGTTGGTTAAACTATTGATAGAGACATCTTGTTTTTCCTATACCACAACATCCTGACCTCTATCAATGTCATAGTGTCTTCTGATCAAACATAGACTTGGATCCTATTCACAAGATCCTCAAATATCATGTGTCTTAAAAATACATAAAAACCCATTTTCACTAGCACCATGCCTTACTTTATGTCATGGTGCGAAGACCCAATCCATTTCACCACACCATGCTAAGTACCATAGTGTAGTGAGCTCATTACTTCACCATTTCTCTCAGGGGAACCCTTAAGGTGCCACAATTTGAACCACCCCCACCAAAGGAATTTTTGATATATCTCATTTTACAATAAGTGACAACCATACCAACACACCCACCAAAATGTCCAGAAAATTTGTTTCATTGGTCTTCGTTCACTGATAACCACAAAACCTACTCAAAACAATTAGGAACACCCTCAAATCAAAAAGAACATCAAAACAACCACCACCACACCCACTGCCATGGCATGGTGTACCGTTAAATGGTTAAAAATTGACATTTATATTTTCAAATACCACCAAAATCCATCATAATAACCACAATAACTAGAGAAACTCTAAGGGAATGTCAGAAAGGTTCAGGTCATTATATCAGAAACATATAAAATGGCTCTAATACCTATGAATCAAAATCAAAAAAATAAGTTATCATTAACTAATTGAAACCACCAAAAACTCCCACAAAAGATACCAATTAAACAATAATGATGTTATATATATCACAACAGCACTAACTGAATAATATCATTAAAAAATCAAACATCCAAGAATTTATTACATCGTCAATATAACATCACAGAACACATCAAGAAGAAAAAATGTTAAAAAAATAGTTTTATGGTAATTTGTGCTTATTTTGATCTATTTTGATATTATATAATTCTTGGTTTCAATTTTGGTAGGCATTAGAATGTTTCTATTGTTTTTGGAGGGCTATATCATAGTGCATGGTGATATGAAATAATATTTTGTGTCTTGCAACAGGGGGATCCTACCTACAGCATAGGGTTTTTAGAGGGAGGTGGTTGTGGTGCGGTAACTACCAACAATGATGTAGGGGTATTGGTGTGGTTTTCCTATGGCTCTTCTATTTTCATCACACTTACGACATAGGGGATAGGCTGTTTTGTAAGCTCTATTTGGCTATATCATGGAGTAAGGGGTTGCATCATATCACATTCCAATTAAAGGTGATAAATGACATAGACTGCACCATGGTTTTCATATGTGATTCACCAAATATCGTATACCTTGGTCTAGAGGGACTTTTTCATGATCTAGGGGGACTACGATGTGGTGATATAGGCTGCACTATAGTGTAGTGTTTCACAACCCTTCCCGTTTTATACATTATTTCGATTTAAGTTTGTAAAAACGTATTTTTCACATATTATTCACAAGTATCAAGCTCCTCTCACCTCATAGGATCCCAAGATGGTTCATTTCACTCCATAAATTTTTTTTTGTCGATTAAATTTGTGGTGGTGATCTGAAATCATCAACAAGTCCTTCTCCATCCTTATTCTTTTAATATCTACTCTTTAACTCTATCTCATAGCCATAGATATATTATTTTATAGATAGATCTATGTAATATAATGTGGATGTTTATGACATGTTATTGAGTAAAATTAAGGGATGTTTTTGGGAATCCATATGGAGAATCTTTTTGTTTCATTCTTCATTTTCATCACCCCATGAGAGGTAGGCGGTGTCTCTCTCATCTCCACTATTCTAGAACATGAAGGATATGTTTTATAAAAATGTCTTCCTCTATTTTAAATTATATTGTGTGTGATTTAATAAATGAATCATTTTGGTTTACAATTTGTAATTTTAGAAAATTGGATGTAATTTTTGAAAACCCTCTTGACTTAAGATTTTAAAATAGTGATTTTGAAATTATGGATTGGTTTTTGATGAAATAAATGATTTTGATTAAATGTTTTTAAATGTATATATCTTTATGTAAATTGAATTGGAATACAATATGGAATAATTTGGTTGGTTTGTGTTTAAGGGGAACAAATTTTGGATAAGAATTGGATTTTTTCATGGTTGGATGGATTAGTGTGATAGAGTGCCACCATTAATGGTTGCACCAAATTTGAGTGTACTGTGTGTGTATGAATGGGTGTGTGTATGTGTGAACAAGGTAAACGTTATTCCAAACATAAATGGATGGAAATAATAAAGTTTACAGTTTTTTCACATTAACTCTATTATATATTTTTATAATCCATTTAACAATGTTAGAACTATTTTCTATTAATTTTTTGAATAATTTTTTCCATGTGGAGTTAGTTAAGATATCATTGGAAAATCCAACTGAATTTATACTCACATACTACTTGGGAACCATAATTTGTTTTCATATTTAATCTATAATGATATAAGAAAAGTTTATTTATCATATTTTTGTGGTGAAAAATCTTGATACCATGGGTATAATATCTAGAGTAAGAGCGTGGAGTATGGTTGACTGATTTTTGGGATGATGTCTCTTTGGTGTTTTGGGTTTTGTAGTCACTTTGTATTTTCTGGTAATTGTCACTTTTCTCTATTATCACTCTGATTTTCTATATTATTTGTTTATCTTAGATTATACACTTTTCTCCATGCATCATATAGTGGTTTTTTATGTTTTATTATTTTATAGTTTGGTAGTTTTCCTCTTAAGAAAAAATAATCCCCCAAAATTTTCTTGTGCCTTTGAAATTTATTTTCATCCTTTGTTGTCCTGGTGATGTCACCTAAGTCTATTAGCACCCCCATATATTATTTAGACAATGTGTAGCGTAAGGATGTTACAAAAAAACTCCAGGTACTGTTTCTGAGTTATGCCTCCTTCTCCCAGGTAATCTCCTTCAGAACACCATGCATTAACAAAACTCAAACAATGGGGATGAAACTCCATCACAACACCTCCTATTGAAGGTATTGGGTTTTGATTGGCCACTCCATGAATATCTCATCATACACAATTTCAAATTCTTCTTATTTGATGACATCATAGTGATCATGAAGATACTAATGAATCTAGGACACATGAAAGATGTCAGGAATATGATCCTACTATAAAGGAAGTGTCAACTGATAATCCACCTCACCAATGCACCCAACACCTCAAAGGGTCCAATGAACTATTGTTAATGATTTCTCCCCAAACAAAACCTCTACTACCTATAATTAGGGGAAACCCTTTAGAAAACATAGTCCCTAACCTAAAACTCCATGGGCCTCCTCCTTTGATTAACATAAGCCCTCTAACAGTCCTTCACCACCTTCATTATGTTTCAAACCATCTCTTTCTTCTCTATCATTCTCTACACCACTTCAGGACCAATAATTTCATTCTATTAAATCTTAATCCAACACAATGGTAATTGAAATGGCCTCCCATACAAATACTCATAGGGTGTCACACCAAATGATGAATGATAGCTGTTATTATAAGAAAACTCAACCAATTTTTGTTTTCATACACACGATCTGTTGATATCTAAGGCACATGCCCACAATATATCCTCTCACATTTGGAGGGTCATATCAGTGTTTTCATTCATTCAGTGGTGGAAATTATTTTTAATTCAAAACTGAGAGCCAAAATCATGTTCTAATATATATTTTCTCAAGGAAAAATCATGTTCCAATATTACATGTTCCTATTGCGGGGTGTGGGAAAAATAATTATTTAATGAGTTAAAATATAGTATAGTGAAAAAATAAGTTGTCTCTAGATAGGAGTTCACAACAATCATGTTTGTCACATTAAATTAGAGTTTATTGTGGGTGTTTTTAAATTATTTCATTTTAAAAATAAAAGAATGTAATGAAACCATATATTAAAAATAGATTGATCAAGAATATGATTAAAAATAGTGATATGACAAGGAAGATTAGGTCATGGTTGGTTTTCCAATTGTAATTTTTTTAGTTCCATGTTATCCAATCCTCTTCTGTTAAATCGATTAAAGTGGGATTATACAATCACTTTTTCACACTACCTTGGTCAAATGGTGATGGTGAGAATAAACCTTTCCAATATCTTAGCTTGGTCTAACCTCCTTCCAATTTCTGAGATATTTGGAGTGAAATTCCTAATTTGACTTAAGAAATACCATATCATGTATTGTTTATCCTATAAAATCAAGAGTGTTCAGTACCCCTCCCATCTTTTTTGATGATGGTCAAGTACATAACCACTAAGCCTTGGTCTATTACATCGTATATAACCTAGAACATAGTGGAAAGAGATAATGATCATCAATGAAGTAAATATGGATAATATAATCTAAATCCAAATAAGATCATACTTGATAATAAAAAATGAAATTAGATTATTGAATCCAACATAATCTAAGAATGAAATGGAATTTATTCCATGAATTGAAGGAAATAAATAATTAAAAAAGAAATAAAAATCCACTTCCCCACACCCTTATAATTTTACCCCTCCATGTGAATGGTTTCTTAGAATAACGGGGAAGAGGAATCCATTACAAAACTAAGAAACAAGAAAAGGAAAAACAAAACAAAAAACCTTCTCTAAATTCTATCTTCCCAAACAATTATATGTTTATTACCACCAATTAGACAAAAATCACAAAAGTTATTCTTAATAGTTCTTAATAATTCTATTGGCTATCAACCTTCAAAACCATTTTGACATGTGTACAAAAAAATTTAAAAAATTTCTGATGATATTTTTTTCTAAATTAAAAGACTCTTCATCTCCCCCACTTTTACATGAGAAATGGATGCTTAATGAGTGAATTTATCCATGAAATATAATTTGATCATGTATTTTGAGTCATATTTTATGAAAAAAATTACCTCTTTTGTTTTCATGTATCCTAAGACATGTATGTGGAGTGGTCAATTGTGTCTTCCAAATAGATTTTCCATATTATATAATTTATTTGGGCCCCATAAAATTATAATTAGCACTATGTCTATTTGAAGAATTTGAATCCCATAGACAATGGAAGAAAAAAAAGACTCTATTTATGTTAATATTTCAATGATAATGCTCGAAATATAGAAGTGATAAAAAAGATAAAATTCAAAAATTACCAAATTTTCACATTTAAGCACAAAATATCCCTAAAATATAGAACAAAGATATTAAACTCCAATTAATAAATTAGTGTAAATAATTGAAAAATACATGGTAAATAATGGAAATATTGTCTCAATCAATTTCTCCACACTAATCACTTGAGATCTTGGACAAGTAAGCATCAAAATAAAATTAATGAAAATTTATAAACACTTTCCCATGAGGTCTTCTAATTTAACACCAAGAAACAAAACATAGCATGCCTCCTCTATAACAATTATTTAATGTTCTATATTTATCTCATTTAATAAATTTCCACTTCATTTCTCCTCCCATGCACACAAAACACATACCAACCATGAATTTTCATTCGCCACACAAATTTAAATTTTGAACAGTGCTTTTTTCCTACAAACTAATGAATGAGTACCATAGACTTGAAAAATTATTATATACACACTTGATTTGAGTCAAGGACACAAGTTTATAGAGAGAAATTTTTGGGTTTATGCAGTTTCATTTTTTTGGTAGTGTTTAGATTTCAAGAATTCTAAGGAAGAATGAGGAGGGTTTGACTCTTTCTGAAGAAAAACTGCAAGATTATAATTTTCACAAAAGTATAGTATCCTCCTTTCCCCATTAGTAAAAATAAATTCTAATAATCATGAAAATTTTAATAATGCTACAAACCATTCATCATATTAGCATAAAAATGATCTCCACTAAATTACACTAATTGAATTAATTTTTGGATTTATTTTCTCTATTTCTACCTAACCTAATTTATAAAGGCCATGAGGGTGATTTTAATTAAAAAATTTCCATAATGGAAACAGAATTAGGAGAATTAACTTTTCAACATTTAATTTCAAACCCAAAGTATCAGTATATGATGTAGAACATCATAAGATATCTTCCCCGACACATAAATTCAACTAGATTATTCATTTTCACTTCTAGAGTATGTAAAATGGGGAAATTGGATTACAATAAGAACAACCTAATGGGATTTCCATGTATTATAATGGATAAAAGGATTAAATGTAAATTATAGGCCAAAATAGAATGTATTGTCTTGAGAAGTGGGGTTTTGAAACCAAATAAATTTCTTGATCATTTAAAACCCAAGTACCTCAACCCCATATGTTTTGACCAAAATAAATAGAATAATGTTTAAGTAAATCTTGGATAGGTTATCTCATAAAATGAAGTCAATGTAAATAAAATTAAAAAAGAATTCATTATCCCCATTGAAAGGTTATTTTAAAGGTAAGTATAGTGAGATGTTCCACATGGTTCAAAAAATAGAGGTCTAATAATGAAATTATCAAGGATTTATCTTGAAACAAAGTAATTTTTATCAATAATTTCTCTTTATGGGATATAGTTATTCACTCATTGAAATCAGTTTAAAAATTTAGAAGATACTAATTTAATCTCACAAGATTAAAAACACACAAATGTTGAAAAATAAATACACAAAAATTTGAAAAATGCACAAAAAAATGTGAAAATAGAAAATTAAAAAACCTAAAATACAATTGATGCCTCCCCCACACTTAAATGGTGTATTTTACTAAACTATTTCATGTATATTTAACATATAATTATATATTGAATTGAATAACCACATGAATTTATTAAGGAGAGGTGAAACCTAACATATTGGAAGTGAAACATTAAGTTAATATCCTAAGTGATTCTTACTAAAAAAAAGCAGAGAATAATATTAATAAATTTATTAAAAGAAGAGAAAATATAAATATAATGAGAAGGGGAAATAAAATAAGGATAGATCATTGTTTTTATGTGCCAAATTGATCATGCAGACACCCATAGAGGGGAGAATCATGTGTGACCATTTTTACTAAATAATTTTAATTTTAATTTTCCCAATTTTAATTCAAACCTATGTCCCCTAATAAGATTATGGTATCCTATATGAAATATATAAATTAAATGAAACACAACACATGCTATTTTTAATGGGTTTAGCATTAAGACCAACTCCTTATTGAAAATGGTTATACCCTCCGATTATAGATTCTATAGAATAATATTGTTATCAATTACAATGGTTTAAGAAAACAATTATGACCTTGAAATATAAATACTCAAGTTGATCCTGGTTATAACACCTAGATATCCAACTCTTATACCTTGATTGGTCAGACCACTCAACCGTTTCACTAGTGAAACCCCCAACCACTCAAGCCTCTTCAGGAACTGGTTAGTCCTATAGTCACATTCTCTTTCTTCTTTACATGATCCACTAAAGGGTGACCTCAAAATTTTCATCCATAATCTTATTAGACCTAACATTCTTATGTACAACATCAAGTACATTAAAATGATAATGATAAGTACTCTTATCCTTTATCAATAATTTTTATCACATATAAATGATTAGTTTCCTTAGTGCACCTATTCTTGGGAAATTCCTAGTTATGTTAGATGGATTCTCAACCTAACTGAACATTGAATACTTGTATACGAATTCCTTATAAAACTCTACACATCATTAGAATAAAATAAATTTCACTTTATTCATGCAATGTATATATCATGGGAATTTCTCAATCTTCATGCATGTATAATAAAATTCAAGGTATTCTCAATTTTCTTCAATGTATTTTTCATAATAACACAAATAAGAAATATTTCATGAAAGGGTAATTTAATGTCCATGAGAATTTTCATACTCCATTCACACTTACACTCTCTCATTTAACAACATTCATGCATATTATTTTATGTACCTTGTTTCTCATATTCTATACATAACTCACTACTGAACAATACCTTCACATTTTCTTATTTCATGAAAACTCAAGCACTTATACTATCTTATAATTCATTGTAAATAGTATAAATGAATCATTAGGTTTCTTCATATATGGCTTTGTGTAATGGATTTTTGAAACTAGATCATGTGAATGTATTATATTTTTCATATATAAATGTGTATGGGAAAATATTTTAATGAACATATCATGTGACTTTGATTCTACTTCATGTGAAAAAAATCAAAACATTATCATGAAAACATGATAGTCTTGAAAGACATTGCATGAATTCATGTAATATCTTCATGTCTACATAGTGATTCCCCCACTCAATTTCTCTCTCAAACATCACTATCAAGTATGAATTTAGATTACAATAAAGAATAGTGAGGTGTGGGTATTTTAAAAAACATATACTGAATGAGAGATCGAAAATTCCTTGGCAGTCACTCATTTCACCAACTCCGACTAACTAGAATACCGACTCATTTCTGTGTGAAAAAACATCAAACAATGGATTAGAGATCATGTGATCACATGATGACATCACTTGATCATATGTTTCAATGTGTATCACCTCTCATAGAACATTTCTCGACATTTGGTGTCTTCTATTGATGATACGCAACATTTTAATTGGATCAGTTTGATCACAATGGCTTGAAAACATCGTGACATGCATAACTTTTGGTGCCTGAAGAACACCCTCAAGTAGTTGAGGATGAAGATGTCATCGAGTTTCATGATCATAAAGATAATACATAACAGATTGTATGGTACTGGTTCTTTTTATATTTTTTACGAAGTATAAATTCTAACCAAATTATACTCATCTTGGATCGAGAAATTTTTCAGATACATGCTTATAAATTATAAAAACTATTTCGCTTTAGCCGCAAGACATGGCACTGGGGTTAGATTTCAAATACACTTTTACACATGGAATTATCAAGGACTCGCCTCTACGCATTGTCCCACCTTAAAAAACCCCATATGATTTTTCACAGGCTCTCACTCATATAGTCCCTATGTGCCCCCGTATCCATGCTTCCTCCACGTGGGATCAGTGAGCAGGATCCCCGTTGTGGTTGAGGACCTCCTCCCATAACGTGCGGATTATATGGAACCTAACTCATATTTTGTTGGAAATATTGTTCTAGTAACTCTAATTATAAATAATACTAATAGAATCTTATTTATATATATTTAACAAACCAAGAGTTCCTCAAATTCTTCTAAACATTATTATAAATAATGTTCCCTCACCAAACCCCTTTGGAACTTTTCATAGACTGTAAGAACAATTCATTAATAACCACATATAAAACTCATTGAAATTTCATCTTATCAACATATTTAACACAAACTCAAGTTAAATAACTCACATGGGTTCCTAAATACCCCCTTTCAATTTTCTTCATATTCACACCTCATTTCAAAAACAATGTTTCATTCTCACCCATATTTAATATAAAAACAATGATATACATATGGAATGGAATTATCATCTCCATAATTACAAATTTAAGAAATTTTTGTCCACATAAATAACTTATTATAATTACCCCTCCTTCTAAAGATACCTCAATGAAGGACGATATATAATGACCCCTGAGTCCCATCTCTAATAGGCTCCAAGTTGGAGACTAGCACAGAGGGTATAAAAATATCACAAAGCATGATGAATTAATCTTCATAAAGAAAACGAGATTGAGATATTTGGTAAAAAATCCCCATGAAACTCCTTCATATAACATAATGGTAAACAAAAAACCATCCCGCAATGCATGAGAAAAATAAATGAATACAATTAAAGTCTCCACGTATTCCAAAATATAAGTCTGTGGAAGGGACACAATAACCACACCTCTCATCCTTGACATACCACCATTACCACACAAATCCCTCTCTATATACCACAACAAAAACCACATCACATGCCTCAACCATATCACATAGTAGATCCACATTGTACACCCCAACCACTACAGACTACAACACACAAATTCCCATGTTGAATCCATTCCAACCAACCACCATGTCAAAGACCCAGAAATAATATAGACTAGTTTGTTATCACTACCACCAAATGACATCCCACCACACACTGGACATAGAACAAAGAAACTACACACATCAACAACACATTCTAGATTCCACAATTTCGTAGGAGCTATATCACATTACTTATTAATTTAGATTGGTTATTATCACATAAACATGTATTCCATGGCTAACCATTTAATTAGAAGAAATAAATATTCATTAACCATTTATTTAGGGTTTGGTCAATCAAAAACACATCAAGGGTATCATCACATATCATCTATAGTGAAAAAGTTATCCCAATAGCAATTATTTTTAGTATTGGAAATAATCATGCACACAATCATTTAAAAATATCGAATAAAAAAGCATGTGATATCTCCACATACCCATAAATTTTAGTTAAATAAATTCACTATCTAATTATGATATCCCTTACTTTCATTTTATAGAAATTTATATCCACGTAAATATCAGGAATATCATGTAAATTGGGGATAAAAAAGATACCCTAACTCAATAAATCTTTTCTAACTCAAATTTCACCATATGATGAAGAAGAAAATTCCCGAAAACCAAAAATGTTCTAGTAAACTCTGATGAGACCAAGATCACCACAAAGGGTTGTCAAAAATGAATCCCAACACACACCTGAATCAAAACAACACCACTACGTCAACACTTTGATGAATAATGAAAGAAAAAAATGGTGATTAGATAGGAACTCACTACAGATCTCCAAAACTCAACTACCATAGACTGAGGATCAAATAAAGAGGAGACGAGCTATAATACATCAAAAAATAAATAGGGTTCTTCCCACAACTAAGAGAAGGAATGAACAAGTGAGTGGATAATCAACCAAATCAGCATTATAAACAACCTAGAATTCACCTTGTTCACATTATGAAGTCCATATTCATGACTTGAATTCCATTAGGGCATGAAATATAAGCCTTGAATCGATTACAGAGTGTGGATTCACAATATAATCAGTTTCTACCATAAAATAAGTCACATTAGCCTAAATTAATACATGTCTATAATTATCCATTCACTGTGAGAATAGGTTTCAAAAACATCTCCACTTTCGCACATAATCTGTGAGTTCATTCTCTACAAAATATGTGGATCATCGAGTCACATCATGAATTTCCATTTAATCCCCTACTGCAATACACTTGTAGCTCTAGCCTCCACAAAACACCCCTAAAACCTCCTCCAAGCACCCTCCTCCCACAAAACCAATAATTTGAAGGTCTAGGAAGTCTTGGAACATTACATTAGATACCTATTGAATGATTCTCATGCTCAATAATCAAAACCAATACCGATGAAAATAAACTGGTCTAAAAAAGTGCCCCAAGAGATACCTATCATGGTCCACAATACACTTCAAATCACCAGTATCCAAACACGCCAAACTGAAACACCCACAAAACAGCTCGCACAACCACATCATCACCACTCATTGGGAAAAAATTAAGTCATATGAAGGTAGAAAAAAACCACATCATCTCCACACAACCACCCTCACAACCATCAAGACCTACGCACAACCCAAAACAACTACTTCCAGAACCAACACATTGCACTTCCCCAAACTAGAAAATATGGGAATCCCTACTCTTTGTCGAGATAGTATCTGTTTTGGGTTTCACTGACTCACCATCATTTTTTAAATCATGTCAAATTATAATGATTATTTATTAGGAATTAGGTACTCCCCTTCTCACATGTTATCGGATTAATCACACATTACCCTTCGCAAACCAAGGAGACAACACATCTCATAATAGAGAAAGATCCAAAAATCACTTTATAAAAAAATAGGTTAAAGAAGAACATAGAATAGATCAAGGTATTAGGAACAAATATTCATCTCTATCTCTCTCATGTCCACTCCTCCAGACCACCATGCCTCCATAATAAATGAAACAAGGGAATGGTATACCCCTAAAACACCTTCCCTCGTTGGTCATGAATCTCTAACAATCACTCCAAAATTGTTAAATCATATTCAATGTCTAACTCTCCCCATTTGATGATTTCGGATTCACCCTGAAGATACAGATAAATCTTGGATATGATGATGTAATCGTGGATCTTATATAGCCAAGGTGGATATTAAAACTGATATTCCACCTCTCCAACTCACCCCAACAACACAAAGTTCCCAAAAAAATTGGGGAGAAATATTACTTCCCCAACCAAAACTCTATTACCCACATCTAGGGGAGACTCTCAATAACATGTATTCTAATATGATCTAGAATCTTCCACAGTTTTTATATAATATTCACTGAAAATACCCCCATTTAATCCCAATAATATATTAATATATTGGTTTTTTTGGTTTTATTAAATCTTGAGTTAATTGTTATATGTGTAAAATTATCGGTTTCACCTCTATAATTAATTTCTCAAAACCATATAGTTAAAAGAAAATGATTGAATACTGCAAATATAAATTTATTTGGGTTATCATTGTATGAAATTTATTAAAGAAAAATACTACACTAAATGATATTACATTATAATGCACGTGGGTGAAAAATTACAATGTTCAGACATGGTTAGGTGACTTACCATGCACAGTGAACTGTACTCTATGCCTCTTCATACAGCAAAAAATCACTAACGGTCAGTCTATTGACCATGACACACCTTGGTGCATGAAGATCCTATGTTCACCAACATAAATGTTGGTCCCATCCTGATCCAACCATGATCAGCCTTTTAGAAAAAAAATTCACCATTAGTCCACTAACCATGAGATGCATTTCCACAAAAAGCATCCATTGTCACCCACCGGAAATTGGCTCCCATTCGGAGCTGACAATGAGTTCTTCTCACAGTCATCTAGCTATTTTCGATAACCTATGAAGTTGGAAACCATAATTCCAATTTAGATATATCACATGCTAAGATCCACCACACCGATTGGGGAGGGGAAAACCACCATATTCACCCCACCACCCAAGCACCATCAGAACCACTGGACACCTCACCAACGGAAAATATCCCCTATCGCTCGAGACCAAGGAGAAAATGTGACAACCATTTCTCGGGCCAAGAATTTGAATCCTATTAATAAGACAATCATCATCTATTACCAAGACTAATTTCCATCATATTAAACTACCATCGTGAAGTACTGGAACAAATTTAAATACATGCGCAATTGAAGGATGAACACATCTCAGGAGGATTAACCTATCCTATAAATCTCACCTACAGAATGATTTTTGAAACATGTGGAATCCATAAGAATATCACCTAGACACTAAATTATAGAAATAATATTCTATTTAACCAATCTATATAAATATATCAATCTATCTCCCATTCTAAATATTCATCCTCTACCAGCTATATTTTTCCCTCTACCGATTGGCATTAGTTTTATTTCCCTGTAATTTATTTTCTGTATTTCAATCTTAATGTTCACTCTATTTTGTTATGGATATTTTTTTGTTCTTATCTCCTCTAATTATTCATGTTCTTCTTAAACCCCCATCCTATAATGTCATATTTTAACTCCAATCCATAGATAAATAACAAGGGGGTTATTTCTTTAGGGGAGATCACACATGCACCCCATTCTTTATTTATAATCAGAATCGCTTCCTTGATGCAGTAGGGAAATATGGGGAAATTGAATGATGATATTCATATTTTATCTCCGATGAGATAATTCATTATAAAATATTTAAAATATTCTCTACCTCCCTCTCCTGATTCAAAGTGAATACTATTGGATAACTGTGAATTGAGGGATAAACTACAATAAAATATGTTGGTTGTTTAGATAGTGAATGCAAATATTGAGTGTGTTTACTTCCTCTTCACTATGTAGGAAATGAAACTAGATGTATTAGGGGTTATCTCTATTGCGTATGTCCATCAACAAAATTTAGATAGAGTAAAGTAATATAATAATTATATTCATTACATTTTCGAATGAGAACTAAAGTACAATAAAGAATTTGTGATATTGACTACGATCCAAACCCCTTTCAACCACAGTCGAATTTCCTTTTGATTATTATATTACTATTTATATTTAATAAAAAACAAATTTGGTACCATTCATAATTAATAAAACTGAAGAAAAATACATAAGTTCTAGGATAGTGAGACTTCCCACACATTCTCCTTAAGAGATGAGCCAGCTCCGCAACTAGGCTACATTAGGAGTTGAAGTTTTGTTTGGATATGACCTAAGAGAGTTGCGAGTGTCCACATGGAACCATTGATGGGGATGATATTTGGAGTTAAAAATTTATTTGACACATTTGAAAATATTATTTCCTTTTTCTATATATGTCCTTGTTTTTTTTACATTTCCTTTTTCTCAAACTCAGATAATCATTCCAGTGAGGCCATTCTTTAATGGATTATCAGCCATAATCCTAATGTACATTACCGTAGTTATCTTAGGATTTTAATTTCTAAATTAAAAAATAACAATAACCTTTGATAAACTTATATTGGTTGGAGAAGGGAAGTTTCTATATGAATAAACCCAAAAACCTCTAACAACACATGCCCCCACACAATAGAATATAAGATTGACATACATTGGAGGAAATTTATAGATACTCATACATGATGAATTATTTTCTAGTGAACCAACAACTGGACAAACAATAATATATGATTATGTAATTAAAAGTTATTTATGCTAAAATAACCACAACCCTTCGAGAACAGTCATAGAAAAGGAAGCAACAATAAGTTGAAAATCTTGATCCCCTAATGTTTTCCAAATAATATATCAAACAAGGAGAGGGTGACTTTTTTGAATCAAAGGATATTTCCCTATTCACTATCAAGAACATCTTCCATGAGACGATGTTCTAGGTAATGAAACATAATGTGGAATTACAAGAGGGATACACTCTTTAAAACATTAATTTTTATGATTTTATTGAAATTAAATTGGTTTATAATTCCCCTATTTCTATTAATGAAATCATAGAATCAGAAGAACTATTGTATGCCCTTGAGGATTTTATGGATTATAAGAGATTGAATGGTCTTAAATTTGAATAAAATATGGAATTACAACTACAACCCCCATCCACATAACACACCTTCAATGATGCATTGTACCAAGAAAAATATTAACATGGTGAAATTGATAAGGAAGTTCCCCCTGAACATGAATAATTTATTTATCAATATTTACACAATTGAATTATCTTATAATCTCCCTAATTTTAATTTTATAGGCTCATCATCATAGATTCCTTCCATAGATGCAGAAAATGGATAACCTACCATAGCCCCCCTTGAAGAGAAAACAGAACTAGAGAAGCTATAAATTGAAGATGAATTATCCCAATATGATGAGATAGAGCATATTAATAGAGAGTACATTGATAGAATACTTTAGTCTAATTATGTGGAAATTTTCAAAAAAGAAGGGGTAGCTCAAAATGAAGAATAATTAAGACCTATGGTGAATCCCCTACTCCTTCAAAAATATATAGAACATAAACTAGAGAGAGGGACTATAGAATTGGAATAACCAATGAATGCTACTCATGAGGAAACAAAATAATATGGTTCATATTAGGTGTACTATTTATATTTAAACTCATATTATTTTAATTTCATTCAAATTTAATTTTTACTAACTTTACTTTAGTTTTTTAAGAAGCATTTTAAGTGTAGTTTCCCCTAGATGATGAGAAACCCACAATAAAATGGGAACAACCTAAGGAGGCCCTAATTTTTTTCCTTCCACCCCCACATTATGAGATACACCACATTGTTGAGTGGCTAGACACACTGTGCATAAAACACCCTATATATGAGGACCTTCGAGAAGTGGAGTTAAGCTTCATTAGAAGGAACCAAAAGTGGTGTTTTTCATCACATAATCTCAATCCCCCAATGTATTATGGATAGAAAACAGGTTGTATAGCTATATAAAATCAAACTACAGCACCCCTTGGGGTTAAACCAAATATCCCCCTTCCTTTTTATTTTCATACTTTATATATAATTTCTATTGTTTTTTCAATTTTTTAATTGTTTTTCCTAAGTCAGAAACACATAGGAGGATAGATCCACTATCTATTATTCACCAAAGGGATATCCAAACTCAAAACAACTATACAATAATCCATCTGGTTGTATATCTATTTTTTCACTATTTATGAACAGAATCTATTGTGTAATCTGTTGGATCTTTAAATGAGTAGTGTAAAATAAGTGTGGGAGAGAAATCCAAACCACTTAGTGTAGTTTTTAATATATATTTTTGGTTAATGTTTTAAAATATATAAATAAAAATTTATGTTCCTTATTTCTAATATGCATAAAAAAATGATTCAAAACCTAAAAAAATGTTTTCCTATATGTAAATGTTCTATAAATACCCTTCTTCTATTAACGGTCTATTTTTTACATAATGAAACAAAAAGAAAGTAATCCAAGAAAGTTATTAATTTGGACATACATACTATATGATACTATATCTTTTAAAAAAATATAGTTCTTTGAATATCATATTGTAAATATACCTCTTTACAATTTTTTTTTGATTTTTCACTATTTTCTTAAACCTCAATTTTTCCCTACCTTGTTAGAATTTCCAATATATAGTTGATGAGATTCATTGCTTCTAAAGATATAAGTCTTAAGTGATTTTTGATTGAATTAGTCAATGTGTTATGGAAAATTTGTCTCAGAGGTAGGGTTTAGAGTGTGAGAAAGAATAAATTAACAAAATCAATTGGATAAATTTAATTAAATTTATTGTGAACTTCATCTATGTAAATTTTCTTCTTAGTGGAATGACACCTTAGGGATCCAAATTAAATTAAAATGAGATAATTATTTTGAACCTAGAATACAAATGTGAAATTAGTAACCCATAATGGATCTCTAAGATAAGGGGCACTGGGTGTGCCTATGTAATTAAATAAATCAATCCAAATAATTTCTATGCACAATTCTTAGCACACAATTTTGGGTGGGAAAAATAAATTAATTAAATGGAATTTGTCAAAAATGAGTCGATTTAGGTTAGTGGGATTTTGAACCCATAGAAAATGGGGTAATTTACAAATAGAACTTTAATTTTAATTGTATCAACTAAGTGTAACATCAATAAATGGTTTAATAAACTTAAGAAATATAGATGTATAGATGTTGTTTTTGTTAAAAAAATTCTTCCACTCGACTCTAATTCGACAAAATCTCATCATGAAACCAAGGATTATATTGAAGTAAGGTAGTGAATCTATTGGAATTTGAGGCAAGATAATTTTTCATAAAAGAAGAATATATTCTTTGCTTATTCTCTAGATATTAATTTTAATCAATACAATAATATAATTTTAATTTTTATTTTCAAATAAATTAAACATTAATGACCATTTTTCTAATAGTGAAATATACTATGAGTGGGGGAGTAATGTAAATAATAATTTTCCACATTTTCAATATATTATTCATTGAAAATTCCCCTAATTACTTCAAATTCTTGGGTAAAATAATTGGTTTTATGAGTTTTATTAATTCAATAAATAATTTTTTTATGGAACAGACTACCATTTTTATTTCCATAATCATCATTGGAATAAATGTTCCAAATCCATAATGTTAATTCAAATTTAATGAAGGATACAAATATAAATTTAACTAGGTTATCATTATTTAAAATTTATTAAAGAAAAATACAACACTACATTATATTATTTTTTTAATGCATGGGGGAGACAAATTACAAACCATAGGCATAGTCAGGTGATGGACTGTTCATAGATAACCACACCCAATGCATCTTCTTAACTAATAATTCAATCAGGGTCACTCTACTAAGCATGATACTCTCTACTACAATAATAATCCATGATCACCCACCTAACTGTGGATCCCATCATGAGCCTATCATGAGCTTTTCTCATGGTTACCCACCATGTCACGACATCCTATAAAGCAGAAACCCACCATAACAATTTAGATCTACCACATGATGAGAGCCATCATTCCTCTTGTAGAGGATAAAACCACTTTTCCCAGTCCACTACTCGAGATCCATCAGAACAACTAGCCATGTCACCAAAGAAGAAGAGGCCATGTCACTCAAGCCCAAGGAGAAGAAGTGACGTTCGTGCTCTGGACAACTATTTGAAGCCCAAAATTAAATTCAAACGTCATCCAAACCAAATCCAGATTGCTATCATATGAAACTACCACTGCAAAGAACTAGAAAAAACATAAATAAATGCATGATTTAAGGAAGAATGAATATCAGTAGGATGAATCCAAACTATTTGCTGAAAAATTTGGCATCCATCCAAGGAAAACCTTGACAATCAATTCCAAAAATAATCTATCGGTTCACTGGATCTATATAAATTTCTATAACTCTCTCCCATTTTATATATTCGTCTTATACCCACTATATTCATTCCTCCACTGATTAGATTTAGTTTTCTTAATCATTAATTTATTTTCTACATTTCTAACTTAATGTTCACTCTGATTTTTAAATTGTATTGTTTTGTTCTTATGTTCCCCAGTTATTCATGATCTTATTCAACCCTAAAACTATAACATGATATTTTTAATCTGAACCATGGGGAAATAAATTTAGGGATATGTCCTCAGGTAAGATCGTGCATAAACCCTATTCATTATTTGTAATCGGAATCCCATCCTTGATGAAGTAGCGAAATGCAGATAATCATTTTTGATGATATTTATATTATCTCTTCGATGAGATGATGTATTCTCAAATATATCAACTCTTCTCTCCCCCCTCTACGGATTCGTAGTGAATAATAGTGGATCATTGATTATTTAAGTATGAACAACAGCTGATATTGTTTGTTGTTGATATAGTGAATTCTTTTATTAAGTGTGTTTACAAACTCTTCATTGTGAAGATTATTGAATTGGATATATCAGGTGATACATCTCTTGTGTATGTTCAGAAACAAAAACTAGATATATTAGATCAATTGAAGAATTATATAAACACCAATTTTACAAGATAACTGTTGGAAAATTAAGAATCTGTGTGATTGACCCTGGATCCAAACACCGTTCACGCAAGGTTGTGTTGTTTTTTCTTTATTATTTTTATATTTTTATTTAATAAAATACAAATTTTTATACTTCAATAATTAATAAATCAAAGGAAAGGAAAATAAGTTCTTGGATAGTGATACTCCCAACAATTTATCCTTCATAGATGGCCCTGGCCATCCACTTGGATATATTATGAGTAGAAATTATGTTTGACTATGACCTGTGATAGTCACGCGCATTATTTTCTCTAACCTCAAACATTAATGTCCTCCACCTATTAACAAAAAATTCCTTCTGATAGTTCTACACCTCCCTCATTCCATCTTGAACCAACTAGATCTTCTTAATCATGCACGACCCAACATCAGGGATACGAACATGTGACTCCCTAACCTCTGTCCATCAAAATGTAGAATGACCTGATTACCAATAAAATGACTTAAATAGGTCCATTACATTGGAGGACTGATTGATGTTGTTTATGGAAATAAACTAAATTTTGGTGTCATACACATATTCATCCAAATCCATGACACAGGTTTCCAATATATGCTCCAGTTTCTCGATAGTCTACTCTTTTTTCCTATCTATATGATGGTGGAAAATAGTTATAAGGAACTTATAGGAGACAAAATCATTATTCAATCCCATCTAGACTCATGAGGTAAAATTAGGATCATGATCATACATGATGGTCTTCATTTCCCATGAAGCCTTACCACATCATCAAAATACCACCTTGTTGAAACATCTACGATATTGGATTCATAGATTGCAAGAAAATGAGCCAAATTCGTCAGCTGGTCCACTATCACCCAAACGGTGTCACATCCTCCCTGACCATAGGGTAACCCTATGGAAAAATCTATTGAGATTTCCCCATATTTTCACTCAGGATCATCCAAGAATTGTAAAATCCCTCTAGGAACATGATGTTCCACCTTCACCTATTAAAAAACCTGATACCTCACAAAAAATTCTACCAGTGATGTTTTAAAACCTATCACCAAATATGACACCTCAATAAATGATATATATTCTTTGCACTATGTTAGAAAACTATGTTTTACATGTGAAAATCATTGCGAACCACCTCACGCATCACCTATGGAACAGACAACCTACCCTAGAAGAACCCTAATTTCAGATCATCCTATAGCCATCCCTTAGGATCATACCCAAGGAAAATATGATCATGCACCACCTCTACTTCTTAGTTCACCAATTAAAAATAATCCACCTTATAAAAAATGTAAAATCCATGTCCATTTGATAATTAAAACCTTGTATACTACTTTATATGATGTCAAGATGCATCAATGAAAACTCTTCCATTCCATTCAAAACATATCCATAATCATGAGACACATCTCCTCAGGACATATGACTCAATGCATTGGAAACCAAATTCCCTTATTATGAGGTGTAAGAGATCTCAAAGTCCTAATTTTGATGAAACTCCATCCACCTTTATTTTCATAGAAAAAGATATGTTGAGTGAAATCATATTTCAGGATTTTGTGTTCTGTGAAGACAAAAAAAAACATCACCGATGAGATTCTTCTACCAAAAATTTAGCATAAACCCAATTTCCACTAGTTTTATATCATGGGTGGCATAGTTACAGTCATGGGGATGTAAATACCTAGTCAAATATTATATTTTATCCCTTTTCTGCATCAACATGCATCCCAGTCCCAAACAGGATGCGCCAATAAAAACTCAAACAACATACCCTCTTTAAGAAGCCAGGGCATTGTAACACTAACTAACTTCTCCTTCAAGTAACAGAACACTACCTAAAAATTTTTATTCTATAAAATATCATGGTCTTTACTATTTAATCTTTTTAGTGGGGATATAACTCAACAAAAATGAGGCACAAACCATCAATAACATCCTATGAGACCAAGGATACTATGATCCACTGCCACTTTCTTAGGTGCTTCCCGAGAAACAATTTCCTTGACCTTTGATGTTCCCACTATCAAATTGTTCTATAGCACCACATGCATAATAAATTTAACCTCATACATCTAGAAATTACACTTATAAAAATTACTATAGAGCTGGTGGATTCAATGTACCCACAAAACAACTCTTAGATTCCTAGAACACTCCTCATATAACTTCTAGTAGATCACAATATCATCAATGAATACGATGATGAATTGGTCTAAGAACTCATAGAACATGAAGTTTATAATCCCCATGAACATGGATGGTACATTTGTGACACTTACCAACATGAATACAATCCATAATTGCACATACTATCACTTGAATGAAATCTTCTAGAAATCCTCATCGTTCTCCTTCAACTACAAATATCTGAATTAATGATCAGAATTTTAGAGACAACTAGCTCATCTCAACTGTTAAAACTGATCATCAATCGATATAAGAGGGAAACAGTTATTAATAGTTACAAAATTCAACCTCTGGTAGTCGGCAAATTGCCTCAGACTACCTTATTCCTTCTTAAAGAACAACATGAGAGAACCCCATGGAGACACACTAGGTCGAATGAAACACCACAAAATCAGATCATCCACCTACATCCTCAACTCTCACAACTCTATAGGCATTATCCTATAGAGAGTCATAGAAATTGAAGATGCATCTTGTTGTAGATCTATCACATACTCATCATTATCTCATGGGGGTAGGGTCATAATGTCATCTAAAAAATCCCAATAAATCCTCTATAACCTTAAGAACACTCTTTATCAGAGCATCCACTAACATCTCCACCAACTAAGACAAAAGAGGCCCCATTTACTTTCCCCCTATTCGGTAACCTTCCTCACAAAAGAATACCACTCATGGGACCTCCATATCAGAAAAAACTCTACTTAATATGTATACAATGAATGTGCAAAAATACAACCAATCCATGTTGAGGATAACATCACATGGGTTTATCTGCAATAAGTAGATGTCCGCGAATGACTGTTGTTGAATAATCTCTAGTCTATGTCCCTAGAACACATAAAACAAATAAGTACAAATTCCAAATGGTGTAGATAACATTAGAGACACTAGAAGATTCTCCACATCCAATCACAAAGAATATAAAAAAGTAGGAGCAACAATGAAGTGTGAGGATTTCAAATCAAACAAATCAAAAACAAGGGTAGATGATAAACTAATCGTTCCTCGATCAAATCCTGGCTCTACTTCCGTTTCCACCTCTAACGCATGAATCTGACCACACAAAAATCCTATAACCCACTATTATCATCCTCCAAAATGCCTCCCTAACTTAGGTCTCTATGTAGATGGACCATCATATGGCCTCACTTGGCCATATTCCCCTTTCCTCAACTACTGAACAAGTGTAAAGGGTCCATGATACAAAAACTACTTCTATAGAAGATATTGTTGCTAAAAAGGGGCATGACATCACATCTGATTCCAGTCCTCATAATCTATCAGATACTAAGTCTGGATTTTCCCATATCTCATGAAGACATTAAAACAAAACAAAAGATCCATTGGCAAGGCCTTGGAAACCATATATCCATGATGGATGTGGAATAAACTATCATAGTTGGGTACCCACTAAATGGAACCCTGGCTACCTGAACACAATCGACGTACTTCTTGAAACTCCACTCCTTAAAAAAACCATTATTCTCTAAATCTCACCTCATATAGAAGACATACACTCAAACACATCTTCTTTCATCTTCACATCCATATGCATAGTAATCTTGAATGGGTGACCATGTACGAGATCACTTGGCATAAAGACACTTCCAGACGTCAAACTCTAGTTTCCTCATCTATGAAAACAATATGGGAAGTGTGTATGAGGTCCTTGAACCGGATCCCTACTCATACATAGTAAATCTCAACTACTAATTGGATACTAGCTCCTTCCGCTAGATTCCCTCATCATCAATGATAGAAACTCTTCCTGGAACTACCTCTAAAATTCATGAACAATATATCTAACTCTTTACGATCACTAAGACATAACATCCACCACTAACATGTATCTCCCCACATCTGACTAACTGCTAATGGGACCCAAAAATCATATTATACTCGAATTATACTAAATGAACTCTTAATGAACTCCCACCAGCACATTGTCAAAAGATATAGATGTTCGCCTCATATATTCCCAAACACTACTAATAAAAGGCACACAAATACCTCTACCATGCCACATCCACCTCTGTTGTATCAATGCTCTGATGATCAATTATATCATCCTACTAAACCTTCAATTATTGAGCTACACATCATTGTCTAATATAAGTTGTTACTCAAAATAAAGGAGAACATCCAAATATTATTAGCATGGAATTTATGAAATAATATTTAATTAATTATTTGTATATTCCAAAAAAATGATCATTAGGACGTGAACACAAACAATCATGATGCATATACATCTCCTAGGTCTCTAACCTAAAACAGGACCTCCTCAATTGGTTGTTTAATAAGAACAAATTCTATGCACGGAATCATGGGTGGCCTAAAAACCTTTGTCCTAATTGATATCCATGGCCAATGATATGCACCAAGATCAACTGCCATTATTTCCCTAGCAACTCATTAAAACCACAATGCACCTAACTACACACTCCATCCTATATCTCTGCCAAAACCTTTGATACAATTCTATCTTGGTCCCCTCCCTCCAATGCTATTGTAATTAAAAAATATAGACACTTTCACATGAGCCCCACCTCCTGTAGGCCCCTGTTTGGAGACTAGCATAGAGGGGTTGAAGATGTCACAAAATTGGAGGTATTATCCTCTATAAATAAAGAAGAATACGGAGATGTGATAAGAAATCACTATGAAACTCCAGATGATAATATAATGGTAAACAAAAACCATACCTTGATGAATATTAAAAATAAATCAATAAAAAAAGTCTCTAAGTATACCAAAAGAAAATTCTATGTCAGTGACCCAACAACAGCTCCAACGCAAGATAGTAATATTCAGATCTGTCCCCATAATCCTCCTAGAAGTTTTGAAAACATATTATATATATAGGGTGAACGTAATAGGCATAATAATTAGGTACATAACCAACATTTCATGTTCACATGTGAAAATAGAATTCTAATGTTCCAGTAAACAATAAACGGAACCAAAAATCACATATACATGCATCTAACAAATCTCAACCTCGCATGGCTCATTCACATGATCACACATCAGACATAAATTTTTTTCAATGGGATCATATTAAACAATGGAACCCCACCCCTACTTCCCCATAGATTTTCTTCTCTCAGACCCCCAACATTGAATGTCTTGTGCTCCCATCCATTATGTATATTTCACATCACATTCCATCCATCTTTGATATGG
The DNA here is from genome assembly GCA_963277665.1 of Viscum album. Classification (NCBI taxonomy): domain Eukaryota; kingdom Viridiplantae; phylum Streptophyta; class Magnoliopsida; order Santalales; family Viscaceae; genus Viscum; species Viscum album. The sequence continues at coordinate 1,025,642,211 of OY728121.1, read as the reverse complement.
GTCGAGATGAATTCCTACCTAACCCACCCTCTCAAGTTCTAGAATCTGGTGATAGAATCATGAATCATCACATCATAGCCCCCAACACACCACATATTTTATGAATACACCTAGGCCATCACATCATGTCTCGCCAAAAGACACATGGAACATCACATCAAAACTCATCATACAACTAGGATAGTAGGGTATCATGAATTTTATGGACATAAAACTCATTCCATATAACCTCTATGAATGACCCCCACCATATATCACATCTCACCACTTCTCACCACATCACACCTCACCTCACAGGAGTTGGCCCATCATTTCACATGTCGCCCAAATACACCTATGTCATCTGAAGGAATAGTGGGGAAAAGGGAGTATCCATCCATATGTATCACCACCAACCAGGATGTTGGGGAAAACTCAAAGAACCCCTAGACTCTAATAATTTGTAAGGATATCCAATTCATGTGGGTTTCAATAAGAAATAACCTAAACATACATGATATATAGACAACACACAATACCCAGCCTATGGGTTCCCATCATCTGCACTAATTCACACAACATTTCCACCAATATACCAAAAACAATCCGTCACATTTGCTACCACCTCTATATGAAACACACCACACCACCACCAAAAAATCCACAAAAAAATTCCAACTTTAATTTACATGTTCTCCACTTTTCGAATTAATTGTCTTGTGCTACCTTCTATTGCTAAGTTACGTCATTTCACATTCACACAACCCATTCATTTATCTCATACACTTAATCAATTTACAATAACTAATTTCCATCTCATTATATCCAATTTCCAACACATTCATTTATTCATTCATATTGTATTCCATTGTTATCGTGTAAACTAGAACAACCATACCGCTTCAGCACTATCATAACCCACATCAAACCTCATTGATGATCCTTGTCAACCAAGACATCTCACCAAAACAACCTCACATATCATCCTTCTAATACCACCACTATTTCAAAACACGACTAAAAAACAACTCCATCACTACATACCATAACAGAAACCACATCGCACATCATAACCACATCACACACCACAACCACATTGTACACCACAACCACTATGCACCAAAACCACTGCGCAACACAATACACAACTTCCCACCTTGCATACATTCCAACCAAACACCACGTCACAACCCCACACATCAAATAGCCTAGACTGTCATCACCACCACTACACAACTGCATGAACCACATAAGAAACACAATAAGGTAACCACATGTAACAACAACACATTACATCTTCCACAATTATTCATTGGATTTATCACATTACTTCTTAATTTAGAGTGGGTATTATCACACAAACCAGTATTCCATGGAAAACCATTTTATTAGTAAAATATTTTATGAGTAATATTTTATTTAGGGTTCAATAAAATAAAACCACATCAAGGATCTTGTCACATATCATCTATAGCGCATAAAATTAACCCAATAGCTGGTATTTTCAGTATTGGAAATAGGAATGCATAATATAATGAAAAACATATATCAAAGTAGTATAGAATATGATATCTCTCCCATAACCATAATTTTTAGTTATTATAATTTATTGTATGATTATTAAAATGATTATTATCCACCGAATAGAATGTAGCACCATGAAAATATCACACATAGCATATAAACATGTGAGAATGAGGAACCCATAACTCAGGAAATCTGTTCCGACACACTTCACACAATAAGGTGATTACGAAACTACTTGGAAACCACAACCATGCAAGGAATTCCAAGGAAACCATGATAACACCAATGGGTTTTCAAAAACACAGTAAAAACACACCTGATCAAAATAGCACCACTGAAGAAATTTTATGAGGAATAAAGCAAGAAATATAATGGTCATTAGAGAGAAAGTCACTGAAAACTCCAAAACTCAACCATTATAACCCAAGAATCAAAGCAAGGGGATACAGGTTAGATTACCTCTAATAATTCCTAGGGTTTACCCACTACTAAGAGAAGAAACTTATAGATGAGAGGATATTCAGTCAAACTCGAGTTATAAACATCCTAAATTTCTCCTGATTCACATCGTGAATCAAAAAGGGCCCATGAAATTCATGATATGAAACCATTATAGGGTATTAATTTCCCATATAATTGGTTTCTACTAAAAGTCATGTCACCATATCCTGAATTAAAATACATTGTGAATTACCCTTTCATGATGTGAATCTTTTTGATTTATTCCTTCACCACCACACACATGCCATGAGTTCACGATATACGCAATCTCTAAATGACTAACTCAAATTGTGAACTCCCCATTTATGATGTGAATAACCTACTATAGTACTCCTATATCACTAGCCTATACAAATCCCCTTGAAACCTCTTCTAAATACCTCAAACTATAAAACCAATAAATGAAAAATCCGTGAAGCCCCGGGCCATTACACTTATATTATAATTTTCACTACATAAGGATTGAATCACAACCAACATAGAAAAGATCTAAAATTAATCAACTCATATTCTAAATAAGACATAATACTTTTAGAAAACAAGAGTGATCTAGTTTAAAATCAAAGATGTTTATAAATTTCATGCATGAAATTCCAATTCTAAAACATTATTCAAGTGTTAATTCAAAAAACAACTTCAACTAATAGCCTATATTCATCTTAATAAAAAAATTAAAATCATTCAAGAGAGAGAATATACTTCCCCTTTTTAAAATTTCCTTTCACTTTTTTCTTTATGTGACATGTATCTCCCTTTTAGAATTTATTTTCAACATTAAAATAAGATAATGTAACTAACATCCCTTAGTGATGAGAAGATTTAAACATCATAAATCTAACATAAAAAATTATCAGATGCATTACTCACTAGAAATTCATTATTCATAAGATATCAACTGGGATAGAGATATATGGTGGTTGTTCTTTTGTGCCCCGCCTTAAGAGATTCACTTTAAACATATTTATCATGATTTTATTTCTTTATTAATAAACTCTAAATATCTTTTGATATTATTTGAAATTTTTCAATGGTGAAACATAATCCCAATAATATTATATGATGGATAACATTCTTGCTATGTAAATCTCACAAAAATCATAAAATTTAGGTATCTAATAGAAATAAATCTTCACCTTCAATTTGTTGTATGAAATTCAAAAACAATGTATATATGGGAATAAAGTGGTTCTTCAATACTCCTTAGTTATAGAAATTGGGCTTAGTGTTGCAGGTCACCCCAAAAATATTCTTAGATGAAAAAGTATTCTTCAAATTTTCTAGAAAAAAAGATTCATTTTTCTATGATTTATCCATATTTCTTACCTATTAAAACTATTTTTTCCATATGATCATGCATTTTTTAGGAACATGATCATTATTTACATTGTGTTTATACTTCTTCTTCTCAATTCTAGAAGTCCTAGGTTCTTTACCTTTCTTCTAAAAGATTTTTTATTATCAAGGAAATCAGGTCAAGAAAAGTTTTGGATGAATTATCAGACATTTAAAACCATTCACACACATATTTATCATTAATAATGTTACCCTTTTAGGAAAAATTTAATATTATTTAGTAGATATTTTTCTCACCAAATCAAACCTGTTGTTTCTCTTCATGATTGATTATTTCTTCGATTCCATCATTCTTATTTTATCATTGATGTTTATAGACAATTCACAATGGTCAATGATGTGACCTTTACTACCACAATTGAATAATATTTTATTTGGTGTGACACCCTTTATATCACTCTTCACAAAATTCTTGGGAGTTTTTTTAATAATAAAATTAATTTTTTAACATCCCAACTTTGACTTGTCATCTTCCCTTCCAACCTACTACACTTTTTGTTGTCACATTATGTTCACATGAATAGATGATTTCCACATGAATGGTACGTAACAACACTCATCATAATAGTGTCCCTTTCGATAACAATAATAATATAAATTTTCAAAATTTTATTATCCATTCTTGAAATATAGAATCCATTCCTTTGTTTTCTTCTACTATTGTGTAGGTTTACACTTTTCATAAAAAAATTTCCCCCTAAATGTAGGTATTCCATAATTTTCGTACGATGAAATGTTTTCCAAAAAATTTTGTGTATGATTCCAAAATTTTTAATAGCACCACCAACAGCCAAAAATATGAATTTATTCTTTCATAATTTCTTTAAGGAGTAATAATTCGTACAATTCGTCACATCTAAATTTAATGATGCAGTAGATTCCTAAGAATTTTTCTTCACCACGATTTGTATAGATATTAATGTTTTATCTGAACTAGTCATAAAAATAGAAATATTTTGAATAGATATATCAGCACAAATGGTTACCAATTTCAGTGATCCTATAAAATATTTACCCATAGAAAATATCACGATCGTCTTACCACAAGGTTGATTCTTTTTAGATATAGGACTCTTATCGAAATAATTCTTGGCAATAATTATTTTCTCAACTTCTTGGGAAGTATAATCTTATGTCTCTTTTATATTTATATATTTCACTTATTATTCAAGGAATTTTATTTTAATATAGATCTTCTAATATTCAAATTATTTTAGGCTTTATTCATATTGAATCTTTATCTTTTGAATCTCATCTTAATTAACCTAATTTTCCTTCAATAAAAAATTTCATGGTATTTAATTATTTATACATTATCATATATCTAAGAATCATTGAAATTCAATAATATATTATTTAGTTTATCTAGTGCATGTGAAAATTCATTCAAAATTATTTCTCACATATCCATATCATAAAAACTCCTCTACAATTCTTCTTAATTCAAAGAATATTTTTTTTGTGCAAAGTGACATTGGTTTTTATTTTTCTTCTTCGAAGATGGAGGCTTCTTATTTATAAATAATAAAACTCTATTCCTTTACTTTTTTAATTTTTAATAGAGTGTTGATGTTTGGAACCTTCTTAACCAATTATTATTACATTTAATCCGATTTCTATTCAAGTAGTAATATTTAATCCATAAGTTCCTTGAAAACTATGATCATAAATGCGACAAATTATATGGTAACATTATTCAAATGATCTCTGGTTTCAAAATTGAACAGATATTCTTCACATATTAAATTTTTTTCATCATAATTATAATCAATTGACCTTACTAACTAATTACCAATATGAGTGCCTTCATCTATAAATTGATATTCATTTAGCTTCATCATCTTATTTGGAACTCTTTTTATCCTATTTTTTAAGACTTAACTAAAACATCAAAATTTCAAACATTTGGAGTAGATGTAAAATTAAATATCTAAATCCATTCTAATTCTTATTCAGTCTAAAATGATCACTTAATATACACAAAACTCCAATCATATGTGTTTCCTACTCCATTTCATGAAATAATCATAACAACATCATTAAAACATGAAGGTCTAGAAAGACTCAGCACGAATGCATAGAATATCTTCATGAATACATAGTGCTTCCACTTATCTATTTTACTCTCACTTTTATCTGATATATATGAAATTATCACATACTAAATAATGGTTTGTTCCATGGGTACTTATGGAATACTTCCTCTGACAAAGAGCTATGAAATTCAAAGACAACCACTCATTTCCCTAACTCCATCTAACATGCACATCAAATCATTATGGAGAAGAATGAATTCACATGATGGGTAGGTAATCATGATATCGCATGATGTATTCAATAATTTTTGTTATTCAATGTTTTTCATAGCTCGTATAATAGTTATAGACACGTGATTCCTTCTAATGATGAAACATATCATTTTCATGTTCTTAGTTTGATTAAAATGGCATGACAATTTTAGAAAATACAGAACTTATAACACATAAAAAACACCCTTGGGTAGTCGAGGATGATGTTGACATCATGTGGCTTGATCAAATTGAAAATACATAATAGATTGGATGACAGTGGTTCTTTAAATATGTTTGGATGAATTATAATTGATGACTACTCATCCTACATCAGTCATTCATTGGAATATGTGATTCATAATAATACAAGTTGTTCCACTATAGATGAAATCCATGACACCAAGGTCATCTCCTAGACATAATTGAAAACATGGGATTCTCAAGGGATCTACCTCCACATGATGGTAAACCTACCCAATCCCCTTGTGATATCTCATGATCTTAGACTCATATGTGACTTATGTGGCCCAAATCTTCCATGTTTCCATGAAAGCTATGTGATTCGGCTCCCCTTTTGGGTTGAGGACGTCCACCCACAATGTGGGGTTATTCTGGATCCTAGCACATATGTGGCTGGAAACATTTTTTTGTAAGGGAAATTAAAATAATACTAATATATATCTAAGTATATAATTCCTAACAACAAGAATTCCTCAAATTATTCCAAACATTGTTGTATAAAATGTGCTAACACAAAACTCATTTGACACATGTCTTGGAAATTAAAAAGATTTCAACAATATTAAAATTTAAAACTCCATGAATTTTCCTCATCTTAACATATTCAAAACAAATTCAACATCAAAAAATCGCTTGGGTTATTTATGTTTTACCCCCATCTAGTCCCTAGGTTTTGACTACTTCCAGTAGAGTAGTACTAGTTATTATTCTAAATACGATAGTTGGTGGAGTTTTGTTCATTTGAACAACAAAAAAATTATTCATTCATATATCATTCCTTAATTTTTGTCATTGGGACTCCATGGATACAGCATGCCAAATACACCCATTTAGAAATAAGTTAAAAAATTCATAGTAGGGGTATGATCAAGTATGTTTCCTACTTCTTGTTTTCACATTCACTACATCTTATTATTTATCCATTGATTTCTTCATGTATGCTACATCAGTGGAATAATCAAAGGTAAATTCATTATATCATTCTATTTTAACTACACATGGAGATCAAAATAAAAATCATCATCTTTAATGTAGGAATTATGTTTCATGGTTTCCTTAGGTAAAATAGCTTGGATATCCTTATGGACTCCACTCAATAAATATTCTACTGGTTCAAGGAGCTGGATATGTTCCTCAACATGTGAATCTAATTTTTCTTTATATTCCACCGATGAATTAGATGAGTTGGATGAATCTGAAAATTCAAAAAAACTGATAGTTGATAATCAATTTAGTTTCAATGAAATTTGATGAAAATGATTTTAAAAACATATATCATCTCCCTGAGTTAATTTGGATTAAATTGCTTCTTTATAGGAAAGTGCTTCTTAGAGTTGAGTGTTAGTTATTTGAATTTCCTCACCAACAAAAAAACTGTGTTTTGATATCTTCCATTCATGGGGTTTAAAAACAATAATTTTCCTAGAAAAAATGTATTATATGTTTAAAACTTGGTTTTTACAAGACAGGAGTGTACAAAAATCATGTTTTTTACTTTAAATTAGTGGAAAATGGATTTTTTAAAATTATATCATTTTGAAAACAGAATAAATTAATGAAATAAGACATTAAAATAGATTTATGAATAATGTTATTAAAAAATTATTTTAGAAGGGATGTCAGGTCAGAGTTGGTTTTCTAATTTTAATGATATCTCAGTTTTATGTTATCCAATCATCTTCTACTAAATCAATTAAAGTTTGATTCCATAATTTATTCCTAACACTAATTTATTAAGATGGTGACTGTGACAATAAACCATTCCAAAATCTCATATTGGCCTACCCTCCTTCTAATGTGTGATATATTTTAAGATAATTCTCTCAATTAACTTAGGTGATACCTAATCGGGTCTTTTTTTATCCCAAACAATAAAGATTGTCCCTTACTGCTCCCACATCTAATGATGATCACCGAGTACTACACCACTAGTCCCTAGCCTATTCCATTATATATAAACCAAAAACTAGTAAAAGGAGATAATTATATTTATCCAAAATAGTAAAATTAGTATAATATAAATCCAGATATGAGTTGAATTGAAAATAGAAATAACTTGTAGAATATTGAAACCAACTTAACCAAGGAAAGAAATTGATTTTATTCCATAAACTATAGGAAATCAAGAATTAGAAAACACTCACCTTCCTCAATCACACATAATATTATCCATCCATGTGAAGGGTATCTAAGAATATTTATAGAGAATAATCCATTACAAAACTAGGATAAGAGAAAAGGAAAATCAAAAAAATTTCTTCCCCAGAATCTATCATCATAACTTTTTTCTCATTTTCTTCCCACCATCTAGCCAAAACATACTAAGAGTTATTTTCAAGAGTTGTTAGTAATTTTTTTCCCAATCCTAAAATATTCAACCTCTTTGTACATGTGTAAAATATATTTATTTCCGAATTAATGAATCACTATTTTTCAAAATGAATAGTCTATTCATATTCCTCCAACTTAATGTGTGAAATGAATACCTTAATGTGAAAATTTCTCGTTGAAATTTAATTTGAATGTGTACCATTGAGTAAAATTTTATATACAAATATAATCACCTAATTAGGTGTAATTTATCCCAAGATATACAACATTTAATGTGGAGTGGTCAATTTTTTAATCCAAAAAGATTTTCCATATTGACCGATTTACTTTGGCCCATTCAAATTCTAATTATCACTATGTTCAGTTGAAGAAGTTGAATACAATGAAAAAATAAGGACTATAAAACATTAATTCCTCAATTTGGATAAATATTTACAGAGTTAATATTGAAATACATAAGTGATATAAAATAGTTGAAATTATATAATTAATAAATTATAAAATTTACGAACATAATTTCCATATAATAGAAAAATTATGCAATTTAACTCAAATTGATAAATTTGAATGGGCTAAATCATTGAAATAAATATTAAAATAATTTAATTATTAACCCTATCACAATAATCTTTAAACTCGTGAAGTCAATTGAGGGTCTGATTTGGAAATGATGGTCCTCAGAACTCCATGAAGCCTCACCACATGCCAAAAATCTAGGGTAATCATCTCCAAGATCATCAGAAAGTGATCTAACCTTACCAATCAATCCACGATCACCCATATAGAATCATTTTTCTCCATGAGACCAGGGAATCCATGTGATGAAATTTGATGAGATGTCTGCCCACTTCCACTTAGGGATATCTAAGGGCTACAACAGACCACCAAAAACATGATGATCTATATTAACCTACTGATAGACTAGAAAACAAACCAAAAACACCACCACTAGACAATTCATACTTCACCTCAAAATATTCCTCTTAAAACCACAATACATCATGGTTATTCTAGGATGTACTACTAAAAGTGAGCTATATAACCCAAGGAGGACTCCCACGTGCACTATCGATGAAAAAACATCCTTACATGGAATATAACATGATGGTCACCACCATTTGAATATCTATCTAGGTCATCTCCTTGAATGATCTGATCCCTTTTCACCTCTACCTCTAGGTATGTACACAGAGAATCCTCTACTTATAGTGAAAAGGTGGGTTCCAATGTCTTATAAAACAAGAATCATCTATCATCAACCTCTTTTACTCCAATATGCACAGCTTCCAATTCCACCATCACCATCTAAACATCCCCTGACTTATAAATTTCACCATGATACTTCTTACTCATCACATATGCTACAACATTTCATGTCCCTAGTGTATAGGATATCTCAAAGACACATTCTTGTAGAAAATGTAACAACCATAAATTTTATAGATTTAGTTCACACTGGGAGAAAATAATCCTCGGGCGCATGTAATATATAAAGACTATAAAGAAACCCATGATGAGGTAATTTCATCCAATTTTTTGGGAAAACACCACTATTTACTTCTCTAGTTCGGGGGAGGAATAGTTACATTCATGAGGATGTAACTATCTAGACCCATAAAATATCACTGACCAAATTGACATCAATACACATCCCAATACCAAATGAGTATCATTGAAGAACACCATAAACATCAAACCTTAGTTAGGAAGTTGAAGAACTATGGAAACAATCATATGCTCTTTCAAGTAGTCTAGTGTTATCTCGAACTGATCGGTTTAATTGAATTATTGATATCTATTGATAAATAGTTTTAATGTGGCATAATCAAATAAAAGAAATATACGAACCACTGATAATAACCTATGAGTCCCTGGAATATATGAACCAATGCCACATTTTTGAATGATACCCAGCAAATAACTACTTCAAGATTCACTGAATCCTCAGCCAATCCATGTTGAGACATTACATATCCAATAAAATTCACCTATCACGCCCATAACTTATACTTTTTCAATTTCCCATAATTATGGTGGTGTCAAAGAGTTTGTCGAAGAATCCTCATGTGCTCAACATGATCTCATCAAACTTCGAGTACATGAGAATATCATAAATGAGCACAAAAATGAATTAATCCATGAACTCACTAAAAGTAGAGTTCATGAGTCCCTTGAACATAGTTGGAGAGTGTTTGATACCAAACAAAAAAACTATATACTTAATATGTCTATACCTGAACTGCAAAGAAATATTCAAGATATAACCCTATTTTACAAACAACTAATGATATATGGACCGCATATCGATGTTAAAAAACCAGCAGCCCCACTCAACTGGTCAAAGTTATCATCTATCCTCATAATATGGTAATAATTATTGATTGTCAACTAATTATTCTTCTAATAGAAAATTCAAAACATAAAAATAAAATTTGACTTATTAGTGAAAATAACTGGACTCCCTTTAGTGATTCATTGGGTCAGATAAAACCATTTTGCAATAGAAAATCAATATAGATTCTCAACTCCCACAACATTGAACATAAAATTCGATAAGGGGCCATCAAAATCAAATAATCACCATGGTAAAACTCTATTCTGGACCTGATGTCACACGGATGTGTAGGGTCATATCCATCTCTTGGAAAACATCCAAATAATCTATAAAAACTTGAGGGGCCTCTACTACCATATCTCCAATTAACCATTATAATGAATCATCCATAAAATCAAGAAGGGTCTTCACACACCTATTACATATATGAAAATTATGATATCCAGAAAGCACCAGATATAGCCCTTCCTATTCCTTAAAACTAATCTCTCCTCTGGAAATAATCTATGAATATATATAGAGAATAAGGAAAATCCATACCAACAATGAAATTAAATGATTGTATCTATAGAAATAATAAATCCCATAAATAATTATGTTTCCCCATCATCATTCTAAATCTTGGACACACATCATACAAATCTGGCCCAACCTCCTACTAGTTTGGGTAACATGGAGGATATAGGAAGCCTCTCAACATTCAATGCCAATGTTTGGACCTATGTGTGTGAAATGAAGGAGTGAATATCTCTATAATAAAACAAAAAAAAAATTCAAGGTAGATGACAAATTTATAATGAAATTAACAACCTCTAGATCCTCTAGATTTGTTCCTTTGATCGTATGCATCCGCCCTTGGTCGGGTCCCCTACCTCACTCTTGACGACCTCTATGTCGGCACACAAGCATGGGCCCCTGATGGTGAGGAACATCCTGGGGATTACCTCTACCAACTCCACCTCCTCTTGGGTGAGCATATGTCAAATCGATATTCTGCTGAATATACATTGGTGTTCCTAAGTATTGATATTACCATGATAGAAATAACTACTATTGCTGCTGGAATGGAGTGTGGTCTCATAAAATGATATTGACTCCCCAAGGATGATAAAAATTGTCACTATTAATGTCCATGACCCCCACATCCATAGAACTGAACCTAATAAATCCTGGTAAACATATGAGAACTAACTTCCCTAAGGAAATGTGACACTGATTATTGAGACTTCTTACCTACCAACCAGAATCTATATTGTCCAAGAATTTATAACCCTCTATGTAAAATCTTAATCCCCATAGGGACATACTAACCATATAATATGGGTGTTCTAGACCAATCATGCACCCACTCCATCACCTTCGCCTTATACTACACCTCCAAATATGTGGGTAAAATAATTCGAATGACTAAAAAAATATAGTGAGAGACACAATGCCTCCTCTAAATGATGAACTCAGGACTCCTCATTTGGAAATATTTCATCAGAAAATAGCATAATATCCACAAACATGATGGAAAAATACCAAACACTAATTATCACAAACATTAGATAAGGAAACTCCTACCTCTTTCCCACGTTTTCCACTATTGATAAGTACTCAACTGAGAACTCCTACATGAATTCATCCCCAAGCACATTAGCCTCCTTTATATCCCTAAGATACAACTTCTAAAATTTAATGGATCACTAAAAACCACACAACCAACACAAAATATCCAAAAACACCCTCAACTATAACTGAACATCAAAATGGCCAACACCACACGCACTACCCTGGTGTTTTCTTCCCATAAATGGACAAATATGATCATTGAGATTATATAATTCCACAAAACTCCCTCATGAGATCCCCATGACCCATAAAATTATAAATAATGTGCTAGAATCATTGGATCGATTACACGATCATCCTAACACTATTGAAGTCCCATGTTTTCATGGGTATGAATATTGAGTTCATCCAAACATTCAATATTTAACCTTTTAGTTGTTTGATTAAACACATGAAAACCCAACTTCAACATTCCTCACATAAAAATTGTGGATAAGGATTTTGGTGTAACTACCAATTTTTTCATAGTTAAATTGTGGAGTGGATTCCATGGTGTGGCCCTTTTACTCGGTGGAACCCTATAACATGGATCATGAGGTAGTAGTGTGGAGTTATGTGGGGGTGTGTAAGATGGTTCTTCCATTTTATTGGGTATCTAGAGTATGTTTCATGGGGTACATCATAGCCTTTTCAAGGGAGAGTAGCATATTGGTCAGGTCTACATCATGGTTTCAGGAGACCAATTGGTTGGGGTGATTATGGCATGGATGGGGGATCTGTGGCTTAGTTTTTCATTTATGTGTCATGGTTTAGGATCCTAAGTTGTGGACTTTTAACATCAAGACTACCTATAAATGTTTAAATCACATCAAATTAATTCAATATTCCACCTTTATCTCTAGAACCTTAGGTTCCCAATTGATTTTTTTGAATTCCATTGAATCCCTTAATGATCGGATACAACCTTGGTTTTTGGGGGATATATTCTTGGTGATTCCTCTCCATTATTTTAGTAAGTGTCTCTATATAAAGGTTCTTGTTCATGAATTACAAGATGTTATTGAAAATGAATTTGTGTTGTGGTATGATATTGGTTGATTTGACATCAAAATGGGTTTTCTTAATATGATCTATTTTTTTAATGGGGTTTTTTTTTGAAATGTAAGTGAACACATTTTTTGATGTGATGAAATGACCTATGGTGGTTTTGATTCTAAAATGGGTTTTCAATCATTGGAGAAGTAATGTTTCCTTTTATTATGTTTCTTGAAATTCCTTAAGGGAGGTTTTGAATGTAAAAGTATTTTCATGCATGAAGGTAATAATTATTTTCTATTAAAATATATTACAAATTGTGAGCAAGTATTTTGAATGTTTTTTGAAACATATAACTTTATAAATCTTGGATGCATCAGGAAATGGACATGCCACCTTTTCATGTGTGATTATCTACTAGGGGTTTTCTATTGGTGCTTTTTATATGGTTACTAGCTAATGAATAGATTGATAATGAAATAATTTGGTAGGACTCAAAATTTGATAGATCCATATTGTTCTTGATTTAGGATTATCTTCATGTCTAAGGGCTTATTATCTTATGATCATGCCCAATTATAATTATTTTTCATTTATACGTCATTTTAAACATGATTATATATTTCATGTTTGTTTTTTCTTTTTTCACTGCTTTGTATTATGTTGTATCTATAGAAGGTTTTTGTTATTAACAATTATTTTCATCCATGTTTTTCATATTTTTTACTAATGTTAATGTGAAAGGATTTTATAAAAAACCAAAGGTTGTTTTAGAGTTTGGTTTTATCTTATGAAAATGATTTATAATTTTTTTTTTCAAATATATAGATAATGTTTTCATGGTATTATAATTTTTATAGATGATTTAGTGAAAATCATACTAGTCTTTCTACTCATTCCCTTTTTTTTCCTTCGGGTTTTTGTATATGTGGTTATGAAGGACACAGATAAAGGATTTCATGTAGTTCATGAGCTTCTCTTGAGTTTTGTCACCTTATTTATAATATTGGTTGGAGGATAAATATTATCATGATCACCTCCCCCCAAAGTGTACCTCTCATGGGATGGAAATGAAGGAAGGCACATGGTGACTACCTAAGTCCCACCTCTAGTAGGCCCCTAGTTGGGGACTAGCACCGAGGGTATTGTACTCATACATACGGGAGGCATTACCCTCTAAGATAACATGAAAAAGAGGGAGAGATTAGATAGATACACCAATCCACACTTCATCATACATATATATATATATATCTCCCAACTGAAAACATGAAATTCCATATAGTAATGTAAAAATATAAAGGAAAATTAAAAGTACCAAAAAGGTAATGATGACAGTGACCAGGAATCCCACATAGCTCCTAAAAACCATAATCTAGTACTCTATATCCCCATCTCAAACCTACTCTAGATAACCTAAAAATAGTATATATATATATATATATGTATGGTGAGCATAATTTTATACTCAGTAGGATCCACCTCGAAGCCTATCGTGTAAAAGATAATAAAAGCATGATAAATCTCTGTGGAAAACAATGAAAATAACTATTCACCTAAACATGTAAATTGAGTTCCCATCCTCACCATGTTTAACTCTCACCATGTATTCAATACAAGAGAGTATATGATATTGTAATGAAATATCACGGGTTCCCCACTTCGGATTCCCTACTGGTTTGTTTCTCTTACCCAACATCGCACCTCCTCATCCGTGTCTCTCAAAAAATAGGCCAACCCAAAGACACTTGGGAGAGGCATCACAACATGCAACTCATGAATCACATCATCCCATCCACATATCCATATATATGAACCACATAGTGTTCAAGATCCTCTATATCCCATATGACATGAATCATACATCATGTATTATACCTCAATCCATTACAACCCATTTATCGAGTAAGTACCTCAATCCATCATTGCCTATACACGTCATACCTATAATAATTCATTGAATACAATATTAGATAATATATGTGTGTGAAATAACCACAATCCATTAAAGGGTATTAGACATATAGATGGGAAAATTAACTGTCGCGTATACCAAAACATGTAACAACCAATAGAAGAGAGTGGGGTCATAGGGTGTATTAAATCATCCATCCTCAGACCAGGATATTGGGGAAGACACTTTCCTAGAGTCCACTAGGTGTCAGTCACCCTAACCAACAACGGTGGTGAAGCATATGAAATCACAGAATATGCATGATATAATATATTTCACAACCACGCTATTGGAATAACGAAGCCTTAAAATAAATTACGACTAACATCCCTCGGACACCCAAATGGCATTACCAAGACCAGAAATCCTATAAACAAACAAGATCATTAAAGATAACCATTAATTAGTTATTACCCTTTTATCATTTACTTATGTTAATTAATTCATCATCCATTAAATAACCATTAACATCATTCCAAATTACATTACATTAATTATCAGAGTAAAGACCATGCCCTCCATGTATAATCCCAACTTTATCAACAGTTTATCAAGAGTAACATATTTTCAATAATTATATTCCATTAGCACCAAACCCATGGGTTAAGAATTATTTATTCATTGTTATGATAATTCCACAAACCAGGTACTAAAGGAAAACCATACTAAGATCCCACTAAGAGAAAACATGTAACCAAGCACATCCACCTTCTTCATGTGGTGGGAATGGAATGTTGAAAAAACAATAACCAAACCAGTTTCCATTTAATTGATTCGTAAGTGAGAATCCCAGTTATTAGAACTACATCAATAGGAAAGACCTTGTTTAACCCGTTCAATCACCTATGGTTTAATCCATGACACCAACATGCATATCCTGATTCATCTTTTCATCATAGGTGTCAATTGTTGCCACATCATCTGGGGCTCCATGCTAACATCACATCATCCATCCCTGGCTCATCCATCACTGGATCATATCCCATACAAGCCTCCCTACCCATTATCACATCTCTTATAGATGCTCACATATGGATAACATCACAAAATTAGTAGGAAACAAAAAAATAATATCCAACATGGAAATTTATGCCCTCAAAAGATATCTAGTCATCATACCTAAATGATTTCTCATGTATCCAAACTCAAGGAACCCAGCCTTCTCAATTGGAAGGGTAACTTAGGTCCTAGAAATTGCATTTATCACAAAACTAGAATGGAATCCATCGTTAATTAACTGATTCACTATTCATATGTTCTAACTATGGGAAATGTAAGGCATAAATCTATAACAAGCTATCAAAATATTAAACAATCTCCCAATCATGTAAAATAATTTCCTCAACATGTGATAAGTACCATTTTCATTTGACATGGATTTTATTTATTTTAAAAATTCTAAATAATGTTTATCATTCATCACATTCTTTAATAATTTCATTAATAATATAGAAGAACAAATAGTTACACATGTGAATTGCATCAATTTGATCGTTGCCAAATTATATCAAACACCATATTTAATCATGCATGTTCTTTAATTATTAATCTAGTTAATTATCAATTATTTTAGATTTATGTTATTTATCAATTCAACATAATAATCTATGAACAATAACCTAATTAAATATCATCGCATAGATACCACACTATCTTGAAAATCAAAAGGGAAATCATTATCACAGAATCAAGAATCTACACGTGATCTATACAACCCAATTCTTTATTAATATGGTTTAATAATTATTAGGTTAATTTAATTTCCATACAAAGGGATAAACCATGCTCAATTTGCAAATACATTTAAATAAATAGAGAAGAAGTGAATTCCCAACTGCAAAGGATTCAACCATCAATGAATCAGAATGGACCAGTGTTGTCGATCTAAATCACCCTCCTGTAAGAGGTTGAATCCCTCTAAGGATTTTTCGGCATAACCACACATAAAAAACAAGGAAAAGCCCATTATAAACATTGATATGATCCTATAACACATGGAAAGATGAAACGAGCAGAACCATTTGAAAGAACCATGAGAAAATAGGTAGAACGTACCTCAGATCACCATAGATTTGACTTGGGAATCCAAGATTTTATCCCCATTGAAGAAATCCAAAACAGATAAAGGAACAAATAATGATTACCTAAAATTTTATAGGAAGGCCATATGGGTTGATAAAACATATGGTCCCAACTATTTATAATGGTCGGCTACATATTGTATTTACACAGTGTGAAACCATTCATGTCATGTAAATGATGGGAATTAGAACTCATTGAAAAAAAATCACATCGATGGATTTATTCTTGAAAAATTACACACTATGTAACACCATGTGTACTATCCATAGAATCCATTAATTGAAAATACATAGAAAGAAATATTTACAACCTATGAATTCTCCCTGCATCCAACTTTTTGTGACAGAACCACTCTAAACTCATTCCAATCCTCCTCCAAGAACCATGAGCATTGAAAACATGAAAAGGGGATGGATAAAAGGATATATTACTTTACAGGGATGGTCACATAGAGACTCATTTTAATCTTTTCTCGTTTATTATTCTTATTTTGTATGTTTTTATTAACATTGTATGTATTGCATATTTGTATTTTTTTTATTCCGTGTTTTTCTCTTTTTTTAGTTATTTAAGTTATAGATGAATCTTTTTAAGTTGTTTTATGATTCTCACCTTATTGTGGGCCATATTAAGTTATTTTTGTGATCTAACTAGGCTGGTTCATTAAAAAATGGTATCAGAGTGATTACCCAGTCAGAAGTGATGTGAAACTACCTGAGTTCAATTTAGAGAGTCTAGTAGATTAGAGACATGACATGTCGGTGCTCAAGAAGTACATGGTGACTAAGCACTTGATCAACACCTTTCATAATACCACTTTAGTTACCATGGGTAGGAATGATTTATTTTCTTTTTTCGATGTTTTCCATGTGTTATGGTTTGGGGTAATGAACCTTGATCCCTATTGGAACATGTTAGTTTCCTTGGTAGTTATACTAGATTTGGGGTGAAAACTAAAAAAGGAATCATGTTGTCAAGGCCATTGGGATGGCCTAACAAACAATTACCTAACTAGGCACTTAGTTTTGGATGACTTAAATGGGTTGGGTTATGCTTAGCACATGGTCTCCATACATGTTTCTAGGTTGAGCACAACTCAAAAACCCTTTGATTTTATTATTTATAACCAATGATTATTATATTCATTGAGTTAATATTTGTGAAGGGAAAGGAATAAAGGTGGTTCTTGGGATATGTATATTTCAAGAATCAGTTTGACTAAAATTTATCACTTTATTTGTTTATGGGATGGGATAGCATTTTTATTGCATGAAAACAAATTTCATGAAATTTATTTTTATTTGAAAAGTGATGCTTTATTTATTTCCTGTTAAATGAATCTTGTACTATAGAACTATTTTTTGGAAATGGTTGTATACACATGGAAACCATAAAAAATTCTTTTCAAACTAGTTAAAAAAATTTCATGAATGAATTTTAATTTCTTGAGAAATGTATCAATAATATTTAAATATTTTGATACTAATTATTGTTTTCAACTTGTAATCTAGAAAGGTGAATTTTTTTAAATACGATTGTTAAATTTAAAAAAATATTCTACATTTTAAGGAAAACAAATTTTATAAATTGTTTAGTGAATGAAATTTTTTAGGTGTTTCAATGGTGATTTCAATTAGATTATTTTAAACACATCAAAAAAACCCAAGAGGAAAATAAATCATGTTTAATAATTTATTTTGAAAGGTAATAGGTTTCAACTTGTAATTGTGATGTTTTGAAATTTTCCTCTTTTTTATTCCTTAAAAATGTAATGAAATATGTTTATTTATGAATCGAATTTTTTGTGAAAATCCATTTAAAGTTATTTTTGGTGGTTTTCACAATGAAAAATTTTGTAAAGAGGTTTCTTCTCCTTCAGTGGGTTTTCTTTGAAACCTCATGGAAAGTGTTTCCATAAAATGTAAATTTTTATGTTCATATGACCAATTTCTTGAGTGTATGGTTAATGTTTATGGGTTCTAAACAATAATACTACAAGGATATCCCAACTTGTGTGGTTTTAGTGATCCTTCTAGATATGTCTTGATTTGGAGTGTAATGCCTTCCTTGAGAGTTGACATTTTTTCTTGCCTCTTTAGTCATTCTAGACTCTAAATGGAGGGGAGACTGTTATCCATAATCTTTCAATTCTTTAGTGAGGGAAGGTTTTGAGATGAATGTAGATGATGTTCTTTTATGAACTAATAAGAGAATCTTATATGTTCGATTGAAAATATGGGTCTTTAAGGATGAGTTTTCCATGTTTTCTTATATTCCTTGGGAAGAGTCAAATCCCAGATGTCTCCTATATTTTATGTCTTAAACTATTTGAATTGACACCCATAGGATACATAGTTCTTTAATTTATGGCATAATGTTTTTTGGATGTGATCTTGATATCCTCCATGGGATATTCTATTGAGGGCAGTGGTCATCCTGAGTTTCTTCTATCTCATTGTTTCCTTTCACTCTATAAACATTGTTTTATCGGATAGCCTTATAGTGGATTATTTTCCATAGGATTAGACATAGGGACCAAGATAAGATAAACCATGGATATATACATTGCTAATAGGATTTAGTTTCATGACTTGTAGGATGAGAGATAGATCGATGATATTTTTTCGTCGGTTGGATAATGGGGACCACCGGGTTGAGATTTAGAAACATGAGTTATTATAGATTTGACTTCATGATCCAATACTAGATCAGTATCATTTATCACTAAGGCACATCTTCATTAGAACTGTCTATGGGTTATGTGATATGTGGTGGATCTGGTGATTTTTCTTTTTCCTTTCAAAATATTACTTGGGTGGTTCGCCCCTATGATATTTTATATGTTTCTTGAGGATGGATTCTTTTCATATGATTTACCATGTTATCTCTTGGTTGGTTTCAAACTATGAGAACATTTTCCAGCTTGATAAGATGTGTAGATATAGGGGGTCCTTTATAAGATATGTGGAACCTCTGTTAGCATAGCGATTCACTATTGTATTGATGCAGCTTCTTATTATTTCACCATTTTAGAAAAAAAAATAAAAATGTTGAGGAGACCTATGTGAGGTCTCTATTTTCATTAGATCCTTGTGTTAGAAAATTCCAAAAAAAAGTAATCCTTTTAACGTTTGGGAGTAGGGTTATATTCAGCTCCATTTTTTGTTTATGCTCAGCCCAATTGGGTTTTTCTATTTCATTGTGAATCCTATTAAAGGGAGTTTGGGTATGCCTTGATATCGTAATATGTGGGATTGATTAAGTATTTATAATATTAATAATTTTTTATGATATTTTGAATTTGATTTGAAATTCATTTGTGTCACTAAAAAATTGGTTTCATGAGGAAATGTTTCTGTATTTAAAGTAAGGCCATAGGGATTATTTAGAAAATGAGGTTGGTTTTCTAATTTTTTTGGAAATAGTCAATTTCATTTTGTTATTTGAAAATATTAGTAAATGAGATTAATTTTTATAATCAAGTGAACATTGTGTTATAAATATTGGGATTCTTATTTTATGGGAAATATGTGATTTCCTAATTTATTTTGTTCCATGTTCAGGCTTATACCCTTAGTGAGTGTATTTTAAAAGGGCAAGTGATTTAGAAACTGTTTCAAAAAAGAATGTTTTGGATTTATTTTGAAACCCGGAATGTTGATTTGGTTTTAAAAAAAGTATGTTTTTTCAGATCAGTTTTAAAAACATTTTTAAGATAATACAAATTGAGAAAGGGTTTGGCGTTTAAATGTTTAAGTGGTTTCTATTTATTTTTTATTGAAGTAAGGCCCAATTTTAAGGGTGGATTAGTTTTTCTAGTCGGATGCCTCGGGTTCAGGTTGGTGAATTTGTTTCCTTACTTATTTTGGGCTTGAAGCTTTCTGGGTTTAGTAGCATGGATGTCCTCTTCAGGTTTCATCGAACCCCCTGTCTTCTGGTGATGGTGCAGCCTTAGCATATAGGTCCTTCTAGTGGATTTGCAGGAAAATTGGGTTTGCTCCCTTCTTCTCTAGGCCCTTCTGGTGGCTATGAGGAAAAGTTGGGGTTTTCCCTTATTCTAAGGTATCTCCAACGGTTCATCCTCATTCTCTGGGGTCACCAACAGGTCATCCTCCTTCTATCCCATCCTCTTCTTAGTATGTGGGATTGGATGGTGTCTACGCTCCCTGGAGTTCTGATGGTGTAGGGTGCGGATATTCTTTTTCCTTAGGAATGTGTGAATGGCTATCTACTCATATCCAAGACCCCCCTTCATTCCCAGTCAAGAACTTCTCCATGAAAAATAATGTTTGTACTAGGTCTCATTCAAGAAGATTAAAGGTGAGTCTTCACTCCCACTTTTCCAAGCCTACAAGTTCTAGAGCCAATCCCAAAACCCTTTTGGATCAATGATTCCTTTCCTTATATGGAATGCCTAGGGTATTGGAACCTAGGTTAAAATGGACTTTTTGCCTTCCAATTTTAGAAAGAATAAGATTACACCGGTTGGTATTCTCAAGCACAAACAAAACCTGAGCAAGATTTGTGATTATTCAAGGAAACTCAAGATGCAGGGATGTCTACATGCAGATCCCAATAATCGGCACATCTGGATCTTCTAGAATAGGTCTTGCAAGGTGGATCTGGTTGGGGTGGGAGATCAGTTTATCACTATTACATTAACCCATGGTTTCCATATATTTCATGTTTCTTTCATTAATAGGAGATGTGATCCCAAAAATAGGGAGGTCATGTGGAATAAGCTCATCTTGTATGACCTGGGTAATCTCTCGTGGCTTGTGCATGGTGACATTAATGTCGTGGAGGACTCGGATGAGAGGAAGAGAAGAAGTCCTTGTACTAAAAGGTACAGTTATAATTTCAAATAATTCATGGCTGAAAAAAGTATTTTGGACCTTTGTTATTGAGAGGATAAAATTATGTGGTGCAACAACCAACGGGGAGGTCGTAGAACATGCAGTCTCCTGGACAGATGCATGGCCAACATGTAGGCTCTTCCCATGCATGCTAACATGAGTGTGGTCCATCTAGTTCATGGCATTTTATACCATTCCCCACTTCTAATCTGTCTCTCCTCTGGGAATGGTAATCGAGTGAGCTCTAGGTTTTTTCAATTGTGGGTCAATGCTCCGGGGTTCCATGACATGGTTTGAACGGCATGGAGCAATCCAGTCTAAGGGATCTTAAGGGCTGATTTTCATAACAAATTGAGGCACCAAAATAATAGGCTATAGGTGTGGTTACAGGACCTTTTTCCCCTATATAGGGAGTTATATGTCACCATACAGGATGTTGATTAGCTCGAAAGGCGTCTCAAAGAAGTTTGGGATGATCGCATTATTGAGGATCTGGTGGGTAAATAAGATATCCTAGAATACTTCTTACTAAATAAGGTTCACCTTTCTAGGGAGACAGCAAGGACCAATTGTTTGAAAGATAGGGATCGTAATACTTCTTATTTTCATTCTTGTATCAAGGGGAGGAGATGGTTCGTTAAACTAAATATCTTTCTTGAGGATGGGTCCTTCACCGATGACATGGATGTTGTTGGTTCCCTAACTAACTCGCACATTAGGGATCTTCTTGCAGGCCCAAATGTGCCCTCGCCAAGGGGGTATCAGAGTGAACCTATAGGTCTCTTTGAAGTTATCCCAAGAAGTGTTTCTCCCTAGGATAATGATGGTTTCGGGGCCCTTCCTTAGGAGAATTAGGTCTTTGATGCTATGATGAATTTAAATCCTGATAGTGTGGCTGGTCCGGATGGGTTTCGTGCCTCCTTTTACAGAGCCTTGTGGTAGGTTGTTAAAAATGGTTTGATTATGGTTATCCAGGACTTATTTCGGGGTGGGAATATGCCTCATGTTGCAAGTTCCACTGCCCTTGTGATCATCCCCAAGTCCAAAAATCCTACATCCATCCCCCATTTTTTCCTATAAGCATAATCAATGTACATTAAAAGATTCTCGGAAATATTGTCAACTCTAGGCTTTCTGTTTATCTTACCCAGTGAAACTCTATGGAACAACTTGGGCTTTTGATCGGGTGATCTATCCAGGGGGCTATTTCCTTGGCCCAAGAAATGATCACAGATATCAACCTAAAAACTCATAGTGTTAACTCAGTCATCAAGATCAACATGAACAACGCCTATGATCATATGGAATGGAGTTTCATCAACAATGCTTTGGAATTTATAGTATTTTCTCCTTGGAATATTGACATTCTATTAACATTTTTATCTCTTCATGGCTTGCGTTATCGTTTATGGGAAAGTCATCTTTCATATTCAAGGATACTCAGGGTCTTAGAGAGGGGGACACTATTTTCCTGAGTCTCTTTATCATCGCCCAGTATGTCCTCACTCGTCACATCCACATAAGCCTGAGAAATATAGATATACTTTTGTATCCTTGAAGAATGGGGTAATGATCTGTGTCTCACTTGATGTTCGAAAATGATATTATTATTTTTTATGAATGCTATTAGTAGATAATTTCGGAGGTTGATCAGGATTCTGGATAACAACTATCATTGGAGTGGCTAGAGTGTTTACAGAAGAAAAAGTAGTTTTTACATTCAATGAAAATGTCCTTTGATCCGTATTACTATTGTGAGCCACATTTTGGAAATGAAGAGAGGAGAGTTTCCCATGTAATACCTAGGGGAACTTTATCTTAAATAAGGCATCGTGTTTGCGATTCTGATCCTCTTATTACCATAATCATTGATTGGGTTCTTAAGTGGAAAAATAATCTCCTGTTTTTTTGTGGCAGAATAACGCTGGTAAATAGTGTGTTATTGGCCACCACGACGCATGATCTCTCCTCGTTCAAGGTCCCTAAAGGCATCATTAAAAACATTGATATAATTATTGCCAACATCATCTGGGACCCCAAAGTAGAGTGAAAAAGACAATGGGTTTTGTGGAAGAAGATGGATCAGTCGGTTATCGAGGGTGGGATTAACATTAGAAACCATGAGGATACTATTCTTTTCATGCATGCTAAGTTATCATGAGAGGTGTTGGAGAACTGAACCTTATAGGGCGCACCATGCATGATAATTCTATAGGTGATCATGTTTCTTTAGAAGGTAATGCTTCTCCATTTTTCACTGAGATTCGGCCCATCATTGATGCTCTCAGGCTCCATTATCATTGGAACATCGATAGAGGTGATGTCTCGTTCTGGCATCACAATTGGAATGTCCTGAGCTTTGGTTACCCATTCTTACCAGCCACAAATATTTCCTTCAACGACTCACACCAATACCCTATGTTTATCAAGGCTCTCCTAAACAATGCCCAATCTAATTTTTTTAACCTCATAGAGCTCTCCCTGGAACCAGATTGGTGTCTTTTCACTCCTTCCTCCGCTGGTTAATTCACGACGTGGGAATTTCTTCGGACCATATTTATGCAGGATCATGGGGAGGGATGTAATGCTATCCTTTGGGCCAAGAGTATACCCACAATGTTTAACTTCATTGTATGGAGAATCAAGAATAGAGCATTTACCCCAAATGATAATGTTATGTGTTGCAGTATTTTATTGGTTTCTAGATGTGTTTGTTGTAAGAAGCAGAGGGTGGAGAGCTCGAGCCATATGTTTTTCTTTAAGAGAGTGGGATCATGAAGTCTGGTGATTTTTCAGAGAATTTACATCTATTGTAACATCCCATGTAAATAAAGAATAATAATTTTTCATAATTAATAATATTTTTCAATTAGAGATTAATTTTACTTTGAAGGGGATTCTATGTTCGATGGCATACCCAATATGCAACAATGGGTTTCTTTGAAATCTTATGTTGCACAGTACTAATATAATATTATTATTTTAATTGGTAGTTAACACCTAGCCATTGTATTAGTGGGAATGAATAGAACTAAATAAAATAATATTATATTTGTTTTTTATATGTTTTTACATTTATCCAATTAATGTTAAAGGCTTAAAATGTGAATGAATCTAATTTTAAGAATAATTTTATTTAAAAGGTTGATTTACCGCCTTTTGATAGTGAACCCTCTTTAAATATAGTTTTGGACATTTTTAAATGATTTATTTGAAAAAATAAAATTCTTATTTAGAATTGGGACATCAAAATTTACTTTTGATAAAATTTTGGTATTTTTCTGGTAAAATAAATTTTTTATTAATAATGAAAAATACTGTATTTTAATTCAAATCTACCTTTTCATTTAATTTATTTATATGGTTAGATTATCTTTTTAATTGTTTTTAAAGTTTAATTAGAATATCTTTTTACCATTTAACATAATTTTGGTCATTGTATGTTATTTCATTTTAAAATTGGACATAAACATGTGTCAATCTTTTGATAGTTATTATTTCTTAAAAAAACGCTATATGTTATGACAACGGGAATTAATTTTAAATTAATTTATTCCACTTCTATGTTTTGAATTTGGAATAATGGATTCTGTATTTGGAATCAATAGGTCCAAATTGTGTAAATAGGAATATTTTATTTTTACACCTTTTAAATATTTATTTCAGTACATATTTTTATTTACCATGATTAAAAGGTAAATATAGTAAATAAGGATAATTATAATATTATAATAATATTAAATTTCCCTAACATGTTCCCTAATACTATTGGATGATACATATATGACCATGGGAATCCTTGGGACGAATTTTGGACCACATGGAGCCACATGGGAGTAATAATGACATTTTATATTAATTAATTTAAAGTAAAGGAAAAAATGACATAAACAAATATATTTTAGTTAATAAATTATTACATGGGGTAATATAAGTTATCGTTTTGACTATAAATATTAATTGGAAATATAAATATATTTCCTACATCATGTTATTTTTTTATAATTTTTTGTCATCAAATAAATTACATTATTTATGACACAATAATAATTAAATATTTACCACATTAATAAATGATTAAAATAAGTAATATTAAAAATATAAAAAAAAATATCCAAACATGTCCAATACGTATTAGATTAATTTATTTTTACCATTAGTCATATTAACTTCATTTTTAACGATTAGTGGACCTTTTGAAACCGAATTTGAGGTTATAATAAAATATTTGTTTCAAACATTCCTAAAGAGCCCCTCCTCTATCTTATAAAAAGGACACACTTATATCCAATTAATCACACCTCTCAAGCCATTTGATTCGTCCAAAGTCTACTATAATAAGCTCCCAATATCCTTCTATTCAACCTATAATCCTTACCTTATGAATAAACCACTTAAAGAAGCCCTTTAGGCTCAATCCAAAGGGAGTTACCCGATTTAAAGGTCACTTCTTCTCTTAAGTTCTTTGGTTTTATTTTACTTCTCCAACCCCTAAACTATTTTTACTCCTTTGTTTTATAACATCACCAGTATACTCAATATACTAGGATATTTTTATGAGATTTATTCTAACTACAGCTAAATACACCTTCACCTAATGGGTGAAGAAAATACAGTTTCTGTGGATGGAAAACTAACGCCTCATGAAACAATGATTTTTCAATTATTATTACCACCTCTCATGGTTTCCATTATGATGTAACTATATTTATATATGACAAATATAATGATTTTGTTTTCTTTATGCTTCTATATATTTCATTTATAGTATACCTTTATGTTTTCCATAATGGGAAAATGCGATAATTTCATTTTAGGAAGTACGGATTACCGCCCCCTGAAAGTGATGTGACTCATTAGTGCCTTATGTGGTATGTATAAAGGATAGATTTAATGATATTATATATGATATTATACTGTAATTATAATATAACGTTGTATCATTATGTTTTAATTCCATTAAAATAAGAAATAAAAATGGAAGTAGCATTCATTCGTACATACGGATTACCGTCTCCATTAACGGTGCATTTCATTTCATATCTCCAAATTTTATATACTATTACAAATACCTACATATACTGGATATATATGATATATACATCATTAATATCATTCTTAATATATGGATATTTTACCACATGAACAACTTGTAATTAGAATGTGTTAATTTTTAATCAAGTACCAAATATCAACAAAATGACCATTATTAATTTAAATGATTTAATAATGTTTATAACATGATAATAAGTGATATAAAAGGAATAATAAACATGAATAAGGTTCTTAGTCAAGTATAAATTAACTTAAGTTTATTATTTAGTAATAAAAAGGAACAAACAAGTCATTTCAGACACGAGGTAAGGGATTTCTTATATCACTTTTAATTTCGTGAGATTTCCATTGTTCGCCACTTATTTATTGCATGTGCTGTATTGTGTATTAGAATTTGATATATATTATAATTATTATCTATAAATTCATGATATTATTTGATTCATTTGTTTATTATTAACTTTTGGTCGTAGGACTCGATTGATTATGACTTGGTAAGGAGTTTTCATCTCACTTTTTATTTCTGTGAGATTCATGCTATATTTGCCGCTATTGACATTTGTGTGGAGTATGTACTGCCCATTATTGTGATAATTGTGTAATATACTATAATTTATGGGTATTTACATCCTTATTTTATGATCCTTCTTTCATGGGTTGTGTGATTGGTAAGTTACCAAATCGGTAAGGGAACTTTTCACATTCCTCTTTTAAAATACTTCTTTCTGTTATGCCTTTTAATTTGCATCTTCTTATATTGGTATATGTTCTTATATATCCTTGTTGATATTAATTTTATGTCCTTTTTATTAGCTACCCTTTTCTCTCTCATCAACTCATTTTCTGAATTTTAATGTGACGTCATTAGGCTGTCGAATTTCTGTAAGGGAACTTATTTACCCAATTTCAATTATTTGGGTTAAACTTGTACTTCTTGAGTATATCATGCTATGAATATGTGTGAATGACGTATGATTGATTTACACTTAATTTGAAATTATATTGGGTTTATTCTTATTTGTCACAGATAATTATTTAATTGATTTATCCTTAATCAAAGGATACCATCTTTATAAGGGATTTCATCTCAATTTAAATTTAATTAAGACTTCATTGTTGTTATGCACCAATTCACTCTTATATGGTGTATATACTTCCCTTTTTTATATTATGTCATGAATCCCTTTATTCTCATGATATTAAAAATTTCGGATTAAATTTTATTCCTCAATTATTTGTATTCAAGTGTCTCTCATTTTGCTAAAAACTCTTTAACTAAAATATCATTTGTATGTTTTAAAGATTTATTCTTCCAAATATTCTTCATTAATGTCCATGATTTCAAATTGGTGTTAAGGATTTATTTATATGGACATTATTGTTTTAAAATTTTAATTACTTTAAAATATTCAAAGTGGTATGGGACACTTTGATTCAAAAATATCTTTATTAAATGTTTTAAATGGATTGGAAAATGGTTTGATAATACATCGATTTTGTCAATATCTTGAAATGATATATTGTGATTGAGAATGTGGAAAATTTATCTTTCCTTTATGATCCTTTTTAGTGTTATATATATGTTATGGTTCTTGGGTATTGTTTACGAATACGGGTGGTTCCTTGATAAACCTAGGGCAGGTGAGCCCAAGATAGCTCTCCAATGAATTGGGTAACGTGATAGAGGTAAACGTTAATGTTTCTCCTAAGAGATTTAGGGAATATACTGTGATGGGTATTCCCAATATGACTCCCTATGTAGCAGTTATAGCTACCATGTAAGTATGTTATGAATGCCATAAGTTACCTTTATGATTTATGATTTCTATTTGTTATTCATAAATCATATGATTTCGTATGGTATGTTATGATTTAAAATTATGGTTTCATTGATTTGTATTTATTGCTTCGGCTAATGTTTTACTTCCTTATATTATATCCCTTACTGAGCTTTTTAGGCTCATTTAAAGTTTTTGAAATGATTTCCATAGGACATAAAGATGAATAACGGTCAAGGATGAGATCAATGAAAATTCATGATGTCTAAATCAAGGAACTAGACGTGTTTATTTTTAAGAGTTTCATTTTTTCTAAAAATGGATACTAAGTAGAAGTGTCTACATATAATATTCATGTTGTTATGTAATAGTTATGGCCTAATTCTCTAAAACTATAAACATGAAAAGATCCTAAATGTGAATTATTCATATAATTTAATATTATGTAATGTTTTAAGTCCAGGTCCTTATAGTTGGAATCAAAGGTCGGTTTAGATAACTTTAGAGGATAGGGTGTTCATTAGGAATAAGTGAAATTACCATAATTGTTAGAATATTAGAATGATTCATTATAATTTTAGAGGTGATAAATGGTTATTACATTTTGGGGTGAAAAATGAAAGGTATTAGAAAACCTTTTAGGATAAAATAGGTTATTATTATTTTGAGGAATTTCAATTTTTTGGAATTTTATGAAATTGTATAGTTTTTCAAAAATGAAAACACTTAGACTGTGTGACAACCCATCGCATTGGACAAAGCTCTGGGAAACGAACCCACAACCAATGTGCGATTGTGATTTATCGCCTACCACTAGCCTACATGAAGTCCCAGGTTAGTATGACTAATTATTTTTAGTTAGATTATTTAATTAATCAAGAATAATTTTATTTTGGGTTATCAATGGAAATGTTTAAACTATAATGGAGAATATGTGATTAGGTTAATTACACTTCAAAACGAGACTTTAAGAGTAGTCGATGTTATTTGGAGATAAATGTTAAGATTTATTATGAAAGACTATGTGACCAAATCCTTATGAATTTTGGGTTTCAGACTTAGTTTGTATTACATTGAATAATGTTATGGACAATTGTTTATTGAATAGTCTTTGTTGATCTTTAGGTATCATTTGACAAATTT